>OX456985.1:222429581-224829581 GCA_949752695.1 Melanostoma scalare | reverse complement strand
TTCAAACTTTGAACGCGTTTCTCTCGAAACTACTTTTTTTGCCTTCCAGGTGCCAAAAAACAGTAACAACTGGACCGATTGATCTGAAATTTTAATATGTTATTCTGTACAGTTTAAGCCATCGCAGTACAAATAAACTACTAAACAAATAGTTTCCGTTAAAAATTTATATTTTTTTTTATTATTTTATTTTTAAAAAAAACCGATCGTTTTCAAATTTTTACGTTTAGCTGCTCCCCATTTTTTGTTCTAGTTCCTGAGCTATATTTATTCTGATTCAAAATTGATATCCTTCTTTTATTTCAGATTAAAGGGAGAGGTATGTAAATCACCTCTCACCAGTGAATACATTTTTTTTAGTTTTGTTGTGTCTGAAGTTTCAGTTTTCTGTAGTTAATAAGTAATCAAATAAGTGTAAACAAATTTGAAAGCATTACTCATTACCAATCTTTAAGCTATGCATGTCAAAAGCTTTTGATTTTTGGCTGCTGCTGATGCACAGCTTCGATTTTTGAAGACGAACTCATCCGTTGTGACATTCCCTATAAACTCTAGCACGACGCACTAACATTTTAGCAGTCAGTCCTTAGGCAGTCCTTACTCGCAGTATTACTCTTTGCCCAATGGTTACCCTTTGCATTTACTACTTTGGCAAGTCACCTCCGTTATGACAAGATGAGTACCCAAGAGTTACACGAGGAAGTATAGTAAGCACCATTGAAGTGTACTACTCTTGAAGGACAAGGAGAAAGTCTCATAATATTATACGGCTAGTATGAGTTTACCAGTTTACCATGACACAAAACCATCAGATAAGTTTGACAAAAAATCAAACTGTCAAATTTTTCGCAAATAAGCACTTCAAAAGTTTTGGAAATGACTGATAATTTGCAGACTGGTCCATAGTTGGTTATATTTTGGTTCGATCGCAACCTTTTAATTGGAGTTATAGACGAAACCTTCGAAAAATCAAACTAAGTGGCAAGATCAAGGAATCAAACAATTTCTTTCTTCTGGAATATGCAGCTTAGGAATTTCTACCTATAGGACAGTGCCCCTGTGGAAAGATATCATTCCTGCTTGGGAGCAGTGCAAGTCGATCGCTTGCCCATTTTGGAAAGGTTAAAAAAAAAAAAAATGTGTTTAAACAAGAGGTCGATGCTGATGCAGAGATGAATATGCCTATGCTTTCCATTCACGGTGGAATAAGCAATGCCATTTCGTTTTTTTTCATTTGCATTTCCATGGATAGTTTTGCGGTATACAAATTTGAGGGAAATTTTTATTTGAATGTTTTTTATTTGGTTGAAATGAAGTACATATTTCTCAAATCTTTGTTGAAATATGTAAACAGTTCACTACTTGAACACTTTACAGTTTCTGCACATTTTTTTGGAATTCTATGTGTCGTGAAAATGTACAATCTAAATTTACATCTCTTAGTTAAAAAAACATTTTTTTGACAGCGTGAAGCATAAAATCTGTGCTGAAAAGGTAAAAGTTCTTGAGTCGACTTAAGTGTTTTTAGCTATTTTTCATTTTCTCAAATACTGTTAACATAACTTAAGTTTTTATCTTACTCCTAATGACTTATCTATCTTGCTTAAGCTATGTTTTTGAACAGAAATTGAAAGTTAAGAATTCGTTTTCTGATAAACTTTGAAAATAGACTCAAGAGCTTTTATCTTTTCAGCACAGAAATAGCTACATTTTTTAGTACAGATTTTGATAACGTTCTCTTTTTCCCTTTTTTTATGGATCAAATTTTGCACTCCCATCGAACAGGATATAGAACGCCACTAAAGGTACCATTCTAATATCAAATTCTACATCTATATATTTCACACCTCTTGAAAGTGGCTTCCAACTAAATTTTCATCACTATCGATGTCATCATTATTATCACCACCACAATCAACACCGCAACCGCAAACCATACCGCGTCCTAAGTATACTCCCAAGATTTATACCACAACCCGCCAATGAGAAACTACATAGAAGATGAATCCCTTAGATGTTATATCATCGCATCCCTAAGGCATCAATAGCTTTTAGCACGTCACGTTGTCGCATCGTTCAGTTGACAAACAGCAGAAGCCTTTCACCACCCACAAACCGACACACCATCACCATCACTGTGATAAAATCATATTTCTTTGATGGTTCGATAAGGGCTGCAAGCTTCATTGCATTGCAACCAGTGAATAGGTGTACAAGTTTCATACATCGCTTTTACGCCAAAAGGCCATCCCCGTTGGTCTCTTATATGACAACCATCACCGCCGGTGCCATTCAAAAACCATATTGTTCCTTGCTTTTGAGAATATTTCATTAGATGCTTTAGGTACATACACAAGCGATGCCAAAACCATCGCTTTGTTATTGGTATATATGTATATATTATATGTATAATACCTCAGCACTCTGGTCGCCCACCGAAAAGCAATTTAGATTTGATTCTTCCTCCTACATGGTTTGTGTATCCACTGTGACTCTAGAAGAAAATTGAATTGGTGGGTGGAAATGAGGTTGAAATAGTGATAGTATGAGCGTTAAGAGGAAACTACACCTTTTTGCAAAGTTGAACATACAAAGGTGAGATAATTCATATATTCAGGAATAGAGTGTGCAAACGAGGTAACAATTTGAAGACACTTCCAAGGACGTTTTGATTTAATTTGGCCCTAGAGAGCTTCTTTGATGAAGTTTCCCCTTTTATTAATTAGAAGTGTGTGTAATACAATTAAGAAAATGTCGTAAAAGTTATTTTTTTTGCAGTTCTGGAAGAATTACTTCCAAGGCTTACGTTTGTAATACGGGAACATTTAAAAGGTGCACTCGGTCGTATACGTACTTTATTTTTCCGTTTTCTAGTAGGTATTTGTTTTTGGAACGAGTTCGTTTATTTTATGCGAAATGAGTTTTCAAGAAAACTAACTAATTATTTTTCGGCGCTGCTTTCGTGTACTGGCTGCTTTACACTTACACCTCTAACGCCCATGGTGCCCGTGGCATATGGGCAAGTCTGTCTACCCATTGCATGTGAGCGCAAGGTTGGAGTTCAACAAACATTCCAATTTGTCCTCCATAAGTATCGTCTTTGGCACTGGCATTGTTAAACAACCATGAAAAGGGTTTTCTCACTTAGCCGTTCAGTATTTCCCACTAAAGGTCCCCTCTATTCTTCGAATGATATGGTTGAGGGAAATGTGCTGGTTTTCGAGGTTTACCGAACTGTGTTGTGCCACCCTACTTACTTATTGTATTCTAGCACCTAATAAATAACTAAAAAATTGCAGCACAAGTGCACTAGACAAGTTATAAACACAAAATATTTAGTCAACAAAGAAATGAATACAAATTTTAAAAGACTTTAGACCATAATTTACTTTTTTTTGTTGATTTTTCTTTGGTGTTGCTGTTAATCTCAGACTTCTGTAATGTCGTATTGGATTAAACACAAAATCTACGTCTGTGCATACATAAGTCTAACCGGAACTCCATTTGATGACAGCATAATTCTTTTTGAAGAAACAGACAGATAACAGCTACAACAAAAATTTTAAGCGTGTACATTTTAATCTTTGATGTAGGTTAGTCGAAGTAAGGTCTAATCACATTTTGCAAGTGAACGTAGCTCCCGTCGCACCACTTTTATGAAAATTTGGATCACATTTCAAAGTTAAATGAAAGATCTTGGTTTTTCTGTCGGTCGTTTAAGATTTCGTTTCACATTATTCAACACAGAGACGCAGCTGCAATTGGTACTTTGTTTTTGGAACGAAGTTCTTTTTCGCATACCTTACTATAAAAATGAATGGGAGCCCCGTTTTTTGTTAGGATTCGCCCTCAATTGTCGACTATAGCTCTCGTGGATATGGCTGAACAGCTCAACATTCATCATTCACCATTGTTGAGTACCGGGACACAGACATATCCTAGGAAACTGCAAAGCTGATGAACTCGCCAGAAATGGAACCGTTATACAGATCTCATTGGACAGTTGAACATTTTTATAACAATCGCTACATGCAAACTCATCATGTTAAATCAAGACGCCATCAATATGACAAACATATATGGCCTAAGCTAGCTCTAAAACGAACAAGACTTGCAACCAATAAGCAGATTGCACATTGGCTCTGTAATCAATGTCATTACGGGACATTACCTCATAAGTAGACACGTCATTAGACCTGGCGTTCCTTCAAACGACTTCTGCAGAAGATGCTTGGACGAGCAAGAAGAAGAGACATTTCCACACTTTCTCTGTTCATGTCCTGCACTTTTACTAAAAAAAAAAATAGTTATGGGAGACTACTACATTGTTAAAACATCCAAGCGATCTGGTAAACACATTATCTTTGGCCTCTACCACTTTGTTAAAAGCTCCAAATGGTTTACTTAAATGGGGTACTCCCTCACACACTTCATTTAGTATCACAATGGACCTAATATTGGTCTTAGTGTGTAAGTTGTTTTTGACAGCTTTTTAAATCTAACCTGGGATTCGAACTTAGAACCTCCCACGTTACAGATAGATATGCTAACTATTCCGTCAAATGCACAACTTAAAAAAATAATAAAAAAAAGCCATACGAAAGCACATGAAGGTGTTTCCTTCCTGTACACTGAAAAAAAAAAATAACAAAAACCCAACGTTAAAGAAAAAAAAAAAAATCAAAAATTCGATCCCGCAACGAGATGAAAAAGAATGTTAAATTTGTGAACTTTTTTAGAGAAAATACCAATATGTAAAAGATTCAGGAAGGTGTCCTTTGACACCTCATGTACTTTGTACTTTTTCGGATGAAAATCTACTCCCAAACCAAGTCAAAAAAGTAAATTAAGTGTTTCACAAAGCATTCATCACGGTTTATTTCGATACTTTCCACTTTGAAATTCGATTTTATCGATAGCAGCTTGATAGTTTTCAACGTTTAAGCAACAAAAGTAACTCCATCGATGCTTTGAGATCCGTGTGAGGTGTTGCCGATTAGATCTGGAGGTAGCAAAAGTGGAGCTGTTAATATCAAGTCAACAGTTTTGAAACATTTGACTGTGAAATTTAATTGATATTTTTATATAACAACTCACTATAGGACTTAAAACAAATTTAAGGGGACAACAAGAACACAAAATTTGGAATCGGTTCCCCAGTAAGTAGACCAATACATGAACCATCCACTAATTATTGTTAAATCATTGAATAACTTTTAGGTCAGTAATCCCAGTGATGACATTGAATCTGAATCAGAAAAACCGACGGCGACGTATATCGCATATATTTTTCGAGTGCAACTCATATATCAACAAAAACACTCAAATGTCAACACACGAGGAATAATCATAATAACAAAGAGTGTGTACAATTACTAAGCAGATGGACGATATTGACGTTAGGAAGAAGATAACGTGATGTCATAGATACTTTTCCGAGCATGGAACAGAAGAACACTTAACTTCTCATCCTGAAATTATTGCAATTTCAAACCTTAGTTTACGTAGGTCAATTATAAATAACATACTCCCATAGGACTAATAACTATCGAGAATAAAACTAGGTAAGTGTATATGTTGTCATATGAGAAGGTCGAAATGGACAGACGTAGCTTCAAAGTAGATCTCAGTAAGAAGGTTCGTTCACTAAAGCCCTGGCTTTGCTCTGTGGTCGCAATTTGAAGAGGAAATATCAATATGCGCCCAGAAAAGTTCTTGAGGCTGGTGCTCGTTCGCTTAACATCGCATTTTTAAGAAATCCCTGAAAACATTAGACAGAACCAAATATTTTTTGTAGCTTTACACCACATTTTGAGTAATTTAAGTAGAACAAAAGGTAGGCTGGTGTTGATCGCTTTACATTGTCAGTTCTGATAAGAAAAGGCTTCCTATTGGTCAATCCTAAATTAGTTCATTGAATTAAGATGTAATTAGTTTTGTAATTGAATTGAAAAGTAAAAGTAATTTTATAAATTTTATTTTTTAAAAACATTCTTTTTCTAATTACAAATCCGCGAGCGGATATTCAACGATTATTTTTTAACTGGAAGTTTTGTGTTTAAAAATAAACTTATTTTAACTTTTCATTTCGATGACAACACTAATACTACCTCAAACTCGCGAGATCCCATGAGATTTTAACTCAAACGACTGCAATATGACTAGCTTACACCAAATTATTTTTGTTCACTCAAATTACTGAAAACGCGGTGTATTTGGTGTTGGTTAGTGTCAACACCACCTTCACCGTAGGTGCATATAAGAACTTCCTTTTGAAAAACCTTAACTAGCCTGAGTGTCAAAAGGAGTGTTTTTCAGCCCAGGGCTTACCATCAACTAGCCCTTGAGTAGTTTTTCATGCACAACTCAATTTCGTTCAACGAACGACGACCAAAGTAAATAGATTTTTAGCCCCGTTTACGATTCCAAGATCCGGTACTAGATTAAAAACCAATTTTTAAACTGTAACTCGTTATTAAGACCTTATGCTAGACCAAGCACATGGACTTGCCATATACTGTTCATATCGAAGGATCGTCGGAGGGCCGGATTATGCTTTTGTGGCCCGGAATTGGCCCGCGGGCTGTACTTTGCCCATCACTGATCTAGACTAACCCAGCTGAGTATCCACTTTTTTGAGGAAGCTCACCAATAATAAACCTCATCAATAAATAACAAATTATTTAAACGAAAACTTATTGCTATACTTACGAAAGGCACTTTTGGACTCCTCCAATGCTTTGAATGTAAAATAAGCTGTACGCGTATCTGGCGGTATGCGAAAATGCAAAATGGACACATCTTTGTATGCTGTGTATTTGAGTAGTGTATTTGATGGCAGCCGCACGATTAGCGTTTGATCTTTAGGTATCGGCAGTTGATCCATTTTATCGACAGGTATATCATTTACTACATGCTGTGACTGATGATTCACCTGCACACTGGCATAGCTGTTGCTGGTGATTATTACTAAGAGTATTCCAAAAAAGACTAGAATTTGACTGTACATATTGTTCGAGGATAGTGGTTTTTGATTGTTGAATTTTTTATCGAAGTTATAACACTGCCACAGCTGTGTTGAATCAGTTGGTTATCATCAAATGTCCTTCAGAGTGGAAGGGGCAGATCCCTTTGATACCCCAAACTATTTCATTACTTCTTGAACGTTGTTGAAGTTTGTCCCTCAAGACCACGTTTGACAGCTGAAAAGATAAAACAAAAATCAGTTGTTAGAAAATGAAATCAAATTGATTAAATTGGTTCAAGTCATGAAGGCCTTTACTGAGTACATCAATAAGAGAGATGCATAAAAACAAAAAAAGCGGCTTTCATGTTCGTCAAGTTGACTCAGGAAGCACATGGTTAGGTTGTGTATAGGTTTTGCAGAAAATGGAAATTGATTTTCATCAATTCACTCTCATCATTGAATCTGAGTTGGAGCAGCCAAGGATGGATGTGCTTGCAATGCAAATGAAGTGCTTGTCGATTTAATGCTAATGAGAGGGAAATTAGTTTTCCATTCAAACAAATGTTCAAACTTCAAAGCCATCGAAAACTGAAATATTACGAATTGAAAACTTCATTGGCATTGCCAGGTGGTGCAGCAAGCATAATTATTTTTTAATTCAGTTTTGGTAAACCAATCATTTCATAAAATATTCGCATAATCAAATGCGATAACTAATTTATGTTAGTCGATTTGACGATGATGTTTTATAGGGAGATTAAATAATTTTTGACTGAAATGAATGTGTGGCGGCAATAGGTGAAGGGTGGGTGGTGTGAGATTTTTCAGGAATTCAAATCATCAAAATGCAATTTATGATTTACGCTCGTGCGGTATGTGAGATTGAAAGCAAATTGAATTAGGACTGGATTCCATTTAGAAATTTTGTCAAATCGAATTGTGATTAAATAATAGCATTGCGAGTCTGCAAGAGCAATATCCCGATCTGCGGTCCCAAGAGGTGCTTTGCCGCAAATAATCAGCTTATTGCTGGTGTGACAAAGCTAGGATTTTGAGTTGGGATACCTGTTGTGTACCATCGTTTAGTTATTGTTGTCTTTGCTTGAAAAAGTTGAGAGCGAGCCAACTTTTTCACCTTAAGAGCCCAAACATGTTCTGTCCTAGGCAAGACTGCATAGATTTCTGCAAGCTGATGTAAATTAAGAGAAATGAGGAGAGAGGCTAGTGTAGCTTCTTACTAATTCCGATGTTTCCTTCGATTTCAGATAAGGAATATACGATTGGGAGAAAATTTCTGCTTTGAAACCCTTTACAAAGTTCCCTTCTAACTGCAGTGTCATCACTTTAAAATGTTTCAGTTAGGCCTTCTAGTACATAATTTCCAAAGCATTCTCCCGTTTATAAGATTCAACATATGAAATATTTAATTACCTCATCTAAAGAAGCCATTTACCCAGGCACTTTCTGCGTAAAAAAAGGACGCGAAAAAAGATTTTTTTCTTTTTGAGAAATAAACTATCGCACTTAGGAACTTCCAAGGCAAGTGCAATTAATTGAATTTCATCCAACAAAGTTAACACACTCACAACCAGTGGGGTGTCTGAATAATACGCTCCAACGAAGCACACCGGATGTGCCAACATCCAAATACAACTCCACTCTCTGCCCATTCAGTTGCGCCAGCATACTTTTGGCACCACTAATTATAGCCAAACGTTTGTAAGCAATCGCACAATAGAAAAACCAGCTAAGAGTATCAGGGCAGTTTTCATGCTGGCCTTATCCTACCATTTGGTCCTTTTTCTTAATTTTCACAGTGGCAGTTCCAAGTCTCCACTGAACCAGTAAACCATTTCGCCTGCATCGTTGTCTCTTAAGTAGTTGCTCCCAAAACGAGATAAGATAGAGAAAAGCACACACAAACATACACACACAACAAATACATATACTATCTATCCAGCACAACTAACCAACTTGACTATAGAAGCAAGGCGACAACGCAATGACAACAACGACGGACGAGGACGACTAAGTGGACGAATGTTGCCCGAGCCCACATAATAAATTGTCAACTTTAACGGAAAACTTTTGGCTTTGCAATATTTCCTCTGTGTGTGTCTGAAGTTCTTGTGTATACACAATTATGAAGGAAAACAAAAAGGATGCGCCCAGAACAATCCCGCATTCCCTTCTCTATAGCCAGTCAACCCATCCCAGATACAAATAGGTTTTTTGTTCGCTTAACTTGTTATCTTTAAAAGTATACTTATCATAGTTCATTCTATTTTTTTCCCTACCGTTTTTACAAAGTTGTAAGGCAGAAGAGCCCTTGTCAGAGGGCGATGTCATGATGTACTTTCCAGTTAAAAAAAAAGTTTAAACTTTTAGCCGATTGTAATTGAGCGAGGCAGTGACGGCCATTGGCGAACGGAAAAAAAGATGCTTGAAGTTTTTTTTTTTCCTTTTTTTCTCTTTTAATTTTGTCCGAGTTGTCCTTCGGCATCAAGTTATTGGACATTTATTTGCGGTAAGTCAGGAGAAATCGGGTGGAGTGGAGGTACATGATAACTTAATCAAGTCAATCAATGTCAAGTTGAACTTTGAAGTTTCAAGTGCGATTTCTTTTGATTTTTTTTTGTTCTTGTGACACTTTTCATGTGACTTTTGAGTCACCTTAAAGCGTTGGAAGGAGGAGTTGGTTGTTGAACTTTTCTTTTATTCAATGATAGTTTGACATTTGGAGTGCAGTTTTTCACTTACTCGCATTGGACTATTTTACTGATAGCCAAATTTAGGCAGACATGAACGACTTATTCACACGTGTGTACAGTGGATAGGTTAGCGGGTTATTCACGCACGCGAATTTATTCTGACTGTAAATATTCTACATCCTTGTACCAAATTTTTGTCATTTCCATATGTTCTACTTGATTTAAGGATTAGGACATGCTTTTAGCTTTTGCCTCTTCAAAAAGTGTTTTCTATGAACAGGATCGTGGCTATTTTCGTGGTTCAAATCACAACTATTTTAAAAAAGCTTAATGAAACGAGAATGCGTCACGATAACGAAACAAACCCATAAATAGAATTAAGTCGCCGGCAGAATGGGGTAGATTACTTTACACATTATCTATATATATATATACAGCGTCTTCAATGTCGTCTACCATGCATTGCCCATATGTTTACTTCTTGTGTAGTGGGACAGTGGGCATGTCTATGTATATCACAGATATAACGATCTTCATTTAAGTGAAGTTTCTCAAATTTTCTCGACACACATGCAAGCGTGTAGTTTTGTAAAAAGGAAACTTTTTTGGTACGATCGGATTGGAAAGTTTGGCGAAACCAAAAATCGGCCAAAAAAAAGGAAGCTTTAATAAATTTAATTCAGTCTGCAAGAGAACGAGGAAGAATACAATTATTTTCTACAATTTTCGTCTCCTATTTGTTCTGGCTTTCGCAGTCGCCACAGTGGGTGTAAATGAAATTTTGCGTCTCAAAAACCTGTAACTAATTTATTTTTTGGAATAATTGAGTGATATTTAGAGTTACAGCTTCAATATTAACACAATCATTAAATACACAATTTTTTAAGATAAAAAAAGGACTTTTGACTAAAGGGATTTTCCCTCATTAGACATGATTTTCTGAACAAGAATGGGTTTACTGGAAAAATGTTTTTCTTATTTTCTAAAAATTCGGAAAGATTTTTTTGTGCGGTTTTCAGTATTTGGTTCAGAAATAATATAAGCGTTGATTATTCGTAAAAAAAAATTTACTTTTAAGGGGGAAAGCTGGTCTAGAGCGTGAAAAAATGGGCATAATTTATGAATTTTTTGTGACTCGAAAGAAAGATCAATCGAAAATCTGTGAAAGAGGTTTCATAATTTAGGCTTTACTATACAAATACAAATTTTTTCGTGTCAATTAAATTCAAAATGGTGGCTGTCCAGCATTTCTTCGGAGGCGCTTCATTTTTTAGACGGGACCATGGTCGAAGATATAACCTCCTTAATGTTGGCCCTGGAACAAAATCCCGAACATTTTTAGTTTCTATATAACAACAGCAAGAGACGTACGTAGGATTTTCTCGATATTTTGTTTTATTTAGCGAAATGGTGCACGTTTGAACAAAACATTAAAATTTTCACTATAAAAAAACGTAATAAATGAAAAGATTAGTAAAGTTTTTAACAGTTAAAACACTTATTTTATTTCCTCAGATGTACATTTCAGAAGCAATGCTTCCATCG
The DNA here is from genome assembly GCA_949752695.1 of Melanostoma scalare. Taxonomy (NCBI): domain Eukaryota; kingdom Metazoa; phylum Arthropoda; class Insecta; order Diptera; family Syrphidae; genus Melanostoma; species Melanostoma scalare. The sequence continues at coordinate 224,818,358 of OX456985.1, read as the reverse complement.
TCAGTGAGATTTATAAAATTAAATTAAATTAAATTATTTGTCAAAAAACTAATAATAAACAAAAATGTTTCTAAACAAAATTACAGTTGAGTTGAATCTATTAAAAAATTTTTTGAATATTGAATCTTTGATTGGTCCATCATCACTATTCATTAGATTATTTTTGTTTTTAAATATGTAAAATGATTCAAAAGCATCTAATTCATAATTGCTATTTACATTTCTTATTAGTTTTAAATTTTGCAAACTAAAGCTATGACTATTTTCTAGCATATGTTCTGCAACACTTGACTTTTCTTTTTCATTATATTTAAGATGTGCAAAATGTTCTTTAAAAAAAAACGACAAAATTGTTGATTAAAAAAAAATCCTACATACGTCTGCGGAGAAAAATTTTTCGAATGAGCTGTCAAAATTTAGTGATACCCATGGCGTGATGGTTAGCATGTCCACCTGCTAACCCAGAGGTTCGAGGTTCGAATCCCAGCAGAGACAAAAATGTTTTTTCACGGGTATCGCCTTTCGCGAGGAATTGGCAAGTCCTCCGTTAGTAAATTCATTGCCATGAAAAGCGCTTTCTCAATTAGCCGTTCGGAACCGGCAGAAGATTGTAGGTCCCCTCCATTCCCTCACAAGGCATGGTTGTGAGAAATGAGCTAGGCCCAGGGGCTCCTCACTCTGTTGCGCCACCCTATTTAATTTTGTCAAAATTTCGTATAGATTGGTGAAGATTTATTCGAGTTATGTATTCGGCCAGCTCAAAAAAAGTGATTTCGAGAACAACGCGTTTAAAGTTTTAAGTACGATAAAATCATATGGCATACCTGAGGGGCGCTGCCGCAGAATGGAAAGTTTGGGCATTCAGACATTTTTGCCGGCATCCATCCTTTGGTATGTTATTTTTAAGACCCTAAAGTACCTTTTAAGACAAAAAAAATATCGGTTTCTTCAAAATTCTAGACCTGCTTCTCCCCTTAATAGGGCAAAATTTTTGTAAAAATCTTATTAGAAGAAAAAGATTTGTTTTTTTTTCTAATTTTTGACTTGGAGACTTGATTACTCAAAAACTAGTCACTAAATATGTTATTTTTTAAAGGAGCACACATTTATTAAAGTCTTCCTCGAGAAGTAAAATTAGAAAATAATATTGCTAGATTCAAGCGCTCAGCTATAGAATACGTCAAAAACATTTATTAATGTATAAAACTGTAAAAATAATTCTTGAAATAGCAACTTTAATGCTAAATAAATAAATAAATTACTAAATTACTAAATTACTAAATTAGTTTTAATACAAATTAAAGAATAAGGATCTAACTTTCAAAATCATTTTAGTTTGTGGAAATAGGTGACTTTGTTGATTTTTGATTATCTTTCTATAGAGTTTTTTCCACATCTTATGCAAAACACCCTTTTCTCCCACTTTAAATGCAATATGGGCCCACTGAGGTGCACAAAAGAAAATTAAGTTGTTTGGCATTAACTGAGGTCGAACGCCGGACTCTTCAACTGTAAAGCGGATGCCTTATCCACTACACCGAGAAGGAAAAAACGCGTTAGACAATCTTTTGTAAAAGAGTAACAATTGTTTGGTGTTAGACTTCACCATGTTATCGTAAGTTACAAGTTTGTAAAGTTTGTTGGTGCGATATTGACTATCGAAATTGTCGATACAATCCGAAAAAAAAAATGGGCACGACTGGGTCGCACGAACTAACGATTGCGTGCTCAGTGAAATATCAAAATCTTAAGGGTGAGAACAAAGTGTATGCGCTCGTCATGGTATATTTGGTTGCACAGGTTTGTCAACTACACACTAATTATGAGTATTCAAAAAATCAGACGAAATATTGAAAAATGTTTTTTACATCAAAGAAAGACAATTAAGAAATTATCTCTCACATAAAATTTCATTGAAATCGTTGGAGCCGTTTTCGAGAAAAACCTAGAGGCCCAATTCAAAAATCGCTCTATAAACTGCCCTACAGATCCTAACATTAAATTTTGAAGAAAATCGGCCAATCCGTTCAGGCTGTAGATCCATATACGGACGGACAAGCATACAGACAGACAGAAATGCAAGACCCGGGTTGTTAAGCATTTCTCTCAAACATACTTGGTAAGAAATGGAAGGCAATATCGTAAATTTGTGCAATTCAGAGCGGAGAGCTCCGGGGCCTAGCGCAATTCTCACAACTATGCCCTGAAAGAGAATAGAGAGTACCTACAATTTTCTGTCGGTTCCGAACGGCTAATCGAGAAAGCGCTTTTCATGGCACTGAATTTACTATCGGAGGACTTGCCGATTCCTCACGATACCCGTTTTGGCTTCTATTAGGAGTCGAACCACGAACCTCCCGCGCAACAGGCAGACATGCTATCCATTACAGCACGGGCACCACAACGCCTTTCATGGCTTTTTAATCACTTAACAAGCATCTGATAAAGCTTGCGAAAGATTTTCGAGATTCGAACTACCAGGTTACAGACAGAAAGGCTAACGATTACACCACACATCTCTTAAAAGAAGTCACCAGCTGATGTGTGAGCGTACTCAAGTCCATCAATTTCGTTTTATGCTTCCGGTGTATGACGTTTAAATGTCTTTGCCTGCTATTAAACAAATTTAAAAATATCTTTTAAGTTGCAATCATAACCAATTTCAAGCAAAAGTTATGAAAAAAAACATTAAACTTTATTTCAAGTAATTTAACATAATCCGCTGACAGCCATTTCATCACAGCAAGAGTCTGCACAACTTCAGCATGTTCAACGTCAGTTTGGGTGTGAATAAATCAAAACTCGTTCATTATACACATGTGTACAACTGTACATCCAGCTCTCCACACTGTCACTCACATGTAGAAACTTGGTTAACCGTTTTTATTTCATTTTTTTTAAACACTGCGAATAATCAGATGAAAGTATTGAATTAATTTGTGCTTGCCTTTATGTAAAGTTGACGGCTCGTATCGTCATCGTACTAATGGACTATCAACCAACTTTACCCAGCACCACTAATATCCTCACCATTCTGTATCCTTAAGCCTCATGTCACTTGAAATTCCCAGTGTATGAAACGTTACCTTTATTTTCCATATGAATACAAGTACTGGATAACAAAAAAAAAAAAAGAAAACACCAGAGCTCTTGTGAAAATTAAGTGCAAATATCTGTGTGCAGTTCGGTTGGTTGTTGTACAACGAAAATTATCCTTAATTCCCATATGAGCTCTTAAACATGAATAATGTATGCAGTGTGTTGTCGAAACTACCAAAATGTCTGTACTACACTCCATTCCACTCCACTTCGACCCCGACAAATCGACAGACGACAAAAGAGCCACAGAAAACAAAAAAATGTCCTTAACCTGTCCCAGAAGGTACAAAACACCGACTGACTAAAAGGACGACAAAACTAAATAAACACCATAACGATATTCTGCTTTAGCCATGTCCTGCACGGATGTCGCTATAGTTAGTAAGTATACCTAGTCAAATGGACGTCCTCTCTCTCTCTGGATGGCATATAGCCTAGCGTCGCAACTACAGTCATAAAATGAATGCTTTACGACTTTAGCAAAAATATTCAAATTATTATTCGAGTTCTCACTCGTTGTTTGTTTGGCTGTGGCCTATTTTATATTTTGTCTGTTGTCTGTGGCACAGAGAGTCCGTACTCATAAAATTTTCATGACAAAAATAAGCCCAAACTGTAGTTAAAGCCCACTGACGGCAGATGGCGTTTGAATGACAGCTTGTTTGGACCGTAAAACAAAACTGTTCTTAAGTCGTTCTCTTTCTCTTTGAGTTTTGGGGGTTATGTAACCGAGACCCATTATCCTGATTAAATAAATAAAAACAAAACAAAACGAAAAAAAACTATACTACAACCGAATTCGAATAAACAAAGGATTGGTTTTCCTTGTTTACAGATGAGTGACATCCAAACAACTCGGAAAATAAACGTGCGAGCATGAGCGGCTTATGGTAAATGATAAATTTGTATGATTGTGTCGCCAGTTAGGGGTAAAATCGGAAAAGCATCACCTCTCTTCTCAAATGAGCGAGGAGGCAGAGATGAAGTGGTGACATGATGTTTAATACATTAGACGATATTCGTATGCATTGAAATGGGACTTGCATAATTTTGCGATCTGCCTCTATAGTGAAAAAAAAATATGAAGCTTAGTGTGAATCTTTTGCATAAATTCCCTTTTACAAACACTCCTGCTCCTGCACCTGCTCCTCTTCCTGCACTCAACACAACAAGACAAAGGAAAGTAAGGGTTATCAGTACACACTACTGGTGTAGTTTCAGCGGGAGCATTGTCAATTTATCCATTGCAATGAATATTTATGTTTTTCACTATCCGTAAATACACGTAATTTGAAATTTTTGTGTCGAAACGGTAGATGAGGGTTTAACATTCTCCACGAACGACATATAGAGCTCCATTAGCATTCTCAAAAGAGGATTAGAGTAGTAGAGGATGCGTTTCAAACCAATGCAGAAGGCACGACCGACGCCGACGCCTCGAAGGGTGGATGGTGAATTACTTTCCGGGTATAAGTGTACTAGGAAAATCATGAAAATCAGGTCATTCGTTAAAAACTTTTTTTCTGATGATGAAGTGGAACACTTTTGAAAGGGAAGTATACTTTTTCCGATGCATTAGTGTAATGAAAAATAGGGGCGATGAAAACGACACAAAGTGTGGGTATCTATGACGTGCGAACTTAAAACTTTTTGCCAAAATTGAAAACGAATAGAGGATGCATCTCATCTCCACAAAGTGATGAATGTGATGCATTGATTGTAAAAGCATTTCCAATAACCTTAAGCTAATCCTAAAAAAAAAACCTACCATTTCAATCACGATTCAAAGATCCACTATCAAAATTTTCTGGTGAAGTCAAAGTAAGAAGTTCTCTTAATGACAGCATCCAGTTTTTTGTTGAACTTTCCCTTGCAAATATTTCTTAATTTTCCTCCTGATCCTGTAAACCCATCGCGTACAAAAACCTTTAAGTCTTTACTCGGTAGCAAGGATTACACAGGTTTGTACTTTGTGCGATGCGACTCAAGTCGACGGGGCGGCGACGACAGCACTGGTTAGTTTATTTTAAACTTTATTTTAAAAGTCCTTCGTTTGTTTCAACACTGTCTTCTTTTTCTCCTTTTGTCTTCATAAAACGATAATAATAGGAATGCACTCGCCATCACTCCATACCAAAGGCCTGTTGGGAGAAGAATTCTCTCTCACTGCAGACTTAATGGGTATCTGCTGTATATCCCATAAATTCACAGTGTAAAAAAAAGTAATAATAATAATAACTGCAAAGTCGAAAACAGACCATGCCAACACCCCCTTTAGCCAGTTTTCCGGTCCAAGTTAATGGCAATTTCCTTAAGTAGCCAAAAAGTTAAGGACTTTTGAGTATTTTGTTCCTTGGCGCATTCTGTTGTAGGTACTCAGTACATCCTGAAAACTAACCTTTTACGTTCACTTTTCAACTTTTTCACATTTTTTTTTACTTCTTGCTATTTTTGCTTTGTTTTGCCGCAGCCATTAGGGACACAAAAATGGTCAAGGGAGAAAGAAAAATGAAACAAAAGGTTTAGTAAAATGGTAATTATTGCACCAAATGTTTGTGCAGACAGGAGGACGAACGAACGACCGACCGACGACGGCCGGCGGCAGGCAGTGGCAGGCATTGTAGACGGTTTGGGACCGCACACTCTAATTTGGTCGACACTATTTTTCATAAGTTCATTCTCTGCTTTTATTTTTGTTTATATTTCGTTTTGTTTTTTTTTTTGCGAAAAATAAGGAAGGGAAAGGAAATAAAAATAAATTAAATGGTGTTGGTTTTGGGAAGTGGTTCATTACTCATGTACATTGTACTCGCTTTAAGTTTAGGTTTGGTATTTTGGACGCTGTTCAGGTTGCGACCTTTAAAAATGAATGAGTGAGAAATCTTGAAGGGTGATTATATTAAGAGGGCAAAGCTAACCACAAATCGGTCTAGTGGACGATGACTTTTTTGGTGAATGAGCGCAAAATGGCATTTAATATTTCTGGTTTATTGTATTTTGCCTGTGAAAATCATCTCCTATGGAAGACTTATCCATGTCACGGGTCTTTTCTTTAAAAATACCTGCACATTGTATTTCGAGAGCATACCACAAATTGACAATATTTTCACTGATTTGAGTGCACTGCATTTGAGAGAGGACCCCATACTAAGCTTCTTCGATTGGTTTTCATTCCAGTTTACTTCAGTGAATGGCATCTTATCTAGCAAACCGTGATCAAATTTTCAAAATTGAAACATTTTTGCCAAATCGTAATTTTATTCCATCCGATGTACCTCAGGGCAGCCGTGTTGGACCATTGCTTTTTCTTTTATTTACGATTAATTCATTCAAAATTTCTTCTTTATCCAGACTATTTTAAATTATGGAGCCAATCGCCGATTGTTTCCTTTTACAGTAAGATTCTTCAAGACTTTCGCTATGGAGTCAAACAAATTGTTTTCGTGTGGGGGGGATTGAAGCTTAAATCATTACCACTTGCTAAAATGCATGAAATCTCTGGTAAAAGACTCCCAAGTGCTACTGGGAGAGGATGTCGCTCACGGATGCGGTAAGGGAAATCAAACAAACACAAAGGCTACTTGAAGAATATCCTTTTTCAACAACTGCTCTTTACTTTACTATTTAACTAACAATCCAAGTGGCTTCTCAAAAAATTATTTTTTCTATGCATATTTGCTATAGCAGAAATCATATTTGGCGATTAGAATTAGTGTAGAGGGAAAAGTGAAAAACATTTGACGAAAAAGGCCATAAAACAAAAGAAGAGATGTTCAGGAAACTTAATTTGTGCAACACAATCAACACAAATATTTCGCTCCACCATAGCACGTGTTATTGTTATCTTTGGTGTGGTGGTTAGCATGTCTAACTGTTGACCCAAAGCTTCGTGGTTTGGGTCCCAGCAGAGGCAAAAATGTTTTTCCACGGGTATCGCCTTTCGCAAGGAATGGGCAAGTCCTTCGCTAGTAAATTCATTGCCATGAAAAGCGGTATCTCAACTAGCCGTTCGGAAAGAACGTCACAAAATTGTAGCTCCCCTCCATTCTCTCACAAAGGCAATGGTTGTGAGTAATGCGCTAGGCCCTGGGACTCCTTGCTCTGTTGCGCCACCCTATTTATTTTGTTTAATAACGTGTTGAAAGGGGTAAACCAATTTTTTCTAATTCCGAACAGCTTATCGAAAAAGCGCTTTTATGGCAGCGAAAAAAAATTATAAGTGATTGGCATACTACCGAAAGGCGATACCCCTGAAAATGGAGTGTCTTTTTCTCGGATTCAAAGCTCAAATTAACATACAACTGGCAGACAAGCTAACCATTGAGCCCCAGGCAATATCAAAACTGTTGAAAAGTTCATGAAATATGTGCCGAGCTGCCCCTCAAATTTTTCAGATCACTTATCAATTTTAAGCAAAAAATCCAAAGCGCATCATGTTTCAAGAACAAAAGGTGGTGGACAAACCTATAAATAAATCGCTCTTTTGAATGAAACTGTTTCTGGGTGGATTTTCCGACAGCTGTACCTGACCTTGCAAAGCAATTTAACGTCGCAGACGAAGAAAGAATGAGAGCCAGACATCTTATGAGTTTTGGAGACATTTAAAAAAGACGCCAGTCGGGGGAAAATGGCTTACAATTTTCATCTCCATGCCTTCAAGATACTTTTCCTAATTTTAACAAGGAAGTTGAGAGTTGAGACAGACGACGATATAATAGTTCCTGCTCTATCAAGTGATGTTCCACAAATAAAAAATCGTTGAGAGGGTTTTCGATAACCAACTGTAAAAAATGTTAACACTATGTCTATATCTATATGTCTACCGCCGACAGAATCCAAAATAAATAATGGGATACTTTTTTTTTTGCTATTTTCCGATGGTAACGTTTGAGGCCCGTCAATTGGCCTACTAGATCGTGCAAATGAACTATTGTGCTTGTAAGGAATTGTTAAGGCTCATGTCTATAGCGGCAGGACCGCTTCGATTGACGGAAAAAACGTTTTTTTTTATAATTAGCGCACACATCAAGGGGTTATGACTACCCTTATAATGTTATAGATAACAGTGCCAGCGTTTAGGAAAAAAGGAGAGAATTTGAAAGAAGACACCGATGAACGTTGAATTTGAGTCTCTGTGAATCGTAATGCAGGGGAAAAACAGGGTCAGGTAGAGCATTCCACATCCGGGTGGTGCGAATGAAATAAGAATCTCTATACTTGACTGTACGCCCGAAGCTGGGCTCAAGGTAAAACTGATGAGCATTTCTAGCAAGCCGAGTGTTGCAGCTAAATTGTTTCAGGAGAGGAATGCAGCTTGCTATTTCAATAGAAGATTTATTGGGAAAATACCGAAAAAAATGTAAGAAAGAATATATCAACATTGGGCCAAACGAATGGGCTATTTGAGGAGCAGCCGTGGCCAGCATCAGCTTCTATCGATCGTATCGATCGTATCGATCGCAATTTTCTGAATTTTTTGTGTGTTTTTTTTTCAATATCCCATAGTTCTTAAAAAATCACTCGCAACAAAGATCCTCATAGCAAACCATCGTGGTTCTTTACATGATATGTGTTCTGTGTTACGTGGCTCGTATTTCGACAGATATGAAAAGATTTCAACTAAGACCACAAGGAGTTCCTAAATGTGAACTACTAAACATTTGAAGGAGAAAACTGTGACAAAAATGAAAAGAAAAACTAGCGTCACCAAAAAAAAGATCCTCTGCTCTAAATTACAGCCCTTGACCAGCTGCCGGAAAGCATAAAATGACGGGCTAAAATTAAGTAAAATATTTTCTGCAGACGATGGGGCCTAATTTTGGCTCCATAGTCTCGTTGATCCAAACACGAATACTTGACGTTTTAGTGAAAGTATTGGTAGGGAATCGGTACCGTATAGGTCCAAAAAGGGCTGAATACTTGTGGCCCAAACAAGTATGTCCTTTTAATGTTAAAGAAAACAGTGTCAGCAATTAAGAAAATAGGAGAGAAGTTAATAGACACCGATGAACGTTGCTTTTGATTGCTGAGAATCGAAATGCAGGCGAAGTACGGAGTCTGGCAAAGCATTCCACATACGGATGATGATGCCTCATTTAAAAGCAAAAGTAAAAAAACTTAATCAACTATGAAGTTCAAAGGTCTAAGATCCACAGGCTTTTCTACTCGTTCTGCGGACAAGCCCCAGTGTAGCCCACAAGTAACACACAGGTGTAAAGGGCCAGTTATGATCATTAGGATACCACAATTCTTATGATGTTGAATAAAGATATCTAAGAATACAATCAACAGATTGAGTCAGAGAAAGAAAAAACTTTTAAGAAAATTGAGTAATTTAATGCCGTTCCAGTTTTTCCAAAGGGCAGAGGCAAATAAACGATCGCTTAAAAATAATTCATTGAATTTGAAGAGTAGGTCACAATTACTTTTTAAACTTAATTCCGAATGTCCTCTCAAAACAACGAATGAAAAAATGCTCCGCTTTTTTTTTATTTTACTGAAGTTGAAGTCCTGTCTGAATTTGTACAAACAAGAAAAGAAAAACAGAAATTAAGAATAAAAAAAGGACGTTGTCCCATGTTCAGCAGAGCAACACCGAAAGGACAAATTTGTACATCATGACCCTGTGACCACTGATAGCTTATTTCTTTTATTTCTTATTTTTATTATTTCTTAACCATACTCAACTCCCTCTTCATTGAATAAAATAAAAATATACCAGATCGAGTTGAAAATTGCAAAAAAAAAGGAAAGAAAAAAGAGAAAACACCTATCCCATTCCACATGAATTGGCAATTGAAAGTCAAAGCAACTTTATTCATGGTTTTTCCGAGACAGAGAAGCAGTCAGAATATCAGAGTGAGAGGGAGAGAGAGGGAGTGATAGGAAAAACAAGTTTTCCATTTACCCAACGACAAATTGAAATTATTGCCCAACAACAAAAACAACAACGACAAAATTGCTGTTCCACCAACCACCCCCTACCAGCCCCTAGGACAATATTCAACAGAATCGAATCCTGCGTGCAGATGGTTTCAATTTTTATTTATATTTTCACAAAAGCCTCGGTAAAGCTCAAAGTAAAGAAACACAAACCAACAAAGAGAACAACAAAAAAAAAAAACTAAGTGACTCGTGGGTGGTAGAGGGTTGTACTACAACAACTGCAGAAGAACAAAAAAACTTGCAAAGCCTTCGGGCTCTTTCAATTTAAAGCAAAGACAAAAACGATATCAAAATCAACTACCGGCAACCAAACCAGTGACCAAACAACCCAACTGGCAATAAATTGTAATTTCTCCATTTTCCGAACCGATGAGCTTATGGCAAATACGCCAACTGCCCCACCCTCCTTCTCTTTCTGTTTATACCTCCGTACACTACACTACATCACACAGTGCAAACCAGCACACACCCTATTTTCTTTCAGCCCCCCTCGTATAGTTTGCGTTCGACGACTACGAGGCCAGGTCAGATGGAATCTGATTCTTTGCCAATGAAATTTGAGAGCCACCTATCATCGCCACTTTCCACAATGACTTAACGATGTAGCAACGAAGGACACTGACTCCAATTTCAATCTAAGTTCTTTTTTTCGTTTTTTTTTTTGTAGTGCTGTCGTCTTGACGGGCGGTCGTCGAAGGACCCCATTTATATTTATACCACCATAAACTCTAACCATTAAAGAGAAAGCTCTGAATAGAAGGAAGAAATAAAAAGGGCACAATTGCCAAGAAAATGATTTCGTTTTCTCCAGAAACAATGGTGATGACCTCCCGGTGACGCCGACAATGGCGACGATGATGGTGTCAGGGCTAAACAGTCAAAAGACTGTGTGTCAGTCGGTGTCTTTATACATTGTGTACCTACATTTGCTAAATGCCGAGAACAAAAAACACAAATTTAAACAGTTAAAGTCGTAAAGTATTCATGGCTGAGAGCCTTTGTGTTCGTAATGCGCGCCTTTTGTTATTTGCTTCCTGTTCGACGACGAATGGACAAGGACAAGTAGGTATTGGTTTTGTTGGGGCATATTCTTGACAAAGCTTCACATTGTTATGTTGACTGTTGACTGTTGAAGCTCTTTAGTATAGTTCCTCAGAATTGTTTACGAAAATAAAAGTTTCAATAAATGTCTGAGCAAGGAAGGATTTTCGAGAGAGCGAGAAGGTACGTAGTAAGATATGCGGAAAGTTGAAGCAGAAGGTCCAACGCAAAGGCGAAGCTATTAACTATTGGCTGCTTTTGTTTAGGATTAACTGTCAAATTATCTGTGTGCTTTAAAGTGAGATTACCCCTGAACAAAGGTTCGTGTAGCTGTGTAGGTTTTGCTGCAGTGGCCGAGGCAGACCTTCTTTCCATCCACCGATGCATGTCCTTTATGCTGGAAATCAAGCGTCAGTATTCTTTTCATTTCACAAATTAAAAATAAGTTCATAGTTAGCTTAAAAGAATGCATTTGACTCAGCCAAAATAAAGATCCTCACAAGGACCCAAATTAACAACCAGTTAAAAAAAAACTTATTTACCACAGACAAGTTTATATCTTGGCTAGTTTCAATGGCCAAAAGCATGAAGCCCATCAAATTATTCCTATCAACAACTCTTCCCATACCCATCAATTTCTTGTTCCAATGAATAATCCAATTTGCTGTCCCAGTGGATGAGGCTATTCAAATTGAAAATATTCAAAACGGTTCGTTTCTATTAAAGAGCTCATTCAGCTCAATAGGCCTGAAGTCATCCTCATGCCGCATCCCTGATTACATAACATTCACTTAATGATCATAAATTACGAGCACATTGCATGCTCAAATCGACTTTCAACTTGATGGCCTTTTTCTCATGCACTTCTCTAATAGTTTACCAGCTAAAATGATGATGGTAAAATGATAAATCAGCTTCCGTTAAAATCCGTTCCTTATGACAGTCAACAAATGCATCATATACTCATTCTGTCCTCATCAATCGTAAGTTGAAGCGTTCGCGTTTCTTTCTATCCAATGGATCCAACCATTCGTAGCTGGTTGTTTTCTGCACTTGCATGTGTATGTGTGTGTGTGTGTGCCAAGAACGAACTCATGAGCTCCACTAATCAGGACATTTGTTTGCACTGCAGAACACACTCTCAACATTTTTATCCTCGATTAAGTGAACCCGCGCTAACTTACGTCGACTGCATGAGAAGGGAAAGACCAACAAAAAAAAAAAAAGAAGCGAGAAAGAGATACAGAGGAGTTCCATGGATCCGCAGCTTCAGTAGCATGGATAGAGTGAAAATTCCCTCGGCTATACTTTGTGGCATGGGTGAAGTATAGTTGGCGGCATCAGTGGCGGCAGTGCACCATAAATTTTCGCTATTATCTTTTCCTGATTTCCAACAGCCTCATGAGTGCTTGCTCCATATCAAGGAGGATATACTCGTACATACAAACGGGAACGAGAACGTACCCACTACTACAGTAGTTCTTCCGCCCGAACTATTATTTCTCATTCAAGTTAAATGTTATCCTGGAATTCTTTCTTGCTTCCATAATTCATTCATCCTTCCTATGTCAGGCAGGTTTTGCCTTCCTTCCCTATACGTCTCCCTCCCCCCCCCCCCCCTCCCTTCCATCTGCCACGGCTCCATTGCACTGGTAAAGAGTTAGCTAAAAACTACTTGTGCAGTTTTATATTTTGTTCTCTTGAAGAGTAAGCCCCGAGTGTTTTCTCTGCACTAAGAACGTATAAGGACTCCGCAGGACGAAAGGCACTTGGGTATTCTAGTGAAAGCGAAAAATACTTAAAAAAAAAGTCTAACTCATTGGGTAGAACATTGAAATTAAAAAAAAAAAAAAAAAATAGAACCAGGGGAAAACAGTAAAAAAAAACGAAACAAACAAACATATGTTTCACTCCTTTAAATCCTGTGTTCCTTTTTTTAATTTTTTCTCTCTTTTTTTCCAAATAGAAAGTACCTACACATTTCACACTAAAATCGTATATACGACTCTAAGCAATTTCGCAGCCGCATGTATGGCACCAGCCAGCGGGTATGGGGTTTTAGAGTTGCACACAAATAGCCCGCATGCGAATTCGGAGTATTTTAGTGGGAATTATTTACACTGTTTGTACTATAAGCGAGCATGGTTGGATTTCGGTTAATGTCTTGAGACAGCAGACGGGGCGTTCTGGGCTTTCAATTGTCGGTAGTATATTTGTGCCACAAACACCCTAATTACTCGTTATGTTTGAAATTACAAACATGTGGACGCCAGGGTGCAGTTTATTGTGAAAAAAAAGAGAGAGAGAGAGAGAGAGAGAGAGAGAGAGAGAGAGAGAGAGAGAGAAAGAGAGAGAGAGAGAGAGAGAGAGAGAAAGAGAGGGAGAGAGAGAGAGAGAGAGAGAGAGACAGAGAGACAGACAGACAGACAGATAGACAGACAGACAGAGATAGATAGACAGAGAGAGAGAGAGAGACAGAGAGAAAAAGAGAGGTAGAGAGATAGATAGAGATAGAGATAGAGATAGAGATAGAGATAGAGATAGAGATGGATATAGAGATAGAGATAGAGATAGAGTTAGAGATAGAGATAGAGATAGAGATAGAGATAGAGATAGAGATAGAGATAGAGATAGAGATAGAGATAGAGATAGAGATAGAGATAGAGATAGAGATAGAGATAGAGATAGAGATAGAGATAGAGATAGAGATAGAGATAGAGATAGAGATAGAGATAGAGATAGAGATAGAGATAGAGATAGAGATAGAGATAGAGATAGAGATAGAGATAGAGGTAGAGATAGAGATAGAGATAGAGATAGAGATAGAGGTAGAGATAGAGATAGAGATAGAGATAGAGATAGAGATAGAGATAGAGATAGAGATAGAGATAGAGATAGAGATAGAGATAGAGATAGAGATAGAGATAGAGATAGAGATAGAGATAGAGATAGAGATAGAGATAGAGATAGAGATAGAGATAGAGATAGAGATAGAGATAGAGATAGAGATAGAGATAGAGATAGAGATAGAGATAGAGATAGAGATAGAGATAGAGATAGAGATAGAGATAGAGATAGAGATAGAGATAGAGATAGAGATAGAGATAGAGATAGAGATAGAGATAGAGATAGAGATAGAGATAGAGATAGAGATAGAGATAGAGATAGAGATAGAGATAGAGATAGAGATAGAGATAGAGATAGAGATAGAGATAGAGATAGAGATAGAGATAGAGATAGACTTTTTTTTTTTTGAGACTTTAATTTATTTATGTATGAAAAAGTTTTAACAGAATTATAAGTTCCCGCGAAGCCTTTTGGCTTGTCTGCAGGAGATTGTGTTTCAAAGAAAAATTTAATTTAAAGCAAGTTTTAGGTGATTTTACATAATTACAATAGGTTATTCAAAAAATAATTACTATTTTACTCATGTGAGTTTAGAAAGAAATTTTTTATTTGTTTTTTTTCTAGTTTTGAAATTTTCAATATTTACTAAATCTCGAGGTAATTTGTTGATGGTTGCAGGAACGCTGTAAAGGAGCTGGCGTCTTCCGTATAGATTGTAGTTGGTGGGCAATTTAAGCATTCCTTGAGCGCGTCTTCTGGTGTTGATCATATGGTCAATTGGTCGAATGAATCGGTTGTCATCGTAGTACTCCAGTATAAGGGTCATCTTGAAAATTTGCTCGACGTTGAGAGTTTTAAATGTGCTGTCATTGTTTCGCGTATTTCCATTATTGATTAGTTTCAAAGCTGAGTTTTGAAGTTTTTGTATTTTTTGAATATGCGTTGTTGCAGCATTCCCCCAAGTAAGTATGCCATTCCGAAGCTTGGACTCCACTAATGCATAATACACTTGCTTCAAAACAGGAACTGTGGTATAGTACCGCAAATGGGACAGTGCATATACAGTCTTTTTAAGATCCATGCGCAGCTTGTTGATGTGTTGGCTCCATAGAAAATGACAGTCAATAATCACTCCAAGATATTTGTATGTTTCTACAATTTCTATAGTTTCAATTGGGGTGTTGGGACAGGCATCATTCTTTACTAGTATTCTGCTTTGTGTAGATTTGAACTGTGGGCTGCGAATGTGCATCATTTTAGTCTTAGTAGCGTTGATGACCAATCCATTGTCGTGACACCAATTAACTGCAGCATTGAACTCCTCCTGCATTATCATCGTCGCCATATCCAAAGATCTGTGACGAACCACAATCGCTGTATCATCAGCAAAGGCGAATGGAATGCCCTTCTTAAAGACTCGAAGTAATTCGTTAGTGTATAGAATGAATAGGATCGGACCAAGCTTAGATCCCTGAGGAACACCATATTGCACATTTTCTTTTTCACTCGTCACGTCTCTAATCTTGACCACAAACGACCTGTTGTGTAAATAGTCCGTAATCCAATCAGCCATTACTCCACTTATTCCAATTCAGTTTAGTGCTTGTATCAGTTTCGTGTGGTTTAAAGTGTCGAAGGCTTTACTGAAATCCATGAAAATGACCAAGACATGGTGGATTTTATTTAAACTTTCATTCACACAATTTACAAATTCGCCTAGTAGTTTTCCAGTGTTTTTGTTTTTTGAAACCCGTATTGACTTTTATCTATGAGCGAGTGTTTGTCAATAAAACTCTGTAGTCTTGCCGATATAACTCCTTCTAGACACTTTTCAATTACAGGAAGTATCGAAATCGGTCTGTAATTACTGAGCTGATTGCTGGCTCCACCTTTATATATTGGCCTTACAACAGCTGTTTTCATTGTTGACGATATTTTAGACTGAGTTAGGCTTAAATTGATGAGCTTACATAGTATTGGAGCAAAAATTTCTATGTGTTTTCTCATATCAGCTATTCTTACTCCATCAATTCCTGGCGATTTATTTTCTCCAAGAGACATTATTATGCTGCAAATCTCGTGCATATTTTTAGGACGAGCAAATATTGTGTTTTCTATTGCATCACTCGTATGGTTGGATGTGACAAATCTGCAGTGGTGAATAATTTTCGATGTTTGCGAAGCGAAAAGCTGTGCACATTCGTTTGACAAGGTTTGCACTGCAGTGGTTGGAAAATGTTTTGCCATTGTTTCGTCGACATTTGACTTTTTTCTTCCTAGAATTTGATTTATTAATCCCCACGTCTTTCTAGGATCTTTTTTAACCTGAATAAACTGCTTTTTATAATAACTTGATTTTTGGGCTGCTATCAATTTATTGGTTTTGTTTCGGAATCTCTTGTATTCTATTTCATAGCCTTTATTGTTTCTATTGTACGGGATGAACTTTATAGAAGGTGGAAACTTCTATAAAGTTCATCCCGTTTCCTACATTCATCGATGAGATTAGGGGTTGTCCATGGGCAATTATTTCTTTTGTTCTGGGATTTTCTAGTTAAAGTTGATCTTTTATATATAGCATCGAGTTTGCTGACGAGTTTGTTGTACATCGCGTATCAGGATCTTCTTCGTTTAAGACTTCATCCCAGTTTTCTTCACGTATGAGATTATTATTATTCACTTTGATAGAGATAGAGATAGAGATAGAGGTAGAGATAGAGATAGAGATAGAGATAGAGATAGAGATAGAGATAGAGATAGAGATAGAGATAGAGATAGAGATAGAGATAGAGATAGAGATAATGAGAAAGATAAAACAGAGACAATATCTGCATACCTTACGGGGGATGCAAAAAATATTCACGGCAAAATTTGTTGATGTAGAATGAAATTTCGAGCAGACATTTTTCATCCATTGAATGAAACAGCTTATTTAGAAAAAAATTTTCTACTATTGTTTGATGTATGTAAATAAGATAAACAATCTCAATTCAAAGAAAAGTTGGCAAACAAATTCGCAATGAGACTTACTAGTAGCACCTTGACATTCCATTCGTCATTAAATCCACCCTTTGGTGTGCCTTTTTTGTTTATAAATCCAACCACGCTATTAGAACTCTAACATACAACTCCGAACGCTCTTTATTTCCACGTATAACACATAAGTCATTCATACAATTTCACTTTGCAGACATAGGCGAGCTATGATTACTTCAACATTTCATTTCACTATCACTTCGGTGCCTTACTCTTTGCAGAGCGCTATATATTACACCACATTACAGCATGAAGTTCCATTTTTGAAATTATTGCAAAAACCACATTTGTTTTCCTAGGCTTGAATACGGTGTAAAGGCACTGGCAGTGGAAACTGCCAAGTATAGTTGCATAACCCATCCTTTGACTTGTGGACAAAGTCATCTGCGAATAAGCGGTTTGGTTGAGTGCTACCAACAGAATGAGGTGAGAAGTATTTTGCTAATTCTCATATATTTTCTGTGTATGTTGAAGTTTTCTTCTATAGCAGTACACTACTGCTTCACTTTTTGAAGGATGAGGGGGTTGTGGGGATGAATATTACTATATTCTTTATGACTTGTAAAGCCAAATGGTTGTTCGTGTTTCTGCTCTTTTGAATGCTAAAGTGGGACACGGGTTGCGAGTAATGGGTGTTTTTTTTATTTTTTGTTTGTATTCGTTTTTGCTAAGTCGAAATTTTATTTCATCCTTAGGATAGACGACTCGACACTTTTTCTTGGTAAAGAAGTCTAATTTAGAAGAGAGAGAGGGGAAAAAAGCAACAGTCGTAGAGGTTGTGTGGTAAAGTGGGTTAAATAATGCTAAGGGATATGTGTGTGGTTAACATCATGTTTTAAAGAGAAAGTTATTTATGAGTACATTAACATGATGAGTTGATAAGTTTCTGTGTTTTCTTTTTTTTTAACTTCATTTGCTTTTGGGAATTATTTCTCTAGAGTCGCAGCTTAGTTTGAAAGGACTTAAATTATGTAGTGATGTTCCGAGACATCAGCATTGCACACAACTCGGTTAATGAAGGTTTTGTAAGAAGGGAATTAGCAGGTAAATGTATGATGTCTGTGAACGCTTTGAATGTGTGCCAACGACAAAACTCGACAAAACACCTAGGTCTGCACTTTTTAATTATATCTTTTTTTTGTTATTGTACATAAATTAGGGAGTAATGGAGAGGGAACTAAAGATCAGATTTTAAAACTGTCATTTCTTTGAAAACTGTATTATCACTCAGTGACTATTATGTCGGCCTTGCTAGACACACTAGAGAAAAGCAGAGTTTCGCTGGTTAAAAATTCACGAAAAGTGAAAAGCAGACCGGCAATGCAGACTCCTTAAGTGAGGAGGAATATTGAAACATCATCGCGAGATTGGGGAGGATTAAGTTTTGAAATTTGACTAAATAAACAATGAAAAGAGAAGCATCGCTTATTTATTTGTCTTATCAAAATGCGATGAAAGTAAAGTGAGTGTCCTTCTGTGCATTCTGAGTTCTGAGTTGAAAAAATTGGGCTAGAGGTACACGAAAAACTGTGACATTTCTTTAGAAAGGTGATGCAAACAGCCAAAATAAGGTTTTCGTATATGCAGAGTAGCCTTCAGGCTTAGTCAAAAAGTTATTAGGATACATGACGATGACGGAGGGCTAAGTTCATCAACATAAATCTAATAAGCGTCCAAAGAAAAGAAACACTGCTCTTCTAAGCATTGTTTTCACGAGCTTGTTAAAAAGTGTACACGAGCATTGCTTTGAGTCCTAAAGATGCGCAAAAATAGTCCGTGGGAATTTAATTTCAAACTGCAGAAAGAGAAAGTTTTTGAAAGCATTACTGGGAAGTTTAGCTAACATCTCAGAGCCTCCGAATACGGACTCAGTTTAGCAGATCGCGTACACTGAAATTGAATAATCTGCGAAATTCGGCTCGCAGCTATTTCGACGACGGTGATGTCTCAGTCATTCATATGCGATATGCTTACTGTCCTGCCATTCTCAGAAAAGCCGCAACTAACTGTTCAGCTAAAATCAAATAAACGTAAAGTAGACTAGAATCCCAAACAGATTCGCTGGTTAAACGGAATTGATCGGACACCATCAGACCATATCGGTTTGAGTGGTGTTAGTGTTCCTCTTGTTTAACATTCTTTTGGCTCCATTGGCCAATTTCAGCCATCGGTACCTGATCATACTAAGGCCGATGCATGATAAGGTGTACACAATTTCATGGCCGCATATGACCGTGTCTGCAGTGATGAACTAAACAGAGCCACCATAAAATCTTTTCTTACTTCGCAATCTGATAATAGAGAGTGTAGGCTGCTCCGTAAAGATCTATAGATTCTGCTGGTCAACCGAAGAGGTTAAATTTGCATCGACTTCTCGTCCGCTTGATGATTACTTCTTGAGATAATATGCAGGAAACAAAATCGATCTTAAAAATCGATTGCTCAGTCGAGAACAATAATGGTACTAGAACAGCAGGGCTCTATACAAACGAATGTCTGAAACAGTTGCCCAAATAGGTCTGGCCTGAAATCGGCCCAGCAAATTGTTCGGGTTACACGAGGCTTTAGTGTTCACGAGGCTTTAGCGCACACAACATTGACAATAAAAAGAAAAAAGCGATTTAGGATGATTGAGACAAAGAAAGCAGGAATGGGTTCACTGATAACACGGAAAGAGAACATTGACGGATTGGATAAAACGTCTCGGCAGACAGTCACAACTTCGAAGTGTTCCAGGACATTGCTTACTTAGGCTAGGCCATTAAGATGCAAAAAACATGAGCAAAGAGATTGACAAATATTTCTTGTCAGTCGTTGTTTTTTTTCTGGGTTGAAAACTCAATTGAGAAACAAAATCCACTCCCGAAAACCAAGGAAGCTTTATATAAGATCACCTTTTATCGAAGTTCGCTAAAGGCGGAATAGAATGGGTAGCGTACAAAAGGAAAATACTCCTTGTGATCTCTGAGTAAAATGAGTGCAAATAAAGAATAAACGAAGAGCTTTATGAGCTCAACCATGTCACAGTTAAGGTCGTATAAATGATGACTGTTAGAAGAAAGCGCGAAGGTAGATTACGATGGTTGGAGCCTATAGAGCGGAGGGACACTAACGCCTCGGTTTATTGAATGTTCAAAAATACACTAGATGAGGATCGTGGAAATGGGAGAGCCTTATTCATGTGGCACAATCAAGTAAAAGTAGGTTTCAAATGCTTTGAAGAATTGTAATACTGAACTCAGCTCGCAAGGGCTCACAGAACTCGTCGGAGAGATTTTTGGTTGAAAACTAGACTCACCAAAAACGAACATCTAAGTAAATAAGTACATACTCTCTAAAGCTAAGAAGAACCGGGATGTCGTTATTAATTAACATTTTAACGGGCCACAATTTAGAGTCCATGCGATGATTATAGGAATCAGCGGATCTGACTAAGACAAAGGAGTTTAGTTGAGAGATTTTGAAAAGCCAGGTTTGCTCCGAATCGTACAGCTACGTCCAAACAACACTTTTTCACAAATTGGCGCAAATCCAAGGATGCAAAAAAAAGATACATTCAGGGTTTTTCCAAAACCCATACATACGACAATTTCTCTTTTTTGAGGGAGTATCTGCGGTTCAAAAAACACACTTCCTTGGTTATTATTTCCATCTTCTATTTATCAACTATTCCTGGAATTTTTTTGAGTAAAATGCAACTATGGATATAGAGATATAGCCATTGAAACAAACCGGTCATATCCAATTGCTTTGAACCTCTTAGCCACTACACATTTCAAATGCAGTCCATCCAATAAACTATTTCCAATCCAAAGACAATCTGGGTCAGTCAATCGAAAATGATTTAGAGTAGGCACTCAACATCAATTAACCGACATGTTTGACAAACATAATCAAGACCTTCCTCAACATCACTTGCATAGTTGCATTTCACCCCTAGCTCAATCCATAGCTGACCCCATTTACATCTTCCAACAGAGGATGTCCTGAATTGAAGACAAGTATAGACAATTTCCATTTCCTGTTATAAATAAGAAATCAATTTAATTAAGCCCGATTCATCGTTGTGTTTAATTGCATTTCTTGACCCAATTCATCACCGCATCGTCAGATGAATTTCATTCAGGCCCATATACTATGTTCAGCAATTCGCATGCGAGGAAGTCATTCAAACCCGTAATTGATGTTTCAACTTCAACTGCAATCAGTCTTCCCTAACCAACACGAAAAGGAACAAAAAAATGAAATAAACCAAACCGATATACCCCAACTCTCCTATCTAGTACAGCATATCAGAGTTTAATGTCAGTTTTTTTCAACCGTCCCACACAAGCCCAAGGCCCCCGCCCATTATGGAGTTCAATATTGTAGGAACTATCCAAAAGATAAGTTTATTGGCTTCCAAGTGGATAGTCAATGTGCTAGTTTTGCACTAAAATCCATCACCCCCGATAGCGACTATATACATACCAACCAATAACACAAAAAAGAGCAGAAAAATCTGCACAAATTTCCTGAATTCCCGAAAATTGAAATGGCTTGAAAAAAAATAAAAAAATAAAAAGGAAGAAAAACACACAATCGAGCTGTAGTTACTGTATGGGGATGACTTTAGTACCGCAAAGTTACCCAAGGGCGGGACGGGGCCGGTTAGATTTATTGTTTTAGCCCAAGCAAAAATATTGGCTTGGTGGGAAAAGAATTCAATTGAAATTCATATACCAACCGACTGGATCAAGAGTGGTGCAATGTGGTGTGAGAAATATTTACTTTTTTTCCACCATTGGGACCGACACCAGTCTCTGATCCTTTTCTATACACACACACGTACATACATATACACACATGATTAAAAAGAAAAAATCACACCAGAGAGTTAGAGAAAAAAGCATAAAATTGAAAACGACTCAACTCAAAAAATGACGACGACTATTTTGTGTTAGTGATGATGTGGAATAATGCCTCACCATTTCCCTTATCCTACCTCCTTCTCTATCATTTCATTCTCATGGATATACATCGAATGTGAGGATAAAACACGAAAAATAAATTTATTGCCATAAAAATCAATTTCAAATATCGTTTTGTTTTCGAATTTTTATTGAAACAATTCGAATAGACAGAACTTTTGTTTCAACATTAATAAATTCGAACACAATAAGGAGGAGGAGGTGGATGAGGCAGGGGGAGATGATGAAAGTTGTTGGGTCACATTTGTGGGTAACAAGCGCAATTTCGGTTGTGGAAATGTTTCGCCATAAGAAAAGTTTGTGGAAAGATTTATTTTGTGGTTTGACTAGATAACAGATTTTTTTCAATCGGAAGAGGACTTTTTTCGTATTGTCCTTTGACAGAAAAGAAGCGTACATATTTAGTTGCCATCATATGGACATCACAAAAAATGTTTTAGGACTTCTAGGGGTGCGTAAGTATTGCACTGGGCGCAGTCGCAGACCCCTAAAAAAATAATAAATATTTTTTATACTTTTACATTGTGATTCCATTTTTAGCTTTCAGTACTGAGTCTCTGGAGTCTTGGACTTAACTTGAAGGCTGGACACTGATATAAAACAAGAATTGATTCTTAACACATATTTGGAAATGTCTTGAAACTTTCATATCAAAATAGTGAAATCCGGCGATGCGTCCGGCAAAAAAAAAATAGGGTGGCACTATAGAACAGGGAGCCCTGGGATTATTTCTCTCAACCATACTTTGTGAGTCAATGGAAGGGACCTATAATTTTTTGTCGATTCCGAACGATCAATCGATTAAGAGCTTTTCATGGCATGAAATCACAATAGCAGAAATTGCCTATTCCTTGCGAAAAACGATATCTGTGGAGAAACATATTCTCACCCTTGATGATCCTGGGATTCTCCCACGTAACAGGAAACTTCGCTAACCAATAAGCCCTGGTCACCGTTATGCGAATACTATGGTAATAATGCCTCCCAATCTATCTTTCATATGCACTTCTTATTCCAGTTCACCCCTTTTTGCTTGCCCGCAAATTTTTAGACTATCGTCCAATCGTTTTCAGTCGATTTCTGGAGGCTTTAACACAAAGATACAAGTCTACAAGTCAAGAGCCACCTGTGGGACTATGTAAACTAGAGTTGTAAAAGGGCAAGCAAAATTGTAGCTTTGTGTTACAGAAATTTTCTACAATAGTCATATTTTACTTGTATTAGAAGTACTTGCAATTTGCGTTACAGGCTCCTAATGTCGAAAAAGCCATTCGGCAAAACAATAAATTGTCATGACATTTCCTTAAAGTCAAGTTTAATTTTTAATTTTGGTGGGGCTACCGCCCCATTTATTAGCTTTATACAAGCTTAAAATAACTTAAACACTAAACTTAAACTAATTAAAACTAATTAAAACTTAATTAAACTACAAGAATTAGAAACGGTTTAACAGGAGGATTTTCAGACAGGAACTTGGAAGATTGAGGTCGAAAAGAAAAGGAACGAACGGAATTAATCTTACTAATCATGCGGGTTAAGGGCTCGTTGAGACCATAGGATGTACGATGAGCAGAAAGGAAAAGAATCGGGATGGTCTTACGTTTCGGGGATTAGTGTTGAAAGAGATAAGGTCTAAAAGGGGGGAGCAGTCGGTGTTACCAGCAAGAAGTCGGTGAATGAATATGATGTCAAAGACATTTCTTCTGTCTTCTAGGGAGTGGAGATTAATGATTGTAAGACGATCGTGGTAAGGAGGCAGGGTGAGAAAGTTTCTAACGTGCGTCGTAGAGATCCCGAAGGGCAAAGAGCAGAAAACGACGTTGAACACTTTCGATCCTTGAAATATGAACCGCTTGATATGGAGCCCATACTTGCGATGCATACTCAAGGAGAGGGCGAACATAGGCAATATAGAGAGATTTTGATACAAGAGGGTTGCGGAACTCTTTGGACCATCTCTTGATAAAACCAAGGGCGGAATTAGCTCTTGATATTACTTTGTCAATATGAGAACGAAAATTTAATTCGCCGTCGCAGAGAACTCCTAAATCACGGATAAGTTGCACACGGTTTATAGGAAGGTTCAGAAGATGATATAGGATCTGATCTGATGATAGATCCTTATTACTTTTACGAGAAAAGTTATTGCCTCGCATTTAGGAGTGTTTAATTCAAGGAAGTTCTTAGAACAAAAGACTAATGAATCGAGGTCATTTTGAAGCTGGAGAGAATCTCGATCGCAGGTTATGACTTTGAAAATTTTTGCGTCATCCGCGTAAATTGAGATAAGAAGATTGTGCTAAACTGAAATGTCAACAATAGACGATCAAGCTTTAAAATGTCTCAATTACTCGCTTCGCAATCTATAGCGAGTTTTGAAAAAAAAGCAGCAAACGTGGGTTTGATGGTTAATGTGGGCAAAATGAAGCATATGCTATCATCAAGCATGGGCAGAGAGCATTGACGATAAAACGTCACAAAAGACAGACATGAGTTTCAAGAAGTACATTACTTCGTCGCCCTATACACGGAAAAGAACATCAATGCGGAGATCAAACGGAGAACAATTACTGTTGAAAAACGCTGCTACATTGGGTTAAGAAAGCAATTGAGAAATATGACCATCTAGAAAGAGAAGGGTAAGACCTTGGCCACCTCAGTGCTGCTATACGCTGAAGAAGCATGGTATTCGGCGATGAAGCGTGGGCTTTATCGTAAGCGGATGAGGAAACACTTGGTCATTTCAATATAAAAGCACTTTGAATGATCTCTGGCGCGTTTGTGAAGACAATGTGTGAAGAAGAAGATACAACGAATTGTTTAAGCTGTACCGCGACATGGGCATAGCTACAAGAATACCTACACATCAAGAGGCTACGATGGCTGAGCCGTGTACGTGTAGAGTGGATTGATATCAACGATACAGCTCGACGGGTTCGGCAAGCACATTGCAGGGATATCGTGGAAGTGGAAGACTTTAGGTTAGGTGGCGAACCAAGTGGAAAAAATCTCAACAAACTTAGAACACAAAACTGGAAAGGGCTCGTCTAAAATCGAAATTATTATCAAAGGAGGCTCAGGTTCACCCCGAACTGTAATGCCCACCTAAGTAAGAAAGTAAATCTTTCTTCGATTGACCGCCAAGAGATTTTTTCACGTAACTTTCGCTTTCAGCAATTGAAGGATATCTACTTTAACATCGTCTTATATTTTGGCAACTCTTCAGGCCTTCAAATCCTTTTTTCAGTACCTGGAATTTAGGCGATAGTCGAGGAGTCGAGGCCCTGGAAATAACTTACTCGGCAATCACAAATATAAAACGGAGCTCAGTATGACATGCCAGTAGAAGCCTAAAGTCTAAAGCCATTTTGTGCCTCTTTTACGTTTTCCCCTGGTTTGTCTCAAAAGTAAGTTACTCACTGTTTAATGGACCAACTAATATGAGATTCCTTTTAGTATTCCAACAAGACTTAGACAGAGGTTATGAAAACAATTTATTGCTTATTCAGCAAAATATTGCCACAAGCAGGTAAACCCACACCTCATAATTCATACCAACGAATCACCTGAAAAATGAAAAAAAGAAAGTTATAGTTCGCCAAGCGGGTAGGAAGGTAACCGTGCATCATCCTTTTATTCTTTTTTCCAAACTCTCCTTAGAAAATTGGTTTTTTGCAATAAAGTTATCCCCCTCTCGCTCTAAAGTTTTGAATTTAAACCACATTCGTTTCAAAGCTCCATGGAACGTATCTCTGTTTTACCTAACGTCTTTCACAGTAAACCACCTTGAAATACGTTTAAATAGAAAAATAAATTTCAACTTCCCAAAAGCATCTCCTACACACAGAGTATATAAAAAGCCAACTTCCATCATTTTTCTCTTATGTAGACACTTTTCGCATGCGGAAATTTGGCGCACAAAATTTTAATAATAAATCACCTATTGTGCAAAATTTTCTGCCACATGAATCTTTTTATGCTGTGCTACATTAACAGCGAGAGCTTTATTATTCACTCGTATTATAATATCGAAGGTTTGAGGCTTTATCCTATCTATTGTGGATTCATTTGAGTGTTGGTAAACACACTCTATAAGTGAAGCTAGGTTGGTTCGAGTACTTAACTGGAATAAGTATAAAATTAATTATTGCACGGTGGTTTAAATTGCAAAAGAGACTTGGAAGGGCTTACGCAGAAGAGATACTTTGGTGTAGTATACTTGAAGATAGATGGCTGGAAAAAGGGATTGAAATTATTCAAGATGCAAGACCACGTCAACGGGTCCTCGTAATTAATGCAAAGTAAATGCTTGACTGGAAGCTGTGTTGACTTTGTTAGTTGATGCCTCGTAAGAGACAATCAAATATTTATGTTTTTGAGAGGACTGCGTCTTTGCATATACTTTTCGACTAGAATTTAGCTTAAGTTGTTTGGCTAAGAATATTTTCTTTCTTTGTTGTTCTTCTTGTCAGAGGTTCTTAAACTGATGTTGTGTTTGCGTTGAAATGCAATAGTTTTTAACAGCGGAGATAACCTTTTTAGCATGTGCACTTTAAGGACGATTTTATATAAAATATTTTTTTCAAGCATAAAGATTGTGGACACAAAGGGATTTCTACGAGTTCGAGTTCTTTCGGGCATTGTAAGATAATTGGCGGAATAAGGTTGTGACAGTTTTTTGTCACGGATGATGTATGTTCTTCAACGAAACTCGGCTTTAAAGGGTTCAGTCAACAAATAATTACTATTGGTGGAAATAAATTTAGTAAAATTTAACAGAACTTGTTTACTTGTGATAGGAGCCATTGATTTTAGTATTTCGCATCACTTGTTCCACAACACAGTTCTGGCTGGTTTAGATCTCGAAGCATGATGGCTACCCAGCCAACCTTCAGTTGTTAGCCTTACAGTGGTAGGCCACTTGGCCAGACACATCCAAGCAGTTAAAAAATTCAGTTGAATGGTTGGTGGCTACGCTCTATTTGCTTAAATAAATGCAGAGTATCCTACAAGGATTTGATTTTGAAGTACGTAACTTAAGTCGTTCATATCTTTGTTTTTGGCTATCGAAATTGTTCGCTCAAATTGTTATCTTTATGGTAGGCAACGAATATTTTTTTGATAAACTTAGAGACGGAAGAAATGAAGTTAATCTGCTCGAGCCCTACCAATAGCTAGAAAGCGTCTCTAGAAATTTTCAACAAAGGTATCGTTCAGCAAAACAATTTTCATGTTGAAGTCTCTTTAGACAACACCATAGACTTGGTAAATTGGGGCAACCGGTGAGTTTATTGGCATCAGTCCAACTTGGAAGGACTTTGAAGGATGTGATAAAAATCAGCAAATTAAAATCATTGCGTTTCTGAAACTGCGCAGATCTATCAATACTCGGCCAAGTCCTTCCAAGTCCCATTTGTGTCTCATTGTGCATTTCGTCGCTCATGATGATTTAATACTTTGACCATTGTTCTTTTCTTTGTCACATGTCAGTTGTTCCCTAGGAGGTTTGACACTGAATCAACCGTACGGTATCCTTCTAACAATGCAGTCGCTATTTCAGCCGATGCAACTGCCAACACAATTTTTCAGTTTCCAAAATCAACGACGGAAGGAATTTTTTTTTGTTTTGTGTTTTGTTTCTCTGGGCGTATTCCGCAATAACAGTTCACCACTTTTATCTCAACTTGCGTTTAATAAATTTTCATTCATTTTCTCTTATGGGGGTACAACCGCAGTACAGTCGCTTGATTTATTCAGTTTTATTTATATCGATCACCTTCACGTTAATATTAAATTTCTCGACTGAATATGTCATTCATTCCACTATCTGGAGCTGGCATTCTTACCAGTCTAGCAAACTGCCAAACACGAGGTATCAACTGTATTCGATTAAAACAAAGGCCTTCTTACGTTTCTCCTCGTTCATCTCAAGACCAAGTCAAGGGTCGCAAGACTTTCAGAACAACATGTTTAACAGTCCGGTCAATGAACTGGCATCCTTGTGTCAAATTCAGTTACGCAAGTAGTTCTCCTTCAATCGCTGAAGGTTAAGTTACAAAAAACTATTTTTGGCGATATAATCGAAAGTAGACAATTGGACGGTAGTGGTCTAAAAAGTAACGTAATTGCGGGCCGGGATTACTGGATTGACAAGAGTTCGCTGTAAAACATTTTCTATCCTGTTATCCTTGCTCTTGGGAAGAATGTCGACATGACAAAATGCTGTAGGTACAAATAATTGCTACGTCGATTGTGGTATTACCACGAGTTTCGTTTTCGAACACAAATAGCTTTAGAAACGCGCCACGAAATGTTAGACACCACCAATTACAGTTCTAATTGTTGGCTAAAGTTCAGCCTTCTTAGAAGGACCTGTGTAAAAACGGCCAAGAGCATCAGTGGAACACACAACTGAATAGCCACGAATCGAATCGGCCACCCTGGTCAATGCTTCCAACGTTGATATTTCTTAGGTAAAATGCTTCAAGTGTGATAACTGGACACATCAAAGTTTAGCGGCCATCGTGCAAACGGATCGCCTTGGCAAATCGCTCAGAAACTGGTCAATAATGTCGCTGATATAAAGAAAAAACGAAATAAACACGTTGATGATTCCCCAGACGCACCGCCAAACAACAGGGCGATGACGTTCGTGAAAACTAAATGCGAATTTATGCCAAATCGCCTTATTACAGTTCACACATTGACTAATGGGAAGCTCGTTATTTAATCGCTGGTACTGAAAAAGCTGCCTTTTCCGTGACTTATTTATTTCCAGATGAATTTGACTGACTTCAACGAATTGAAATACTTAACCATGGAATGTGTCTAAAATTTATTGCAACGTAATGTTAAATGTGGAACAATCCAACAACTGTCAACACCAAATCGAACGTTATCATGAGGTGATCATTAACAGAAGTATGGATAACCATCGTATCCAGAGGTGGTTTTCGTGGTCAATTTCCGTGAACAATTGACGTACCGGTATCCTCATGTGATTCATATGACATATTAACCGAAAGATGTTTAATCATTGAGGGTATTCGATTGGATAGTTGTGGTGATTAGTTTTCTATGTTTCGTCTACTTTTCCATTTTCTTATATTTCAATATACTTCTTGATTTGAATACGATATTTTCCAACAATGCTATGTAAACTTTTCCAACATCCGATACAAAAAAAGCATCATTAAAAGTGGTTCAGTCGTTCCTGAGCTATATATGAAGCAACTAGCCCCACTTGTTAACATTTATTAAGATGTCTAGAGATCCCAGGTGCTCTTAGAGATATAAGTCAAATGTGGTTTTTCAGCTCAGAGATCAAGTTGTCAGGATGCAGTTTGCATTTTAAAGCCTTGATTTAGACTTCAGACAGCGGTGTTCCAATGTGCAGAACCATTGTGTTTTATTTTTTTTAAGAAAACGGCAGCAATTGCAAAAAAGAATAAGCCCCATGGATCTCACAGTGGTGGTTTCTAATTGGTCATTCGAAAAACATCGCTATAACTCACCACTCCCTGAACTGAACTTTCTTTGCGTCAGAGTTATGCACTCGTTGTGCTTGCTTTTAATAAACTCTTTCTGTGATTGCCCTACATCAAGCATTCTAAATGTTTTCTCCGATTAAAGTAATAACTCAAAATAAATGTGCAGAAATTGAACCATTTTCGTTTCATATATGTATATCCACAAGTTTAATGAATCTCCATTTAAATGCCCGATTCTAGTGGAGCCAATAAAGCGATTGGCCAATTAATTTTCAACTCATTTGTCAAATACAAACATCACACTCTCTCCCCGAGTGTTTTTTTAGCATTTTTTTTTTTTGTAAACAAATTCGAATTTAATTCCCACATGCCAACTATCCCTGCCTTTATGACTATGCGTGGAAAAAAAAATGCCATGCGATATAAATCTAATCTAAATCTCTCTCATCCATCAAATATCCATTCAGGTGAATCTATACATATCTACAAGCATCGCTAGTAGCATCCACCTATAACTCTTTATTGTTCAGGACATCCCAAATTGCACTAGACAGGAGAGCCAAAAAACCGTTGAACTTCCAGCATTAAACTTTATAAGCACACTAAATGCCATATGTACCTATATATGCGCTCTCTCCCCTCCATTAACTCATTCCTGTCCCACATCACTTCAGTTCGTACCGCACTCTTGATCCTTGCTGGCTTACAACGAAACTCCTGTCTGTGTGACTAGAAATTTGCATACAAAGCACCTTATGAAAAATTCTCGAAAAAATAAACGGAACCTATAAAGGTACACATGATGGAGCTTTAGAAAGTGGAATGAGGAGAGGAAAGGAGGAAGAGTGCAAGTGGAAACGGAAAATGACAGCGGGAATAGGGAATATTCTCGGTACTATACGAATTTACCATTAAATTGGAATTTTTGTCATGATTTATGATAGACGCCGGACATTGGCTTTGTCTACGTATTCATATTAGAAAATATTTTTGATTTGTGGCTCAGAGAATGAGCAGTGAGTGGTGGGCGCTAAGGCGCACAGAGGTGTGATGGCAAATAGAAGAGGCTAAAAGTATAAGTGTTATGGAATGATCTTTAGGGCGGAAGTAATGCTTCAATCTCATGAGAGTATTTGATATAAATCAACTTCCACTCGAGCTCTTCCTTTCATAAATTGCAGTCATCCGTCAGTTGTGTAACCCAGGAAATCATAGAAAGTGGAAAGTGGACTCCCTTATCAGCACAATCCTAAGTTGAAGGATGAGAGCTAATCTATTTCAATTTTGCTTTTTGGAGATGTGGGAATTGATTTCCGGCTTCAGAAAAAAATTTCGATTTAGAAAAACCGTAGCAGGAGCGCAGTCTGTGTGACAAGGAACTTTTCCCCACTATGGTAAATGAAGACTCCTTTTAGGCTTTTAATATGGTTTTAATGCTGGGGCTGTATATAAGTACTAAAAGCCAGTTATCGTCAAATTAATGCTGATCGAGAATCCATTTTGTTGTGTGAATATGAATCGAATATGAATCGAATATGAATCGAATATGAATCGAATATGAATCGAATAGGAATCGAATATGAATCGAATATGCATCGAATATGAATCGAATATGCATCGAAAATGAATCGAATATGAATCGAATATGAATCGAATATGAATCGAATATGAATCGAATATGAATCGAATATGAATGAATTAAATGAATGAAATGAAATTTCAAAAAATATCATATCACTGCAACTATTACTCCCTCACAGCCCCCAACCACCAATCAGTTCATATCAAAAGCTCGTTCAAATAAAAAATGCAAGGTCCTGTCATCCATTCTTCCCACTGATGCATTACTTGGAGAAAGAATTCATAAAGAAGAGAAGAAGAAAAGCATCACGATGAATAATTCACTTTGAGTAATAACTTTATTTCTTTCACTTAAATTTCCCATCAAATAGTTGAGGAGCCATAATCACTTTAGTTGAGAAATAAAAATGTCCGTTGCAGAAAAAAAATTAAATCCTAACCGGCTGCATCGTTTTCTTCCCTCTTTGTATTTCTTTCTTTTTGAAGTCTTTGTGGCTGTCAGAGAATGAAAAAAAAAAAATCAAAATCCGTCTGGGGCTGAGACCACAAATAGCTCGCGTAATTTTTCATAGTCCTCCCCAATGGACGAATGAACGGACGAAAATTGGTCAGGAAGCAAGCGTAATTTCATTTTAATGTTGCTCCAACTGACATTCTAAATTGCATTTCCCGTTTTTTCTGTTGTTTTTCTGCTTGTGCCTTATATTCAAATGATTCCGTTGGAATAGTTTTTATATTTTTTTTTTGCTTGCCGTGGTCTCTGTTTGTGCTATTCGTGGAACTGCGTCAAAGGACGGCTTTTTATCCTAATAGGGACAGTAGTTGATGGAACAAAAAAAAAAAAAAAGAAACACTATAAGTATAGTATGCCTTGTTGGTGCCTTAGTGAACGTTGGCGGCACATCAGCGGGTGGACGGCGCAGGCAAAGCAGTGGTTGTGTACACTGTGATAACAAATGGCAGTCATTAATCAAGGAGCTATTTAATTTTGTTTGTTTATTCCAGCTTCTTTTTTTGTATCGTTTTGTTCTTCTTTGTGCGCCTGAAGAGATTGTTGGAAGTGCGACGAAGACGAGAAAGTAATCACAGGCTAAAGGTAGTTGGAAATCCCTTGTAGCGATAAATGGATGTCCTTAGACGGGAGTGTATAAATTGTTGTTATTAGTTGAAGGGAAGTTCTTTCTTAATAAATTATTTGAAAGTTGAAGGACTTCCCGAGGGCTTCGACCAGGTCTAGGTATATAGTTAACTGTAATCAAAGGGATAGCTATTGATTTCTTCACTGCCATTTATATGTCGGCAGCTTGACTCATTTATTATATCAAGTAAAGATTATTAATAAAGGCTTGCAATACAGAAAGCTTCGTTTTAACGAAGTAGACGAAAGGTATCGACCAGAAATGGAGTCATCGGGCTTATGGACTGTGTCAGCGGAATTACCTTTTAAGAAACTATGTACACATATACATAGTAACAAATCGTTGTCATTCACTGGCCTTAAAAGGCTGTCATGCAATTTAAAATTTTTGACATGGATAATGGATATGCTTAAGATCAACAAATGATGATGAGAACCCTCTGCAAACTAAAATAGGCTAGATTACGTTTTCAAAACCGATCAAAGCTTTCCAGTAGATGTGATGAGATGAAGCTGTTCTCAGACAATATAGAGTTTCGAGTTTTACAACTGAAGCTGTGTCTTTGACGGGAACTGGTAGTGGCATTTTAGTAAGAAGAATACTTTGCCAAGTTGCCTTGTTCTTTTAAAAAGGATAAATGAATCCAGTATACGCTGAACAGTGAAAAAGGCTTCACGAAAATTGAGCACGCTTCGAAAACCATAATAAATGAGGAGGAAAAAATAGGTCGATTGAAAAAACACAGCATTTCGCACGCAATTAACCATCTCTGGAAGTCTTTCGGTGCAAAAATTAATGCACGTAAATAAACAAAGTCAAAACGGAAGATGGGAACTGGTGCTTACACACTGAAGTAGAAAAACAACTCTTCAGAGCAAAGTGGTGGATACCATCTGGACCAGTGTATTGAGATCTTTTGGGATTATCGCAGCTGAGAAAGCGAGTACGAAAGAAAAATTATTTCAAAACATAGCTTACTTTTTAAGCACAGGAAAGGCTAATAAACGATGCGGTCGAACCGATGGCGTTGTGAACTCCTAATGTCCTTCACCAAAGACATCAGTCTATTTGCCTTACTTATTCGTCACGAAAAAGGTTAGTCCTACAACTAAAAATAAATGATAGTATTATAACAGTGAATATTTAACCAATGATTGTCTGGTATGACCCATAATCTAAATGAAAGCTCAAAGTCGCAGCCGTCTAAGAAAAGGATCAATCTTGCCATAAAGTGACTTTAAAGAAAACATGCAGCTGGAACCGATGGTCAATTGTCGACAATTGTTTATCGTCTAAAGTCTATCGTCTATCGTCTATCGTCTATCGTCTATCGTCTATCGTCTATCGTCTATCGTCTATCGTCTATCGTCTATCGTCTATCGTCTATCGTCTATCGTCTATCGTCTATCGTCTATCGTCTATCGTCTATCGTCTATCGTCTATCGTCTATCGTCTATCGTCTATCGTCTATCGTCTATCGTCTATCGTCTATCGTCTATCGTCTATCGTCTATCGTCTATCGTCTATCGTCTATCGTCTATCGTCTATCGTCTATCGTCTATCGTCTATCGTCTATCGTCTATCGTCTATCGTCTATCGTCTATCGTCTATCGTCTATCGTCTATCGTCTATCGTCTATCGTCTATCGTCTATCGTCTATCGTCTATCGTCTATCGTCTATCGTCTATCGTCTATCGTCTATCGTCTATCGTCTATCGTCTATCGTCTATCGTCTATCGTCTATCGTCTATCGTCTATCGTCTATCGTCTATCGTCTATCGTCTATCGTCTATCGTCTATCGTCTATCGTCTATCGTCTATCGTCTATCGTCTATCGTCTATCGTCTATCGTCTATCGTCTATCGTCTATCGTCTATCGTCTATCGTCTATCGTCTATCGTCTATCGTCTATCGTCTATCGTCTATCGTCTATCGTCTATCGTCTATCGTCTATCGTCTATCGTCTATCGTCTATCGTCTATCGTCTATCGTCTATCGTCTATCGTCTATCGTCTATCGTCTATCGTCTATTGTCTATCGTCTATCGTCTATCGTCTATCGTCTATCGTCTATCGTCTATCGTCTATCGTCTATCGTCTATCGTCTATCGTCTATCGTCTATCGTCTATCGTCTATTGTCTATCGTCTATCGTCTATCGTCTATCGTCTATCGTCTATCGTCTATCGTCTATCGTCTATCGTCTATCGTCTATCGTCTATCGTCTATCGTCTATCGTCTATCGTCTATCGTCTATCGTCTATCGTCTATCGTCTATCGTCTATCGTCTATCGTCTATCGTCTATCGTCTATCGTCTATCGTCTATCGTCTATCGTCTATCGTCTATCGTCTATCGTCTATCGTCTATCGTCTATCGTCTATCGTCTATCGTCTATCGTCTATCGTCTATCGTCTATCGTCTATCGTCTATCGTCTATCGTCTATCGTCTATCGTCTATCGTCTATCGTCTATCGTCTATCGTCTATCGTCTATCGTCTATCGTCTATCGTCTATCGTCTATCGTCTATCGTCTATCGTCTATCGTCTATCGTCTATCGTCTATCGTCTATCGTCTATCGTCTATCGTCTATCGTCTATCGTCTATCGTCTATCGTCTATCGTCTATCGTCTATCGTCTATCGTCTATCGTCTATCGTCTATCGTCTATCGTCTATCGTCTATCGTCTATCGTCTATCGTCTATCGTCTATCGTCTATCGTCTATCGTCTATCGTCTATCGTCTATCGTCTATCGTCTATCGTCTATCGTCTATCGTCTATCGTCTATCGTCTATCGTCTATCGTCTATCGTCTATCGTCTATCGTCTATCGTCTATCGTCTATCGTCTATCGTCTATCGTCTATCGTCTATCGTCTATCGTCTATCGTCTATCGTCTATCGTCTATCGTCTATCGTCTATCGTCTATCGTCTATCGTCTATCGTCTATCGTCTATCGTCTATCGTCTATCGTCTATCGTCTATCGTCTATCGTCTATCGTCTATCGTCTATCGTCTATCGTCTATCGTCTATCGTCTATCGTCTATCGTCTATCGTCTATCGTCTATCGTCTATCGTCTATCGTCTATCGTCTATCGTCTATCGTCTATCGTCTATCGTCTATCGTCTATCGTCTATCGTCTATCGTCTATCGTCTACCGTCTATAGACGAATTTTTGATTTTTTGTGAAGCAGGCTTGAAAAAAGCCTTCATATCCGAGGGAGCGATCACTTAGAGGGAGATCTCAGCTTGAGGCGCACAACTGGAAACAGCAGTCTAGAGATTGGCCGAGCTAAGGATTCGTATGAAGACGAACTCAAGAGGACCACAATTTATAGCGTGGAAAAAGTGTAGAATCTAAGTCAGTACTTGCGAGAGATGGGGCAGCTGAAGTGAGCTGAATCAACACTTGGCTCATAGTGTGAGGATGAAATTTTGGAATGAACATAAAAGTTTTGGATAAATTTTCAGTTAAACCAATTGTGTGTTTCTACACTTACATAACTTTCCTAGAACCCAATCAGGTCTTTTGGGACAAACAGAATTTGATTAAATTTCAATAAAAATATTTCGTTTTAAAAACAATTACTCGACCCCAGTGACATATCCATTGACCATTTACCAAGTAACGACAACTTAAAATGTTGTCCCAGAGTTATCAGAAGCTTTAATTAAAACACCAGAGAGTTGACAGCCAAGTAAGTAGATACTCGAACTAAAGGATGGAAGCTTTTATCATGAAATCCCTGCCACCTGTCCATCCATATGCGACTAGTATGTTCATAGGCGCAGAAAGCAGGAACCCGAATTCCACACAATTCAAATGAAATCCTCTTCCCTCATGCAAATCAGGAATCCACCCGCAAGCCAAAGCAATCACAAAATCAGTTTGCTTGTATTAATCATGTCAACCTCATTTTGCGTGTCCTCGAGTCGAATATGTGTAAAATGTGAATAAAAAACTCTCCCGCGTTTCCAATTTACACACTTACAACAAAAGCAAAATGTAGGTACCATTGTTTCTCATTCATTCAAATCCTT
Source organism: Melanostoma scalare (assembly GCA_949752695.1). NCBI lineage: Eukaryota > Metazoa > Arthropoda > Insecta > Diptera > Syrphidae > Melanostoma > Melanostoma scalare. Next base: position 224,782,169 of record OX456985.1, on the reverse strand, counting down.
CCATGGAATTTGATAATAATTTTGGTAGTATGAGAGAGAAATCGGAGAGGGAAAGCAAATTAAAAGGTAAAGTTTTATTGAATCTATCCCCCACCTCTCGGTATACGTTTTTAATTAATTTCGTGGGAAGTTTGCTTATCAAAATAACTGAAATAACTGATATTCTTTAACGCTTAGAGGAATAATCGTGTGGTTTACTAGCACTCTTACAGCTGCTGCTAACCAAATTAAGCCTGTTTTCATTCCATTAAGATATCCTCTCTAATGCCTATCATTCCTAACTGCTCCATCCTCCTTTCTGTGGAACAACCAGCAAACACCCTGAAGCTCAGACAATATCTCCACCATTGTACAATGTACAGTACCCCTTTTTACATATTGGCAGCAGTGAATCTTCATTTGCACATTTCGCTTTCCCTCCAACTATGCACGTTGTTGAAAGTGGAAGCCCACCGATTCCGAAGGGGATGTGGGTGTAGTCGTTCACTATAAACCGCCTCCAGTGAAGACTTTAATTTTGGCTTTGTTTGGCGGCCTGTTTAATATTCCACTACTAGTGTCGATGCCACACCATTATCGCCAGAATGCGTCCCATGTTACCTCCGATGTAATAACCTTTTACATAGAGCAACCAAGATCAACACACACACACACACAGAAGATGTTCTGTGAACATCGGGCGTAGAAAAGTAGAAAATATTTGTTTATCTCTGGTATACGAGTATTGATGGCAAAAGGTGAGTCGAGGCATAAATACGGAAAACACTTTTCCCAAAACGTTGACGGTTCTCCTCTATTGTTTTTCCACAACACACCAACTGTTACTCTACGAGTGTGTTTGTATGCAGTGTGTTATGCCTTCGATGCCTTGGGGGGATTTTGTGGAATTGGCTCAATATCTCCCTATGCACTATACTGGTGTGAAAAATGATCCACTCTCTTTGGATGGGAGTGCGGCCCTCGTGTAGGAAGGTGCTTTATATCACATTTGAATTTTTTTTTTCCTGTTGAACATTACCTAGGTGGAGCCTTAACAGTATGTTGCCATCGCAATATTGCCTGGTGTTGGTACATATTTCATATCGCCGACCTTCTGAATGGAGTGAGGTCGACAGGCGTTTAGTTTCACCTGCTCCCTTAATTAAAGTCACTTAAAATGTTATCCACTTCGTATGGCTTGTGTACACACTGCATATACACTTCCTCCTTTTTACGTCCTTTTTTGTGTGTGTTTTATTGCCGCATTTGAGGAGTACGCAATGGCTTGGAGAAATCGTTTGCTTTACGCACCTGTGACGCGAGGAGCTCTTGCTGGGTATATTTTTAATTTATATATCTGAGAACCGGAAGAGGTTAGTTTTTTTCATTCTTCGTCATTTGTATCAATGAACGCTTGTATGTGTGTGTGTGTGTGTGTGTGAATAGTGGTTTGAGGCGAGTGGAAGAAGAAGCAAAAAAAGTGAACACTTGATGACGAAATGAGGACACTTTATAATGTTACTCGAAGTTGGGGCGGGTTTGTTCGCATGTGCAAATATGCAGGGGTTTGAGCGTTCGCGGGGGTTGATTAATGTGTGTGCGTTGCCGGTTCAGTGAGCGAAATAAATGAAATTTCCGCATGAAAATTTTCCGGTGAAATGACTTGTTACAAATGTTTAGAGTGCGCCAGAGAAGTGATGTGTTGTACGCAAGGGACTTTCAATAATGATTCAAGTAATTTATGGCAAAGAAGCATCCGATGCAAGTCTGATAATGTGTTAGTCTCAAAGGAAGTCATTACTATTACATTGTCCTTCATCATCCTTCGGGAGAATAGTACCCAACAATATATTTTCTGTTTTCAGAGCGGAAAAGCTAGTGACACTCTTTCAACTGAATTGTGGAAACGTCCTTCTTCAATAGTCTTATTTACTCAAGAGATTTTTTGTTTTTTATCCCTTAACACATAATAGCCTTTCTTTAAAACGTTTTCTATTCAATTTTCGAACATGGATACCACAATGTTGTTATACGCTATAAGCGTCGAGTGAGAACTTCACAAATATTCAAACAAAGGCACATTCTTCTCTCTTAATGCAGGCGATGGCCTTAGCCACCAAAAAGCTTGTTACAAGCAAGGGTTTTGCAGTTCTGCCACTAGTTGAGCGGCAGCAATTAATTTGCGTTTCTGTCTATTTCCAAATCTCTTCCAAGCTCGTACAGAAAACAAAACATTTGAGTGGAAGTTCGCCATCAATGCAGGGGACAGACGTTATTATTGTCATTGTGTCTTTGGGACTCCTTGTCCTTACACAGTATTTTGATTTGTTTCTTTATTCGAAGCGACTAGAGGTGCAACACGTTAGAAAGGACCAATGCTCTACATGGCGAGATGCAGTAAGCTTGAGTTTGGGAAGCTCAAACAAAAGCTGGATTGTTTTTATGTTGCCATTTATTTACTCAAGAACATGGCGGTTTGATCTACACTTATAAATACAAACATAAGGTGGCGCAACAGAGTGGGGACCCACAGGGGTAGCACATTTCTTACAACCATGGCTTGAGGGGGATTGGAGGACAATTTTTTGCCGGTACCAAATGGATAATTAAAAAAACGCTCTTCATAGCATGACTATGACCGGAGAAATTGCTAATTCTTCGCGAAAAGAAATACACGTGAAAAAACATTTTTGGTTTGCTGTTAGGATTCGGGCACAACCCATTTCCAATTTTCTTCATATTCAAAGCTTAGGGAGACTGAAGTCTCGACAACATTCAGTCATTGAACCAGCTTTTGACCCGGGAACGCATTATGACATCCGTCGCTACATCCCCCCGGGTTTCTTCCCATTCCAAAACCACGTAAGTAGATCAAAGCACAAGCCAAATCCTTATGCTACTTCGAATTTTGTGCTATTCGCACCACTATAAGAATCTCGAAAACGTTTTTAGACAGTGAAAGTAGGTACCGGGAGAATTCTTATGAAAACAGTGTGCACAAGATTTAATAAAAATTAGACCATGTTCAGAGCGTATACTGCTGATCGCTGATGAAAAAGCTACTGTCTATCATATGCGCATTTAAAAAAAGATAAGAAATATGACACGGTTTTTATCAATGTCAAAGCCTTGAGTTTTTCCAAAGTCCATCGTCGTTATGTGATGAATGGTTTTTTGTTTGTTTATTTTGTTGTTTGTGTTTTTTGTCTCAAATCGCAATTATCGTGACAAATTAAGTTCTTGACGTTGGGCTTAAGACGTTGACATGTTACTGGCGCAGATAAGATTTTGTATGCAATTCTAAAAAAGACTTACGCCAAGGTTTGTTTTCTACGCTTGTTTACATATAGTACGGAATAGTTCATTAAAAATTTGTTACCAGATACCTACAATTTGAATCCAAACAAAGAAAAGCGATTCATTTTACGGTCCATTGATTCATCAATGGAACAGTTGGCCATCAGGCAATTTATTAATTTAAAAATAAATATTTTGAGAAATCACGAAGGATGTTTCGAGCTATCTGGGGAAATTTTAAGTACACTATTTTGATTTATAAAACTTTAGTGAAACATGGGACTTGTAGTGCACACTTCAGTGCAAAATATTTTGCAGTGAGGTGCCCTGAAAAAATTCATTTCAAAATACGATGGACTTGTTGAATCTAAGTGCCCTGATCGGAGTTAAAAAAACCGAATATTGCTGGTCTTGGAACCTTCGGACAATTTAAAAAAATACCTAAGTATCTAATAAGTGCAAGATACATAAATTTTAACAGACTATCCAACAAGTTATCTATGAGTTCAAAAAACGAGTTGATATCACACTATTATTGTTGCAGAGATACTAAAGTGCTTCAACCTGTATTATACTATTGCACGAAAGGAAATAAGTAAACAACATTTGTAGTTAGAAAAAAGACATTTGTAGGGTTTCTTTTAAAAAAAAAGAAAGAAAACAATAGGCATAAATATTAGCAATTTATAAAGCCTTTTGACAGAGACTTATCCAAAGCGGTGGTGTCCGCGGCGGAATGATTACCATGTCTCCCTGTTACGGAGGAGATTCGTGCTTCGAGTATTGTTCGGAGTCTTCAGAAAATTGTGGATCCCATCCATTCTCTTACAAGGTTTGGTTGTCAGACATGAGCTAGGCCCGGAACTCCTCACTCTGTTACGTTGCGTATGTATGTATGTATGTGTCCAAAGCGGGTCATAATCTTTTTCTCTACTTTTTCCTTGAAGCCTTTAAAAAAAATTAGCAAAAAGTAATACAAAAAGAGAAGAAAAGATGTAACAAAAATTTTCAAAGCAAATTGAAGATACTGAGTCAACTAAAGAAAGTCAAAACAAAAGTCCCAACTCAAAAAAACTTCATTAAAAGACCAAATAAGACATGGACTGTATCCTGCTCTGAATCTTTAGGGTAACTTATCCATTTCCCAGGATATATAAAAAACACAACGAAGGCGAAATTGCGAGCTATACAAATAAAAGTTCAAATAGCAAGTAACACTAATGGGATTTAAGCCATTGGATCTTCAGTGCACAAATTTGTACCACCCGATGAGACTATCCTAAATACAAAAAACTCTAAAGACATAATTGTACTGAATACTTTCGGGTTGATTTTGAAACACAACTATTCTCCCCAATATTAAAAGAGAAGCAAAAATTATTTAAATGACGAAATTTAAGAAACCTAATCTTCGTTTTACAATCTCAGAGTCAAAATTTGTGAAATATTAACAAGGCTGTCCAATACAACAAATACTGCTGCCTCGAGATAGGTTCTAGGACATCGTTAATAAAAATTGAAGCAAAATGGCGGATACATTTTTTTTTCTATTTTTAAGCTTCATTGTCTTTCCACTAAAGCAAATAAATTAACAAAATTGACGAATACTTCATGACAATTGCCAACAACACATAGTCATCTAGGGGCAATGCCACGTACTGAGGGCAAAGCGGCAAAATAAGAACAAAATAGAATACTAAAGGCGCGTCCAGGTACTGAGCGGCAACACGACAAAATTAGGCCAACATTGAAAGCTGAACGCGCGAAGTGAAAGCAATGTCGTTTAGCTTCAATATTGTTCTCATTTTAACGCTCAGTACTTTGCCGTGAGCTAAACAACATCGTTCTGCCGCTTCGTTTTCAATTTTATTCTAATTTCTCCGTCTTGTCGTTTTGCCGCACAGTACGTGATGTGCTCTCAGGTAACTTATTAAATTTTACGGAATCTCAGCTCTCAGGGCAGATATTTCAAAGAAGAAAAGAGAATATTTTACAATCCTACGCAGAGTCTCCTTCTCTATATCGGTTGTTATCCCAAACTGACTACTCAATGAGCATCAACATTCTGAGACTAGACATTAGTACATATTAAGAGGATTATTTGATATTTAATCACCAAATTTTTAAACGTAACTTTGTGGTCGTTATAATTAATGTTAAGTTTCTTAGTCTTCTTATTGACCGCAAATTAATCGATAAAAAATTTAAAACACACAAGATCTAATTCCGGTTTCAAAATTCTTTATTTTTATCGAATGCATTTCGGGCTCTTTCTATTGAGGACCCATCATCAGCGAGCGTTTAATGAATTTGGAGCCTGGTGCAATAGAGTCTTCTCTTTTTAATTTATTTAAGTAAATCATGTTCACCTTTTGTTTATTCCGTTTTGCAATTTTGTTCTATTTTGTTATTGTTTTAATTCTATGACAAATTTGTTGTTGCTTTTAATTTTCATTTTATGTTCTATTTGTCACATTCGTTATCTAGTGTACATTAAACGCTCGCTGATGATGGGTCCTCAATAGAAAGAGCCCGAAATGAATTCGATAAAAATAAAGAATTTTGAAACCGGAATTAGATCTTGTGTGTTTTAAATTTTTTATCGATTAATTTGCGGTCAATAAGAAGACTAAGAAACTTAACATTAATTAGTACGTATGACTTATATAAAGGTGTGGAGGCATAAGACAATCTGTCTTTCCACCTTTTGAAAGAGCTAAACTCGGACCATAGCAGTAAAGAAGTCACATAAAAATCGTTTTGAACGAGCTGGACGACGCAATAGAGTTCGGATCTCCAGATGTTACAAGGATGCACCTTTATGACACCTTTATGTCCTTCCTAATCCTTTTTACACTATTCTGCATCCTTTTGAGATCTAAGTGAGGTTGTATGCTACCCCACACCAACCTTAACCATTGCATATACATAGAAACTATAGTATTATTATGTAGACTTTTTGACTGGTAGCGAACCTATTTTCTCCGGTCCAACTTAGCAGTCTCGGTTCCAAGCCATTTGTTTCACCATTGTGTGTAGAGAAGCGAATGCTGCGCCACCGTGCTCCTCCGGTCCAAAGGATTGTCAAATCGTGTTTTGAACTTACTATAGTTTCTATATACAATGCCTTAACTAATCAATGAACTCTCCAAGAAAACCAGAAAAAAGGATAAATACAAGCATTTCGCTACTACATTCGAATAAGGACAGAAATGTACACTTGTCGATGCTTTAGACATCCTTTTTGATTTGAAACCCTTCAATATTAACAACAAGCAAACGACAATTCATCTTCTAGAAATCCGCCAATGAATAAACAATTCAATTGCCTATACTTTAACTCTGAATTTAGTCGGATAATTCCCAAGTCACTTTGACTTCACCACCTCCATTCCAACCAACTATTCTACCAAGATATTTGGGACGAGAAGGAGTTCTTGTAGGATGATTCTCTTCATTTCAACACTGTTTTCTCAAAAACCGTAGAAGGAATGGGTGGCATCGTGTACTCAGACAGATTAAATTTCAGTGTCTCATTTCACTTCCCAAACCACCCTGGTGTGTTTCAAGTAGCAGTATTAACAACACGGGATATTTGGCATTTGAAAAATATTCTTACAAAACAAAGAGATTTTGTAGTTGTGTAAGCGACAGAAATACCGTTGACAGGATTTTAAACAGATTCACTCTCTCCACATAACCCGATTTTGTATAAAAATATCCAATCCAACACCAGTCGATTAAATAATATAACACCTTGCTTGTAGATTAAAAAAAAAAGAAGAAAAACTAATAAAAAAGCATTTCCTGTGCAGATGATTCATAAATTCCTAAATCAAAACGGAAAATACTAAAAATTTTGCTGGTGCCCATGACGTGGTGGTTAGCATGTCTGCCTGTGACGTAGAAGTTCGAGACATTCATTCCCACTAATCAGAGAAATTGTATATCCCCTTCATTCCTCAAAAAGCTATGAATGAGTGAAGTGAGCTAGAGCCCCAACTCTCCGAGCTAATTGTGCTTAGTTATTTGTATCCGACAGGGATTAGGTACTTGACAAATTTTGAGACATTCACCAGCCTCAAATGTTTTCAAACATCAACGTTTCCATTCACATACTTTTCTCTCCTTGAATTTACCTCCCAGCAATGGGCGCATAATTTAAGAGAATTCGACAAAATACTCAACAATGATCCTTCAAAATCTAAACTTTTAATTATTTAATTATAAACTTCGGGAAATGTGCTCACACTCTGACAAGTATACGTGCAGATAACTTCTGCTTTCAAATTTTAATTTCATCACTTTTAATCACACATTTCATTTCAGGTAGGTATTAACTTTCCTACCTTTCGCAACAACACTTAAATATTCTGTTCTGTCACGAGTTCTTCAAACACAAACCAAATTAAATTAAAATTTCAATTAATAGGCCTCACATTTAATATGGATTATAACGCATTAATTAGTGGGGAATCATCCTTGTGTTTCGTCCTTAAAGATTTACAATAATTAAACCATAAAGCAGCAGCCATTAAGTTTCATATACCACCAGCACCGCGCACCATCCGAAACCATTTTCGAAAAATCCCACCACACACAAAAATAACACAAAATAAAAACAAAGCCTCAGCTATAGAGGAGATGGCAGATTGTGATGATGGGGAATGATTGGGGAGTAGAAACACAAAACCGTAAGACCCACCACACCGCCATTGAGTTCTTTGAAATGGAAATATGCTTGTTTAAACATTCGACAGACATGCGACACGCATAACGCTTGACATAATTTAATAAACTACATGAAGAAAATACAAGCTCGACTCTTGTCGTATACATTTGCATAGAGCAGAATATACCTATCCTGTTGTTTGTTGGTGTACACAAAAGGACATGTCACATGTCTCTGAATGTGTTCAAGGCGAAGGACTTTAATACTATGTAGCTCGCTATACTGACATAATTCCGCAGCATGCTGTCAAGTTTAATACAACACAAACGACAGATGAAAAATTGTCTTTGACAGTTGTCGGGGAAATTTAAGATAATAATATTTTCCCAGAGAACGATTTTGGAGATGGATCGCTCGTTGGCTGAAGGGGGTATGTGAGGTACTCTTGACTCAATGACTCTGGATGCTTTTGACATCCCACGCGACTTATGTACGCTACGACCTACGACCCTTGCCAGTAGAAAACTTTATGCTGTTTCGTTTCGAGTACATCGCTGTTAGATTAACTCAATCAATCTCTCAAAGAGTCAGGGTTTGTTTAATTTTTCGTTGAACAAAAACAAAAATAACAAAAATTACAACACAAACAGTCGCGATAACACGAATTTGATTATGGCAGCAATGGAGGGGTTTTTCTTACTTTATCGATTTGGTGATTAAAGGTGCGGATTATGTTTCGGTTTTTGTGGTGAGCTTCATTAGAGAGAATTTTTTATTTCTGGCACCAATATGAAGGGTAGCAGGTAGGTATCACTTTGCTTTTGATGAAATTCGATAAGACAATAGCTTTGGCGTTAGTTGGAAATTAATTCTAATTGAAACCGATACACACGAAAGGATTAACACGTTCGAATGGATTTAAAATATCTTTTCACAACAAAGGAGCGAGAAATCGAAACTGTTCTGCGATGGATGAGTAACACCGAACTACAACGAACTAAATACTGGCAAAGTAAGCAATTTCTGTTATCAATATAAAACAGAGAGCACCGATCTTATCTTCTGTTGGTTCATGAACGTCACGAAAGTCTATGAGTGTATGCGATGTGAGCGGAAAATAGATGAGACGTGACCGCAAACACTTTTTGTGGTGTGTGTTTTGATTGCTAAAGGCTATCGACTAGGTTTTAAACGGGTAGGGGGTATTTTTTGGAAAATTTATTTCTTTTTTACGTTTTGGGAAGTGCTGCCAGAGAAGAAGGTCATAAAGGAAATCGTCATTTTTGTGATAAGAACTACTTTAGTAGGGTATTCCATGCGGCATCACTAGAAAGTGTTTAACCATCGGCTTAGAAAAATCCCAGCACATTTTATGAGAAAGCTTCTCATTTCGCCATGATTATATTAATAGGGGTGAAGACCTCAAAACTGTAGCAGTGAATGTAATTCTTGATGAGACTGAAAACCACTTTCCGATGGCATTAATCATTCTATGCTCCATAACGAAATTAGTTAAATAAATAGACGGACACAAACAGCTCGGGAAGGCACAGTGCATTTCTTTCAACCACGACTTGTGGGAAAATGGAGGGGACCCATAGTTTTCTACCGATTCCAAATGCTTAATGAGAAAGCGTTTTTCATGTCAGTGTTGCTACTCTCAGAGAAATTGTCAATTCCTCGCCAACATCCATGGAAAAACATCAACAGGCAACTGGGATTCAAACCTCGAAACTCCACATTTTCAACTCAGTGGATTCGTTAATAAGCAGAATTGCCGCGTTGCGTTCGAACGAATGATAATCCAAGAGTGATTGTCGTAAAACCAATGAACCCACAAAGAGTGACTGCTTGATTCAGGACTGGCGGCATTATCGGGCCGTATTTTTTCCAAAATGAGCCCGGCCAGGCAGTAACTGTAAATGGTGTATCATCAGGATATGATAACGAATTATGTATGGCCCGATTCGGAAGATTTGGATTTGAACGATATGTCGTTTCAAGAGGACGGTGCCCACTTGCCGCATAGCTAACGAAACCATGGCTCTTTTGCACAACAAATTCAATGACCATGTTATCTCACGTGGTGGCGATGTCAACTGGCTGCCAAGATCATTTGATTTGGCACCGTTGAACTTCTTTCATTGGGGTTATTGGAAAGAAAAGGTGTACGTCGATAAGTTAGTACCCATTCAAGCCCAAAAGGATGAGATAATTCGGCACATTAACGGCATAGAACCTCTATTATGCCGCAGCGTCATCGAAAATTTCGGCCATCGGATGGATGTGTGCCGCCGAAGTAGCGGCGGCCATTTGGCCGATATTTTGTTCCATACGTAAATTGAACCATACCAATATTATCATAATATGTAATAAGAAATGACTTCAATTTCCTAAATAATTTGTGTTTTATTCAAATCAACATCGGCCCTTAAAATTTAACCACCCATAAGATAGCCTTGATGACGAGATTTTCAAGGCAGCTGGAGATTTGTTGTAAAGGAGCATGCAGCAGCTGACCTGCATGAAGTCAACAATTTGGTAGGTCCTTAAAAATGAGGTCTCATATCAAAAAAGCCCACAATCGACCAAATTTTTACGCATCGGCAAAGAGACCCGAGAATGTAATATCGATATGCACAATCTTTTCATTGATTTCAAGGCCGCGTATGACTATTTCGACAGAGACGGGTTGTACAGAGCCATGTCTAGTTTCAGCATTCCTGCACAACTCGTGGGTTCGCCAGATCGCTTGGATCATCAAGAAAATATATTCCTAGATGCTGTTTTCTTTTAAAGGAGAGTGCAGGACATGAGCAGAGGAGGTGTGGGATTGTCTCCTCCTCCTCCTCATCTAAGCAACTTCTGCAGAAGTCATTAGAGGGAACGCCAAGTCTTATGGCGTGTCTTCCTATCAGACAGTGTCCGGTGATGACATTGATTACAGAGCTAACGTGCAATTTGGTTATGGATAACAAATGTCTTGTGCGTTTTGAATCTAGTCCTGGCCATATACGTTTTGTTGCCACGCACGTGGTGATATTGTTCCACCTATTATTTGTTCTATCCATTGTTTCTTGCTTTAGCATAAGTTTACATGTAGCGATTGGTATACCAATGTTCAACATACTGGTTGAGATCGGTAGAACGGTTCCTTCTCTGGTGAGTTCATCGGCTTTGCAGTTACCCACGATATCTCTGTGCCCCGGCACCCAAATAAGTTGAATATTGAACTGTTCAGCCATCTCCCTAAGAGATAGGCGACAGTTAAGGGCGGTTACTGAGTTCGTAGAAACAGCGCCGAGTGATTTGAGGGCTGCTTGACTATCTGAGAAGATCCGGATATTCGTTGAGGATATCACGTTTTCTTTTAGCCATGATAGGACCTCTTTGATAGCCAGAATTTCCGCTTGGAACACGCTATAATGGTTTGGAAGGCGGAACGAGAGACTTACGTTAAGTCGGTTTGAGTACACCCCACAGCCTACCCCTTCTTCGGTTCTTGAACCATCTGTATAGAAATGAATTGAATCATCTCTCAAAAATTCTTCGTCTTCCCAGGTCGTTCTCGGTGGGATTGAAACTTGGAACTTATTATCAAAAACCAATTGGGGGATGGTGTAGTCCGAGTGGCAAGGGATTGATCCGAATAAATTCAGGATTGTAGAGTGACCGATGTTGTTATCGGTCCATTGGGAGATAGCTCTCATACGAGTGGCAATATATTAACAGAAAGAATTTCAAGATCAGATTATGGAAAATCAGCTATAAATCACGACCAATGAATCCAGTTTAAGTAAGACCTTGGATCATATAATAAATTGCGACGTTTTGTTTACAATTTGAAAAAAAGATAGAAATGATGAATGACTGACACTCAAAAGTCGTAATTTAGAATTTTTAAGCATCAGTAAATATTTTTGAGCAATAAAATCGAAGAATCGCAATTCGAAACCAATTTGCAGTAAAAGCAAAAATCTAATATCAACCCCTTTTTTAAATTAAATTGAAGGCCAGTAGTAGGTAGTTATAGGGCGATACTGGTGAGTTGTTTTGTTGTGATTCAGTGTTATGGTGCATATGAAAGAAAACACTACTGGCTTAGGCGCTGTGTGGATTTTAACCAGAGGTTTTGAGGTTGTACTTGTGAATTGGGGATGATAACGTTAAGCTGCGAAGGTACCAAAACCACCATCGCTCAAAATGTAAACATAGACAGACAGTTAAATAGGGGGTAGTGTTTTAGAGATACAAAAAATACGACTCATCATTTGTAATTTACTGTGCGTTTGTCTGGGGTCAATATCTATATCTTCCTTTAATTTTTGAGCATTTCGAGAAGGCAAATCGGGATACTTATACTTATTTTGTGAACCACGATGAATAAATTTTAAAACAAAGTTGTGCTCCGGAAGTAGTAGATTGCGATTAAAAGCTTATAAACTACTAAAAGGCGAAAATTCTTAAATTGCGATACTTGATTGCAAATAACAAATTAAAAATTTTTGTTATTTGAGACGACACTTAGAGCAAATTACTATTTTTTCGATCAATTTGTAATTAAAGCGGCCGGCGTAGTTTACAAAAAAAGAAGGTTTTCGCAAATAGAAGTTCGCAGTTAGCGATTTTTCAATTCTTTCTCTGATTCCATTTTGAAACAGTTATTGATATATGCTGCAACATAAGGAACGTAATATTGCAAAAAATTTGATTATCGTCAGTGAAAAAAATCCATGACCCCAGCACGGCTCCAGTGACTCTTGAGGATATCAAATGAACGTCTTACCCCTTAAACAACGGAAATCTTAGCACGAAGACATCTTTGTAGCTATGGTATTATCACAAAAAAAAAAAAAAAAAACAAAGCCATTCTCGTTACTTTAAACAATTTACTGATACTCTACTGACATTAAATACGACACTGATATTAAAACGCGAATTGTAAAGATGGCAGTCCTTTTACTATAATTAACATTGGTTCTCATGGACGCTGCAATATAAAAAAAAAACAAGAACAACAATTCTTTGATGCATTTTAGCTTTGCTCAATTTAGCAATGTCAGGAGTATGCATCACTATGTTGTGACTCCGACCTTTCGACTATGCAAAGTAAAGGATTGATGGATTCCAACACTTTTATTCTACACACCTTCCATTTTTAATTCCCTTCTTTTTTTTTAATTTTCGATTTCTGCCAGGATCGATTCAGCTAATGCAATGTTATTGAAAAGAGTGTCGCATCAGACTACAAACATATCCCAAAGCTCAAAATGAAAAAAAAAGACATCCAATCCCACTCTCAACCATGCATATTAGCAGATACGGGTATATCTACAAACACAACACGTAAAATTCGAATTTTCTTCATAAAAATCCTAGAAGTAGGTTGCTGCTCTACTCTCATTTCACTGTGAGAACCCATCGATGACCCCGATATATTTTATTACCATGTGCACTTTACCAGCACGTTTCAAACGACGACGCCGTGTCGTACGTGTCAACGAAATAGAATCCTCGAGTCCCTGAACTTTTCAATTTTATTTTTGTGTGCACATTCAAGTACGAGTATGTTGTTCGTCGTTCATAAAAGTACATGTTTCAAACACTCACTGCAAAACGTCTATCACGAATCCATGATATACTGTTCAAATATTCACAAAGTTGTTAGCACATGGCACATAAATAATTCTCAGCCTCTCGTTTTCAATAAGAAAAAGACGACGACGACGCGACGCGCTGACAACGACAAAAGCGAATATAACGCCAACGACAAAAAAAAATAAAAAGAAGAAAATTTTATTTAGAAAATAAAAGAAAACTTCAAAAGGATTCCCACCCACCAAAAACAAATCAAAAATTCCTAATCGAAATGAATCAGAAAGCAATATGCTTTCTATGTGCGGGTTTCCTAGTCTACTTTCTTCCTTTTTTTTTCTCCGCCCTGGTAAATTGTTCAGCATGTGCCGATTTGAAAATCAAAAACATTTTTCGTCATTTCATTGAATGAATATTGTATGTGCTTATAAATAGGAGATCAATGTACACTTACTGCTTTCTATTTTATTTCCTTTTCAGCCAAGAGACAGTAATCAGCTTCATTATTATTTGCATGTGTCTGTAAAAAAGCAAGAGGGTTGTTATTTTATATTCTTATTTTTTCGGACTAGAAATGGAGTAGGGAAAATATTACAGATAAAAATTTAGAACTACACTGTAAGAAAAACGTTTTTAGTTTATCAAAATTATCGATAGAACCAATGCACTTTCTTTATTTGTTTAAAAATAAAAAACAATCAGAGTAAAGATAACAAAGCCGAATTCGAACGTCGCAGAGTAGGCATGGAAGGAAGTTACTACAATAAATTTCCACCTACTGCCAAACCCACAAAGAAAAAGAGTTGAAATTGGTATGCCGATAACTTATTTAAAAAAGATTGTAAGACCACAAAACCGACCCAAGCATTTCTTCTAAGGAAACAGAAAATACTCTCTTCTTTTTATATGGGATTTGCAGTTCAGGGTTAACCAGAGCCTTAACCAACATCTTACACCAACAATTTCAATTTTGGGCGAGCTCTTTCAAGTTTTCTAGGTCGGCTGAAGTCGTCTTCCACTATATTGCGTCACCAAAGACGAGGTCTCCTCCATCCGCGATTTCCCTGCAATGTGATTTCGAAAACCTGTCTAGCCGGAGCGTTGATGCCCGTCCGCTCTACATTACCCAGTCGTGTATGCTATGCCCATGTCGCGGTACAGCTCATACAGCTTTTTGTTATATCTTCTTCTCCACACATTGTCTTCGCATACGGGAGCACAGATCATTCGGAGTATTTTTCTTTCGAAATGGCCAAGGGTCATTTACACGCTTCCGTTCCGTAAAGCAAGACTGGGATGATTAAGGTCTTATAAAGAGTAACTTTAGTTTTTCCAGAGACAGTTTTGTTTCTCAATTGCCGTCTTAGCCCAAAGAAGCAACGATTGGCAAGAGTTATTCAACGTTTGATCTCCGCACTGATGTTGTTTTCCGTGTCTATAGTGGATCCTAGGTAGATGAAGTCCTGTACTACGCTACGTCTGTCTTTTGTGAAGTTGTGTCTAATTCGTCAATGTTCGATGTCCTTTCTTGATGACAATATATACTTCGTTTCACCCTCATTAATCATCAAACCCATTGTTGCCGCTTCTGTTTTAATGATCGCAAAAGCACCTTTGACATCACGCTTTTTTCTTCCAGTTACGTCAATATATCGTCTTCGTAGGCGAGTAATTGTACAGACTTATGATGAAGAAAACGCATGACAGTTTGTCGAATTGCCTAAAGCTTTTTTCGACATCAAAGGTCTTGCTGAGTTCTCTACCGACCTTGACGGAGCAGCGTGAATTCTCCAAATTCATCCTGCATAGTCATACAAATTTTGAAGGGATGCCGAAACTAGACATGGCTCTGTAAAGCTCGTCTCTGTAAATACTGTCATACGCAGCCTTGAAATCGCTAAACAGATAGTTTATATCGCTATTATATTCTCGGGTTTTTCCAAGATCTACCGTAATGTGAATGTGGAGTGTGAACCTATCAAATTGTTGACGTGGGGTTTCAGACGTTCACATATTACGACAGACAAGATCTTATATCCAACGTTAAGGAGACTTATTCTTCTATAATTGGCGCAATTGTGAGGGTGTCCCTTTTTAAGGATCGGTCAGACGATATTTTCTTGAGACCATATCATACAGATCAGCTGGTGCGTGCTCCTTTCCAACTGATCAAATGCTGCCTTGAAAAGCTCGTTATCAAAGCTACCTGCACCTGCAGGACAGAAAACAAGCTTTTGCCAAATTGGGCCATTGGTACAGGTATTTGCAGTTTTAATGTGAGGTTTGATGTCTTGACCAGAAGAAAATACCTTTTTCAGACCGTAGTAGCACGTACAGCTTTTTTTAAAAGTCAACATCTTTCAATAACTGCGGACTGAGTCTTTTATGATACTGCACTGATAAACTCAGATTTTTCCTTGATGAATTTAACGTCGTTTCGTATAATTTACACAAATCATTAAAGAAAAAAAATAATCACATGCTTAGTTCACCCAGATTTCACGTAACAGCCTTATAAACCTAAACCACATTGACATACGACTTTAAATAATATTACATTTGACTTAAATTTGTGGCTCAAATCCTTGCAGTATTCAGATTTTCTGGCTAAATTACTATAAGGAACTAGCAAATCGAATTCCGTCTTGGCCCTACAGTTCCCCGCACCGGGCGTTTCGAGTCAGTGTTCAATAAAAAGCTGCTATTTGTTCAGGATTTGCCCAATGATTTGCTATAAGCTTCCCTCAGCTCTTCTGTTTCATTTTATTTCTTTTTTCCAGCGTAACGAGCATCGCAATATCGAAAGAATCACGGAACTCTGACTTCACTGCTTCACACTAGTGTTCCGTTTATGGTGTATACCATGTACTGCCACCTTGACTACAGAACGCATCTGCAAGCCTCCTGGTTTTGGATTGTTCCATGTCTGAGGCCAACCAAATGCCGATTTCGTTGCATTTGTCTTTACAGATTTGCCTTTCTTTGTTTCATTGCGATCGTGTCTGAACATTGTATGGTATTGGCTTTTAAACGGGGTTCTCTAGATCTATCCCTTAAAAATGATAATAACTATGGTGCTGAATTAATAGTTTGTTGCTTTGAATTGCACTTTGAACTTGTAGATCTACTGCGCTCTCCAATACCTGAGCTAAACGTGATCTACCTTTCAAGATGGTATTATAGGCTTGAATCCTTCCAAGGATCTTCGTTCTCCTTATTAGATATCCTCACTTCCTCTCAGTTCAAAAATATAATAAGGCCAGTTTTTGATGATCTAAGGGTTCAAGTCTTCCGGTATCGACGTCTCTTTTGATGAGCAAACAAAACAAAAAAAAGAAGTTAAAGACAGACAGTTACGAAGGCTTTCCAGGGTATAAGTTTTGTTTATCTAAAAACAACTAAAATTTAACTTAGAATGCCAACAAAAAGTTTACAATTTTTTTAACACAAAACCTTCCCAAAGACTTGTCTTTACTCAACTTATCAGAAAACCAACGTTACGTAAACGGAAACGAAGCAATGAAATTACAGGAATCTGGCCTGGCAGCAATATTGCTTCTATCTTGAGAAATCCTACTAAACAGCTTTACTCAAAACAACAAAAGACCAACGTATACAATACAAACCAATGAAACTTAAAAATAGCCACAGAAGTTTAAGAAGTCCCGAAGAAGTGTACCCCCTAAGCCATGAAATTGTACGCGCTTTGCGTTGGCAAAGTAATTCTCTGTCTCTTAACTTGAATGATTGTTTATTGCTTGAGGTTCTTAAAAAACATCAATAACAAGAAAGAAAAAATCAAACAATAGTCCAAAGTAGAGTGGGGTCAAATTATTACGTTCATACAAAAAATAATAATTTTTCCGAGCAGTGTGCTTGTGCATTGAAAATGGGAAAAGAAAAGAAGACTGTTTGTGGCACTTAAGCCAGTGATGGGGGGTCAACCTTCAACGCCATTCAAACCGAAGGACAACAACCGTTAAGCCAAGAATAAAAAGAAAAATATTTAAAAAATCTCGAATTTCATTTAAATTTCAATGATGAATTGCTTTGAAAACAGCACTACTATAGCTCCATCCTGCCCAACCAATGAAAAGAAGCCTTGAGATCAAAAAGGCGCTGGAAAATGTTGCCTAATTCGTTTTCCGCTTCTCTGTCGTGCTATTCTTTTTTTTTCTTCTTTCTTTGATTCATTTTTTTTTCTTCGTATTTTAAAGGACAAGAAGAATGGCGGTAATCAATCAACGAACTGGCACAAATTCAACGAAAAATAGCCCACAAAGCCAACGAACGCCATCAACACTTCCGGGATGAAGCAAGTTTGAGTCCTTCTAAGAGATACTCGGAAGACGATTGTAAAACAGAAACAAAAAACTTGAGCGAATGCTGTGTGGTTGTGAGATGAAAAAAAAAAAACAAAAGGCCACAAAGGAAATCGCACCAGAAAAAGCACACCAACGAAAAATGTTAATGGATACAAAAACGATACACAAAAGGGCAACATCCAGTGTTCCACATGCTGCTGCAGATAAAAATGTATAAATTGAAATGATTGAAATACTTAGATCCTAAAGGACGGCAAATCATTTGTGTTTGTTGACCCATCCACACACGTTTGTCAGCAAAAATTTGCCGGATCAGGATACTGTAACAAGAGACTTTATGCACGCTGTAGAGTGTGGGTGTGGTGTGCAAGAATCTGTCTAACTGGTTTATCCTCGGTGTTTTTAGTTGTTGTGGGCGACTGAATGTTTATGGAAGTAGGATTAGATAGATTCACAGGCATTAAGCTTGTCTCGTATGAGTATATTCGTCGAGTCCTGCACTGTTCTAGTGAACTGTATTTTTTATCTCTTTTTTTTTTTTTTGTTAGGAAAATTGCATCCTGTTGCTTCTTTGTTGGCTGGGGAGAACAGCTTGTTTTGTGTTTTCCAATGTTTCATTTTTCTTTTGAGCTGGGTAACATGAATCTTTTTAAGTCAGTTGGTATATGTTTGAGGAATGAGATGGAAAACTAAACAAATTGCTTTGTTGCTGAGGGATTACTTTGCATAAACAGGCGATTGTTGTGGGTATTCGTTTATTCATTTTTTTTTTTGATTGACAGCATTCGATGCATACAATTCCCGAATGGGCTTATGGAAAAATCTCCCTCTTTTGTGTTTTTCAATAAAAGTAGCTTTCAGAATATGATTCACGATTTAAGAATTTCATCAGCAAAGCCCGAGGGGTACTTATAATGGTTCAAGAAATCGAGTCCACAAAGCAAGCTGAAATCAGGTCAATGTGTCAGAAAGGACCACATTGTGAGAAGCTGAGCTGGAGGTGTACAAGGGCACAATGAGAAAAAGTCGACGGTAAAGAATTTCGTAGGCCAGATAACTAGGCAAGATTAATGTCTTGGCCTCTTTGACAATGTACAATCACACCAATTTTTGCAATTTCCTGTTCTCTTACGCACATTCATCGCACGTATTTGGAGATAGCACCAGCTTCTGGATTAACATTAAACGAAATGACCAAGTGAACTTTCACCCTTGAGGGCAAACGTCTTTGGAAATATTATCGGCACTGGAAAATTATAGTGTAGTCAGCGTTACAGGACTCAGTTGCAGGGCTGGATCTAAAAGGAAGTGTCTACCGACCTCTGCATCTAAATGCTCAGAAAGCCAATTAATCAAATGTCGAAGTTTCCAATGTTTTTTTTGGAAAGTACGTTCTTATTTTACGCTATCAGGACAACTCATTTCAAGTCCTTTCAGTTTTTCCTGTTCCGAGTATAAACTGGCGAAGCTAGTAATATTGGTATGGTTCAATTATGTATGGAATAAACTAAACTAACCAAACTATTAGTTATATCAAAAATCAAACTATTAGTTATACGCCAATTCGAAAGGAGTTGCATCAGCAGAAGTTGAATACGGTGATCATACGGTGGAAGGTCATAAGAACCAATCCAAGAAAGTTTCTTGGGAGCTAATTTAATAAGTCTTTGCTTTAAACATTCTATCCTTGAATTGTGAGCTACCATGTTTGAGAAGCATATTCAATATGGGTTCTGACAGTTACTTATACAGCGAATGAGTGATGAAGGGCTCCATAAACTCCTTAGCCCATCCTTTAATAAATCCTAGCATTGAATTTCCTTTATTAACAATGAAATTGATATGTGGTGAAAGTTCTAAATTAGAGCTAAAGACACTTTGCATTATATTTGCTGAGAAATCAAGTAATTGAAATAAACAGGCGATCGTTTCCTTGAAAAGCTTACACTTTGTCATTTACTTGGATTAAGAATCAATCCATTTTTATCACATCATGTGGCAACATTTTTAACATCAGATTGAAAAATAAGACAGTCGGCTGCGCAGTCTTTTTTCTCAATTTTCATATCATCAGCGAGGATAAAAATTTCATTTAATGACAAGCTAAAAGTAACATCATTAATGGCTAGAATAAAAAGGATAAAAATGATAGGGCCAAGGTGACTGTCCTGGGGTACACCTGAGCGGGCCTTCAAAGAAACTGAAAGAATGTTTCAAAAATTTAACTCATATGATCTATCGGTGAGGAACGATTTAATCTACTCGACGAAGGTCAAAGGGAATCCTTTTTTTAAACTGTTTAAACAATATAATATCATGATTCAGTTCATCGAAAGCCTTAGAAAAAACTGTATATGCTAAATCTAGCTCTTGTCCGCTTTTTAGTGCGTTGGAAGGAACACTTAAGGTTTGTTACTTTTACCTTTTATATCAAAAGCGAAGCCTTCACAAACAAGTTGTTCGAACAATTTAGGGATAGAAGCATACTTAGAGATGGGTCTGTAGTTTAGGATCTCCGATTTAACAACTTTTTTAAACTCTGGTGTTATAAAAGATTTTCTGCATAGTAGATAGATAGATAGATTTAGGGGACGGGTAGAGCTAGCTCAGCTCTTGGCTCTGCGGTGTCTGAATGAAACCTATTGTGCCAGCCCATGTGAGGTTTCAGGGCAGTTCTCCTGCTCCGGAATTGAGCCAGAAGTAAGCAATCTTCTGTGGGTGAATGAGTTTGAGTTCATCTAGGGGGATGATCTCTTAGTCAAGTATTTGTTTTCTAAGGCGGAAAAGTGCTGGACATTCTGTAATAATGTACAGAGATGTTTCTTCATTTTCGAGGCATAGTCTATAGATGGGGTCCGATACCAGCCTCATTTGGTGAAGATGTTTCTTTAAAGAACAGTGACCGGTTAGTAGTCCTGTGTAAATTTGTAGGGTATTCCAATTGAGGTCCAGTAGGAATTTTGATGTTTTTTCAGTGTTTTCTGGCAAAAAGAGTTTTGAACAGATTTGGCCAGATGAGTTACTCCAAGCTTTATCTGATTCCTATAGTAGGATGTTCTTGGCAGTATGTTTGAAGGTGCTTTTATTTACACCGCAGAAGGGTTCAGGTCCGACGAAAGGTTTAGATGCGCCGCGCCGTCTTTAGCTAAGATGTCTGCCTTCTCGTTACCATCATAGCCTTTGTGTGCTGGGATCCAGTGGAGGATTACAGTGTTTTTCCTTGCTAGTTCAAAGAGTGACATGACTGTCTCTTGGACTAGTTTTGATCTTATGACAGGTGAGCTTAACGCGAATTATTAACGAATATTGTTTTGTTTTTCGTGTTCGATGAACAAATTATTCTCGAACATTCGTAAATGGCAAAGACTTCAGCTTGGAAAATGGACGAGTGACTGCCCAGACTTACTGAGAAATTCGTTCTGGAACAGTCGCTAAAAATGCCGGAACCTGTACCAGTTTTCATTTTTGAGCCGTCCGTATACCAGACCATATCTTGCCTTGAAGGATGAGGCTTTGCGTTCTCCCAGTCTTCCCTAGCGGGGATGACAATGGAGAAGTTGAGTTTGAAGTTGTACATGGGAATAATAGCATCCAAGCACATACTAAAGGTAATAAGTTTTTCTAGACTTTCCATTATCGACAGATGTCCTTTCGGGTATGGATGTGATTTTATGTGTCCTTGATGGAGACGGTGTGTTGCGCGTTTTGTTTCCATTTTTATGAAGAGGTGAATTGGAGGTAGTCCTACAATGACGTTTAGAGCGTATGTTGGGGTTGTGCGCATGCAACAATAAGGGAAATTTAGGTTATATGCCGTTAATGTGCCGAAATATCTCATCCTTTAGCACATAAATTGTTGCTCACTTATTGATGTACAGTACCTACACCTCTTCTTTCAAATAACCCCAAAGAAAGAATTCCAACGGTGCCAAATCACATGATCTTGGCGGGCAATTGACATCGCCACCACGTGAGACGGCCATTGAATTTGTCGTCCAAAAGGGCCATTGTTTTGTTTGCTGTCTGGCCAGTTCAAATCACAGATCGAGAGGCTTTAGTTCTTGAGTCAATAATTGTACCTTGTAAGCGTGTAAATGCTTTATGGAATGGATAATGTTCACCAACGACGAGCGTGAGAAGTGCAATAGTTGGGCACGATAACGAGTTGAAGTGGACGGCTTTTCAGTCACAGTTGGGCGAACAGCTGCAATATTTTCTGCAGTACGAGCTGTAAAATGATGCACTTGTGTTTTCACATCTCGTACAGACCCGGTATGTGTTCACATTTGGATGATTAAATTGACCGAGCAAATCATTTAATAATAAGCCTGAATAACTTTAACGTGTGCTCGATTGTGCATCTTTCCATGGTTCGAATTGAGTTAGTCTAAAACTGAGAAATGTCAAATGAAATCCATGAGAAACATGACGTTTAGGTGTGGTTCACATTCAACATCAGCCGTTAAAATTTAACCACCCTTTATAGAGAAAATCGAAGTGGCTGCGATCTATTTCAACAATAGAATCAGAAAATGAATGACCAAAATGGTGAGCAAAGGCGTTGCAAATGTGAGAGTTCTTGTGAAGGGCACCATAACCATATGTAAGGTTATCCTGTTAGCCATCCGAATCTTCCTTTGAGTTAACTGCGGAGGTATGGTTCTCACTTCTTGTTTAATTTTCAAGCGCAAAACAGCTGTTAGTGACAAAGTAGCCTATATGGTTATAAAAAGAAACTACTAGATGGCCTATCATTTACACTCCGTTAGTTAAATTCTTACGAACAATCACTTTTAGAAGCCTTTGACCAATAAATATTTGAGTTTTGAGCATTCAAAGATTGAAAAAAAGAACTTTTTAATGAAAGTCTGTACCCAATTTGATATTGGCTATATCGATTTCAGCTTTGGGCGATTTGAGTTAAGAGATTGTGTGGTTAGGAAATCTTAGTTGAGCTGAATATTTGCCTTGCGAACGAGGATTTAAAAGGTACCTCGATCTATTGTCCTTACAACCAGAACCTTTTTATTCGACTGAAGTTCTCATTCAGTTTCTATTTCAAAGCCTTACTCAAGGTAATTGGACTGAAATGAGGACCTTCGTATCCTTTTATAACGATGTCGAATGCTCCAAGCATTTGCCATAAGATACCACTTTTCCTGATTACAGTTGGCAGGCAAATAACTTAGCCTACCAACCAAAAGAATCAAGAATCCTGGCAAATGGATTGAATCAAATTGAGATTTATTATCAAAAGGAAAAGGACACTGGTCGAGCTGAGTCCTTCCGTAATGGCACGTGTCTCTCATAATCGACATCTAAAGTAAGTACCACAAAGCTCACTCCCTCGTAACCATATCATTACATCTTCCCAAGGGTAAAAACCATTTCATCACAGAAAAAAAAAATGGAGAAGAAAAACAGATCAAATCCTCTTAAAACCACAACCCCTCACATCCCTAAACCATCATCCAACATCAAAGATAATTCAACAACAAAACATAATAAGAAAGAACTGAAATCACATAAACCTTTTCGAAAGAATTTCAACCCATAAACCAACTTAAACCTCAGCCAACATAAAACGAACCCCACAAAATTAAAGCAGATCCTGCTTCGATAAACAAGAATTTGTTTACAGTATCATCACTAAAATGAAAGCATCGTCAAATAACTTGTCCAATCCAACTTTCCTGTGAGAGGTCATTTACTCGAATAACAAACTCAAAACCTTACAAAAGCAATAAAACTCAACTCATCCCTCGTTTTTCCTGGTTGGCCTCAATCTTAATCCTTTTTGCAAACAATAATAAAAAAAAAACTTTTGTCATTTCTTCACCCGGAACCGAAAATATGCCAGGCGAAAAAAGAACTTTCCCAAAATTGATGTCGTTTTGCCATAAAAACAAAGCAAAACTCACATCTCCTCTTTCTCTCTGCATTGCCAAAAAGCCAGAAACAAAACTAATTAAGTTATAATAGAACCGAGCCGAACCAAAGTCCTTTCACCACTAAAACTATAGAATATATACGAGTGTACTGTGTGCGAGACACAAAAAGAAGAAAAAAAAAAACATTTAGAAAATGTCAATGACAATGTCTCACGTTCACGTGCCGGTGCGCTGTCAGCCACAATCAAAAAGTATAAAAACAGCTCCTGGCCGGTTCACCAAATAATCACTTGAACAGGATTACTATATTGTGCGTCCTCAACCATTCCGACCACAAATCCGGTTACGTTATGTCCTCGCAGTTTCACCGGCTGAACCGGAGTTTGATCAAGGATTTGACAAAGTTTTTGTTCTCAACTCTACAACCTAAATCACCTCACCTCGCCTCACCTCCCCTGTACTAACTACAACAACTGGGGAGAAACTTTTTTGTGTGCGCTACTTTCCGATGGCAAAGGAAAATAATTAGAATGACAATTTTATTCTTGTTTACCTGTACACGGTAGAGAACAACACCGCCACCACCGCCACCTGTCGGTGCGCATGGGATTCCCCCGGCGGCGTAATAAAATTTTCCAATTTAATTAAATTTATGAGAGGGAAGGGCTGGGCAATTATTTCTACTCTGGGGATCAGGTGATTTGGAGAATTTAAGTGAGTTGCTATTATTATTACTGCTGTTGTTGTTGTTGTTTGTTCATTCTTCGTCTTTTTGTATACTGTGTAATGTAAAATTTTGCCAGAGTAGGTACACTCTTCATTGTGACGCAGAGTAGGCGTTAGCGCTGGAGAGAAGTTTTGCAATTTGTTTTGAACACGAATACGTTAGGGGATTCGCATAACTTTGCGATAAGTTTTGTTTTACTAAGCCCAATGGAATTGGACCCAACTCTAAGAACTTTTCAGCTAAGCGCTGAATCCCAAAACAATACTTTAAGCAGTTTCCCCACAAAAATGCATTCATTAGAAAGGAAATTGATTTATCACAGGTGGGATGTGTATGGACATGGACATTAGTGAATAGCTAAGGCGATTTGTTTACAACTACATTAATTAAACAGAGAATTCCTTGTGCTCAGATTAATGATGCTAGTAACGTATATGGTCTTTGAAGAGCTGTTAAAATATTCAAGGAATTCGAGATAACACAGCCTTCGGTCATAATGAACCAGAACTTATTAGGAAATTCTCATATCCAGAAATCGTCAGTAAAAAGTAAGAGAAGGAATACGACAGAGTTGATGTTATAGAAATTTTGTCAAAATTTGTGATTTTCTGAATAATTTCATTTAAAATTATCTAGAAAATGACAAATTTTGACAACATTTGCTGACCATCTTAATATAAAACAAAACAAAATGGAATCAAAAATACAACGAAAGTTACGGGTTTTAAAAATAGATGTTTACCGCAGCTTATTTGCTTAGCCAGAAGTTCAACAATTTGTTGGAGTTTATCAAGGGGTGTGACCAAATTATTGATTGCAAATTATTTAAAAAAAATGCAGTTTGAACAAATTATTCATATATGTAGTTTTTTTTTCAACATTTACAAGTCTGTCATCTTTACAACGAATAAGCAGGCAAAGGGACAGTACCAGTGATAAAGTTTAAAAGAAAATGAGTTTTACAGCTTGGCTAAGGTTAGACTGAAATAATTTTGAAAAAAAAAAAAACAGTTCTAAATACAAAACAGAAACGCCAAGAAAGAAGTGCACCGAATTCCCAATAAAGTATACAAACTATTATCGGGAGCTAAAAGAAATTTCTGGGTGAAAAGGTGATACAAAGCAAGATATTTAAGAATGCTTGCTTAGTAATGTTGGCACAACAGTTCTATGTGAACTTCGGCTTCAACCAACGATTTACGACAACGATCCTGATGAAATGGGAGCTCTTTGCAGTTTTGCATTTCAAGTTGATAGAAGGCATTCACTTCCTTTGATTGTGTCACCTAAGATCTGGTTTCTCTCTTCTGCGATCTAACTCCAGTGTGCCATCCATTGTTGACCATCCCCTCTACATGTTCCAGTCACCGCGATCTTGCAACAAAAAACCTTCAAACAATAAAAAGACTTCAGGCAGCAAAAAGACTTAAGGGCTCGCCTAGTTTCTCGAGCTCAAATGGAGGTGATTTTTTGAGACGTAAAACCAAAGCTTCAAATATTCTGTAATCTCAGGAGTTTATTAAACATATATTCATGTAAATTGTCAGGAAATTTCGAGCTAAAATATTGAAATCCAAAAGAGATATGGACCATTTCTTGAACTCCTTGAAATTAGAAAACGTCAATTTAACTCATTTTTTGAGTTTTTCTTGTACCTGTAACAAGAAAATAAAAAAATGGCGCTAAAGTAGACCCTTTTTCCCATACAGCCATCTATAATTATAGTGAAAAATTGAAAATTGACAAAATGGCAGCAAAAAAAAAAGATCCAAATTTCGCCAAAAAAATCGTCTTTCGATAGCTGCTAAATTTACAATTTTCATCCGATCGTAAAAGTTGTAGATGGCTGTATGTAAAAACATATGGAGAGTATGCAGTTAAGATTTCAGGACGACTCGTTAATATTTGCGTGAGTTACAGCAGCGGCAATTTTGAAAAATGCAGTTTTGAGAAAAACGCGTTTAAAGTTTTCAGAGCAGTTTTCGATTCAACTAAATGGAAGGGAGTAAAAAGGATCTAGAAGTCCTTGAGCATTCAAAAATTTATGCCGTAGGAAATATAAGGAATTGTAGGACATTAAGGACGAGGCAGCTGATGGGAGAAGTTCGAGCGTCCGAGATGCTTCTCTTCTATACTCTGCCATTTCAAAAATATTAAAGATATCATTCCAATATTTTAGGACGTCATTTTTGAAATGTTTACCTATCGAAAAATTTTTATGAAAAATCGATTTTTTGAAAATGAGAAACTAGCCGAGCCCCTTAAAAAAGAAAAAAAAATTAAGCAGTTAAAATGGGCTTCCTTACATCAAATGCAATCAAAAGCTTTTCCGAGTTGCAAACTTGAATCTTTTAATTAAATTCAGACATGCAAAACCATTTTAAGATTCTTCAAAAACATTTAATTTTAGTTGCTTAGTTGATAAGTTTCGTCTACAACTACGAAAAAACTGAATTCATGTGAATTGACTGCATTGATGCTCACAACTTGTAACTGATAAGTGATGCCTTCGATTGAATGTGACTGAGTAGTTTTGAGGTCTTAAGAAAGCACCTTGAGCTATTTGTGCATATGGTAACTGGAAATGGTACAGTTTAGTAGCTTCCACCGGTTAAAAATTGAGTATCTCGAAAGTAACCAAATGCTGACATGATTCGATAAACTGATTGGCAACTCATATGAAACTAAATGGACCGCTTTTGATACTTCGTAGTTACTCAACTGGAATAGAATAGAATGGTATTGAAATCTTTTATGTAATTGAACAGTAAATGTTTGCGAATGTAACTGACATTGATAAAGTTTAGTTACTCCCATCTACTCCAACTTTTAGGTACCTTAAGAATAACTAAATTATGATATGCTTAGAGAAACTAAATGGCAACTCATAAGAGATTTACAGGGACTTACACCTTGTAACTCTGTAGTAACCACCTAAATAGCTTCAAACAGTGAAAAATTTATTTCACATCAAATGCAAACCTTCAAAAACCGCAAAAGGCTTTAAAAAGACTTCAAAGATGGCATGAGTTGCATCGGCCTAGTTGACTTATGGTTGCCACTTTGGTTGTAGTTAAATAACATCACTTTCAATACTATATCTGGGTAAAATAATAATAACAAGATCTGGCTTCACTTAAAAAATAACTCTGACGATATAAGAAAAGGATTCGGTTTTCGTTCTCTCGAATTCTGTTTTTATAAAAATTACATTTATGTTAGTATTGGATAGGCTATGACTATGAGAAATGAAATAAAATAAAATGGCTGTATCCTGTGAAGTAGCAAAAATCTATTTCCTGTGACTTGGCAACAAAAAAAACTTTCAATGACGCCAAATGTTGAAACTAATTTCAAAATGGAATGTTTTCAAAGAAGAATCGTCTGAGGAAGATTGTCTGTGTTAAGACTGTGCTGTGGTTAATTGCGTTTGACTAGCTAAATTGCCGTTACGACAAAGTACAACAAAGTTCATACTCCCGAAAAATCAAAAAAATCTTATAACGTAATAGTCCTGTATGTCAACCGTTACACCAACAATACCAAAAATGGTTAGTATAGTTATGATCTTAGTTTTTCTTTCAGATTTGACATAGAGGAAAAAATTTATCGCTGGTTGAATTTCCAAATCTGGAAACAAACTAATAAGAGGTAAGAGGATGTAGTTGGTGTAGAAAAGGCAAGAGAATTACTAGGGATCAACTAAGGTTCAACAAATCGGCTTTTCTTTCTACCGACTATGTTTTACTAATGAGTTGGTGTTTGTTGCTTACCAGAGTTAGTATTTGAAGAGCCCCGGCTGTAGATCACTAAAGCTGGTTACTCTGGTTTAAGTCTGATGAATTGCCACCTTGATCATACTAAGGTCAGGTGGGTTATAATATGGATCGCCAAACAAAAAGGCCAGATAAAGTTGCTGGTGACGGGATCATTGACTTCGTTGCCATTAATCAGTCGCTTGAAATGATTTTTTATCAATTCATCAAGGATATGATAGCAACCGTAAGCCCCGTTTCATGTTAAAGGGGCCCACTAGCCGCATGACTCAAAAAGTGGGATCGTCTGTAAAACGTATGAACAAGTGAGTAACTTCACCTGATAAAAATTTTGATGAATTGGTTGAAGTGATCTTTCCCGATTTTTAGCATTGACTGTGCTTCTAGTTTAGTGATTCATCCCTTTTCTCTCCTGCGGCGGTGACTGACTGGTGAGTGGTGAACCTCTTTGTTTTTTTTTTTCAGTCATCGTTATTCGATTTCATGTTACTAATGATCATTTATATCTGAGACAGCAGTTTTAAGTTCAACGGAGAGCTCAACATCTTTCGTTGCAGACACAATGTTTAAGCCTCCGTTTCGGTCCTGTTTGCTGATCACAATCAGGTTTAAACAAAGGTTCGCTCATGAGCCAAACAGTGATCTTTTCTGTACAAGCTCCATATGAAACTTGAAATCCTGTTATAGTTTTTACGAAGAGCATAAACGGAAAACTGCTCTAAATCACCAAAATAAGCAGGAACACATACTGAAGAGTAAAACTTATTTTAATTTCGATCAAAGCATTGCATTGCTAGGTAAATAACACCCCATTTGCAATCAGGAGTATTTACTGAGTAAAAAATCAAATCACTGTATATTTTGATGATTTTTTGTGCATTGAGGTATTTTAGGAAATACAAATGCAAAGGACTTTAAACTCTCACCTAGCTTTGTATTAACGACGCGTCGCGACGTCAGTAGATGTATTTGTGTGGCTGTTCAATCATTGAACTTTCTTCCAACAGAATTAAGTTTTCCAACAATTTTTGACAAAATAAATTAAAAACAGAGAACACATGTACTGTACGTGTACACGTGCCATTAAATTGTTCATCATTCAACCCGAATCAGCCATGTGTGATTTCGGAATTGTGTTAACAACGGCCGATATCTTTTGTTAAATTTGCTGACCTGAATAATTTTATAACATGATAAATGTTCATTCCAATAAACTACAAGTTTTAAATTATGCTATAGTTTCTGGAAATGATCACAATAAAGTTTTGTAGAGCTACCTACGACCCGCAGACCTTCAAAAAATTTAATTTATTATCATTCCCCTTATTGCTGTTTGCCACACTATGACACGACATATTATGACAAGCAACCGCATTGCATGACGAGCTTTACACGACATCTCCTTTTTGAAAGCCTCAACCGAATCGTGGTCGTATACCAACACATCATGACGTAAATTTTAAGTTAATTTTATTTGAAAATTTGTTTTTCAAAGAATTGCAAAAGCATAATGTGAACAACACGCTACAATAAGAGTTCATTCAATTCAAATGATGCTCCTGTAGCTGAATGCACCACCAGAAAGCAGCACAAAGTAAAAACAAAACGGCGAACATCAGAAACTTAAAAAACATGAAAAAACTTTTGCGAAATGAAGTCATAAGTTATGAAGGGAACACTGGGAATACGAACTATCTTTGCAGTACTTGCGCTGTATATATGCAAAAGCTTTTCAAGCCCTTAACTCCTTTTGGGGCATCGCTGCAATGCTTAAATGATAACTTCAAGTTGGAGTGCTTAACTGCAGGTGTGTTGCGGCGCATAGCGACCATAGCATACCACCTTCGCTTACAGTGCATGGCAATTTTATTGTTAACATATCAAACAGCAGATGGCAGTCACAGGGTGTTCCGAAACTTTAAATACCCATTTACACTTGAATAGAAGCAAACCGCTTAGTACAAGGAATCTTGACAAATCACCAATTTCATCAACAAAACTGTAGCTTCACTTAAAACCGTATTCAGATTTCATTAAATTCATGATCGAAGTTTTAAAATTTCATTTGATGTTGCACAGAGTTAGCAGGCAACACCCTATTATTTCAAGTGCGATGGCGGAGGTGGATAACGGGGGATAACGGGATCGCAGCACATTGGTCTGCTTGGTTGACTTCGCCGCCCTACTTGCCGCTGTTTATTTTTGGTGTTTTTCTTATTTTTGTTGGTGAGATTTTGCACTCAAATCCCACACTCGACTGCAGTCAGCTTATTATTCTCTAGATAAATGCAAACGTGGACAACAAGGACGAAATAAAATACACACATACACACAACAGGATTCACGTGTAGGCGAGTGGGCGGTTGGTAAGTATGGCTGGCGCAACGTAGGTAGGTAAAATATGTATTTTGGTGCATGATGGCACTGGTGTGTTGTCCTCAGCGGTTTTACTGAAATTCGAGTGCGGGATTGCAGCTCATTAATTTTTTAAGGAATATGCTAAAAAGTTCTATAAGTAGAATGTTCCTCCTCATGGGCGACTTTGTCGTAGTCGTCGACGACGTTATCGTTGCCGTCGGTGCACCCGTTCTCATCGACCGCCCACTGTGTCGTGTCGTTGGGTTAAAACTTTTTGCTTTTCACTTAAGTATTATAGGTGGGCACCCTTCAAGTCGCACCACACTGATGGCAATGTCAGCTACGGCAATACCACCCAAATCTGCGGTCACGACGATGACGTTAGAGGAAGCAACTTTGGCAAAAGGATGTATGCCTCCAGGGTATGCAGTGTTTTTTAATACAAATATTTAACTTGGTTGCAGGTTGCCTTGTTTATTGCAAATATGGGATGCATCCGGAGTGTAGAAAATGAGCAAACCTTATGTGTGAGGACTTCAACGCGATGTAATGTAAGCCGGAATGAATATCCAATAATGCAAATATTTGTATTAAGTTGAAGTTGAGATAAACTTAAATAATAACTAATAAAAAATTCAGAAACAAGTAACATGAGCAAATGCATAGTCGGAGCGGAATTAATTAGAAAACAAAATTAGAGGCGTTGAACAATGTGGGAAGCACAATAAATTGTAGGAAGCCAAAGTGAAATGACTAAAGTTCTTTAAGGATTGTGCTCTATCAGTTTTCATCTCTGGTTACCTAGCAACTTCCTGAAATTTTGGTGAGGTTGTTTCGTTGTTTCCTAACAACCACCACCATGGCTTTAATTAGTTCTGGATATAATAATAGATTTGCAAGGACTATAAGGCCCATCTTCCGGACATCTTGAATTGTATCCGACTGTCTGGCTTTGATACCAAAAAGTTACTGAAAGAAGACTGAAATTTGTTATTTCCATGTCACATAAGAACGATATCCACATCGCACAAAAAAATTCTAAAAAGCCAAAAAATTTGTTTTATAATTAAACTTCGCAAAACAGTACTACATTTGTATAATCATCGCATTTTCAGGGCCTACAGTTTATATGCCAATTCCAAAAGTCAAAAGACTCGCCGAAGACCCTGGAAAAGTGAAACCAATTTTTTCGTAGAGGTTCGAGGTGTTTGGGATACGAACCTCGAATAAAATAAATAAATAAATAAATAGGGTGGCACAGCAGAGCGAGGTGTCCCAGGGCCTAGCGCATTTCTCACAAATATGCCATGTGAGGGAATGGAGGAAACCTACAATTTTCTGCTGGGTCCGAACGGTTAATCGAGAAAGCGCTTTTCATGGCAATGAATTTACTAACGGAGGACTTGCCAGTTCCTTGCGAAAAGCGATACTCATGGAAATGTTGGGATTCGAAACCACGAAACTCTGGGTTAAAAGGCATCACGCTACGTGCAATGCAAGTAAATAGTGTATTTGCGGTATGTCAAGTTTCAAAAATTTCATGATGCAATTCCCATATACCGTGAAGTACACTGTATACACAAACGACTACCATTTTTCGTTAAACATCTCCCATTTATGATTTATTACTCAAAATTAGTAAAGGACGCTTAACGGCACCAAACTAAAATTAGATCTCATTGTTTTTCAATTTCTTTCTTACTAACTGAACCAGAGCGTTGATGTCTATTCCGCCATACATGCAATTCTTCAACTTCGTGATTCGCCTAGACTTCTAATGCTAAAATTCTGTTCACTAACGGGACCGAACAGATCTGGAAGCACCTATTTTTTATTTGTTACATCTTTTTAGTCCCTTTCCAGTAATTTGAAGGACTTCTGAAGACCGAGATTGTGCAACAGGAGGCTGGGGAATTCATTTGAGTGCCCGTTGAAAGGAAACGTTTTCTGGTAGAGCATACGCCAGGCTTTCGAAAGGCTCCAAAGACCAAAAACATTTTGCCAGTAAGATGCCATCATCTTACAAGAGGAGCATTCAATTAACGACTGTCGATTTTTCTTTTCATTCTATGACTCTGCCGTTGACTTATTTTGGAAATGCAACTATGAGAGTTTTTCCATCAAGTCGTTACCAAATGAAAAAAAAATATTTACTCTTCGACTAAGTTTGACATTGTCCCAATCTCTCAATGCAAAGGTTTCTGAAACAAGTAAAAAAATTATTGCGTTTTCGGATCCTAGAAACATACAGAAATACTTTTTACTGCCTTTCGCCCGCGAGAAATTGGTAAGTCCTCAGACTCAACTACGCAAAACTGTCGAAAAACGGTTTCTAACCCTGGAAATGGGGTATCCCTCGAGGCTTCCGTAGCTTTGTCCATCCTTTTTATTTATTCATAGTTTTGGGTCATATTTTCGTAATATTATAGGACTTTCGGTTCGAATTTTAGATATTGGATTGACAATAGCAAATATTTCTACGGATGCTGTAAGCAGGGTGCACTTATTGCGTGTACTTTGTACTTTCTGAGCTACAGGGTGGGCCAAAAGGTTATTCACAATTTCAAATGGTTCGTAATAATCAACGAACTGGGTTAGCGAGGCGATACTAACGCCATCTTCTGCATAAAACTATGCCATTTTATTGAAAAATACTCGGTTAGTTACTATGGCAACGTGAAAAAAAAACATGTTAAAACCTCACGAAAGCCCCCAGAGTCGTCATTCTATCGATAGATGGATGAAAAACTTCCGCGAACCGGGTAATGTCATTAACCGTCCCCGAATTGGCAGTACGCGTACATCAAGGACGGCTTGAGCAAAAGTTCTCGTCGGTATATGGGCCGTCATTCTGCCTTCTTGAAAAGTCCTCGAACGACGCGACGGTAAGAAGAACCATGCGAGAGGATTTGAATATGTACCCATACTACTGATGTTTTTAGCTTGTTGAGAAAAAAATTCGGTAACCGCTTGATTTCGCGCAATTGTGACTTCGCTTGGCAGCCTCGTAGCCCGGATCTGAAGCCGCTGAATTTTTTCCTGTGGGGTTTCTTGAAGAACAGGGTCTATGAAGGCAACCCTCCAGACACTGAATCATTAAAATTAGCTATCCGAACTGAAATAGCAGCGATTCTGCGGATGTTGCTGACCAGAGTTCGGGAAATTTTTGAGAAAAGAGTGCGAAAATGTTTCCACCGCCATGGCGACTACTTACTGGATGTTTTGTATGAAAAAATTAAATTTTTTATTAAATGGCATACTTTTAACTTTATTTAAATTTTGGTTTTATAATTTTAGCTCTCACCGTTTTTTTTACGATGAATTTGAAACTGCAAATAACCCTTTGGCTCACCCTGTATTAAGAAGTTTTTTGCACCAGCTTAGCGTAAAAGCTATTCGTCTCAAAGGTCGTGCGAATGATTTAGTCGTCAGTATACCAGACCATTTATCACAACTTTGATGTTTAAGTTTCCTCCAGTATTCTCTTGAAGGGATAGCTGTAGAGGAATAGTGTTTACAGTTTTACATGGAAATATTAATGTGCTCCTATGAAGAAGACGGTGGAATTACAGCCTTTCTTCTACATTTATGAAAATAATGACTGGGGATAGTCCTAAAATGAGTTGATATTGTACGCTTCTCATGCAGCCATTGATGTATGTCGTTTATAGTGTTTGGAGTTTCTGAAAAATTATGACAACCGTTATTTCCATCAGCTTTGGTCACTATACTATGGAACCATAGGTTATCGTGCCCGTGGAGTGTTCATTAGCGTGTCTGCCTACTACGTAAGAGGTTCTCGTTTGAAATCTAGAAACTACATATGAAAAAACAGTGTTTTCCTACCAGGTGTGACTTTTTACTGTACCGTTTTTATAGAAAAACTGTAGCTACTTCTCCGACAGTAATTTCATGCCATGAAAAGAGCTTTTTTGATAAGCTGTTCGGGATCGACAAAAAATTGTAGGTTTCTTCCATTCGCCTACAAGGTACCTATACGTAGTTGAAAGAAATGCACTATGCGCCAGGGCTAACCGCTCTGCTACGATCCTCTTTTTATTTATTTATATTAAATAATTGTTGATATGGCAATTGACAACCGACAACATTTAAAGTTTCAAGTCGTTGCTTTTCCCCATATGGTTCGCTCTATCAGAGATGCGTTTTGGCTTGGATGTCCATGCAAATTTACAGCCTATGATATCCGAAAGCATATTTTATTTCTTTAGCGAATGATTATGTTTTTTTCCCCTGAGAGGAGACGTTAGTCATTAGCTATCCTTCAATCTATGAGCGCGAATTTGAAATCTTCTCATTATAAAATCGACGATAGACAATTGAATGACAGTCAACTAAAATGTAACGCAGCTCATTCAAAACGTTTCTGCTTTTTCAATTGTCAAATATTAGTTCAAAAGGTTAAATTCATCCGCATTGTTATATCTTCAAATGGTTCAAGTACAAGTAAACTCAATTTCAATTTATTTTAATAAATCAGTGGGTGGGTGGGGGTTGGTGGGGTTTGCTTTTAATGTCTATTCCCTACCTGGATCAATGTATTGCAAACAAGCAAAAAACAGTCCTGATTTTTCTGTAAGCCTTTTTGCAAACCCCAACAAAAGGACTCTAGTCTCTTCAAATAAAAAAGTTCTTACCCTGATACCTTAACAGTTTGACGCGCCAACTCTGCATGAGCTTAAATTTAAAAATGTCGCTATCCCCATTCAACACAAAGCAAATGCAGGATTTTATAAGATAAGCTCAACTAAAAACTCCATCCCAAAATGAGAACTACACATCCGAAAAGAAAAGGCAATTGATTTTCAAAGGGAACTGCAGAATGAACCTTTCGTAAACAATTGCCATTTTGATTTTGAGGGCAACATGACTTCAATTCCATTCAAAAAGCATATATTACCCCAACATTGTCGTGACTTCTGACATTGTAAATTGCCTACAATTGCAAATCAATGCAAAATCATTAAAGTTTCTTCCCAAAGTTAGTTCGTATAGATTTCACTAATATAAATCCATCCCCCTTTGCATCTCTTCGGAGAATCCAGTTTGAGCCTGAACTACCTGCTTATAACGTACATACTCAGGTAACAAATTTCACACAACCCAACAAGTGGTCCAGACCACATTAATTTTGCATCACAAAACACAAAACACAAAATCCTCCCCCAAAAGAAAATACACAAAACACCAGAGTTTCATAAAAGTAAAACAAGCTTGTCCCTTATATTCATTTCTATCTATAACAAACATAAGTTCTGCATCATCATCAAAAAACTTTCCAAGTCCCTCAAGACCCCCAACAACAACATACACAAGGTTTGTAAAGCAAACACAAATTCTGTTTTTCGAACTTAAATTCTTTAAGTACACAAAAAACAATTTAATTACTGTCTTGCACAACCCAAAGGACCACCAGAGTCAGTATCTTTCTAAAGCATGAAAATAACCACACATTTCCCTAACCTTTATTTCCCTAAAGATGAAGCCCATACACCACATACAAAAAACACTACACGCCCCCCAATGTACCTAACTTGTACACAATATTCGAACCATCTAATCCGTTTTCATTACTAAATATCCTTTTCCGGCTATTTGCCCATTTTCAAAACTAATTTGTCCAACAAGAAAGCGTAAGTTCGTGCTCTCGACTAGTTGCAGACTGTTCGACATCCCAATAACCCTTCTTCTGACCTTTTTTTCGATGCTCTTGTTGTTTTTTGCGACCCTCAGAACTTAGAAGTTAGAAGGTATCCCTTCTAAGACCAGCAACAACTGTATGAGTATCTTCAACCAAAGTATTGATATTTTCGAGGAGTATAACTTTTTACTTACCACTCACCATCACCACCCCTTTCTACCCTTCTCCATTTTCTCTGGCAGCCCTTTTCTAATATATTAAGATTTACATTTCCAAGTTCCGTTAATCCAAAAGCCTTTAGATATTGGAAATCTCCTTCAATAGCAAATGCAAAAGCCGAACCGTCTGGTTTATGTGTATTTGGGTGGATGTGTAGTGGGACTTTTGTAAACATTCTTGAGAATTTTGAAATTAAATTTCATTTACAAATTGCGTTCGGTAGACTTTTAAAGAGGAAGAGTATCATGGAAGTCACTCCATTTCCATTTCCAATGCAATTCATCTTATAGACGTGTGGCGTTCGTTGTTCACTAAAAGTTTTTCACAAGTCCTTGTAAAATGGTTTACGACAAGAGTTTTTGAATTATAAGTTCAAACCTGCCGAAATGTTCTCATCACCATCAGCGCGTCTCCTCTCGGTCTCGCCTTCTTTCGATTTTAGTTGCTCCGAGTCCGGCTGAGTTTTGAAGTGGAAATGTTTCTCGCAACAAAATTAACAACAACAACAACAACAACAAAAAAAAAAAAATAAGGGAAACACCAAAATGAAGAAAATAAATGTTATTTTGCGAAACATTTGCGGGCAAACTTTTCAAAGTTTAAATTGTGTTGTTGAGATAATTGAGAACATTCAGCACAGAATAGATAGTTGGGTTAGTTTTTTTTTCTTTTTTTGTTATTTTGTTTTAACTTCTCTGTGTGATCTGATGGTTGGTCGTATGGTGAACATCAGGAACTGGGAATGATGACTTTGCCAATTAAAAGTCTAATTCCTAAGCGACAGAAAAAAGTTGTATGATTGAGAAACAAACAAGAAGGGTAGAAAAGTTAATTGTACTTATTTTTTTTTTTTAACCTTCCTCCTTTTTGAAATTCATTAAATTTGTAGAAACAATTTATTTTGAAGCACACGGAATGTCTTGATAATGATGACTCCTTTAATTTTTGATAAAGGTCTGACACTGGGGTTGACATATTTTGGTAATTTAACTAATTTCTGTTAGAAATTAAAAGGTATTCAAGTTTAAAGTATAGTAGGATTGCATTTTTCTGCAAATGTCTTGGCCGGAACTCAAAGAAAACTAATGTTTGGTGAAGTTTGACAGATGTAATGGAGCGAGAAGAGGTCATAAAGGCTTGTTCAAATTAAACGCCTGGCGATGTTTTTGGGTCTAAAAAAAAAACAGAGTTTCTCAATTTTGTAAAGTGGTCGAGAAAGATCTCGAAGTCTCAAATTATTATTCATTAAAAGTTAAGCGTTTTTATGAGAGGGGGTGAATTTAGGTCAGCTTTTCTTCTAAGAAGGTTTTGATTCGAGGGATGTTAACGTTGGGCTCTAAAGTGTCGTTTGCATGACTATCGCAACATATGCTTAGTCTAAATTTTAATTTTGGTTAATTTTGGCCTCCTAATTACGGTGTCAAGTTCATCATCAGTTTGGTAGAATTTTTTTGGGAGGATTTTTCAATATCAACTGAAGAACTCACACTTGAATACCAGTCAATTGCTCTACCAGGCAGCAGCTACCTGTTGTTATAGCTTTCCAGATGTTCGTAGAAAAGACAGAATACAATGCCATGATAGAGAGCACAGCTTATCAGATTTCCTTCTGTCTGCGTTGAGTACCTGGAGCATGGTTATAGAAAATGCATGACAGTTGCAAAGAAAGTAGTCTGCGGTGTTATCATAATTACCACATAATTCTTCGCTTAAGTGTCAGTTTGTTTTCCTGACAGCCATTTGAACCTAACCATCGCTTAAGTTTTAAAGCTTATGGCGAAGGCGATGTACCCCATAAAAACGGCAACAAGTATATTCTACAGTTTTTGCTACTTGGATGTTCAGAGTGTTGCTAGTTTCTTATCAACTTAGGGAAGCACACGTTTAATGTGCATCTAAAGCTGGAGTGTTGTCTATGGTTGGGCTTTTGAAAAACTTAATCGTTGATAGAAGCCCACGAAAATTATAGCAGATGAAGTCTTGGTTCTGGTCCTGAGAGAGTTTTCTGAGATCCATGTCGGGAGAGTTAATTGAGAATCACGTTTCTACAGATGCCTTGATGATTTCTATTTACGTTAAAGTTAAATTAAACTTCATTTCCTTATAAGCCATCGAAAAATTATCTTGTTTTTTTAGTTTTTTCTTGTGAATCTTCTTGTATGACCTAAGCGTAGGCAAATACGAAATTTCGTCAATTAACCTTTTGTTCACTGAGGTGTACATTTCTCAAAATTTCTCAATTTTATTTCATCAAGAAACCCCTAGGAATATAGGTGTTAAAATGGGCAGTGCAGTTCTTACTCAATTGTTTACTACGACATTTTTGAGTAATTAGAGGGGAAAAAACAAATCGTGTCATTCGTGATGGTTCGTTTACAACGAAACATTTCAATAACTTCTGATGTAAAGGTAATAAAGTTTTCTATACTTTATGCCATCATTTTAAAGCTTTGGAAATTAAAACGATTTAAACCTTTGCTCTTCAAATCACAGTAATTTCTAGCGCTCAAATCTTAAGCCGTTTTCTCCCAACTTTTTTTTCATGTTATTGTCGTAAACCACTTATGAAAAGTTAATTGGAAAACATGACACCTCTGAGGTTCGGGTTACACGGCCTTCCACCTTGACAAGCCTTAACAGCATTGAACCACAATAATAAGGAGCTGAAGACTTATTACCGAATAGTCTTACTACCGTAAGCAGATTTTTCTCAACCACATCTCCGTGGCGAATGAAGGGTCTTACAAAACCTTCAGGATTCCGGACAGCTAAGATAGACAGAAATTTTCATGGCTGTTTAATTACAGCAGGTTGAAGTTGAAAGTGTCACATTCATCGCGAATGGTGACACCTTCCGAAAGACAATTGAATATGTCTGCGATTTGAACTTCAAATTTCTACGCAACAGGCAGACATGCTAATCACTATGCCACGGGCACTAAGTGACAAGTGCATTGAATTAATAATATAGATTTACTAAATGCAAGTCCAGCACCCAACTTTTCGATGAACTTTATCCCTAGAATTTTTTCCAAACTATTTTTTTTTTTTTTCAAAACTGAGAGTGGCCAAAGCTAGACCACATGTGAGAACCAGACAAACAGAAAAGAGCTAAATGCAAAAATATTTATTATCTATAATATCTTCGAGTATTATGCAATCGAATGAGGATTATCTCATAAATGGAGGAAAAGTCTTAGGCTCTTATGAGCCTTTTGCTCACCTCAGGATATGCCGATTTCTGTTGGTCTCCGACGAAAATGTTGTAGAAAGGTTCTTATTCGAATATGAAGTCCTGATGCTTCAATCCTTCAATAGCCCAGAAAAGCGACAGCAAGAATTTTTTTCATGAAATCCATGAAAATCCTTTAGTGTACATTGTACAATTCTACTGCACTTGTATATACCACTGAACTACAAACTACTACTGAACGACTTTACCGATTTCATCTACTTTATCTATACTGCATCTAAACGTCTTAATGTAAATCGATAGGGTGGCTCAACAGAGCCCATTTCTTACAAACGTTCCTTGAAAGGGAATGGAGGGGACCTACAATTTTCTCCCGGTTTCGAACAGCTAACCAAGAAAGCGCTTTTTTTGGCAATGCATTTTTTAAGGCGATACCCGTTTAAAAACATTTTTGCCTCTGTTGGGGTTCGAACCACGAACCTATGGGTTAAAAGCAGACATGCTAACCATCACTCCACGGGTAGCACAAACGGCTGGATGGATTTGAATGAATCTTTGTGAATGCATGCAAGTGCCTGGATGGTTTAAATTCACAAATCAGCCCAGCAAATGGCCGCAGTCGGTATCTAGGTTATTTAATTATACTGCAACTAAAGATATGTTTAATATCCTAATTGCTTGAAATATCATGCAGAACAAAGGCTGGCTGTCGGGTCCACTAATAACTTATAAATCATTTCACGCCTAACGTTCATCCGGATTTCATTCTAGGGAATCATATTGGTTGAGGCTTATCTCCTCGATTTTGCTTTGACATCAATGACTAACATCAAAGATGATTTTTTCCTGCTTTTTTTGGGATGTTAGATTCTTTTGCAAGGGACAACACACTGAAAAGTCAAGTGCCAAGAAATATTAACGCTTAGACTTCTAAAACAGTTTTATAAGTCAAAGCGTAAAAATTCGTTTAAGACAGGTCTTCTACGAGCCAACGACACCTCAAGTCCTTCTTTCAAATTAATGTTCAAGGACCATATTTTTGTAGTAGAAATCATCGCAATTTGATTCAGGAATGCCATGAATTGCAAAATCCCAAACTAGTTAAGTTACTTATGACTGATATGCTTCAATTTGAGATCGAAATTTTTGATAAAAACAACCAACAACGACTCTCTGACAGAACAGAACGCTGGACTATCTGGAGGTACAGTGCCCCCAAAATACAGTGAAACAAATATAAGCCAGCAACACTTTGACTCCGAAAGTTCTAAAAAGTAACTTAATAACGCCATCGACTTGCTAACACAACCTCCGATAGATCCATTGTAACTTCCCATCAATCGGGTGTAGACCAACAAAAAAACAAAAAAACAAAAAATTTATCAGAAGCTGAATTGGTACACCTGAACTGTTGAAAGTGTACTTCCTTCAATATCGTCAAAAAAAAGTTTTAAAATATCACCCACCACACTCGTTACTGGTAAATTAGGTTAATTTCTTGCAAAACACGCAAGCAAATTTTTGTTTTTCATCACTGTGCTCATAACTTAAAAGAAGCTTAGCAGTCATGCAAGTGTAAAGCGTACCCAGTTAATCGATATAGTGCGGAACTTCCTTCTTCCATTAAGTAAAAGCTTTTGATTCTCTCAAACAAGAACGACTAGAGGAAACCTTTAATTGCTAGGCTATATGAATGTTTACGCCTTATGTATGTCAATTTCACTTAAACTTGCCACTATTGTCTATTTTATCGCGTTGACATACGCCAGGGCACGCACGACAGCACTAAACTCCGAATGACTGAATTAAAGCTCTCTGAAATAATGTAGACAAGTAAACAATCTACTTACACCAGCTAAGGTTGAAATGGATAATTGCAGAGTATCTGGCATCCATTGCACTACTGTAGCTACGAGTATATTATATCAGCACATGAAGTAGGTATTCGTATTACCCACCCTCGCTCGCGCACTAAAGATACACACTTTTGTTCAACTTATACAAACGGCCACTACTGGAAGTGTGTGCCATCAAGCAACACTGCTAGAAGCAATGAACTCGTTTGTTGAGTAAGTGGCACGTTCGTTAAGTGGATGATGGCACAAAATATCACGACACTGTTTCCAGTGCATCCCTTACACCCACCCTAATTGCGTTGTCATTGCTTCACCCTCAGCACCGCTACACAACCCGATGCCAACGACGACGACGACGCGACATTTAGACGTGTATTATGTTTTCACTGTGTACATCGAGTATGACGCTTGAATTATTAATAAATTAAAGGCTATGGTGCACTTATTGTAGTGGCGGTGACTGTTTGCTCAATTTAGTAGGTTTTTTTTATTCCATGCTTGCTAATTATCAAAACCGAAATACCTAGACTTAATGATGTGCTGTGCAGTTGTGTGATTATATTTTTTATTAATATTCTTTTGGCACACTGCTCTCTTCGCATACAATGAATAATTTTCAATCATCAGAACTACAATGCGCAACATTTTTTTACGGAGAACTACAAATTTTTTTGTTTTTATTGTCATTGAGAATTAATCGTTGCTCACGATTATTGTTGAACATGTTGAGTGAATGCAGCTTGAAGGAATGTTGTAGGAGTGAGATGCTAGTTATAAGTGAAATTAGTGTTTTCAAAGTCATTTCCGTTCTGAGTAACGACGATGCAGAGAGTATGAAATGGGAACGTGATTCAGGGAAAGTAATTAATACAAACGTGATTTAGCAACATATCTTGCATGTGAAGTTCACATTATGCTTCGCAAATTGTCGCAGAGTAAAAAATAATATGTTCTTCTCAGAAGTCAAATGGAAGAGGTTATATTAAAGGTTCCTTAGAAAAAAAATCAATTTTTTCTCTTTGCAACTTTGGAGAAACGTGCTACGTTCTACTCAACATGTCGTTTTCTCTAAGAGTTTAAGTCTTTCATTCAATTATGACAATATCAGCGAAGCCGAATGCGCTCTATTTTCTGCAAGATTCAAGATTGTATCTTAGGCAGCAAGCATTTTAGATCTGGTTATTTGATCAAATGTTGCTCTTCTCAGTCCTGTCTGATGTTTCTACAAAATATTTTATTTTCTGTAAGAAAAATTAAGGGACGGATTGCCTTGTAATGTTCCTGAAACTTTTAAGGCAAGGCCACTGAGCGCAAAAGGGGTAAAATTCGGACTTCGGTATAGTTCTGCTCTAAGTTTTGTTTTAACCTCTAAAAATCTCTCTCTCTCTCTCTATTTTGAATTTCTAAAGTTGATAAGACTCCACAAGAGACAGTCTTAGCTACGAGGTAGTTCAGGACAAGGATGTGCTATAAGCACCTGGAAAATAACATCAGAGCGGATGATAAACAGCAAAAATACTATGGTTAACCGCTGCTTCTTTGAGCTAAGAAAACGATTGAGGAAGAACCCCTCTCTAGAAAAATCAAGACAACCCTTTTTAAGATCCGATTATCACAGTTCTGCTATACGGCGCGGAAATATAAATAAAAAGGGTGGAGCAATAGAATGGATTGCCCCGGGGCCTATAGCGCATTTCTTACAACCATAACTTGTGAGGGATAATGGAAGGACCAACAGATTTCTGCCGATTCCGAACGGCTTATCGAGAAAACGCTTTTCATGGCAATGAATTTACTAACGAAGGACTTGTCAATTCCTCGCGAAAGGCAATACCAGTGAAAAAATATTGTTGCCAGGCAACCATCACCTCACGGCGCGGAAACATGAACCTTACCTAAAGCGGATGAGGATGCCCTTGGTCATTTCGAAAGAAAAATACTCCGAGCTTACTTTCGTATTGTTTGCGACAATATGTGAAGAAGAAGTTTCAACAGCGAACTGTGTGATTTTTACCGGGACATGGGCATAGAAGAGTACCCAACGCGATACTACAATGGCCGGGACATGTAGAGTGAATAAATACCTTCACGGGTTTTCAGAAACACACTGCTGGTGAGTGGTGAGTCGTGGTAGACCTCATCTATAGGCGACGCAATAATTGGAAGAAAACCTCAAAAAATGTATAGTATAACTGGAGAAAGATTGCTCAGAGTAAACATTTTTGGCAAAAGATTTTAGTTGTGATTCCCAAACTGTAATGCCCGCACCTTAGTCAAAAATAAAGTAAGCAAGGAGGTACAATAGTGCCTGAGGAGCCCCGGGGCATAGCACATTTGTCTGAACCGTGTCTTGGGAAGAAATTGAAGCTCCGAAGAAAGAAGAAGAAATAAAATAAGCCCGGGACCTAAAGCTTTTCTCTCAACCATACCTTGTGAGGGAATGGAA
Organism: Melanostoma scalare; assembly: GCA_949752695.1. Taxonomy (NCBI): domain Eukaryota; kingdom Metazoa; phylum Arthropoda; class Insecta; order Diptera; family Syrphidae; genus Melanostoma; species Melanostoma scalare. The sequence continues at coordinate 224,738,176 of OX456985.1, read as the reverse complement.
GGAACCTACATTTTTTAAACGATTCCCCCCGAAAGGAAACACCCTAGGAGGTATTTTTTTCTCTCATGTTTCTGGAATTCGAACCTCAAACCTTTTACGTAACAGGCACATACGATGGCCACTACGCCACAGACATAGTTTTCGCCGAACTGCTAAGTACGAAAACTCTTTTCAAGACAATTTTATTAGTCTCGAAAGAATGCAAAATATTCGCGAAAGGCTAAGCCTGTGAAAAGTCAAAAGGATGTTTTTACACTCAGAGAGGCAGGATAAAATCAGGTACGAGCAAGCTTAGTTATATTTTTTTGTATTCTTAGTTTTGGTATCTCAAAAACGACACGTTTTATTCATAATCCAAGAATTTTATTCTAGAAACAAGTATTAATTCCGAAAATAGGAACATAAGACTTGATTTTAGTATGACATTCTTAACATAAGATTTGTTGGCAGTTATAATAAGATATTCGTTCTTAAATTAAGTTCGTCAATATCTTGATTTAGTTTCGTTTTCTTATTAAGAACAAAACGTTCTTAATTTAAGATTATTGAATGTTAAAACGAGCCGATACGATCTTTAACGATCAGAGATTATTATTGTGAAATTAAGCCGAAACGATCTTCAACTTGTATGATGCAGTTTGATTACAAAGAAGCTTAGATCATTGTTTCATTTTGAAGCGTGCTTTATTACTGTTCAGACGTGATATGACGTGAGTGATTTTTTACTATGGAAAACCTTACTTCGGACGAAAATGACATTGAAAACAGTGTAATATCTAGTAATGTATATTGTATATGTTTTTGAGAACATTGACAGAAACTTTGTTCTAGTGAGTGACAAAGTGAACGATGTAACAAACAATTGCCCATTCAGCCGAAACCGACGACATTACCACCATCATGGCAACGATTACTCACTGCGCTGCTCTCACCGTCATAGGCACCGGCAGCACCGATGAAGGCAAGCTTTTGCAAATCCTTAAACAATTTCTGTATCCACTGAACAATGAAAAACCCTATTTTAGAATTAAGTATACCTAAATATTTTTTGGAAAATATAAGTTAATAAAAATATAAACACATTGAAATTATAAGTGCTTTCAATTTCATTTTGGAGGAGAAAGGTGGGGACAAGGGTTGGGGTTAAAGGGTGCGGACGAGTGGATTGATTCTGAAGGTAAGAGTTTCAAATCTTGGATAACGATTTAATAAGCTAGAAGCTATATGAAGGATACTTAAATAAAAGAGTTTTTGTTCTTATTTCAAGTTCGTTAATGCTTAATTTCAGTAGTAGTAGTAGTAGTAGTAGTGTGTGATTTTATTTAACAAAATTAAAGGTTTTTTGGTTGTTATTTTAAAATTTCACAATTATGGCATGGCTTTTGCCGTCGGCCAGAAAAAAAAGAGTATAAACAAAAATAAATAAATAAATCAATAGTATTACATAATGTAGATATTTAACATTTTCAAGCTATGTTTAAGTTTAATTAATAAATAAGCTAATAATTCGTTGATTCGTTTTTAATATTAAGTAGATGTTTTGATTGGTTGCTGTACAGAAGGTAGGATTAAAATGCTTCATTCAGGATTTGGTAACGGTATCTCAGCGCTGTTTTTACATAACTGCTTAAAATGTTTCAATCCGGTCCATTTAGGATTTCCTTGGTCTCATCTACAGTTAATAGGTTTTTTCCCCAGTGTTGTCTTCTGATTGCAGCAAGAATTGGGCACTTTCCTAGGAAGTGGAACACATCTTCTCTAACTCGATGGTTACAGAGAGTACAGTCCGTGTTTTCCTCTGAGCTATACGGTCGATAATTAAGGTGCCACTCAGTAAGGAACTGAGCTTTTTGGTTGAGTAGATGCCTTGCAATGGTTCCAGGAAGGCGATGAGGGGGAAGCTTAGTAACTTTTAAAATATAATTGAGGTGCATCTTGAGTGAAAATGTATACAAAGGCGAAACACCAGTCTCCAGGTGTAACATATACGTAGGCGTGTTTTCCGGGAGCCAGAACATTTTATTTATAAAGTACCTCAACAACTTTTCTACTTCTTCATATTGGAGGAACCCCCAAACCTGGCAAGCATAACACATTATCGACCTCATTACGGCTTCGAAAAGTTTATATTTGGCACTCGGAGCTACATATTTTTTACCAAGTACACCCTTTCAACTGCAATTTATGGCTTTTTTTTGATTCTATCAGCTTAGCGCTCAGGTGTTTTTTAAAAGACAACTGTGGTGTTATGATAACTCCAAGGTATTTGTACTCTTTTACAACCTCCAGGTCCACATGTTCCCACCTCCACTTCTCATTTACTGCGTATCTGCCTGTTCCATTTCGGAAAATCACAACTTTTGATTTGTTGGTATTCAGCGTTAGGCTCCACAGGTGACAGTAAGATTGAAGCTTGTTGATCATCATTTGCAACATTTCTGCAGATTCTGATAATATGACGATATCGTCTGCATACATCAAAGCCTTCACGTTGGTGACAGCAATGTTGATACCACCTGGTAGAACTGATGTCAAATCATCAAGGAACAGGGAAAACAAAAGCGGACTTAATAGACAGCCTTGCCTAACTCCAGACGTTGTTTGAAACCAGATAGACACTTCGTTGCCGTCCCATACCGCCGTCTTGTTGTTTTTGTAGAGGCAATTTATTGATTTTAGCATTTTGGAGGATATTCCTAGGCAACTGAGCTTGTAGAAAAGTGCTTCCCTGTTGATTGAGTCGAAAGCCGCTTTGAAGTCGACGAAAAAGGCATATAATTTCTTTTTATTATCCAAATATGATTTACCGATGCATGTTAGTGAGAAAATATTGTCAACAGTCGAATATCCTTTCCTAAAACCCGCTTGGAACTCGCTCAGTAAATCATTATTTTCTACCCAGTTTGTGAGCCTGTGCAGGAGTACACCAGTGAATATTTTCATAACAGAGTTCAAAAACGAAATTCCTCGGTAGTTGTTTGGGTCTTCGGCATCGCCCTTTTTGTAGATTGGAAGGATAATATTTTTTTGAAAGCTTTCTGGTACTTCTCCTTTATCAAATATGTAGTTGAAAGCATCTGTAATTTTTCTGATTAAGTTCACCGTGGCATATTTGAAAAACTCATACGGCACACGGTCTTCGCCTGGAGCTTTGTTAAGATTGCATCGGCTTAATTTCAGTCTAAATTCAAAGTTAAACGAGCTAGAAACGATCCGAAAGCAACTAAGGCAAACCAATTTTTGTTCTTGTTTCAAGTTTGTTAATGCTTAATGTAGGAATATAAAACACTTGTTTCAAGTATGATTTATTCTTATCCCTGGTATATTTAAGAATACGTGATCTTAATTTTAGGTTGTAATAGTCTGACATTAAGCTCCTATACTCTGATTATTTAGCTTAAATAATCTTATATTAAGATGAGAACATTCTTGAAATCAGAATTTGAGTCTTATAAAAAATAGGCTAAACACAAGAATTTTGGGCACGGATTAAGAATTTTTGAGGTTGACAGACTTTCGTCAACGAATAGGCTTGCTTTGACACCGATTTACTTGAATTTAGCTCTTTTTTTCTGAGTGATAGGATTTGAACTTTTTGAAGCCACATTTAAGAGGCAGACACTCTAATAATTTTGCGACAAGTGCTACTAAAGTAATTTAATCTGTGCATTCTTTGTGCACGTGGTGTCAGTAGACACGGAAAAGGTTTTGCAAAAAGTATTTTTCTAGGACCATTCATGAGGCAAATGACTTCTATTCCACTCTGTGCTTACTGTCCTAAGATATTGGTAAGTGTAGGTTAGGTTAGATATAAATGGCTGTCAAGAAACAAACAGACACATTTAGAATACTTTCAGGTATATTGTGATACCATAAGAATTGTTAGGAGGAACCTCCAATCAAGAGTAGGAAAAACTAATTTTATAAGAAATCCTCAAATCCCAAAATAACAACATCCATCACACCTGTGCTGAATTTTTTGTCTGTACATTAGCTAATACTACTTGCAATGTTGAAAGTCAAACTTTTGGGTAATGAGGAAATGACATATGGTGTGCTCCTTCTGTAAGTCTTGCACAGGGCGCTTATAAGGCTGAGCTCAGCCCCGGAAAAATAAGTGGTGATGCGCGCTTCAATTGTTTCCATAAAGAGCAAAAAATACCTCATTTAGACTTTACTATCGATTCTGCGTTTATTGATCTGTTTCGATTAAAATGTTCAACAAAAATAAAATTTTCAACCAGACAAACTAAACACCTAGCGTATGACGGCAAAATAAAAGCTATTTTTTGATAAAGCAAAAAAACAGAGCTTCTTTGAAACAGAAATATATTTTTTGCCCAAAAGTAACAACAAACTGGTGAATAAAATTCAATTGAAATTCACAATTTCCTCCACATTTCAGGCTCTAATTTTTGCGTAGCTTCACAATAACCTCCACATTTCATCTCGAATTCCCCGGAATTTTTACTCTCATAATTATTCACTCTATGTGATTTGCATTTACGTGACGATTGAGTTCATTTATGTGGGCAAACCTCAGTTATTAGTCCCTGTCATGAACAAAAACCATTAACTGATTAGCGGTTTTTTTCTTGTAACAATTACCAACCGCATCAAACTTGTGTGGCGCCCAATTAAAGACACACTATTGATCGAATAAAAAGCCCACCCAACTGTGAACTCAAGCATACTTTGCATTTTCACTTTACTTGCAATAACATTGTTAAAATGATGTTCTTCGATTTCATGTCACACAACAGCCAAACCTAAGCCTGCTATCTACTCCAAGACTATGTATCACATTTACAAATACCAACCAACCGTTGCGTTGGAGTAGAACCACAGTGGTTGGAGAAAATTTATTGCGACTTGCTTAAAGCGCTACGTTTGTATTATCAGACGGAGGAGGGTTTTTCATCATAATGACTCTTGCTCGTTTCAACATTAAAATTAACCTCGACTACACAAAACCAGTCGACTGTGCAAAAGTGGTGCACTGCAAACACGCAGCAGCAAATGCAAAGAGTGAGAGAAGAACTCTCTTCTTGCCCTTCCAAAAGCGTCTCAGTTCTGGAACAACGTCAATATCAATGATGACAGCAACGACCAACGACGACGACTACGGCGGCGGTTTATTGCTCCTATCCGGCCACAGAGCAATGGCATAAACGCATAACTAAGCCCCTTCAACCGCAAGCCCCGCCAATTCTATAATATTGTATTAAATACATCGGTGGCAGTCGCTTGTCGGGAAAAGTGCACTAAAGAGAAGTGTGTACTTTGGCTTGTCGCAACACATGTTCGGATACACCGATGCCACTGAAATTGGTGTTGTTGCTACTGCTATTGCAATAACCAGCAGCAAACGTTAATGCAAAGGCCATTATCGAGCCGCCCACCGGGACCAGCAGAGGTACCGGAAAACAGAATCTAGCATCGTCATCTAAAGTGACATCTACGCTACGACCTTCTCTCTTTAGAAACTACCGGGAGTGAGAAGAAGGTTGCCAGGTGTGTAGTAATTGAAGACAGTAAGTACTGAAAACAATTGAAGGAAGACGATGGAATACAATCACACATTCGTGAAAAACATGGAGCAGTTCGAGCTGAAACCAACCCTATTAACACTCACATGCTTTTTCTGGTTCCCAGAATTCATCAACGTTGGCAGCATTGACTTGCAATGCAATAAAATCTGAGAACATTGGTATTGCTGCTGGTGCATACGAACATTAGGAGCACCTTCCATCCACCCTGATTTTGGCACAAATTAGGTGTAAACTGTTCCGTGCCCATATACAAGAGCTCCAAGGATCCCAACATATCATCTCCTTTGCTTATTAGCGGCACAAGAAGGGCTACAGAGATGGTAGAGGAATACTATGCACCAAAGCGCCCGCAGAAACAACAGCTGCTTTGAGTGGATACCTTGTTTGAAAGTTCGCGTGTGTATCTTTGCGTTTAGTAAATTGTTGTTTAATTGAATTGTATTTTCACACTCACCAGGGACATGTGTATTGTGTTCAAAGAAAAGAGGCATGTAAATGCAACTGCATCGCGAAAAACGGAGCACACACAAAATTTATCCAGCCTTTTATGTGGCATTAGTCAGATAAGTTACGAAACGAACGCGCACTGACGACGGCAACGGTGACGACCAAACAAACACGACGACGGCAACGGGCGCGCTACGAAATCAAACAAAGCCACCAAACGTGGAGACCGCACAAGAAACTGACTCATTGAATCAAAGTATAAAACCATTGCCCCCGACTTGAATTGCCATAACATGGTTCCACCAGATACTTATTTGATTAAATTTGCTTTCGAGTTGTGTCGGGTAAGAGTAATAAAAACCAGAAAGCTCTTCGGCTGAAGCTTTTTTATTGGATAGCGGCATTTAGTGGATTCTTTTTTTGTATTTTTTGTGGAAAAGGCTTATTGGTGAGTAATGCAAAAAAGAGATCGAAGGTGCTTTAGTGCAAGTAAAGGCAAATCGATTTTGTTATTTTTTTGGATTGCAAATTGAAACTCAAGCAGGTGCGTGCGTAGACGACCTTGGTTGGTTGCGGAAATTTTCTCGTTGGGTAAAGTTGGGACTGGGGGCTAATCCGGGTGATGATACATTTTGCAGAATATTAGAAAAACAAAGTTAATGATGATGAGTTTCTGTCAGTTGCAAGGCTATTTCTAGCTTGTCATGTGAGCACCAATCTAATTGGATTAATCTCAGAGACTTAGTGGGTAAAAAAGGCAAAAAGTAATTCAAAATTAATTTGTTTCTTCCGGGCCTTAGAAGATTGTTATCATTTAATAATTTATGCATGATGCCCTTGGTGTAATGGCTAACATACACTGTTGAGTAAGAGTTCGAGGCTTGAATCCCAGAAGCACCCAACTGTTTTTCCAAAGTATTCTTCAGAGAGTATTTATACTTCAATGAAAAGCGTTTTCTAACTTAGTCGTTGGGAATCGGGTCTTTGTTAACCAAGCCGCCTTATCTTCGCTTTAATTCATGCTTTGCAAACAAAAAGATTGATCTTTGATTCCGTATGGGAAGACAAAGTGTGGAGAAGAAGATACACCAACGAAAGAAGACATCAACTGACAAATTTGGAGGGAACTCGCCCGAAATCGAAGTCGTTATCGAAAGATGTTGGCGGAGGCTCAGGTTCACCATGAACTGCAATCTCAATAGAAGTAAGTAAGTTCAAAGTTGCAGTTCAACTCCCATGTTTGATCAGGCGGTCACTCAGTCTCCTCTCTTTCTTTTCTTCGAAAATAGAGGGTACTCTAGTCTAGTCCACTAGTTGCATACTTTCCCAGAAACAATTTAGCGGCAATGCTATTCAAAAGTAAGGGCAACGATATGTTTGAGAAGCATCTGAGCAAGCCTTAGAATTATTATGTGTTTTGCTTATTTTGACTCAGCATCGCAACACGAAGCATGAGTTTTTTTTTTTTAATTTAAATAATTGAGTACTTTACCTTTAATGCTGTCCTTGACGTCAAGTTCAAGAACATAAGTTCACATATGACATATTTACTTTATGTATTCTTACCTGAAAGTAAAAGGATAAGAAAAAGTTATTTTAGAATCTAATATTGAATAAGAATCGTCATTTATTACTATAAGAATCTACATATTAAATGATTATAAATAACTAAAATGGACGATTTTTTATTTGTAACACGAGAAGCACAGACATTACTTTACTTTCTGTAAAGTCCTAGAAATCTGTTAAAATGTTTACTTCAAATGGTATTCTTTCTCCTCCATTCTTAGACACATAAAAAATAACAACGTGGTTTGGTTTCTAACTGAAAATAGCTTGCGACAAAAAATCAGGGTGGTGCCTGCGATGCAATGTTTTTTTTTTTTTTTTTTTTTACAACAAATATTTGCTATCGCCCAGTTTCCACAGAGTTACAGTAGAAATCTACTTTGCTTCTGAAAATTTTTTATAAGAATGCACAAATTTTGTACTTGCACGATAAGTGTTCAAAATTATACTTTTGAGGAGGAAAGGTCATGAAAACCTCTTAATTGAGAAAACTTAGAAGTACAGAATTAATTTTGAATATGTTAGCTTTTTTCTTTCATTAATGCTAAGAATATATAAGATAAAATTTTTATTTTAACTAACTCTATATCACAGATTAATTATAAATGTTAGAAGGTACGAACAATAATTTGTGCAAAAAGAAGAAGGTGATCAATTTACTAAGAAACAAATAAGTCGACGTGTGAGTAATGCATAAGTAAATAAATAAATAAATTAACAAATTAACAAATAAATAAGTAAGAACATAAAGGTGAATAAATAAGAACTACAGCAAAAAAAAAAGAATGATTATAAATTATATTTTAAATTGGGTAGATAATAAGCAATTGGAAAACAAATAGAAGAGAGAAGCATTAATACTATTCTAAACATTTAAGAACACATTGATTAGTTAAGTTTACAATAAGAATGTTATCAGACATTGCACAACGAATAAGATATCTTTCTTTTAATTTGCATATTCTATCAGAAACGAGATCGATTTTGGTGCGGCTATGCAGTTCAGATGTTGAAAAATGCCAAGGAAGTGCCAGCATCATTTTCAATAACTTATTTTGAGACACTTGCAATTTTTGAATATGTGTTTTTGCACATTGTCCCCATACTGGACAACCATAAAGCAAAATAGATTGAAAGATTACTTCATAGATTATTAGTTTGTTGTCATTGCTCAGAAGAGATTTCATATTAATTAGCGGATACATTATTTTTATTGCTTTATTGACTTTAGTTATTGTTTTATGTATATGCTTATTAAAAGTAAGCTTTTGGTCTTAGTCTAAGCTCTATACTTAGACTAAGTACATCAGATGAAAAAATGGCTGTGTCGTCGGCATAAATAGCCGATTCGCAGTTAGAATAGGATAGGAAAGTCATACGTGTAAACGTTATAAAGAATGGGTCCTAACACTGATCCTTGAGGCACTCCTGCAAAGTTTATCAGACATTGTCCTGCTGAGAGGTTCGAAGTTCACAGTAAAACAGAAAACCAAAAGTGGTTTTCCATGGGTATCGCCTTTCACGAGGAAGTGTCAAGGCAGAATTTGCTCCACAAAAACTCGTCCAAGCCAGGCAACAGAGTCTATGGGAGGTATTGCTCAAGAGGTTATACCTAAACTTTCCTTCAAATGAACATCAAAAGTTTCAATCCCAATCCTGACCTGATGCTATTGCTTCACCTTTGTTAGCGATAACAGTTTGCATTATTGAAGATTTCTCAGCAATAATTCAGGTGATTTTTTCGAATGCATCGAACTCAGTTTTATTGCTTTAAACCCGTTTTAAAATTGGTTACAAAAAAAAAAATGGGCACGACTGGGTCGCACGAACTTGCGATTGTGTGCACAATACCAATACCAAAAAATTAAGGCTGAGTACAAGGTTTTAGTATTCGCTCTTAATATATTTGGTTTTACAGGGTTGCCATCTACACATTAATTGTGAAAATTGAATTAAATCACGAAAAGTATTGAAAAAAATTAAATTAAATATTCCAAAAGTTTCAAGCGAAAATCTAAAAACGCCATTTTTTTGCATTTGCTTATACATATAAACCCTTAAAATTTAATCAAAATCGTTAGAGCCATTTTTTAAAAAACTGGTTTTTTATTTTTTATTTTTTTTTAAATGAGGTTTTCAAAATTCAAGTACACAAGTTTTAAGATCTTGCTTAAAGATGTATTGACAAAAAATTTGATATAAATCAAATATATTATTTTGAAAATATTCGGAAAAACAAATTTTTTTTAAAAAAATTAATGAAAATTCGAAAAAACTAAATTTTTCAAATGTAGATATGCAATCTTTCTTAAACAACTTAGGACTTCTTAAATATGAAATTTCGTCAAAATCGTGTTAGCCATTACCGAGAAAGTCGGTTTTGAAAAAAACGGTACTATGGGGGGTACCGTCCTTAGGCATTCTCCAAAAAAAATTTTTACATTATTAGAACAGTTATTAAAAAATAATACCTCACGTAAAATTTTATCAAAATCGTTAGAACCGTTTTCGAGAAAAATAGGTATTGTCATATCGGTTGTATGGCAGGTACCGTTATTTCAAGACCTAGAAACCCAATTCCAAAAACCCCTCTGTAGGCTATTCCAGAGACCATAACTGCAAATTTTGAAGAAAATCGGTCAAGCGGTTCAGGCTGTAGATCAATATACGGACAGACAGACAGACAGACAGACAGACAGACAGACAGACAGACAGAATTGTAGGACCCACTTTTTTCGTATTCTCTATCATCGTAATGTCATATTTAGTTGTTATCTCAATTTTTTTTTTCTGCACGATTGCAAGACTTGCCTTATAGTACCTATAATCGCAAGTAAAAAAACTACAGGACAGAGCTCTTGGCCATCATATTGACGCACTGGAGATCGTAGCAGACCAGTTGGTAGTCGTTGTTGATCGTCCTTAGCTCCTGGCGATTTGACTTTTGAGGGATATTTCCTCAACCGTTCTCTGTGTGCATACTGCATAGTGCAAGTTCGTATATTTAAGAAGGTGATGGTATAATTCCATCGAAGAGGGTTTTTGGCCTGCTTTTTGGATGGCTTATTATAGTTTACGTCTAAGTCAACGTCGGCGATGACGACTGTTTTTTTGCGGTGGCACCATTATCAAAGTGAGCTTTTGGCGCAATTCGGCAATCCTATAAATCAGCTCAGCAATACTTTTACCTCTGAGTACAAATTCAAATCAAATTGAGCAGTTTTTAAACTCAGCATCAATTTGTTTTAGTGCTAATTGTTAAAGTGTTGATGGAGCTGATAATAGGGATGCTGAGTCTTTTTGGAACCTCTCTTTATCCATTTTTCTGTAATGCATGGCGATTTCTATTGATTAGGTCGCTAGGTGTAAAAATTTGTGGAACCTCTCCTATAGTCATGGTGAACTATTCAACTTTTCTTGAGAAATTTAACATTGACTCCGTTCGTTTCTTTGTATTCCAAAATTTTAGAAGATCAGGAGCTCTGCAAGCAAATATTTGGTCAGAGTACTTCTGCAGTATCTACGCATTTTGTTGAACTGAAGACTGCTTATGAGAACAAAATAAACAGAAGGCTCCTGTTTATTTTTTTCTCAATAAAGCAAAATTGTTCGCTTTATCTGCGGATCTGATCTTCAATGGACGACAAAATGTGATTCACATCCATCTACCAGATGATAGATGTTGCTTTTCTTTCCAACAACTTCTTTTGATAATCGATCTGTTATTGCAAATGCATTCTAAAGTGTCCTTAGAATTATCTTCGAGAGTTAACCCGGATTGTGCTAGCGTCCCCATAAGGTAACACTCAATTGAATTTTGAGCTTTTAAAACCCCCATCTACAGCCTCTTCAATGTGATATAAAAGAATGGAAATGAATTTATTACTGCACTGCCTCGGGTTAATTTAACCTCGTCCTTCTAAAACGTCCTGCATAGCGATAAACTTTCTTCTGCTACTCGTTTTAAGCATCAAAAATTTGTGTATACTGCCAACTTTGTAAGGTTTATATTGAACACTATAAAACACTATCTAAACGTGTAAAGTACTCGAATAGTTTTTAGGATCGAAACAAATATCCCAAAAGACTAAAAAGAGCTTGATAAGATTTTATGAAATAGAAAATTTGACAAATTCCAGGCATTAAACTAAGCGTGTCTATAGCATACTCTGATCGGATTTATAAAATTAAAAAAAAAAGATAGGGGAGTGCAACAAAGCTGGTGGAGTATAGTGCATTTCAAGGACATACAATTTTATGCCAATTCCGAACGACTGAGTTAGGGAGCGGCTTTCATGGCAATCAAAATAGTCTCGGAGGAGTTTTCATCTCCTCCCAAAACACGATAAATGTACAACTACAGTTGGATGCTTCTGCGATTCTGACACAGAACTCCCACGTTACAGGCAAAATGCTAACCATTACGTCACAAGCGACTGCAAAAATCATAATCTGTTAAATAAATTCATTGCTTCTGCGCTGTAAAAAAGTACGAAGTTTACTACAGCAATTAATAATTCATTTTCAAACTCATCAGTTAAGTGAAACTCCACAGTCAAAGAGACAAATAATAAAATGATATCTTGGTTGATCTTCCGTAGTTATGCAAGCAACTAGAAAAAAAAACAAGAAAACAAAACAGAGGACGTTGATGTTTGATGCTCGAACGAACCACAGTGTTTCTTGTCCCTAGATTTTAACACAAATGAGGCTGTTGGAAACAAACTGTAGCCGATAGAATACGAGAAGCTTCAAACACAACCATTGATGGAAGTTAAATTGTTACAAACAAAAGAAAAAGCTCCAAATCAACTTCAGCATCAGCTAGAAAATGATGTCAGAGTTAAGATTTGTAAACAAAACAAGCCACAACGTCAAAGTCTTACATCAGGTTTTGTTTACTAATACACAATTTACCATCCACAAACCGCTTCTCTACACACACCTTCCACATTCAGCTAAATTATAAACAAGTTCGTAGCTTATTCTCTCTTTGCTCAAGTCTTTCGTTTTGTCTTTTACATTGGTCGACTGTTGATTGTGAGACTGTTATGGTGTTAGCACCAAGAGCAAGTTCAGTTGTGAGATAGACGATCGCGCGGTCGGATTCGAGTTTGTTTTGTCTTATTTTAATTTCAATTCGTAAAAAATATCACCCGAAAAGTAGTGCTACTGTGGTAAATAAATTAAACGGTTTGGGAACCCCAAATTTCATTGTGTTTTGATAAAAGAATAAAACATGGAATGTTACAATTCCATCTGACGGATGTGAAATTTCCCCCCTCTTTAACTCGCACATTCCATGGAATATACATATACCTACCTACCAACCGTGAGAGGTGATACTTGCTAAGTACACTTAGACTGGTTACTCGATGGTGGTGTATCATATACACTCTTATCCAGCGAGAATAAGGTCTTTGTGCGGTTTTATCATCATTTCATGGCTAAGAGCGATGATAAATTTACCTGATTTTAACGTGTTTTTTTTTCGTACTTCATGTGTCTGTCTGTCTACTCGCGTGTTTGTCTGTGTTTAGGTGAAAAAGAGAAATCGACTTCATTGTCACTGTTACGTTATGTGTATCGTATTTGTAGATTTGTTGGTGTATTTGGCAAGCGGTGCACCGCATAGACCGACCAGAGAAACATCTGCGCTCTATGAAATGAAAGTCTTAAACGGTCAAACAACATAATTATTGGGTATGCCACCACCTTACTAGAGGGAATCTGACGTATATCTTTTGCTAGATCGTTACTTCCTAAGTGTAGAGTAAGGGAACGGCTTGAGTTGTAAAAGTATCTGAAAGATAGCGATGAACACTATACTTTAATGACGGAACTTGTCCATCAGTGAAACTTTTTTTTCAAATGAAAGTAGACAGAGAATAGGAAAATCATCTAAAGAGCTTATTGGATCTGATAAGTCTCATGCTTAGACCCAAACAATAAAATTCTAATCCCATAATGAATACTAAACGACGACGACATATCTATTGTCTGAAAAAAGCCACTATAGCAGCCTTAGCATGAGCTTTTCGCTGGAAAAACCAGATTTGTTTGCAAAACAAACTTTCAATACAAATATTTATTCACGAATATTCGTTCAGAGTATCTGAACTTTTCACTTGGGAATCTTTGTATCTAATTTTTCTGTCAGAGTGAAAATAAAAACTAGACCTGGGCTACTAAACTTTCCAGCTCTTGATCTTTAGAAGAAATGATTCAAAGTCTTTTTAGATACTTCTCTAAAAAAAAATGTTCCCATTAGTCGTTTAATGCTCCCGTCTGCGTCTATTAAATAGAAAAAAACAATTCTCAAAGCAATTTTCGTATCTTTTGAGATACTGTAATTCACTCATAGTGAATTCAGTTAAAAGCACACTGTGCTACTAACTTTAAATTTCAAAAGAAAGTTTCACCAGCAACACAACTCAATTGGGGTGTCTACAAAAATACAAATACCAGTGCCATCAACACGTACAAGCGAAATACCAAAGCGAGTGCAAATTAAATTTTCCGCGGTTGAGTTCGGATCAAAAGTGATAAAAGCCATGCCCCTCCACTTGACACCGGTGTGCTATCAAATCCTATTATTTTCAACAGCCTAACCAAAAGTGTCAACAATTTATTTAAATTTATTAAATTGCCAGCCACACTGGACGCTGAATTTACACATTTAATATTTATTTCGTTGTATCCTTTGAAAAGTGTAATTTAGAAAATTCATTTAACCGCATCCTGAAGCGACCGGTGCGGGTGTTGCGCTGTGAATGGCGAAATCATTTGCAAATGTGTGTGAGTGTGTGTGTCAGCGAACAAAGCCCGCAGCTGATTTTTTGGGCCGTCCAATTATTGAAAGTGCATTTGAAAATTTTATACCGGTTAAGTGAAAGTCTGGTCTTTTTTAAAACTTTTTTTTGTGTTTCGGTGTAGTGTAGCAAGAGTTAAAAGTTGCGCTTTGCTTGCTACATGACACCGCTCGCATGTTCATTATTAAATTTATAATTTTTTTTGTGTTTCGTCAACAAATATTACAGAGTCCCAAGTTCGCATATATGCGGTTTATTATAAGCGCCATATCGTATTCATGAGATTGTGAACGAGGCAGCAGCTGCCTCCAATTAAATGTGATAATTATAAACCGCGAATGATATACAGTTAAAATATATCCGGCATCCTGTTACTCGTAATTAATTAGATTTATACACGCGCCACCAACAACGTGCTGGCTAGGCGGTTTTTTTATTCAAGTGAGTTACACGCATAGTACAGTGCAGCAGGATAAGCACTTTTCACATTGGAGTCCGCGAGACCATATGCCCAACCGCATACCATTTCATCATAGAGGACATCACAGCACAATACAAAATCAAAATAACACCATTCTACATAATCAGCAGCCAGCATTTTTGTCCTGAAAATTTTAATTTTAAACTTTCAAATTAAATTTTGCCTGCCTTAAACTATGTCCTCGGCGGTGAACATGGAGCCTGGAACGAGGATGACGAGCAGAATAAAATGGAATTTACATGCGATTACAATTGCGGCGCTGGTATTTGCAGCTGTGGTCAAACCAGGTAAGTGTTGTGTTGAAATCAATGCAGAGGGACATAAAATGACTTTACTCCTAATGGCCCTTCCTATTTAGATTTTTTTTTTTTGCTTTTTTTTAAATGAAAGCCCTGCTGACCATGATAGTGCGAAAATTTCGCAGGCTCTGTTACTACTTCTGGCGTTACACCACGCCATGCATTTGTTTGTTTTTCAATTAACTGATTTAGAAGCTGATTAGATAATTATCCCATGTGGCCTTGTTCCAGAGACCGATTTCAATTAAGCCGAGCAAGGCCACTCTAAAATGGTAGGAGTTGTTGGAATTGGAGTCTATTTGTTTAATATTTTACGTTTATTTATTCCAGTGATTGTGTGTTGTTGTGTAGATAACTAAACAGTACTTAAGCTATATTAATACGGGAGTGGGTTTGTCGAATATTGAGCTCCTGGTTGAAGGTTTGAATAGGCTTTTAGTCACTGTTGGTTATAAGCGTGGATGTGGTGTTTTAGATGTTCTTTCAAAAGCAGTTCTTGAAATGTTAATTAAAATCGTCAGTTTGTTTAAATTTGCACACGCAAAGTAAAGTGATATGATTTTAAATAGAAATAAAATTTATTAAACGAAAATGAATAGTTTCAAATGGGTTGTAAGAGGATTTAAAGATTTCAAAGAGAAATGAAACGCATAACTTAATGTAATTGTCAAGAATCCACATTTACTTTAAAGACAAAGGTTTGCATTTTGTTTTAAAAATGGTTTTAGGCAAGTACAGGGTGGGCCATCTATAGACAGGACCTATAGAAATGTTGAATAACTCCGCCATCTTTCAGCCGATTTTGACAAATCAGCCAGATTCTGAAACGTCAGCCAATGCCATTTTAGACATTGATCGACTCACAGCAAAAAATCGGGCTGAAAATGTAGCGTAGTACATCTAAAGCAATCGTTCCATTGTGAAAACTTTCTCTGGCTGGGTCAATAAACAAAACTGTCGAATTTGGGGAACAGAGAACCTACAACCTACACATCATATTCACAAAACACCGATGTACGACGCACGACGTAAAAGTTACTGTTTGGGCCGGAATCAGCTCGAAAACGGTTATTTGACCAGTGTTTTTTAAAGTCGGATTGTTGGATGTTGGCGCACTTTGTTTTTCCGGAAATGCGTAAACATGGTCTGACGAACTTCTATTTTCAACAAGACGGTGCACCTTGTCACACCGCAGTTGCTACTATGAACTTTTTGCAGAGCAAGTTCCCTTAAGGGGCTCGGCTAGTTTCTCGAGCTCAAATGGAGGTGATTTTTTGAAGGCGTGAAAAAAAATCTATGGCTTCAAATATTCTTTAATCTTAGAAGTTTATTATAAATTATGTTCATGTTCATGTAAATTGTCAGGAAATTTAGAGTTAAAATATTGAAATTCAAGACAGATATGGACCATGTCTTGAACTCCTTGAAATTAGAAGACCTCAAATTGCCGCATTTTTTTGAATTTTTCTGGTACCTGTAACAAGAAAATAAAAAAATGGCGTTAAAGTACACCCTTTTTCCCATACAGCAGTCTATAATTGGAGTGAAAAATTTGAAAATTGACAAAATGGCCGCAATTTAAAAAAAGAGATCCAAATTTCGTCAAAAGAATCGTCTTTCGATGGCTGCCAAATTTACAATTTTCATCCGATCGTAAAAGTTGTAAATGGCTGTATGTAAAAACATATGGAGAGTATGTAGTTAAGATTTCAAGACGATTCGTTAATATTTGCGTGAGTTACAGGTGCGGCAAATTTGAAAAATGCAGTTTTGAGAAAAACGGGTTTAAAGTTTTCAGAGCAGTTTTCGATTCAACTAACAGGGAGGGAGTACAAAGGACCTAGATGTCCTTGAGCATTCAAAAATTTAAGACGCAGGCAATACAAGGAATTGTAGGACATTAAGGACGAGGCAGCTGTCGGGCGCCCCGCCGCGTAGGGATAGGTGGAGTTCGACGTTCGAGCGCCCGAGATGCTTCTCTTCTATACTCTGCCATTTAAAAAATATCCAAGATATCATTCCAATATTTTAGGACATCATTTTTGATGATTTTCATGAAAAATTTAAAAAAATGAGAAACTAGCAGAGCCCCTTAACGCATTGTGTCAAAAAAGAGTGATTTGAATTGGCCTATTCGTTCGCCGGATTTGACGGCACCGGACTTATTTTTGAGCGGCTACTTGAAGAGTAAGGTGAAATGTTTTCAAATACAATGCGAAATGCCCAAAATAGGGCCGCATGTTGTGTTTCTAATGAAGGCGGTCATTTGATCGATATTGTATTCTGAGTGAATTGTCAATAAATGGCATTCTATACCCTAATCAATAAATCTAGTTTATTTACCAAAATCGGCTCAAAAATGGCGGAATTATTCAACATTTCAATAGGTCCTGTCCAGATGGCGCTCCATGCGGATTCTGCGACTGGGTCAAATAAATTCCCGTCGAGAGGCTCAATTTATGAACTCTTTTTGCAGCATTTGAGCCCATATTACCAGCAATAACGTCCCGAATGATCTCTTCCAAGGCGTCAATCCTGTCAGGCTTATGCTACGTAGAAAAGTGATTTCAAATCACCCCACATTAATAATCCAGCGGTGTAATATCGCCCGATCTTAGAGGTAACACACAAGTTTAAGGCTCGAAATTACGTAAAAGTCGTCGTCAACAGAGACTATGTTACGAGACAATTTACCGAAAGTACGCAGTGCCCAATGTTCGTGCGGCTTCCGTTATTTCAAAATGGCAAAATAAATTGAGCATAATCTGTAAAAAAAACCAACTCTAAAAAAGCGCTGTCAGATTGAAAACCACACGTATAAAAAAACACAACTTTGCTGGTGAATACTTTTCGTGGAAGTTCAAACGCCCGCAAGAGCGACAAATCAGAAAAAATAGTACAAACTTGAAAACTAAGTCACGTCACTCTGCCGCTTAGCTTTCAATTTTATCGGGGCTTCATTTCGGAGCCTTGCCGCTCAGTAAGTGGCCGTGCCCTTAGTAGAAGTCTAATCAAATAGCGTTCTAAGAAGGGTTGAATTGGAAAACTCTGGTGTCATTTTTCAAAGTAGCAAAGAGTTGCTGAGCACGAATCTGAAGCATCTGAACAAAATTTGTATCGCCAAATTTGAGAAATCATAAAATGGGCCTCTTCGTAGCTGTAGCTACAGAAAATTACGCTGCTTTCCATTTTCTTCATGAAAAGCTCTGCCAAAAGGAGAAGACTTCTCTTCATAAGTAGAAACCGAATTTTTGGGTTTGATTGCTTCAAATTGAGATCACCAAAATGCTAGTAGACCAAACCACTCACCTTCAACCAGGCCTACCTTGACGAAGAAAACGTTTTCATTTATAGAAAATTCCATTACGACGCCATGGCTGTAAGTTGGCCCATTCCCTTTCAAGCCTTCAACTGATGCTCCTTCAATAAAGCCTGATTGAAATCCTAATGACTGATAAGTGGGTCTTCATTAAACTTGATGAAGGACTTTCTTCCCTAGAACACTCTCTCCGGCAATTTAACTTAAAATCGATGGTTGTCCTCATCTGAACTTTATCCTAAACCATTTATTGTTCCCTCGTTTTTATATACGACGAACATTCACAAACTATGAACAAACTCCACTTGATGTCATCCACTTTAAGAAAGATTAATTGCACACCATAGCTTGTAATCGCAGAAAGATCTTATATTGTTAACAAAATGACCAATCAATGTCAGAGGGTGTCCGCCTGCCGTCGCCGGTTGCCGTCGTCACCGCTGACGCTATATACGGAAGCAAGCCAAAGGCATATTCCTTCCTTCCTTCCTGGGACGCACCTGACATCAGCCCAAAACCCAAAACCACTTTTCACTTTCATTTCTTTAAGTCGTTATCAAGAGGAATTGGCAAAGTTTTTTTTTTTTTTGCTTTGCTTTTTTTCTTCCTTTACCCATCTACCAACTTTTCTTTTTGCGTTTGCCTTCAACTTTCATCGGTTCTTGTGTTTTTTTTTTATTCTTCATCTTAACTTTGTGAATCTCCTACGTTAAAGTTAAACAGGGTCATTTTTCTCTTTCATCACCCGCACGCGCTCTTTCTGTGGCTTCAAAATGTTTAACTTTTTTTTTTATTATTATTCCTTCACATATACTTGGGGCTCATGGTATGACACAAGAAAAAAGTAAAAGAGGGACAAAAAAGAGGAATTACCAAAAGTCACTCCATTTAAAGGGCAATAAAGAATCTCAACACTAACTAAAAAAAAATGAAAACGAAGAAAGATAACTCACGTGGAAAGGACTGGACTGTGTGTGTGTCTGACAAAGCTTCCGTGTGACAAGCCAGCCACGACCAAAGTAAAAAAAAACCACTCCCCCCCTGTCCCGAAAACTCTTAAAGCAAAGTCACAGGCTTTTGGGAAGACAGATAGGGAGAGAGAGAGAATGGGAGGATCAGTAGGGGGAAGTAAGGAAATCAAAAAGGTAGATTGCCATAATCTAATAAATTTACGATAATCTCTTTATGGGCGAAAAATCTGTATTAAGTCTTCTCAAACATAAATCTCTTAGAAGAACGTCCCAAAGATTGTACTTGTACCAGTTGTATATATATAATGTATAGTAGAGTTGGGTGGTGGTGAGTTTTGGCTTTTGTCCTTGCGCGTCCACGGTATACTGAAGAAGAAGGTGACATTTTCGTCGGTAACACTTGGAGATTTTCCATTTTCAACGCTTGATATCTTTTACAAGTCATGGTGATTGCCCTCCCAGTGAATAGGAATGAGATAGATAAAAGCATCTCTTTGCAAAGATTAATTCACACGATAGGAGATGATGTTTGAGCTTTTTTTATTCATTTATTTTATTTTATTTTTTTTGAGAAGATCATAATCGTTGAGTCTTTGAAGGCATTTTCCTTTCAATACTTTGTACAACAATATGAGGGAAAGAAGAATTTAAGAGATTGACAAATCCATTCTTCTCGATTAGCGATAGCTGGTATTTTGTAGGTGCTTATGTGTTTTGTCATCGAGAAGATGAGTTTACGAATCCAAAGTGTGAATGAACTAATCTTTGAGAATTTTGAGTGTGACAACATGTGGACGCTATTGGACATGTAAACAAGTAGGCACATGGAAATGTCAAGTTAAAGCCTTGGCTATGGTTAGGCTAAGGTGGCAGTGGGGAAAACGACCGGACACACTTAAACCAATAATAGGGCGATTGTGATACCACAAGATTTTGAGATTTTAACTCTTATTTTAACCATTTAGCTTTCTATAAAGCGATGAAGACTATGAATGTCTATGTTTCTAAGATCATTTGGATCGTCGAAATGTGTTTTACGTTTAACACCTCTTCTTTCTCGTCAACGCAGCTTCCACAGAAATCGTTGCATGTAAGATGAAGCCTTGCGGCGTGTTAACCTATGCGGCAGTGACCGGTTGTATCACCGATTACGTAGCTAAGGCCTTGGATATCAGAATTTTTTTTTCTGTCCATGGTTTTTTGAATAACAATTCACTTCTTTGCTGAAGAACTCTTAATCTTCTCAAAAAAGTAAAAAGACGCTGATATGATAAGGAGAGCCTTAGTCACCAGCTTTTAACTAATCTGTGGCGAATTCAACTTTATTCTGAGAATGAAACCTACAGATAGAGGGCATGTCATTATTGTCTCCACAGAGGATAGCATCGCCAGACCCTTAAATGATAGGCATAGGAACAGTGTTGGGTGAGACTCAATCGGTCATTTCTATCAAAAGATAACGAGTATGTTGCAGCTCGTTGAACTAACGTTGGAGAGGATCAACTGAGGTATTTACATCTACGGTTGTGCCATTGACAAAGCCAGTAGACCAAGAGGTTCGTGGTTGAATCCAAACGGAAGCAAAAATGTTTTTTTACGGGTATCGCCTTTCACGGGGAATTTACAAGTCCTCAGATAGTAAATTCATTGCCATGAAAAGCGGTTTCTCGAATAGTCGTTCGGAATCGGCAGAAAGTTGTAGGTTTTTTGCTGCGCCGCCGTGATGGGCTTGAACCCAAACATAACAGAGCTAGCTCGACTCCAGTCGAGATCCTTTTTAGATATGTAATTTTCAAGAAGATAAAATGGCCTAACTCTAAAGATGAGAGTTTCTCATTTTTGATAAATTACTTCGGATAAGTGGCCGCCAACGCTGGCTCGAATAAATTCCAGTCTCCAATTTTCGACCACTGTATGTCAGCAAACGCTTCAAACACTCAATATTCTCTTCAAAGGTGTCAATGGAATCGGGTTTTTCTGCGTAAGCAAGCGACTACACATAACCCCATAAAAAAGTAGTACAGTGGTAATAAATCGCCCGATTTCGGAGGCAACTCACAGGTTTAAAACTGGAAAAGATGAAAGAATCGGTGTTAACAGCAATTTTGTTTCGATATACACGACTCTACGCTGTGACCAGTGTTCGTGCTGCTTCAATTCCTTCAAGGCAAAAAGGCAAACTAAATTAAGCATAAATCAAGTAACAGCTGTCAAAAAGACCAACTCCGAAAAAGCATTACCATATTAAAAACCACACTTCTAAAAAAAAAACCTTTTAGTTATGTTCATTTTGATGATAAGCGAGCAAGCGCGTTATTAGATGTGCACCCCTATGTTACAGCTCTTCTTGGAAGCTCCCAACACTTGAGTATCTAATAACCTTAAAACCATTAGAAAAGAACTGAAGATTTGATAACGAGTCCAGAAAATAGGGAAAATTTACCACGGATTTCGAAGCAGAATAAGTAATAGAATCAAATGTCCTTTAGTTGCGAAAAGCTATTTTACTCGCAACGTCAAGGACTTGGTACATCCCATGGTACAAGTATTGAGAAAAAAGCGTTACAACAGTGCGTCGAGAGCTGGAGATGTCCCTAGCATAGCAAGAACACTTTATTCTTTGAAATTAGGCAAAAGAAGAAATAACCTTTTTGCTTCAGAATTTGTTAAGATCCAGAGAACATTTATCGTTACCAGCCTTGTCAAAGACATGCCTACCACTACCAAAAGACTGGCAGTGGCTTAAAAAAAGCATGCTTTCTATAATTAGTATAAGAAGTGCAACTTAATTTGAGATTGGATGGCAACGCTCCAATGACCAGTCTCTGGAATATAACGACCCTCTCTTTGAGAAGATTGATAAAGAGCCCATTTTTAGCAAATAAGACTTTAGTAATGTTCACTAAAGTCAATTTACTACAGCAACACTTAATCCAACAGAGAACTCCATAACCTCATTGGGATCCGTCTGGGCGTCGCCGTCGTCGATGTACGATGAATTGAACACTTCGAATAGAGAATCAGATAGAATGTTGCCCAACAGCCAGTTTTTATTCACTTCTGTTAACAATACACCTCAGCGATTACAGTTCCATTAATTAACATTGCTTAAAGCAGCGCCAATAATTCCGCAACGTCTAATGCTTGCTTGCTAAATTGCGCATATGTACCAATAAAACATGATTGAATGCATCCTTTACGTCGATGAAAATGCCCACGTCGAGCTCCCTCTAGTCAGACTCAATGCAATTCACCTGACTTGTGAATTGTGATCATTTTCTACAATTGTACGGAATGAGCTTAAGTGAGCCTTTTATGAATCTTGACTTAGCAGCGCTTGTTCTGCAAAGTCATCTCTTAAAGTCAAACGAGTTCGCAGCGATATCAAAGTGGTACACATCACTGCATGCAGATCGCCTCTGTAAATACACAACCTGACACCATCTTTAAGATCCTGCGTATCGACATCAAGCTCCCAAGGGCTGTCTTCAGATACCTTTTTGTAAATTTGGTCATTGTGGACCAAACAATTTCCGGACTTTGGGCTTATTCGCATATGTGCTGCGTCAGAGAAGGTTTTACGTTTGCAATAAAGTAAAGGAAACTTATTTATTCTTCTTTCGTTTTAGCAGTTGTGAGGACCTTCGCTTTATGACTGGCCAATCGATACTATACGATTCTAGTCCTCGTAAATAATATTTTACAGGGACAAGTCAAGTCAATTTTGAAAGTCATCTCAACCCGCAGTTTTTTAAGTTCATTTAAAAAATTTTTTTCCATACCAACTTTGAGTATAGAAATCTGAATCACTGCCTTTATTGATTTTAGCATTTAGTCAGATAGACGAGTCTATGTTTCATCGTAGTTCAGTAATCTGCAGAAAGTAATCCTTCATAGGTTCTCATTAACAATTGCCGCTCTTTTATTATGTTTCCTTGTAAGTCTACGAAGACTCAAATTCAATGTGTGCCACCTCAATGAGATCTCTCCAACTTCTCAAACCACTTCCACTTTTGGTAAAAAAAATTAGAAGACTTTTGCAAAAAAAAATAATGAAAGGCTTATCCGGCAGTTACGTGGAATTATAAAGGAAAGGATAAAAAGGAAAAGAAACATAAAAAATGCTTTTTCAGCCTTCGCTGTGCTGGCTGCACTGTTTTCAGCAAGAGTTCAATAAACTGCCTTGAGTCAAGTGCTTTTTATGTTTGTTTCGGTTCACGTCTTGCTCTTTACAAGAGTTGATGAACAAACAAGGCTCAACATTTACTAAATAGCCTTGGCAGCCCCAATGGATTTCTACGATGAAAACTCCAAATAGCTCAGTTCGAGGGGAGGAGTATTCACACCCTTGTCAAGATCAAAATTGGACCAATAAGCCGAAGTTCTTAAAGCAAGCTAGCAAGCTTCAAGATAATCACTCGATACGAACCTTACTCAGCCCTGCACATACATAAGAGCCTACACGCAGAATTCATTCAAACACAGAAACCAAATGCCAAAAAACAAATCATTCCATATGCCAGAATTGATGCATTATAAAAAGTTGGATCGCTCTGTAAAGCCAAGAAGACTTCATTTTCATATGTTTCGAAACTTTTTCACTCATACAGTCATTAAGCTGAGAACAGCATTCATTATTCATTAACTTCCTTAAGATAAAATATGTCTTCTCTTTTGCCTTCACGTTCCTATCGTGGGAACTTTTCTTTTTCTTTCAATTTAAGTGTTGCTTTAAAAAGAAAAGTATTTTTCGGGATTCTTCAAAAGAAAAAAGAAAAAATAATAACAAAACAACAATTCCAATGCGCAAACTTCGAAAACTCTTCAGTACTCCTTCGTTTGCATAGAAACCAAAAGTGTGCTTGCCGCTTGCAATGACACTCACTTATAATTATTTTACTCCATCAAGCCATTAAATTCGTCTTAAGATTTGTTCATCAGTCTCTTGTATGCAAACAACTTATGCTGTCGCAGTCGTATAACTTTCACAATCATAACAATTTTCCAACAAACTTAAAAACAATACACTTTCCAACAATAAAATTCATTTTACTGTTCCTTCTTGGCTCGTGTTACTAACTCCTGGCATTTGTGTTCTTCTTGGCCACAAAACAATTGAGAAGCCATTACAATGCCGCAAAGTTTTCCATTGTGAATATAATATGTGGTGGTATTGTACCTATCTACCTATTCTCAATGACTGTTCTCTGTGTTCCTATTCCTATATATATGCAAGCTATTATGTGATTAAATGATTCATGTGTATAGGTATTTGTGGAGGGTGTAAATGAAAAAAAAAAAAAAAAAAAAAATCCAAATACTCATTAAGCATTCATCTGCTTCAAGGGTATCTCCCATCTCTTTATCCCTATAGTCCCTAAGTACCATGTACCCTAACTGAAGCATGCATAAGCTCATTCAACAATTTGAATTCCCTTGGAGCACTGATGAATATTCCACCACTTTGCCTCTATAGAGCAGATCTGCGCTCTAAATTCCCACTTTAATCACTTCCGTCGCCAGCTTAGTTGCGGCTAAATATTGCAGTCCCTATGGACGGACATTGGACTGGCAAATTGGTTGCAGTCGAATGATGATGATAAGCTGCATCATTAAAATCTTTTGATAGCCACATCACTTAAATAAGCTTGTCCTCGACTTGGGACTAATTTGAAAGATATTCCTTAGAATTGGTTGGGTGTGCTGCTGGTGTATGCAAAATGCAAAGTTAACTAAGACTAGGAGTGAGAGTCGACTCTTTTTGAAATTAAAATAATTTTTTTTTTCTCAAACAAGTGACGCAGAGATTTCAGGGACGAGACATCAGAAAAATGTTTGCTGTCGTTTGATAAATTGACAGAGAAATAAGAAAAATGGTGGCAAAACTCAAGAGTTGAAAAAGGATTTTATTTCCTCAAAGGCTTTGCATTGCAAACGGAATTTAATTTCACTTTGCTTTTGTGCTCAGCTATGAATCTAGATCGTTAGATTTGGAAGAAACAAGCAACAGTCTTTTCCAATTTAGTACGAAAAAAGCACAGTATATTCGATTCGAAAATTGTGATATTTGGTCCTTTTAACTTTATGCGATGTGCGCCAACACTTAACTAAGATGCTTCGGACATTTTGTTTAAAGTGAATGGACTTCAATGTTCTTGTTCGACGGTTCTTCGACAACACACAAAATGGAAACATTGCGTAGGCCCAAGTTCACTTGGAACTGTTGTGATCAAAGAGGTAGGTAAATGGTTAGTAAATCCATTGCCTTGAAAAGCGCTTTCTCAAAAAGCAGTTCGGAACCGACAGAAAATTGTAGTTTCCCTACATTTCTTCACAAGACATGATAGTGAGAAATGTGCTATGCCCTGGGGCTCCTCGCTCGGTTGCGTCACCCTATTTATTTATTTATTTCAGTTCAAGACAGCCAAATAAGAAAGTGCTTTTTATGGCAGTGTGATTGGATTGGCACGACTTGCTAGTTCCTCGCGAGCGGCCGGCGATACCCGTGCAAAATATATTTTTTTGTTTCTGGGATTTTGTCTTCTAATTTCCAAACACTCTAACCGTTTCATCACGGTTACTCCTAAACTGCTAAACTTTCCCCCATTGCCATTAACTAGGAATTACCGTTCCTGCACCTGCACCTGCACCTAAGAGTCGAAAAGCTGTTAGTACTTGGTATGTGTGTAAACGATGATCTTCCTTGGAATGACCTAACATTTGAAGTCGCCAAAAATGCTGCTAAATTCTTAGGTTTTTTAAGACGATGCAGGAAGATTTTCAACCCTTTTGATCTGGCTATTATTGATAAACCCTACATACATCCGTCAAATTTAGAGTATAATTTTCATATCCGGGTCAGGTACTCCCCAAACATCTTCGCGCCTGCTTAACAGGATACAAAACAGAGAGTGCAGATTTATAGGTGATCGATTGATTCTTGGAAACGTTACCTGTGTCTCTTTCTTGTTATCGCTTTCCCCCCTAAAGTGCTCTAGTGAAATAGCCAGTTGCATTCGACCCCAGAAAAAATTTGGCCGTAACACCCGCCTCGCTGGAATGCTCATCAGTTTTACCTTAAGCCCAACTTCGGACTTATAGTGAAGTGTAGAGATATTTTAGTCACACCAACCGAATTTAGAACGCTTTGCCAGGGTCTGTTTTCCCCCGGTATTTTATTCAAAAAAATTTACAAGCAATGTACATCGGTGTGTCCTATTAAATTATCTCCTATTTTATAAATGCTCGCACCGTGCTCAAAACATAGGGGTATTAATATTCATGGAGTCTTAATGTGCCCGCTAGTTATATATAAAAATAAAAAAGAGCTACGCCACCAAAACTTATAGAAGTTCGGGGCCTGGGTCCAACACATTTCTCTCTACAAATCCATATGAGAAATGCAGGTGACCAAAATTTTTTTTGCCGAAACCGAACGGTTAATCAAGAAAGATTTTTTCATGGCAGTGAAATTAGGGGGCACTACACGACAATTCCTCGCGAAAGGATTCGAACCTCGAACTCCGAATTCCCAGGCAACTGGCAGACATCCTAGCCGCTAGCACTACAGTAAAATGAAAAAGCTAAAATACTTCTATCTTTATAAAAATATTAAAATATTATTTTTTTTTCTTATTGGTATATTACATCTCTTAGTAAACCTTTGCTTGCAAGGTACAATTATTATTTTTTCATCCAGGACACTCGAAACGAGACAATGGGGACTTGCCTTGAAAAAATTCCTTATGGGAAAACCCAATACTAAGCACTATTATCAAGTAATTGAAACCGAAGACTTTTCATTGGTGCCTGGAACTCCTCTTCAGTTTTATTTTCTTTGCTTCAGCACAACATCATTTAAAGCCAACAAAAGACGTTATCAAAATTCGACTTTTTTCTGTGTTCGCTTTTTATTTTCCTATGAGCCACGCATAAAGACTTAGTAGTTATGAATTCAACGTACAATCATGACTTTTAATTATTCATAATTAAGGGCTGAAGGTGCATTTCCTTTCATTTTGTTAAGAAAACTTTTGTTTTTTTTTTACTCATGCTCCAAGCTGATCATGACTCAACTTTGCTTTTAATAAAATATTGTGATCAAAACAAAATTAAGCCAAAGTTCTATTAACTTCTAACAATCTAGTTTTGTGCACCATCCCAGTTTGCTAGACCTCCGAACCTTCTTCTTGCACCTCGCCCATCTGCTAAGTTCGACGATGACGTTGATAGCGCCCTGGCGGCCCACCCCCGTTCACAAAAAAAAACAGCACAACTTCTTATCATAAGACTACAAGGTGTGCTATCTCCTCAAATATAATTCATTAGTTTCAATCGCAAGTGTGGAGCACGAACAGCAAACTTCGAGGAGATTAGTTCATCCATAATTAAATAGCGCTGTGTAGTATAAACTAGAGCTGGTGCCTCTACCAACACAAGACCCCACTGTAGACTTTCTTGATATTTGTTAAGTTAACTTGCGGAAGTTTCGCAATAATAATAATTTCATCAAGCACTTAATATGCAAATTATTTAACTTTTTTTTTTGAATATTTTACCAGCCAGCATGTGGAGTTTGGCTTTTCGCTTGCGATGAACGAACGGCAACTAGAAGAAGAGCTATGTACCTACTTTCCCACTCTATAAAATCTCTTTAGTACGTACACTGTTCGTCAGGATTATGATGACATAAAAGCCTCTGGTAATGCGAATATGAATAACAAGGACAACGAAAATAAACACCACACTGAAGAGCAAAAAAACAAAAAAATCAAAGAAGAAAGACAACAACAGCTAATATTTTTGGTGGAAACTTCATTAGATAAAAGTTTTACTACGTCAACTGTTTGCTAGTTGATAGTAGACTGTGGGCTTTTTTTTCTCTATGTGAGTAGAGAGACAGAAGAATCTATCTCAGCTTAAAAACTGAACTATGAGCAAAAACAATATTGCGAAACTGCGTTCCGCACGGAAGAGTTTTTAGCGAAGTGACTCCTTGAGAACATCCTGTCGCGCGTAACATATAATTACAAAAGTTTGCCCTAACAACATCGTTAGTGCTGGAACGGCTGCTTTTGGCGTGACTTTCATGTGATGGGTTCTCCGGCAACAAATGTTTCCGTACATCACGCAAGAACGTGACGTTTTGTGTCAAAAGTTCAAAAAGTCATCTCTCTCCATATATAAGAAATCTAAACCAACAAATATAGAAATGTAGTCTGGGCGGGTGAGAAAGGCCTGAGGTGAATGTATGTTTCGATGAATGGTGCCAGAGTCTTATGTGTCTGATATAAAAAGTTTTCGTTTTAGTTGTGTTAGTATTGGTTTGGGATAGTTGGTTAACATGTTACACTCTGATTAATTCGTCAGCTTGTTAGTATTTTAGAGACAAACAAAAGTTTGGGAAGATTGTAATAATTAGGTGGTGACACAATTTTAAGTGTGTTCTTAGACTTGGAATGCTCACAGACTTGAATAGCTTCATTGCTACAATCAAAGCTTCAATTGTACTAGAAACAAGATAATCAGCAGTGACGAGAACTCCTTTTGTTTTGACTAAGATGTTCAATGTGTTTGTTGAAATTTCCGTCTTAAGAGTCACTAAGGGAACGTGACAAGAGGTCATTTAATGATGAAAGGAATCAGATGCTCAGCCTTGCAACTAAGTCCCGAGATGTTCATATTGAGAGGGCAATGGTATGGTTTCATTGATTTTAATATTCCCGCCACTCTTGATAGGCTGTGTCTTACAACGCAAGTGATGAGATATTATGTTAGCCTCAGTTTGCTTGTGTATTTGACGGCCATAGTAAGCTGAAAAATAAATAAATAGGGTGCTGCAACAGAGTGGGATCCCCCAGGACCTAGAGCATTTTTCTCAATCATAACTTGTGAGATAATGGAAGGGAACTACACTTTTTTGCCGATTCGGAACGGACAGTTGAGAAGTCGCTTTTCATGGCAATGAATCTACTATCGGAAGGCTCGCCAGCTAATTTCCTCCGTGGAAAAACATTGATTTTTTTTTTAATATTATTCGAACAACAAGCGTAAACAGATAAATAATCTAACCACTACGCCACGGGGTGTAAAGCTTTTACAAAAAAATAAGAAGCTAATTTGCTTCGAAGTAGAAGTAGAAGTACTTATTTTTGTGAAAAGAAGAGCCACACAGACACCTGCTTGCTAATTGGCTAAGCCTAAGACATCCAAGAAAAAGTTTAAACTTTACATATGAATATCTCGAAAGCTTTTTGAGCTGTTTCGATTTCTTTTTAATCTAATTTGTTCAACTCAAACCTGAATTATTACTGCCTAGAGGCAAGCACACCGGAAATCTCATTCATTGGTGCACACAAATCAAACGACACGACACATGTTAAGCCTCCGACATGACACAATGACAATCCAACACCGAGAGCTTTAGCGATGCTTTCTGAGGCCAATGCGGGATGTCGCTAAAACACAAGTGAAATACTTAGTAAGTTTGGATGGTGGGTGCAGCCAGCCGCAAAAGGCAACGCTTTTCTCGGATCTCAAGGATCAATTGTGCTCTCTGGGATAACGATGATGGGGAAGTGGGAGAGAAAGGGAGTAAAGTGTGATAAGCAAGGCAGGATTGTGTTGATGACTTGGTGATCAGGGTTTGGAAGCCTCAATAAGCCATTTAGAGCCCTGAACGAACTTTAGGATGATATTCAGTGGAAGGT
The DNA here is from genome assembly GCA_949752695.1 of Melanostoma scalare. Lineage (NCBI taxonomy): Eukaryota > Metazoa > Arthropoda > Insecta > Diptera > Syrphidae > Melanostoma > Melanostoma scalare. Next base: position 224,708,017 of record OX456985.1, on the reverse strand, counting down.
TAGAGATTTCACCCAGTTCGTTGAAGAAGTATTCTTCCAGGGCTTTTTTTTCTGGTGTGGGTCAAGCCTGAGCGCTCACCTGTTAAGTTGAACGCTCCTTTCTCTGTTCATTCGTCTGAGCATCTTCTACATAGGTCGTTTGTGCTAATCCGCATTCGCATCATGTGGGTACGTGGGTAGCAGTGAGTTGTGGCCCGTGAAAATGAAATTACGGAAAGAGCCGAGGCCTGCTCTTTTATATTTAACGCGCACATCAAAAGGTTATACTGAATGTTAATTCACTGCAAAGAAATTCGATTTCTCGAGCAGCCGTTCGGAACCGGGAGAAAATTGTAGGTCCCCTCCATTCCCTCACAAGGCCACCCTAATTACTTATTTTTACTAAGGTGAGGATTTAATAGGACACATCGATGCACTTTGATTTTGAACTTCTGTGAATCGTAATGCAGAGGAAAAACAGAGTCTGGAAGAGCATTTTACATACGGGTAGTGCGACTAAATATGAATCTCTACAATTGATTGTACCCCAGAAGTTGGCTTTAGCTGAAGTAAAATTCTTTTTTTTTTTCCTTGAAAATATCTTGCCATAGGTTTCCGGGAACCGGCAAGTTTCTATAAATGACGAGTTATCATTGGCAGTTTTTAGATAGATTCGTTGGATTCTGTTATTTCTTGCCGTAGTATCTTGAGTACAGATGTGTCCGTCTTGTTGTAGTCGACTGATGACCCGATTTTGACCAGCTTATCAGCCATTTCGTTTCCAGTTATACTACGGGGTGATAGAACCCAAACTAAAGTGACGTTATTTATCGAACTGAGCAACTGCGACAGTTTTCTACTAATTTCAACTTTGTGACTATATGGATGGAGATAGCTTTAATGGCCGCCAGGCTGTCTATGAAGAAGTCGATGTTTTTCTTGATCGATTTTTGTCCAGGAAAATGTCTTACAGACTGCAAGTACTTCTGCTTGGAAAACACTACAAAAATGTTGAAGCTTTATTGATCTATTGATGTGAGGATTATTTGAGAAGATGCATGATGCAACACGCTCATCCGTTTTGCAACCGTATATATGGCGACCGAAACAATAATTTGCTTTTAAAACTCTGTTTTCTTCCCAGCATTCATGAGTTGGCTGTATGTGGCTCTTGTTGAACTGACGTAGAAAAATTTTAATGACGTGTAACTGTCAATGAAAAAAAAGAAGCCGAGCAACAAGCAGAGTGCACCGTGGAAATTCGAGGCACAAATATCTGAAAAACAGAATTTTTATCTACGGATGTCGCACTTAACGAGGTATTGGCAGCTCGTTCGAGAACAATGACACTGCAACAAAAGCTATCACTCACTAAAACATTCGGAGCTGGCATAAAATTGCAGGTCCACGAAATAAGCAGGGACCCGAGGTTCAATGAGCTTTGTTGCAGCAACCCCTTTCATTTTAGTTGTTTTGAACAGCTGAGAGTTGGAGAAAACAAGGCTTACTATTTAATATTGTAAGCCGTTTCAATTGTAAAAATCTGAAAAAATTGAACAATAACAGCATTGATGTCATCACGTTCCGTGATGATGGTGTAGGTAAAACGGTATCAGAGTGAAATTTCAGCCCATTAAAATTCATCAATTGCTTCAGGTATCAATGTAAACGGAAACGGTTTCTTAGAAAAGTACCCATAGCTTAGGGCTCTGATTCAATTCAATGAATACCAAAATATTAACAGGATCCCTTGATTATCTTGGACACACTCATTCCAAATCTACCTTCAGATTAGAAAGAAAGACAGTTCTTAAGGTTTCTTATAAACCTGTGCCATAGGCATTCCAATTTTCACAAATCCTTTCCAACAAAACGAAACAGTGGTGAATGCCAAGAATAAATTTTCTCGTCCTTCTTAGTTTGTTTTCAGTACGAATTTCAAGGACTTCAATTGAGATTTGACAAAATATTTCTCGCTAAACACACATGTTGAACCATAAGAAAATGAAACCAAGGGAGGCAGTTTTCAATACCTTTGATCTTTACTTCTCGGCATAATGAGACGACTTAAGAAATATCAATTCTGAGGAAAAAACAGGGAATTTCGCTGAAAGAATAATCAGAAAAAAAGACCTACATATACACATTAAAGTAAAAAAAGGTTCAGAGAATAATTTAGAAGAAAAATCCACCACGTGTCTGTGTAGCCCGACATTTACCACATAAACACATTCATGCTCTTGCCATACTCTTCGAGTAGATGATGCTAATTTTGAACATGGTCCCCACACTAGCTTTCAATATCACATGGTCTTTAAATGGCATGTGAAAGTGGTATTCTCTCCGTTAGTGCAATTTAAATCCATTCTCTCCCGACTCGCGAAGTAATAACAAACTTCGATCCGAAAAATTAATCAAAAATGTTATTACCAACATATTCTGCGTCCCTACCATCATATGACGTCAAAGACATATTTTTAATTATAGCATCGCTAAAAAGAAACATCCTTCGCATGGACAGAGCCACCGAAACAATGTGACAACAACACCATCCGCACTGGATATACTCCAGTCAGCCTCATGTTTTTTAATCGAGTTGCCAGAACAATCAGAAAATTTCATTTGTATGGCCAAAAAGTTGTTGTGTTTTTATATTTCCTGCTTCAATATGCTTGACTGGCCGTGCAATAATTTTCCTCGCCAGAGTATGTTCCAATGTAGACGGCCTGTAGTGCGTCCACGATCCTTTCAATGCATTGCACTCCGCTAGTGCTTTTTTTAATCTTCCCCCGGAGTCCATTCAAACACAATAAGCGAACGCAAACAACAAATTAATATCCATAAAATGAGCACAATCCAAAAACCAAACAATAGAACCTCATCACACATAATGTTTTCCTCTTCATCCTTCAGCTCCTACCCTCTCCTCAAGCTCATCAAGTCGAACAAAAATAACGAAAGCAAAACAATATGTGTGCAGTGAAAGAAATCCTTGTGTTTCATCCTCGTTCCTTGGGGAGGAATGTGGAATGTATAGATGCAGGACTGTATAGAGTGTGTGTGCCTGGTTAAACTAGAACTGAGAAGATGCTATCGGAACCACTCAAGGGGCTAACGTGTTTCACAGAACTAATTGAAGCAAAATTCAAAACAGAGCATTACCACATAATAATTACAGAGGGCGCTTGTGGCTTGCAATGAAAAAGCCAGATAAGGGCTCAGTGTTGTACTTTGTAGCTATGCTCGCGCATGATTAACTTAAAGAATGCAAAACACATATATACACAAATACACTAAGCCAGACCAACTATATGGCGCATTCAAATAACACGCCTTCCGTGATGGTGAACCCGTCCCAGAGAGCGACACCCGTCCCAAAGAGCGCTGATGATGATGGGATGAACTAAAATTGTCATAGCCTCTGGCTTTGGGTGTTGGAAAAACTTCCTTCCCGGTTTGCAATTTTAATAATAATTTTTCCCTCCATTCGGAGGCAAAAAGAAAGAAAAAAACCAAATCCAGACAAAACTTTGGAACATCTTCCATTCTGTGATGGGTTTTTTCTCGGTTTTTGTTTTCATTTTTCTTACTGATATGGGTTGCAGCAACGATGGACGCCCTTATTTTGCTAAAGGAGCCAAAAAAGCAGGACATAAAGACAATGGCTTTGTTCCCTTTTCCAGCTGTTTGCTAATTTCTGGCGGAGACAGTTTCCCGAACTCGAGTCAAAGTGGAGCCGACGCTCAAGCTGATAATTTGTTTTTTCTTCTTGTATATAGTTGGATATAGAATTTTGGCATGAAATTGGTTGAAGTTCTTTGTCCTTTATCGACTCGGCACAAAGCCAAACTAAATTTCTTTCTTTTCGTGTTATGAGTGACGTTCTTTATTTGTGTATAAAGCCCAGCCAAGATGAACTTTTACGAGCGAAACTACTGGCTATTGCAAAAGATTCTTGGTGATCATAAATGATTTCCGTCCTAAAGGACTATAAGGATTCACTTCATTCTCATTAAGGGTTTTCTTCTTCTTATTTTTCCATTCTACCCCACAGATTCCTTATGGTCCTTGAAGTGAGTGAAGTGAGCTGGGGGAGAAATAGCTTCTCTGTTAATTTGGTTTCGCTTATCGTGTCAGTGTTTCATTCAAATGGCTGAAATTGGCTGCAAGGACATCGTCAACGTAAACGGCATAGTTATGGGTACTACTATCCCCTCGATACGGCAATTGAATGCAGGCTGGGTGACTTCTAATAAATGAATGCATAGCCGTATGTGTGCTTAACTGTTTTCTTCTTTTTTTTTATATCGTCAACCCTTCTTTGCTTATCACCACACCACACGAAGGACACTAGAGTCTTAGAGGGCTCTTCGGTGTTGTTTAATGGAGAACTACTGCGTCTAATAGCAGAAACGAATGCATTTTAATGGCGTCCAGACCACCACCAGTGTGCACAGTTAATAGGCATCCACCTATCCACACAAAGAAGATATAGTGTACAGCGTAGTGTTATACTTTTGTCGTCCTTGGCTCCATAGTAAAGGGAGGGGAAAATTTCTTTGCCTTTATATTTAGTATGAGCATTGTGATGATGTCCGCCATTGGAGTGTGCTAAATGGAAATTTCCACTCATGCATGAAAATGATCTGAACTTTAATGCAAAATAACGAAGACTGGGAGAAGAATGTGAATAAGGCAAAAAAGCTTTTCATGTTGAAACTTTGTAGTCATAGTCAGAAGACAGCTTAAGAACCAACAATACTACCCTTACCCAGTAGCGAAACGACAAATAAAAAATTAGGTAACGATAGTGTCAAGGCCATATGCTTTTATTACATATTTTTTATTATTACATTATTATAGAAAAGAAACCATTTCAGCTCAACAACATAAACAAATTTATTGACCAGATAGCCATGCGGTCGGTTCTTTTGTCCGTATAGTAGAATATTCACTCAGAAGTTACAGTTAATAATTTACTAGATTGTGCAGTGGTTAATAAGCAAGGACATTGGAAGGACCACTTCTCTCTTGCTTTGGAGGAAAAACAAAAGAAATCATACCTACGTGAGGAATGAAGTTGTCCAACAAATTTCTGAGCGATTCGGGCTCAGCTCTTTTTGACACGTGGTTAATTTCTACTAAGTGAAATAATTGGAGAATGCGAATTATAATCACAGTTCCCTTCTACTATTCGTTTTCACACAGACACTGCTATGGTTTTGATAACACAGGAATAACTCATTCATTAAAAAGTGTCCACTTAAGAGAATACTTTTAGCAACTGAATGTGAAAATACTGTCCATGAAAGCTTGATAGAGTTTTACGCTTATCAATTTAAAAATTTAAGCTAAATTACTTCAGATAGCAATCATATTTCCTCTTTTCCGCTGCGTCCGCTTAAAGATAAATAAATAGGATGGAACTCCAAATCTACGGAACCCTCAGACCTAAGTCATATCAAAGATCTAGAATTTTATGCAGGGTTGGAAGGCGTTTTTTATGGTAATTGGTCTCCTGTGAAAAACTTTTCTTTTCTTTGATGTATTTGGGATTTGAAAAACAAACCTTTTAAGAAAGAGACAGACACACCAATCATTACGGCACGGTCACTACTTCTTATGAATTTGTGAGCAACAAACCGATATTGCTGTGTCACATAATTTGAACAAAACGATTCATCATGAAAAACAGAAAAAAAAAACGAATTACTGCACTCGTGATCGAGTAATACGAGACTGAATTATGTGCTTGAACATTATCTCTCACGTTATCGAGGACTTTAATACGACAATTTGACATTGTTTAATCAAAATTTGAACTAGTTGAAATCGATAAATGAACAGCAGACTGATGCTGTGTAATATTGAGCGAATTCCGGAAGAAAAATAGTACTCACTAACTCAATCACTGATGCGGTAATTCGGCCCCTGTTCTTATTTTAAATGCGAGTTTGTGGACCTAAAAAAGTTTTTCGACGGTTTTTATGATGACATCGGATAAGTGGGTAGTGCCATGCCGTGGATTTGAGCTTACATATTTCTTCATTTTTAATCATTTTTGCGAAATTTTTGGCCGATAGACTATCAGATTCTTCACTCATTTGGCAGAAGTCATTCACCGTCAGTATAAGGTTAGGTTATGTGGAAGTAGTTGTAAGCCAATGAGTATGTGCATGCGTTCATTGCCGGACACACTAAGACCACATTGCATTGGTCCATTGCAATACCACAGAGATCAGCAAGTTGATCACCTACTAGTCTCAGAAAACCCGATGTGAGATTAACGAGTTGATCAATAGTTGAACCACCCGCAACTTTCAATGTTTTTCGAAAGACTATTAGGGTCTTTGTAAGCTAAGTCGCTGGTACCGTCGAAGAAGAATTTGTTATACACCTAAATTTGGTTCCTTCACCTTTACCTACTATGCCAGTAAGCATAACTGTTATTATGCATATTATTGCTTTATCAATATTATGCATACTAACAGTTTCCGGCCGCACTTATTGCGACATGGCTAAGTAGGTCAAGCTGAATTCCAGAATGCAAGTTAAGCAATGCATTCTGGAGTTCAATCAAAAGTTCCAGCCAGGTCAACGGAAATATGGTGAGTCTATTGTTAACCACCGAAACGAGAGGTTGTGTGTCTTTTTAATTTACATTACATTTCATTACATTTCGATTACGTACGTTACAAATTCACCAAGATGAGTTTTCCTCCTTTGAAGTAGTGCAGGGCATGAGTAGAGAAGTTGCTGAACGGTTTCTTCCCCTTCTTCGTCCATGCAGCTTCTGCAGAAATCATTGGAAAACACACCAAGTCTTTTGATGTGTCTTCCTATTAAACAGTGTCCCGTAAGAATACCTATGGTAGAACCCAGATACAGGCGGTTTAAAGCTAACAAACTTTTCGAGCGTTTTGAATCTTCACCCGGCCAAACTTTTTTGGTTGCATCGCAGTTGTTACTCTCAGTCCATCTAGTGTCGGTTATCCTTAAAGCATCTTGTCTGAGTAGGACACCCAGCGATAGGTATACCTATGTTGTTCCATTCTGAGCGTAGGGAAGTTGTCGTGACCTTTTTGGCTAGTTCGTCCGCCATACAGTTGTCTGGTATGTCCCCGGCACCCATGAAAGGTGAATGTTGAACTCATTTGACATCTCCCTCATAGATATTTGAAAGTTTTGAACCGTGATGGATTTCGTAGAGACAGAGGCAAAAGATTTAAGGGCAGCTTGGCTGTCCGAGAAGATTCGAATACCCGTGGAGGATATGACGTTTTCTTTGAGCCAAGACAGCACTTCCTTAATCGCCAGAATTCCCGCTTAGAACACACTACAATGATCGGGTAGGCGGAAGAAAAGACTGAGATTCAGTTTTTCTGAGTAGATTCCACTTCCCAAACCTTCGCTGGTTTTTGAACTATCGGCATCGCTGCAAAAGCGTATTGCTTCATTTTCCAAGAGAGCACCATTTTCCCAAGCTTCTCTTGAGGGTATGGTTATTTGAAAATTATTAACAAACATCAACTTGGGGGTGGTGTAGTCGGATCGATTCGGTAGGAATCTAAAGTTATCTAGAATGGAAGATATCCAAGGGTGTGAGATTTAGTAGTACAGTATGAGAGTATCGGTCTTATTACCGAAGTAGACAGCCAATCGGTGGTTTTGGTAGAGTAACCCCATTTCCCACCAATGGCTTTTTTACAAGAGAAGAGTGCCACGTTATTTTTATTTACTCTTTCCTCTATATTGGTTTTTCAGGTCAGTTATGATTATTGGTTGAGAACCAATATTTCAATCTTATGCACCACAAAAAATGGAACGACCATATCAATAGCCTTGCTGCTAAAGTTTATGGCTCACTACGCAGTCTTTCTACCACTGGGCCATTCCTACCCGTAAAGGTCAAAGCTAAATTAGTAAAAGCATTAGTTATACCCATTTTCAGCTATGGGTGCGAAATTTTTGCAGACTTAGATTCAGCCTCGTTACGCAAGTTGCAATTGGCTTTTAATTCCATGACAAGGTTTGTTTTCGGCCTCCGGAGGTTTGATCATATTTCAGAATACTCACGAAAAATCCTTGGATGTACTTTACATTGCTTTCTTAGTTTTAAATGCATAGCCTTTCTCGTCAATATTATAAAAAGAAAAATACCGACTTATCTTTTTGACAAATTAACTTTTTCACAATCAACTCGAGGTACGAACTTAAGATCTAGTACGTACACATGTCTGACAACACGTCGTCAATTTTTCGTTCACTCTATTAAACTTTGGAATCACCTCCCACTCTCTTATAGGAACAAAATAGAACACAGCCAGTTTTTATCTACCGTTTTTCAATTTTTATCACAAAATAATTCTCTTTCATAAAATTTTTCTAAAATTGTTATGTTTAATTGCAAATAAGACTTTCTCTGTATAAGATTATATTGTAATTGTAATTTTAATTGTAATTTTTATTTAAATCTTTTTTACACTAGTAACACACACTTTATGTAATACTATATTCTACCTGCACTACTTTAAGAATTTATTTCTCTTTGTGCAGCGATGTATCAAAATAAATAAATACTAAATAAATACTAAATACCACAAAAAATGGGAAGGCTGTTCCCTGGTAGTACAATATACTGGCAAATAGTCTGAGCCCTCCAGGTTAGAATAAGTCTCCTTTCTTTTTTATAAAAAAAAAACGTTAGCATTTAGCGCAAGCACTTGAGATAAGCATTTGCTTGGGCCAGCAGCACTGGACAAAATTTGAAGGCCCCATCTTTCATTTGCTCACAAGGTATGCTTAAAAGAAATGAGCTATAATCAAATCAGGTATGAATTCTCCGAGCCGTCGTTTTGTTATTTTTAATGTTTTAATCAAGAGCTCATAAACAACGCGTAACGTTACCTAATTTCAAGCTTCACATAAACAACTATATACCTGCAAAGAAAAAGTGCCACCCCAAATCGCAACTGGGCAAATTTCAATGCCCTCGCTACTTTATCCAAAAATACCAAAATATTAATAAAGTTGGGTGAAAGAATCTCCACTCCAACGACAAGAAAGAGACGAAAAATCTTGAATACACGTTAGCCAAGTGCATTCATTTTAAACGAAGTGAAGGGTTTTGGCAGTGAGGAAAAATAAAAAAAAAATCTCCCTCTATTCAGTCGAAGTTTATTCCAAACTCAAAGACGAATTCACGTTTAATGTGTGTATATGGAGCGGAAAATGTGAATTTATTCCCATGAGCGAGGAGACTCCCAAATAACACCCGACTGCAAAACTGTCCCCTTTTCTCTCTACTTTTTTAATTTATTTTTCTATTTGAGAAAATTATGATTTTCACTGGCGCCAATGACACTCTCCAGCATTGGATTTTAGCAAAGATTGACAGCGCAAGGGTATGTAGGGAAATGAATTAAGTGGGTCGTTTTCAATATCATGATGATAGATTAATTTTAAGTCAAGAGGGTGTAAATAGATGGAGCAGAGAGCTTGAAGAGTGTCGGAAGGGAAAATCTATTTAATCCTTGAACTAATAGACTGCCAGCACTTCAGATCAGTGATTGCTTTCGAGTCTTTTTTGAATTGATGAGTAAAAGTCTTGAATTTATTTGAAAAGGGCGCTGTTATTATTTTTGTTTCTGGTGACAGAAATCAATATACTTTCTCATTTTCTTGATTTGATTTTATATGTTCTGCAATAGAGTTATTTCAATGTCAGTTATTTATATCTTTTTGTGCTTTTTTGTAAGATGCATTCGTCACCTTCGTTTATCGTAAAAAAGTACATTTACATTGAATATCAAAGATATTTATTTCACAACGATCAGAGTTTCATTGAGTAACCAGCATCAAATATCGTAGGCCAGTGAAATAAATCGATAACGATTTTTTGAAGAAAATCATCTTTTCCGAAGAGGCTTACTTTTATTTGACTAGTGCGTTAAATAAACAAAACTGGCGATGAAAATCCACAAAATATTCATGAGGTGTGGTTTTTGGGCTGGTGGAATCATCGGTCCGTACTTCTTTCAAAATGAAGCTGGTGACACCATTACTGTCAACGGAGAGCGGTATAGATCAATGATAACCAATTTTTTATGGGCGGAATTGGAAGAAATTGATTTTGACAACATTTGGTTTCAACAATTGAAATATTGCGAGAACAATTAAGAGATTCGATTATTTCAAGAAATTGTGATATTGAATGGCCCCCAAGAAGTTGTGATTTAACACCATTAGACTATTTCTTGTAGGGTTATTTGAAGTCATTGGTCTTTCAAAATAAACCAGATTCTCTTCAAGCTTTACAAGTCAATATTGAACGTGCCATTCATGATATACGACTTGATTTAGTGGAAAAAGTGCTCGAAATTGGGTTCATCGAATTTGTTGCTGCAGAAGAAAACGTGGTGGTCATTCTAATGACGTTTTATTCAAAACTTAATTGTATTGATTGAACTGCGCATTTAATAAAAAATACTTGAATTTCCTTAACAAAAAGTGTGTAGTAAGGATTTTGTCTCCATGTTGTGTGTGTTTAATATGAAATAAAAATGAATTCCCAATTATTGAATTAATGAAAACACTTTTTGTTAGTTTTGGTAATTTATTAACAGTATTAATACAACATTAATTATACAATAGCTACGCGTTTCGGAAAATTTCATTTTATCATCGGGCTACCTATTACAAAAACAGAAACAAACAACAGAGTTTTTGTAATAGGTAGCCCGATGATGGAATGAAATTTTCCGAAACGCGTAGCTATTCTATAATTAATGTTGTGTTAATACTGTTAATAAATAACAAAAACCAACAAAAAGTGTTTTCATTAATTCAATAATTGGGAATTCATTTTTATTTCATATTAAAAAGTGTGTTATTTTCAAAAAAGAAATCAAATCACTCTTATTGGAAAACCCTTTAGATATTTTCAGCGAGATACAAGGTGCTTTAAATGAAGCAAATTTTAAAGGTAGCTAAAGCTCGGCTAGCGATCATGGTGTAAGCGAGGCGGAATATGAGTGGTATGTAGCAATAAAGGTGAGCAAAAGCAGTCCATCACGGCGCGGCGTGCGTGTTATCAACAGTTCTAATGTCCATACTAAAATACGTCACTAGTGTTAAAAAAAAAAAGTGTTTGTCCATGAGTATCTCCTTTGGGGAGGAATAAGAAAGTCTTCCGTTAGTAAATTCATCGATATGAAAAGCGCTTTCTCGATTAGCCGTTTAGAATCGGCAAAAGATTGCAGGTCCCTTCCCCTCTCTATGTCCCAGGGATCACCGCTCGTCTGCGCCATCCTACTTGTTTTTTAATTTATTCTGTTGGATCCAGCGGTTCAGCTGTTTGTTGAAGAGTACAGCCATCTTTGAATACTATTGATCTTTGGTGAAGTAGAAAAGGCTCTCAAAGTCAACATCATTCTTTCACAAGACGTAGAAAATTGACGGGGAGAAATATCAGTGCTATTTTGCTTCAAGCTGTACTCAACCCCCTTACCACTTTGAAAACGTTCCAGGAACGCAGTAACTTTTTGAGTCTCAGTGGAAAACGGTATTGGATCATCATAGAAAACAAGATTGCTGAAAGGTCTGCCAGAAAAAACCGTTAGCGACACATTCTCCCGTCCTAGGCCAGCGCTTGGCCTGTCAGGCTCATTAATGACTGGTTTAATCATCGATTAAGCAGCTGTCAACTTCAAAACCATAGATCGTGTATAAAATACCTCCGTTTGGCAAAGAAATAACACTCTTGCTTTCCTTTAGTGAGTTTTTCTGAGCTGTGCAACTTTACTGCATTTTCTTATCAAGTTACAGACACTAGACGTAGCCACGTTGAGAGCTCGTTACTAAGACTGCTTTTTATTGCACGTCTACTTCTTTCTGTGATACCCGTGGTGTGGTGGATAGCATGTCCGCCAGATAAATTAGAGGTTCGAGTTCGAATCCCAACAGAGGCAAAAATGTTTTTTCCACGGGTATCGCCTTTCGCGAGCAATTGGCAAGTCCTCCGTTAGTATTCATTGCCATGAAAAGCGCTTTCTCGATTAGCCATTCGGAACCGGCATAAAATTGTAGGTCCCCTCCATTCCCTCACAAGACATGGTTGTGTGAAATGAGCTAGGCCCAGGGGCTCCTCGCTCTTTTGCGCCACCCTATTGTTTTTATTCTACTTCTTTCTGACTTTTCCACGAAGATCCAGCCCGATATTTTTCCTGTATGAGCACATGAGCAGTCAGAAATTGGCAACTTCATGCACATGAAAAGCGCTTTCTCTCTGTTCAGAATTGGCAAAAAACTGTTGTTCCTACCATTCATCCAATCTCTCACAATCTATGACTGAGAAAAAAGCGCCAGGCTCTAAGACTCCCCGCTCTGTTGCACCTCCCTATTAACTTATTTATTTGAAACAGTATTTAGTTGGAGTGCTCTTGCAAGTACTTCAAAAACCTCAGATGAAAAAATAATCAACTCTTAGTTAAGAGTATTCCATAGCCTCGTTCGTGAGAACGGCATAGAGAGAACAGGCAAAGACGAAAAGAAAAACAGTACAAACAGTACCGTAGAATGAGTATATAATAAAATATATATATAAAAAAATATATCTCAAAAGAGGGACACCTCTATGGCGGTTCAATCGATTTTCAGGGGATTTCTCCCTACTCATAGGGAAAAAGTGCAGAAAGATAATTGATCTAGCGGACTTATACTGTTTTCAAAGGTTTTTCGGAAAATCTCAAAGTTAAATTCCTCCCCACCTGAGGTAAGCAATTCAATATAAACTCAAAATAGAGTTCAAAAAGACTCATGAAATCAAAAGGCTCCTACTCTAGCTTCTTATGGTTTTTCTTTTACAAATGCAAAGCACGCCTCACTTTAAATTGATTCAAAACCACAGCACTTAAAAAAACTGTGTGACAAGAGTTATTGGCGACTAGAACAATTGCTTGTAAGTAACATAATTCTTATTAAAGACTTTAAATAAATTGTAGTATAATGTTTATTGCTTTCAAAAAAAAACCTTTTATTGGAAACGATTTGGGAACTTAACCCGCTATGCCGTTATGCGCTGTAAATTTAATTTCAAAAACAAAACCCAGCAACGCTGTTGCTCATTGAACTTTCAATTTGAAATAACAAGTGGTAGACTTGTTATTTATCACCATCAGCACAATTTTGAATATGTTCTCAATTCATAATTACATAATTTGTATCAAAAATCATATTGCCTGTTAAGCACAATAACCGAATTACGCTTCCACAGAAAGCAACTCATTAGCCTATACTAAAAAAAAAATAGACCCAATAAATTGAAAACGTTTTCAAAACAACGTAAGGTTTGATCAAATTAAGTAATTTCACAGTTCAATAAATTTTAAATTGTTTACCATCACCACCCGGGCTCACTTGACGCATCCCTACGTAGTTATCAGCTTCATGGTGTACGTTATATGGAGGTGTAGTAAAAAAAGCCTATTATTAATTTAAAATTTACAAAAACAATAAATAACTTTTGCTACATAATATGAATACATGTCTCATTACAAATTCATTACACTCCCATCCCAGCCTCAATATCCACTTTAGAGCAGTGCAAAAACACAACATAGTGTGCCTACTTGTACCTTTCAAATTTTCATCGCGGGTGATTTTTCACACATCAAGGATATCATGGCAATTCAGTTCACTCACTTTACTTTTATATCCTTTTTGCACAAGGGCCGGGCCAGTGAAAAAACGGCTATATTATCAGTTCTATACAACTGAACAAAAAGCTCGGTACACGTCCTTTAAAAAAACAAATTCATAATACACGTTTTTTGAGTGGATAATATCCGAGCATTTTTTTTTTTTTTTTTTTTTTTAAAAAAAGAGGAGACTTATATGCTAATCTGGAGAACTCAGACCTAATATCCAGTCCATTGTACTACCAGAGTAGCAGCCTTCCCTTTTTTTTGTGTTGCAGTAGTTGGAAATAAGTTGTTAGTAATTTCACATATATAACCTCAAGGGCGGCGTCCATATGAAACTGGGAGGCTGAAAGAAAAGTAGATGCCCAGAGCGGGATTCGAACCCACGCATCCGGCCTCTCTACCAAACACTCTACCACTGCACCACGGCCGCCCTAAAATATCCGAGCATAGTAAAAAAAAATTACAAAATTAACATTTTAAATAATAATCGTTGAGAGTGGAAGCAGGCTGTTACTATGGCAGTGTGCCTCCGGGGATGACATAAGAATAAAATACTCCACGTGTAGCCATATCGTTTGCCAGCGTAATATCGGTCATTAGTTGTAGTAGGTATGCATAGGTGGAAGTCATAATGATTTTTTATTTTTATTTTTTTTATACCATCAGCATGGATGATGGTTGTGGAGAGCAATTTCCCGAGAAATCAAAAAATTGTTTTTATACATTTTTTTATATATACTTTCATGTGCTTGTACAAATTGGGTACTTCCATCCGGTGAAATTTGTTGATTTGCTTTGTTCAATCAGGACTTGATACTCAAATTGGATTTTCAATTAGAAGAATTTTTCTTCTTCTTTCTCACAAAAAAAAAAAAAAATCAATCACAGAAAAAATAGACATGAGAGGGAAATATACGACAAGGAAAATGGGCAAAAAATAAAAAAGAATACCCACATATTCAAGGTTCGATTAGCAATCACAATTTCAGAGGAAGGAACACGTTACCTGTTTGGATTCCAAGGAGGAATTTGAATGAGAAAGCTCGATGAGGGAAGAAAATAAGAACACAGGGAAACCAAAAATTACATTGGAAAAGTTTTTTCTATTGTATTTTTATTTGCTTTGCGTGATTCGTTTCTTTTTTTTTTTTTTGCTTCTTTTGTAAGAAAATTCCTACATATCATCCAATTTAAGGGAAATTCATTTGGGAAGTGGCTTTGTAGAGGAATGAGAATGAATTGTGCACCACAAGAACGATTTTTTTGCCAAGAAATTTGCTCCCAAATTGGATGCTACAGTGGTATGGAAAGGTGTACATCCTTAACCAGATATAGCTATCTATGTATGTAGATATTGACTAAAGTTGTTGTTACAGCTGTGGGACAGTATTGATTTAAGTTTAGTAAAAGAGGTTCAAATTGAAAATGGTCGTATGAAATTTTACTTTTGTGTCTTTAAATCAGTCAGATTGTAGTTCTGATGTGATTACGCTTGTGGATTTGAAATTACTTTTCTTGTTTTCCCAAACCATCTGGCGATTGTCTTCCTTCAGCTTACTACAAAGTGGTCTCTGTTTACACACCTTGATTCAGTGTTCAAATTCACTCCATTGATTGTTTTCATTTTTGAACTACAATGATATCACTACTATCGATACATGTATGTATCTCTTTTATTTAACAATACAATAGTTGACAGGTTCTATCATCAGTCAAGCAAGTCTATTGAAACAATGCAAGGCATGTTAGTAATAGGTAATGACAAGTATCTCAGGTGAAAACGATTTGCGTCGTCGCATTCGTTGTAAAATGGATGATTTAATGGTTTCGGGTTTTGTGATGAATTCGACTTTGAAACGGTTGGTTTTTTTGACGTGTGCTTTTTAATCTGGCAATACTTTATTCGGAGTTGATGTTTTTGACAGTTGTCACTTGATTTAAGCTGAAATTGGTTCGCCATTTTGCTGTGAAAGAATTAAAGCCGCAAGACTCGAAGCGAAATCGATGTTGATGCCGATTTTTACATATATAATTTTTAGTTTTAAACCTGTGAGTTACCTTCAAGATCGGGCGATTTAACACCGCTATACTATTTTGTGTCGAATTTCGTCGCTTCGTAGATAAGTCCAAGACGATTGACACCTTGGAAGAGAGTATTCGACATATTCTTGCTGACATACGTCCTCAAATACTACAAAAAGTAGTTGAAAACGGGGCACTCCGACTCGAATTTATTGGAGCCAACTGCAACGGACGCTTGCCCAAAATCAGTACTAAAACATAAAGGCAAACCCTTATATTTGTAACAAAGCTTAGTTCTTGGCCCTAACACAAAATCAAATGCGTTTTACATCTTCATGAAAGCCACACGTCTAAAAAAAAAACAGCAGCAACAGAACTGTAGTTTCGTCTTCCCGTTCGTTATAGGACCTGCATTGGCTGGCACTCTTTGCATGAGAAACTCATAGAAAGGCGCGTCCACACTAAGCCGACCAACAATATTCGTCATATGACGATCGGCAACACCGAATTAGTGTAGTGGACGGCCTATAGGCCTTTCTAAATACCGAAAGCCACGAATTCAAACTGAATGAAATAGTTCTGACTGCCACCCGGCGTAGGGTACGCTACTTAACGATTCTACACTACTTATAAAGAAATTTATTGTGTTTAAGTATAGGTATTGTTTCATGTTGAACGTATTAAGTTAGAAGCTCGGCTTGAAGCAATTTCGGGAGTTCATAATAGTGTCTTTCACTGCTTTGTTGCTTTGACTCTGACTCGATTTCTTTTTTGATGTTCCTTCTGTTACTTCATAATCAAGGTCCCATATCAGAGGACCGGAACCTTTCCTCTGAGGTGTGAGCTTGATACTTTCTTTTATCGCTACATATCCTGGTACACATTAAACTGTTAACTTAATAAGTCCTGTTAGCTTTTGTATAGTCTCAGTTGGCTTACTTCTGCAGAATATCAGACAACTTTGAAAAATACGCACATACATTTGTAAATATTTAGCTCCATTAAGACGAATGTTGGAGTGAAAAACATTCCGACAAATTTGAATTATTTGATAGTCAGTAAACACAGTATTGCATATTAACGTCTGCAATCGAATATGAGCTGTGAGCAAATTGTAGGATGAGCTCATTCATATCCCTCGATCATATAGCTGCCAAAAAACAGAGCTGTAAAAGAATGCATTCATTTTTGTATTGCAGTCAAATGATGAAAAAGACTTATCTTTCGAATATTTTGACTTCATGTTAGTACTTAACTTTAAAAAAAAATTCCCAGTCAATTATGAAGTCTTTTGTGAACCAATCATCTAGAGCAGTCAAAAGACTTGAAGTCAAAAGAATGCAATACTTTTTAACTGGTCGCAATCTTGGAAGTCTCTTAAAAGTCTTTTACATTCTTTGCAATCATGAAGTCTTTTGATTGCATTGAAAGTAATGCAGTCATTTGGCTGCTTTGGAGTCTTTTGACTGCTTGAAGTCTTTTTTACTGCGTGAAGTCATTTGATTGCTTGAATTCTTTTTAACTGCTTGAATTCTTTTGACTGTTTGAAGCCTTTTGATTGCAATTATAACATAAAAAAAATTTTTAATTTTAAACTAGGATTATTTTCAAATTTTAATAGACCTTGAAAGGCAACTTACATATATTATGAAAATGAAAGCATAAGAGCAACGTAAATGCTTTAAGTCGTAAGGAACCTGATGTTAAGAAAATTCAAGCAATCAAAATACTTCAAGCAGTAAAAAAAAAATTCAAGCAGTCAAAAGACTCCAAGCAGTAAAAAAGAATTCAAACAGTCAAAAGACTTCAAGCAGTAAAAAAGACTTCAAGCAGTCAAAAGACTCCAAAGCAGCCAAATGACTGCATTACTTTCAATGCAATCAAAAGACTTCATGATTGCAAAGAATGTAAAAGACTTTTAAGAGACTTCTAAGATTGCGACCAGTTAAAAAGTATTGCATTCTTTTGACTTCAAGTCTTTTGACTTCTCTAGATGATTGGTTCACAAAAGACTTCAAAATTGACTGGGACTTTTTTTTGTAAGTTGCAGTACTGCGATAAAGAATGTGAATGCATTCCAAATATACAGTTAAATGAATGAGACTTTTTGCAATGCAATACCAAATGAATGCATTCTTTTACAGCTCTGCCAAAAAATACAACCACCTATTTTGCCTCTTCCCTCGTATGATCAGACACAAATGCACAGAGGATTCGAAACGTACAATCTTGACCATTTTATTTAACGAATTGATTCCTCTTGTTTATAAAATAAATACATTCATATTTCTTCAGACAAAATGCGCATTATTCCTTATCCGACGAGGTAATATTTCTAAATGAAAAAACAGTATCATTGTAATCCGAAGCGTGGCACTAACTATTGTTAGCAATAATTCTGATCTCCAAAAAAAAGAAGAATTTAAAACGTTTCAGCACAAACATTCGAAAACAGCAGACTTCACATAAGAAGCAGTAGGCAACACTACGAAGGTGTTAATGATATCCTTGGAAATGAAGCAAAATTAACAGCAATTGCATGGCTTGATTAGTTTAAATAATGCACAATATGATCAATCACTTGGTATACATTTACATATATGACATTAAATGAAAGCATTAGTCCATGGGGTTGTAAAAACACAGACAACTGATCGAAAGTCATCAGATATTTTAAACCTGAACTCGAATTTGGTCTGTTTGACAAGGAATGCTTGACATCAGCACGATTCCAATGCCCGCCAGACTCTTCGGTAACTAGGTGATTGCTTCATTCATTATGCCGTGGAAGCTTTCGAAGAATAACATTTTGTGGCTTTCTTTGGATTTACTCCAACAACAAAAAAAGGTAACAGTTCGATTCGATGGCTTAGATTTGAATATATTTGAATCTTCTTTTACTTACATTTTGGGGCTATCGAAATTTACACAGGTCTCGTTGTAACAATATGTTTAGTCGGGTGCGGATTCATAAAAGAAAAAACAGCCAATGCTTGCTGGCAACTCAGGCATTTTGCCACTGTTCCTGCAACATGTGAAAATGACTAATGCCAAATAATTGACTGCACTAAAAAAATTCCTCACTCAAATATTGCACTAAAACAAATTGAAAAAATTCCGATACGAAAGGACATAACATGGGTGTCCTATTGCCTTTGATTATGGACACTGATTGTATTCTAGAACATGAATATTCTTATTTATAAACACGAAAAGGTGCCTCAGAACGTTTAATTCTCCAACTAGAAACTAGAGACAAACAGATATCATAACAGTGACAGGAGATCTCAATGCTTCGACAAAAGTGCTCTAGGCATTAAAGTGGCAAGAAGCAATTGTGACCAGCTAATAGATTTCTGAAAACTCTTTACGTTATTATTGACGTTACGTTATTATTGAAGGTATCTACTCTAACCTGTCACGAGATCAGCTGGATTTCTACTGATTGGCAGTGATCATAAATACAGTTAAACCCTATCGCTGCTCTTGTCCTTTCGTTCTTTATTCAGTGAATGTGGAGCTACCAGGTTTGGAATGAAGCGTGATGACACTCTTATAATAACTAAAATGCACCTTCAATATTAACCACCAGCTTACTACACTAAAGAAGAGTACTGACAGACTTCGAGATCAAACAGCATCGCTAACTAAAATGGGAACCAGTGGCGCCCAGAATTAGTATGACTGCTTGTTGGGTTCGTGGTTCAAATCCCAGAAAATTTCGAGAGTACCGCCTGTTTCGAGGAATAAACAACTCCTCCGAGGGTAATTACACAATGCCACAAAAAGCGCTTTCTAACTTAGCCGTTCCGAATCGACATAAAACTGTGGCTACTAGAAATGCGTCTGACCACGAATTTTTCACAGCTTTGTTGGGTCACCATATTTGTTTTTTTTTTTTAATGGAAGCCCGCAATGATTTTCGTTTCATTTAGGGAAAAACATGCAATTTTGTATTCTTCTTTAGGGATTACTCACATGCAAACTTCTTTATTGCAGTGCAACTCTCTCAGTGATAAAAAAAAGCTTCATTATAGCCAATTAATCCGATGTTCGTAAAAAGTAAAGCTTTGCTTTAGATATTCAATTTTTCAAAGTTTAAAGAAAACTTTAATTTCTGTTTTACTCTCGATTTGATTTGAAAGTTCAACAATAAAGGATGAACTCTTATCTTGAATTTATATGTTAATTTCTTACGTTTGTTTAAAATTTTTCAAAACCATGCAGACAGTTGAAATGCAAATGTTGAAAAAAATATCCAATGAATTTTCATCTGTATCAATTAAAATCCCACTGAGGAACTGAAAGAAACTGACACCTGCGAGACAACTTTTTTTTCCAGACATCGTGTGTTTTCCACTTTGTTCTGTGTTCATGTGTTGTTTAAAAGGCATTCATTGCTGAGAACTTCCACGTCGCTATTTGGGTCGGTGGCGGTGGATCGTTTTTGAAATTCATTCCAAATTTGTATTCAATCTCTTAAATGGATCACAGCATCCAAACTCTGACGCTAAAGCATAGCAATCAAGATCACTGTCGCAAAATTAACGAATATTTTTATTTTTTGCATTGCCAACATTGCACTTAACGCTGCTCAATTTCCGGTAAAAGTTTCCGAAAAATTCACAACTTCCAAGTTGACCATTAATTCTCCAAGAATTCCTGTATAGCTCTTCTATTTTTCTTGGCACGAAATTCTTCATTTCCAACTAACTAAAGACTTCCCTTTTTAAGTCCGTTCATTCTTATTTCCCGAGCTAAAACATTGTCCCATCAATTTTAGGCCCCTAAGAGAAGTAGCGTCTCTTAAATTCGATTGGCCTAAAACATTTATGTCAACATTCATTACTTCAGACAGAATTGTTTTCCTTTAATTTGTCGGAAGCCTTTAAATAAATTTAGTTGCAACAGCCACAAGCCTATTACGATCCACTGTACCGAAATTAATCCCTCAAAACATTGATGTTTCGGTTCGTTCACCTCTAATCCGCCTAAAGCTATTACGACCGGAATATAAACGGAAGCTCATACTCTTCGTACTAAATTCACATGTACTTACCAAATCACACAGTAGTGGTATGTGAACTAACTAACTATGAGTGTGTCCTTTAGTTTGCCCTGAATGCTCATGTACATAGTAATAAGCAAGGCATACAAACAACAAATCGAGCCATCACCCAACCGATATACCAAAATGACCAAAAGCCTCTCTACTAAGCTGGCCACATGACTCCTAACTAAGATTACAGAAACGCAAAACCGTTTGCAGTCAGTTTGCTTCAAAATGCACAGATGCAATGCCATTGCCTGCTTGTAACCCATTTGCATATATGGATCATGGCGGCAGGATGTCTTTATTAAAAACCTGGATTTTCTATTTTCCCAATGAAGAGATAGACACCCAACCCAATTTTTGCATTGAGGAAGAGGAAGGGTGACTACAGCCACACCGGTTTTCCCAATAACCAGCAGCAGTAGCACCAAGTTAGTAGCCGTTTGGTATAGCAGAGTAGACTACATCTGTACCTATAGATGTATTAACCAACCAACCGCCGAAGGCAGCAATTTGCTTGATTAAGTTCCAGGAGTAGGAAACTCCCTTGCAAGTGCGAATATTGTGCAGCAATTTATAGAGTAAAATGCGCATTGTAGCGAACTGCTACTGGCATCAGGAATCTGCATGCTCCGAAGTTGTTGACATGGTTCGTTTGGTGTTGTTGGTAATTTTTCCTTTTTTTTCAATGCTATGCCGAGACAAGACACATATGTATGATACATTCAGCGTCGTTGGGGTTGGTTAGCAAAGGGTTTTTCTAACAATCTGTTTTCAAACTATGTGCATGAATGGCTTCTCTACGAGGTGCTGGGTAACTAACTAGCAAAAGGGACATTGTTTGTCCTTCGTGGTGGACTGTCGACTAAGAAAGAATGGAAAACAAACTTGCAAATCAAATTGAAATTGAAATTTTTCGGCTTGTTTTTCGTTTTATTTTTTTTGGCATAACGTTGGCGTCGCGTCGTTGTGGTGTTGTTCTTTTCAATTTGTTTCGAGGGATATCGTGATAACAGAAAGCGTATGAATATGGTTTCAAGGTTGTCCTTTGGGATGCCACTTTAACAGTTTTTTTTCTTTTAACAAAAAGATTGAATTTAAAAGTGGAAAAAAAAGGTTTTGACAATTTCTTGGAAAAATAATATTGACTTTCGAATGAGCCATTGTTATTCTACTTTTCTGTGAATCAATGCGTGGAATACTTTCATAAGAATTATTATGGGAGTGTAATGTTTATTTCAGCTTGTTTTCAAGTTCATAGCCCATTGAAACGGAGCCCCTCTGGTATGTGAAATATTAAAATAATAGGCGGCGTGGGTCTTGGAACCCACACTTATAGAGAAGTTCCGATTTATGGGATGCGTAGCCGTGTTCCGGTCGCTGGGCTCATTAGTAGGAAAAGTTTGAGTCAAAATATGTAAATATATGCAGGAAACGCTGAGGAATGAATATGAAAATAGTCTTTTGCTCTCACTGAAAGGAGCGTAGCAATATCTTTTAGTAGGTGATAGCCATATGGCGCCTCTGGCGAGATATGGTAAGCATGTCCGCCTCTTAGTTTGGACTTCGAGTCTCGCGTCTCAGAAGAATGAAATTGTTCAACCATTGGTGTCCCTTGTGTGAGAAACTGGCACGTCCTTCTTGAGTAATGAGACTCCAATGAAAAGATAATTCTAGGTAAGCGGAAATCGTCAAAAATGTTTGGTTCCTGTAATGCCATAGGCCCGAGTCTCTTTGAGCTTTGTCGCATCACCATATTTATTTATTTAGATGATGGTCATAAATATACGGGCTATACTGTCATTAGAATCAAAGCGGTGTTCAAAATTCAAAGACAAGCTGCAGTGCAACGATGGCTGGATAAAATCGGGTCAGTACTGGAATCCAGTTGAAACAAACTACACTGTTTTCAGGCCTCTAGAACAAGAATAAAACAGAATCCCACGAAATTTTCTAAAATCCGCCAATGACAGGTGGTCATCTTTAGAAACATGTGCCGGGTTTTCAAAAACCTATGGCCAGATATTTCCAAAAAAAAAAAAAAATTGCATTTTCGCTACAGCAGGCCTCGACTGTCTTTGTTGATTGGCATTTTGACGGGTCACAACCCTTTGGGTACCCACATGATGAGAATCGGCATAAGAACATCCGACTTACGTAGGGGATGCCAAGACGAAGAGGCAGAGGAGGAACCATTCCACTTCCTCTATGAGTGTCCTATCTTGGCCTACTAGGAAAAAAGCCCTAGGAGAATACTTTTTCACCAATATGGGCGACATCTCTATCCTCCCACTAATCAGCATCCACAAATTCATCCAGAGCTCCAAATAGTTTAGTGGGGGCTCCCATCCATAATAACCTAGTCACAAACTCAATCCTCTGCCACGCCTCTCCTCTACCTCATCATCCTCTGTTATCCGGAAGCACCTCCATCCAACCTAACTTAACCTAACCTGATGTGCAACGAGTGTGATTGTCAGTGCACGCCCGTTTTACATTTAACCGTATCAGTAGTCGAGAAAAATGACATTTGTTGGATAGTTTTTAAGCAGAAGAGAAGGAATATCACAGCAACATTAGACAATCGGTTTCGAATAATTTGGAAAGTTTTCACTAAATTTCTATTCGTGGAATAATCACAGCAACGTCAACCATGTGAGGAATGGAGGGGAATTGATTCCGAATGCCTAACTGAGAGAGCGCTTGTCATCGAGGTTTTTTCAATCCCGGAGAACTTGCTGACTAATCGTTATACTCGTAAAAAAACTATTAGATGTTTCTTGGATTCGAACCTCGAACTTCCACGTAACCATGTTCACTGATTTCAAATTCTTGAACATCGTAGTACAGGGGAAAACAGAGTCGGGTAAAGCATTCCACATTCGAGTCGTGCGGTAAAAATATGGTTCTTTATTCTCAACTGAACGTCTGATGTTGTGTTCAAGGTAAAATTGTTGATCACTCTTTGCGCGGTGCGGCTGCTGTTGTGGCAAAATTGTTTCAGGGGAGTAAAGCATCTGGCTGTTCATTAAAGCACTGTTTGTAAGAAAATCGATAAAAGAGAGTAAAGCAGGTAGCGTTTCGAAGATGTTCAAGAGAATTAGTCGATTCTTCAGTTGAAGTATCACCTATCAGCTCTAAAACTCAATTTTGAACCATATCAAGCAGGGGCAAGGATTTTTGAGGGGCTCCTGAACAAACATGGGAGTTGTACTCCAGTTTCGGTCGAATGAAGGCTTTTTAAATTATAGCCAGATCAGAAGGGAACTCATTTTTCTGTTGGAAATTTTTGAAATACTAGCTGAAGCCCTCAAACCTTATTACCGGTCGATTGTACTACCAGATAGCAACCTTTTATTTGTTATCGCTTTACAGATGTTTGTAGGAAAGCCAAAAGAGGCTGCCATGGCAAGGAGCTTAAATCAGAGTTCAATAAGCAAATCATACATAAAAGTTCCCGTTACACATCCGAAGGCCAGGGACGTGAATAAGGAAACGAATACAAAAATCTAAGGGTTAAATCGTTATCAAAACAGTTATGAGGGTAAGAAGTATCAGACAGAAGATTGTTTATGAAAATAACGACAAGCGTCGAAGACAAAACGGAGCAGTGGGGAACACCAGCATTTCTGAAGTCAGTAAAAATACAACAACGAAAGAGTATTCTTAAAGAAAAAAGAGAAGATATTTTTTGCTTTAGTCCATTCCTGTGTGTTTTTTGATCTGAATTTAAAAAGAACACGCTGATTGCAAGTCTTGGAGAGCTTTGCTCCCCTTGAAGCCTTAAGACTTATAAATCAATGTTTCATTAGTCTATCAAGGATTCTAATCCACTTATACTGAGAGAAAACTCTTGCTTTGTCGTCTTTTACAAAAGGTAGAGTTAATAACAAAGCAATCGACTCACCTCTCGTTTTATTTCCACATCAATCTGAAAGAAAAAAAATAAGTAAATGTATTACTTTACGATTTTTTATTATTTTGTTTATATTTATAGTTCATTCAATTTTCGAATTTCAAAGCCTAGGTAAAACAAAATGACGAACTGTTAGAAATGAAATGACCCCCAAAATCAAAAAGCTCAAGAAGTTTTTGGAGACTCAAACTTATTTGAAGGCAGGTGGTACGATCTTTCATTTGTGGTACGTCGTATGCAAATGGCACTGGGGCACGTAAAGAGTTGATAAATCTTTCATTTTTTGGTATTGAAATGAGAAGTGAACAAAGTCTTATGTCCTAAGGAAATGGCGTGTTAGGGGAATATGGTTAACTGTTCAACTTTTTTTTATCCTAAACTTTTAAACTTAAGAACTACCTTTTTAAAGAACAAAGCTATGATAACAGGATTCTTCTGTACCTTACACAATCTTCCTGTTTTCTCGCATAAAGTAAGAGTAACGGTACCAGTTTAAGTGAACCTCATTTTTCTAAATTTAAAACCACTTCAATTGCTCTCTTTATCTACATCCTTAGCAAGATAAAACACCATGTAATTGCCTATTTAATACCCCACACGTATTTCTTAAGGAAGTGGATTACCCGTAAGCTAACGAAGAACCTAATAAAACAAAACCCCGATATCGCAAATGCTATCGCTATATCGATATATTTACACCAAGAATCAGCCATTATGGTTCTTGTTAGCAATAAAACATCGATGGCTAGTCGTTAACACCAGATGGCCTTCGGTATACAGCGGAGAACAGATAATAAAACATTTCAATAGGATGTTCTGTCAAACAAAAAAACAAAAGAAAAAGAAAAAAAAAAAAACTGCTGAGCGCGACAGAATGTGCAAATCCAACGTTTGGGTTTTTTCTTCTTCTCAGAAGCTCGTCATCGCGTCCTCCTTCAATGCCTGAAGCTTGAAACCCGCACTTGCATCATTTCTCATTGGCAATTGGCAGGCAGGCGTTTCTTTTCTATACCTTCTGTCTATTGCTGTTGTCAGCAAGCAGAAAAGCAATGGCAGAACGTAAAACCTCTTTAGGTGGCTAAACACAAAAGCTCACTTAATTCGATTTCATGGATTTAGATTTTGGATTTGGGATTTTCCTCCTTCTGTCACTGAGCTGCACCACTCCACACTCCCATGCATACCCCTACCTCCCACCGTCAACGTCAAATTGATTGCGCGTGAAATTTCCATTTCCACCGACATATTACAATATAAAGTCGGTATACAAATGGGTATAGCATAGTCAAGTCAGTGTAGCTACTTGGCTGTCAATTTGACAAGCGCACAGCTTATTATGTTTTCGTGTGCCTTGACGTGAGCTAAGACTCAGAGATTATACCAGAAATGCTCTTGTTTAGAAACACAGCCAAAAGAAGAGATAGAGGCTTCGGATTGGACTGGGACTGGGGCTGGGACTGATGCTGGCAGGCACCGTACATCAACACAGACAACGCCAGCTAAACGAAAGTTGAAGGTTGCTAAAGAGTGAAACGCATGCCGCGAAAAAAATAAAACAAGGAAAAAAAAAAACAAATAAAAATACACAATTCAGGTTTTTGGTTTGCAAATTTTTCATTTTATTTTAAAGAGTAGTATTTTTTTATCGTTTTATTTTGCTTCACACTTTGGTGTAGTGTGAGATGAGGGTGTGTGTTGTTTATATGTGGTGCGGTATAGTACGCACGTACGCCTAAAGACAGTAGCATCGGTCGGATGAATATTTAATGCGTGACTGTATTATTCTGCCGTTGGGTGTATGTGTTTTGTTCTTAAAATGGAATATATTAATGCCTTTAGTGTGTATTTACTGTTATCTGTGGAGAAATGAAAGTAAACAGTTTCACCAGAGCTATATTTTGCATACTAATCGCCATTACGCAACACCACAAATGGTCACACTATCCTAGATGGTCTGGTCATATTGTATCGCTTTCACAAGTCCAATGCGGTAAAGTAATTTCGTCGCCCCATGACTCAGTCGTACAGCAGAGCTTATGAAACACAGCATTTGCCAAAAGATCTTCATACATTTTAACCCAATTGAGGGCAAGTTGATGGGGGAAAAACCTACAGTGGTGACAGTCTCAGGTCCGGCATGGTGTTGAATGAATTAGAGTTGGTTACGATTAAATGCATTTTGAACTACCTCCGCTCTGGTAAGGTATTTGTGTGAAAAGAGTGTTTGTGACATTGTGTGTTGATGGGTACATAAACCGAGAGCAGGTTAATGCACTTATGTTATTGTGGGGCTTAGGCTTGTTGAATTAATGGAATGCGGTTGTGGGAAATAAACCAACTGAACTGACACCAGAATGAAATAATATTATTGTTTTGTTTTGCACTAATCTGCTTTCTATTTAATGTGGGTACAAATGTCTTTGAATGGTTGCAAGCTTAGACGTAATTCTATTTCTATTTATCAAACAAAAGAGCTGGCCGACGAACTTGAAACAGTTTCTTTTTGTTATGACGTATGTAGAGCATAAATAAAAGAATGATGCACAAATTTAATAGAAAAAATTTCACTTTGATGAGATAGTTCACCTACAAGACGAATATTTCCTATTAGTGTTGGCTTACGAAATTTCAACTGAAGTCACTGGTCGACAATAGTTTAGATGCTTTATTCTTCACAAATTCGGTGTTATAGGGAGTAACTCTGCAATTGGTTTTGAGTTCAGAATATTAAAAACCTTAAGAAATATGCTTTCTCATTCCAATCCTTTTCTGGCCTTGAAATTGAAGAAGAGGAACACAGTGTTTTACATCTTTTAATGAATTTTTTTTTTAATAAAACGCAACAAAAACTACTAATAAAGCAAAACTTTGTCAGCCATTCAAACATTTTCTTTCAAAGAACAAAGGCTCAAAGGCTCTTGAAAACGTAAGCTGTTAAAAGAAATCCAATCTCATGTTTGGATTAAGCAGAAAAAAGCTTTTAGAAAAAAATTGTTTGCTTTTCACGTCATTCAAAAAGAGCATTTTCGATGGCCTGTGTTATAAAGCCTATACCGCTGATCTAAGAAGTCCAGATGTTCGATTTTTTGTAAAAAAAAGTATGAAATGGATTTACAGCTGCTTGCTAAAAGTTGTCAGTAAGTTCGTAAGTAAGCATTGCAGTACCGTGTTCACTAACCAAGTGGCACTGACTCGAACGAAAGGCGCCAACTTTAAAAGGCCCCAACTCGGAAACTATTCATCAGATCAACTTGGAAAATTCAGGAGGTATTCTCCAGATGTTGTACTTTAATATAAAACAGTAAAAAGTATGTATACATAAAATGTATGGGTTTTTGAGTGCACTTATTAATGAGGTTTTTTATTTTTTTTTCCAAGTTGTTCATCTGTAAAAAATGAAGAAACTCTATGTTTAACAGTCATTTTCTTATAAAAAGACCTCAAAGTCAAAACTTTGCTGGCGGAAGATAATTTGAACACCATTTAAAACTGAAAATTTGGCAGCCTTAAGCCAGAAGCACGGTTGCCATTTACCAAAAAAATATGTGTCCAAAGCTGAGAATAAAAATGACCAAACACAGCTTAAAATGACCAAATCTATGATCAATTCCGATGAAGAAAGAAGTAAGAATAAGTTCTCAAACGGAAAAAGCAGTATGAGAAGTGCTTGTTTAAGGAAATATAGAAATGGCATGAAAGTATGAGCTTCAGAGTGTGTAGAAACCAAAAGTTTTAAAAATCATGTTAGGGTGGAAAACCAAGAACCAAGCCCGTAAAGAGCGCCAAGCGTCAAGCAAACATAGTGGTAGAACCGCAGTCATTTCTGAGGATCTGGAAAAGTAACTTTTGCAGACTCAACTTAGATGATGGTCGACATTGCCATACTGTAGATCAAATGAAGTTAGGGTTGCAGACCCTAATGGATTTGCAGATGGTCCTGATGCCGAAATTTTCAAGGAAGCTAGAGATTAGCTTGAAAGGGGAATGCACCAGCTGCATGGTTTAGTCGGGAAAAGCATGTTCAATGAATGGAAAACCTTGCAATTGCACCAAGCAACAAGCTGCTGCGTACAGCGTCATGAAAATTTGTCAAAAAAACTTTGGTTTTCGGTTCTTAAAACAGATTTTGTCACGAAGTCTCTACGCATGCCGGTCATTTGAAGAGAAACAGGTGTCTTTTGACATCAACGTTTGCTACCTGATCTTTCCCCTGCAAAATCCTAGTTCTACTTCAGACCGGGTTGATGGCAAACCCAAAACTCAAAAAATACCTAGCTAAATATTAAGGGTAAACAGAGGTTTTTCAAAAGAACGTGGCTACTGCTTTATAAAGATGAAGAATCTGAAGTGTTCTTCTTATTTCATTTCGTTGCAAAAAATTACCAAATGGAATAAAAATGACTGTGTGACCAAGTGAAAAAATAAAGAACAAATTTGGACATAAATGACCAAACGGGTAGCCGTGTATAGGAGCTCAATTTCAATACAGTTTTAAAGATTTTTATTTCTACAAAAAAATAAGTCTAAAATTAGGTCTCTACCATCAGTATTGACAGAGAAGTCGAATTGGACACAGGTCAGAGTACACCAAAGTTGGCTTTTTAAATTGTCGTTTATTTACATTGTAAATTGACGTCAAAGATGAGAAACGGACTTTACTGTAAAACAATTTTTTTCTTAGAAAATTACCAAGAATCACATCCCAAAGTATGTAGCATGAATTACGGGACACCCTGTATATTTTTTTAAGAAATCGATTTTTTTCGACCCTCCAGGTGCAACAAAGCAATTATCAATAAATACTAAATACTAAATTTAATTTCTTAAGCAAAGCAATAAAGTGGAGTAACGCGCAAAGTTGAGCTGTGTATTGATGATGACTGATATGCTTTTTCACTTGATTCCCCGTAAATTTTCAGCAAAATGTCTCCTAACCAATAAACTTCAAGTTCAACAGACTATACTCTAACCAAATCGCAATCAACAAAAAAATTTTGAGCCTCTCTTCCAGCTCCTCATAGCATGTAGATCTTATAATCATGCCTATAATGATTTAACACACTTCGACACTGACAGCCACAGAGCGATTGAATGAGACGAAGAAAGTTACTTCTCAAACCTAATCGTTCTAGTCCTTGAAGTGTTCCAGATTGTGGTTATGGTGCACTTACAGATTTAACCCTCAATTTGATATGTAAGATAACATATAAGATTTTTTATGGGTGAAATGACATCACATAGTTTTCCTCTATTGAAATAAACAAAAACACTGTACAAGCAAAATCGGTAAAGACAATGGAGAACCACCCTTCTAATGTGCATGTCAACTGTCTAGCTTTTTCATATTAGAAGCCTGTTCCTGTTCGACTGTATACCTTTATACTTTAACTTGCTACTGCAAATTCAGTCCCAGGAAGTGCCATTTTGTCAATATTGTCTGTCTAACAAAATCTTGGTAGTTTTCTTTGAATGCTTCTAGAGACTCAACAAATTGAACAAAAATCAAACTCATATTGAATTTTTGAAAACCTTGATATTTTACCCTTCTTATCCCAGTACCTTCATGAAGGTCCGGATTCGATTCACTGCAGTGAATTAAATAAGCCATCAAGTTTTTTAATTAACATTAGGCTGCGCTAATCAAGCGCGCTATACTAAGCTCAAAATATAGTAACTTTCCCAAGAAAACAAGTGGAAAATGTAAGAATATTCCATTCAGCAATCAACCTCTCTCCATTAACGAAACTTCTCAATACTTTGAACCAATAAATGCCTCAAGTAACGTCTTGCGATTACACAACACGGAGAAATTTGCCGAACTCAATAAATTGCCAATTACCCAATTTTTATAGCGTAACTATGAACTTGACATCTATTGGCAAAGTCTTTCGAAGAATTAGCCAACTAATTTTAATTGTAATTTCTTTGCCATTCCACTCCACAGCAAAGTCCGATTGTGGGCGCCAATGTTTGTAGTGTATGCGTCAGCAACTGTTGTATCTTAACAACACAAAATTCCATCAAACGTGGGCAGGACTACGATGGCGACGATTTGTTTTGCCCACTCTACCACACAACTAATAATCTCCTTTAACTATTATTTGCTAACTCAGCACAAAATGTTGTCAGGTCAATTGCTTCTGAAATATCTCTCCATTCCTCTCGTTCGCAAGAGGAAGAGGAATCTATGATTAAGCGATACAATTCCGAGATGAAAGCACAGGTGTGGGGTAATGATTGGGTGCGGTTCAATGACAATGCTTCTTCAACGATGACGACCACAGCGATAAACAAGAGCTTACAACGATGATGGAAGCGATAAGATTATGATTAATTGTGTACTGCTTTGAGTTAAAATACAAATCAGAGAAAAGATGTGCGGGAGGAGAGCACAGATAGCACCCACAACCACCATGCCGCAAATAAAAGTAAGAATCTTGACACGCGACATTGACCCAGATATCCTGTTACGTTATTAATTTGTCATTACTCAACGCAATGAGTGTATGTTCGTTGACAAGCCATCAAGGTCTTGATGGGGAGCTGTAATTAAAAAGGAATATTTATAAAAAAAAAAAAACACTCTACCACTGCACTACCTACATATCATACATACTTTAGAGGATGTTTAAGGACGAGTTATGCATTTCTCTTGTGTCTAGTGGATCTGGCTGTTGAAATTTGCACGTAATACGTTCTCGTTAAGTATCGCTAGTGCAACCTAGTCAAAGGATAACAACTGTGTACTTCTGGTGGAAGTATGCATTCGTGTGCACTCTCAATCCTCATACAAGCACTTGTATCGTATGCACCACGATGGCGATGGTAGGAGCCAAGGCTCAAGGCCTCTGTCGGATTGACCTGGCCCCTGCGATTAGTGCGACCTTCTACTGAAATTGATTTTGCTTTGCATATATTATGCATAGCATATCCTTCCATGTGGGATTCATACCTGCATTGGAGCCGGCAAGTGGAACCGAACCTATCGGTGTGGTCGGTGGGGCTTCTTGAATTGGTTCAAGGTGCTGGCCTTGTCTGCTTCTCTATAATTACTCCCCGAGCTGCTTGGTAAGTTTTTGCTGTCGAACCAGAAATGTATGTGTTGCTGCTAAGAACCAACTGGTCTATGGAATGTGTATGCATGCATGTCACATTTTCACATGTGATGCTGCATGAAGTAGTGCCTCTGCTTATGCCTATACTCACTTGCGGCAGCGGTTGTATTCAGTACAGCACAGCACAGCCAAGCAGCAAGCAATGATGATTCCACATTTGCAATGTCAGCATAAATTGATCGCTTTTGAGATTTTGCTGTGTGTGGCACAGCATAGTTAAGTTTTACCGCCGTGAATGCTCAATTTTCTCTCTCTCTCTCTTGTCCTGTATGTCTCTACCGATAGCCTGCAGTTGACATGGTATTTGGGGTTGATTTGTGGATGATTTTGAAGGGGGAAACACGAGGTTGTCGCTTCGATGGTGTTGTTGTTTATATCAGAAACTGGAATCTTTATATGGATGATGCAGTGAATATATGCAGTAAAAGGCAAGTTATGTCCTTGGCAATTGTGAGGTTTCAGCTTTTTGGAGGGATTCCAAAATTTTAATCAGCACTAGCATGGCCATTTCTCTTAAAGTTGCATGTAGAGGCAGAGAAGAAGAAGTAATTGGGATTTAGATTCGTTTGGTTGCTGACATTCTTCGTGGTGTTGCATGATTGGAGCCTCAATGATTGCCGAATAAATAATGAGTATGTCTTTTTACAAAGCACGGATTCAGAACATTTGAGCTTACTACATGAATAGAAAAGAGAATGCTCTAACTGTTTCATGTCTATGAATGGTTTGTGTTGGATGATGTCACTTAATCTTTATTTTTGATATTTGGAATAGAGAGCTTTAAGTTACTTTTGAATATTTTTTTTCAACGATTTTTTTTGGATATTAGTTTTTGGATCTGAACTCTTAGAGCCAAGGATTGTTTAACGTTTTTGAGAAGAGATTCTGATGTGATCTGAAAAGGTTGCACTAAAAAGAAATTACAATTCAAACAAGATATTCGAAATAGGATTTGGGACTATACCTCGACCTTAATAGAGATTAAATATGTAAGGTCTACAGCTTGCAGTATAACAGCTTAAGAGATACCATTGCGGTGCAATGTTTTCATTTCATTGCCTACAATTTCAAATATTTTTTTTTTTTTTTAAACACACGATAAGAGAGAGCTTGGCATGATGTCGATGATGATGAGGGACATAGGTTCCTCGCTTCATAGGTTTGATTGCCCGTCCAGTGGAAAGAAATTCTGAACAGCGGAAGTTATCGGAGATTTTAAGAGTTGAGTTATAAAAAAAATTGTATGTTGAAGGGAGGGGCCGTCAAAAATTTTCATTCATAATTTGCTGTGTAATATTCGCTGTTTGTCGTCTCAGTGTAAGGAACAATGAAAGCATAAAATTACTTTAGCCGAGTTCACACTGTACAATTAGTTGGACAGACTTCGTTTGATGGAAGTTGGATGGTCGGATGTAGTTTGCGTTCACACTTATCAAGCTTGTCGTCCAACATTATGTCACATACGCTTCCACTCCGTCCAACTTCTAAATTTTCAAAAACATTTGAAAACCATCCAACAAGTTGGTCAAGCGATCATCTGAGGGTTCACATCACACTATCAAGCATTGGTCGTTCAATCCAAAGTCTGTCCAACTAATTGTACAGTGTGAACTCGCCTTTTCATAGGAAAGAGAGCTCCAGGAAAGCCTTCTTAAGGCAAAGTGAGCATTGGATGCAATGAACACCTAATGTTCACCTTGATTCTAGAAGGCTTCCGTGTGGAGCTTACTAAGGAAAACCTAAAAAATCTGGGCGACCCTAATGAGCAGGTTGAATGCGGAGCTAGTGTAACTGGAAATGTGGATACATGCCTTGTGTTGCATATTCAAGGAGCGGTTCTAATGAACTTAGAGTTCAGAGACTCGGACACGTAAGTGTCAAAGAAGTCTTGTGGCTAGCGTTGAATAAGTCCAAGTGCTGAGTCAGAAATTAATAAATAGGTTGACGCAACACAGCGACGAGCTCCGAGGTCTAACGCATTTCTCACAACCATTGCCTTGTGAGGGTATGAAATGGACCTGCAATTTTCTGCAACTTCCGAAAGACCAATCGAGGAAGCGCTTTACATGGCAATTTACTAACAGAGGACTTGACAGTCACTCGCAAAAGACGATACCCGGGAAAAGTATTTTTGCCTCTGTTGGGATTCGAACCATACGAACCTCTGGGCTAAAAGGTGGACATGTTAACCATCACGCCACGGGTACCACGGGTGCTGAGTCAGCTCCTTTTATATCTACGTGGTTCTGAAAATTGCACTCTACACATGCGAGCATATAGGTTTTGGGTTGATATTTTGAGACAATGGAGTCCAATTGCAACTACACATAGACAATTGGCAGATGGATGGCTGGATGACATTGGTTGAATATTTAAATTACAAACTCCAAGCATAAGGAGTTATATTCTCTTCTTGGCTACAAGATGCGTTCATCACGATGCGTGTGGTCACAATTAAGCCTTAAGATCTCTTTGCAATAAAAAAAAAAAACAAAAATTGTGTAATTGTATAATTGTATAATTGTGTAGTAATTGTATGTAAAAATAAAAAGCACGTTAGCACAACCGCTCTCCACAACGATCATCAGTCAATAATAATATCTCTTGCTTTTATTATTTTTTTTTATTTAGTTTTAATGACTCCTTTTATTTCAAAATAATTATAATTTGATAATATATAAATAGATAATAAATTATTGTATAAAAAGTATTCTTAAGTCTTAATGGTATGGCCTTTGGCCGTCTATCAGACTAATAATAATAATAATATCTAATAATATCTCTTGTCTTTCAGACCAATTCTTTGCCACCCCTTACTTCATAATTCACATTGCATTCCTGTGTTACCAGTAATAACAGCAAGGAAGCAGCTTGGTAAAAGGGTCTGCCTAATCATCTGAGTGTGTATTCAGTTTCTGCCAACTGAATTGCAATTAGAAGAATTTATTATCCTTTTACGGAGACCGTACGCGTCTCCTTTTCAATTCCATAAGGTTTCAATAATCTTTTAAAAACGAAACAAAAAATACCAGCAAGTTGAATTGGTACGCACGATGAAAAATAAAGGATATACCTACGTTTCATAAAATAATTTCGGTGATAGTGTACGGACATTAAAAAAGTCTAAATACCGACTCTCGGCATAATTGAATTTAAGTTAAAAAAAAGCGCGCAGTTCTATCTTGACTTAAAAGCGTCTTCGTCATAAAAATCGAGCGCTTTCAAAGTGAGTAATGCTCAAAGGTTTTAGACAAAAAGACAATATTTTTAACATTCATTTCCAAAAACCTGTTCAGTTTTAATATCTTTTTTGTATGTATTTGTTAATGCCACATTGTTACTAACTTGTGTTCTGAAAGCTTTCATGAAACCGTTTGGAAACTCATTTATTTTCCAAACAGTGTCAGCTGAATCTGTTAAGGTTCCCAACGAGAAGCAAGGAAATTCTGTGTAGCAATAATAAGTACAACAAATGTATTTAGAAGTTTAAAACTAGATTTAATATTAAGCTTTCAGTAGCCCAATTAACAGAAACCTTTTAGTGACTGCTTGGTGACGAAATTCGAACCACATACGCAACTAAAAAAGTATTTCATCATTGACAAGAGTAGAATTGGTTTTACCTCTTACTGTGGAAATACATTCAAGGTATTGATTTTATTCTGTCGATGTTAAATTACTTTAAAGTATCCAATGTTAAGTTTCTGCAAGTCTCATATGAGATGCCATTCAGTTTTGTAAAAAAATGTCAGAAAAAGTTAACACTTATGTTGTATTAAACGGATTGACCGATTCTGTGTTGTCAACGCGTACGTTTAAATGACATCCAAGGAGGATCTTGAACTTTTCTTTCGTATATTTTATTTTTTATTTGAACGGGGTGAAAAAAGACAGACTTCGATTAAACTTAAAATTAAATTAAAACAAAATGAATAAGTAACAAAATCTCGGGACTGGCGAAACTCAGGGACCTACAATTCCTTGCACTTTGCGTATCGTCGTTTGTTTGTATACAAAAGTAGGTCACTAATTCGTATTTAAAAATTACTTTGTGTGTTTTGTTTTTAAAAATTTTAAATTCTAACTTGTAAAACCCTACAAATGTTAGCTAATTGGTTTAAGGTCATACGAGAGATGTATGAGCAACGTGAGTGTCAATCTACTTAGAAATAACGCTCGCGGAAAAGGCTCGCTCTCATTTTAAACGAATTGACTAAGATTGGGTACAGAAATTTTTCAGAAAAATTTTCAATCTTTCAATTTGCATACAAATTGTTCAGTTTTCAAGTCAAGTTCTTTCAAAGCAATCTTTACAACAAAAGTCAAAACAAAGCTCGTGTATACAAATTGAGAGCCCCGAAATTTCCCATAGGTCAACACATATTAAGTGAGGTAATCCCTCGCATAATTCTTACGGTATCACAATGGACCTAATATTGGTCTAAGTGTGTCAGTTGTTTTCCTGAGCCAGCCATTTTAACCTAACCTAACACATATTCTTATAACATATTCACTATTACAGAGACTTTGGTACTCAGTCCAACGTAAATTTTGCCATATTGTTGTATTATTTGAGGATAATTTTTTTGTTGCACAATTTTACTATCTATCACTCCGGACTTGACTTCTCTTTCGAACAGGTAGTAGTGACCTGAACTTCGTTAACATTATCAAAATCCAATAAATGCTTACAACGAATCAAATATTAATACATCAGGACAATGACAAAGTGCAATTCGAAAACAAATTTCAAAACTAATCTTGCAAAACATTTGATAATCTTAATTACAAATGCTTTAAACCGATTTTAAATGTCCTTTGGCATGCGATGAATGCGAATGCTTTCAAAACCCTTCTTATCAATTTCATAAAAATCCATTAAATTAAAAGCCATTCCTGTTGATTTCAAAGAATTGATTATTTTAATAACACGCTTCATTGAGCAAATAATAAGCCCGCAACCGACCCAGCAAAACACCAATCCTTGATAAAGTTAATGCAGCTCAATGTTCGTATGCCACACCAACAGAGTTAACCGCCTTATTCCTTTGAGTGGCATGTTAGCACGAATGACTATAATTAATGAAATTACTATAAAAGCCCATTAAACAATCTCATAATCAATAAACCACCCCACTCTTTTCACTGCACATTAAGTTCAGCTAAATTAAAAAAATGATTACTATAAGCTTAAGCTTTTCTTTAATCCTTTTACTTTAAAACAGTTTTCACTTATTAAAGTCACTAACAAATGCAAAGTTAGAGTGAAAACTCGACGCTTTGATATTGAAGTTTTCCGACTGAGTTTAGTGCACTTTTTCAATGAACTTTTCCATTTTTTTTTTTTTTAATTCCTTGCTAAGTTTACATTTTTAATGATAATGATCGGAATTTTCGGAGTGGTTTCGCTCTATTAACTTCCACCATCAATTTCAACCCAATGAGTGTATGGGAGGGGGAAGTTGTGATAGTTTTGCCATTGAGGGGTAGCAAGTTTCTTATTTTTCTTTTGCGATTGCATCTTTTTTGTTCCCATGAGAAAGCAAATGATACAAAAAAAGTATTCGTGAGGTAGGTTCTATAAGATCCTTGAAAGAAAGTGACAGATAAACGCCTGTTCCTAATGAGTGCATCTTACACATACATTTTT
This sequence comes from Melanostoma scalare, assembly GCA_949752695.1. Classification (NCBI taxonomy): domain Eukaryota; kingdom Metazoa; phylum Arthropoda; class Insecta; order Diptera; family Syrphidae; genus Melanostoma; species Melanostoma scalare. The sequence continues at coordinate 224,670,579 of OX456985.1, read as the reverse complement.
TTTCTTTCGAAGAAGAACTCTGCGATATCAAAGTACATATACATGTGAATGTATGTCGGAAATTATACCTCTGTCATGCACCTTCTTCGTTGCCTCTGGCTTACTCTCCTTGTGCCAAGGAGCTCTATTCCACACAATGCGCACACTTTCACTCTTTCTTCGGTAAAATAAGAAATGTTTTGTCTCTCGGCATTCACTTTCCATTGCAACGAACAGAACAGCACAAAAGAAAAAAATGTTTAATGTTCGAAATGTAGTAAAACGAGACTACAACGACGAAGGCTCTTAACGTTTTAGTGGATCAGTCAGTCTGCTGACACAGATATTTTCCGATACACACATGTAGCTGGGTTGGGTGCATTTATTTATAAATTCTTTTTTCTTTGTTTTTTTCTGAGTCATTTTACTTCAACGAAGGAGGTATATGTTCCTAAAGGAATAAATATTGAGCACAGGAAGTGATTTTGTTTGCTGAAAAGTGAAGACCGTTTGTTGTTTTAGATTTAATCAAGCGTTGCCAGGAAAAAGACAATACGGTAGCAGGTATGGCTATGTTTTACCGACAAGCTCCCAGGCTTCAACAACAGCTACTCGAATTTTGAATAACGATGTCGAAACTCCGTGTCAGAAATTACGGCTAAAATATCTCCGGCTAGCAAATAAGTCGATCAAATCTATGAAATAGTCAAGCTTATTTTACCTTTTTCGACAGTCAGAATTCAAACAAAAAAGCGTAACTAAAAACAAATTTCATGGTTGCATATAGAGCCAATCTCATTGTCCTGAACGGATTCCACAATGAATCAACTGATATCTAAATGAAATTTGGAAGATCTTCGGATAAGAGACGTTCAATACAGCAGATGATGTTTTATTTATTAATAGTAAATTGAATGAATTAAATTACTACCCCAAACATTACTACCTTAAAAGTCTATGCTTTTAGAATATATAGACAGTCTTACATTAAAACTCATTCAACAACCAACCACTCTTTACTCCAACAATCATAGACGGATGGGCCTTTCTCATCTTTCTGATGATTTTCGATTTGTTAAATCAAAGAAAAAATGTGATGGCAACCTAGCGAACAGCAACCACGCTGCTAATATTAGCCGTTTCTTATTGGCAATTATACTCAAGTTTGCAAAACATCGCAAAACAGTTCTCATGGGACAACAACAACGATTAGTGAACAACGATTAGTGAACGAAAATAGTTCAGTGTTCAGAAGCGAACAACAAGGATGGCTGGTAAATGGAGTTTATGGAATAAAGTTCCATTAGTGAGCACAGCGTTTTATTCAGACTCATTAGTGAAGATGACTATAAAATTTCCAATAAAACACGGCTATTATAAATATTATTTCCAAATTCCAATCAGCAGTATTGCCGTATCCAAAGAAGACCAACCTTACAGAATCTATCGTATCGTAATAAATATTGCAATGCTCTTGGAATTGTGTACGAACTTGACAATATTTACACTGATTTTTGCAAACCACTCGATGAATTGTTTCACGTTGTTTTATATAAAGTTTGGCCACTTGGTTTGCCCACAGAATTTATTGTAGTTAAAGATTTTTTCCTATTACATATACCAAGTTGAATTTCGCTGTGGACTTTCGAGACCCTTAAATGATTTATCGAGTGTGACACACCCACAAGGCAGTCACCTTGGGCCGTGTTTTTTTCACTATCGCAATGACGTTGTTTACTTGCATAAAGTACATAACACCAAAGCACATGAATTATTCTTTGCTGGCGACGCAGCTATCATCAATGACGATGAAGATGCACCGTATGACAGCAGCGTAACAAAGCTAGCTTGTATTAGAAGTACGAAGATCCGTAGGAGCCTTCGCGTCAAAAATACAATTTTGGAAAAAATAGAACATGACCGTCTCAGCTGAAATTGCCATTTTCAAAGTAGATATTAAGAGAACTCCGTCAGAAAGGCAATATTATATAGAACAAGGCATACCAAAATAGACAAATGCAACGAAATGTGCATTTGATTGGCCTCAGACAAGATACAATTCAAAACATTGAGAGGTCAATTAGACGTAGCCTATGAGCAGTGTGAAGCAGTTAATTGCGCAAACTGTGATCATTTTGAGATTACGATGCTCGTAACTCTGAAAACGGAAGAATATGAATGACGTTGCTTCTTGCACATTGTACAGTAAAATTGAAGTTTTCTAAGACGATTTCTATAGATTTGAAATGCTTCTGACGCCAAGCTTCTTAACATGATGCAATTAGAATGGGCTTAGTCTCAACCCGTTCAAATGCCAAACTACCAATGACTTTTTAGAAAAACGAGAACAAAGTCTATTTCGTGTTTGGTTATTCACTATAATGCAATGCTTCAACTTCTTGTGATTTAGGCGCTAACTGCAATGTGAACCTAGAATTCAGTGAATAAAAAAGTTTGCTTGCAAGAAAAGCAAATCTCTACGCTAGGGGTCATAAAGATGTGAGCTAGCAAATTTTACTATCATGTAACGAGTTTGCCTTCATCTTGAGACTACCTTTCAAATTTTGTACACATACAATTTATAACTCTCCAATTGAGCGAATATAACACACACTTTTGCACTTTCCTCTGAAGGGTATCCCTCTTTTTGCAGTTACAGACCCTTATCCGAAAACTTTCTGATAATGCCCAAATAGCTCTTCATCAGTTCAAAGCTGACTTCGTTGATGCTAGATAAGTTCGTACATAGAAGCTTGCTAAAAGCTCCATGCAACTTAGTCTCTGAGATTCAAAAAATTAAGCCATTTGAAGGAATATGTCTACATTATTAAACAAATCAATAAATAGGGTGACGCAATAGAGCGAGAATATTCAGACTCATTAGTGAAGATGACTATAAAATTTCCAATAAAACACGGCTATTATAAATATTATTTCCAAATTCCAATCAGCAGTATTGCCGTATCCAAAGAAGACCAACCTTACAGAATCTATCGTATCGTAATAAATATTGCAATGCTCTTGGAATTGTGTACGAACTTGACAATATTTACACTGATTTTTGCAAACCACTCGATGAATTGTTTCACGTTGTTTTATATAAAGTTTGGCCACTTGGTTTGCCCACAGAATTTATTGTAGTTAAAGATTTTTTCCTATTACATATACCAAGTTGAATTTCGCTGTGGACTTTCGAGACCCTTAAATGATTTATCGAGTGTGACACACCCACAAGGCAGTCACCTTGGGCCGTGTTTTTTTCACTATCGCAATGACGTTGTTTACTTGCATAAAGTACATAACACCAAAGCACATGAATTATTCTTTGCTGGCGACGCAGCTATCATCAATGACGATGAAGATGCACCGTATGACAGCAGCGTAACAAAGCTAGCTTGTATTAGAAGTACGAAGATCCGTAGGAGCCTTCGCGTCAAAAATACAATTTTGGAAAAAATAGAACATGACCGTCTCAGCTGAAATTGCCATTTTCAAAGTAGATATTAAGAGAACTCCGTCAGAAAGGCAATATTATATAGAACAAGGCATACCAAAATAGACAAATGCAACGAAATGTGCATTTGATTGGCCTCAGACAAGATACAATTCAAAACATTGAGAGGTCAATTAGACGTAGCCTATGAGCAGTGTGAAGCAGTTAATTGCGCAAACTGTGATCATTTTGAGATTACGATGCTCGTAACTCTGAAAACGGAAGAATATGAATGACGTTGCTTCTTGCACATTGTACAGTAAAATTGAAGTTTTCTAAGACGATTTCTATAGATTTGAAATGCTTCTGACGCCAAGCTTCTTAACATGATGCAATTAGAATGGGCTTAGTCTCAACCCGTTCAAATGCCAAACTACCAATGACTTTTTAGAAAAACGAGAACAAAGTCTATTTCGTGTTTGGTTATTCACTATAATGCAATGCTTCAACTTCTTGTGATTTAGGCGCTAACTGCAATGTGAACCTAGAATTCAGTGAATAAAAAAGTTTGCTTGCAAGAAAAGCAAATCTCTACGCTAGGGGTCATAAAGATGTGAGCTAGCAAATTTTACTATCATGTAACGAGTTTGCCTTCATCTTGAGACTACCTTTCAAATTTTGTACACATACAATTTATAACTCTCCAATTGAGCGAATATAACACACACTTTTGCACTTTCCTCTGAAGGGTATCCCTCTTTTTGCAGTTACAGACCCTTATCCGAAAACTTTCTGATAATGCCCAAATAGCTCTTCATCAGTTCAAAGCTGACTTCGTTGATGCTAGATAAGTTCGTACATAGAAGCTTGCTAAAAGCTCCATGCAACTTAGTCTCTGAGATTCAAAAAATTAAGCCATTTGAAGGAATATGTCTACATTATTAAACAAATCAATAAATAGGGTGACGCAATAGAGCGAGGAGCCCCAGGGCCTAACGCAATTCTCACAACCATGCCTTGTAAGGAAAATGGAGGGGACCTAAAATTTTTCTGCCGATTCCGAACGGCTAATCGAGAAAGCGGTTTTCATGGCAATGAATTTACTAACGGAGGAGTTGCAAATTTCTCGAGAAGGACGATACCCGAGGAAAAACAGTTTTGCCTGTGTTGGGATTCGAACCACGAACCTCGGGGTTAACAAGCGGAGATGCTAACCATCACGCCACGGGTACCACATGTCCATAGATTACTTCATGCAAAAGCAATTTTATTAATACAATTACTTGTAGGTTTGTGCTACAAGCCCCTGTAAGAGGTTACAACAATACAAGTATTTAAGTCTTGTAAATTATGGGTAGAAATAGACTAGCGTCATCTTGGGTGTTGCTTGTCACCGATGGAGATACAACCACAATCTATTAGAGGTGACCACTGCCTTCTGGTCACTTGAAACCGCAGGTGACTTGCAAAGCCATAATTCGAGTGTTGAAGAGAATGAAGTTCAAAGTTATTTAGACAGTAGCTATTTAGTTTACGCTGCTAGCTTTTCTCTGTGACCAAATGAAATTTCATTAAACTGTTCAAAATCACTGACTCGTTAAAAAATTTCTAATTTGTTTTCCGTCAATGATTTATCTGACGAAGAAAGGAAGGATAACAGATATTTCCTTCCTGATGAAAGAGCTTCACGGTAGGATAGAAGCCTTCAAATTGACAATATTCCAAAATTCCTATCAATTAACTAATTTCAAAAGAAGAGGAAGTATCCTAACAGCCTTCTACTGAAGACAAAAGGACAATTGATAGGATAGTAATGTTTGTTAAGTGCTATTCTTATTGAACGAAATTTTATAATCGTATTACTGTTTTAGGAAAAGGATCTCTTTTGATAATCAACATCAAGTTACAAAAAAGAGATGGCAATTAGCCCGAGCCTTTTAAATTCTGATACTTTAGAAGAACAAAAGCTTTGATGTTTAAATCTGTAATCAATAAAAAAAGATCCCTTTTCCGAAGTGAATCCTTTTTTTGTAGGTATCATTTTCTTTGATGGTGGCATGAACAAACACTAAATCATTATTCCTAAGTGCCTTCCCAGTGAATTTTCCTAATTAAGTCTTTTTTATCTGTTTGCCATAAATTACTTCCTGTCAACTTCTACTGCCAAGGAATGCTTACGTACGCACACTAATTGCAAGCAAACACGCGACTTAAAGCACACACCAGCAGCAAATTTTTCTTTATATTAAATTGTATCTTCCTTGTGTGTTCAAGTTTTCAAGTAAAAATAAATAAATAAAATATACACATACACACACTCCTACACTCAGCTGGATACTTCTGCATAACTCCACCAAACCGAAAAACAGCTAACAAAGCAAAAACTTATTTCAAATAGGAATCCACAAAGTAAATTCGTTCAGTGTGGTTTTTTCGGTACATATTTTGAAAAGATTCAACATTTATTTATGTTACTTGTTGTTTATATATCTACGCGTATGTATGTGTATAGGTTGAAAGAAAACTAACCGCATGCAGACACACGTCGTTCATATGTGAGGACTTACACGCAGTTTTTATAGTGGAAACCCTGGAAAAGTAGCAAAATAAGTCAAGAGACTTCATTGCTTTACAAGTGCAGTCAAGTTTCCAGAATTATCCTTCGTGAATTGAAAACTCCATGAATCGGGAACGTGACGACGAACGACGAGGGATGTGCAGCGATGGCATTCAGTTGGTAAACCTTTTTCCTACACCCGACCCAGGTCAACAGGTTATATCGCATTCAGATAGTTCACTCTGCAATGCCATGATACCGTATCAAATATCAGTTTACAGGGTGAAACGTTTTTACCTAAAACGTACTCTAAAGCCAACACACTTTTATATTTGTGAAATTTCTTTCTCCGTTGGAACGTTTCGTCGGTCGTCGGGTGCGTCGGTCGGTCGCTCTGCTTTGTTTACTTTTGTAATACTCCTCAACTCCACATGAGTTGCGAATAAGTTGAGCAAGACAAGCTGGATGGATGGAAAGTGGAAAAAGTGAAACAAAACTGGGAAATTCGAACCGAAACCCCATTTTCGTTTATTTATTTAATATATTTTTTTTCTCTTCTGATTCGTCCTTTGTTGGCCCTAAATGCTATGAATATTCATATTTTTCCATTTTTCTTCTGCTTTTCAATTTTTTTTTTACACATGACGGTAAAAGGGATTCAGGAAACTCAACCATCCATTTAAACAGGAAGTATTTTTCATTCAAAATGGAATTGGTAGTATTACTTCAAGCAAACAGCAGTTGAGAGTGACTCAGAAAAGGGGCTCTTTGTCATTTGAGTAAATTATTTAGAAAATCTTTTTCCAACTGGTGAAGCCTGAAGGAATTACGATTAGTTGAATATAAAATCCATCACAAAAATTGAAGACATTAATATACGACGGGTATATCAAGGTTCTTCAGCTATTATTTTTCTAGGGTTTGGTTGAATTCCTTTAATCGATTTTATTTCATTTTGGATATAAACAGCACAGTTTCTATGCCAATGGAGTGAATAGTGTGAAAAGGTTATCTATGTGAGCTAGGGAAGACTATGTCGTCAAAGCCTATCGTTCGACATCGTTGTCGTCATAAACTATGAATATGATTTTTTTTAATTTATTTGTTTCCTTGCTGAAAAGCTTCGTTCAGTAAGATTACAACTTCTGTAAAGAAGGTTCATATGTTTTGTTTTCAAAAAGAAATATAACACATATGACTTCGTGCAAGTGACCGTCGCGGCTGGGTCGAGTAAGTTCCAACCGAGAGGTAAAATTTTTGACCACTTTTTGCAGCATTTGGGGCCGTGTGTAAGCAATAACGGGTCAAATATTCTCTTCCAAGGCTTCAATCGTCTCGGTCTGCGTCAACTCGGAACCTCGACTAATTGCCTGTTTATTGTACTACCAGAGTCTCTTCTCTTCCAGAATCTTATAGAACGCATAAATTATTACACTGTAGAACTTTTTTTTGAAAAAAAAAAAAAAAAAACAGAGTCATGTAGAGCAATCCACATTTGGTCTCAAGGTAAAACTTTAAGTTATTCCAAGTCTAGGGCAATGGTCAATTGCTTCCACTTTTCCTTTTCTTAACCAAAGGTTGAGAAAGACATTAAGAATTAACTGTTTTTTCCAGATATTAGAATGAGTTCAGATTTGGCAAGATTTAAAAAAGGTGGTTGGTAATAGACCAATCATTTATTCGACATTGCTGGAGAGACAAAGTTCATCAAGCTGATGAAAAAGCCTGGTTAGATAAAGTTGAACACCATCTGCTTAAAAAGGACCGAATCACGCAAACAGTAAGGCGGTCGATCAAACATGCTAAAGAGTCTAGGACCAAAAATTGAACCCTGAGGTCTACCAGTTGAGCTCTTGTATCACAGCAACTTTTGGCAGTCTACCATAGACATAATCATTAGGCAGCTACAAAAGTTCATAAATGTATTGCAATCTCAAGCCAAGAAAGCTTTGATTGACTTGTGATATGAAAAGGCTTGACTAGATAAAGATGGGAATCATCTGCATATAAATCGACCGAACCATGCAAACAGTAAGACGGTAGATCAACCATGCTAAGGAGTATTGGACCTATAATTGAACCCTGTGCTATCTCTTCTATCAGAGCAACTATCTGGAATCTACCAGAGAAGTAATCTGTAGACAGGTACTAAATCTTCAAAAGTGTTTTTCAATCTCAAGCCAGGATTAGCTACTGATACACTTTGTCAGAGGCCTTTAAAAAATCGAGTGAGTCATGCAAGATTGAAATGGTCTTTACCATATTCAAATTTTATGATCTCGAGAATATTGAACTTGACAGTCGAGCAGCTATTATAAGCTTTGAATCACGATTGCTTTTCAAATAAATTTTTTTTTTTAGAAATATCTCTTAAAATTTGCCTCTCAATCAAGTTCTCAAGTCCCTTAGAAATGGTCGAAAATTGAATATTTGTGGCTTGTAACACAAAGCTTCAAGTCTACAAGTTAAGAGTCACTTGAGGGATGATACATATTATACTTGTAGTAAAGCAAAAATAGACTAGGGCCTTTGTGTTACAGAAGTTTGCCATAAGTCACTTGTGTTTTAAGTACTTGTAGATTTGTGCTACTGGTCCCTGGCAGTGCCAGTGCAGCTTTCAGAGAACTTGCCAATCCCTCGCGTAAATTAATACCCGCGGACAAGCAGTTTGAATAACGAAAACTGACCTACTATGCAGTAGTGCGACATATTTTCCATTACATCACGGAAAACACAAGAGCAATTTGTAGGGCTATGTCCATTACACTTGCAGAGAAGCCATCAAAGTTGTGCCTTTGTGTTACAGAATTTTTATACACTTGCCATAATTCACTTGTATTACAAGTACTCGTAGTTTTGTGTTACAGGCCCCAGATATCAAATGGACAAGGGTCTCATTTTTTACCATGGGAAGAGCTTCAGCAAACCAAAAGAGATAAAGTTTCAGTGACTATACATCAATTATTGATATGGCATAGGGCTTGACTTCCATTACACATTTTTTGACTTCATCTTCAATAGTCACTATAAAATTTCTAGTCTGGGCCTATAACACAAACCTACAAGTACTTGTAATTCTAGTGAATAATGTAAGTGTAAAAAATTTGCACTTTTACAAGTGAAGTCAACTTCATTCTGTAAGTGGTACTTGACTTGTGAACTTGTAGCTTGGTGTTACAGTCTACTTTAAGGCCATCAACAGAAACCAAGTCACATAGAAAAACTTCAATCATTGTCTAGTAATTACTGAGAGTTTTTTCTTTAAAAACGCCAATTCTAATATGGTTGCTCTACCATTTCTCATTAGGAAGAGATATAATAAGGATTTTCTGGTTGGTACTCTAACTACTTTCTGAATGAGACAATTATTAGAAAGTAAAGGGAAAATATTCGGGCAGAGAATGATTTCATAATTTTCATTTGAATGAAAGCCAAAATCTAACAACAACATCGAACTATGAAAAGTTTTTAAAATAACAAATGTCCCTCTGTCTTCAGCTATAAATGCTTCAATCGAATATTAAATAAGCTTCTAACGAAGTGCTACTACAAAAAATGTGTTCTATTTCGTTGTTACGCTTAGCTCGATATGAGTCTAGAGGTTCACCAATTTTTCATTTGAATTATGGCCATTTTAAGATCGCAGATCTCATAACAAATTGATGTATTGGTCGCTAAACCTTTGATTATGAACACAACTTTTTACTGTTCATTTTCTGACCAACTCAAGAAGCTCTTCTACGCAGGCCTCGACTACCTCTATCAAGACCACCACAGCAAGAAGTGTTAACCTTAATGCTGAGTTTATGAACCTAAATTCCTCGAACTCGTTTATGAATAAAAAAAAATCTTTAATGACTAGCCACCAGACACGTTGTTTCCAGCGGTCTTTACTGTGCTACAGCCTATTAAATACACATTCCCAATGTACGAAGGAAAACGCCTCGATTAGGCCCTCTGCGTTGGAGCTGTAACTCTTTAGCATGATTAAAAGTCAAACCATTCTTCGTGCCCTCTATTTAGCTCAAATGAATTAAAATCAATTAATCAAACGCAGTAGGAGCAGGAGGGTGATTCTATAACAAAGCTAATTCCACTGAAGCTTCTAATCACCACACACGCAAACCACTCAACTAAGGCCGCTTTCAAAGAATCCGCCTATGTAAGTGTGTCAGAGCACATACCTAAACCTTCACTTTGGCAACATTCGCATAAAAGTTTTCATTCAAAAATAACGCAAAACTAATCAACCCTTAAATTGGTTCATACAGCCATAGCCATTCGCGCTGAAGACTTTTTCTCTAGCTCATTAGGAGTATAGAATGTTCCAAGGACGAAGTGTAAAAGAGACTCCTCGGCATAATATGCGGTTGGCAGTTTACATTTTTTTTTATTTTTTTTATTTCACCTCCGCTCCCACACTTGGCACAAAATTTTGCCAAGATTTGAAAGGGCTGAATGTTGCAATGGCCGCGAGACACAAGAGACGGAAGGGCGCACACAGACGGATGTGAACGAAACACAAAAATAGTATAGATATTTTATCCCTGGCACAGGTTCACCAGCTCATTCTTAAATTATAAATGCCTTTTGCCAGATTGCCGGAATGAATACGGATTAAAGGGCTTTACAAGGATTCAAGAATAAATTGAGGTGTTCTCTTTTTTGTGGGCGGTGGAAGGAGTTCTCTGTGTATTTGTATAGTTGGCGTGGCTCGTTTGTCGGTTGCTTCCTCTCCATCGGCCAAATTGTGGCAATGGAAGTCGTCTAACTAACTCGGGACTAGTCCCTTTTTTTCTGCCACACATTGCCAACAGCAAAGGACAGCAGGATGTTTCCAGAATAAAAATCGCCTTTAATCAGCATTTGTCTTCCTTTTGTGTGCCGAGGTGTAGCAGACTCTGTTCTGTGCCTGACACACCGTCCAAATTAACCAATTTCGGGCGCACAACATTCGCCAGCTGCTTCCAGTTAGAAGAAACCTCTCTCGTCTCCCATCATGGTCAGCAGTAAAAAGTATTTTATTTTTAATTCTTGTCCTGTGTGAAGTTTCATTGTTTTTTTTTTAACACAAATCCTTTTCTTTTTACGTTCTTTGCAGCAACAAGTCAGAATTCGTTATTGAACACACCTCCTGTTATGTACTTGGACCGGAACTGGCGCATTTCAGAGAAGGAAGAAGTGGGTTCGGTGATAGCCAGGGTTCGGGCTGAAGACGCAGAGAATGATGTGCTGCAATTCGACCTGGAGCCTCATTATCATGGCAACTATGCTAATCCCAACGAAGCTGCAACAACCAGCGATGAATTGCCGTTTCGCATAGACCCAAACACCGGAGTTGTTTACCTAAACGAAAGTCTTGCAGGACGAGTAAGTATACAAAGGACCAACCAACCTTTACTTTATGCAAATTGCTATAAAGAGAAACTTTTTTGTTACTTTACTTGCAATCTCTCTCATTCTTCACACTCCGCAGGGTGGCCAGAATTTCTTCCTCTACATCACTGTTTCGGACGGGCAATTAACAGCTAAAAACGAGGTTTACGTCAATATTTATGCGCGCAACGATAACAAAATGTACGGTTCACGTCCGCCATCGATTTCGCAGGCTGCTCGAAACATTTCACAGTTCCTGCCACCATTTCACATGCTACCGGGAGTGCAATCGTTTAGGGAACAAACAGGCATTAGGTATCCGGCAAACAACCTTCCACCCGGCTTTGGGGTGAACAATGTTTACCAATCCGGTCCCGGTCCTCAATATTCCGATACCAGCCAGCATCAACAACAACAAGAACAACAACGTCCTTCCATCCCAGATGACAAGGGTCCTGAATCTGAATCATCAGATACACCGTCGAGTCCTGTCGACTCAAGCACGACGCGAACAAAATTGACGCCAGTTGGTAGTGGCAGCTCAAAGACGAATAGCAGTCACGAAACCAGCAGCAGCAACGTTGACGGTCGGGATCCCAAAAAGGACACCACCACCGCCACCTCCGCACCCATCAAGAAGGGTAATGGCATTGACATCAACAACACCCGGGATGAGGATGATTATGATGGGCTAGTGTCATCGTCCTCCTCGCATGCTATTAAAGCCATAATCCCACTCGTAATCACAGTTTGTGGAATGTTTGTGGCAGCTGGGCTCATCGTGCTATTTATCTATCGGAAACGTCTGTGCGCCATTAGTAAAACTCTAAAGAAGAAGAGCAAAGAGGAAATGGCTAAAAAGTCGAATCAAAGTAATTTGAGCAGCAATCTGACTGATGACAGTCGAAATTCAATGGTCCTACAGCATTGGAATGGACCGACGGCATTTGGAAACAGATACGTACCCTGGGAGAGGGATCAACAGCAACAGCATCAACAAATGGGAATGGTAAGTTGGAAATGATGTTTTTTTTTTTGTGCTCACTCTTCTCTCGTCCTTTTTTAAACAAAATTAAAAAAATATATTTCTTTATTGTGATGACTGGCAAAGCGGATGAGGGTAGAAGACTTTATTCTTGACTGAGTTTGATGATTAGGGGGCTTTCGGATATTTTCTTACTTTTAAGAAAATCATTAAAGAAACAAGTGGACTTGAATTATAGTTTATGAACAAATACAAATAAAAAAGCGCTTTAAAGTGTATTAAGCTACCGGCTTAAGGGAGAGATAAGAGTTTTAATATAATGACTTTTTCCCTCGAGTTATTTTCTTACACCCTCAAGCTGCTGAGTGGGAGAGATTTTTATATACTTCTTGATGCTACTTAGGGTAGGCTGCCTTAATTTATCAGCTTCTTATCAAAAATTTGTCAGATTGACCAAAGAGCATTATAAAAGAACAGAAATCAGTCGAGTGTGCATTGCGAAATCAGCATCGATTAAATTTTAATGATGCGTCGTTAGGGTTCGGCGGATTTTATTTCTTTTATATTTATGATACCCGTTGCGCGATGGTTGGTATGTCTGCCTGTTACCCCGGAGGTTCGTGGTTCGAATCCCAACAGAGGCAAAAATAATTTTTTACGGGTATCGCCTATTGGAAAATTCATTGCCATGACAAGCGCTTTCTAGATTAGCCGTTCGGAACCGGCAGAAAATTGTAGGTCCCTTCCATATCCTCATAAGGCATAGTTGTGAAAAATGCGCCAGGCTCTGGGATTCCTGATGGGGTTGGAGAAATCTGCCACTTTTGATTAACTGACGGATTTTTAATTATAAAAATCGAAAGTTTGCCCTGATTATCGAGTAAAAAAATTTAATTGAGAAATTGTTTAAAATATCACTGAGCTGTGAGTTGATTTCCGTGGAAACAATTGTCCCTGAGTCCGTTTTATTCCACCACCAACGACGAAGTGTTAGCCTTTTGCGACTTCCCTGCCAGAGAACTGCCTGAGTGCAATCACTTCCGCTTTTGAATCATCCCCATAAAAACAAGCCGTACACAGTCTCACGCTCACAATGATGAAACAAGTGTGATGCTTGTAGAAAAAGAACACAACACTCGTGAATACGAGCCTTCGCATTGCTTGAGCCCATGAATGATGAATCAATTAACCATTCAAACTCAAACAGATACACCATTCGCTTGCATTCGAAAAAAAGCGTTTCACGAATGATGAGGGATGACAGCGAATACTTTTTCATGTTCATACACACATTTTCAATACACATTTTGTGACATGACTTGGGCCTTACTTATATTTTTTTTTTTTTTTTGTTGTGTGATGTTTTTCATCACAGTATTGCACTGTGAAGTATTCGTTGCCTTATGAAGTATTCGTTGCACTGTAGATGATTCGTTGATTTAGATACTATTCGCACAAGTTCTTACGCATACAGAAATTGTCATTGCCTGCCATATTGTTTCAATTAAATGAGTGAGAGTGAGAACCTGTCTTGTTGACTAAAAGAGAGTGCAGTGTGTGTATTGCTTTGGATTAAGATGAAAGGTGCCTGAATAGTGTGTAAGGCAATGAATAAGTGAATGCATTCATAAAACGAGACATTCACTGCAGCTTCCTGTTCTCTGCAGTATGCTTTTGAATAAATGGCGAGCAGGAGCGGTGGTGTCCATAGCGAAGCCAAGCAAGACGTTGAACTGGACTACCTCAAAGATCTGAAGGTCTATTGTGAAGTTTTGTCTGGTACGTCGGTGTTCTCTGTCCTTGTTCGATGTCAGCTTATAATTCGTTTTACAATCATGAACCGCTCAGCCCACTTTTGTCCGCTTGTGATTCAATGGTCGCCACAACGCCATCACGCTTGCTTCTTCGATCTGCGGAAGCGAAGATTTGTACAGAAAATTTAAAAATTATGTCTCTGGTGTTGTTTTTTGTGCATTGCAGAACCGTTTTTAGTTTGAAGTGGAAAATGTCACCTAACCGAGTGACGGATCGAGGTCTATGGTTGGATATATAACATCTGCAACAAATTTCTATCGTACAGTGCCTGAAGGGTGGAAAGTTTCTGAGGTGGTGGTTTTTCGAAACGATTTATGTTTTTTTAATTAAGTACCTGTCAAGCAGAGGAGCAGGATCCCCCCTAGTCCGGTGAGCTGAGCTGTGTCTCGCAAACACCTCAGAATCCTTTGTCTTCACATTTCCTCTTCCTTCTTTTATATCTCGTTTCTTCAATTTTCTAGATTCCGGTTATTTTATTTTTTTTTTAAATTTTTATTTCCTTTTTTTCCTGTTATCCCGTGTCCTCTTTCTCTTTCCAAAAGTAGGAGATCCGGTATTTTATGTAGGTATGGATGATCGACGTGATGTACGATGGAGCCATGACAATAGTAGGATGTCACCATAGAAGACCATGTCACAGAATGTTGTACATTAAGGCAACGTATTTAGTCCTCTGCTTTTTTGTACAGTCTTTGACTACCTAACACTCTAAAGTACCAAACTGTCTACTTCAATAATTATTCTTCGCTGTTAAACAATCACCATACTAGCAACGAGAACTTGCGGTATGGTTTAAAGGTTTCATCCGGATTGATACAAAGAGACTGGATATTTGTGCTGCCTGCTCTTTGATTCCGACATACCTGTTCCAAACATCAATTTGAATTGAAACGTAGTTTCCAAGTATGCAAAGCTCACTAGCGAAGCAACTTGTCATGACGACATCAGTCATCGGACAGGATGAGCGTATGGTGCAGAATAGGTGGAGTCAGTTTAATCGAGATTCGATATTATTTTCGCGGAATTGCATAAAAAATACTTTTCTTTAACATTCCTTCTCGAAAATCATCACAAAGTTATGCACGATTATGAGCTTTTCGAAAAAATACTAAAGCACACTGCTCTGCAACCATTCTTTGAAAAAAAAAAAAAAAAAAAACACGGATGAAATATTTCCATCCACCTCTTCAATGATATACTCACTTTCTTGCACACCCACGGTCTGGAAATCAAAATGAATGACACTCAAATGGTTCAAGAGGCTCTTTAAAGAAAAAAAAAAAATATCAACAGACAGTCTTCCAGATCATATTCCACTTTGTAGCCAGCTATGGCACCGCATATTATGAAGCGATAGGATTTTACTGTCGTGCTGATATTTTGGCAGTCTTTTCGCTGTCAGATTTTTCTTATTAAAGTTTTGATTTAAAAAAAAGAAAATTTTTTTCTCACTTCACATTCAACTCTTTCAGTTCGGTTTGTTGACAAATTACAATCTTTATTGGGATGGCAAGCCATGTCGCCCCCGTCAGATGCATGTCATGTCATCACACACAATTTTTCGGTTTCATGTTGCCTTTTGTGCACACAAATAGAAATTCTATTCCTCTTTGGCCAGTTTTTCATAGAGCAGATAGTATTATGTTATTCGTTTTGACAGCAAGGACTACGGTACATGCTGTGAGCTCTTCGAAGCCTTTCATCGTCCTTGCATGGCGACACTTCCTATTTTATGTTGGTATATGCGGCTCCGGCTACCTACAAAGGAAAAAAGCTTACCCCCGATGGGATATGTATCGGTAGAGTGGGGTATCATTTTAAGCGTTCGTTCATCGTCTAATTACTTTTTCCGTTGGCAACGAAAGATGGAGGTGATGTTACAGAAAAGTGTCGTGACCTCCTTTTCAGTTGTGGCTGCTTGACAGGAGGAAAAAAAAATCAATTAATTGACAAAATCTAATTAAACAGTCACCGTGGTGGAAAATTGAAAATTACGGAAAGTATACGTACATACCTACCCTAAGCCCCATAAGGGAATGTTCTTTGTCAAAGAAAAAAGGGAGACAGCGATAGTGAGTTGACTGAAGCTTTGTATAAGAGAAAAAGATGTCGATGATGTTGTGTTTTCTCTCGTTCGTTGTGGAAATATGTGATTTTTAATTAAACGTTTAAAGGTTGATGGAGCTTAAAAGATTTGACCTAACGGTTCAGCACTCTCTGCAGATTAACACAACGTCTTCGCATAACTTAAGCAATTGTGAGTTTTGCTTTTATAGACACTTGTGATACACATGTTTGAAGAACAAAGAGCTTAATACGATGTGAAAATGGAAACTTTTTAATGGAAATTTGTTTGAAAAAAGAAAAGACCGTGGGCGTCTTTTGAAAAAGCACTGAGAGGTTTGAAAAAGGATTTTGTGAGTAGATTGAATTTTAAAGGAGTATAAGGTTGTCTCAGTCGAGATTGCGTTTTTCAAAGGTTGAGAAACACCAGGTGAGGTTGTGGGCAGAGTCTCATGCCCACTTCTGAAAAAATAACATCTTACGATGTGAAATGAATTGTATGTGCTGCATGTTCAGGTAGATGTGATGTTGTTATTTTATGGATTCGTCACTGCTGGTTGGGATTTGTTATGAGTAAAGGAAAATCATCGCCAGGATAAAAACAAATCTCTTCCAATGAATTCTAAGCGACTTTAACTATACGGTCAGACTGCGAGTTGTAGTCTTCTACAAAGTGAAAAAATTAAAATATTTTGACTACTTAAATTCTCAAAATTAAAGCTTAAGGAATTATTAAACTATGGAAAAAAGCACAATGAGAATCAATTTGCATGGAAAGCTTAATGAGAATTTTGCCATAATTTTGTACTTGTACTTGGGGAAAAAGATTTTGAATGATTCTGAAATTCGAGCTTCTAACGTTTAGATATCAGTCAGACACATGCCATGGTTAACACTCAAGAAACCGTCTTCTACTTCTCCTTCTTCTTCTTTGACGGCGCTACGAACATTGTGATTTAGAAGCACTGGAACTCTTCTATTGCAACTCAACAACAGCAGTTCTTCTATTGCTCTGCCTCACACAATCGATCCTTCTTCAGGTTAAAGCCATTTTTCGGCAAAGAAGGCTTAGAAGTTTTCTTAACGTTATTATGTCATAGTAACAAACTTTTACATTTGAGAAAATATTTTCATTCGAAATGATTTCTGCAGCAGATATTAGCTGAATCATGAATCAGAAAACGAGCAGAGCAAGTAATCAATTGGTTTTAGATAAAACAAAATACCCCATTTTAAAAACTTGGCCATTCTTCAAGTACTTGATGCAGAAGTGAAAGAAAGATCCTCAGTCCACACTTATGATCGTTTTATCCTTAAAAAAAAAAAAAAAAATGATAAAGAGTGTAGAATAGGTAGTCAAGAATTACTATGAAAAGAGCAGACTCAAAACGCTTCCCTGGTGCACACATAATTATAGCTGCAGTCCTTCTTTCCAATCACAGCTTTAGATTTATTAACCCAAAGGTTCCCTTGGCTCGTCGGTAGAGTCCTTTTGAAGCTTCTAGCGATGATTTTGCTCGCACTTAGCAAATCTGCAGTAGACATACCTTTATGCACTTATGCACAGATGGCGTTACACACACAGATCATATCATCAAAAACAAATTCAAAAAGTAAGATAACAAAAAAGTAGGGTGGTGCAACAGAGCGAGGAGCCCCAGGACCGAGAGCATTTCTCACAACCATGCCTTGTGTGGCAATGGAGGGGACCTACAATTTTCAGCCGGTTCAGAATGGTTAAAGCATTTTTCATGGAAATGAATTTACTATCGGAGGAATTGCCAATTCCTCACGAAAGGCGATACCCGTGGAAAAATGTTTTTGCCTCTGTTGGGATTTGAACCACTAACCTCTGAGCAACAGTCAAGATAATATGCCAAGTTCAAAATAGTGCTTGCAAGTATTTGCTCTGTGTCCCCCACCGGTGAAAGGGACAAGGTGATGGTCATGTTTGATGGACATGGTTTTCAATACGATTAGAACGTGTCACTTGCACAACTCAGAAAATGCGGACTAGGAGAGTACCTGGTACTGTATTCCATATATCTCCATCTCCATGACAGTCTCCATAGTTCTAGTTTATCTCCACATGTCCGTTCCAAGCTCTGCCAAAGAACAAAAACCGTTCATTGGCGTATCCTTAAGCAGATTGTGTGAATTTAGCCTAAGTTCTTCGTTTTTACCTGCGTGCATCTAACTTGGGAAACATTTGCACTGACAATATTCCACACTTTTCCATGCTTGATAGATTTGAGAGACAGACAGAGTCACTAGTCTTTCTTCTTCTTCTTCTTCTTCATTTCCGGCGTTACGAGTAGTGATCTTGAAGCGATCACAACTCTCCCACTTTTCTGCTTCACACTAGTGATCCGCCTGTGGGGTACGCCGCGTTGATCTCAGAAAGCGTCGGCAAGCCTCCCGGTTTTGGATTGTTCCATGTCTGAGGCCAACCAAATGCTGCTGTTTTTGCATTTGCTTGTACCAGGAGTGTTTTGGCCTGCCTTTTCTTTTTCGTCGCGAATTTGTTGAAACGTTGTACGATATTGCCTTTTGGACGGGGTTCTGCGGATCTCTCCTTTGAACATGACAATACCAACTGAGCCGGTCGTGCTGAATTTTGTCCAAGATGGTACTTTTGACATGAAGGCTTCCACGGATCTTAGTACTTCTAATTCGATCAAGCTTTGTTACTCCTGCTGTCATCCGAAGCATCTTCATTTCGGCTGCCGTCAATTTGCTCTCATACTTTTTGTACATTGTCCAACATTGTAAACCGTATGTCAGAGCTGGACGGACAACTGCTGTGTAGAGTCTTCCCTTCAGCTTAGGGGGCATTTTTCGATCACAGAAGATAGCAGAGTTTTCTCGCCACTTCATCCACCCTACGCTTACTCGATGATTGATGTCGTCATCACAAGTTGCTTCACTATTGATCATAGATCCCAGATATTTAAACTTTTCACACTTGGGAAGCACATTTCCATTCAAATAAATGTCTGGAATAGGCTTGTCTGGATCAGAAAAAGGGCAGCACAGGTATTCAGTCTTTTTTGCGCTAATACGGTTCCCATTTCCTTCCAGAACATCAATCCAAACGTCAAGTGCTCGTTGCAGGGATGTAGGATCCTCGCTTATGATGGCTCCATCGTCAGCAAAGAATAATTGTTGTACTTTATTGTCCGTTACTTTTCCTTCGAGCAAATAATCCAGAACAGCAATAAAGAGCAGTGGACTCAAGACACTTCCCTGATGTACACCTACTGTTATTTGGAATTCTTCGGTGACTCCAGCTGGGCATCTCACTTTTGTAACTGCTCCATCGTACATGTCCATAATTATTCGCACATAGGCTTCAGGAACTCCTCGGTGTCTGAGGGCCACCCATATCAGATCTCGTGGTTGTCGATCGAATGCTTTTTCGAAGTCAACCAACACAATATGCAAATCCTCTAAGGCATCTCGGTGTTTTTCCATAATGATCCTTATACTTTGGATTGCGTCTGTAGTTGACTTACCCGCGACAAACCCGCATTGGTCATCAGACAGCCTTATTATTTTCCGCAGTCGGCTATCCAAAACCCGCTCAACGATCTTCATAGTGTGAGACATCAACTTGATCGAACGATAGTTGTCACAGCTTCTGGTATCTCCCTTTCCCTTGTACATTGGAAGAAGAAAACTTTCCCTCCATTGATTAGGCAAACTGTCACCTCTTATAAGTTTGGAGATGAGAATCGTGAGCCATCTCAACCCGATGTCTCCCATATTTTTCCAAAACTCATATGGTTCCTCGTCTGGCCCAATCGCTTTGCCTTTTTTGGAGTTCTTAACTGCCTCCCTAACTTCTTCGACTGTGACGTCGGATACTTCCGTAAAGTTAGGTGCAGCTGTTGGAAAGTGGCGCCGAGGAAACTGTTCATTCAAAAGATCATCACAATACTGTCGCCACCTGTGAAGAATTTTGTCGTCATCCACAAGTAGCAGTCCTTGAGCATCATTTATGAACTTTGGCGAACGAATCTCCTGCGCATTTCTCCTTCTCTGAGCGGCTATTTTGAAAATGGTTGCTCCCTTATTCAAGTTACTTTGTCTTAGCTCTTGGATTGCCTGATTTGCTTCAGCAGCTGGGGCAGAAATCTCTTCCAGCTCTCGATACAGGCCCTCCGTGCTTCTTGCTTGAAGTTGGGCGCACTTTTTCTTCGCTTCTTTTCTGCAGCTCTTGTATTCCATTTTGAGACGCGCTTTTTCATTTGTATTTCTTGAGGGGCACTTCGACCAAGCTTGGAAAGCTGCTTTCTTCTTTCTAATCACTGCTTTAGCTTCATCATCCCACCACCAGGTCTCTTTAGCTTGTTGGTGGTGTCCTTTTGAGACTCCTAACAGTGATTTGGCTCTCTCTAAGCAGGTTCGTTGTAGGCGATCCCACATATTTTGTGCCGTCATTGTATTTGAAACTGCATCGATGGTATTACACAGCTGACTTCGCATATACGAAATGAATTGCTGTCCTTTGGTTTTCTCCAGATTGTACCACTTGATTCTCCTAGTCACTAGTCTTTGAAGCGATAAAATCACTGCCAAGTAGCTTTTTCGCAAAGATGATACCGATTCAGTTTTTATCCTGATCCGTTTTTTTTACATTTAAAAACCAATCATTGTTTCCTTTATTCGGGCAGTTCGAAACTTGGACTACTCAAGCTTCCAGTATTCCAACTCGCAGCTCTGAATATTTGTTCAATCTATTTTTCTAGCTCCCGGAATCCGACGGAGCATTTCCACTCGGCGCAGGATAAATACCTTGCGACTCTGAGAAAAGGGGAAAGGATTTGATTTATACGTTCCTTACTGAGGCCGGAGGTTTAGTGACTGACGTTCTTATGATGAACATAGATGTACTCGTCCTCAAGACGATAAATGGAGACTTGGTCTACTCTGAGAATAGCATAAAATCATTTCACATATGCGGTTAGGTTAGGTTAGGCTTAAATGATTGGCAGGAAAACAACTGACACACTTAGACCAATGTTAGATCCAATGTGAATGTGATACTATACGAATTATGTAATGGAGACTTAACAAAACGATTTCGAAATATTTTCCTAGATCTAGTTTTTTTTTGAGGGAGAGTGCAAGACATGAGCAGTGGTGTCGGACTGTCTCTTCTTCCTCCTAATCTGAGCAGCTTCTGCAGAAGTCGTAAGAGGAAACGCCGATTCTTATGGCGTGTCTTCCTATCAGACAATGTCCGATAATGACATTGATTACGGAGCTAACGTGCAATCTGGTTATGGATAACAAATGTCATATGTGCGGTGCTTATAGCAAATTGTTTCGACTAATGGAGTTGTGATTACTAGCCTAAGTTTCTGATGGTATACATATATGGAAAGTAACTCAAGCAGGACAGAATTATAAAATAACTTGGCATGACACCATTCGGGTAGCACCGCCTCTCTCCCTCTCTCTCTCTCAAATTTCTCTCAACTACAACTTGTAAGGAACTGAGGAGACCCACAACTTTTTTGCTGGTTTGAAGTGAAGGGTGCTTTCATGGAATGGCAGTTTTTCGTGGAGGTCTTGTCAATACAGAGCGAATGATCACATACATGTCCAAAAACAATTAGACATTTCTCGAGCCCTTACGTTACGGGAACCACAATACTAGTATGAATCTACAACACGTAGGAAAGGTTTTGCTTTTATTTGCCTAGTCATGTCTGGTAATGGTAGTGTCCTTTCCAATTACAAGCGGGGATAAAGTGAAGTGATATTCTATGTAGACAGTGATATGCTTAAATATTTCGGCTTAAAAAAAAAGTAAATAAGTAAAAAATATAAAGGGTAGAGCAACTGGGATGTTAACACATTTCAAGGACCTTTTCACAGATACCAATGAAATAACAATTGGATATTGCTGACTGCAAAAGAACCTTCAAACGAATGACAAAAAAAAAAACTGCTTCGACTGGACTATTCCTTCCGCAGATTTGAATATCAAGGAAATGCTTTACCTTTGCATGTTAACAATCGACCTTTTTTTGGCTGAATACAATCCCTAAAGGTAGGCACATCAACATCACCTGCCAAAATTCTTTCACATGCCAACAACAACAAGGGATACTTTTGTTTGTTTTCAAAGTCTCAAAGCATTTACATTATTCGTAAACTCAAAGCATCTGACGGTTATTCAAGCATTTGACAGTTATACCTTTTTGCTCCATAAGTCTATACGACCCTACCACTTTACTGCAACATGTGAGTAAAAATATACGAGTATAACGAAAAAGGACGTTCCATTTCTATATTTTTTACTTACTCTTACTCTGTCCCGTATTGTTGCTGTTTATCTTGTGTTGCTGTCCCCATGCAACTCATCGCTTTTATTATTCTCCTGTCACCAGTTAACAGTGCAACAACCATCACCAGGGGGGAAAGTGAGAGTCCTTGGTTTGAATTTCTCTCTTTGCAAAAAAAAAGTATAATAGAGAAACAGGAAACTCCATTTCAATGTCTTTGCCATTAGCCAAATATTTTGTATTCATTTCTATTGCACACAATGGACTGCGACAAGGACGACATATTCGTCCTGGTCGTCCTTTTTATTTTGTTGTAATTTTCTTTTTTCTTTCCTGGCACTAACTTGTGTATATGACTATTTCCAGGCAACATCGCAGCTATCAACAAGTGCAGCAGGAGGTGTTGCCGGTGGTGGCAGTTCAACGAACGAGAATGGAACCAACGTCGGATCTGGTGCTAGTGTTGGTGGAGCTCCTGGTGGAGGTGTAACTGGAAAGACAGGCTCTGCAGGCGATCGATGGGAATTCCCAAGGCATCGATTGAAGTTCTTCAATATATTGGGCGAGGGAGCCTTCGGGCAGGTATGGCGTTGTGAGGCCACAGATATTGATGGTAAGTTTTATACTTTTGTTATTATCAGATTTGGATTAAGGGGCTGAACCAACATAGAGGGAACTTTAATAACGTAAAAATATGTTTGCTATTCGTACAATACCGTTGCGGACTATCATCGAACCAAACGGATCGATTTGATGGGGTGATTATTATTTATTTGCGCCTTTGTGTTTACACGTCACCATGTTGCTCTTTGTTTTTCTTTTTTCCTTTTTTATCATCCCACATTTTATTATGCGTCAACAGTAGTCAAGGGCGGCATTAGACTTACGTTTATTCGTTTTCCTTTACGTCGGCGTCATACGGCTCGGCGGGTGGTGGCTAGGAGAAGGAGTAATAAAATATATTCGTTCATCCAACCGAGGCCTATGCCTTTGACGAGAAGGGAAAGCACAAAAAAAAAAGAGAAAGGATTACAAATAGAGGCCGTAGCCAACGTCGTCGTCGTATCAAATTGCTGTAACGATTATGGCAAAATAAGGATATCGTTTTTAGGAGGTTTAGGGCCGTGCAAAGGCAAATATTTTTTTATTTGTTTCTGTGGGTTGGTTGTTGGACCGTGGAGGGATTAATGGCGGATTACGGTTTTTGTGCGGCTGTGGACTGCTAAAGGGCTTCCATTTGGAGGGGTCAATATTGTGGGATAATTATTGTCTGTGTTGTTTGTTGGAAGAGCGAGTTGAGGGAGGGTGACCTTTATTAACTTTACTTTATTGCCTTGGGCTTTATGGGTAAACATGTGTTTGTTTATTTGAAGGTAGACACATACACTCACACACAACCACACTCGTAGCACAATCAAAAAGATGAATTATATTTTCTAGAAAGTGACTTCATGGTGAGTTATGTAGGGATGGGAATATACGCATACACTTATGTATGTCCAAAATTGCTGTTCTGGCGTTGAGACCACATCAAGCTATAACCTACATATTTGCTTTTCCATTTATAAAATTGGATAATTAATTATTGTGTTGGTGTGAGTTGCGATTGCGAGTTAAAAGGGTTAATTTATTCAGTAATCGGTGTGGTGGTGGATTATTTTGGTTCTAATGGGCGGGTGGGGTGGTATATTTGGGTAGGATGATGCGTTCGATGACATGATCTGCTTGTAATTGAATGAGTATTTGAATAAATTGGGATTAATGGAACTTATAAGGATTTATTGAAGACATTCGTGGAAAGCGAAGTAATTTCATGTTAAGACATTGCTTACGACAAGAAGGGAGAGAGATAATGGTTGACATTGATTGCTTTGACAGATTTGAGCGGGGGCGAGATTATACGAGGAAATATTGTCTTTAATTTGATTTCATTCATTTCATAACAACGAATGGATTGGGGGACTGATGTGAGGTAGATGTTGAGAGGAAGATGTCTTCATCGACTGTTATGTTTATAATTTTAATCTTCTCAAATGATTGTATCGATTTGCTAAGATGAAATTAGAGGTAATGAGATTTCGAAGAAAAACAACAAGCGAAAGTAATTAAAGTTCCTCACTATGGGCTTCGCTAGTCGTAGGATAAGGCTAAGTGATCTTAGATTTTGGCCCCTATCACAACGCCCGTCGTAGCGGTTTCGGACTACGAATACCACAATAAGCATCACAGACGTACTTGTAGTGAATGTTTTGCCACAAAATTTGTTACTATGTATTAATAAAGTTATTAACAAATTACAAATATCCGTTGCCAAGCGTTCATTACGAAGATGTTTTTAGTCATTTCTATTTGACATTGGGCCCTGTGATAGGGATGATTGAGGTTTGAGGTAATTTTCAAATGAAATTGAAAATTAGGTACTGTTAAGACCCCACCACTGGTTGGGGGTAGTAACACTATGAATTCAATTTATTGAAAGAAGCCACTAACTTCTTCGCTTTTTCGCAATCTCAATAGTAATGCGCTAACTTATAACAATAAACAAGCACTCGTCTGCTTGAGAAGCTACATTTCCAGAACATGCCAAACGGAACATAAATTGTACAATGGCTGAATCTTTAAACTCAAAATAACTTAGATTTCAAAACAACCAGATGAAAAAATGTAACAAATGCTCATTTGCCGAGCTCTTCCAACGATGTACCGTCTTCTTTTGAGTCTGTTGAGAAAACGGCCTCCTACGTCTCACTTTTCCGGAGACACTCATTATTTTGCGGAGATATCCGCCATCTTAGCCCAAGAAATTTGAAGGGTGGCTAAGAATTCTAAAAAGTATAAAACATTTCGTCCATATGAGATGCCTTATGTGTTTTGGAAAACAATGTGCGATAACGAGTTTAAATGGTCTACGATTCTTTACTCCAAAAAAAAAAAAAAAAAATAGAAGAGGGAGATACTTTTGACAAACTCCGATCATTTATGCTGGTGTTTTGCACCATATCGGGATGTTTAAGTAAGAGTAAAAAAACAGTACGAAATACAATAAAAACTTCTGGTGAAAAATGAATGTTCATCGTGGGTATTTAACCCTGAGGTGCGATCAACGATTTCAAGAATAACTCCGAATCGGTTTCTCATGTTAAGACGTATGTTAGCGATGAAGAAGGTTTAACAACGAACTTCTTGAACTGGTCTGCAATATGAGCATAAGCATGGTTAAAAGAGTCCACATAGCAAGACTACGATGGGTGAGACATGTGGGCAGATGGACACCAACGATCCGAATCGACGTTTTTTTGAAAGCAGACTGTAGGGAAGGGTAAGAATTCTTACGTGGCGAAACCAAGTGGAAGAGAACCTCAGTAGGCTAAGATTGAAAAACTGGAGTGTATATTTTTAGTTTCCAGGTGCAAATTCATTTTCCGTACCAGCTGACTCAAATTTCAAATTTTTTCCATTTAACGTGTATTCCACTGATAGGCCGGTTTTTTCGTGGGCATTGCATAAGGAAATCAGTTGATACTTGGTAGTCTGTCGCTGCAATAAGTGTTTTTCCTATTCAATTAAAATACTCCGTGTGTTTCAACTTCCCTGTTGGCTTTTCCTGATCGCTATAACTGGCCCCTTATTCAGTTGATTTTGGATGCCTTTCGAATAAGCATAACTACTGATTGTTTCCAAGCCAGAATAGAATATTCGGCTTTCTCTTGTGGCTTTTGAGAATCTATTCATCCTAAATTTGGGCTTTTTAAACTTCGATATCTCTCGATTGAATAAAAGTAGAGGAAATTTGTGTTCGATGTAAGCACCTCAGGTTTCTCACACATTACGAGTTTCTAACAAACATTGAGGCAAAGGTTACACTTGAAGGAACCAATACAATCTTGTTAAATTTCAAATTCTCTGAATTTTGCTAATAGAAGAGCAGGCATGGTTAAAAAAGCAGGTTCAACCCTTTTACTGCTTTTAAGAGTAAAGCATTTATATGAGTGTGGTGTTATTGGAAAGGCATTAGGAGAAAGAAGTGCACCACATAATTTTGTGCCTCATCTATAGCGTTTTTGACAACAGATTGATAAATAATCACAAGAACAGAAACAATGTCCATCTTTGCTAGGTAGCTTGATTTGCTCTGTCAAAATACACGCAACTTGATTTATTTGTTTACTATCCAAACTCAGCCGCAACTCGAGTGAAACTATGTGCAGTACATTTTGAGAAAAAATTGCCAAGTAATATCTGAACGATGAAAATAGGGTTGACTAAACTTTTGATATTACACATATTCAAACTGTTTTTGAAAAACAAAAACTATTCATCTATGGCCCAGCCATAGCGTTTATATTTTACGTTTATATTTTACGTGCTTTACTGATTGAAAAATCTGTTTTTGTTTTGTTTGTAGTTGGCAATCAAATTCATATCCAAATAATCACTCAAGTCAAGCACCATTGACAATACTGGTTTAGCATGCAAACATGGGAATCTCATCAAGTCAATGTACTACAACACGCACGTAACCCGCCGGCTATTGCTTAGGATATTAAACAATCCACAATTCAATAACCCTTTTGGCAAAATCTGAGAATTATGGTTTTTATGGTTTCGCACATCACTACTGCCAACAATCAACTAATTGTTATTCATTTCATTCATTGATTTAGCTAAAAAGTCAACACTCGTACAATTCTCAAAAGGATCGGCAGAGAGGTGATGAGTGGTCACAGTGGTGAGTTGTGTTGTGATTGGTGACGACGACTATAGTCCATAAGTGTTGCAGTAAAAATAAATATTCTGCGGCTGCATTCAGCGCAATCTTCTCCATTCAAATCACGTTTCAAAATATTTACATAAAATTATCATAAAACAATGTGTCAACCCAAACATAAATCCCATGCACCAAAATAGGCACATTAAAAACTAACCAGCCTCAACAAAACCGTTATCGCTTGCCAAAACCGTATATTATTTTGCCAACACAAATCGCTTTCAAAAAATAAACCAAACGCATCGGCTTGTGGTGTAGTGCCAAAACGAAATGTGCGCACGTTGCGGTATAATTAAAAACTAAAATCGCACTCGGCCATGCCGATTTCATCACTAGGACAATTATTTTTGCAAACCGTTTTTGGAGCGTTAAGTTGGCCCATCCGCCCTCATAAAAACAACCGAATCACCATCATTGCAACGCGTATAATCATCATAATATGTTTTGTGTACGGAAATCCGCAAACAGTTCGATTTAAATGCACATATATATATGTATCTACATTCTACATACGCAGGACATTCATTTCCTGGCGAGCTTCGGGCTAGTGAAAGCGATGGCAATGTGAAGCAGACAGAGGAGGTTGTATAACGCTTATCATTCCGAGGACCACCTATCTACTCACTGTGAATGGAAATTGCGCTTACTTAACTGTCGCTCTTGTTATTTAAAAGTTAGTTTTGGTATTTTGTTGCAGACCTTTAAGTCATTTAAACATACACAGTAGTGCATCATGGGAAATCCACACAATGCCACACAGTTACAAAACATAACCGTTAATCGTAGCCCCTTTACGCTTGCTTTCGCATTTTCAATTGAAGCTGTGAATGCCCTAGATCCTATTCGTTCGTACATGATACACCGCCACATTACCACATGACCCCATCATGCCCTGCTCTCTCCTCACAACTATAGCAAGGGTTAGAATTTGAAGTAAACCTTTTTAGTCGGTGTATCACTATACGTATACAGTAGAGGTCACCGTAAGCTATTTGTGGGCTGAATGAAAGTTTTATAATATTAGAGAAATGCTTTTAAATGTTGATATGCAGTCTTTCTCGTAGAACTTCATTAATATAAAATTTCGTCAAAATCGTGTCAGCCATTAACGAGAAATTCGGTTTAAAAAAAAATAAAAATTGATGGAAATCGTTGGAGCCATTTTCGAGAAAAATAAGTATTATCATAAAGGTTATATGGCAGGTACCGTTGTTTGACCTCTGCGAAGAAAATCGGTCCTGCGGTTCTGACTCTACATTCACATACGGACAGTTAGACAGACAGACAGCCGGAATTGCAGAGCCCACTTTTTTTGTATTCTCTCTCTATCATCGTAACTAATTTGCGGAAAATGGGGTTATTTGATTTTCTCTTAAATTATTTGGAATATTTGATTTAATTTCTTTCATTCTTTTAAGTGATTTTATTCAGTTTTAGTAATTAATGTTTAGTTGGCGATCTTGTACCACCAAATCTTTTGCGAAGAGCGAATACTAAAACCACACACATACTAAAATTAGCACACAATCGTAAGTTCGTGCGACCCATTCGTGTCCATTTCTTTTGTTTTTACTGCGATACTGTAACACTGCCTTCCCTACCATTAAAAAATGCAACGCAGTTGTTGGACTGATAAAGCAGTTTCATTTTTGAGTTAGTAATTTGTTTTGCGTAAAATCTTTAGGAGTGTATTTTTAAATCGTTTTCTATTCAATTTGATCAACGACGCATGGTAAAGCCTACCACTGCGTTACTTTTTGTTCCTTTGAATACAAAACATCGCATCGCTGCGAAAATGATTTTGTACATAGCTAATAAACCAAAACTTTTCAGTGTCAAACCAAAACGTGAGAAACATTGATTTAGATTTCAATTGCTTTCATTTTTCTATATCAATACACTTATTCGTAATTGGAAAATATGTTTACTCTTGTGTTCGGCTTTTAAACACGAAACCAAAACGAAAACTTGCCCTTTCGAGCAATGGAAGAGTAATAAAAACTGTTTGAATTAGTCGGCCTTGACTGTACTTTTTACCTTCCATAAAAAAAGGAACATCTTTACTGAATGGGGCATAAAGAAAACGTTGAACGTAAAACACGAGCACATGAATGTAATGCGGAGTTTTTTAGTTTTAAAAAAGCGTGAGGCAGAATCCGTTGTTATTTGAAAAATTGTTAAAAAAAATTTTTTTAATTTTTTTTTTAATTTTTTGTTGTTTGAAGTGGTGAATAATAATTTAATTTGGTTGGAAAAGCGAAGGTACTTGAACTATGAGGGCATTCCAGTCTGAAGAATTCAAACAACAATATGGTAGATGCTGTGCTTGCATATAACAACAATACATCGTTGTTTTGTTATTGTCAAGCTAGGGATGTCAAAAATATATCGATATAAAAAAATATCGATATATTTCGTTCGATATATCGATATATATCGACGATATTTTTTTCACCGATATATCGATATATCGATATAAATATTCATGTATCGAAAAGGTATAAAAAACGATACTTTTTTCGGGTACTAGAAACTAACCTGCTAACATACCAAATTTATTGCAAAAAAAACTTTTCTATACCTTTCACTATATTATATTAGACAGAAAAATACCCATAAAATGTGTGCAACCTTTCATTGACCACTTAGCAAATCATTTTGTGAGTTTTGATAATTTCACAGTGTACAGTAATAAACCAAAATATCGAACACAAATAAAAAGTGTAACCTAAGTGGTCAATGAATAGGTACATGAATTTTATGGGCCTTTTCCTGTATAATGTAACTAATATACCTTGCATACATTTCTCATAGTTGAAAAAATCTTTTCTATACCTATCGCTGTTAGTTTTGTTTTACAGGAACAACCCATAAAATTCATGCAACGTTCATTGATCACTGGGCACTGGGGTTGAAAATCATTATTTGGTTCAATATTTTGGGTTTTTTTCGACACATTGTAAAATATGCCAGAAGTTAAAAGTAAAAAGGATTTGCAAACCCCTGTGCCCAGTGGTCAATGAAACGCTGCATGAATTTTATTGGGTTTTCCTGTCAATGAAAGGTTCTCATATTTAAGGTCGCACATTTCATTATTTAAAATATATCGATATATCGATATATCGATATTTTTCTGATTCGATATATCGATACTTGATATTTTTTTTTATATATATCGATACGATATATATCGATATATTTTTCCATTTCCAACATCCCTATGTCAAGCCACACAAATCCACAGTGGTGCAATGGGATTAGTTGTACTGTCTTGTTCCTTTTCACTTTTACGTAAGAAAAACAATTGAAAGCCTTACGTTTTTATTGTTTTGACTAAGCAATTGTTCTTGTTATGAACCACCAGTTTAAGTTTACAAGTCAACCATTCACAAAATGCGAGCGAGTGAAAAATGTGTAACATAAGGCGATACACACAATAGCAGGGAGCGCAAAAAATGTTTATATAAAAATTGAAAGGTCCTTTTCTAATTTTTTAGCTAAATTTCGATAGAAAAATTAGTAAAGATAGTTCAGATTCAAATTGATAAATTTTAAGCAAATATTTAAAATTAAGAATCTCTATTGAGAATAGAAAGGTAAATCAAAGCATAGAACTATGTCTAATTCAGTCCATTCAAAAACTCAATCAAAAAATTGGTAACATGCCAATTATGTAATAATATAAATAAATGTCTGGAAAGCTGACCAATTCGAAGTATTGGCGGCATAAGATTTGCAAACAGAAGCAAAGGAACGATAATCTTTTCAATGACAATCTAAGCATATGAATCCTGAGATAATCTCAACCTTAGTACTTACTTCCTCTTGAAAAGAATGCCTGATAGTGTAGAAAGAGAGGTTTTGACATATCTCTCCACACGCATTCACGAGCAAGTTCACAAGTGAAAGGAATGCCAAATGTGTATGGGTTGATGACATGGTTCACTAGTGAGCACTACGCTTAAGTACAGATTGAGTGTGACCCTAGCTCTCCTAAGACTACACTGCGGTTTTGCTTCAAAATTTCACAAACATTTATAATGTTGAACATGATGTGACGATGGTTAAGCCTAACGAAGTCTAACAAAATTTAAAGCTCTAAGATCAACTGGGTGTCGGCTGGTTCGAATAAATTCCGCAAAATTTCGTACGACTTTTAGCAGCATTTGGGACCGTATGTCAAAACTAAAGCGCCGAATGTTGTCTCCAAGGCGTCAATCACCCCAGCCATATCTGTATAGGTAAGCGAATTCACACATAGCCTCTCAAAAAATAGTCCAACGGTATTAAATCACCTAATCTTGAAGGTAACTCACAGGTTTAAAACTTGAAATTATGTACAATTTGATGTTCACAGTGATTCCGTTTCGAAACAATTTGCCGAACGTAAGCAATGACCAGTGGTCGCAAGGCTTCAACTCACTAAAGTCATAGTGAGTTGAAGCCTATAGTTGTAAAATTGAAGGTTGAAAAATCATAAGCTGGTTTTTATTTCGCAAATCAAAAGTTGAATCTGACCCTTAAGTGTAAAAACTTGTACGGAGAATTTGATTTTGAGCTGAAATAACTTGGTATCCCGAATAGCTTTTATTTTGTTCATTTCAAGCCATCAACCACACATTAACTTCTGCATTGAATAGGGCCAAATGTATTGAAAATGTAATGCTAAATGTAAAAGCTTCATCGCTAGTCCAGGTTCGTAGTCAAGCTTCAAGGCTTAACTCTAGCGAATGCGCTCGGAAAGACGTTTAAGAATTGGTTCCACTCGGATTCGGTTCGGTTCGGTAAACGCCATTACTTCGTTAGTGAACCTCCAAAAAACCATACTATTACTTTCTATGAACTGCTTTTGAAGATATTTTGTAGCTGTGCAGGTCAATAAGTCCGAGATTTTTTTAATTTCCCGCCTCTTAATTGAAATGGCAACACTCCTCCTAGTAATCTGTCAGTTAACTCTTGTCAAAAATTGAACAAGCTGCGACTCTTAGTTCGTTTTTAACAGCCGTTAATATCAGACTACCGCGTTGACTGAGTATAAAATGGAAAAAAAATTATTAACTACAAGAAACCCACTGTTTTGACTCCTGTTTGGTCTTCGGCGGGTCTCGTAATTTCAGTATTTACCTATTTTACAATTCCGCAAGTTCAAACAGTGGCTTTTGCCATTTGCCATTCCTCTCCTTGAGTAAAAGCCATATTTTAGCCAACAATTTAATTTTCCAACAACTAAAACTCAGCTGGTGTATAAGTTTAAAAAAAAAAAAACTTACAAAGACAATACAAAAATATTCCCTCTGCTTATGGAATTCACTTTGAAGTAATTTCAAAACTAACACAATTTGCAGCCCCTTCTGCTATGCGATAAATGCTGGACTTATTGTGTGAAATTCGCATTCCCGAAATTATTCGAACTCAATAAAGCGCACATTGCTCACATTGCCGGACGCATTCCAAGGAAACCCTTCCCACTCTATCACCCTTTTCTTTAAAGGAATTTTCTCGCAATGATTCTTGGACAAAATATTTTTATCTCAACTTCGCACTTGATTGCATTGTCCACAACACATTCGTTGTTGTCGTCGACGTCGAAGTTGTCGTTGTCGTTGGCGTCGTCCTCGTTCCCGTCGTCGTCTCTGGTTATATCTAAACATTTTATAATCCTTTCAGACAACAACGAAGTATCTGCTGAGAAAGTTTGAATGTGGCAGACAAAAGGAGAGTATTCTTCTTGAAATTCAGTTACCATTAACTACAATGGGCCATTGGCATTGCATCGACGAGCATACCACATTCACAATTGCAACTGCCATTCGTTCATTCCAGTGCTATAAAGAATAGTCCTGTTTGCTTCAAAAATTTTCTCTTTCACTCAATGAATTTCTACTACAGTTTTTTTTTGCGATCTTACTGAAGCACATTGTATCGATTTATATGTTTGTACCAAAAAAACCAAAAATACCGAACATATTGTAGTCATTGCCAGACAAGACACTCTCCTGCATCTTTGACCAAATCCCAGAGCAAGGCTTTTATTTCTTCCATTTTGCTCGTTCGGAGCGTTTAGTGTACATACCACCAATAAGTATGTCACAGTAACTACGAGTGCATGCACTTTGGACCATCATCGATTTAAGATACGGGTACTTCCAACCGCAAGGACATTATCTGCACTCTATTTCCTGTGCACAAGGGCACGACAGAGCATTGTGGAGGTGTGGCATTTGGCATGTGTAAATCAAGAAAATTTCTCGAATCCTTCGAATAGCGCAGAGGGAGAAAAGGCAAAGTAAATACGGAACCAAGGCCGCATTTGGCTGTGACATGTTCAGTATTTTGTATTCGGTTGGGATGCAGTTAGCAGCTACTTCAGTTGTTGACATCTGATGGAGTAATTGTGTCCTCTCAAGCACCACAATGCTCTAACCAAATGGCTTTAATTAAAAACAGAAAAAAAGTCATGACTTCTTCAATGAATCCAGAATATGTCCAAGCCTTGACATTTTTATTGGTTTCTCTCATATGAGTTATTTATTCGTAAGACAATATACAGAAAACAAAAACATGACCCAACACTCCAAATTACACTTCGAACTGTACTCGAACATACTCTCCAGCAAGACACAATATTGCAAAGCCCTTCATTGTACTACCCTCGTAACGCTCCACCCACATAATCCCCAAGAACTTGTTAGTATTGTGTCAAAAAGGAGCTTAAGTAAGATAGGGCCACTACTGGCTGACAAGGCCAGAGTCAAAGAAACAAAAAAAAAAAAAAATGCAAATCAATGTCGTTTAGTTAGAAACGATTGTGCTTCGCCACCGCACCGGATCAAGGATGCCATTCAAAACACACAACACAAAATGAGACCAAAAAAAAAAAAAAAAGAAGATGAAGAAATATCCTTTTTTGACAAAATGCAAGCACACAACACAACCCAAAACGCAAATCCTTGACAAATTGCCATCATAAAAATTGTTGATGTGAATATACGGAATTATGGTCGATTGTACATTCATTCAGTCGCCTTTGCTGCCGTAAGCCGCAATCCGCCGAAAAGCCAATAAACCGCAACGTATTAGTTGAAAATTGAGATAGAAAGGGATAGAGCGCCCACACGCCAGAAAGCCGCACACATATCCTTTAAGTTTGGCCACAACTCAATTGGCCGGGAGTGGAGAGTGGAATTTGAATAGGCGGTCGCCGGATATATGAGAATGAAGTATGGCTGGGGCATTATTGAGAAATGGGCGTACAGGCGATTGCTGCTGCTGCTGCTGCCGTCACTGCCGACGGTCCTGAACCCGACACGAAACGAAACACTAAAGATATCCATCGGGACATAAAGGATTTGCATATTTATATATTTTTTTTTTTTTGTTATAATACTTTTCTGTTTTTTTCTCCTTCTTTTTTTTCGTTCAACTTATCCTTGAACGGATGGATAATGGAAGGGAGTGTTATTTCTTCTCTTATTTTTTTGGGGGGGATTTGTTGGTGGCTTAATCCATATCATTTTTCTTCCTCGTTTGTTGTTCGTGTGTCGATTATATTGTTTGAAAATTGTATAACAATACACAAAGAGAATCAACTCGTGTAACGAATTGCCTTTGATACAATGGGATCTTCTTTTTTTGAAGCGGTCATTACATGGGAAGTTGTAAAATATTCAGGAAGGATGGCTGTAGATCTAAGCTTTTTATCGACGATATTTCATAAAATAAAAATAAAGGATTTGAAACAGGGCAATTGAGCTTCATGTACTTGGGTGGGACCTTTTCTTTTTCCAATTTACAATGAGTAGTCATTTTAATTCATGCAACAAACTCAGTAAAACTATCGTAGAAACATGGACGAATTTTTGCCGGGTCCATACCAACAGTACGAATAATTTTTTCTGTTCGAGCAGTAAAACGATTCAAGCCGGAAATAGGATCACGCATAACCCAGCATCAAGATCCCCAACAGTTGAAATATTAGCAACTAACAGCCAAAGTACTTGCAAATTAACACTTCAAACTCTGATTAATCAACCTTTTCTAGCAAAACAGTGTAAAGTTCGAAATCTTAAGTCATAAAATTGAAACAAACGTCTGGAAAATTATTTCAAGTTATGGACACATAAGGCAAAGACACTCAAAAATGTTTAACCCAAATACTTTAAACGCGGTAAGCTTTCTCCAATTAATTTCGCTTGGAACTGATCTTAACAGCTCTCAAGGTCTGATTACAATGAACATAAATACCTTATTAGCTAGATGCCAGTGTTGACGTCATGTCAAATTAAACGATTCTTACCTGGAAATATAAAACAAAAGAAAACTTGTTTAAAATGGGCATAATTAGCAAAAATTTATATGTTGTGTAAATAAATAAATAAATTGGGGCAACAGAGCGAGAAGGCTTGTGGCCTAGCGCATTTTTCACAACCATTACCTTTGTGAGTGATTGGAAGGGACATGCTAACCATCACGCCATGCGCAATCGCAACAACGTGGTGTGTCTACGAAAATGATAGAGAAACAAAATAATTTCGGCTTTTGCAAGTCATGTTGCTTGGGAAAAACAGAGTCGGGTAAAACATCAAAAATTCGCCCAGTGCGGCTACATACATGATATCTATGAATAAAATATTCTAGGGGTAAGACTGACGGGCATTTCATTCAAGTGAGAGAATGCATCTAGCTACAACATCACAATGCAATACTGTTTGTAAAAATAAACCATAAAAGACAGTGAGACAGGTAAAATGACGACGAAATTCAAGAGAATCAATCGGTTCTATCATCATCTTTTACTTTAAATTCTCTGTGGGTCAAGATCTTGTTCGAGTGGGCCAAGGTCTCGGTCGAGTTGATCTAGATCTCGGTCAGCTTAGGAACGATGCAAACCTTCAAAATTGCAGCTAAACAAGAGGCGTGAAATATTTCGTTCATTCCTAAAAGAACTGTGAGCAATCAGTAGTCATTTTTGGCGACTTTGAATATATTAGGTTCGTAGTTCTTACGAAGATCACGATTTACACAAATATTTAATAATAATATCCTTGCGGTTTTGTTGATGTAAGTACCATTCAAAGATATTGGCAATGGGGTCATGTTCGGCTTCAACGATTAAACCCAGCATTAAGTTTTAGAAGAAGTGCATTATAATCGGTCAATAATAAGTCCTGTAGAAACCATTCGTGCCGGAAAGCAGGGGACTGCATTTAGTGACGACTATGAGATGATAAGAAGTTATAGACATCAATTGTAAAAATAATGAAGAGAGTCGGAGACAAATCGGAGCCCTGGGGCACCCCAGCGTTTATAAGATGAGTATCTATTTTAGAGCGTCAATCACGACTTGTATTGAATAAAGAGGTGACATTTCGACATAAAAGCAGGCAAAAGACTTCATTACAAAACTTTATAAAATGAGTTATAGGCTTAGCAATTCAGCTTTACATTACCGGCGAAATATGTCACCAAACTTTTTGCTACAAAATCCCTTTTGATATTAAGAAGCTGTCATTCTTCAAAATGTCGAGTTGTCGACTTAACAACTATTGGAAGGAAATTATTTTGAAATTATGGATGAAGAATAGAATCTGCCTTTTTGGGGGAAAGTCTGGACAAATATTGTTTCCATAGTAGAGGCTAGAATGAGAGAATAGATAGAAAAACTTACGCAGTACTTATCCAGCATAGAAGAACACTTCTTCAAAATAATGGCGGAAAAGCCGTCTTGGCCATCAAATCTAAATATATTTAAATCTCAAAAGATCCTTGCAAAGCATGGATTATGAAAAAAATATCTGCCTCATGCCCAAAATTTACTCACTCAAGCTCAGAAGGGGCCAATATGCTGAAAGAAACTATATGGAATTACCAGCAAATTGGCTTTAAAGGGTGAGTTGAAATACGTACGAAGTCATCGGTGCCTACGCACGAACGATGGTGGTGGATTTCTTTATATCCTTTACAAAAGACAAAAAAATTCTTCTTTTTTTTAGAAATACTAAGATTTTCGACTCCTTCAATTTGGTCATTGAATAACTCGACTTTACACTTCTGAAAACTCCAAATACTTTTCAACCGTTTGAAAAAATCTAGGGTTTTCAAATAAAGGGTCCTTTCTTGAATCGAACAACGAATTCTTTTTCTGACAATACTCCTGATTCTTTAAAATCAAATTTTTTCAGTGTTTGCGCAGATGAAGCACAATGACCAGTGGAAATCTCGGAAGCCGTTACTGAGGACTTCGCAATCGGCTTTCTGTCTTTTTAGCTTCCCACACAAATAACTTAGGGACTTTCACTTTCTTTAGCGATTTCTTAACGTCACACGTTAGAATGTCTGTCTATGACGTAAGAGTTCAAGTTTCGAGATAAATTTAATTGAACATCCATCGCTATTGCCATCCGCGGGGTATTGAAAAGCACTCCGAGAGTGAAACTGACACCAACTTTTTTTTGAAATCATGATCAATTCTTCTCACATATTCGCCCCCAACTACAAAGCAACATCCCAAATCTAAAACCTTAAAAATTTCCACTAATTATACTTTTAATTAACGAACTTTCTTCTTCTTTTATCTATCTCCAAAGGCTACGATGGTGTTTCTACAGTTGCTGTCAAAACCCTCAAAGAGAACGCTGCTGAAATTGAAAGGAACGATCTAGTCTCTGAGCTTCACGTAAGTAAAACTTCTTCCTCTTTGATATCATTTTTTAACTTCCTTGCAAAAACAAAAACTTTTCCATAAAAATTTTTACCTAATTAAAATTCTACAGTTATGTTAATTATACCGATATTACATCTACTTGTGCGACGCTTTCAAATATTATTATAAAGTGTCTTCATTTGAATATTTATTTTCTGTCTACTTCAACATTAAAACGGGATAATGGGACGAAAAATTTTCTCCCGTGTGATAAAGTTTTCCCCTTCTGAGAATTGCGTTCGAGAAGTTTTAATTTCGAATTATAAATTCGAACTCTCTCCGTCAGTAACTTAAGACACCAACTTTTCAGAAGACACAAGACTGCAAAAGACAAAAAAAAAGCAATTATAAACAACAAAAAAAAATCTGTAAAGCGAAAATTTAAAATCTATGAAGCACCTCGGGCAAATGGCGCTTTACCTCACCCAACAACGGATCCGAATAACGTTGATGTGCTTTTGAAGGGGGCTGCACTAACACCAACCAAACCACCAAATAGTCGCCGGCAAAGTGTTGGATTGGAATGTTACTTTGCATTCATTTTCCGTGCATCAAAGAAAAATCAACAGCAGCAGTTTTGTATTTGAATTTGATCGAAAAGTTTTCAGTTTTTATGGAGGTTTTTTTCATCCCTTAAGAAATCCTTTGTGGGGATTTCTAGGTGATTTCTATTCATGATTTTCATGATGGAAAAGTTCTCTCTCTCCATCAGTTGAAGACTTTTTCTTCAGCTGATTTGTTATATTTTTACTTTGCGGAATGCAAATGCGATAAAAATGAAAACTATCTGCACCATAATCATCGCGTGATTGAATGACGAGGAAGAGCGAGAAAGAGTTTTCACTTAAACTTGAGGAATTTTTTGTTGATCTGCAAATTTCTTTGAGGGAAAAGGAAATTCAAGAAAACTCATTGTTATTTGCTAGAAACTAGATTGTCATTAGCACTGTCGCCGTCGTCATAAAGGAGGACAAACTAACCTGTGTAGCCAATAAACTTGAAATTGAAATTCATTTCATTTTATACTCGTTTATTTGTTCGTCTGGAATCTCTCAGATATTTGTTATAAAAGGATTTCATAACTCAGTTAAAACGGTTTCTTTTGACTCGTTGGCGTTCTTTCAAGAATTTTTTATTTTTATTAAAGTCTGCTATTTGGTCTGCAAATTTCAGAAACTTAAAAGGGGGACCTGAAGAGCTAAACCTCAATTCCTTGGTATTTTTGTGATGGTGTCTTGAAGAAACGATGACGATTTGATATAATTGGTTATTTTCACCAACTTTTTTAAAAAGCCCCCTTTTTAATTTTGTATGATCATTCAAAAACAGTGATCGGAGAGCGAAGGTTGGTTTAATTTAAAAAGCCATGTATTCTGAACCTGAACTAGTTGTTGCTAAAGCTTTTCGAAAATAAAATATGCTCTTTCTACGAATTTCAAAGAACAAACCTTCCAGATCATTTCACGACATATTATTGGTCCTCGAAACCTAAACCAGATGAAGAAGGTTGCCGCCTGTTAGTACAGAAATTCATTGTACTACCAGGCGCATGAGTGATCTAGTTGGTACTGAACAAATATCCGTCAAAAGGAAATACGCTATTGGAGAAATAAATGCATCACTTTGCATTGGAAAGCAAGTTGGCAGGCCATGATTAAATTTTTTCTTTTTAAATAGGGTGGCGCAACAGGCGGG
This sequence comes from Melanostoma scalare, assembly GCA_949752695.1. Classification (NCBI taxonomy): domain Eukaryota; kingdom Metazoa; phylum Arthropoda; class Insecta; order Diptera; family Syrphidae; genus Melanostoma; species Melanostoma scalare. Next base: position 224,630,909 of record OX456985.1, on the reverse strand, counting down.
GTGCCCCATCCCAGGGTCTAGAGCATTTTTTACAACCATTGTGAGAGAATGGAGGGGACCTACAATTTTCTGCCAGTTTCGAACGGCTAATCATGGAATTTACTAAGGGAGGACTTGCCAAATCCTCGCGAAAATCGATACACATGGGAAAATGTTTTTGGCATATGTTGGAATTCGAACCACGAACAATCTCACGTAACAGTCAAGCATGCTAACGATTACGCCACGGATACAATGTCATGTTTTGGTCAGTATTTATAAGCCATTTATTGACAAATATCACATAACGGAGGAAAATAGACTTTTTTCTTGTCCCGACCCTATCTGTCCTTGAGCTTTTGTCGCAACTTAAGCAAAAAATCCTGTTATGGCCTAGCCATACTTAACAGATTAAATCGAATGTGGACTTGAAACTTGAATGTGGCGAAACCCGGTTGGTAAGGTATTTTCCTTTCGAATTTAAAGTTCCCATTATTCAAAAACCAGTATGATTTGAAATTGTCAGTCAACGAAAAATTCTGAAAGGACATGTCCATCACCAGGTTCGATCAAGACAAATGATACGAAGCTAACTAGCTTTCATTTCAGGATGGTCTGATTTAACCAAATCGTGTTCACACATGCATAAAGGTTTTGAGTTGAGGTTTTAGTCTCAAGTTAAAAAGATACAGACATGAAATGTGAGCAGAAGCAGGTCACCGTCGTATGACAGATTCCATTCTGTCTCCACTACTTTCACTGTCTTAAAACTCAAATTCACTGTAATATTGGAAATAGTGCGTAACGGCAGTTGGTTTCAAGTAGGTTGAGATGAAACCGAGTAACTAAAAAGGTTTCGATTTGTACTTATGTATATTACCGTAGCAAATCTACGATAGTTCAAAGTTGAACAAGTTTGAGTGCCAGGTGACATAGCATAGCGTAGTGTAGGGACGGTGTAGAATATTACTGAAACGCTTCCATAATTGTCGTAAGAGGTGACTAAAAGAGAAACCATATTTAGACAATTAACATCAAATTTAGTTCTAAAGACATCCGTAAGATCTCAAAATTTTAAAAGAACTGTGACTTCGCTCACATTCAGTGCCAAAGTCAAAGGACTTAAACGAAACTAAAGTTCACCAGTGTAGTAAAAGAGAGATCAAGCTTTAGAAAGGAGTGTGCACTTAAATACATTTTGAGAAATTTCGTCGAATTTAGAGAACAATGGAAATTCTTACAAGTTCAAAGGCACTACCCCAGCTGGGCGCTTTCACTGCTATGCATGGCAATGAAGCAAGGACCCACCTGTTAGTGATTTTTTGTCGCTTCTCAGAAATCTTTGAATCAGCACACATGAAAAAAACATGCACTCAGTTAACTTCTCAGTAATTAGTTGTGATGACAGATTCACCTGGGTGGTGCCTATGAGTAGAATATCCTGTTATTTTCTTAAATCTCTGCATTTTTAGAGTCGATGTCCTTACATCGTCATAAGTGAATAAAAAATCACTTTATTGCCAAAACAATGTTCACGAAAAATGAAGTGATCCTTTTATTTTTCAAGATCGAGTAATTGGGAAACAAATAATCCTATGCAATTCTACTGACTGCAACTTGCATGTCAGTGTTTATTGTGAAGCTATGATGTGGAGACTGGATTAGTAAGTGACAAAGTCGTATACTTTTTGTTGTGTGGCTACAATTGAATTTGTATTACGATTATAAAAATGGTGTAAATAAGAAGTTGAAAGCAAAGTTTTAGTTCTCGAACCTAGTAAAAGTTACAATACTAACACATCACAGTACAATAGACCGGTATTTAATTCTGAGTGCTCCAGCTGGTCTTTCAAAAACATCCAACAGAAAAAAAAACACATCGCATCAAAATACAACTATGGCAGTTCCACCGCATAAAAAGATAAAAATATAAATGCGAGAGGATTCGCACTACCACGCCGCGCCTATCAGGGAAAGTTTATTGCATTTAATCTCTCTAGAATTGTCTTTCCGCTAATAACTCTTTTCTGGTGCGATTTAACAAAAAACAACAAAAAATATGGCGGCTTGTACAACAGAATACTTTACCAGTATATAATTTTTTTCAAGGGTATCGTTTTTCGCGATTGATTGGAAGTCGTCCGATAGTAATTTCATTGTCATGAAAAGCAATTAGCCTTTCAGAATGCGCAAAAAAATTATAAGTCCCCTACATTCCTCACAAGGTATGGTTGTGAGAAATGAGCAAGCGCCGGGCTTCCCGCTCTGTAGCGCTACTTTACTTATTTATCTCATTTAACTCTCCAACGTCTGACCACCAATCTCGAAACCGCTATGGTGACCGTGAACGTAATGATAAGCATATGCCTGCCTATAAGAGTTCGAAATTTTAAAACTGAAAACATAAAACCTCAAAGAAGGCCAGATCAGACAAGAATTGGTGGTGTGCATTCCTTACATTCTATTGCATGTCAATCACCGTTATTCGGCTTTTCTTACAATTTAATTTCAAATTCAACAATATGAACCTAGACGACATATTACACAGCGTCGATTTGTGTGTCTTCCTTGAGCTGGGGTTGCTTCAGGACGCACTTGGATACCATGAGATATCCGGAAACTCGGCAAAAGTTCCTTATTTAGACTCAATACTGCTATTTTAACATAAATTAGGCTTCTTAAGGAAGCTTTAAGTGACTGTTTAAGTATTTGTGGTTTGTGTTTGGAATTGGAGTTGTTAGTTAGTTTAGTTGGACAGACTTTGGCTTGAACAGCCAATGCTTGATAGTGTGAACCCTCAGACGACCGCTTGACCAACTTGTTGGATGGTTTACAAATATTTTTGAAAATTTAAAAGTTGGACGGAGTGGAAGAGTAGCTATGTGACATAAAGTTGGACGACAAGCTTGATAAGTGTGAACGGAAACTACATCCGACCTTCCAACTTCCATCAAACGACGTCTGTAAAACTAATTGTACAGTATGAACTCGGGTAATAAGAAGTAAACTTTGATTCATTCTCAAAGAGCTTGCAACCATTTTTCGGCTTTAGAGGAGCCCCGTTCTTCTTCAACCGCTTTTCTGATTTACTGGGCAATTAAACTAATGTTCGAAAAAATGCTTCTCTTCTCCTTCTTCTCTTCTCAATGAAATATTGATGAATAATCGAACGATTTATTCAAATTGTAATTTTCTATGTCACTCCTTCTTGCATGACTAACTTTGGCTACACAATGACATAAGGAGTGTGAAATTACCGTTCCACTCCATAATTCACCGCATTTTTGTGTGCTTTCTATGTCACAAAATATAAATCAAATTTTTGGAGGAAAAAAAAACCATTGAATACCTAAGAAGAACCTTCTAAGTTCTTATATTCACAAACAACCCCAATCGATTTTCGAATGGAAAGAAGGAACTAAAAATAAAAGACAGACAAAGGAAATAGCTAGACCATCCGAGCAAAAAGGAAGAAAACCTTCAAGCTTTCAATTCATTTGGAGTTCTTCGCTTGCCTCATTTACCATTAATCAACTGAAAAGGTCATGCGACTCTTCACCTCCAATTCAACTATGAATGTATACTCATGTCGCAATCTCCCAATGCTGAGTGCCACAAAAGTACGAACGTTCCGAGCTCTGAAGGTAATAACAAGCACACTGTGTGATACACACCAATGAATACCTACATACCGTCTAAACGTGGAAATGGCAAAGCAAATATGTAATTTAATCACTCATTCACACAAACACAGAGAATCGTATACACAAACGTGGGGGCATCCAACAAACGACTGAATAGAAATTGCGGTTAGCTGGATGGTTGGTTTGGCTCCTTGGCTAGTAGCAACATACATCCTATTGCGGGGGGGTTGATCGGTTAGCTTGGCACAAAACCGACCTCAATTCTAGACAATTCCAAATGAACTGCCATGTCAATATAAATGGCAATTCGATTTGAGATTATTACTCCGAACAACCTTGCACACCCACCCCTCCAGTAGACTACCCACCCCCTTTAGACTTTCACCCATGCTGCCATGTCGATGGTATGTGTGAGCTATGGTGGGATCTCATACCGGCAACCTCGTTTTCCAAGAGTGTTGCCGACTACGATGTGATGCATGGGGGTAGGTTATTAAACTTCTATGTTCTCTGAGCTATTTAAAGCAGCTGGCAGTAGAAGCGTGTTTCTTTACTTTGTCTGGACATTTCCCCATCGGGCTGGTTATCTTGAGCGCCAGTGGCTTTAAAAAACCATAAGGCTTTGGACCTTAAGTGTATGACCTTTGTCTTGCCGCCGATGTCATTAACGGCAACCACACCCTCAACTCTTCACCCCACCGAAGGTAGGTTAAGGTAGGTACACAAATCAACTTCAGAGATTTCATTTCATCTTGTGGGAATTAAATTCTTTTCTTTCTTTCTGTTCTGTTTTGGCATGAATTATGAAATTTAATTGCAAAAGTTTCTCTCGAACGGTATTAATGTAAGAGAGGTCCTTGCCATCACCTCTCTCCCTCTTACTCACTCACTGACTGGCATGGCAATTGGGAAGCTAATTTATTTTTCGAGTTAATGCCGAGTTTTTGTTAATTTTCCTTACCATGCCGATGGAGGTGGAAGAGAACTCTGCCAACTGCATAATTTTGTTATGTGCTAACTTAATTAAGGACGACAACGGGTTTGGCACGTACCCATATATGGAATTCTTTCTTTTGTTTCTATTTTTTTGTTGTTTTCTTTTTGTTGAGTTTTCTTTGTTAAGCTTAAGGACTCGTTTTGTTTTCTTTCTTTAACTGCTTTGTGTGGTTGCATGAGAGAATACGTGGAATTCTTTTTGTTTCCTTTTTTCCTGCTGTTGTAGCTTAAAAACTCAACAGGTATGTGATTATTGAAAGGATAACGAACATAATTCATTTGCAATCAAGAAAGGATTAAAGAGTTTAATATGGAATGTGGCAGTTAGAGTGTGGGTGTAGAGTGGAGTTGAGTGAGAAAACAGAAATACATAGACATACCTACATTCATTCGAATGCAATGATAACTAGGGTAGAAGTGAACTAATTCTTCAGAATTTTTATTTGAATAGACGAACAAAGAAAATAAACGTGTATAAATTGGATTTGTTAATTGAATGGGATTAAAAGAAGCTTTTTTTTTAAATTGAATGGTAGGTACTGCAACGAACCATAAAAACTATTCAGTGTTGAAGAAAGAGATTTTACTATTGATTACATTTTATTTGCACTTCTTTGAGTAGGGAGGTGCTGCCTTGCTTGGATTGATGTGTTGGTGTGTTAATGATTTGTATGGGGATTAAGCTTTTGATTAGGTTTCATTAACAGGGATTCAAAGAGAAACATGTTGAATGGGGGCTATGCAGCTTATGTGCTTTTAATGAAAAGTGTTCAAAATAAAAGGCCAGAGTGTGCTACGTTTAATTAAAAAGTGATTTTTAAAGTCGAGTTCAGTTAAATGGCTTCATGAGTTTGCAAGTAATTAATTAGAAAACTGTGTGGTTTGTATTGCAATGGGAAGAAGATGGCTGTACTCGAAGTTTTTAGTCTTTTCGTTTTTCTTGAGAAAACTCTTCTTTTTATCTAAAAAAAAAAAAACTTTTTGCAAATCCTATTTACGATTCTTGTCTCATTACCAAGTTTGGATCATATGACACATAACTCTGCAACTTTCAACCCAGTTACGTAGTTCGAGAATAACAAAATATTTTTTATTTAGCTTTCAAAGAATTTGAAATCCTGACAGATTGAATACTGTTTATACGAATAATGATTAGAGTTCTTTGAAAACCTTGCGCAAATTGCTAAGAAAAACGCTTTGTGATCGGCTTTGAGAAAATGGTTAAAATATAATTCTATTTACTGCCCCTTACCGTTGGTAAGGCGCCTTTTGTTTTAAAGGGGATAAGTCCTGCTGAAAATGATTTTGGAATTTCTGATTCACTCCTGAAGGGCACAGCCGTGTCATAGAGCGACGTGGTGTGCATTTGATCTGGAACCATCTTTATTTTCTATAAAAATAAAATTCCCAATTTCTTGAAAACTAAATACCGTAACTAAAAATTAGTCTAGAGTTCTCTTTACCAGCATCTATTAAAACATCCCATATGGTAACTTATTTTCAAGAATAGAATAGCTAATAGTCAGACTGGATCTTAAAAAACTGTTTTGATACTCTCTTCCTTATTTCTTTTTTCATTTTGAACTTTATACAATCAAATTCTGTATTTGAAGAACATCATTCAACATCAATGCATTCTGGCTATAGAACAAATTTTAACACAATATTATGCTGCTTTTATAGTTTTTTTTTTATGTGTTTAAAAAGAAACTTTTTTGTGTAATAGGGACACGCTATTAAATTTTCAGAAGATTTAACTAAACCTCTATGCCAAATCGTTTTAGCTTGTTACGCCAATCGCCTTCTTATTCCTAAATTTGTATTTTTTTCTTTTCTTTGGGATTTGAATTTCGAATCTCTCACGTTACAAGCAGACAATAAGCTAAAGGCACCACGACGTTAGCGGGAGTTGACTGTGGGAAATCAACTCATCTGCCGTAGGATTGGCTCATCGACTATAACTTTTATTACGAACTGCTTTCTCATTGATTAATGATTTCATTTGCAAACCCAAAAGGTCCACACAGAATATCGACATTATAGGACTTTTTGGAGAATCAGCTAACTTGCTTGTTAAAACACAAGCGTACATGGTTTGCCATTTCAATTTCATGATGATCCGCGTCGAAATGAAATTCGGCAAACCAAACAACATTCCACACAGAGCAATGTGAAAGATCTTTTTTCATATATTCATACATAATCATATACATTTGATATTGCGAGCACCTCTGAAAACGTCCGTTTTTAATCAGCAATTAGCGCATTTGAGTAAAAAATGAGCTCAACTTTCAAGCAAAGTTGACTAGGGTATTTCCAAAAAGCTTTACGAATAGTTCTTGCTTTGCTGTGTGCTGCCCGCACCGGTACGATACATTTTTGCAAAATCAATAGTTTATAATGGAAATCTAATTCGATTAGATGAAATGTGTTGAAATGTGCACTGACAGGCCATAATGACTGCCAGAATTGAACTTGTGAGATCGATACATGACGTTAGCCCATTGCGGGACTCACGCCGATCTTAGTTATGAAAATATTGCACCAAAATTAGAAATAATTCACAAGAGCAAGTTGTCACCTTCAAAAACTTCAAGATTTTTTGACAAAACATTCCACTGACCGGTAATCCATTTCGGTCAGGAGCAGGAGTTAATGGAAATTTTATGCAACAGCAAACTCAAGAGATTTTTTGTTTGGGTAATTTTAGGAGGTGGCATGACGTTGGAGCATACATTTATGAACGAAATATGGTCACCAATTTTAACTCGATGATGACTAGGGAATGAAGCTGTCCAAGAAGCTGATGTACTTCTAAGAACAATGCAATGAAAAACGTGCCTATTACTGGCTAAACACAATGAAAAGTATTCGCATTTGGACACGGAGCAGCAAAAATTAAAATAGAGTTGAGTTGTGCCCCTATGGCATGAATTGTTGTGTTCACATCATACGCTTCGTATGTACTTTAAATGTGCTTAAAATTTTAGGCAGTCTTTGTTACGAATGGCAACTTAAACCATTCGTGTTTTGAAGAGTCCTAGAACTATGCAGTAGTTATTTATGTCTCTCTTTGAATTGTATACTTTATAATAAGAGACAAGGGTAGTTCTTTAGTCTTGTTCTGTCTATCAGATAGGCAAGTCATGTTGTATTTCTTTCTTTAAACCGGAGAAAATAAATTGTGTCTTTTTATATATATTTTTCACACAACAAAAATAGTACCGTGTTTTGTCTTAATGAAAGTAATATACAGTCTTTGTATGTCTGCGTATCATTGTTTTTGAATTGATTTTCTAATTAATTTCCTATTCACTAGTCGATAAAGGGTGCTAGAGTTCGAAATTTTTTTTTTAAGCGATATTCTGCAAACTATTTGGGAACCACTGCGTTAAGGTGGTCCTTCAAAGTTATTGTAATTGCATGAAGATTTTGCAAGTGTCTCCTGCTGTTGTTATACAGGGCTATCGTGAATCGCATTTCCCAAGAAATTTTTCCCTTATTCGAAAAAGAGGTATCGTGAACTAATTTCGAAATTAGGGAAAAATTCCGCGAGAAATGTTTACCTATCATGAATTTTTTTTTTATGGGAAATTTTCTTCTCTTTCTCGTGGAATATTACCTTACAGTTTTGCAAGGGGAATCACAAAAGTTATCAACAAAGTGAGTTATTTCTAGAAAAAATAAATAAATAAATAAAGATAGCTATTAAAACTAACTAAAATGGTTGGTTTTTAAGGTCTAACTCTTCAAATTCCAAGCAAATCGAACATCTAATTTCCTTAATGAAAAAAAACCAGGACATTGCAAATGGCTTTGTCACAATGAAAGCAGTAATGATGTCCAAAAATTTTGGAAACAGCTTGAGCAAAACCTCAAAACCTGTATTGGGCCCCTTATGAAATCAATTGCCGAGTGGAAAAAAGTAAGCGGTTAATGATTTCAATGATGTTATTGATTGAATAGCTATTTCAACATACAGTGATTGTGGTAACTTCAAATGATCTGAATGATTTCATCGTACAACCACGTAGTATGGCTCTCGACTCATTTCGCCTTCTTTGTTCTTCTTCTTCTGATAACAATAACGCTGATAATCTTTGCATTTTTTAACTGAAACTTTTTATACAAACCTAACTTCTTTGTTTTCTTCTTTAAAATGAAATGTCAAAATATTCGAAAACTGTGTTCGAATATTTTTTCCTCATTTTTATGTTGGTAAAACTTGATCCCAAAGAAAAGCATTCCACGAGGAATTCCCGATAGGAGGAATGTATTCTCGAGAATAGTAAAATTCCGCGGGAGAAATATTTCCCAAGGAATTTCCGATAGAGCTGATAGTGTATATTTTTCTGGTTGTATAAATCTAACAACTGCGTTAAATCTCCCTAGCTTATCACAATCAATTACAATACTTGCCAACAAATAGCCTAATGAGGGATGCCGCTATTTGATTTAGCAAAGCTGGTCTCTGCTCTCAACCCTGGCTTTAAAAACCATGTACAGATACCTCCATATCCACTTGATGTGGAGTGGTGAGTCACTCAGTCTCCGAGTCTCATGAAAAGTGAAAACGAAGAAGAATTCAATCTCTCCTATCATATGATGAGGATGAAGAAGATAACACAACAATCTAAATTTTTAAACTTAGGTCCAACTTCGTGGTACCCGTGGTGTGATGGATAGCATGTCCGCATATTAATCCAGAGGTTCGAGTTCGAATCCCACCAGAGGCAAAAATGTTTTTTCTACGGGTATCGCCTTTCGCGAGGAATTGGCAAGTCCTCCGTTTGTATTCATTGCCATGAAAAGCTCTTTCTCGATTAGCCGTTCGGAACCGGCAGAAAATTGTAGGTCCCCTCCATTCACTCACAAGGGATGGTTGTGAGAAATGCGCTAGGCCCAGGGGCTCCTCGCTCTGTTGCGCCACCCTATTTATTTATTTTATTTAGGTCCAACTTCGAAGGACCAATCTAAATAACAAGGGTAACTTAAAACAAAATCCAAAATAACAGACGACCTCAAACAATGAAGCCAATTTGTTAAAGCTTCATCTCCAAGGTAAGCCTTATTCGGGTCACCTACAGTGCCCTGCCAACATTAATTTTCATTAGACTTAAACAAACCTATCGCTGTTTTATTCTGTTCAAAAACACACTCACCCAAAGGTGCAACCACACATGTTCAGGAGAAAAAAAAAGACTTTCAAACAGGACATTCCCCGAGGCACTTTTAAGCCGCATTTTCCCTTCGGGGGCATGATTGCGGCTTAGCGTTTTAGTGACATCGTATCACGTCGTTCGCAACAAACGGACAAAGTTTACCCACACAATTAACGGTAATTGTTTCTTTGATCACATGAAAGTTTGATGCATATTCCCATACTTTTAGTGACTCCCTTCTCTCGCTCTCTCTCTTTCTTCCTTTTTCTCTCCATCAGTTACCAAACAGGACAATTGTGTTGTTTTTGTGTACAGTAGTATATTTGGATTTGAGAAGAATACCCTTAAGCGATGTGGTTGGTGATGGTCTGTCCTCTCTGGACAATCAATTGAAAACGCCACTGTGTGAAGGGGGTTTTCTTTGTCTGAAAACGGTGTTTTATTGAAAGTTACGGTTTTATGATGGCTTCGTTTGCAGAATGCTTTGTTGAGTTGAAGCGGCTGGCGCATCAAAAAAAATTCATTTCAAAATGATGAAACCTCAGAAAATTGTTGTGGCTCATTCCGATGAGGAAATGGCGGTTGTTTCGGTTTGCCATGTAGGGAAGTTGTATCGTACATATGTATGCAGATATGTATACGTGGTGTATGGTATCATCGACGGTTACAACCGAATAAACCGACAAATTGAGCGACCGAACAACGGTCAGTCTTAATGCTACCCTTTAACCGCTTTCAGACCCAACCCTCTCTTGCCATCCTACACTGAATGTTGTACAATGAAAAAACAAAAATATTTTGCGGGTTATGTTCTGTAGGAGAACATTTCTGCAGTGCAGATGAAGTGTAGATGGGGAGTAGGTGGGGTTGGTGATGAATTTATTATATGCTGTTGTGATGTTGTTGGTTGTTTTTCGTGTGTGTGCTTTTGTCTAGTCGTACTGCACTGTAATGCAACGATGATGGTTTTTTTGACATGATTACACCCAACATGCGGGATGTTTTAAGTGTTTTAGAATTTCGCACATAACGGAGTGTTTATGGTTATGTTAATAAATTTGTTTTATGTCACCACTCATAAACACTTCAGCACAACAAAAATCAACAGTCAACACAGAACACAGAACACTGAACGACACCATCGCATGCGAGCCATTGGGGATGGTTACTGGAACGAAGGTAGCATTAACCATATTGCAGTTACGATTGTTCGCACTTAAGGGATCAATATTTGCCTTTGTAATTGGTTCAACTCGATGAAGAGAGCGAGAGAGACAGAGCAAAAAAAAATAATAAATTGCAGATATGGACATTAATATCGAAAACGCTTTGAGCTATTTATTTATTCATTTGTCTTTTGTATGCATATGGCAGACAGAATTAAGTGGAACGGTTTGGTTTTTTCTTCTCTTCTGTTGTTGTTTTGTTTCTGTCGATAACAAAGTACGTACTTACCGTAGTACACTTGGGGCCAGTAGCCTTATAGATACGATGAGTTTATCTGAAAATAAAAACAAAAGTTTGTAATTACACGTCAATTACAGACTTTTATTGTGTTGCTGTTAAAATGGTTTTTTCTTTACTCTCGGAAAAAGATTAAGAGTCCACCTGTACAGATTCATATTGGAGATTTATTTTAATTGTAAATCAAATTATATTGTTTTTATGATACGAGTAAGTGGGTACTTTTTAAGTGGAGTGAGGTCAGTAATGTACATAAATACGAAGAGTGGGTCATGGGATTTTGTCAATACATATGTCTATTCATATGGTAACTTACATTTGATTTAAAGAATTGGCCGATTTGTTCTGGACTTATCACAGAAAATTCAATACTCTTGCCACTTTTGGGTTTGTAACGCTATGAAGGGCTGTATCGTGATGGTTACCATGTCCACAGATCACCAGTGACAAATGACATGTCCTTTGTTGAACAACTAACAAAAGGTTAATCATTGAGGGCTTTGTAGTCATCTGATCTGACTTACTGTTCTACGTCCAACACATATCATAAAGTAATTGATTTTTATTGTGTTGATATGGACAGCATCAGTGTTATGAAAAGTAAGCATCTATTTCTATTTGTTGACTATTATTGCAGCTATGTATTTAAATATTTAGCATGCTGTGCAATTGCTCAGTACCTACTTTTTTCTACGATTTACAAACCAAATTCAAACTCATTTGGCAATAAATATTTCCAAATTATTCTCTGTCTATGACATGAGAAGCAGGGAAAATGTTTTCTAAGACCAGATTCACAAAATTACTTTTGTTAAGCTCAAAGAGAACATTTTTAATAAGAACAGTAAAACTTACAGCGTTTCAGAAAAAGGGTATCAATGCAAAGACGGTAATACCGAATACACGATCCACTTTTTGAACACAAATTGTATGGCTTGAGTTAAAAAACAACAATTATATGCTAAAGAGCATTGGTTCTTTGTAGCATAAAGTGGTAGTGATACCGAAGAATAAAGATGTTTTCTGGGGGGTTAAGTCCGCCGATAGCTCGCAAAAGGTACTTCGTTAGATCAACATCAGTTTTCAGCAAAGTTCAAACGCAGTAGTCGACTGAACACTTGAATTGTGAAGTGAATGCCTTTCCATTACACAGCAAAAGCTTCACCACTTTAAGAAGTCTGTCTTTTATTGCGAATTCAAACATACCTTGGAGCCCATCCCGCAAATCATTATAACTGTTTTACGAAGAGTTACGGCGATCGTAAGCGACTGACTTTCGGTAATTTTCGTTTGAATGTTTATGATAGAAACCGAAAGAAAACTTCTTCCAGAAAAATTTTCCTTTTGTCGCTTACGATAAAATGGCGGGAAGGGCTCGACTTTTTTATCTTAGCAGCTCTTTCTCCTAACGAAACTGACTATCGTTATCGAGAAAAAATGAAGGCTGCTACCGTGATATTACAATGGACCGGCAATTAGGTCTGAGTATTCCAAACAGTATCCTTTTTTTAAAATAAAGATGAAAATCGCTTTCGAGATGATTTTAAACTATTTCTTCTTGGTCATTTTCTTTTTTTATGTCAAGGCATAAGCCCCCCTTTTCAGGTTATTCGCAGAAATTTAAGAAAATGTAGACAAATCTAGCGCTTAAGATGATCATCAGCTTTTTGATAACAACCAATTGCTAGTGGCTCGTTTCAGGAATTTAAGTCCTCGCTCCATTCGCACCCAATGATAAATACGGGATCTGGACTGCACACTACTTTACCTTCGAACGGGCTAGGTCAGGCTTAGCTAGATGAAGATGCAGCCGGAAGCAGCAAAACCTCACTTGGATCACAAGGGATTTACTCTGCTTACGGGAATAGCGAAGTATTTGCAAATAAGAAGTGCAAAGAAGGCTCAGTTGCTGGTGGTGATTGAATCTCTAGGGTTTCGCAGCCTCACTGAACCATATTTGGTGTTTTGGACGAATTTAAGGATGTTGTTTGATGGAAGGTTTTTGATAAAGCCAAGTTCAAAATAATAAATTGGGTGGCGAAAGAGAGCGAGGAACCTATCGCATTTCTTACAACCATACCTTGTGAGGGAACGGAGGGGACCAAGAATTTTCTGCAGGTTCCGAACGGCTAATCGAGAAAGCGTTTTTCATGGCAATGAATTTACTAACGGACGACTTGCCAATTTCCCTGAAAAGCGATACCCGTGTTATAACATTTTTGCCTCTGCTGGGATTCGAAACATAAACTTCTGGGTTAACAGGCAGATATGCTAACCATCACGCCACGGGTACCAAGCCATGTTCGTCGAATGAAAAACTCTCCGAAGGCTGTTTTTACAGCTGTAGAGAAAGCTTTGAAATTCACAGAGAAAGTGAAATGATGCTTTCTCCCTCTCTCCTTGTCGTAGCATCTTTGACTTTGAACAGGATGTGGTAGTGCCCATTATCATCATGTGGATACCCGAAGACCTGCTAAGCTGAAGAAAAATTCAGTTTTTTATGAAAGTGTCTTGCTATAGGTTCCTGCGGAGCCGGCAAGTTACTCCCTGCATTCCGGTGATGACCCAATTTCGGTCATCCTATCCTTAGTTTTGTTCTCTTTTATGTCACGGTGTCTCGAAATCAAAATCAAAGCTATGCTATTTTTTTCAAGAGACCAAGAAGAGATAGAGTGACGTGAAAGTTTTCAGAACTGCAGTTGTTGTCAGTCTCATAGCACGAGTAAGCCCAATTGCATCTCTGGATTTTGGTCATGTTTTTGAAGTTTTTCGCTTTCTTCAATTTTCTCCAATAATGACCACCAAACAGTCGCGTAGGTGATGGATGTGTGCATCCAATCCAGTGAATGGCTTTGTTAGATTTTTAACTTCACTCTTAGTGTACTCCAAGTTAAGGACTTCACTAAACAACAGAAGATTCGAAATGTTTGACGAATAAATATCTACTCTGACTTCCAATCATCAGATACTCAAGGTGATGGTTAGGCTTCCACCATTTGAACAAAAATGTGTATATATATTACAAAAGTGGACCTTGACGGATACTTCCGTCAAAAAGTTGAATTTGTTTTGAAATGCAACGAAGAATCTGTGTCTTTATTTTGAAGCTCTTGTTTGCAACTATTGAATAACCGGTTTTTATTTAGCAGCCATGGCCAATAATCATAAAGCTCTCGAAACAGTGGTGCCCGTATCATAATGCCAAGCATGTTAGCCTGCTACGTGGGTGTTCGAGGTTCGAGCCACAGAAAAATCCGTTCGCCTGGAGTTGGCCAGTCCTCCTTGAGTATTTACACTCCCATGAAAAGCGCTTCCTCACATAGCCATTCAGAATAGGCAAAAGTTTGTAGGGTTCCTTTATTTATCATAAGGAGTGGTTTTAAGAAATAAATTAGGCCCGGGACTCCCCGAGGCCTGTGGTGTCCTAGAGTAAAAAAAAAGAAAATATTATTTATTGCATTTTCTTCACTCAGTAATAACTCTGAGCTTTGTCCCTTAAATCGAGGATTTTTAGTGAATATAAGTTTGCCTAAGGCGCTAAAGCATATTTTTGGAAATATCTACTTTGCGTTTGAATTTTATTTCTTATTTTATACTGACACATAAGCCAAATAGCCATTGGGAACATGTTGTTTGAAAGATCATTGTGTACTGAGGTTTTCAAACCAATACTATAACTCATTAGTTTTTGATTTGTCACCACAAACTTCTATATTCATAACCACAAAATTAAATAGCCACAGGGGCGTATTCAAGTGCTGCTTACCCCCAAACTTCATTTCGAACACATACCTATTATCCTTCCTGGGGCTAATTACTTGTTTGCATATACTCTAATTAATTTATCCACTCAAGTATACTCGCACTCGTTTCTGATAATGAAACGCAAAATAAACAATCGTCTCAAAATAATTAATGGACGTGTGCTGCAATAGAATCATATTTTTCTTAGGGTGGTGTCACTTAAGCACCCTGCGCCTTCGGAAATAATTCAATAATTGAAATATATCTCCATTATCTTCTTAACATATTTTGTGTGACATGCACGATGCACACTATAAAAAAAAACAGAAATAAAAGATAAATCTCATTTCCTCATCGCAAGCAAAATATGGCAGTTCCCATAAATACATCAAGAAATATTATTCGCAAAAAGGAGACTTATAATAAAATATTATTGTCAGAGTCTGTGTCCATAAAGTTTCGAAGCTTAACACTGACGCTTATTATTAATTGACATAAATAGCTTTTAATGCAATTTTAACCTAGTCAGCGCTTAATTACTCCTGACCGCCTTATACGTGTGGCTGTGGGTAGAAGCTCTATAAATAGGACTCTGAGTATTTTGCGTATATGTATGGAATGTGACGTGTGCCATATTTCACAAAAGGATTATAACACGAATGCTATTAATTCTTTATGATTTTGTTTTATAGCTCTGTCGGGACTATGGGATCGAGGCAAATTAATTTTTATTATATATTTTCGATTTTTTTTTTTGTGGAGAAGGGATTACGTATGGTGAAACAATTGGCTACCAGTTAAACAGCATTATCAAGGACAATACAATACAAAATAATTGAAAAAAAGTATCCAAAATTAAACTGATTCTATAGATTGTGGGAAAAAAAAAATATTTTCATGGGTCGGCGATAATAATTGGGTTTCCACTGATTGGTTTTACAAGAAAATCTGATAATTATGGAAATTACATTGTCGAGGATTATAAGAAAAATAAAAATTGTGTTGCTTTTTTTTTCTACTAATGATGGATGGTAGTGATTTGAGTCATACGCGGCATGGTATTAACACACCGATATGATTGAAATTGGAATGAATTGAGTAACTGAACAGGTTTGTCGACCACTATGGGTGAAACGTTGCACCTCCTATAGTCTTTGCATGTATTTCTATTTACTCCTGCCAGTAGCCGATCTTTGCCATTAAGTACGAGCATGAGAAGTAAAACGCTGTTTCACAAAATCAAAATAACCCTATACAGTAAAACCCGCTTAAGAGAAAAACCCGCTTATCTGAAAGAATTTTTTCATCCCCGAGTATTTGTAGACCAATTGCCTATTAAACACTCCGCTTAAGTGAAACTTGCTTAAGTGAAAAACCCAGATACCTGAAACATATTTTCAGTTAAATTTCATATTTTTCATTGAAAAAAACTCTCTTAAGTGAAAAAAAAAATTTATCGAACAAAACAATTTGAGCCAACAAATGGATTGTTAGATCAGTGGAAAAAACGTGAAAATAATCATTTTAAGAAGATTTGTGGTGAAAATAATTCTGCTGACGCAGTTGCTGCTAACCATTGGCTGGAAAATTTTTGGCCAAACATTCGTCAAAGCTACAACCCAGATGACGTGCATAATGCTGATGAATCCGGGATAATGTTTAAGGCTCTACAGACGCGACGGCTTCATTGGTAAATAGATGTGAAAACCTTCAGGAAAGAAGCTACCACTACTTTTCATTTTCAATTCGATTGGAACAGACAAAATTATTTTTTGTATTGGTGTGTAGACTAAGATTAAACACATTTTGTTTTTCTTTTGCTAATAACTTTTCTTCTAAATATGTACAAACATAGGTAAATCTCATAATGGACAATGTGAAATTAGTAAGTGAAATTTTTTTCACTTAACCGGGGTTCGGTTAAGTGAAAAACCCGTTTAAGTGAAAGAAAAACTGTAACAATTCGCCATTTCTCTTAAGCGGGTTTCACTGTACAAGAATCTTATCATTAAGTCGTGCTTTAGGTCTCAGATAGTGTCCGTGGCTTAATGATAAGCATGTGTGAAATTGTGGTTCTAATCTTAAATATAAAAATAATAGTGTATCGCTACAGAGTGAAGAGCCCCAGGCCCTAGTGCATTTCAACCATTGCCTTGTGAAAGAATAGAGTGAAAAAGAATCGAGGAAGCGCTTTTCATGGCAATGAATTTATTTGCGGAGGACTTGCCAATTCCTCGCAAAAGGTGATATCCGTGGAAAAACATTTTAAACTCCCCAACAAATAGTCTGCACGCGCAAACATGAATTGTGCCATGACAGCGAGGATTAGTGGGAGTCAATTATTGCTTGGGACACAGGCTGGAACCGGACTAGCAGTTCTTATTTGGACTTCATCGATACTTGACGCGATCACTCCTATACCTTGTAAGCTAAAAATATATTTATAACGTTATACTTTGCGTTTTTTTAATAAAATAAGTCAAACCGTTGGTGATTGCCTTTCGCGATTTTTTTTTACATTATCCTTACTCAGCTACTCCCAAACTCTTTGAAAGTATAGTTTATGATATGCTTAATTTCCATTGCAAGTAAATTTTTTCCCCACTACAGCATGGTTTCTTAAAAAGCAGATCAACCACAACGAACCTTACACAATTCGTTTCTATGTCGATCTGTGCTTTAGAAAAAGGCAGCGAGGTTGATGTAGTTACTACTGACTTCTCTAAAGCGTTTGATAAAATCTCTCACGGCATTATCTATCTTAAGTTAAGAACTTTTAGTTTTCCACCACTATACATCCAATGGGTCAAATCCTATTTGGAAGGCCGGTTTTATAGGGTAGTTTTCCGAGGTTCTATTTCGACCCCCATTTCCGCCACTTCTGGTGTTCCTCAGGGCAGCCATCTTGGACCACTTTTATTTGTCCTTGCCATAATTGATGTGGACAAGATTATTTCCTACTCGAACCTTTTTATCTATGAAGATGACACAAAAATAACAAGGGTAATTTTGACACTTTTCGACCCTACCCTGCTTCAACATGATTCAAATTCCTTTCTAACTAGGTGTCAAAAACATTAAATAAAATATTAGCAAGTGTCAATTCATGACTTTCTCACGGAAACGGCTTCCACTTCCCCCTCGAACTTAAGGCTTTTGAGATGTAGCCGTTCCTACAGTGTCTTCCATTCGCGATATCGGTATCTATTGTGATAAAGAACTCAATTTCCGTTCCCACATTGACCTAATTATAGCAAGAGCTTACTCTTCCCTTGAATATGTAAAGCGCTGGTCTAAGGAATTTTCAAACCCTTACGTCACAAAGTCACTCTACATAACTTTCGTCAGACTTATCCTTGAGTATGCTTCTCACGTGTGGTCTCCTTATCAAACAACCCACTCCCTTAGAATTGAAACTGTACAGCGAAGATTTCTTCGTTTTGCTTTACGCAATCTTCCTTGGTCAAATCCCCTTATCTTACCTCCCTATGAAGATAGATTACAATTAATTGACTTACACACCCTGGCTAAACGTCGCGTCGCGTTGTTGCCAGCATACTCTTTTTGCACCAATTAATAACTGGCGTCATCGACTCCCCCGCAATTCTTGAAAACCTGGTCGTCAATACCAATTCACGCAACCAAAGATCCGTCCCTTTCTAAAACCTTCCTACTCCCCGCACTAATTTTGGGCATTTCAACCCTATTAACTCGTATGTTACGTTTAGCCAATAGTTCACAACACATCCTTGACTTTAACAAAAGTATATCTTCCCTTAAAAGAAATTTGTATTCCAATCATCCATAATCCCACAAACACATTTAGTTTTTAAGATAGATTTAAGCTATTATAGTTCGTTTAAGTATTTTTACATAGTTTGAATTAAGCGAATAAATAAATGAGTTTTTTAGTTGAGATATTCCACGTGTTTTTTAATCTAATAAATAATCTTTTCATTTAATAAATAAATAAAATTACGAGAATAATTTAACCGAGCCTTATCACTAAACACAATTTTCAGGTAAAACAACACATTTTCGTGAAGCTGTTCTTAGGTCCATTCACCAAAAATAAGACGTTGTGGTAGGTCATTCGGTTTTAATTATTGCAGAAGTTGAATTTTATGGGATTTCAAACCTAAATCTTCCAATTGATTCAGTAACGCATGCCCAATTGCTGAGAACGGCGACGAATTGACTTTCTCGATCCTCATATTACACGCTATGACAGTAATATTCTCTTCGAAACAAATTTGGTACTAATTGTTGATTCACCAGGTCGATTATGACGATCGTAATATAATCGCAGAGAACCAAAATTGATTGTAAATTTCAACAACTTGCAATCGTTGCTCGTTTGTAAGTCGTTCCATGATGAAATTGTAGACAATACTGAAAACTTTTCATATAACAGATGGCGTTAGGACGCCATTACCAACCACTGCAGCCATTCTGAAGAAATTAAAAAATAACCCTCCCTTTGATAGTCTAAAAAGGATGAAGCCTTTTACATCATCATTTTCTTCATAATTATTCTTTTTCTTTACCTGAGGTATATTTGTAAGAGCGATAAGTGGGAATTTGATTAAAAGTAAGCTTCAAAGCCTTTTGAGTACATTGCCTTGAAATAGTTTTCAATTTTCAAAACCAATTATATTACTGTCGTCTTTTTGCAGCTTGCAGAAAGTTCTTATGTCTTCGATTTCTCAAAGAAAGAGAGACACAATAATCACGAGGTGATGTGCTCAAATAATCATTTTTTTATGTAAGGTTCTAAGAGCGCAGAGAACCTAAAAACGTAGCGCATTTCTCTCAACCATACCTTGGAGAGGAATGGTAACTTAACATGTTTGCTAATGCCGAACGGCTAAGTAAGAAGCACTTTTCATAGTAGCGACTTTGTGAGAATCCTTCAATTTTTCGCAAAAGGAGACACTCGTGCAATTTGGTACTCCCAAGATTCAAACCTCAAACTCGCCCGTAAAAAGCTAACTACTACGCCTCGAACAAAATTATGCTCACTCTTAAATCTTAACAGTATCACTTGAATTCAACGACCAGTAAAGTTTCAACCAGGATGTACGTGCTACAATTGAGCTTTAAAATTAAAAGTAATCGCTTCCTATCCGATGTGTTGAGACTTCAGGCCATTCTTCCAGCAAGGACTTTGCAATGAAAATTTGTTGGATTTTTATCAAAACAAATGATGTTTTTGTGAGCAAATCGCAATAAATGAATTCTGCTTATCCACTTGGGGGATAAATGAGATATGTTCTCACTTCTATAATATTTTTTTTTGTTCCCTTTTTCGCTAACAACTGAGACCTGGCAGCATAAGGAAATAGGATGTTCCGGCTGTGTGTATTCACGAGCACCAAGTGGCAAGATTTATCTCATACTAAAGACGGCGGAGCTAAACACTTATCATCAGTTATCAAATTTACTCTGTTTCGCCGTATTTTTTTTTTCATTTATTGCTTGGACAGTGTTGTTATGAGTTGGGGTCAACGGTCAACGAATTGCATAAATGATACAATAGCAACAAATTTTTTTTTTTTTTTTTGGTTTGTTTGTTTTTTTTTACAATAGAGTCAAGATCATCATACTCGAAATAAGTATAAGTATGAGTATGTATACTCGTAAGCGACCGGGTTGCAGAAAAAGAAAGCGGATTTTCCGAATTTCACCAAAGAATGAAATACAATTCCAACCAATATCTCCATGTTTTTCCCATCAGCGCTTTCTATAGGTTGAAAGGACAAAAAGCCTTTTCCACTTTTCAAAATGCTGAATTTCCACAGATACCCGGGTTTGCAGCAAATAAGAAAAGTAACTCAGTTTATAAAAAAAAAGTCAGCCATAACAACTCTGTTCATTTATCCATCGGATCTAGCTAAACAGGGTGAGTGAACTTGATAAGGAGTCCTCGCAGTAAGATGCACGGATGAGAACATAAAAAAAAAGTTTGGTTATTATTTATGGGCCAACACCACAGGGGGTAGTATAATTTTATTAAAAGAAAAAACTTTTCCCGTCAAATGAACAAGTGCGTACTGAAAGCACCGCCGTAAAACCAAGACAAAATGGACTCCTCCAAAAAGAGGAAGATTCTTATGAGAGGGAAACAAAAAGAAAAGAAAAACCCATTGTCAGTGAATAAGACAATGTCTTTCGAAGAAAGTACAACATCAGCACAGCAGCACCCAGTGCTTCATCATCAATTTCAACCATCAACACTGCCAAGACCACAACAATAATAGCCATCAACCTGTGTTTCAGAGTGTGTTTGCCTGTATAAGTGTGTGTGTTGTATTTGTCTTTGCAAGGATGATAGGGGGGATGTGCTTGCTTCCTCGCATATATAGATGCGATTTCATTTGTTGCAAATGAAAATAAATGTCAGATGCTATTAAATTTCCAAAGTGAAATGAATAAATCGCAATCAAATTACACAATAAAACATTTTTCGGAGTGGTTTTTTTGTTTTTATGTGCGAGAGTGAGTGTGTGTGTCTGTAAGTGTGTGTGTCAGTACCCGAATGGTTGTGCTAGCTCAATGTGTGCGCAGGAAGTCAGCAAAAATGTCTACCCAAAGATAGCACAACACTATTCAAGTTCATTAAGTGGGCTTAAGTAAGTAGGAATTGTGGAGGAAATGCGCATCGCTTGGGTTATTCTTTCTTCTTCTTTTTTTTTTTCATATCCGTGTAGGGGAGTGGGATAAATTTTATTGCTCCTTGTTGGAGGCAATTAGGTTCTTCTCGTGGAAAATTAATCGGTTAAGGGTAGGGTTGCAATTAAAGTGATTTAAGTCGAAGATGGAAGGCAAAAAGATTTACTAATGTAGTTGTTACATTTATGATAGTGATGCATCTTAATTAAGTTGAATTGCACTAAAAGCAAAACTATGCATTCACAGATAACTAGACGACAAACATGTTGGAGTAATGTGTTTTGATTTCTGGTTTTGGTAAGAGAGAGAGGGGGAGAGCGTGCTTCGAGTGCATAAAGTTAATTTGGCAATAAATTAAAATTTGGTATGGCTTAATTTTCAAAGATATGAATGACCCAAAAGAGTAAGAAAGTGATTACTGATGTTAACCGAAAATGTGTGTAAGTACTTAAGGGTAAAACAAGTTGCTTCGGCAACTAGCGGAAATATTTACTCCAGTGTAGATTTAGACTGCAGTAAGTAAATAAAGTTGCACTTCTCATGACCAAGCCACCTGCTCCATGTTGAAACTGTGCTTGAACCACCTCACCAGTGGTGAGGGGACACATAAAAAAAAATATGAAGTAGCGCAACAGAGCTCGGGGAGACCTTGAACCTTACACACTCCTCTCAACCATGCCTTAGTGAGGATTGAAGAGGGCTTTAAAGATTTTGCCGGCTAAGTAAAAAAACAGTTTATCATAGCAGTTTAATTACTCTGGGACTTGTTAATTCTCTTTGAAAGGTGTGTGGAAAATGAATATTTTTGAATCTCAAATTGTACAACTTTTCATTTGATAGGCAGACATGGTTACCACTTCACCTCTGGCATGGGTGCGGGAATAGCAGAAACCTATGCATGTTTTCAAAATTCACACCACACGGCTGTAAAAACTCAAAAGTCATGCATAAAACTAAAAATTTTCAGTGAAAACAAAATATTTTAATTGAGAAATTATCAACTTAATTCTCCTCTCTGGGCTGATGCCTCGTTCACACATAAGCTTATAAATTAAGAAATACATACGATTTTTCGTAGTTGGAAAATGTCATCCTTGAAGTAACAATCGAGTTGTGTTGTTATTGGAGCTGAATTATTCCAGACATCACAATACTTGTAGAATGTGGCAAGAAATTATATTTGCAGCAATTGGAATCTCTCGGACGAATGGCTTCTTATCTGTAGACTGACACTGAGGATTATCATGGTGATGAAGGTTCCCCTAATTGAATTGTTTTAGATCTTCTCATGTGTTTGGTGAAAAGTTGTAGTTTTGGATAGCTGCTTATACTCTTAGGAGCTTTTATCAATTTTTACAGGGTTTCAACGTGTTTGTTATCATTTAATACCAACATCTTTCACACTCTCATTTAAGTTGAAGAGATTTCTGTAGCATGCCTCATAATAGTGTGGCTATGTTAGAGGCAGAAATAAGTGCTGTACAAGGATTTCCTCGTTAGGCTACCCTAGCTACTGGTCATAAAAGCTTTATTCAAAACACAGTTTTGCTCTAGCGCACCAAGTCGTCTTTGAATAAAATATGGGAAAACTATGATTTTGCCAATCAGATTAATCATTTATGTCTTGCTGACCACACATGTCCATTTAAACTTAAGCCTATCTCTATCTCTTTGATTCTTGTTTGAGTACAGAGTTTGAAAGTCTGTCCTGTGAGCTTGTCAAACTTAAATTTGCTTGCAATTGATCTTTGATTAAATGCCAGAGACTGTTGCATATTTGTTACTTGATTGATTTCATCTTTTGCCATCTTATCGATTCCACAAAAATATTTACTGATATGTGACGTAAAAAAAAGTTCCATAGAAACAAATTCGTTGGAGTAATCGCTTAATGACCTATAGCCCATAAAATAAACAATTTAAGTAACCGCTCATGGAATTGCAATCGGATTGAATGTTCTCGAAATCTTCAAGAGTATGACTGTTCGATTTTTAATTGGTCCTCTTGGTAAAATGATACTTGCTTCCAAATGACTGCCACTTTCGCGTGCAAATTGATCTTTGATTAGTAGAACTCGTAATTTTATCTCTAAAGGAGACTTGCTTTGCGGTAAGTGTTCGGTAACGGACTTCCGATTTCTGGCAGGTAGATGTCAGAAGAATATGTAATGACAGAAGGAATATGACAGATGACAGATGACAAATGAAAGAAGAATGAAGTCAGATGAGAGATAACAGATGACAGGTAAAAAATGGCAAATGGCCGGTAACAGATGAAAGATGACGGATGACAAATGACAGATGATAGATAAAGGATGACAGATGAAGGATAACAGCTGACCGATGATAAATAACAAATGGCCGACAACAGATGAAAGATGACAGATGACAAATGATAGATGATTGATAACCGATGACAAATAACAGATGACAAATGTCAAATGACAAAAATGACAAATGCCAAATGACAAATGACAAATGACAAATGACAATTGACAATTGACAAATGACAAACAATAGATGGCAGATGACAGATCACAAACGATAGACCACAAATGACAGATGACAGTAAGCAAATTTGCATTGATGACAGACTATATAATAAATTAAAAAATTTAATGAGATATTTTGAAGCATATCGACAATGTCATACCGAATGAATATTTTAAATAAGAAACAAAGTCAAAACCCATCTTTAGCGGATAAGTCTGCTAAACAATGTTCTCAGCAGCTGTACCTATTTCTATGGCGTTGATTATTATTCACGAAGGAAACCATTTATAGGTTTTAAGGAATGAACATACATAACTTACCAGATCAATTTCTTAGTTCACGTCGAGTCACTACCAAATTGAAACATTGTTCAAATAGCATATCCAAAAGGAACCAAGTAGAACCTCCCTCATTGCAACAAGTTAAGCTCATGTTCTGTCGACCCTTCGTCAAACTGCTCACAAAGAAAACTGTACTTGGAAGTAGATATTAATATCGATCAAATATGCCTTCGAAAACTTTTTCCTGGACAAAACAACGTACTTTTAGCATTCACTTGACAAATTTGGTCTTTGCACAAAATATCTGAACTCTCAACTGAGCTATTCAGAAACAATAATTCATATTTTCAGAACATATTGAATAACAGCCTTCCGTTTGACAAATGCGTATGTACGAATGTACAGAAGACGGACGTCTTCGAAAATTATTGTCCCACATACTTAAAGCAAACAAAATGTAGAACAAACACAAATAATGTTGAATACATTTTCCCAAAACAAATAATATATGTTTATGCTTTCCTGTTTTCCTTTTTCTTTTGCCATAGAACAACATCCTGATGTTGCTTTCATCTTTTCCATTTCCGGATAAAGCATTATGTAAAACACGATAGTGCCAAATGACATCGGATTCACAATATTGATCGAATATAAATTCCAAAGCTTACAAAATATTTATGTTTGCATATCCTTTTCTCTCAATGAAGGAGCAAAGGAGTATTGCTTTCGAAAATTTTCTTATATTCCTTAAAACTGTTTGGACTGCAATACAATATGTTTCCTTTGTGTAAAAAACAACTAAAAACATACACACACAGACACAGACTCGACATACGAAAACGAAGCCAAGTAAGGGAGTTCTTCGTTGTCTTCGTCTGTTTAGTTTTTCTCTCTTATTTTAAAATTCCAATGCATAGGACAGACATACCAACACATTTTTATTGCCAATAACGATCAGAATTATTATTGATCAACATAAATAATATTATTCACTTATTGAAATTGAAAACTATGCCAGACACTCATGTACAGAGTAATGGCAATGATATGGAACAGTGTTGCTGAGTTTGATAAGCTTTTACTCTTCTCTATCAGCCTCATCACTGAGTTTTGCTTTCTTTTTTTTCCTTCGTAGGTCATACAGGCTTTATGAAAAATTCAAATACAAACATTTTTTTCTCAATGGGATTGGGTTATTGAAAAAAATACATTGACAGTGTACGCGACACGAAATTAGATTTGGATTCCCAAAAAGTTACCTAACAACACAAATTGGGATGCAATCCGATGTGAACTGTGAATAGAAAGGACGTCCAAGTAGAGAGGAGTAGGCGAAACATTTGTGACAAAGTTTTAGTCGCGATGTGCGCACCGTTTTAATTAAAAAGAATCGTAGAGACACTTTGCTTGGTTTTCGAAAATGGATTATTTTTAAGTGTCGATGTCGGTGCTGTTAAATCGAAAAATTGTTTAGAACGTGTTAATGGAAATAGCGATGATGTAAGGCATAGGGTGGCTGTGTAAATAATGGAAATTTGAAAGATAAGCTTTCATAATTTCGTAATCAAAATTAAATTAATAAAAACAATAATAAGAATGAGTGCTGTGAATCGTGGTATTGGTGTCAAATCATGCCCATAGTTTATCAGTTCGATTGCAAAGAGTGCTGGAGTGTCAAAACAACACATGGCTTTGGAACAGGCAATAGGGTGGTGCAACAGAGCGGGGAGCCCCAGACCCTAGCGCATTTCTCACAACCATGCCTTTTAAGGGAATGGAGGAGACCTATAATTTTTGCCGGTTCTGATCGGCAAATCGAGAAAAGCTTTTCATATCTCATAGCTTTTCAATGAATTAACTAATGAAGGACTTGCCTATTTCTCTCGAAAAGCGATACCCTCTATTGAGATTCGATTCTCGAACCACTATGGGTTATCAGGCAGACATATTAACCATTACGCCACGGATACCAAAATACCATACGCAGCCTTGAAATCGAAAAAGTGATAAAGCGTTCCGATTTTAAGCTCCTGTTATGTTACTTCAACTTAGCTGATTGAGAACTTCCTCATCGAAAATCACATCAATGAGAGCGTTTATCAAATTTTTGATGGGACTTAGGACTGTTCACATCTTAAATCAGAGAACATCGCTTATGTGACGTTAGGGAAACTTTTTTAGGCGTGAAGATTTTTCTATTTCTGTTTTCCTCAAAATCAAATAAAATATTCTAATGTTCTAATTATTCCGACGTCATCATGCAAATGCATGCAAGTACGTGCAAATAGCTGATCTCAGTACGGCTGATTTCATCTGCAGCCTTGATTTTACTCAAGCGACAAATGGCAACCTAGATCAGTTGCGATTTGAGGACAAGGATTTTCATCGTCTACGTAAAATGATGCGCAGCCGGTTTATTATTTTTATACGAGTAATTTGAAGTGTATGAAAACAACGTCATAGAAACAGGAATAAGTGGGAGACACCAATTCACAAACACATTTAAATTTTGTAGACTGTAGTGCGGACAGAAAAATAAAGTCGGGTGAGGCATTCTACATACAGGCTGAGCGGAAGAGCTCAAGATAAAACTGATGCGCATTTCTAGGGCGGCAAGTGTTGATGCCAATTTATTCCTTAAGAGGAAAGCAGCTTGTCATTTTTCTGAAGCTCTAATTGTTACAAGAAATTGAATTGAAATGAAATTTAGTGAAACGTCATTGTAGCCGAGTAAGTCGGCAAATGTGCCAACCCAGAGAACTTGGCGAAGAGCGTTGGAAGAGGAATCAGCACAGCTAGGGAACAGCTTGAGTACATTGAGAAACAAGAAGGGACTATACAAGATGACTGGTAGGATAAGGTTAGGTTGGGTGGAAGTGGCTGTCAGCCAATGAGTAATGCCTACGTACATTGCCTGACACACTTAGACCGCAAGGGCCCATTGTGATGCCACAGAGATCAGCAAGTTAATCACCTACTGTTCTCAGAAACCCGATGTAAGATTAACGAATTGATCACCCATTTATCTTCCATTACAGGACTAGCCGGTTAATCACCCGCTAGTCGAACCACGCGGAACTCTTAAAGTATTTCGAAAGACTTTTAGGGTCTATGTAAGCTAAGTCGCTAGTATCATCGAAGAAGAATTCACCGAGATGAGTTTTCCTCCTATGAAGTAGTGCAGGGCATGAGCAAAGAAGATGTTGAACGGTTTCTTCCTTTTCTTCATCCATGCAGCTTCCGCAGAAATCATTGGAAAACACACCAAGTCTTTTGGCGTGTCTTCCTATTAGACAGTGTCCCGTAAGAACACCTATGGTAGAACCTAGATACAGGGCTAACAAACTCTAGTAGGATTATTGACCCACAAGTGAAAACTCACGATAGCAATAGCTTCCAGGAAATAAAAGGTCCGAACACGACAACACAACAGCCATTTACCAATAAGCAGAAGTATAGTCTTTCTTTTTAGGGGCGGCCGTGGTGCAGTGGTAGAGTGTTCAGTAGATAGGCCGGACGCGTTTCATCTGGATGCCGCCCTTGAGGTTATATGTGAAATTACTAACACCTTATTTCCATATACTGAACCACAAAAAAAAAGGGAAGGCTGCTACCCTGGTAGTACAATGGACCGGAAATTAGGTCTGATTGCTCCAGATTAGCATTAGCCTCCTCTTTAACGAAAAAAAAAATAGTCTTTCGAATCCATTAGAAGTACAACCACAATTCAACCACTTTGTTTCTTTGCTGTTCTCTGCAATCTTGAGATCAATGTGGACATAAGTAAACCTTAGAATATTTCTCCTATTACGGCGCATTTCAATACGATTCCTCTCAGTTTACTTACGAGGTTATGATGACCTTTCCCTACTTTTCTCCTTACAAAGTACGAACGCAGCCAACGTTCATTCTTGCATTCACCATAAACTTTGTTTTTTTTTTACAGTTTTTACCTTTCTGCATTGTTTGACGAAGAACGTTTTCCGTTTAAGTGGAAGTTTGAAACTTTATTATCATTGGTCTTTTTAACTTAACGCTGTCAGCATAGATTTCTTAGAAGACTGGAGAGACACTCAATGAAAAAGCAGTGACTATGCCTTGTGACCTTGTCATATCTACTCAAAGCATTTACGAGCAAGTTATCCTCATTTGTACGATATCGATGGACGTTCTATGATTAATTTTGGCGTTTAAATCGAAAACTTTCACATGTTATTTATTTTATGTTATTTACCACTCTGAAAAAGACAAACCCAACCGTATAGGCAACTATAGCTTTTTTCTCGATATAATTTTGCCTGATCCCATCATATAACATCTCCTAATAAGCTGATTACTATGTTTTGGCGGTTTTCATTGAAATACCAATCAATATCCTGTTGTCGAATTCCATTAAGTTTCCAATAAACCATAAAATACAAATGTGTCCATTATCCTCAATAAGTTTCCTTTTTATCAGGTCATATCCTCTAAACACCAAATAAGTATAACATCCACAAAGTACCCAAATCCAACCCGTAAACATTGCCGGCTTAGACCAACAAAATTAAATGATTGTCGAAAAATCATGCAAACGGGACAATATCTATGTAAATAGGTCTCCCGACCAAAGCTCGTTACACCTTTCACGATCTCATTCGAAAAACATTGTCATCTTCATATATCCTTTGGTAAATGGAAATCCTTAATACCGAAAGTATAGACCAACATGGGAGACACGACATAGCAATTCTGTGTGGAGTACTCTCTGAGGCGTATTAAAAATTCACCTATCTGAGGGTTTCAGTTTTCTTTTATTCAATAAAATTGAATGTGCGTAAGAAGAGAACACATATACCCCACCACATACACACACCCACCGCATATTCCACCACAAACAAAGACGACGAAGATAGATACACATTTAGTTACACAAAGCAGAAAAGAAAGAAACAAAAAAAAGTGTGTGCACGTTTGGATAGCCAGATTTCTCTGAGGCAAACACACCTTAACGAATGTACCCTAAACGTGCACTTAGGGCGTAATAATATGTTCAACAGCTATAAAACGTTTCAAGGATGTAATATTGGAAATTTGAATAAATTTTCACACTTCAGCCGTCCTGATCATCAGAATTCCTCATTCCATATATTTTTCTATGGTTTAACGTACGAGTACGTAGCTATAGATGCATTTATATATTTGTGTTTCCTTAGCTTTGGCTTTGTTTTGTGTTAATCCTTGAATAATTTTTTTTTGTTTTGCTTTGTTTGTTTTTATTTTGTACACACAGGTTATGAAGTCACTGGAGCCCCATATAAATGTTGTACGCCTTTTGGGCTGTTGTACTGATAAGGATCCAATTTTCGTGATAATCGAATATGTAAATCGAGGTAAACTTCAAACGTACTTGCGGAACTCGCGTGCAGAAAGGTAAGCAGAATTTCGTATTTTTATTTTCTTTTTTTATTATGTACACCCGCCTCCTCTCATTTGTTTTTGTTGAAAACTTTCGACGGAACAGAATTAAGGATTCTGAAACCAGTTTGTTTATGTTTTGGCTTCCGTGCATACATAAAATCTTTTTTTTTTGTTTTTCTTTTTTCTTTGTTGCCGTGGATTCGGTGCTGTGGAGGAACATGCTTTTTATTTACGGCTTTTATGAGATGAAGACGATAATAATGGAATTTTTTTTAGAAACAAACGAAAAGTTGCTAAATCCTTAAAGCAAATCTTTACAAAATCGCTAAAAGAAATGTTTTGATTGTTCCGCTTGCTATTTTAATGGAAATTGGGAAAATTAAAAGCAAAGTAAAAAACTCACAAAATAGTACGCATACGCCACCGTTCCCATGACTATACATTTTCATTGTTTGCGTACGGTGAACATGAAATTGAATTTAGTTTTCGATCAAAACTAACAGAACGATGAAGGAGAAAGTCAAGAAGTAGTTCTTATTGTAGGATAGTTACGATCGTTTGAGCCTCGCGTCCTTCGTCGGTGGGCTTTGGTTTCAAAAAGAGGAAAAAAGAAGCTTACGTTAACAGAACAGAAACAGATAATATCCCATAGGCCGAATTGAAAATCTAATCGTTTGTGAGAACAACTATTATCAGTACAAAACCCATCAATCTTTTTATCTTCTTCATACCCAGCGTAAGAAATAGATTAATCATCTAATCTCATCCACTTTTAAAGAATGGCTTTATTACGTAGCTTTACAGTTGTCGGTGTGACTTAGTCATGTCTTTTTTCAAATTTCGGTATGACTTCATCACGTCACATTGAAGCTGTCGGTACGACTTTGTCATGTCGCTTTATTGCTGTCGGTATGACTTCACCACATAACTTTTAAACAAGTTGTGTTTTTATAATGTCGCTTTATGGCTGTCGGTGTGACTTAATTGCATTTTTTTAGCTTTGGTGTAATTTGATCCTGTCAATTTTTGGCTGTCGAAGTCATCACGTATCATAAAAATTGTGCTTTCATAATTTTTTACAAAACATACCAAATATTCTGAGTGAAATTTCTTTTTATTTCTTTACCATAATGTTTAAATTAAAGCACGAAAAAAGAAAACGAGAGAGACACTGGTTCATTTAAGTTTAAAGAAACATCCCTTTGAACTCGTAGCGTCTTAAAGCAACAACTCCTTATGTTCCTCCAAGAAAATACTAATGTTGATAAGTTTCACTGTTCCATGCAACATAAATTGAAGACACACCTTTCTCTGCACTCAAACTTAGAATCACAAATATTGCCGCTAGTCCATATCATCTCACTGCTTGCCTTCTGCAGCTTAGGTTAGCTTCTTTTTTCTTATGTCAAAGCATATCAACTCTATAAAGAAGAGTCATATGTTCAATACTGTTGTTTTGCAGTTCCTCACATTGAAGACAAAACTATCAACTTAAGTTTATCACCAACTAGACGTTGTCGTCGTCAACGTTTTGCGATTCTCATAACGTCGCATCATATTGTCCTCGTAGAGACATTCGATGGCAGTTGTATGACTTTTTCTTCTTTATGCTCAGCTTGTTGCCGAGCATGATGTATGAACCACGTGGCACGTAGAAGATATTCCCTTCACTCATACACACAGCTCTCTCTCTCGCTCTTATTTAAACCATTTTGTGCATATGCCGTACTCTCATCATGACCGTTTTCCTTTATTGCAGGCATTATGGCAACACACACGGAAAATCGAATATCCTGACGTCAGGCGATTTAACATCATTCATGTATCAGGTTGCAAAGGGTATGGATTACCTAACATCCCGTGGGGTAAGTATTATTATATCAGCCATCAGCCCACGCTGGCTGCTGCTTTACTGTATTTTCTTATCTAGGCTATGTGAAGTTTTTGTAAAGCGTTTAAGTGCACGGTTCGTTTAAAGGCATTGCCGACTGCCAGACATAAATTCAGGACGAGCGAAAGGTTCACGCAAAAAATCAAAAAAAAACGAGACCAAAATGAAAACAGGAATGGTGTTTACTTTATTGTATTTGTAGGACTCTGTAGTGCGCGCAAGTTTGTAGTTCATTCGGGAAGATAAGTTTTTTGGAATTTGCTATTTGAGGCAATCCTATCAGCTATTACGTCCCGACTTTTAAATTGAATAGGGTGTTTTAGTTGTTTATACATTCACATTGTTGTAAGGTGCGAATTGAAGTTCGGAGTAACATTGAATCAAAAAAACTTTATGTGTCTAGCATAGTGGAAAAATTGAAGAAAAAGAAGT
Organism: Melanostoma scalare; assembly: GCA_949752695.1. Taxonomy (NCBI): domain Eukaryota; kingdom Metazoa; phylum Arthropoda; class Insecta; order Diptera; family Syrphidae; genus Melanostoma; species Melanostoma scalare. The sequence continues at coordinate 224,598,751 of OX456985.1, read as the reverse complement.
ACTGCAACTGTAGAGAGAGCTTAGTTACAAGTCAGAGGAAATGATAGTTTTGAACTCAGAAGCCGAACATTGGGACAATCATTTTAGTTTAAGGACAGTGAAACAGACTTAAATTCAGTGAAGATGTGGCTTTAATAAGAATAAAAAGTTTAAGCAGTTGGTTTGACTTCATCATATCATTTTTTTAGATTTCGGTGAAGCTACATCATGTCGCTTTTGGCTGTCGATTTTACTTCATCACGTCACCTTAAATGATTTAGAATAAATTACTGTGGAGCTTTTCGGCTGTCGGTGCAACTTCATCATGTAATTCTTCAAGCTTTTGGTGCAAATCCAATGCTGTCGGTGTGACTTTATCATGTCGCTATTGAGTTGTCAAAGTGACTTCATTCACTTTTTGGCGTTCAGTATAGCTTCATCATGTCCAATTTAAATCTTAAAAAATGATAGCTTTCACGTTAAATTAGAGATGTTCATGAAACTTCATCATGACTTTCGGTGTGACTTCATCAAATCACTTCAATTTATTCAGAGTGCCTTCGCTATGTCGCTTTTTGTCTGTCGGTGGTGTATTTTTTTCTGTTGGAGGTTTTTTAATACCAGTTGGAGCACTCAGACCAAAATACTGGTCCATTGTACTACCAGATAGCAACCTTCTATTTGCTATAGCTTTCCAGATGTTCGGAAAATGTCGGTAGTGTAACTTGACCATGTAATTCTTGAAGCTTTTGGTGCGACTTTAAAAATGTCGGTGTTACTTCATCATGCCGCTTTTTGGCGGTCGATGAGCATTCATCATGTCAATTAGTCTTGAAAATAGGTCTTGAAACATGACTTTAAACTGAAAAGACGAGCATTAGGATAATCATTTAAGTGTTAGGACAGTGGAATACATTTAAATTCAGCGAAGTCGTTTTCTTAATAAAAACGTTGCTTTTTAGATGTCGGTGTGACTTCATCATGTCTTTTTTAGCATTCGAGGCAACTGCATCACGTCACATTAAACATGTCGATAAAACTTCATCATGACACTTTTTGGTTGGTGGTGTGACTTCATCATGTCACTTCAATGAATGTAGATCGCCTTTATTATGTCGCTCTTCAGCTGTCGTTGTGACTACATCATGTAATTCTGTAAGCTTTCGGTGCGACTTAATCACGTCACTTTAAAGCTGTCAGTATGATCCTATCCTGTCGCTCTTTGATGTTAATGTGCCTTCATGGTGTCACTTTTTGGCAGTCGGTGTGACTTCGCCATGTAAATTCTAAGTCTTACAAAGGATGACCTTAAACTCAAAAGATGAGCGTCTGGAAAAGCATTTTAGTTTGATGACAATGAAGCAGATAGAAATTCAAAGAAGTCGTCGTCTAAATAATTATTTTTCTTCAAATCGAATAGAATTAACTTCACCCAACGATTCATAAAGTTGTGCATTGTCCGACAAGTTGTGCAATGTGAATCTGGACACAATTTTTGAAGATGAAGCTGTTTTTAGAATGCTTATTCAATCTGAATAAAAATATAACTCTTCTAAAGGCTGCACTCGTAGCTGCCTCAATGGCAAATTGGGACACATAATAACAAGAAATATAATTAAGTTTTGGGCCACAGTCACCGTTTTCAGACTCGAGCAATGTCAATTTAACTTTTTTGTCTAGCTTCTGTTACATGAAGACAACTGGTGTTTTAGTATTGGACACCCTGTTTATTCAAACCAAATACCAGGGAGTATATCCTGCACAAAGAAGAAGTAGCGCAAACATTGTTTTCCTTCTTTTTTTTTTTGGAAAGGAGGCTTTTATTTAAAGAGGATCGAAACACACGTAAGCCCAAAGATAGCACGACTTTGGCAAAAAAAAAAGAAATGATAGTCTCTGTGGCTTCACTCTTTACGTTACCCATGCTCTATTCGCTTTGGCAGTGTTCTATAAATATATACTTTCAATCTCAAGGGTGCAATTCGTAATGGTTTGTGAAATGTATTTGAAAGTTTTATTTTCAACAAGCGCTCACTTTCTATTTGCTATACTTATATACTCCAGACAGAGACAAGAGGAGATGACTCAAGGATGCAAGCCATCCAAAGCTAATGCCACTAGCAAAAGGAGCTGTGGCAGTTTTACTTGTGGTGGTTGTGATAGCGGATGGTGTTTTCTGCGTTTACCTGTTGAATCAATTTGCAGCGAAAGGATAAACAAAACCCAGTTGGAGGGTCTAACGATGATTTCTCTTCTCGTTTCGAGCTAAATTGGATTAACTTTAAGTACATTAACCAACCTTTGCAGGGTCTCGCTCTAGCAGTCGTGTGTACAGAGAAATACGTTCTTTACGCTTTCATCTCCCTGAAGTTGATCTTTATACCGCCACCTGCCAACGTTCATCTGGACTATGTGAGAATTATTATCAAACAGATTTAAAAATGATAAATTTCATTTCTGTCTGTCTCGGGGGAATTGTTGCGGATTGAGATGAAATTGTGCATAACACGAAAATTGCGAATGAATGCTGTGACAATGTACTGTGTTGAGGTGAATGTACTAGTGTTTGGCAAGATTGTAGTGTGGGAAATTTATGATTTTTAAAAAATGCTAAGGTTTGTTGTTGTGGCAGGAGAAAGCAATCTGGGTGAATAGCTTGGAGGTGGATGAAGGAATTGGAGTCTCAAAATTCTAGTCCCTTATGCTTTTAATATTTATCTTCTAAGTCAATAAATAAATAAATGCATGGTGCAACAGAGCGGAGAGCTAAGCACATTTCTCACAACCATACCTTGTGATGGAATGGAGGTAACCTACATTTTTTGGCGAATTCCGAGGGTTAATCAAGCACATGCTTTTCATGGCAATGGAATTACAATTGAAGGACTTTCCAGATCCTCGCGAAAGGCGATACCCGTGGAAAAAGTTTTTTGTTTTCTGTTGGAAATCGAACCTCGAACCTCCCATGCATCAGGCAGACATGCTAACCATTACTCCACGGGCACCATAGTCACTCACGTTGATTCTTTTCAAACATATGTCGGAGGTCATTATAAATTCATAGTTCAAAACTGTTCGAGGGCTGTTATCAAACCTTGATATTGGCATAATTTTGGAAAGTACTACCTAAAACACTCTGACATTTGATTGAAGTAAAACCATTCATTCGTTCAACTTTATTAGACACAATCACATTGCATTGCCATTCATATGAAAACACTTTACATGAACGGTGACACGAGCCAACGCTCACTACGTTTGACTGAATTTATATATCATTGATTCGCAGTTCAAATAGGTTTTGAGTCCCACTTATTATTAGCAATTACAGCATCGAATACGGAATTAATTTAATAAAGTCGTTCAAGTTCGCATGCATAGCTAAATTCCCATTTATGATTCTTCAACAAAATCGTTAAAATTAAGCTCTGAACGATTTATATTCAATTTCCAATTAAAACAAATACTTCAAAAAGCAAACACCAATTATTAAAATTTATCATATTTATTGGATTTGAATTGTTGTTTTGGAAAAACAAATAAATTATAGGTAGTTGTTTGTGAGTATCCTTTTTGTTTTTGTGTCCCGGGTTCGGTACAAGCGATTCACTTGGGAAATTCAACAAAGGTGATAATTAAAAGTTGGTCAAAAATGTTCATTAATTTCAATTTGCAGATTTGGTGTACTTGGTACTCAACTACTTTCCAATTATTGGAGTTGATATTTGTTTTTATTTATTATAACCGCAGAGGGGTTTGTAAAAAAATTCTTTCTCATTTTTTTATTATATCTGAAGCTTTTGCAAATAGTCAATGATTTACCCAAATTAGTCATTTGATTAATCATTTATTTGTTATGTTCAAATGAGTTGATTATTGACATCTCAAATGGTGGACTAAGGTTCGAAGGGCATATTTTTGCGTACTGAGTATTTTCACTCCGTTAAAAAGCATAGCGAAGTTAATCCTTAAAAGAAAACATATCATCAAACGTGTGTAAACGACGTTCTATATTGGAAAAACCACATGTTTGAAGTTTCAAAAATTGGTGCAAAAAGCTTAGGATTCTCAAAATGATGAATGGAATTTTCTACCTCCTCTAATCTGGCCACAATTTATAAAGTCTTATTCGGAAGCTTGAATACAATCATCGTGGTTGGTTAGTTGCTCCTTAAATATAATCGCGCCTTCTTGATAGGATTCAAAATAGAGAATTTAAATTGAAAGGTGACAGTTCAATTGCTTTTTCAATTCAGATTCTCTGGAACAGTCAGTTGCACTCCGTCCTCAAAACAATTTAACCACAAAACCGGCCTTCCAAGAAATGCGCATCAGTTCCTCCTTCAGTTCAATCTCGGGGGTACAATTAAGTAAAGAGAATGGTGTTTTAACCACACTACTCGAATCCCTTTCCAACTCCTTTCTTTGAGCCTCGTTTAAGTCGCAAGCCATCACGGAGTACCTGGAAACGAGATCGCCAATGAACTGGCAAAGATCTAAAACAAAACAGTTTCCACAGGACAAGAAACCTGCGCTTGTTCAAGAGCACAGCCATAGATGGCAAGGCGCAGGGACATAAGTCCCCGGGACATAAGTCCCAAATTTTATTTTTGGGACTTATGTCCCATCTAAGTGAGACATATGTCCCAACTTCGATTTGGGAGTTATGTCTCACTTAGATGGGACATAAGTCCCAAAAATAAAAGTTGGGACTTTTGTCCCTCCGAATATACTTTTTACGAGCTAAGACATTTTTTTCAGAAGCCCTTCTGAAAAATTGTCTGTGTTTTTCTCAAAACTCATTAGAAAGTAGAGATATGGTTTTCCGGAATTAGGAGATGTTATTTTACTTTTAGAATTTAGTAAAAAAAATCTAGTTTAAAAAAGAAACTTAAAAAATTTTGATTTCCGTTTCGAAGGCTCTGTTTGAAATATGTTGTAAGGGCAGCGAGCGATGGAAAATGTTTACTTTAATTATAGCTGAGGTATTTGCACATATAGTTCCTCCGACTTTCTACTCATAAGAAAGTAGATATATGGTTTTCCGGAAATAGGAGATAATATTTTACTTGTAGAAGTTAGTAAAAATTTTTTAATTTAAAAAAGAAACTTAAGCAATTAGAATTTTTGAGTATTTGAGAAAATAAAATTAAAAAATCGCGCGATTTTTTAATTTATTTTTTCTTAAGTTTCTTTTTTAAATTAAAAAATTTTTACTAACTTCTACAAGTAAAATATTATCTCCTATTTCCGGAAAACCATATATCTACTTTGGAAATAGGAGATAATATTTTACTTGTAGAAGTTAGTAAAAATTTTTTAATTTAAAAAAGAAACTTAAGAAATTAGAATTTTTGAGTATTTGAGAAAATAAAATTAAAAAATCGCGCGATTTTTTAATTTTTTTTTCTCAAATACTCAAAAATTCTAATTTCTTAAGTTTCTTTTTTAAATTAAAAAAATTTTACTAACTTCTACAAGTAAAATATTATCTCCTATTTCCGGAAAACCATATATCTACTTTCTAATGAGTAGAAAGTCGGAGGAACTATATGTGCAAATACCTCAGCTATAATTAAAGTAAACATTTTCCATCGCCCGCTGGATGGAATATAATATTTCGAACAGAGCCTTCGAATCGGTATTCAAAGAGTATATAACGATTCTGAGATTATCTAGAGGTTATTGGTTCCATTACCTAAAATCACTTGAGAGTAAGGTGTCAAGGGCCAACAACTTTATGGCAAGCAAAAATTGTTTGGTTGCCTAGTAGAAATGTACAACGATTTACTAAGCTCTATTCCTGAAAAGTTGGGACTTATGTCCCATCTTCAACGGAAAAAAGTTGGCACTTATGTCCCGATGGCGTGGGACATAACTCCCAAATCGAAGTTGGGACTTATGTCTCACTTAGATGGGACATAAGTCCCAAAAATAAAAGTTGGGACTTATGTCCCGGGGACTTATGTCCCTGCGCCAGATGGCAAACCTTCGTTGGGCTTTTTAGTCATGGCAGCGTCTTCTTATTTTATACGAACATCTGAAGAGCTGTAACAAGTGAAGGTTGCCATCTAGTAGATCGGTCTGAGTGCTCCATCTAGAATTTTCAAAGCCCCTTTTTTATAAATAGCGCGCACATCAAGGGGTTATGAATAGCTTTACTTAACACAGTGCGAATATTTAGGAAATTAGGAGAGGATTTCATAGGAGACACCGATGCACTTTGTTTATGAATTTTTGTGAGTCGTTATGCAGGGGAAAACAGAGTCAAACAAACATTCATATACACCATCCGAGATTATTAAGCAAAAATAATGTTCAGTTTCTTTACCAATCATGGTCAAAATACCCTAGTAGTAGTTAATTTTGGTGGCGAAAACTTATAATTCGTTTTATGCAGTCTAAACAATCTTCTTTTTATATTGCAGATAATTCATCGAGATTTGGCAGCGAGAAATATTCTTATAACCGATGACAACACATGCAAAGTAGCAGATTTTGGATTCGCACGAGATATTGTGACGTCAAAAGTCTATGAGCGAAAAAGTGAAGGCAAACTTCCGATAAGGTGAGTCTATTAAACTTGTTCCCCAATTTAAATCTTAAATGGGGAAATAATTGAAACCACACGTTGAGAAAAAAGTGTTCATTTACCAAAAAAAAAATTTAAATAACAAAAGCGTATGAATTTATGGGCAAAACTTACGACCGATCTTGAGCAGAATAAAGTATGGTGACAGATGCCATAGCGTAAATAAAAACGAAACCAACCAAAACTCAGATTTCTTCAACTTAATGCGTTTAAAACGATGGATCGACAGCAAATTTTTATGACTTAAGTTTTATAGAAAAATCACTTCGTTTCAAAAGTATATAGCCTGACATACGTAATACATAATACGTCAAGAGAAGAACGAGAAATATGCCGTTGAGGCAAATTTTGAGAATGGGGCCTGCCTCTATGCCTGCAAATTGAATGAAAGGTTATATTCTTCGCGGATTGATTTATTCCAAATATCCTATTTTCGTGGGTATATTACTAAGTTCACAAACTCAAATAAAGAACACGACAGATTCGAGAAAGCAACAAAAGTGATAATTTTATTTCTGACTAGGTGTGCCAGCGACTTCGTCAGCAAGAATTGGCATAACTTTATTATTTATCAACTGATTGACATGAAATGAAAACTAAGTGTTAAGTGAAGCTTACCACAATATGTTACTGAAAACAACATCTAGATAGGATAAGTCGTTTCTGAGATAAGCGTGCACAAACAAACAAACTGTTACGTTTTTATTATGTGTATAGATATAGATATAGATAGTTGTTCTCATAGCTTTTTAACTTGAAAGTCTACAACAAAGCGAAACAGAGTTGGGAAAACCGGGGGCCGATTCCAAACGGATATTCAAAAAAAAGTTTTTCATGATAACGAAATTACTAAGAAGATTTGCCAATTCCTTGCGAAAAAGGATACCCGTTGAAAAACATTATTCGGATTTACAATGAGTGCATGTAATTCACTCGAACGACGAGTTGCCTCTTGTGGTCACGCAATCAGTTCGCCTCCCAAAACTCTTTCTTTCCACTAATTAATGCTTTCGCATTACATCGAATTGCCAAGCTTGCCCCTATTCTCAACTAGCGCCGCTACTGTTTTTCAAGGATGAAGCCTTGAAATAACGCCATCAGTACATTACTCACATCTCCTACTTCTAGGTGGAAGATGTAATTAAATATTCTGACCTTTGATCGTATAAACGGTCAAAACCAAATATTCTCTGATTGGTATGAAATGTAAGACAATTGTATCGTTTTAGCCAATTTGACTTAAAGATCGAACGCCAGTTGCAGAAAATGTTTATTGTTATTGAGATATACTACAATGTCTTCTTTCTGATCGATCACGACGAGGAAACTAGATCTCATCATCGATTTATGTAGTGTAAAGAGCCCAAAGTTCCAAAGTTCAAAACTTTTTGAATTTTGTTTTGCCTGAAAATATGCAATCTTTCATGTTAACAATCCTTTACAAACTGGGGTCCATTTGGACCCCAGAGCATGTTTGAACACTCATAACTTTTTTTAAATGGGGTTTTTACTCAGTGAACAAAATTCAATTTTTTATTAATTTCTTAAGTTAAAACGATTATCAGATGTTTACAGATTTTTCTGCGATTTTTTTGTGAAAAGAACCCGTCCACCCGAACTGGGGTCCATTTGGACCCCACCACTGAAATTCTATGAAAAATCAATTTTTTCTACTAAATAATTAATTTATTTCAAAAGCAGCATAGTTTATGTTTAGAAGGATTTAATTTGAAGTTGTTGGCAGTTCCGGGAGACATTTAACTCATAAGGTTCTAGTGTGGCAAGGGCAACAACATCTGCCACATCCATCCCAGGTGGTTCTGCTTTTCTTGTCGTCTGCTCTTGGGCAAAGGTGACATCTGCTTCTTTTACAAGAGAGCCTTTCGGCGACTGTTGGTAATTTTGAACTCTCCCCAAAATAAAGAGAGTATCCAATGCAGATTTTCCAATGCTAGATTGTGTTGCAGGTTGTGAACGGTTATTCAGTTCTGACTCAACCAGTTCCTACCCTAGTTCGATGAGTTTATCACTTCTGAACAAATATTTGTTTCTTCTAGGCGGATTGAAGTGTCAGTTGCTAGGGCTGCTACGTTCAGTAAGTTGTAGAATACAACCATCGGCCAGCGATTTGTTTGACGTGTACATGAATATATTGAGACCATTTGGTCGAATACATCGACTCCACCTTTGGTGCGGTATGCGGTTATAATCCAGTATCATTGCAGGTTTACTTTGATGACCGGAAGTGGCTTTCTCGCAGTTATATTGTGTTGATAGCAATACCACTTGTTTGTTTGGCTTCGGAACATAACTCACCAACGCCATTTTTCCAGAAAATCCAAAGATGGATGGAGGACTGGACGATACGGCATTTTGTTATTGACCTTTACAGGCTCATTCTGGTCATCAAGAACCTCCTTCGCTACAAAAGGTTTAGGAAAATCTCTTTTGTTTTTCCGAATCTTGGCAAGAATAGTGATCTTCTCATCTAGCAACCTCAATGTCAAATCCACCGACGTAAAGAAATTATCAATAGTGAGGTTGCGTCCAGAATTGAAATATGATGGCATCAACGATATCACCACATCATATCCACAACGAAGTCCTGTACTTTGGTCAGACCTATCAGTGTAGATAGAAGACTTCAGTGGATAGCCCGTCGAGCTTGCATTCAGCCACCTAAACTTCAAGCCATAATTGGCAGGCTCGCTTGGCATGTATTGGCAAAATTCAACCTTTTTGAGGTCATAAAGCTGTTTGATGACCTGAACAAAATGACTTTTTTATTCTTTTGATAGGCATACCGGAACAATTTATATGGATGAATTTTACAGTCGGTAATTACTTAAAACAGACATATTGAAAGGGATAAGCGGGAATCCCAGAATTGCGAAATTAGGCATTTTCCATCGATTTTGAAATTGAAAAATTTTATAGATGACCTCCTACATACCTGCATAATGACATATCTGCTTAAAATTTCTTGATCACTGCCATATAAAATACCTAGAAACAATTCATACAATAGCCAGAAGCTAAAACTGAACAATATAAGTCAAAAGTCAAAAAAATTTCGAAGAAAAAATCGTGGGGTCCATGGACCCCAGCTCGGGTGGACACGACTTTTGCCGGTTCGTAAATGAGGGTTCTATAATCGCAACGCGCTGATCTGAACAGCAAAGAGCTTCTCATTCGGCAAGAATTCGAAAGCAGAATACAAATTGATTTAGCAAATGTTAACCGAACAGGGGCTAAAGCGCTAACAAAACCGAACTGGAAAATATTTATAGAGAAAGATAACTAGGGAAAAGAAAAAAGTCGTGCCCATGTAGTTATGTTCAGTGCGTCCTCCGTGGGAGATTCGATGTTCGAGTCCCGTGGAACATTTATAGTACCTAATTGTATTAAGCTTGAATTAAGCCGAATAAATATATTAAATAATTAAGGATAAAAATATTTTTCCACTATTTTCGCATTCTGCGAGAAATTGGCAATTTTATCGATAGTGATTCTCTGCCAAGGAAAACGCTTTCTTGATTAGCCCTCCAAAATCGGCTCAAAATTGTAGATCCTTTCAATTTCCCCACAAGGTATGGTTAAGATAAATGCGCACATCCTCTTAGCTCCCGGCTCTGTGGCGTCCCTTATTTCCAAATTTATTTAAGCTAAAGACGCAGTACGTGAGGCTTTATTCCCATTTCATTGTCCGGGTATAAAGAATATCTATCTTTCGAGAGATGACTAACGCCTTTTGTTTTACTCTGATAAAGTTCGGTTCATCATGATCACTGCTTGAGTAGCATTGATTTTGAACTTTAATTCAAGACAAATTTCTTACCTTTACCAAATTATTTTGCAAATTCCAGCTTTTCCCATTTATTACATTTTTAAAACCAGTTTTTTGTCTCTAGATATAGTTTTTCAAAAACCCTCAACAATGTTCACCATTTTTCAATTTTCACAGCCAGTTACCCTGAGAAAAGAGAGTAAGCTGTAAGGATTTAAAAACTTTTCCCTATCACTGCCGTTAACGCAATTGAAATTTTCAAATCTCAAATATTTTCATAACTCCTTTTCGTTCTCACGTGATAAGTTAAACTTTCAATGGTACAGATGAATTAAAGTTCATGAAAGAAAATAAAGTTTTATCAACATAAAGCATTACGTTTTCTTACAAAGCAGCTAAACTATTCAAAAGACGTTCTTTGACCATTCAAAGCAAAGAAGTCCCCTTAGAATTCAAAATAGCAACTCTATCGAGTTCGAAAAGATAAAAGAGACTTTTGTGGAATGTTTTAATGCACACAAACATATACCAATAAACTTTTAGAGTTACTAAATATCAAAATGTTTGCAAAATACAAATTTCAACTGAGAATTTACTTCATTCAAGAATTGACTGCGTTCCTGTTTGACTTTCAACATTTCTTCATTTTCATTTTTTGTGCGCCATAAGACTCATGAAAGTTTACTTTTTGTGGTAGGTAGGTATACAAACCATCAAAGACGATATCTCTTTGCAGTTCTCAAGAGAACTATTTTGGGAATTAAGGAAGCAGAACCTCACATACACCTTTTTTGTTATTCTTCTTCATATTGAGTTTTCGTTTTGGGGATGCAATTTGGCATCAGTGTCGTTCAATTTAAGAAAAAGTTGTAGACCAAAGCTTCTCTTTATTTTTTGAAATACGAGTTGCAGTGAGTATTGATAAATTCGAATGTCTAGGTCTAGTGCATTGCCCGACAGAAATAAGATTGAAAGAAATTCGGAGCAAAACAAACTTTTACGAGAAAGAAAATAAAAGAAAGAAACACATCGAAGACTTAACAAATCTAAAGCAGCTGACTAAAGGAAGAACCAAACGGGAAGTATTAATTATGCAAAACCTTTGTTATGCAATAAAGTTATGAATACAAAATGACTTTCTGATTCCATATCTTCGAGACAGTCACGTGCCAAGTAAGTGAAAAAAAAAGAGAATAGAAAAAGAAAACAACACAAGTGTAAGAATCTCACACTTAGTAGAAGTATACTCAACGAAATGAACCTTGACCCAGGAGACCTGTTTGGCAGAACGGGCAAAAATAAAAACCTTCACACGAAGAATGTATGTAGTCGGTATAACATTGTGGTTCGCATCCTTAAGGGAATCCAATTTAAATGCTATAATTTCCTTGGAGGTCGCAGTAAAAAATTCAGCTTTCTTACGACCTTGTGCTCTACGTTTGTTCAACTTCTGATGAGGGTACCGAAACGATTATCGGGCTATAAATATTTATTATTTATTATTCCAACAGTGGCATTGAGTATAATGAAAGACTTTATAGGCTGCAGAAGAAGATGATATAAATATGGGAGTATGTGAGAGTGTGAAACTAGTACACAAATTTTGTCTGCCCCTTAGAACAGAAGGTTTTGAAAACTTGGATCGAAATTTAATAACAAAGAAACGACGAAATCTTATAATACTGTCGAGTACTTATTCCAAATAAATAAGCTGTAGGTACTTTACGCAAAGATAGTTTATTAACCTGTCTTGGATTAGAGAAGTTGCAAACCACAATAGAGGTTGAATTTTCAGAAGTAAAAATATTACGGGAAATGTGATGCAGAAAATATTGTTTGTGCCCATTCGAATATGGATTTGAGTCCACGAGGAACTGATGATTAGCCGTTTAAGGACTCGACGATTCGATTGCACCCCTCTCTTTTAAAAACTCAGTATTCAAAGGGCGGACTCACAAGCCATTGTCGTCTTTTTGGTGTGCGTAGGTCAAAAACAGTGAAATCTTTTTATAGTTAGCCAGGTCTATCGGTAATATAGGAACTTAGTTTTTTCAAGTGGTTGGCCCCACCTCACCAAATTTGTTTGGATTCCTCTAAGGTGCCAGATATTCAAATGTCAACGCTGGCTGGATGGGTTATATCTTTGTATTACCGTTGAAAGTCCTCGAAAATTTTTCAAACCAAATATATCGGATAGCAAATTCAGATGCATTTTAAAAAGTTTAGAAAGTAACTTCGGTTAAACGAGGCCAGGAAAGAGTGATTGGTTACCACAAGAAGTTATATGGGCACATATCTGACATAAGTCTTCTTTATTGGCAACATCTAGAAACTGACATCGCCAAGAAGACCCAAATTAGTATCTTCTTTAACGTACAGCGCTCAAAACAGTGGGACTATAAGGAGCTTTAAGCATTGTAATTACAGCTACCCACTTTTGTCTGATTCACAGAAGTGATTCGTCAATTCGAAATTAGAAAGCGTTGATATGCCTATCGGTTTTGGAATGTGTCATGACTAAGACCAGTTAAGCATTCGCATTTGTGAGTGTCTTAAGGCTTGCGGACTGTTCATTTTCATTTCCGGACGCGATCGTGTCAGAACGTCGCGTCGTTTGATGTTGATCTTATGACAGAGTTCATCAGATTTTTTCTTCTGATCATGACAATATCAACTGAGCCAGTCGAGATTCTTTTTCCAAGATCGTATTTAAAACGTTAAAGCTTCCACGAATCTTGGTACTCCTAATATAATAAAGTTTTTTTACTCCTGTTTTCATGCAAAGCCTGTTCTTTACTCCTGTTTTCATGCAAAGCCTGTTCACTTAAGCAGCCGTCGACTAAATTTCACATTTTTTGGACATTGGTTATGAATCATTTTGGAGACGCACAACTACGGCGTCTTCTTTTTGATCAATAATGGATCACTTCTCAGTCACGAAATCGTGGAGTTTCGCTGCCATTTTGTCCACCCAATGAATAGTTTCTTCAACACAAATAGACAGCAGATGCCTTAACTTCCCATAGTCGGAAAAAAACTTTTCCATTGAAATAAAAGTCTGGAAAAGTCATGTCTAGGTTTGAAAAGAGCAACACAAATGCTCAGTATTTCTTCTTGACCTATACAAAGTCCTTTTCCTTCTGAAACTTTTCATTCATGCGACATTTACAACGTTTCCACCGATCATCTGCAAAGAATACTTGATATAGTTTTGTTTCGAGCACTTAAACATAAAGCGTTGCAACAAAAAGCAAAGGACTCGAACGCTTCTTTGATGCAAACCTAATGTGGTTTAGCTGGGTATAGTACTTTCGTCAAGGATCTTTCACAAATGTCTTCTATCGTCCGCAAATAAGTGTTTAAGAACTCCTTGTAGTCCGTGGGCAGCCGAAATTAGATCTGGCTGTTGTCTGTAGAACGGTTTTTTGAATTTAACCAGCATAACAGTCAAATTCCTCAAATGGAATCACGAAGGATTTCCATTCGAATCTTTATTCTTAGGAATGCATCTGAATTAATCACAATAAATCCATACTGGTCACTGGACATACTTATGTTTTTCCTCAGTTGGCTATCCAATACCAACTCCACGTTTCTGAAAGTGTGGGACGTCAGCTTAATGATTCTTTAGAGTCAAAGACTAAACAAAACTTTTTCAAAGTATTATTAGCTGCACAAAAAAGAATCAGAGAAAACTAAACTCAGTACTTCACTACACCCACGTGGGTGGATCATTTTCGAAAGAAAAGATTTACATACCACTGAGGTTTAGAGTTTTTCAATTTAGATAACTTACTGAACGTTTAGACTTTAGGGAAACATATTTGTAGATACTTCACATCTTTACATCCAAGGTTCTTACCTGCAAAAAATATAAAAAAAGAAATAAGTTAGAAACAAATTGAGATGTGACATGTGAGTTTAAATGCTGAAACTAATGAGAGAGAGAGAGAGAGAGAGAGAGAGAGAGAGAGAGAGAGAGAGAGAGAGAGAGAGAGAGAGAGAGAGAGAGAGAGAGAGAGAGAGAGAGAGAGAGAGAGAGAGAGAGAGAGAGAGAGAGAATGAAAGATCCACTTCAATTTAGTTGATCGAAAATTTTACTATGCATGATTAAAAACCAAGCTGTCTCCTATCATTAACTGTACTATAGCCACTTTTATAAGCTGTGCTCCAATGAAATAGCAAGTTGCGCATCTCCCCTCAAACAATTCAAATTCAACTGTACTACCTACTAGCCCTACCAGGAATGCCCATCAATTTATCCTTAAGTCTTATTTTGGATATACTAACAAGTTAAGAAACAGATTACCTAGCTGGCTACAAGAACTTAATCTGACATTTGCAAACTCATTTTTTAAGAAAAAGGACAAATTTAAATGGACTTGGTTATCTCCAGATAATAAAACAAAAAACGAAATTGATCTAGTACTGACAAATAAAATAAAAACAATCATGGACGTTTCAACGATAACCACGCTAAAGTTTGATAGTGACCATAGGATGATACGCGCAAAAATCAAAATCAACCACAGAACTATGAACAGGAATCATCAGAAATATTTTACACCGAGAGAAATTACTTCAGAGCAACAAACAACCTATAACATACAACTTGGAAGAAAAATAAACGAAATTATAAACACCACTTACACTTCAGAAAATATTCAAAACATTTATGATATCTTCGAAACTATCATAAAAACAGATACCAAAACAATGGAAACAAAGCATCATAACATTATTACATAAAAAAGGAGACAAAGAAGATATAAACAATTACAGACCAATCAGCTTAATATTGACAGTGTATAAACTTTTCTCAAAAGCATTATACAAAAAATTAAAAATATCACTAAATGACAAACAGCCAAGAGAGCAAGCCGGATTTAGAGAAGGATTTTCAACTACTGACCACTTACAGACCATTAACCAACTAATAGAAAAATTTAATGAGTACAAGAAACCTCTCTATCTTTTATTCATTGACTTTAGTAAAGCTTTTGATACGATAGAACATAAAAGCATTTGGGCAGCACTGACGAATCAAAATATCAATCCAATATTTGTTCAGACAATCAAAAACATTTATAACAACAATACTGCAAAAATTAAAACTGACAAAATGGGACGAGAATTTAACATTAAAAGGGGAGTACGACAAGGAGACCCAATTTCTCCACCACTTTTCTCAGCGGTACTAGAAGAAATATTTTGTCGACTTGACTGGAAAAATAAATTTGGATTAAATATATGGGGAGAGAAATTGATCAATCTTAGATTTGCAGATGACATTGTTCTTCTATCAGACAAACCAGAGGACTTAGAAAAAATGGTGAACAAACTTGCAGATGAATGTAAAATCCACGGACTCTTATTAAATCTTACCAAAACTAAAGCCATGACTAATCATATAAGAAAGGAAATCTTGCATCAAAATAATAAAATAGAGTATACTGATGACTACATTTATTTAGGACAACTGAAATCATTTGATAACCAGGAAGAAAAGGAAATAAATCGAAGAATATCTAATAGCTGGAAACAATTTTGGAACGTTAAACAGATTCTAGATGCAAAAATTGGAAAAGACACACAAAAATACATCATAGATTCAACAATACTTCCTGTAATGACATACGGTTTACAAACAATGGGACTAACATCGAATTCTATTGAAAAATTAAGAATCTGTCAATGTAAAATGGAAAGAAAACTACTTAATATAAGGACTATTCAAAAAATTAAGAACGAAGAAATAAGAAGAAGAACTAACATAACAGACGGAACTCAAAGAATAAAACAACTTAAATGGAGCTGGGCCGGTCACATTTCGAGAATCCAAGACAACAGATGGACAAAAAATTTAATAAGATGGACCCCACCAGACGAAATTAGACCTAGAGGTAGATCAAAGAAGAGATGGGAAGACGATCTTAAACAATTCAACAACAACTGGTATAATGACGGAAAGAACAGAAATCTATGGGCAGCAATGGGGGAGGCTTACGCCAGATCGACATAAACTATCTAACTTATGTATTAACTTGAAAAACATTACTTAACTTAACTTTGAATATATGTAAAAACTTTTAAAAATTATATTAATTTAAATAATGTAAACGAAATCATTAACTATATATGTACAAACAATTTTTGTTTTTTAATTGGCAAATAAAGCTTTTAATAATAATAATAACAAGTGAAGAGATTCATTTATAAGTCACACAACACGAATGTGGAAAGTCTTACCGATTGGGCTGCAGAGTGTGGTCTGAACATCAATCCACACAAAACGGAATTAGTTCTCTTTACGAGGAAATACAAAATTCCGGACTTCAGACCCCCAACTATTAAAGGGGTAACTCTCACACTGTCAAATCAGGCTAAATATCTAGGTCTCATTCTTGACAAAAAACTGACCTGGAAAACCAATATTGAGGAAAGAGTAAATAAAGCCAACGTTGCACTCTTCTCCTGTAAAAAAGCCATTGGCGGGAAATGGGGTTTCTCCCCCCAAATCACCCATTGGCTGTTTACATCGGTAATTAGACCGATACTCACATACGGGGTGATAGTCTGGTGGACAGCACTAGACAAGATGATCAACTACAACAAGCTGGCCAAAGTTCAAAGAACGGCTAGTCTGTGTATTAGTGGTGCACTGAGGACAACTCCATCGGACGCCCTCAATGTACTACTAGATCTCACACCCCTAGATATCTTCAGCAAACAAGTCGCAGCTAGCTCAGCTACTCGACTCAGAGCTACATCATAGTGGACCAATAATCAAATCGGCCACACTACCATTCTAGATAACTTTAGATTCTTACCGAATCGATGCGACTACACCACCCCCAAGTTGGTGTTTGACAATAATTTCCAAGTAACCATACCTTCAAGAGAAGCTTGGGAAAATGGCGCTCTTTTGGAAAATGAAGCAATACACTTCTACACCGATGGTTCAAAAACCAGCGAAGGTGTGGGAAGTGGAATCTACTCAGAAAAACTGAATCTCAGTCTTTTCTTCCGCCTACCCGATCATTGTAGTGTGTTCCAAGCGGAAATTCTGGCGATTAAGGAGGTGCTGTCTTGGCTCAAAGAAAACGTCATATCCTCCACGGATATTCGGATCTTCTCAGACAGCCAAGCTGCCCTTAAATCTCTTGCCTCTGTCTCTACAAAATCCATCACGGTCCAAAATTGTCAGATGTCTCTGAGGGAGATGTCAAATCAGTTTAACATTCACCTTTCATGGGTGCCAGGGCACAGGGACATACCAGGCAACTGTATGGCAGACGAACTAGCCAAAAAGGGCACGACCACTTCCCCACGCTCAGAATGGAACAACATAGGTGTACCTATCGCTACATGTAAACTCCTACTTAGACAAGACGCTTCAAGGATAACAAACACTAGATGGACTGAGAGTAACAACTGCCTTGCAACCAAAAAAGTTTGGCCGTGTGTTGACTCAAAACGCTCGAAGAGTTTGTTGGCCCTGAACCGTCTGTATCTAGGTTCTACCATAGGTGTTCTTACGGGACACTGTCTAATAGGGAGACACGCCAAAAGACTTGGTGTGTTTTCCAATGATTTCTGCAGAAGCTGCATGGACGAGGAGGAAGAAGAAACCGTTCAACACCTTCTTTGCTCATGCCCTGCACTACTTCATAGGAGGAAAACTCATCTCGGTGAATTCTTCTTCGATGATACTAGCGACCTAGCTTACATAGACCCTAAAAGTCTTTCAAAATACATTAAAAGTTCCACGTGGTTCGACTAGCAGGTGAATAACCGGCTAGTCCCGTAATGGAAGATTAATAAGTGATCAACTCGTTAATCTTACATCGGGTTTCTGAGATCAGTAGGTGATTAACTTGCTGATCTCTGTGGTATCACAATGGGCCCTTGCGGCCTAAGTGTGTTAGGCAATGTACTCATTGACTGACAGCCACTTCCACCTAACCTAACCTTACCGAAAGAAACAGAAATCAAACTATAACAGCAACAAGACAACAATGCAAACGTTGTAAACATTTTGTAAAGTTACACCCACATCAGATTGTTCACTGATTGTTCTGTTTCATTCAGTTTTCCTTCACTTCTGGTGTACGGAAAAAGCGATTCCCGGCACACCATTTTGTTCTAACATTTCCATTCACTTTAGCCTATAACAGTTCAGTCTCATTCATTGAGAGACTTGTGGTAACTAAAGTCCTTTTTTGAAATTTTATCAAAAAAATTAAGCACAATTCTCAAATCTCTGAAGATAAGTTTGCTAACAGAACAGAACAACTACACTCAGCGTCTTTTTCGCACTGCCAAACCAATCAACAAAATGACAGGCCTATCGTATTTTTCTCCATATTAAATACTCATCTCTTTAAAACTCATGTTCTCATCAAAAACACTAATTCGTTGCTTAAAATATTCCAAGCAACAACCAAGGACATTCACTGCAGATGTTGTACAATTAGATAATTACATCTACCTGCTGCATATATGTGTCCCATATCCACTGCAAAGTAAAATCCATATGAACATCGCATCCTCAAAACAATCATCAATTTTGCTCTGCTTGATGGGTATCCATCGTGTCCTCAACATTTTCAATATCATCAGACACAAAAACCATCCTTCCAACAAGAACAACCATCTGCCAAACGAACATTTCGCCAGAAAATCACAAGGATACCCCGTTAGTTCTAATGTTTTTTTGTTTTTTTTTTTTTTGTTTTGTTGATGTAGGTACTTTTTTCCTATTTTGTCTTTTCGAAACGACATCGTGCACTTGCCGACTACATATCGAAGTACATTCCTACACATTAGGTAATGTCCTTGTCTATTCTGATGCTGTACTCCATATATTTGGCATCTGTTTGCTCTCCAAATCGTGCAGCAAAAGAAGGAGGAGATGGCTCAATGAGAAATGGCCACATTCCCCGATCCCAAACGTATTCTGAATTCTAAACCCGAAACAACCTGTTCAGCATTTGGCAATGAAGAGACGACACAGGAAAAATATATATATATAACAATTCAAGCTAAGAATACAAAAAAAAAGAAAACCAAATATAGAAAAATAAAACAGAGAGAAAATACATGAAGCATCACAGTGAACACAAATGGCAACGAATAGCGGGTGAAATGAATTCATAAATTTCCAACGGCAATATCTCTCGTGCACAGGAAGAGCACTAGCACACCATTTTCTCAATTCGTTTTTATCTATGGAGTTACTGCTCCGTGCAACTTCAACTCCAAGGTTCAAGCGATGATAATAATATATTCTCTCCAAGTGTTTGTTTGTTTGGTTGTTTTTTTTTTTTTTTAGTTGGCTTCTGCGAACACTTAGTATTGCCATCGGTTTATGAAATTGAACATTAACGAAAGTGTTCAGAATCTGTTTGGTTGAATGGGGAAAGTGATACATGTTCTAAAGAAAAGGTGTAAAGATTACACTATGCTTGTGTTTTCAAGATGACCTTGACGTGTGTACCCTTCCGAAATTGGCTCTATATGAAACAACCATTCCTCTAAGAAATGGAGTGGACCCTTTAAAATCAGCGACAAATGAGAAAGAGCCTTTCATTGTAGCATACTTTCGAAGGAATAGCCAATTATTCTTAAAAGTGATACCCGCGAAATAACATTGTAGATTATTCTAAAACTCGAACTCGAACTTCCAAGTGAGATTTAGGTTCGCTACTGCTTTTTACTTAAACTTTTTCAAAGGGTTATAGCTGAAGGATATTTTTTCTCGAGCTGTACATGTGCATGCAAAATGATAAACTGAACTATAGTAGAACTGGCTCTGCACACTTGTTCGTCCTTTTCGTTGAACAGAGGATGTTCACGCCATACAGACCACAGAAGTCGATAATTGAGAGGGAATGCACCAGAAGAGCGAAACTTCATACTTCCCTGCGCATTCCAGAAGAAGTGAGTTACAATCGAAAAAGATAAAGGGAAAGTTTGTCTAGTCTTGCGTTACTACATTAAACAAAAGGATGAACGAACATAAAGTTTATTTATAGACATCGCTAGTATAAAGATCCTTTCACTTTAGAGTAACCCTTAAGGGCAAATCAATGAAATGTCATCAGAATAGCTCCATAATAGGTGAACTCTTTTCTCGGGATAAAGAGAAAATGAAAAGGACCTAAAATTCTTCGCCGATTCCCTATCGGCTATTTGAGAAAGCGCTCTTTTTATGGCATGAAATTACGATCGGAAAAAAACAATTTTAATTGATTTTTCTGGGATTTGAAACTCGAACCTCCTACGTAACACACAGACACAGTCAAATGATTTGATAAGGTTGAAGCTGAAACTAAGACTAAGCAGAACTTAGAGTTAAAATATTTATTACTTGCGAGAACGTCAAAACTTCAATGAGTGTTGTTCCAGAAATCACTTCATTTTAAGCGAAATGTTATCTAAAATGTAGATTTTGCCATGCGATATACTCTCATGATGTTTCACGATACTAGTTCCAAAAGAAGTCAGGCTCAGCAGTATCCCGTGCGCTGGAATTGAATTGTTTTTTGACTTGGCGAAAGAAGTAATGACGTTTATATACAAACATGTGAGCTTTTTCTACCAAACAACGATTGGTAGAAACTAACTAACAGAACCACTATTTCTTGTCGAGTGAGTCAGTTCAAACCAACTACGCCTCGCAAGAAGAGAACAACACTGGTTCGGAAATGGTTGAAGGAGAGCCCGTTTCTAGCACAGTGGCTGTCAATCATATTCAGGGAAACCCGGAAGTCAGAGCTTTGTGACGTCATCGACAAGTGTTTTGTAGAAATTAAAGTCATTAAGAATTTTCAACGAAGTCTCAACTTGCTACAACAAAAGAGGTGATAGGACGTCACCCAGTCGGAGCCATTATTCACACCTGTTGCATCATACCGTTCAATATAACAGTTCTGTTCACTAACATTGAATAAAAAAATTTAAAAATCGGGTGGCGCAGCAGATTAGAAATCCCTGAGGCTTAGCTCTTTTCCTTCAATCATACCTTTTAAGGGAATGGAAGGGAACTATAATTTCTTGTCGATTCCGACCGGCTAATCGAGAAAGAGCTTTTCATGGCATCAAATTACTATCGGAAGATTTGTTAATTCCGCGAAAAAGGATACGTGCAAAAGCCGATTAAAGTGTTCTTCTTTGATGTTTCTGTGGTTCGAATCTCGAACCTGACACGCAACAGGCAGGTATGTTAACCAATACGCCACGGGCACCACTTTCAGTAACTTTGTTTTAATCTATATTAAATTATATACATACAGGGTGTCCCGTAATTCGTTTTACATACTTTGGGATATGATTCTTGGTCATATTCTAAGAAAAAAATTGTTTTACAGTAAAGTCCGTTTCTCAAGTTTGACATCACTTTTTGACAATTTAAAAAAAGGCTAACTTTGGTGTACCCTGACCTGTGTTAAATTCGATATCTCTGTCAATACTGATGATATAGACCTAATCTTAGACTCAATTTTTTGTAGAAATAACAACCTTTAAGACTGTATTTAAATTAGGCTTCCATAGGTTTAGGGTTGCCAGATTTTCAATTTTAAGTGGTGTTCAAATTTTCTTCCCAAAACAAAGTTTTGACTTTGAGGTCATTTTTTTGGAGAAAAAACCTGATAAACATAGAGTTTCTTTATTTTTTACAGATGAACTAAACAATAATAAAGAAAAAACTCAGCATTAAGTTAACTCAAAAACCCATACATTTTATGATACTTGGAAAAATACGAAATGGGAAAAATTTAAAAAAAAATAAAAAAAAGTTTTTGCTTTGAGGTTTGTTTGAATAAAACAATAATATGATCACTTTTAGTAGTTTTTTTATGTATTTAATACAAATACAATTATAACAAGTGCTCAAAGCGCCCTCCTTCGTTTTGTATCCATGCCAGAGCCCTTTTTTGGATTTCATTGTGGATGTTTGCTTTAAATTTGGGGTATGAATGTTCAATAGGTAAATAAGTCGTATAAAAGAATAAGAAAACAAATTTGTTCATTAGTTTGTCAAATTAAGTAACGATTGCAGTTTGATCAGAGTGTTTTTTGAAATGCTTTCATTTACGAGAGAAGAATACGCAGACATTTTTTTTCTTATATGAGTTTTTTAATGGAAATTGAAGAAAAGCACAACAAAGGATACCAGGAACTTTATACTAACTGAAAATCTGGCAACCCTTAGCCTATAGGAGTCAAATTTAAATACAGTTTCAAAGATTACAAGACTACAAGTAAGACAAGAGTTATCGACAGCAAACACCCACAATGAAATCCAAAAACGGGCTCTGGCATGGATTCAAAACGAAGGATGGGGCTTTGAGCACTTGTTATAATTGTATTTGTATTAAATACATAAAAAAACTAATAAAAGTGATCATATTATTGTTTTATTCTAACAAACCTCAAAGCAAGAACTTTTTTTTATTTTTTTTTAAATTTTTCCCATTTTGTATTTTTCCAAGTATTATAAAATGTATGGGTTTTTTTTTACCTCTAAAAAAACCCTTTACTTTGATTGCGTAATTGAATAAATGACATCAGAGTCAAATCATTTCCTAAACCATTAAAACAGACTTTAACATATTTTCGGTCTCAACAGATACCATCAATAATGAAATGTTTCAATTTGAGCGAGTAGATTCTTGGCTTCAAATTATTTTACCAAAAATACTACTGTTATTTTGTGTGGTATTGTTTCACTTAAATTTTCAAACTGACATTGCAATTCTATTCAAAAAACTTTTTCCCGTGATTCGAATTTTACACGCAACACACCGTAAAACATAATTGATTTTTAATTTTACCTGTTGGCATCACATGCTCAATATCAGTTCTTCCTTGGACGTCTTTCTTTGACGTCATTGTATAGATCCCAAAGTATTTATGTTGGGATCCGCTGCTCATTCAACTGCTGTGTGCGAAATCTTCCAGCTGCTTACTCTAATATAGCTACTTGCGGTGTATGTAATGGTTTAGTTTCCTCTGCAAACGTATTCATTTGCTTTATATTTATTTAACAATTATAAAAAAGAAAGACTTACATGATGTAAGCAAACGTACTTTCACAACACACTCAAACACAACTTGAAGCTCCTATTTTTCTCAACAATATACTTTCTTTTTTATTTGTCTCTAATGCTTGTTTCCTCCTTGCAGATGGATGGCAATCGAATCACTCTACGATAATATATTCTCAGTTAAATCGGACATTTGGAGTTTCGGAATACTAATGTGGGAAATTGTTACACTTGGCTCAACACCATATCCGGGGATATCAGCTGCAGATGTTATGCGAAAGGTAATCAAACATTCTTTCGGTCTATCGCTTGCCTTTTCGTCCTTTCTATTTTGAAGAGGGTATTTCGATAATGACGATGATTGTGGTGCTGATGGCCAATATTGTCCCGCCCACAACTGAAGAAAGTATAAGAGTGTCCTTCACTATACTATACTACCCACTCAGGATGTGTATGCCATTTGGTTGTAGAGCAGTGAAACGATTTTATTTGCACTATCATTTCGTTTGGATATCATCCTGTTTGGTTTGGTCCATCTATCGAAGAGTACATTTAATTGCAGTCATTCAACTTTTATTATCCATTCACTCTAGCAGCTAACCTGACTGTGTAAAAACACAAGTGCCATCGTATCCGTTCTCTTTAATGGCTGAAAGGGATTCCCATTGCTGCTGCTTCTTTTTTTTCTGACATAAAATCGAATCAATTCTATTTTTATTCATTTTGTTGCTGTATAAATTTCTTTTTTTTCTTACATTTTATTCACGGGATCCTTTTTTGTGTTTGATTATGAATAGGTGAGGGATGGCTATCGATTAGAGAAACCAGAGCATTGTCGCCGGGAGTTGTACAACATCATGTACTATTGTTGGGCGCAGGACGCCATTGAACGACCAACATTCTCCGAGATAGTACAAATGCTCGATAAACTTTTACACACGGAAATGGACTACATTGAACTGGAACGATTTCCTGATCACAACTACTACAATATACTCAATTTAAGTGGTGAGAAGTTGTAATACTGCTGTGCTGGACTAGTTACAAAGAGTAAGGGCGGAGTACAATTCACACGAAAAGAGATTGCTTCTCGAATGGGTAGCAGGAGTATACAATGTGTGTGATGGAGTATTTTGATATCCTTAATACTTATTGTTTTAATTTTGTATTTTTTATTATTTTGTGTTTTTATTTGTGTTAACTTTTCGCTTATAAATGAATGAAAGTAGAAAAACATGATTTAAGAAAAACAAAGACTTATTTTTGTAATGCTTGAGTTTATTTATTTTATTCTAGATTTTAAGAACAATAAAATGTCAGTGTAAAATAAAAATCAAATAACAATTATAAGAAGTATTTACATTTGTATAAAATTAAAATTAAAAAAATATTTCTTATAAAATTTTTTCTCTTTATTTTCGACACCGCCAAGAGTATCGTGATCTGAAATTTCAAATCTACGATGAAATAAAGAGATTTTTTCTGAAGGAGTACTAAGTATATTCTACCGTTACGAGTGTGAAATGAATTACCCTGTTCCATTGGTTATATTCATTAAAATGTTCAGAAATTGCATGCTTACGTAAATACATCAATACGCACTCTACGTACCAAGAAGTAGGTACGATAGAATGGGCCGGGCATAAAGATGACGAAAAACTTTGACATCTACTATAGAAATTGCTACAGACAACAGAAACAACGCTTGCGGGTCTGTCGTAGGAGGTAAATTCAAGGTTAAAATTTTCAGAAAAAGAACGTGTAGTAAGCGTTTCAAGACAGTCTACACGACATCTGAATTCGCTAACATTAGCCTGATATGCGCAAATACTTACGCACAGGAGAAAGATTATCATTCAATCTTCTCAACACAATCATAAGCATATTCGGCATGACAGAACCTCTGAAAAAGTACTCAGGCTAATTGATTTTGCCGAAGAGCTATTATATTGATGTTAGTAGAGCACGCGTTGAGGGAAATCTCATCTCCTTCTTCGTAAAGGCCCATGTCAATAACAAGAGCAATCGACTGCCAACCGAATTGACCACTTTGTGATCAAAGCAAAATACTTTTCCCGTTTTAATTGATGTCCATACTTTGCAAGAGGTCAACTTGAATTAGGACCACTACCTTGTTTTTGCCAAAATTCGAATGAGGATATCGAGTTCACAGCTCACTCGAGTATCTTTCCAACTATGCTTTGATCTTATGACACCAGCAGACAAATGTTGGTGCAAAAGGGAACAAGGGCTTCCTGTAACCAGCACAAAGACACATAAAAGAGAGATTAAGAAAAAGAAGTAACATGAGAGGCGTTCGTGTGAGGAGACTCGATAGTTTTACCAAAAGGTAAAAAAAACATACCAGTCTGGCGAACCTCCAACTCAAGCATATGAGGATCAACAGGGATCCAGATTAATTGATTCGCATTCGCTACTGTGGCTAAACAGGGATGAAGACACAAACTCCGCCTCGATCAACTTCGACAATGACCAAGAATGCGTCTTCCGGATCTAGAAGAGTAAACCTTGCCATATGTAAGTTCAAATCAATTAGGGTGCAGATGGCCTTTATACCGAGCATTTCCAGGCAGCTGGAGGAAGATCATGTATTAGGGTCATTCCTTGGTAACACCCGAAACGAACACTTTTCGACTCATAAAATTGTTTATCATAAAATTGTTTATCCTTTTGCTAAAATCTTCAAATTACACAATTGAGATAAAGCAACTAAATACGTAGAAAATAAAAAAAAAAAAGTAAAACGCAAAAATATGAGCATAAGGATTAATAATTTTATGAGTCGAAAAGTGTTCGTTTCGGGTGTTACCGTGGAGCGTGGAATGACCCATTAGCTGATTTGCATGACATGGTCGGAAGAAAGGACGCCCGATGGATGGAACTTCAGTATCGTATGTCTGATCGTAAAAAAAAAGAAGAACAAGCCTCCTTAACGTCGCGAATGAGATCTTGTCTGCTGTAATATGTCAACGTCTGAACCCACACGCCAACAATTTGATAAGTCCATATTTATGTATGTGTTTTTAGACAGAAAAGTCCACAATTGAACAAATTTTCTTGGCAGAATCTCTGGAATACAATATCCATGTACAACATTTCACTATCAATTTCAAAGTCTCAATTGACAGTATGTATGGAAACGAACTGGTGTACACAGTCATGTCAACTTTTGGCAAAATTTACTCTGCTCCGTCAAAGGTGATAAAGAACACACCGAGATCTTTGATGTCAAAAAAGGTTTCCGACAAGACGATAAACTGTCATTCGATTTCTTCAACGTGATACCTTAAAAGATTGTTCAAAACTCAAACGCCGACACCAGATGCATAGAATTCCATAAGTCTGTGCAATTATCTGCTTACGCAGACGAGCAGCGCAACAGAAAGGATAAGTTTAGTAGTTAATGAGGGCAAAACAAATATATGCTGTCATCGATGAAGGACAGATGACATTGACGAATTGGACAAAAAATAAATGAACTTTAAGGTATTACAGAACTTCGTACACTATAGACAAGGAAAATAACATCAGTGCGGAGATCAAACGGTGAATTCCTCTTGCCAATCGCTACTTCTTTTGGTTAAAGAGAAAATTCAGAAATGGAATCGTCTCTAGAAAAACCAAGGTAACACTTAATAAGACCATGTCGCGGGTATATCTGGAAAAGCACGTCTGTCTTTTTATATGTCTGTAATATATGAATCTACAGCCTGAATTCTTTGGGAAAATTTGGTTTTTCGGCCCTATGAAGGGACCCGTCTCAGCGGAAATTTCTCCGATTTCCTACGATTTAGAGACATTTCGCTTAGTGGTACTTCTCCGATCGGCCGGTCCGACGTCCCCCGATAAGTTCTTGCTGCGGAAGGTTTTAGATTTGGGAATGCAATGCGTTGCTGCATTTGTGAAAAATTTCTTACGATGACAGCTACTTCAAAGTGAAATTGAATCTCCGAAAAAGGATACGTTGCGGAGAAAACTCCGCTCCGACGGTTACCTCGATAGGGTCATATATGTCTTGAAATAACCGTGCCTGCAATACAACATATCGAAAACTATTCAAACTATATCGAAATTTGTTTGAAAAAATCTAAAAACGGTACCTTTATACTTTTCAGCATTTGTATGTATAAAAAACTGCAAATAAAATGGCGTTTTTTACATTTTCACTAAGAGTTTATGGAATATTTAATTTAATTTCTTCAATATTTTGTGTATTTTAACGACCTTGTTTTCAGCACTAAGATTTTAATATTGTAATCAACATACGATTGCAACACAACTGCTGCCAATAGCTACAGTATTTTTTCTCTTTTTTTTTTTTTTGCTGTCCCACTGTTTGTATGGCAATGCAAATTGGGAACTATGTAATTTAAAAAAAATCATTCTTTTTGGTGAGAACTGTTTTTGTGTAGATATAAATTCTGCTTTGCATTGCTCAAATATGCTCAATCATTTCACGAAGCTGACAAATGTGATTTGTTAGACTCCAATTATTTATTAATCACAGGATTCTTTCTGCCTTGAAGTTAAGCCAAATTAATATATCAAGAGACAAAAAGTTGTGAGGTCTTAATGCAGGGCAGTGAACTGTTTCTTATTTCAGAATCTCTATCCACCGGAAAAGTTATATGGCCAGCATAAAGAAACATAATAACTTTTTTCGGTTCGTGATTAAAGCTAATATTGCATTCGAATCAATTTCAAATGAAGGCTACCTTAAGAAAGGGAATCCACTATAATTGAGGTTGAACTTAACTTTTTTTCTATCTGCTTTGGTTATGTTAATATTGTCCATCAACAAATTGGTTATGATTCTTATAGTTCAACGAACAAGAAAATGGAAAAAGATGATACTGTTGCCCCAATTCTTAAAAAAAGACACAAAATGCTTTGCAACTGCTAGTCGTGTAGTAAACGAACAAATGGCATTCTCTTTCCCCATGTGTTATGATTTATTTCAATTTTTTTTTTTTTTTGTCTTTGTCTCAACGAAACAGAGTTTAGATATCCTTTGGACCGAGCTGACACCCAAATCCCTTATTTCAGTCACACGTCCAACCTAACGAGAATGTAATCTGAAAAGTTTAAGGAATCAGCCATATGCCAGAAACAATTTGAAAAGAGACTGTCCTGTCTATCTGCATCTTTAGGTTGTCAGCTTCAGTAAGTACGACGCTAACTTGCTATACTGTTTAAGTGTAAGAAAGGAAAACATTCCGCTTGCAAAAATAAAAAAGAAATGAAGAAAAACGTACATATTATTACTAGGGTCCTTTGGAGCGAAGCAAAGAATAATACTCTTTAAGATTACCACCACCACCACCACCTCCAACCAAGACGATATGTTCTTAAATCCCGAGTTTTATAACAAAGCACCCATCATTTTTCTTCTCTTCCTTTATTACAAAAAAAAACACAAAAAAAAATAGAGAAAAAGGATACTCAAGGATGCACCTTCAAGCCATCAACTCGTTTACAGTTTAATTTTCTTTCTCTTGTTCTCTCCTCCTTCAATGTTACTATACATCGAGCTAACGTTAGTATATTGTTCAAACAGGGTGACATGCCAGTGCCTTTGACTTTACCAAAAGGAACAAAAAAACACAAGAAAAAAAAAAAACAAAGTAATATAATGTGGGTGTATTCACAGGGATTACTGCAGATGACAGCAGAGTTTGGAGTTTGGTTGTGACACAGAGTGTATAGGGAGGTGATGGAGAAGACAGAGTAGGGTGAGAGTGTGCCATCTCCATCGTCAGCCCCGGACGTGATATGCATTATTAAGCAATAAATATTAAAAGGATCGATCGTGTATGGTAAGTTCGACAATGTTTTATCCCTTTATTGGAAAAGTTTAAATTAAAAGTTTTCGTTCGTTTTGCAACCAGCTACAGCTCCAGCTTCATCGTTCGACTCAATATTTGCCTCTCCGTTGTCCTGCTGTCACTTTTTTGCCATAGCAATCTGCCACAGATAAATTGTGGGAATAAGAAATAGGTTGGAAGAGTGAGGGAAGGAGCTGAGCGTAGGTGAAAGGAGTACAGTCTAGGCTAGGTGGTGGTAGGTACGATGGAGTTGGCCAAAAACTTTTTCAAGTGACAGTTTCTTTAAAAGATTATGGGCTTTCGAGTGAGCCATTGCTAAAAGCGTTTGGTAATTGTTGGGAGTTTTCACAAAGAATTTATGTGCGTGAACATGAGCGTGAGGGTTGCAGTTGGCTCTATTGTCTTTGTCGTTGGATTTCGCCTAGAGGAATGCATTCTTTTCTTTTTCATATAGTCATGGTAGTTATATGCTTACCTTGTTCTAGTCAATGTGTTCATAGTTTGAAAGTTTGTAGGTATAAGTGTTGGGACCGAGAACGTGTCTTATAAAGTTTTCCTGCGGGTGTCTGTGAAGCTGTTCAGATGAAAATAAATCCTATTCCGTTTTTCAATTACTTTGTTAGCAACAGTTTCCGAAAGACTATTTCAACCGATTTCAACACTCCAAGAGTTTTTTTTTTCTTTTTATCTTTTTTTAATTGCACTCTGCTGGAAACAAATCCTTATAAGTCACTCCCTTTGAACTGCATGTTAGATATTAAAGGATTTCTCGAAATGATATGATATTATACTCATAACCTTAATTCAAACCGCTTGCAATGCCACTTTAAGATTCCAACTTTACAACAGAAAGCATGGCATTGAAGGCATTTTTAGCTCACGATGTTTTTAAATTTGAGGAGCCAAGTAGAGGAACGACGTGGTTCAAGGGGACTTACGAATGCATGAATTTTACCATCATTACGCCTTTCAATGTAAGAGAAGCGTGATGTTTCATAAGAAGTCGTTACAGCGAACGCATAAAACAGATGACTCTTGAGTACGAGCACATCATCTCCGACAATTTTTTTATTTACAGTGGTTTTTGCATATTCGTAGAGAAAGGAGTGTGAATTGGTATGGTACAGTTACTTGTTTTAAGTTGGAAAACAAGATTCGCCTTAGTAACCCTGTTTTCATAGTTCATATAAACAAACAGCAGCATGTGTTTGTGAATTCATGTCAAGGATTATTGGGTCGGTTGGATTGAAGATTTTTGGGTAAGAAGATGTTAGTTATGTCGGCTATGTTTGATTACCTTACATTTTGCTTATACGAAAGCTCCTTCTTTTGGAAAAAAAATCATATCTGCGGAAAACAAAGTCGTCCGCAAGGATATCAACCTTAAATCAATCGACACCGGAAATAAGTCAGATTAACTGATTTATTGATAAATGCGCATTGTCACAACACAACAATTAACAAAAAGAATAAAAAATTGCCAATTTAAAACACCCGGTATCTTCTATGACTTCAGCAATAAATAAATGCAAAACGATTTATAATTTGTAAAACAAATACACGCACCTCTACCTACGCACCTACTTTGCAACAATTTAAATTGTCAATATATTCTGTTCCAAGTCTAATCGATCCTTCTTTTGCCCATTAACAGCAATAAAAGTTAAACTCTCGAAGTTAAATGGCTGCTAAACAATTTTACACAACACGTTTTGCACAATAAATCGTTCCTTTTTGTATATATTTTGAAAGACTTATCTGAGATACCTAAAATAAATGCAAAAGGCGGAGTTGAGCAGTGGAGCATGTCTCACTCCTTCATCGGATCAGCTCTATATTCATGACAATAACTTACCTGCCAGGGGCGACAAAATGAAACGAATTTGCCAAAAAAGTAAATAATTTATCTTCACTCCTTGGAATACGCTCCTTTCAACAGTTAATTAACGAGAGGAATAGCAATCCCTCTATCCGGTGGGTGACTACTGACTGTGGATATACCACACTAAAGAGTATGAGAAGCATCATTAACGCTTACCCAGCTCATTCGTTTTGCATGCGCGCTGCTTGGGTCGTAGCTGGTCCTGACGATAAAAACGACACCAAGGACGACAGCTATGCTATACAATAAAACGCAAATTGTCAAAATAAATTTTCTTAATGATTTGCACGATTCTGCTGGGTTGGCATTTAAAGCAAAACGTGCTGCTTTCAAAAAGAGAGCCCCCTGTACAGACTCTGCTCCTTACCATAACACCACCATCCCGTTATTTCTCGGCTGCCTGCTTGGAGGAGGAATTAAGTTCACAATGCCATGGGCTGAGGTATGTTCAGGCACTGGTCTCAATAATAATTACTTTCTCCCCAGGACGATATAGTCAACCCTAGAAAAATCCCCCAGAAACTATTATGCAATTATATAAACATTTCGGCTAGCGGCAGCAGCCCTTGGATGGATTCATTGCCAATATGTGCCTCGCATAGAAATGAGACGATGACGAAGACAACTCCTTTTATCCATTCCCCCGCCCTCTCCAAACCTACCATTATGTATGCGAACAAAATAAAAGTATAGAAGAAAAAAAAAGAAGAAGAGCCTAAGAAATTTCCCTCACTTCTCAGATTAAATACTAATTGAGAAAGTTTTTCACCCGAATGTCCTTTTGCGACTCTCAGCCCAGTCGAACTGAACTGAACCGAAAACGAAAACCAAACGAAACTCTGAAAATCCACTTCGAAATACAAATGTCGGCCGGGTGCGGAAAACTTTGCTCATATATCCTTCATTTGACCTGGGTCAGAGCAGGGGCTCTCTGTAAGGATTAATAAAGTTTTCGGTTTGGTTTTGTTTGCATGGCTGGTTGAATAGATGTCCTGTGTGACTGTTAATCCGTCAGGAGATTTAGTGATTTGGAAGAGGCTCTTCGTTTCGTTTTGCTGACGATGACGATGAGTGAATGTGTTAGCTGGTGGAGGGGTTTTAAACGGTCCGATCACGTCTTTGGTAAATCCTTACATGTCGATTATATCTATTGTGAAATTGTCGTCATTGTGTTCTTAAGAATACGTGTAGAAGGGTGAAAAGGTACTCAACTCCTGCATGGAGACGAGACTTCAAATACAATGAGCCTGTTGAGAGTTGAATGTTGAATGAAATCAAATATGCTTGTATTCGAAACAATTCAATTGTTACTTAATTTCATCATGTTCTCAGCATGAGTGTCATGATAACTTTTGGGAGCTCATTGAATATGTGTGTGTCGTTATTTAGTCGAAGGGTTGTTATTTAATGTTGATTTGAGTTTGATTTTGTTGGAAAAGTTCACTTAAAAAAGTAAGGGCACTGAAATGTGTGGTTTAAGAACACTTACTTTGAACTCATGATGATAAAATCTATTTTCTTAAGCAAACACATTGTGTTTATCGATGCAAGGACGGTGTTTTTCGATCGGAGCCACATGCATGGGCTTTTGAAAGTTCAACAGTGAAGACAA
Source organism: Melanostoma scalare (assembly GCA_949752695.1). Taxonomy (NCBI): domain Eukaryota; kingdom Metazoa; phylum Arthropoda; class Insecta; order Diptera; family Syrphidae; genus Melanostoma; species Melanostoma scalare. The sequence continues at coordinate 224,566,001 of OX456985.1, read as the reverse complement.
AGTTGTGGTATCGAAAAATTATCCATTGGCATGCATTTGTCCTTAGTACTCGGGTTTTATATCCTGCATTCTACTCACTCAAACTACTTCATGTTTACTTTTGTAGATATTCTTTGATGATGGACGCGATACTCTGTTCAAAGTGTGAGTACAAGAAACTCAACCGCGTATTCAGATCGCACTAGTAAGTGCTTCGATAAAGATCAAGATTTACAATATTAAACAAAAGTTTTACGCCACTTTCAATTTGCTTTTATTTCATTATCAAAACTTCTTCTTGAATGCAAACAAAAATAAATAGAACAACCTTAAGTACTATCTAACCTTACTTGTAGAAACTTGGTACAAAAGCTTCATTTTGCTATACTGTAGTACGTTGCCCTATACAGGTAGCCGAATGTCAAAACGAATTTAAGTCAAAGACGCTCACAACTTTACCATGGTCAATGTTCCCTAAAACAAACCTGCAAGGGTATCTTGTATAAAATAAATCATTCAAATGAATGAATCATTCAAACGAATAAATCATTCAAACGAAAGAATCATACAAACGAATGAATCATTCAAACGAATGCATCATTCAAACGAATGCATCATTCAAATGAATGAATCATTCAAACGAATGAATCATTCAAACGAATGAATCATTCAAATGAATGAATCATTCAAATGATTGAATCATTCAAATGATTGAATCATTCAAATGAATGCATCATTCAGACGAATGAATCATTCAATCGAATGAATCATTCAAACGAATGAATCATTCAAACGAATGAATCATTCAAACGAATGAATCATTCAAACGAATGAATCATTCAAACGAATGAATCATTCAAACGAATGAATCATTCAAACGAATGAATCATTCAAACGAATAAATCATTCAAACGAATGAATCATTCAAACGAATGAATCATTCAAAGGAATGAATCATTCAAACGAATGAGGCATTCAAATGAATTAAATGGATAGAAGACTTTTATATCAAAACGAATCAAAGCAAAACGATTTGCACTTTCAGCTTAAACTTAACTCAACCATTTCGGGAGTCGGACCTGCAATGTATTTTTTTCTAGTTTCAAGTCACGAAATTCACTTCAGCTGTGTCAGACTTAGTTTGCAGGCCCATTGAAATAGTAGTAAGTTCGTTACCGACAAGTAGAGGTTGGCTCATGATTCGAAACTATTTTCAAATTGGGAAATGCGGGAAAACTAAAAAGTTGTTATACAAAAACTAATGGAATGCAGAGATCGATTAGAGGGATTACTTCAATATTTTCGGTCATGATAAAATTTTTCTCTCAATTACTGTTAAAATCTCATGGACCAACTGTCCTTTCTAATTAAGCTAAACTGAGTTACTCCATCATACCCCCACAACAAATCCTGCACCAGTTTCTGCGAATCTTGTGTATTTTTCTATTACCTGATGCTGAAAAGGCTCACAGGTTTCATTTTACTTTTTCACTTAAATTCCAAGCATAGAGCAACAAGAATAGAAAACTGTTTTTTACAAGTGCCACAAAACGAGTATTTTCAATTTTGCGTAGAGTGGATGGAGATGGAGATCCTCAAGAACAAAAACAAAACGAAAAAAAAAGAAAACACAAATTCCTGCCAGCTCCTAATATTATTTGCATATTGTTCTCAATTTTTCAACTACTTTTTCCTCGAAAGAATTTCCATCTATATCGATTTTACTATTCCATTGCATTCGTCCTCTACGTGAATTAAAACTTCGTGGATGGTAAAAAAAAAACAAAAAAAAACAAGGATGCAAAAAAAAATTAAGGGTTTCGTTTCTACTCGTTTGAATTCGATTTGTTATCCATTTGGAATTACTAATATTTGTATTTTGCCCTCTTGAAAAGTAGAAGTTTTCAAATCGAAGAGAGTTGTGTCTGGACTATAAGGAAATGGATTGTCGTAGTTTTCAACGAACGAACGATTCCGTTGCATTTATGTTTCCGCGTAATATAATTTATTATGCTGTTGATGGAATGAGACCAGGCAGAGACGGAAGTTGTTGAAGAATTATTCTTCAGAAAAGTTTCGTTGATTTTTCTAATTTTTTTTTTTTTTTGGTTTAAGCTGAAGTGGTATTATGCAATGATGGCCAGTTATGTTGAGAGTTCAATTCAATTATAGTTTCCATAATGGAATATTTCTTTTTTCCTCCTTTAATGTCCTCCCTACGAAACTTGACGGATAAATGCAAATAAGAAGCTTTCATAATTCAATACTAGTCTGAGAGTTTCGTTGAACAAACGCAGTGTCTTGAAAAAGTTTGAGAGCAGATTGTTTCTATGAATAAACAGTAGTTGTGAAAGATGAAAGTTGCTTGAAATTAACGAGCTTTTTGGTTCGACCAAGATTAATGTCTATTAAGTTGGGGAAGAGCAAAATAGAAACGTAAATTTGTGACGATGAAATTGTTCGCATATTTAGCGATAGACATCTTACAACAGTCATAGGTCTTCGTTTATGAGAGGCACAAAAGAAGCTGTGTGATTTGTTATTGAAGCGGACAATAATCATAGCCATCATTTGAAATGTTTTAATATTATAGTGTTGTTATTGTTGTTTTTTTTTTTTGTATTAGGCAGAAGTCTCAACGAAATAAGAGCAATTTTTAGATGAGGTGGTTACTCTAGGTATACAAATATTGCATTTTGAGGTTAATTAATTGCCTAGTCTTCTTATTATTAAAGTATCCTTTTCTAATAATTTTTGAATCCTCTTCTTTCTTTTAGCGCAACAAAGCGCATTACACCCGAGCCTACCGCATTTCTCACAACAATGACGTTTGAGAGAATGGAGGGGACCTATAATTTTCTGCCGATTCCGTACGGCTAATCGAGAAAGCGCTTTTTATGACAATGAATTACTATCGGAGGACTTGCTAATTCTTCGCGAAAGGCGATACCTGTGAAAAAACATTTATGGTTGGGATTTGAGCCACGAACCTTTCCAATAATCTATATATTTAAAAGAAAGTCGTGTTAGTTACACTATTTATAACTCAAGAACGGCTGAACGGATTTGTCTGAAAATTGGTGGGGAGGTAGCTTAGGACCAGGAGACGGACTTAGGATATCTTTTTATCCCTATATTCCTATGGGAACGGGAATGTAAACGGGAACCTAGAAAATACTGAACCGATTTCAAAAATTCTTTCACCGTTAGAATGCTACACTATCACCCAGTAATATAAACATTAATTCATCCCCATATTCCCACGGGAACGGGATTGGGAATGCAAACTACGAAACTACTTTACAGATTTTAAAAATTCTTTCTGCTCTAGGATGCTACATTATCCCTCAGTAACATAGACTATATTTCATCCATATATACCATATATACAGAAACGGGAACTAGAACGGGAACCTTAAAACCGCATGACCAATTTCAAAAATGTTTTCAACTTTAAGATGGTACATTATCAATATCCCACATTTACATAAATTATTTCATTCTCATATTCCCACGGGACCCGGGCAACGCCAGAAGGCTCACCAATATATTTTTTTTATCCGGGAACAGGATTGGAATCGGAAACCTAGATACTACTGGAAAGATTTCACAAAATCTTTCAGAATTGGGATGATACATTATCCTTCAGTAACTAAGATTATAATTCATCCCTATATTCCTACGGGAACGAAAACATGAACCTCAAAACTACTCGACCAATTTCAAAAATTTTTTCGAATTAAGGATCATACGCGAACGTGAACCTTATATAACTATTTGACCAATTTCGAAGGACAAGGAGACGACCCAGTCTAAAACATTTTTATCACGCCAGAGACATAAAATGTAAACGGAATGCTTAAAATTAGAAAAGGAAAAGTAAGCAGTAAAAAAAAACCTACTATCGTTTCATTAACTCAAATGAAAATAAAGCAGCGTGCAACAGAGACGACATCAATGCAATGCTTTTGCTTTCGTTATAAACAAAATACTGTTCTATAAAAAAAAAAAAAACAAAAGAAAAGCTGACTTATCGTGTCAGACTAAGCGTGCATAGTCCAAATATCAGCAAGTTAATGAGTCAGCGGAGATCTTCGCTCAACACCCTGGGCTGCTTAAAACATACCCATATACCCCTTATCCCTCGACATTCACGGCGTTGTTGAGGTCTGTATTTTTAAGGTTCCCATCCTTTTGTTCCGGTGGGAATATGCGGATAAAATATAGTACATGTTATATAGTACATGTTCCCTCCGAAATGTTTCATCTAAAATTCAAAAGAACCTTAAAGTTATTAGACCGATTTCAAAAATTCTATCAACTCTAGGATGTTACAATATCTCTCAGTGACATAGATTTACATTTCATTCACATATTTCCATGGGAACGGAAGATCCCACAGGAACAGGGTTGGGAACGGAAACTTAGAGACTACTAGACTGATTTCAAAAATTCTTTCAGCACTGGGATGCCACATAATTCCTCAGTAACTAAGCAAAGATTTCATCCCTATAATCCCATAGGAACAGAAACAGGAACGAGAACGGGAACCTTAGAACTACAGACCCGAGCAACGCCGGGCGGCTCAGCTAGTATCCCGCTCTGGGCATCTACTTTTCTTTCAGCCTCCCAGTTTCATATAGACGACGCCCTAGAGGTTATATGTATATGTGAAATTACTAACAACTTATTTCCAGCTACTGCAACACAAAAAAAAGGGAAAGGCTGCTAGTCTGGTAGTACAATGAACCGGATATTAGGTCTGAGTTCTCCAGATTAGCATATAAGCCTCCTCTTTTTTTGATAAAAAAAAAAAAGTATTCAATAAAAATAATCAATATTTTATTGCGAACATGAATATAAATCAAATAATCAAAATTGCCCTCAAGCAAACCTACCGACTCATATTTTTTTCAAACGAAATGCAATGAACTAGAACCATTGAGAAAGGACTTTGTTATTTTGATGGACTCTGTACAAGAAGATCCGCTGAAAGGAATAGAAAAGACAAATTTTTTAATTTGTTCCATGAATCCTTGAAACTAATGGTGCCAGTGGTGAATGGTAAGCATGTCTACCTGTTCGCGAGAAGTTCGTGGTTCGAATCCGAACAGAAATCAATAAAGCTTTCGGTATCACCTTTCGCGAGGAATTGGCAAGTCCTTCGATTGTAAAATTCATTGCCATTGTAGGCCCTCTCCATTCCCCCATAAGGTATGGTTGTAAGAAATGAGCTAGGCTAGGCTCCAGGGCTATATCTTTTAACTTTGTCAGTCAAACGAAGCATAATTACTAGAGTGGAGAACCACAACATCAAAAGTTGAGTCACAGAAAATCTCAAACACGAGTAAATAAGGAAACAATAGTAAAAATCCTTAAGGACTTAAAGAGCTTTCAATATCAAAATTGACCATTTATCTCAGCATACTGACACTTTAGCCGGCTCCCACAGAATTCTCAATAGGCAATTTAAAATCAGAACACTGCAAACTTTCAGTAAATTTTACCCTTAAATTATTATTTCCTTTGGAATCATTTTGTCTTTGCACTAAAAATGGCAAACGTCTTTTTCAAAGAAAATGGAAGAAATTCCCGAACGTGAGGGTTTACTCTCCACGAATTGTTATCTTATCTTAAAGACGTACAGAAGTCGGGGTGTCAGATTGTTAGTTTGTTCATATCATGTTGTTGTAAAACACTGTTGAGCGTGCTTGGCTTTTGTAATGAGCTTTGGTATGAGTCCTAAAATGAAATGAGGGTGTTTCCGATGAGTGGTTGTAAATAGAAGGTGTGAGGTTTTATTTACAAAATTATTATGATACTCGTATCTTGTGTTACAAGAACAGACAATTTTTTTTTCTCTTTCTCCCTCAATCTATGTCCATAGCCAGAGGAGTTTTATTTATGTCTGACACGGAAATATATTTGATAATTCTTAAAGAGAAATCCTTAAACAATGACAAGGCCTATAGTAAGGTTAAGAAAATATTGACTTAGCAAAAATCTTTTATCAAGAAATAAGGTGCTTACGTTGCTGTTAGGGTTTGTGTTTCCAGTTGCATTGGTTTCCAAGTTGATGACAATTAATTTCAGATGAATTATTTCCTTTCGTAGTAGTCCTTTGAATTCTGTAGTTCTACAAATATGACATATGACTTTGAAGTAAGTGTTCTCATTAATGTCAATAAAAATGGCTGATTTTTGGTGATGCTACCTAGCCTTAATTATTCCCATTATTATGCTGTTGGTGCATAAATAGCTTTTGAAATGAGGTTCCCATTTCTGTAGAAGCCATATTCACATACATGTGAATACCGACACAGTGTGGCTCATATGTTTTTACTCGGGGGTCGGAGGGCATTCACACTATCTACTAAGGGCATGTAATTATGTGATCGATTAACTGTAGTTGTGGAAACGTACCAACACACTCATCGATATAAACGAGTGGTGAACACAACCATAAAGTTGCACACTGTACACCATGTGTTTTATCCAAGTAAAATAAACTTTTAGTGATACTTATGAAAAAAGACCAGCAGCATCAAATGAAACTGCATGAAAAGCAGCGTAAACAAACATAATGTTTTCAATTAAGTTTTAGAAATTAAACCTATGCGGTGTTACGGACTCCATGTTACCAAAAAAAAAAAAAAGGTTTAAATTAATATTTTGTGAGAATATTTACTATAGGAGTATACTTTTCATAGGTGTTGTCTGACTGACCGAAAGTAGGGATCATCACAGATTTATGTGAATGCAGAAAAAAAACAGAAACAGCCAGTTTTTTCACGTTTCCCTCTTTCCTGAAGATATGGCAAGACCTTCGAAAGTAGATAAACTTTCATAAAAGTCGTTCTTGATGGAGAAAATTTGGCAGCTCCCTTGCATTCCCCACAAGGTACTGAAAAAAATGCGTTAGGACAAAGGGCTTTCTGTGCCACCCAATTTTTCTTTATCTATTTATCTTAATATTGGCAATTAAACCGCGTTAAGAAATGTCTCCTCTAGAAGTCGATTCTCCCCGAGGTTTTTTAGCACCTTTTTTTATTAATGCGGGTATTTTAAAGAAAGTATCATACAAGCTCAACTTGGTATATCGCTTCACTGGGCTCTTGAAACCCTAAAAATATACTTCTTTTCAAGCTAAATCCAATTCATTGTCTTATTTCATTACCAAAAAAGAAGTGGGTAAAGTTTATTTATGCCAAGTGTTGATTGTAATGAATTTGCCCATTTGCTGGCTATTTTCAGTAAAGTTGTGAATCATCATATTCGATTTAGCCATGAACTGAAACATAACAAATACCGTTTTCATATTCAGCCTTATTTTGAGTTTCACGTGAATAGCTTTTCGCCAGGAACATTTTTGTTCGCCCGGAGTTCTAAAAGCAATTATGATTTTCCCCGGACAAAATTCCACTTGGAATCAGAAAGTTCTCTTCGAAAAAAGACCACGTTCAGTTGCATCAAATTTCCCGTCATGGCTCTCAACGTTTTCACATTTCACGTGGAAAATAGCTCATAATAAGTGAATTTTTGCGATTATTGAAAATTTTTCCCACGAAACTCATAATAAGGGAAAAGTGAAATGGGTTCCTTTTCGAGAGGAATTAGTCCACGTGAAACTCATAATAAGGCTGATTACCTCTAAGAATTTATTCCAACTTTTGAAAACATTATAAACATCAATCTCAGGATATTGAGGGACGGGAGGTAAAATATATTTGAAGAGCGTCCCCGCTTGTTGTAAAGTACCAGTAAAAGGAAAAAATTAAACTAAGAGGCAAGGTGGGCTTCAATGTGTATAAAAAGTTCAATTTTCTACACACTATCTGAAATTTTCTCGGAAAAATATTCAAAACTATACCATTGCGACATCAATGACTGCAACACATCGGAAAAAGGCTGCGTGCGTCGGGGTCGTCCGCGTGGAACGAACTGTATCATCTGAAGTGAACTAATCCAAAAATAAAATTTCATCAAGATCTGTTGAAATCTTGTCCTTTGATTTTTGAAACACAGTTTCCAGAAAAACGTGTTCAAAGTTTTAAGTGCTAAGGCTAACTCACTTCGAGTGTGTGACTTCTCAAGGCTATATCTCCTTGATAAAGTGAAGTCACGAATATCACGCTACAACGTCAACAACATCAACATCGACTTCTTCATAAGCAGCCAGACAGCGATTAAAGCTTTCACAAGATCCAATGAACAAATGAACACCGTAACTTTAGATTGGAGTTGAGAACACTTTGACATATACGGTAGCAAAATGGCAGATAAGCTGCCCAAAATTGGGCTATCACTTGAATTCAGCGAATCGAACACCTCTATACTTCAGTACTTAAGTCAGCAAAGCAAGAAAGGAAAGCAGAATCCACCGAAAATTTCTAACTGCCAACGACAAGTTGTGATATTTAAGACCCTTTCAGGCGATCATTTCAGTTTCAGTTGAGCTATCAGTTAAAATTTGATTTAAACTGATTTTTTAATGAAAAAATTGAAGGATTTAAGTAAAACTGAAACAGAAACTGGTAGAAATCCCATAAGTTTTCAATACAGTAACTGAGTTATACTTACTTTCGGCTGCTCACAAGTAATATGAAAGCTCAACTGAACACCGGACTGAACTCTTAATACACTGTCTTTTTTAACTGAACTTACAAATGAACTGATTAGTGAGCTGGCAACTGATCGTCTAAAAGGGGGGCTGACGTCCAAATACACTGACTTTTTAACTGAACTGACAACTGAATTAAAAACTGAACTGACAACTGATCGTCTAAGAGGACCTTTAGAAAGTAGCCGAGTTTCAAGAAACTTTTGGAGAGACATTTCCAAGAAATAAAAGAATTTCTTCCGGTTTATGAGACTTCACTTTCTCACGGGCCACAACTCATTGGTTAGCCACATGATTAGGAAAAAGCCTTCGGAGAATATAACTCAAACGAACTGGGCAAAATGATTGAGTGGGGCTTCCTAGTCCTAGAAACTTACACAACCGCCCTTCATTCCCCCTCATCAGCGTTATTCCAGAGAGTACAATGCATCCTGTAACCGCTCGCGCTTGTTTTTGTCTAAAGCCTATATCAGAAGAAATTTTTACCTAACGATAAACACATAAAGCCTCCCAAGAGCTGCAGCAAATCAACTTGAATAAAATAGTCGCTCAAAGAAGCTGGACTGACTGTCTCAGGCTATGTCCTAATTCGAGTTACATCGCACGACCGAGCGATGAACTTCGGTCGGTTGCTTTGCTTGTTAGTAGTGCTACCACAATGCGTGTCCTAATACCAGCAGCGACCAGGCTATGTGTTACGAGCAACGAGACGAAAATCAAACTGGTTGATTTCAAGCAACCAGACTAGAGACTACTATTCGTAGCGTCTGTCGGTCGCACGAGTATACGGCTTGATTATGAAAAGCTTTAATGATAAAGCTTGAGCGATCATGAAACAAACATTTGCGACCGTGCTACCCCGTCGCGCGATCGCTTTCCTGTGTTAATAAGGACACACAATAGGGTTACTGTTTTTTGATATTTTGATCGTCCGATGCAGCGCCCGTCGCTCGTTGTTCGGTCGCGCGATGGCTGCCAATTAGGACATTGGGTCAGACTTCTAACTTCCAGTCGGACAGACAGACACCATATACGAGTCTAACCTATGCTCACCATTTCGTGCTTACCTATTGTTTCTTCATAACATGTCCTCATACACATCTAATGTCGTTTTCCAAGGGTTTCACTTGGGGAAGCACTCATTTTAAAAACCAATGGAACACCTAAAATTATTTCTGTTCAGTTTTGTGTGAGCGAGGCATTTACAGCTCATAAAAAATATTCCTAGAGTTATATTTTAGTTACATTTGAGCTATTATCGCTTCTTGAGTGGATTCTAACTTTGAATCGAGATGTCGCTGTCACTTCTCAGAATCATGAAAAGCGATCTTTTTGCACTAGTGGAACGGGCTAAGAATGCTCACGGACGATTTTTGATGGTTTATAAGTGTCTGTGCACTACGCAGCTTCAAGCGCAAGAAGCAATAAAGATAAACTCAAAACTGGTGTGGTATCACATGAAGTCACTTTTTTGAATGGCCTGCTGGTAAGTTAGCCTTTATTTGCTTTTTATAAGCCTATTACTATCGTTTTGGGAAAGATCCCATCTTACCGTCGGTTTGGAACTCTACTTTTTATAAAATTTTAAAAATATCCACACGCAACTACTTAACCTGCATTCCATCGTAGTAGTGAACAAAACAGCTAAATTTCAGCACAGTCAGAGTCAGCAAATTATGAATTGGTTAGTGCTTCTCGCCTTACTCACAGCTTGTTCGCACTATAAGGTAAGCATGTCCAGCGCTGATATTGACCTTACGTGATACCACCTCAAGTTATTCATAAGTTGATTGGCTGATGTCTTAGAACAAGGCAAGAGAGCTCCCCAGAATCAATCTCCGATATTGAAATGAAGACCTTCTCGTTACTTTTTCTTTTCTCAGAAGTGATCCTTCAAAAACAAAAGTATACTCACACATCCTTCAAATCATTCCCTTGTATGTTTTAATAACACGAACATTATTCAGAATGCCTAATGTAATAAACCAAAACACATCCTTCTCACGAGAGCCACATGTGTACTCTGTATAGCCTCCATTAAAAAAGTATCAAAACCAAAGGCAAACGCACCATACATCCCTCAGATGCTACCGACGAATATACATCAAATGTCAATTCTGAAAGTCTGTTCCACGTCCGCTTTGAACGATTACACAACAAAGAAAAAGAAAGAAGCAAAAAAAAAAAAAAACAACAAACTTACTCAACTCACGTATGATTTATGCCTGCCTAATCTTCTGGAAAACACATTATTTCATCAAACTCAAATTAAAGAATAATTTCCTCAGGCCTATCTCTCTCGTGCCGGCAAAAACCCCCCAAAGAAAAAAATGGAAAAAATATCCCAAAACCATGACAAAAAGATAATCTCCCTGAATGTATCCATTTTCAGAAAAGAAAAACATGAAATGGATGGATGTATGTATGTTACGTACGGGTGTTTGTTTCGTATCAACGTTTGTTAACTTGTTCGTCAAAAAAAGGAAAAAAAAAAATAATAATAAAACATGGAGTTTAGTCAAAAAGTTGAAAGGACACTCACGCAATACGCAAGATCTACGTGTATTATCATTTCTCATAAAGAATGATTCATGTCCTCGTGTAGCAGTTCTCTTTAAGGCTTCGGGTGCTTTTTGGCACGATATGTCGGATGGTTAGGGACCGTAGGTACACGTGAAAAGACTTTCCTTTCTATTTTTTTTTCTTCTTTGTTTATTTTTGTTGCTTTTCTTTTGGTTTCCCCAATTTCCACTTAAGAGATATTTGAAGGAATGGTTCGACAGAAATTGAAGACTTTTTTATTAGATGGGTTGAATGATTGACAAAGAGCAAATAGAATCTTGGCAGTTACCATGCCATACTTCCAAGCGCACAAACTATACACGTTTTTTTACTTGATCATGAGGGGCATGTATTGGATTAGGGAAAAATTGAAGGTTGTTAGACAAATTTTGACACCAGAAGGAGAGCGTGGCAATCGAATAGTAAGACCTGAAAATTGCCTAATCAATATGAGAAGCTGGACATTCTTCATCTAATAAGCTACTCTTAACGCATATGTTCGATGATTTCATTTTTAGGGTTCTCAAGAGGAGGTTTTCTGATTCGTAGATTCGACTAAAACGTCTAAGAATAATAAAAAGAAATTAGTTTTTCCTACTTACGTTGAGGATTTCTCTATTACTTTTAATTCACTTTTAATAAACTTCCATAAGGCTTCGATAAGATTAAGCTTGAAATAGATCAATCGATAAACGTTATTAAAGCTGCCCACTGGTCACTTTTACGGAGTTAACTGAAGCTTTCCTTTCTTTCTGGTTTCGGTAAGAGCTTATAAAGAGGCTCTCACAAGTTAAGGTTTCGACAAGAGGTTTTAAAGAGGCTCTCAAAGAAAAACTCAGTAAGCAGAAATTTTCTTAGAAATGTTATTTACTACTGACGTTAACTTTGTCCTCCTAAAAGAATTGGTACGAGATTCAGGGAAGGTTTTGAAAAGCAGTTTAAACAAACTTCACGGAGACCGTAATTTCCTTTGCTTTCAAGTTGAATACATCCAAACAGAAACTAGCAACAGAGATTGTAACTTAGCCCTCCAAAAAATTTAGATACGAGGTTCAGGAAAGTTTTTGAAACGCAGTTTGGACAAGCTTCACGGAAACCGTGATTTTCTTTGCTTTCAAGTTGAATGCATCCGCAAGAGAGATTGGCAAAGCTGCATCCAAACAGAGATCCGCAACAGAGATTGGCAAAGCTAAGGCTTGTCTGAACCGAAGCTTCTGGGATTTCCGTCCAGTGAGTAAGAATGGTTCTATAGACAGGAAAGAACATATGAAAATCTTACAGAAAAAACACATCCAAATTGAACATAACTACTTAACAAAGTGAAGTCACGTCGAGGTAGAATTGTCCTACTTCTTTCAACGTGAGGAAGCTACTGAAATATTTCTTACACAAAGTTGACCTTTTGCAAGGATACCACCAAAACAATTATTTGAACTTAGTCTTCTCGGTTTCCCTTAAAAGTTAAATAATCCCAAACTCTCATAGACATAAAAATTAAAGTCCTAATGTGCCAATCTGTCCAACCTATTTGTTCATTAAATTTCGTTAGACATTTTTTGGTTTGTTGAAGGCTGGGTGCGTGTGTGTGGCACGTCGTATCTGTCTCTCGCGAATATGTTACATTCGATTGGGGGCAAACCTTTTCCGTGTTCAACTGCCATCGACAACTACGAAGCCGTCGACCTCCAACAACTCCTAGAATGGGGATTGTAATACCATCCACCCACATGTGTAATATATCATTGATACTGCTCCGGTCTACATGTCAGCTGTCGTCGTCCCTGTTATGCTTGTTTCACATATCTAGTCCTCGCCCTCGAAGGTTTTTTTTTTTTTTTGTTTTTTTCTTATTTTCTACACAAAAAAAATATAGTTCAGTAGATACAATGCCTTTTCCTTGTATAGTATCCATTGTGCTACTAAAAAACACATATACATGGATGTATATAAATAGTTCGTCCCTAAAAACAAGCATGTGTGTAAACACTGACAACATATAACCCTACAGGAATACATTTCAAGCCTCTATCATGCATACAAACATATACCTATACACATCAAAGAACCGAATAGGAAACGCGTAAAGTGATTTTTAATATTACTTCCTTGATTTGATTTTCGATGTGCTCCACTTTCCTATATTAGCTGAATAAGGATGTGTGTTTGCATCAACAAGGTGGAAGGATAATTTTTTTCCCTCTTTTTATCTTCTTTTAATCGAGTAGGTATACCTTTCCTTCTCGTTAAGGGATAAAGGAATCTCTCCGATTTCTAAGTGATTTCGAAGGGAAGGCATCCAATTAAGATTCAGTCGGATGCACATAAATTCCGGCAGGAATTTTCATTAAGATCAAGTCGCAATGGTTCGAGAGATTAACAAGTGCTCTTGTAACGGGTTGTGTTTATTAAGCGTCGTATGTCCTTTTAGCTTTAGCAAGAAAGGAGTATAAATACACAATGTCACTTTTTCGAAGGGAGTATACTGACAATCAGCAAATCAGTTGAAAAAAAAAATTAAGAATTTTCTGGAGTTGGTATCCGTTTCCTTTAGAAAAAAAAGTGAACACGTGAACAAAGTAAAATCCAGTAAATGCGAAGAGTCTGCTTCTGGATATACGAAAGAAAGTATTTAATTACAAAACCTGCTACAAAGAGAGACGCGGAATGTGGCTGTAGTCAATACATTGGAAAGTTGAGTGCGGGAAAAGTCAGTAAATTTTGCAGCAACAAGAGCACGTTCACCGGTTGAACGATAAAGAAATTCTTTCTGTATTCCATGCGGATACTTAGTCGGGATTAACAATGAAGAATCAGCCATCTTATCTTAATGAAAAATTGAAACAATAAAAAATTACTGTTCGTTGCATGGAATTATGGATTACAGTAGCTAGTTATAATTTCGAGTGATGGTTAAATTTTTGATGGTTTGAAAATCAAATCGGTTGCCATCTTCTCCCTCTGAACAACTGGATAGAGAAGTTTATTTCTGTGTCCACTTTTTATCGATCTCAAGCACCAATATGCTACCACACTTGCAACTGAACTTTTCGAAAAAAGGTGCGGACAGAGTCACAATAGATGTTTTGTTGTAAACAGCTGATTTTTACACTCACTTGAAGTTTAGTCTGGTTTTCATTGCCTCAATTACATCGTAGTCATGTCAGCTTCGGACGCGATGAGCAATCAGAACGTCCAAAATGAACAGAATCAAAACGTGGAATTAAAAAAACTGTCTGCGCAATGGGAGCCAGGTTCCTCAAGCTAAGCGAAGAACATCAGATTTTCTTTCGGTGCAGTGTAGATGCAATAAGTCAGAGTTTTGAAGTCGAAAGATGGTTGTAGCTGAAACGTGGATACACCATTCTATAAACGAAATATAAATTCAATCAAAATAATGGGCAACGAAATAGTCTTTGCAATGATCTGAATCGATTATCTGAATTGAAGAACCGTAAACACATAAAAGATCCAGATTATCTCAGTCGAGCTATACGGAGGCAAGGCTTGGGTGGTATCTGAACTGGATGAGCGGACGAGGAAACAAAAAGCTTTTGGTCAATTCACAAGAAAAATACAACCAGATCTCTTTGGTCTTTTTGAAGAAGACGACATGTCGAGAAGAAGATTCACCAACGAATTTGATGTAAGAGCCTGGGTTGCAACGCTGCCAAAAATTAGTACAATCTATGAAAGTATACGAACCTCCTTTTTCTGCGACCTCTGGCGGTGAAAAAATAGACGCGCTTTTTTTTATACGTGTTTGTTTAAGACGTGCCGTTTTCAATCTGGCAGTGCTTTTCTCGGAGTTCGTCCTTTTGACAAGCTTTCACTTCACTTCTGCTCAATTTGGCTTACCATTTCATGGTCGTGAAGAATTGAATACGGACGAATGCTGGGCAGAGTGTAAAATTCGGAAGATCGTCCCGAAACTAAATGACTGTTCCCGCCAGCATTTACATAATTTCGAGTTTTAAACATGTGAGCTACATCCAAGTTAAAGAGATTTAACCGCGCTTGACTACACAAAAAAGCTTGAAACGATTGACATTTTAGAGGAGAATATTAGGCATGTTTTTCCTTATGTGCGGCCATAAATGATGCAAAAAGTGATCAAAGATTGTGCCTCTCGGTTAGAATTTATTCCAGCCATCCTCGAAGGTCAGGTTCGCTATCAGCTCGGCTAACACACTTAGGCCAGTTGGGCACATTGTGATACCACAATGGATCTAATGTATTCTCATCTTAATGGAACCATTTTGAGCTTACAATGAAGCGGGAGAGACGCAGGGCGTCGATGTGAGTAAGATCACTATGGTCTTTAAAGAAACACGAGCCTAGGTATACCCTACGTTTGTGAGCTGAAACGGGGCATGAATAGAGAAGGTGTGGAATAGTTTCCTCCTCATCATCATCAATACAGCTTCTGCATGAATCGTTTGAGGTGACTCCAGGCCTTGCGGCATGTCTTCCAATAAGACAGTGTCCTATCATGACACCTATCGTCAAACTAATTTGATTTCTGTTGAGAGAGATCAAGGAGTTCGACCGCTTTAGATCTAACATGTGCCAGATTTGTCTCGTTGCGTTACACTTTAAACTGCATGACCATCGCAGATTAGTTTTCTTTTATGCGTCCAGCTTGAGCAAGAGTTTATAGGTAGCGATTGGTATGCCGATACTCTCCGTTATCGGTGAGAAAGGCAAAAGTTACGTTTCTGGCGAGTTCATCTGCTTTGCAGTTTCCTGGAGTGTCTCTATCTCTATGCCCCAGCACCCAGCACAGGTGACTGTTAAACTGCTCTGACATCTAACTGAGAGATTATCGCCAGTTAAGGCTCCGAGGTCACTTGCCTAAAATTATGTAAAAGAATATAATGGCCAACCCATTTCATTTCATTCATTATATGCATTTTTTTCTTTTTGAAAACGACACACCTGAAAAAAAGCCTTCACTTCTCACCTCTGGTGGGGGAAGTTAAAGACAAATGAGTTAGATCAACGAACGCTGATTTTAAACGAAATATTCTTTTCTTGCATTTATTTACTACTCTCAAAAATTATGAAATCTGATGATAATAACACAAACCAAACACCTCAATTGGACGTTAGCAATACGTGCATACTAACACACGTTTTGTTTGCAGCTCCTCGGTCTGCATTAATTTAATTGCACAAAAACAGAATCGTTTTCAAATTTCAAATGCTTTAGAACTGTGTTTACTCAGTAACATTAGGTTGTTATTGTTTTATCGTTCAAACGCAAAAAAAATAAGCTTACCTGTTCAAGACTTAAGACTTGATGACGACATCATTAAAATTATACAAAACAGAGTAGGCAGGCTATTTTCAGAGATTACGACAGAAAATGTTACATTTTATTTCTTTGAGAATAGCTAACACAAGTGGGACCCAAAAGGTTTTTTCTTACGTTCAACTATTTGCATTATTTACTTGTGGGTGGCATTCAGTAATATTTCTCTTTCTGAAATTTTTTTAAATCACTTATAAGGACATTGCATGTAGGAGTAGGTCTAGCACTACGCAATCCGGATTAAGGATTGTATAGGCTGCCATGTGCCAAAATAATTCTAAAAATAAAACTGTAATAGCAGAATGAAGTGATGGATCTTCGATGTACGCATTTAGCTACTACAGGGATTAGCATTGAGCGGCAGGATAGGCAATGGTATAGTGTTTAGTGGAGGATATGAAAAACGTGTGGGTTCAGGCATCTTAAATGATGTGGAGTTGTTCGCAATGGATTCAAACCAATAAGCCTCATGAAGTTATTGTGGAGCTCTTCGGTCATATCACAATTCGAAAGCAAATAAAGGAATAAGATATTTGAATTCAACAGGATTAAACGTTTCTGCTTTGGCCTATTTAGTTTCTAAAAATTAATTACTATTAATATTAAGTCCTTCGAAACTAACAATCAATCGGACTAGTCCAGGTTTATACAACCAAAAAGGATATAATATGTTCTCTCCTCGAGTTATCTAACAGATTATATCAAAGCCGAAAGCCAAAAAAACGCGCCAAGGTCAAAATGCTGTTCTAAACAGCACACAAAGGTGCGTGTCCTTTTGAAATGAAAATTAATGGAGAAATAATTGATAACTTCGTGTGCGAATTAATAGTTCGCTCACAAATGAAAAGCTTTAACGACACTTCCTTTATTCCGACTATAAACGTTCTAAAATAACAACCAACGGGCATAATTCCACAGATATGCACGACCCCTCTATAAAATTCCAATAAACAATAAACAAACTAATATCAAGAGAATGGGTACATCGTCGCAAGCACATTTAGATCTGGTACATGCGGCAACCATTTGTTCCCGATATTGTGTGTCCTCCTCGTAATGAGTTTTAGTACACAAAGAAAACCCTCTGCCTCAAACCCTAGAGATACTACTCTACGTTCTCTTTTTACTCGAAGAATAACCCCACCACTAAAACCACTGTTGGTCGTGTGCCCCAAAACTGCCAAAAACTTAATGAACCATTCCAGAGTGACAAATGGCTTGAGCAGCAATATAACCAAACAATTCGCACAATATTCGAACGTTTTAACGAGCTGACAAATGTCCTCTTTGGCTCAATTGCCCGTCTCTCTATATCTGTATGTGTTTGTTTGTGGTGCGATGGTGTAGATATACATGTATTTTCCTTTATAAAGTCTCCTAATCAAATGAATTTATCTAAATCAGGTTTTTGCTACGTTTTTGCCGTTTTTTTGGTCTCTCTCCATTCTTCTTCCAACAGCCGTATCTATATAATGGAGTTGGATATCGTTCGGCGCGTCGGGCGGTGGCAGCCTTTTAGATCAGGATTAAAAAGGGGGACAGATCGAAATTAGAAATTTATTTTGAAGTGAATTCGCTGTGATTGGAGGGATGGCTTGACCCGTTCATCAGTGACTATAGGACATGAATTAATCAAAGTCAGCCAGCCAGGGCCGTATAAGACATACTTCCGGTGAGGCGAAGGTTGAGTTTGGATTTGATGGATATTCTGTTGGTGGGTAAGTTTTGTTGGAAGGGCTACACACATTACTCGGGCATGGTTTCTTTAACAAAATGGGATTAATCGTTTCAATTAATAATCCAGTGAGTTATAAATCCTTAGCTGGCGCCCGACGCTGTGCCTATGCAACAAAATAGCAAATGCACCCAGGAGTAGGGTTTTAATCTTGTCAAATTGACGATAACGGTCACAGAAAAGAATTAACACGATGTTTGGTTTTCCGACATTTCTTCTAAGTGAGCCCACCGTGACTCAAGGAAACACTTGCCGTAGTGAAAAGCATATTGAACACTAGTATTCAACTACCGCAATCAAGTCCCTCCTTAAAAAATCTGTGATTTCCATAGGCTCGAAACCAACCCTATAAACGTCGCATAGCGTCAAGTTGCACAAAATGTTAACTGGCGCCCAACGATGGCGGTCTCAAAACTAAAAGCAAATGTAGACCCGTCCTTGGAAATATAAAATCGATGTCGATTAGCTTTGAAGCTGAGTCAA
Organism: Melanostoma scalare; assembly: GCA_949752695.1. Classification (NCBI taxonomy): domain Eukaryota; kingdom Metazoa; phylum Arthropoda; class Insecta; order Diptera; family Syrphidae; genus Melanostoma; species Melanostoma scalare. The sequence goes on along the minus strand of OX456985.1, from coordinate 224,547,311 downwards.
CTTTGTCGTCACTGTATCAATTTCCTCTCTGGCATACCTCTGATTAACTTGTTCAAAGGATCTCTGTAATCCATCCATGGAAGCCATTGTCAATGCACGCGATATATTGTAAGCGGCATTTAATACCAGACAAAGATAGTACTATTTTTCGTTGATTGCAGCAGCGGTATCATGAGGCAGTGCTGCCGTAATCCATTCTGTGAGTGAAACTAATCTTCCAAACATATTATCTTCATCCAGATAAAAACCCAATGCCAAGCTAAAGGACGAATAATATCCTGAACAGTAGTTCAGTGCGTCGACGATGTTGTTGTCGTCGTCGCCGTCGTCGTCTAGTCTTGTCACACTTTAAGTCTCTTTAAACGATGCGCTATCCCTGCCTGCTATATTTTGTTCACGTAAGCTACCCCATCACACACACCCACCAGGATATCGTGTCACTTCGCATCGTATATCAGCAGAGAGCAGAATGTCCAGCTTACCGTTGTCGTGTATTTCGAAAGAACTTAACATTGCTTGTAAATTTCATGTTCGCTTGATTACGGACCTTGCCTCAAGGCAGGACTGAGAGGGTCGACAGATGGGTAAAAGCAGCGAACAGCAATTGGCACGTATCCTTAATCAAGACAAAATACCAAGCATTCGTATAGGGAGAGTCCTTGCGGGTATATATCACAAAATGCGACACCGCTATGCACACTAAATCAATATCCCTTGTGTGGGAATAATAAAAACAAGAAATACTAATATCTCCATCGGGAGGTATGAATTAACGGAAGCATTACTTATGTTCATAAGGGTCTCTACGATGACCTATTTCTATGTACATACGAGTTGATATTGGCATACAGTACCTACCTATACACATCACACATATTTATAGGTGTGTAGTGTATATGCTAAGGATATTTTCTACAATGAGCACCATTTCGAATGTTGTTGGATGTCATGGAGAAAACAAAAATTCATTGGATTCTTGGTTTTTATGAACTCAATGTGCGTTTTTGGAATGTTTTACTGGACACACAAAACAATTTACCGTAATAAGTCCATTTCAATGGAATGGAATGTCCTGCAGATGGTGTATTCTACGGTTGTATATCATGATGGACGGAACATTTATAGGTGACCTGTTGCGTGTATGTTTCAATTATACGATTATGGAGTCATCAAGTTTTTGGAATGGAATTACGAAAGAAAGGAATTAGAAAGCAGAGTAGTTGTCTGTCAATCTCGACCAACACTAAATAGGATAAAAGGGGATTTTTTATGGATCCAAGTTTACGATAGTTCTTCTCTCGAACGATACGCAGGGGATGCCATTAAAAGTAAACGATCATAAAAGGGGACAGCGATATATGCTGATAACGAAAAAAGACTACTCAAGCAGTTTTACCGAAGTTTTACGATCGGCTCTTTGATAGAAAAAGTTGATCACAGTACATGTATCGTTCCTCTTCTCCCCGAAAGGTTAGGAGGAAAAAGAAAATGACGGTAATTACAGTGAACGACTAAACTTTTACTCTTGTGTATGGGGAGTATGTCGTGTGCGTGTTGGGGTTTATTTTATTGCAGAATGCTTGCTTAAGCAGAATTCAATTTACGCTCAGCTATCTTTGATCGAGGGTCCAAATGTTTTATGAGCGCTAATAATAAAAATCTATCACCGAAATGTTATACTATCTAAAGCTCGTTAAAATGGGAATATATTCGATTATGGTTACAGTAATTGGAGGAAGAAATGGGAAACAGCAAATCACCCGGAAATAAATATGAAGTGGAAAAGTTTGACGACTTATTAGCAAATAGACTCTGGCAATCGGAATGACTATTTATTCAAAGCAAAAAAGTAGGGCTACGATATTTGAGAAAACCAACGTGTTCGCAATTTTGTGAGAACATCGCTCATTGTCAGACTGAGCAATTCAAAATGCTAATGGACATAATGCAAATTTACTTTTAACTAATTCTTAACTTACATTTTTATCCGGAGTAAAGCGAAAAGCTTCGGTATCACCTAAAAAAAAGAAGAAAAATGCTCAATTTAGCATTGAAAAGCAAAACATTTACTAAAAGTTGAAAAGAACAGTTTATAAAGAATATTATTCCTTGCGGCCATTTTTCGTTTTTATACTTTTTTCTGAAAAAGTACCTTTACTTTTTTTTTTTAGTTTCTTAAAACCGAGGAAAGATTTTGACTGAAAACTTATAACAAAAATTGAGTCTTAAAAATGCAAAATTTTGTACACAATTTACTTGCAGAAGTAAAGTAAAATTCTTTTCAGAATTATGACTTTGCGACTTGATTACTTGAATGCTTTTCACTAACATTATTAATTTTAAGGACCGACGTTGACTGTAAGCCACCCCTAAACGCCTAGTTTTTTCTGCATTTTCATTTATATTTCTCAATTTCAAACTTAACTCAATTTGAACCATGGAAAGATACACAATCGAGCAACGCGTTGAAGTTAGTCAAGCATATTATAAAAATGGGCGTTGAAATCAGAATGCATATCGTGCACTTCGTGATTTTTTTGGTCAATTTATTCGCCGAAATGTGCGTACAATCAGAAAACTCATGCAAAAATTTAAGCAAACTGGGTCTGTAGAAGATGTGAGAACACCAGTGCATGCTCGTACAGCTCGTACTGCTGGCGGCATCATCGGGCCGTATTTTTTTCCAGAATGAGGCCGGTCAGGCAGTAGCTGTGAATGGTGTTCGCTATCGTGAGATGACGAACTTTTTATCGTCCGAATGGGAAGATATGGATGTGGACGACAAGTGGCTTCAAAAGGACGGTGCCACCTGCCACACAGCTTACGAAACAATGGCTCTTTAGCGAAACAAATTCAATGGCCGTGTTAGCTCACGTGATGGTGATGTTAATTTGAAGCTGACATTTCATTTCATTTTCATTTTATTTATTCATTTCAATTAGCCTTAAGATTGGAGTCTTATTTTGGCTTAAAATAAACAATATATAATTATAATAAATTGTTCAATTCATATATATAATATATAAATTAATATATGGTAGGAAAAATTTACATCAAGAGAGAGCAAAGTTAGAGTTAAGTTACAACTAATAAAACTAATAAAAGTAAGTTAAACTAATCAACAAAAATCGAGTGAAAACGTAAGGCAATGTCTGGGTTTCGTAAATGGGAGGTCGTAGAGGCTATAAATTGGTTAAGATTCGATAAATTTTTGATTTCGACGGGCAAGGCATTCCAGATTTTAGCAGCTAAAACAAAAAAGGATCTTCGTGTTTGCAGTGTAAAAGTTTTAATAATATTTAAGTTTAGAGTACGACGCGATAGAGAAAACTTCATCTTATCAAATAAATAGATTGGCATCTTTGAACGAATTAAACTAAAAACGTATTTGCAAATTTCTAGAACGAAGTACGACATGAGTGGCATATTAAAGATACAGTTAGACAAGTGGCATATATGGTCATATTTTCTAAGAGCGTATATAAAACGGACACAAGAATTGAAAGCAACATTCAGTTTTTGTTTACTTATTGAGTCCATCCCAGCAAAAAGAGGTGAACCATAGGTTATAAGTGGAGCTATTATGGATTTTACTAGCATTAGCTTAGTTTGTTGAGGTACAAAGTTAGAAATCCTCCACAGGCGCCTTAGGCAAAGATAAATTGAACCGATAATTTTATAGATATGATTATTCCAAGTCAGATCTAAATTTTATTACATCGACAATATCATTAATGAAAATGCTGAAAAGAATGGGGCCTAACAAGGATCCTTGCGGGATTCCACAAAGAACTTGAGCAGGTTGAGATACTGTTGCACCTATGACGATGGTTTGTAAACGATTGCTTAAAAAACTTTTTATCAAACCGATGGAAGACGAAGAAAAATCGTATTTATATTTTAACTTATTGATGAGAATATTGTGATCAAGAGATCCAAAGGCATTAGAAAAGTCTAATAAACTTAAGATTGTGACTTTATCCTCGTCAATAGCCACCCTGATATCATCAGATACCTTTAGAACTGTGGAAACGCAACTATGGTTTTTCCGAAAACCCGACTGAAATGGAGATAACAAATTGTAAGACTCAATATAATTCCTAATTTGGTTGAGCATTAACTTTTCTAATCCCTTGGAGAGGAAAGGTAGAATACTGATTGGTCTGTAATTTGTTAACTGTTGTTCACAACCTTTTTTTCGAATGGGTATAACTTTTGCAAGCTTCCAAGAATTTGGAAATATTGATTTTGTAAGACAGTCATTATAAATGTTACTAATGTATGGTAAAAGCACTGGTAAAAGAAGGCGAATAAATTTTGGAGATATTTCATCAAGAGCCAAAGCGTCTGATTTAATTGAGTATAAGGCGAAAGTACAATCTGCTAAAGAAACAGTATTGAAATAAAAAGAACCTTCATAATTTTGAAATTCTCGGGAAATGTTTGATGAAGTTGCAGGTGTAGGTGTGAAAGATTTATTAAGCTTGTTCGCAAAATCGATATCACCATATTGAACTTGATTGGCCGTTTTAGTAGCACCTAACTTTTTTAAATTGTTCCAAATTATTTTAGTTGAGTTATTGGTCACGTCTAAGAGATTGGAATAGATGCGTTTTTTAGCATCCCTAATTGCTTTGACTAGAATGTTTCTACAGGCTTTATACCTGTCCCAATCAGTTACTGACCGTGAACGTTTGAAGATGTTATACAGAAAGTTGCACTCACAAAGAAGATTAGCGATATGAGTTGACATCCAAGGACAATCATTGAACTTAAGTTTTTTGTTTACTGGAATATATTTGTCATATAAATATTTGATGATATTATTCAGAAAATCAATTTTAAAATTAACTGATGGAGAAGATTGAAGGGGAAGCAAGTTCATACTTAAGAACTCATTAAACATTTCGTTTGTGTTAACGTTTTTGAAATCACGATAAAAAATAAAGTCACTATTTTGAATTGGATAGAGTTCAACATCGTATATTAGAAAGGTGAGGTCATGATCTGCCACACCAGTGATTTGATTAAAAAACAGCACTTTTGTAAGGTTCGAAACAGCAAACAGATCAAGACAAGTCGCACTATTATGCGTGTAGGTAAATAGCTGACAATGTTGATACTGTTTGAATCAAAAATATTTTGTAAGTTTATGGAAGCACTAGTTGTATTGGACATGTCCACGTTCAGATCCCCACACAAGATGATGTTTTCATAAATCGGACTGTACTTAGATAAAAAAGTTTCAAAATCATCAAAAGGGAACCTACTAGGGTGTCTATATGTACAATTAATTAACACTTTCTCATTTGGTAGGTTTAGTTCGACAAGAATACATTGAATATCGTCAAGATCAAGAAAGTCCAAACACCTAGCTAACAAACCGGTACGAACATAAACTACCACACCACAAGCACGCCCACTACCGTCCAATCTAAAAATTCGATAGCCGTCAATTGAGATCATGTTATCACTTATACTTGCATTTAACCATGTTTCAGAGCAACAGATAATATCTATTGACTTAGGAGACAGACTAATTTTTAATTCATCAATTTTTGATAATAAGCTACATACGTTTACATGACATATTTTCAATCCAACCGACCGCGAAGATAAAATGTTAAGCATTGTTTTCGATAGATCCGTTTTAGTTGTGTAACTGCTAGAGGAAAGTGAGTTGTTTGCCTTGTTAATCATAGAGAAGATTAAAATAAAATTCAGATGCCTTCAAAATCACCATCCACGAAGAGACCAAGCAATACGTTTCCTTAAAGTGTAAACAAAAATATACTTTCATTTCATTCAATAACCAAAATCATATAAAAAAAAAAATGATATGTACAGTGTAGGTATAATAATGGTAATAATGTATAATTGAAAAATAATTAGTTTAAGAAGTTTGTAAATAATAAACGTAAAAGAAGTGTAAGGTTTAGAGTTGTTATTGCTAAGCGTTGTTGTTTTTGTCAATAGAATTCGCAGAGACCGACGCTGATAGCAATTGTAGATTATTAAGCTTTTCCATAGATGTAATTTTGATAAAACTGTCTATTGCTTTGATTTTGACGGAGATGATTCCATTGAAAGAGTGAACGGAGTGTAAAATGTTGTTGTGTTTGAGTTTCATTGCAGCTTTCCTGATAGCGACTGCTTTAGGTGATAAGCATTCGAATGCACCAATGGCTCTCTGAGAAACGAAGCCAAGTTTGTCAAGAGTGATGGCACCAGCAGCGAAAAACAAGTGGAGGAACTTGACTCTTTCGCATGGGAAAGAAAGTTTAACCAGCACAGGCGCTCTTGCGCTCGTATCGGGCAATTTTATTTTTTTAAGGTTAGGTTTCAGCCGAAATATATGAAATGGAAGCACCTCACATTTAATGAGTGAACAAATTTTGAGGAAAAAATCGTTGAGGTTTTCGTTTGGTGTTTCAGGGATTCCGGTTAAGATTAAATCACTTTTTCGCATTTCATTTTCTAGATAATTAACTTTCTCGTTCAACTCTTTTAGGCAGTTCAAATGATCATTCTTGGAGACTTTGTTTTCCATCTCAACTTTAAGTTCACTTATTTCAGATTGCATGTCTTTCATAAAAGTGTCTACTTTAGTCGATAAATTTGTGACTTTATCACTGATTTTAGATTTTGTGTCAATCACTTCTTTTTTGAGACCAATTAATTGGCTATGCAGTGACATTTCAAGCTTGGTTATACTTTTAGCCAGATCTTCAATTGATGTAGACATAATTTGCAGAAAATGTAACTTAAGTAAACAAAAATTTATGAGAGGAATCACTTGAATTTATTTAGAATTAGTTTAAAAATGTTTTTGATTGATTTATATGCAGTTTTGATAATTTAATAATGAAATTTGACGGAGCTTAAAAATTGCACGTGTTCTACTCGTTTGACATTTGATGTTATGTTAATTGGCCGCCAAGATAATGTCATTTGACACCGTTGGAGTTTTTTCTTTGGAATTATTTGAAAGAAGAGGTTTACGTCGCCTTCGACAAGCCAGGAATAATTCAAGGGCTACAAGACGAGATAATTCGGCACATTAACGACATTGAACCTCACTTATGCCTCAGCGTCATTGAAAATTTAGACCATTGGATGGAGGTGTACCGCAGAGGTCGGGGTGGTCAATTGACCGATATTTTGTTCCATACATAATTGAACCAAACCAATATTATCAATTAATTATTACAAAACATTTTAAAAAAGAAAAGAAAATTTTTTTAAAAAAAAATTTATGTTGAAGATCGAAAAGATCACCTCAACTCTATATTGCGTTTCGACCAGGTACGGCAATTGGGCTCATCAGTTAGATGTTTGCCGTACCATACACACACTTTAAAAACCACTGCACTCACATGCAGTGAATTTTATTTCTAAGCAAATGTACAAGCATTATTAAACTTAGAAAGTAAACAAAAGTTTCCTTGGTTTGGAATTAATTTATTAAAAGAAGAAATAGCAAACAAGTGTTTGTTATTCGATCTTCAACATACATTTTTATAAAAAAAATTTTCTTTTCTTTTTAAAAATGTTTTGTAGTAATTCAATTCAATTACAACTCCAGGACAAAACAATAACAAACAGTTGTTTGCTATTTCTTCTTTCAATATTATCATTGTTTATATATTTTAAAAAATGACAATAATTTTTAAAATAATTTGTATTTTATTCAAAATCAACATCCGCCCTTAAAATTTAACCACCCTCTATACAACTTGAATTAGGAGATTTACTGAATAACAAAGAATTAGCTTTCGAAAACATTATGGAATGTGGTAGTAGAAAACTTTTTTGATTGAAAATAAGTTTTTCTTTCATTTAAAGTCAATTTTGTAGAAAATGTCCGTTTTCGTTTAAAAGGAGTAAAATACAACCTTTCCCTCCCATATGATGTTTACATTTACATTTACATGAAACCTACTCCACACATAAATCTGCGGAGTAGGGGGGTTGCAGCCGGGCGACAAAGACCATTTGGCTGATACACCACAAGACTAACTACACAAATACTACATAGAACAAATAACACATGACAACAGCACGCAGTAGTTTCCCATATGATGTTTTCTTGTCTTGTCCCACCCTTCATCTTTGGCTTTTGAAGCATCTAAGGCAAAACAGCCTTTAAAGGTATACAAATGTGCAATACTTGAAGCTTAGTTAATGTTAAAGAAAATAAGAAAGGAGCAAAAAATAGTTTGAATGATTAGAAAGAGGAAGTGTACAGAATTTTTCTAAAGCGAATAGTATTGAGGTAGAAGAGAGGGACCGAACATAGGTAACGTGAACTATTGTTCAAGGCATTCAAATAACGTAGCGCCGGGGAATATACGGTGCCAATCATGGTGCGTGTTCCGACTAGATTTCGTTTCAAAATTGGTAAAAAAAAACTATGAAAAAACCTAAGTAAAATATAAGTCCGAGTTTCACATTTCGTTCACAAAAAATTGATGGCCTTCATTCTTAAGCACCCGTCACACACGGCTGCTTGCAAGCGGCGAATCGAGTACCCGCTACTGCCAGCCGCTGATAAGCTTTGTGTGACCACGAAATTCACATCATTCACTGCCAGCCGGCGAGTATTTAGCAGCGGCTGCAAAGTTGAAAATGTTCAACTTTTGGTTGGTAGCAGCGGCTGCTAAAATAAAAAAATAAAAAATTTGTGTCAAATATCATAAATAAGTCAAAAAATTAGAAACAACGTTCAAAAGCAATTCTTGTATGGTTTTCTGTAGCAGTTTGCTGAGAGAAGCTGGCGATTTGCAGCCGATAGTGTGACCGAGCTCTCAGCCACTGCCTGCTTCTGCTACTGCCATCCGCTGGTAAGAAGCGGCTGCCAAGCAGCCCTGTGTGACCCATGCTTTAAGCTAGTCCTAAACGACGAACATGCTCGCCGAGCATGCTCGTTTGCATTATCCCATAGACGACGAACGCATTTGCCGAGCATTCCTTTCATGTTGATTCTCCACAGCGTAAATGTGTGTATTCTTCTATTAAATTGTGGCTGTCTGTTGCCTTTTTACTTTACCCGTGATATGCACACGACGACGTCCACAGCAGAAATGAGGTTTGCTTCATAGTAAAAAACCGGTTTGCTCGCGAGCATGGCCCTACATGGCAAACAACGAAGCCAACGAACATGACAAAATCGAAAATTTTCGCCAACAGCGAGCGGCTCGCCAACTGCTCGCCAACCAACCCCTAGACGATGAAAATACGGCGAGCACGAGCATGCTCGGCGAGCATGTTCGTCGTTTAGGACTAGCTTTAGTGATATGACTTGATATACAGTCGACGTGATATACAGTTGTGTGACTCTACACATTAATCTTTGCACAATTCTTTGTTTTTATTTACATGTCTATTTTTCTGTCAGGACTGTGCATCTTGTTTATTGGCCTAGCCTACATTGCACTATTTAACTGATCTATTAATCATCATTGCCCGTGGGGTAATGGATAGCATTTCCGTCAGTTACGTGAGAGGATCGTTGTTCGAATCACAACAGAAACCAAAACAAAAATTTTTAACGAGTATCGAATTGTGCGAGGAACTGGCAAGTCCTCCAATAGTATATTCATTGTCATGAAATGCAATTACTCAATAGTTGCCCGGAATTGGCAGAAAATCGTAGGTCCCTTATTATTCCCCCACAAAGCATGGTTGTGAAAAATACAGTAGACCCCGGAGCTACCTGCTCAGTTGCGCCATCCCATTATGTATGTATGTAATCGTAATGTGATGGACGAAAATTATGTCTGCGATACAACGAGGTTCAGAGTTACCCCTTCCAAGCGTTTCCGTATCGCAAGTCATGTAGTTGCAAATTGGTTCTCATATGGCGGTAAAATTAAATGTAAATGCATCTTTGTTAAGAAAAAGTTAAAATGCATTCTAAATTAGTGAAGTCAATAAGGCGTTGACTGATTGTTAATAGTGAGTACAAATCTAGCTTCTTATCTCATATTATCGAGAGATCGCGAATAAGACGAAGCTATAGGGACAGGTATGCTACAGAAGTCAAAAATTTCAAAACTTTTATAAGTAAGCCTTTGCGCTACAAATTCATGGATTGGATTTTTTAAGCTCCGTTAGTAATAATTTCATTGCCATGAATAGCAATTTCTCGATTAGATGTTCATATTTGTTAGAAAAATGTAGGCCCCTTCCATTCCTAAACAAGGCTGGGTTGTGAGAAATGCGCTAGGCACTGGGGTTCCTCGCTCTGCTTATTTTAGTAACCTTTACTATTTTAACTTCATCTGCATAAAGAAACAGGTTCCACCGACGTCATTGATGTCAAGCACAAACAGGAGTGAACTACTCTGAAGAGTTCCAGAAGCGGCAAACATTGATTCAGACAGCGCTTTTTTAAGGGCAACTAAAAGCTTGAGGCATTTAATTTGGTGCTTAATTTTGTCGAATGCTTTACTGAGTTCGGTAGTAATTATATCGACCTCGTTACACTTTTTCCAGAGCCAAAGGAAACATTGATGTAGATTGGGTATGATCAGTCACAGTAAAACTTCTTTCCAGAAACCATAATGAGGAAGGGAAGCAAATTTTGCCTGAAACCCAAACTAGACTCAAAGAATTCAATCTTTCTCCTCCTGCATTTCCAATGGATCACTTTCGGAGTAGTTAGAGGGTTGAGAAGGGCCTTAAGCACTTTATATTGCTACTCATATCCAAGATTATTGCTTTAAGTAGCATATTTTAATTATTTGCCCATTTCCACGCTGTTCGGGCAATTTTTCACAGATGACCGAGACGTATAATGGTTACCATGTCTACCTGTAACGCGAGAAGCAAGAGGTTCGAAAAACATCAAAAATGTTCATTGGCCTTTCCACGGGATCCCTGAAGTTGCCAATTCTTTCGGGAGAATTATAAAAAAGTATATGGTTAAAGGTCCTTGAAATGCCCGCGCGGTTTACATAGCGTTGTTGGGAGACCCTATTTATTTTATTTTAAAGTGAGTAGGTGAGGATTAAAAACCACAAAGATCATGTACCAAGCGTATTTATGATATTTATAACTTATTACGCTTGTAGGTATGGTTCAAAACGTTACAGTAAGGAACATAAGGATTGTAAATTAAATCTTCTGCTTAGGCAGAGCAACAAAAAAAAGCTTTAAGGCAAACATCTCTTTTTATTTAAAATTTTTTACTTCAACTATCCGCCATCGCTTGAAAACAGGCTTAGCGTAAATACACATCTAACTTGCTTCAAAAACACAGCAAAGTAACAATCAACACACACTCTGTCCATAAACACTAACGCAAAACTCATCCGCCTACTCATATCCAAGCTTATGCTTTGAAACTACTCCGCAGCCCACACTCCAAATACCCAAAGCACATCATAAAAAAAAGAAGCAAAAAACCCAAAAACAGTAAAAAAAAAAAAAACAAAATTGATAAAATGAGGTCATCAGATAGCAGAAACTTCCTGCTGATGTCTATGAGCTTTCCAATGAATCCTATGGCATTTCCAAACACCACTTTTGCCTTCTGGCAAACCCTCATTGCAGTAAACTTCCTCCCCCTTTATTTCCCTTATAAGGTTTCCAACAACTTGACATGTCGTCCTACCAAATTGCTTGAGCATAATGTCCTCTTTGGACTGCACAGCACACAGCGCGACAACATTGTGTGCAACACCATTCAAAGGTAGTTGGGTGCAATCATATGAATATGAATGTACACGTTTACCGTTATTAGGCGAAAAGAGAAAAGAAAAAAAAATATATAAGAAGGAAATGGCAAAGAAAATGGTAAATGATGGAGCAAAAAGGAGAAGAAAAAAAAAACTACCACTAACCGAATGAGTAAATGGGGCCGAGCCCGACCTGAATTGAATTTTAAACTTCTTGTTGTTGCCGCGCGCATTCACAAGAACGAAAAAAAAAAATAAAAATATTTTTGATGATGAGATGAGCAGGAAGGAGCTCAGCAGCACCGACACGTCACGAAATGAGGAGCCGGGGTGTTTCCGTTTTCTTCGTTTGTCGGTTCAGCTTCAAGTCGTTTCCAAAATCTGATGCATTTCCGTAATTAGGTGCACATCAGCTGATGCTGATGCAGTGAAGGACATGCCACTGCCACTTCCATGAGAATATTCAAAAGGTAATTTAAGCTTGTGCTCAATTTTTTTTCTTCTATTTTCACTTAAAAAAAGAAAAATGAAAAAGTGGGCTGCTTGAAATCAGAAAAGCTATCCCAGCAGGAGCTCAAGGTACGTGCTGTACCTAAGTATTGTTAGTACAAATATGTTTTTTAAATGGAAATTTTTTTGAAAATAGGAATTGGGGCTAAGAGTTGCTCAAAAACACAACAAAAAAAAGAGTATATAAATGAGTACAGTTGCTTTTGAAGGGTTTTGTGCTAAAATGTTTCTTTCGACAATATATAAATGAATGTCAATGGAGTGACATTCATGAGGAAAATCTGCCATTACTTGGTGAGTATATAAAATTAAATATCAGCCGCACACCCCTTGGTAGGTTGCCGCTTTTGTCGTATTCAGTTTATAGCAATGCCGCTAAGAAGTGTATGCAATCTCTTCTGTTCTGATTTTAAGAATGCCGCCGGTAGGTGACGTAAATATAAAGCTGTGAGTGTTTTTCCAGAGCAGGGTTGCCTCTATCTATATTTCGCTTTTGGTTAATTTTACGGCACAAACATCAGTCATTGTTAATATCAGACATCATTTCAACAGAGTGGAACTAGGTTTCAAATGAGAAGCACAACGATTCGGATTCCGTTTCCAAAAAGGTGACATTTTGCATAACTGTGTGTGTGCTTATGATTTCCATATCGATACATGTTTTATCAATCTTCTTTCGCGTGGAGATTGGTTTACGATTGGCACCTTACCGTTGGTTGGGGGAAGTCACTTATTTTGTAATTTTTAACTCAGGGGTAGAGATTAAGTTAAAACTAAAAGCATGCGCATTATTTGCTACCAGCTCAGAATTCATTTAAATATTTTCTTTTACAAACTACGTTTGTGCTGCAGAGTTTGTATGACTAGTTGAAGTAATCCCGAATGTTAGAGTTTTGAGATACCCTTACGATATAAAAACGCAGTGGAAAAAAATAAGTTTAAAACGAGATACTTTTCGTTAAACTTTTAAACCGATTCTCGTCCAATCGTCCATCGTTAACGACACCGCCAAAAAATTCTGTTATATAACTTCAATGTTAGCGTTTGAAGGATAACTAATTCACTATCTTCTCATAAGTTTTGATAATTTCTCATAGTGCTTAATGCCTGATAACGGCACAAAACGATCTTACAATCAAATAAATTAACAGTATCATTTGATGCTGTTAATAGATAGTAGTACTGTTAATGCTTTGTTTACTGCTTTTATAAAGCTAATGATACGCTGCCGCTAGAGTTCCACACTCCAAAAACAAGGATGCCAATCAGAAAGCGACAATAAGATAAAACTACCATCTGTAATACAATTGAATGAATTAAAAGTTTCTTATAAGCTATTTTTAAGAATAAAAAGAAAAGTGTTGGAGGTAGAAGGGAGCCTTGAGGTACACCAACATTAAAATAGTGGAGAAGAGTAGAATTTTTTCCAAGAATAAGCGCTTGTTTTTTAACACAAAGGCAAAGCTCAAGCAATGGTTTTGCCAGTGATGCACCGACTAGAAATCAGTGGAATTGGCAGACAACCAAAACCATATGCTTATAAAAAATGTTCTAGTGGATTTATACACACTTTTCTGCACATGCATAACTTATATCAGAGCACACTTGGGAGTATCGCAAGGTATCCAATTCATAAAACAAATACAAAACTCTAAAGATGAGATCAAAAATTGCATATCAGGACTTACTGATTTCAGCAGCTTGTTTGTGAGAATCATTTGATAATAATAATAAATTTTGTGAATTATTTTACTAGATATCCACAGCTAAACCAAGATTTTTTGTATTAGCAACGAAATACCAAGCACAAGAAAAAATGGTTTGGTCTCAATCGAGGTCAGTTATGTTTTGTCTCTTCGTATAAGCTAACAATTTCCTCCCACCAGAGGTAAGGGATCTGAAATTGAGACCGATAAAAGGAACTTTGTTTAATTCCCCTCGCCACGTTTTCAAGGGATCTAAAGATTCAGATCTTCATCTTTTTATTTACACCGGAGAAGGGTGTAGAAAAGATATTCATATACATATTTTGGAATCATTGATATCAAAATATAATTCATATTCATTTGGGTAATAGCTGGACATACGACCGAGAAAAGCAACTACGGCTAAGTTAAACTTCAGGAGAAAATAGCGGTTGTAGCTACCGAAAAATTGAGCTTCATATTAGAACCACGTGCGAACTGTTCTCGGTCCGACAAAATAATTTATAGCTGCTATATTTCTAGACTCTAGAAGAAATCATCATCAACGAAACTCAAGCACTACCCTTTGATCATAGCTAACATCACTAACGAAGAAGAAAAGCGAAAGTCACTGCGGCCGGAATGCGCAAGCAACAAATAAAGAATAAAAAATAAATAAAATGTCGGAACAGAGCGAGGAGCCTCAGGGCCTAGCACGTATCTCACAACCATGGAGCGGACCAACAATTTGCTGCCAGTTCCGAACGGCTAATCTAGAAAGCGCTCTTCATGGCAATGAATTTACTAACGGAGCATTTGCCAATTCCTCGCGAAAGGCGATACCCGTGGAAAAGCATTTTTCCTCTGTTGGGATTCGAACCACGAACTTCTGGGTTAACAGGCAGACATGCTAACCATCACGCCACGGGTATCACTGCGCATGCAACAACTTTTAAGAAAATTTTAAACAAAATAATAGGTTGTTTCGAACAGAGATGAACGGTATGAATGTCCAGAGCAACTTTATAAGCTACTACCATTTTCATAGGTAATCCTGACCGGCATGAAGGATCTATGCTTTATACGATTTAAGAAGGAAATTAAAAGTTAAATTTCTTAAAGCCACGAATTTATGACTTGAGAATTTAAGTGCGTAATGCTTCTGTCAAGCATTGTCAATGCATACAATGAATGTTCATACGTGATTGAAAGAACTACAAATCGGGAGGATTCCGTTCCAAAGCTATTAATAGTTTGTATTCCAGAATATATTGTCAAGAATGTCAGTCTCTAATCTAAAGTCATTTATTTCAAATGCAGGAGGGCAGGAATTCCAAATCAAATAATTCGTAGCCCGGTTTAGAGAAATCGTAGATCCGAGCCTAGCAGGGGACTCTCAATACATGTTTGTGCATATGTACGATATCAAGATCGCACCAATCAGAAAGGAAATGGGTATCGTAGTATCAATGACGATTTCAAATAAAACATAAATTTGATCGTTTGCCAAACCACAGGAATTCAACTTTCAGTAGTAAGCTGTGAGGTTTCATAGAAGACGAGGGTAGAATCAAAGATGCATTTGAATTCTGTCCTTTTGTAAGATTTTTTTTTATTTTTAATCTCCATTCCCACAAAAAATTGATTTGCCAACAATGTTCTTCTCACTGCGGCATTAACAAGTGAAAATGCAAGCTGTTCTTGAATGCAAGTAGGGAACAATACTGGCCCAAGAACCCTTCCTTGTGGAAGACTAAAAAACAAATCAAATGGAGGTTTTGGGACTTTAAATGCAAAAGAAAAAA
Source organism: Melanostoma scalare (assembly GCA_949752695.1). NCBI lineage: Eukaryota > Metazoa > Arthropoda > Insecta > Diptera > Syrphidae > Melanostoma > Melanostoma scalare. The sequence goes on along the minus strand of OX456985.1, from coordinate 224,531,630 downwards.
AGCTGTCACTAATACTTTAAAAAATTAAGATGTATGTCTACTAACACCTTCTACGTCATGGCAAAATAAAAAAAATAGAAACGTAATGATAACGTACCTGAGCGCAAGGCAGTTTTGGAGTTGAGGTTACTTGATATTATCGATCTTCAGCACAATTTTTTAGATTTTTTTTTTCTTTTTTAGACTTTTTGAATAATAATTTTTTCGTTATTGTTCTATTAGTAAGGATGACCCTCTAACTACTAAAAAAAAATCCACAAAAGAATTGTTTTTCTTAAATTCAACCCCAGGTCCTGTAATTTTAGCTAAAACAAATCAAAATGTCACTATCATCGATGACAAATTTTCTATGTTCCGCATGGGGTGTTTGTATTACCAACTCAATGAAAATACACTAAAAAACAAGTACGCTGACTGTCGAACAAAATATAAAATAAAATAAAAAAACAACATGATATAGGTACTCTCGATTGTGTAGAGCTTGTCACTAGGTGTCACACTGCTCCCTTTTATTTCGCTGCATTTGGCAAAATGCTGAAATGTTTATGACTAAACACAATGGCTGTTTTAAATTCTCACAGGCAACTGAGTGTCATCGACGTATCGCAAATTTTAGACTTTTGCAAGTTTATTTTCACGATGCAATTGGTAAAAGTTTTGTTGGTGGATTTTCTTTTTTTTGTGCTGATGTTTTTACATGGCTGTGGATTTTTTAGAAGTCAATTGAATTATTTATCCGCAGATAAAAAAAATTTTACGGTATACTGTCAACTGGGAGTTTTGTTGGTTTTCGTTTGTTTGAACAAAGAATATTTTAACAAGGAAGTCAGTGCGCGTTAACAGGTGTTGGGAGAATTTCCGATTTTGAATTTTCTCAAAAAATTAAAAAAAAAAAAAAACGAATCAGCTAATACGTAATGCCATTTCCAGTTGACTAAACAACACTTTTGGTGTGAGCATATGTGTGAAGGGAGCTTGCACTATCCCCGTTGGCATATTGCGTTGTCGTTGCGTTTTTCAAACTGAACTTTTTTTCTGAAATTCCTTTCTAAATTTAAATATTTTCTACGGAATTTTTTTTCTAGATTATTTTCAAGCGAACTTGGTTAATTTTCCTTGTGGCGTCTTCTGCAATGGATACCATGTTTGTCTGTTACTTGAGAGTTTGAGGTTCGCGTCCCAGACACTCCCAGTCAACTTTTGTGAGGAACTGCCAAGTCCTCTGAAAATAATCACAGAGCCACGGAAAACGTTTTGTCACTCAGCCTTTCGAAGTCGGTATAAGACAATTGTAAGCCCTTGAAATGCGTCATCTGGAATGCGGTACTATAAAAGTTTTAATAATGACTCTAAAATGGCAAAAAGAGAAAAAATTTTGATTCCCCATATTTCTTTAACTCGCACTTATTTTTTGTCATTTTAGTCACAAGTTTTTCCGAGCTTGAATATGCCTCATATTAAATTATTCGCCCATTCATTTTCCTAACTTATTTACAGACGATGGCAACGACTCTCATAATATTTTCTAAACATGGGACTGCTTGAAGAAAACTACCAAAACTGATACTACAGCAAAAGCATTTTTTGTTTCGGAATTCGCTATTGAATGTTAGTATTCATTTTAGGATTACCGTATGACCTCACTTTGTTATGAGTACTTAATTGAGTAGGTTATCCTTCAACCCTTTATTTAACCAATGCGTAAGTAGGTTTGTATGAGGAACTCACTGCATTTTTCTTATTTTCAACGATGCTGATCAAATGATAAGCCTGGTAAACATGTGCAGTCCAGGCATAGGTATCATATCTCAAAACAGTTTTTCTTTATTTTTTCATTTTTCTTATACTCGTATATTTACACATGCAAGCCCACAGATATCCTTGCCATCCCGCGCATATTTAATTTATTGAAAAACAGAGCACAATGGTTATATGAATAAGGTTCATTGGATCTGAGGCTTTTAATTCCCCTGAAAGGTTGCAATCTTCATGTATATTTGGTTGTTTTTTCAGTCGTGCATACTTCATATAAATATCCTTGTTATTAATGGCAAAAGTGAATTTATGCAGATTCAACTCTCTTCACCGGCGCTGATTGTCCTGACCCACATTTTCTTGGTCATAAAATGAACGTTTCCTTTTTAGCCTTTTTTTTTTGTCATAGGTATAACTCTTTTCGTTGTGTTGTGACTCGCTTCACTACCTATATCTCGGATCTCGCTTTTTTAATTTTATTTTCGCCCCCGTTTCGATTGTTTTTGTTACTCTTTTTTATTTTTTGTTCTCGTATTCTTCCTGATATACCAACAAACAAAAGCACACTCTATACACTCCGGAGAGTAGACAATCAAGAATACAAAAACAATAAAAGCTTGGCTAACAGAAAAACGAAAAGAAAATATATTTCATGAAAGCCAACAACCCGCAACATTGTACAGAGCTGCACTGCAGCGCTATTTAAAAAAAAAAAAAAAACAAAGCTATAGCTACGTTAAGTCGGACACGCATACACAAGTAGTGATATGTGGGCATTTGCATCATGTTCGTATGTGTATGGAAGCGACATAATACACACTGTGAAATAAACTGACAAAAAAGTACTTTTCCTTCTCTGTCATTATGCCCTTCAAAATTAAATTATTTATTCAGTCATACTCATACGGCATTTTTTGTCAAGAGGGTGTGAGTGTTTTTTTTTTTCTTCTTTAGTTTTGCGAAGAGGGAGAGGGGGAGGATGTTCTAAAGACTGGGTTAAAATACTTTTGTTTGCCATCGTCCTTGTGCAAGGAAATGAATTTTGTTAACTGCCTGCCATCATCATGGAGAACCACTTAACCCATAGTCGAGGCAGGATCCTTAACCCCACTCACACTGAATCTCACTCACAAAACTTCAAACTGGCCTCTCGTTTATTGTAGACGGTGGCGGTGCCTTGTTTGAGTGCTAAAAGTTTACCATTACGACCAGGACACTCATCCTGTCGTTCCATATTCTCGAACAGCATAACGAGCGAAAAACTGAAAACCTAGTAACTGAATAAACAATTGTGTTACACCAGCATGTATAATGTTTGTTTTATGGTTTGAAAGGGGAAAAGGAGAGGAGAGGTCTAGCATTTGGGTAAGTCAGTTCGGGATAGGGTACAAGAAGTTGAATAGCAAATTAAATCGAGTCACGAAAAGGGATGGGTATTTACTTATGAGTCTAGCACTAAACGAGGCGTTTGAAATAACTTCTTGAAAAGCTGTTAAAAATCTCCTAGCTAACTTCACACTGCTATTATTTCATCTTGATTCTCCTTTCAACGAAGGCCTTGCCTTTTACAGCATAGAATCTACCACGTTTGTAGCCGAGGAGTTGCATTAATACGTGCACTTCAAAATACGGACAAAGTTGCAAGCTTCAAAACTGCAAGCTCTTGCGGCAAAAGATTACAAAAACATGCAAAAATCTCAAAAGAAGATAGACTCCAAAGTCCAGAATTAGGAAAAGAAAATGAAACGGGTAACTTTTCAGATCAAAGAAAAAAGAAGTTGAGGATTACTTAAGCTGGTTACTTAAATGACTTTAAAAAAAATAACCTTACATGCAACTTGAGGACATTGATAAATCCGAATTGGAGGAGAAGGAGAGTTTATAAGCGATTGGGCACTTTGATTGCACCACATTCAATTGGAGAACTGACAAAAGTGAAACAGAAATTTTGAGTGATGTCCGAAATGCTACCAGTTTTCTAGACCATAATTGACTCTGCGACAACTCTTGCTACTTGAATCAAGTTTGTTAACTGAAGTTTCTTAGTTTACTCAGAATTAGTAAAAAAAAAACTCTTAGATTGGGTCAGCGTTAGCTCTATGACAAAGAGGGCCTCCGAATAGTAAAGCAAAAAAAACTCGAGTTGCAAGTGTGATAAGAGACAAAGCACCGACTATTTTCGAATTTTTAAATTGGGACAAGATGTAAATGTTGATGTTACAGGGCGAGTACGTTACAGCACAAGTGGAGTCCTTGTTTGGTAAATATAATCCAAAATCTGCTTGAAATCAAAATGTTAACTACCTTGATAAAAAGACAAATATATTTTTAAATTTTTTAGGTTTTCAGATTCTCCGAAGGAGGACTTTAGGTGAGCCCCATCCTCCTCTCCATTTCGTGTTTACTTTACAGAGCCTGGTTACTTATTTTGGTTGATATTGTGAACCTGACAATAATCAGGAGGCTAATCAGGCTTTTGAGTAAGGTAAATCCACTAAAACGATTTATAATTTGTTACAGTTTTGCTTTCGTTTTGTAATGTATAATCGATGAAGCAATCGCTCCACAATTGTCGGATCTAGTGTTCCAACCAGTAGGGTAGCGTATAACTTGGAAAGGTTCTGTATCAAAATTAAGTGGTGTGGAGAGGGGAGAGGGAGAATCGAAAAGGCTTGGACTGTATTAAAATAAACATGTACCTATTGATTTTTAGTCCTTCCTAATAGAAATTAAGCTGGCCAAATAATTCAAACTACGTAGGTATACCCTTTATTTGCCTTTTTTGGCAAATTGATTTATTAAATCATCTTCAGCTGAAAAGCTTTTCAGTTTTATTTAAATGTTTACCTAGACAATTGTGATAAGCGTTCCCGTTCCATTAAAGTCCGTAGTTATTTTTCTATCAGTTTTAATTTTGAAAAACTTCTTTCAGCTTCTGTGGTTGGAAGTTTAAGGAACAGAAGTTTCTTCCCTTGGAGGATTGGATGCAAGGCTATTGAATTTTATCAGCAATAATTCCAATGAGGTAATTTTACGAATTTTAAGTTGCCCCCACCATCGGTGAGGAAAAAATCTCAAAATATTGCTGAGTATGAGTGATACTTTTTTTTTTAAATGTGAATGAACATGCACATATCTCAGGTTTTTGGAAATTTCAAACAAAATCTTTAAAGAACTCAGGTAAGAGTCTAACTCTTTAGGAGGAAATAAGCCTTTCTTACATTGTTTTCTATTAACCAGTCCAATAAAATGAAAATATAAGCGCCCGCCAATAACAAGTTTATATGACACGAAAGCCTTCCGCGGACATTTAACCGTAGACCTACGTTTAAAAAAAACGACTAATCTTACGTTGGTGGGTCGTTTTCTACCCTCATATTTTTCTTAGGAAAATATTAACAAAACTAAATATTTTATACAAAAACTGATAGTTTATATTTATTAATTCAATTGCCCTGGAAACAACAGAGAAAAAACACATGTATAAACATTTAAATGTGTTCAATGCATTTTACACATATATTCCGGTTATGTATTCTTGCAAACATTTTTATTGCAGAAGACGCAGACCAACTCACTTTTGTTGTCTTTGGATTTTGTTTTTTTTGCTTCTGTGTATAAAGCACATCTGCCTCGTTTCTTTGGCTGTGGTAAATTGATCTTGAGCCGCTTAGCTGCAGGACTGCAATCTCTTTGATTACAAGTTAGTGTGGGGATGATGAGCCAACTAGTGTCGCATGAAGGGTAAGTGAGGATGATGCTCTAGGTGCTCTTGATTGGTTAGACATATACAGTCGTACTTATAAAATTTTCTAAGAACATCCTTAGACAGCAGTCCAGCTAGCCGTTGTCTAAAGAGTTGGACAAGCCTTAGCCAACTTCGTATTTATAAATACAACAGTTGTCTAAATAACCCCTCAAACTGTCAACTTTGAATGAAAAACTAAATGGTGGCGTTCATGATGTATCCGTGGAGTACCATTGTTTGTGTTTTGATATACGAGTACAACAACTAAAAGGCTTTGAAAGAGTGTCGCAGAGGGCTTGAACTAGACCAAAAAAACAGCTGATTTGACTTTGGGTTACAACTTTTGCAAGTCTCATAAAATAAATAATAAAGGCGTTCAATGCTGAAATGTCTATCATATTGACAAAGACGCACATTGGCCAACGGTTTGTTTGGCGTTCTAAGAGACAAACTGAGAATCACAACCCGCCGAAGCGACGGGTGATTCTTCACCTTCATTCTCGGATTCAGCCGAATCAAACTCGTCGGTGCTACCAACTTCAGGGCTATAATTTTCATCACTGCCCGCGGAAAAATCATTGTTACTTGATGAAAAACTTGACATTTTATCAAAACAATATGTTATTACTTATTGAAATAACAAGACACAACGATTCTCAAACGAATTTATCAATACAAAGTGATTTTTCATATAATGGGTCGAAATCGACCCAATCTGACAGAAAAAACTCAAAATCGAAAAAATCATACCCAACTATGTTTTAAATCGTAAAACAGTTTGAATTCGATGCATAAGGGTGCATGGAACAAAGTCATAAAAAACCAGCAAAATCCACAAACCAGTTATTATATTATTTTCGATAAAGCATAGCGAATGGGTAGAAAACGACCCAAACGTAGGTCTACGGTTAAAGGGCCTATGTACCCTGCGGACCCAGCATTATTGATAGGGCTGACTAGGCGTTAGTTACGTGGTTACGCCCCTGGTTCCAGGCGTGTATTTTCATCATGAAACATCACAAAAATAATCAAATGATGTCAAATGCTCTAACGTTGCGTTTGCTTAAAAACATTCAATATAAAATTTATGCATGATGTGCATTTTCTCATACATCCTGTCAATATCATCTGACTATCTAAACATATATAAATGACAACCAATCTATTGATGGCTATGTGAAAACGGGAAAACCACTTCACTACTTTTTGTCTATGTTTAGCGGACCATCCCAGGATATATATTTTTTTTTAAATAAAAGACATTTTGTTTGTGTAGTGAAGTTGGCTGTTTTCTTGAAAAGCCGGACACTCCTCTGAATAAAAAAAAAATGGTCGCCTTGAACTGAGGACGCTGCTGTAAATTTAGGCGTCTGGGCTTGTTGGAAGCTTAGTGCGTTTTTACTAGAAAGCATCATTCATATCCTTGTTAGATTTTTTCTACTACTTAGTGAATCTGTGAGCCAGATTATTAACAAAAGATTATTATTTGTTTAAGTGTCCGCAGACAGACTCATTGTTGAACATCACAAATCATTTCTTACATCGTCGTGTTGTAAATGCAATGGGCCACTTTGATTTGCAGCCTTCGAGACAATTAAAATTTTCTACGACTACCTTCCAACTTACAAGCTGTTCTTAATTGTGTCTATTATTTCAAAATATAACCTGATCTCGTAGCTAGACATATCTTTATTTAGTCAATATTTTTCCGACTTTATGAAAAACGGTTAACTAGCCCCAACTTACCTTACGTCTTTACATTAATATAAAGTGGAACATTTTTTTGTTTGTATTGAAAAGACTCAAAAACTACTGAGCCGATTTGAATGAAATTTGGAACAGAGACGGTCTAAACTCTAAGCCCTGGGAAGTAACATAGGCTTTATTTTATCCTCATATTTCTTCAGCGACGGAAAGGGGAGCTTAAACGAGAATTTACAGTTTGCATTGAATAAGCTCCAAAGCTACGTTAGAGTGCTTTAATCATCCGTGAGTAACGTAGACGATATTTCATACCCACGGAAACAACGGCTTTGTGCATCGGTTCCCTTTAGAAGACCGTAATTAAGCCAATTTGAGCGCTGTTAGTGGTTAAGTAAGGGACCACAAAACAGCGTGCTGTTGTCATTTGTTAATGTTTGTGTTGTGTCTCTTGTGGGTATATCAGCCGACGGTGCTTATAACCAGTGCTGCAGTGGGTAATATTTCGTTTCGTTTCGTTTTTTTACTCCCACGGAAACGTTAACGTAAAGTGGAACTAAAATCTGCTGGACAGATATCCAAAAAAATTTTCAACATTAAATCGCTTCATTATTCCTCAGTAACATAAATTTTATTTCATCTAAATATTGCGAGCAGAGTTGATGCTATATACACAAGATCAGGATCCAAGGACCGTAGAGCCTGAGCTACCCTGTGTGGGTCAGCTAGTTGGATTCAATTATAGTGACACTTAGAAGTGAATTTTTGAAATTGACAATAGACAATTGATATTTTTCTTTCATCATTTTATACCCATTACTTCCCATAGTCAAAGATCTTCGTGGTGCCCCTGACTTAAGCGTGTCTGTCTGTTACGTGTGAGGTTCGATTCCCAGAAACATCAAAGAAAGAACTACTTCTCCACGAGTATCGCCTTTCGTGAGGAAGGGGCTATTTCTCTGACAGTAATTTTATGCAGTAAAAAGCATTTCTTTAACTAGGTATACATCGGCAAAAAAATATAGGGCCTTTTTACTCACTGACAAATTATGGTTGAGACTTGAGAGCAATGCCTCAGAACCCGAGAGTTTCCGTTCTGTGGCGCTATTGGTTTATATTGTGAAAGATCTTCAAAATCAAATCATCAAAAATATAAAGCACATTGATGTCACAATTTAAAAATTAAGAAATAGATTTTTGCCATGCCTTATTCGCACTAATAACTCAAAGCTGCTTGAGGTTCCATTAAATCCATGCAATCAATTTTATTCTTTCTCAATGTCGACAGGCTTTTTCTTTTCGTACTTTTTCAACCAAATCAAACCAAGGTCGCCTTACGAAACGTTTTAACAACATAATTTTCTCATTTGCAAACTTCAAAAGCCACAAGCCGAACAGCAACAACAACAACACCAACAAAAAGGAACCCCAACATTGTGAATTCGTTTCCCCTTAATAACCCTTAAGTGCGATACTCATTAGCATCATTACATAACCCAGCCCCTTACAAAAAAAATTCACTTCAAAAAGTAAAAATGTCTCTTCCATCAGACACATTCTATTCAAACAGAGTGTAAACATTCAACAGCGCCAAATACTTCTTTTCAAACAAAACGAAAAAAGGCAACAGCACAAGCACAAGCAGTAAATACTTAAAAAAAAAATGAGCAAATCCTCACGAACCTGTATTTAAAATCGTTGACGCTTATAATTCGCTTCCTTTTGAGAGGAAGAAAATAGGAAAAATAAATTCGTAAGTAAGGAAAATGTGTCACGATTTTCAAAATGACATTGCCACTCGTTGTCAACCCCTTGTTTCCCCCAACTCCCACCGACCGACCGACCTGCCGACCGCCATCATCTCAGCCTTGTTCATCATCTCTTTTACATCTTTTACAACCCTACTTGACAACCGGTGAATAAAAATAGGAATCATCATTGCATTCGGTTTCGTGAATTTTATTTTGAGTGTAAGAGTGTAGAAACTGGGCATCATCGGAGACAATTCCCTCCGACATAAAGTCCAAATTATATTGCGAAAATATAAAACGCTGCTGAAAAAAGCAAAGCCTCTTCTTGTTATTTCTCCACACTACACAGTCAGTAAAAAAACAAAATTGTAAGAAGAAAGCACATTTATTCATTTAACATTTTTATAGCAAAAGGATAAGGAGGGGGTTGATTTCTTCAAAAAAGAAAAAAAAAGTAGCAGAAAAGAAAGACAAACGAAACGAATAAACAAAAACATCCTTGAAGTCACTCACTCAAGTCAGAACCATCGTATTTGGTTTATGCATATTTTTAGTATTTTTTTCTTTTTTCATTTTTATTTTTATAATATTTAGACGTGTCCTTGTCCGTTGTCGTCCTTGTCGGAGTTCTTGTCGGTGACAACGTCATCGTTTTTCTTCTCATCACTGACTGTTGTATAGTTTTCCTTTGGGTGAAAATGTTTTTTACTACACCAAGGATGATCTAGAAGTAGGTATGGTGTGGGTATGGGTAGCCAAAGCCCCCATAAAGGATAAAACCAACAACTTCAAGCACACCAAGCACCAACAACGGCCAGAATTGTACAAAAAAAAAAAGAAGAAGAATAAAATAAAAACGATTTCTTGTTTTATTGTCAACTTTTCTCTCCTGTTTCAAGCCCACAGCATCGTGAACGACTTGGCTAGATGTGTACAAAAGTATCTAGAATGCCTAGCCAGCACCAAGCCTCCTCCCGATTGTTGTGCCCATTCTTCAACAACTCACCGCAGGCGACCATCAACTTTATTATTATTTCCTGTGAGAATGTTTTAACGCTAAGAACCCAGCAACAATGGTGGGTTTTTTTTTCTATCTTTGTTTATACAGTAGAACATAAATGAAATAAAATTTCAGTTGAAATAAAAATAGGAAAAGAAAACTAAAAAAAAAAAACATAACAATGCACAAGAAGAGTAGAATGAGAGGGAATGGGGGAAATGAAACCAGGGTATGAAGTATGATGGATTAAACTGGAGCAAGGTGTCCTCTTACGCGCCTCATTGCTGGAGAGTGTGGTGTCCTTTTGCATGATGGATATCTAGGCTGCTGCTTAGAACAACCACCGCCACCAGGAAGCCAGATTGAAGGAGTCTCTCTGTTTTGTGGTGACAGTTTATAGTATCGTCATGGAAATATAATACTTTCATGTTGAGTTTGTTTTTTTTTTCTCCTATGTATGTAGGTACACATCATATTTTTACACTTTTACGTTCATATTTTTTCCTGTTGTGGTTTACTTGGCGTAGGTGAGTAGCCGTATTTATATTTAGATTTCTACGAAGAAAACGCTTCACAGAGCTCAACCTCAAGTATGTAAATAAAACACAGAGCTTAACCTCATATATGTATGTACGTACATAAAACTAAATTTGATTATTTCAAATGATAACAACGACGGTGATTTTAAAAAATACCCACACACAACCACCGGGAACGAAACAAGAAGATGGGAGACAACGAACGGACTACCAAAGCTTTTCAAGGGATGATGAATCTAAGCTTACGTCAATGTGGATAGATTTAAAACTACAAAATGCAACAAATCAGTAATCAAGAAATTCTTTTCATTCAGGGAAAATCTTTAACAGAACTGTTTGAATCGTATTGAGAAATCCGCAGTACCCAATAAAGGCAAATAGAGTGGTTGCAGGGTCTTCCAATAAGGAGGTTTCATTGCGATGTTTAGAAAAAAGAATAAATTTCGATTGTTTCATGTAAGAAATCATAAGATGCTTATTACATTGTTAAGAGTAGGGTATGGCATCGACAATAGAAAACAATAACAGTGTCAGCCAAGTGAGGTACTCCCTCTCATAATTTCTATGGTATCACAATTTACCTTATATTGGTTTATGTGTGTCAGTAGTTTTCCTGACAGCCATTTCAACCTAACCTAACCTTACAGTGTCAGCCTAATGGCCGCCATTCTTTTCATCAAATTTTTGATGAACATTTTGCATATTTGTAAGCTCATGTGATAACATCACACATTCTACTCGCACCTTTGAGGTTTTGTATCGATGGTGGGCCACTGGAGTTAGACCAGAGGGAACATCTCACGAGGTAATCACTTCTTCGAGAAATCAAATGGTGAGCAATGGTGCAGATTTTAAAATTTGTCTACTTTCCTGAGGAGTTAAAGCCGTTTTTGTCCTTCCTTTGCAGTTTTTATCGTATGAATCACTGGTTTTAATAAAATTCCTCACAACATGGTTCCTTTGGCCAATTTTTTTTGCAATTCTTCTCATTGAAAACTCTTCGGATTGCAACACGTCAATTTTCCCTTTATCTTCTGCAGCTAAAACTTTTTTTTCCAACATTTTGGACTGAAATCTGTGGCAAACACTTTTTTATTGCTTAAACTTTGCAGCTATCTGTAATCCACGTAACAGATCCCGACCAACTAACTAATTTTACAGGTGCGTCTAATCATGTGAACAAAAAAAACTGTACTTTTTCTTGGAGCATAGACAAAAGTGAAAAAAAATGTCCGTTTACTTCCACTCACCTTGGACTTTTTAGTGTTATTTTGTTGAGATTTTAATAAGCTTTCAAATAAATGCAATTGTTTGACAATTGCTACCCACACTTACAAAAAAATTAGGTTTATGTAAAAAAAAATGTGTGCGTATAATTAAGTGAACAGCAGTGTAGAAATTCATTGATCATCAATCGATAACGCAATCCATTCACCGAAACAGTTGCTTCAGCCTCATTTTCGAAAAAATGGCTCCGTGTTCCACAAAACTTTACAAGCTTTCAAAGGTCAAGGATAGAGAGGCACCTCAACAACAATTCCTGAGTTTCCAGATAGCCAAACACTACAATTCTGCTTGTTAAGGTAGCATTCAAGATGAAAACGGGCTCTCAAGAATACCTTTCGACGGAATTCTGCATAATTTAAATTTTGAGAAAACTGAGTTCTTCTGTTAACCAAACTTCAAAATCCTTAAAATCGAAGTCGTGTGTGATGTTCCAAAGATTGACTAGGAATGGATAAATACGGCGTAGTACCATTTGCCTTGCCTTGTGTCGTTTGCCCTGTCTAGTGATGATTTGAGTCATAACAATTTACAAGTGGTGAATAGCGAATAAATCAAACCCTTAACTCGAAGACTTGGATTACGTTGAGTATATGCTAAGATGTCTGCCTGTTACGTTAGAGGTTTGTGGCTTGAGTCCTTAAAATATAAAATAAAAAAAAAATTACACGAGTTCGCCTATAGCGAGGAATTGGCAAGTCCCCCGAGAGTAATTTATACACTGCCATGAGAAACACTTCGGAATCAGCATAAAACTCCTTGTCCTTGTCCTTGGTCCTTGGCATTGTTGCGCCAAATATTTATTTACTTGAAAACATTTTAGTATGTTCCATGGTTTAAGCCAATTTTCAAAGCCTGGTTGCGTTTTAATTTCCATAGTTTTGAAGCCAATTTACTCATCGAAAAGACTGTGGAAGCAATTTCAAAAATGTCTTTGCTGTGTTAAATAAATAGAGTGTCTTACCAGAGCGACACAACACACAACCATGCCTCGCAAGAGAATGGAGGGGACCTACAATTTTCTAATCGAAAAAGAATTAACTACCGAAGTACATGCTGGTTCCTCGCAAAAGGCGATATGCATGGAAAAACCCTTTTTGTTTTCTGTTGGGATTCATACTGTGCACTTCCCCAGGCAGGAGTGAAGTCATTATTTTGTTTGTTGAATTCATTTCCAACAAAAGATAATAAAATAAGAAAACTTTGCAATAAATCGGATCTCTGAAATTTGAATCATTTTTACCAATTTGTACCGTATACCTGTGCTGGCAGTCCAGTGCTTCAAAAATTCTTCGCCAGTAGGTACTTCATGTGTCAAATGACAAACGAGTACTTTATATACATATCGAGTATTTCACAACTAGTTTCCTACTTCAAAAATTTTCAAAATACTTTCGAGTACTTACAAGTGTTTCCATCGCGAGGTTTTCTATCGGATCGTCTGTGGTCCTTTGTAATGGAATACCTCTTTGGCAATTTAAAAAACTGGAGCCGAATTGCACACCACTACGCAACACACACAATGGTCTCAGTTCAAAGCAATTTAGAATCAGGTGTTTTAAAATGAACTGGTTCAATACGCAGCACTTTCCAGTCATTTTACCCAAAAATAAAAGAAGTGCCTGTATGCAATCACCCACGGTACGTATCGGAAGTGTTAAATTGTGTAACACGAACTCAATCGACACATTAGAGAGGAAAAGCATATCGTTTGACTCGTATAGATTCTTGTATAACGAAGTAACTGACTCATTTTCAATGAAAAGTTTTCTCATTCATCAGTCAAAAATGAGCTGATTTCAGTCGTTTAACCTGAAAGTCTTATGGTGTTGCCAAAACTCGTGAAAATGTTAACCTGTTATTAGCTTTGCCCAGAACTTGCAGAAGAAAAATAATGGCTTATGATTCTCGGGGGCGAACTAAAAGTTGGTTTTAAGTCGACAAGTAGAAAACTTAATTTACTTTTCATTCAAAATGATTGAATAGTTTTGTTTGAAACGAACCAACACGAGTTATCCGAATTGTTTTATTTTCTCCAAATTTATTCAAAAAGATCGTGTTAAACGAACGAACAAGAGCTTTACGACACATTATTTTCCCTTGACAGACTCATATAAGTTGGTGTCTGGTGTCCTATAGACAAAATACAAATCATAACATCAATAGAGAGCCTAGATGATTATTATTTGAGCGGGATTTAAGGTTCAGCATCCTAATGAATTCATATTCACGTGGATGTACATATAGCTTTCTTCACTCGTTCTTGAATCAAAGAAAATCACTCAAAATGAACTGTAATTTTTCCAAATATGTTTTTTTACTAAATTTAGTCAAAATACTGTGAAGTATAGAAGTATAGTCAAAATACGCTTTCAAGTCGACGGGCCGAATTACTGCACACGTGATCGAGTATTACGTGACAGAATTATTTAAATTTGGAATTACTTCTCACGTTATCAAGCACTTAAGTACCAAAATTTGACATTCTTTCATCATAATTTGAACACATTGAAATAACTTAATGGACGCCAGAGTGATAATGTCTATCTAAAAAAAAAATGGGATTCACTCATTCGATCACTGAATCGGTAGTTCCGCCTTAGATTCGATTGCGTATTTTCTCAATCATCCTTGTTAAAATAATAAATAAATAGGGTGCAGCAACAAAGGCAAGGGTACCTCGAAGCGAGGTCAAGTGCATTTCTCAAAACCCTACTTTGTAAAGGAATGGAGGAGACCTAAGATTTTCTGCAGGTTCCCAACGACTAATCGGGAAAGTGCTTTTCATGGCAATGAATTTACTACTCGCGAGACCCAATACCCGTAAAATAACGATCTTTGTTCACTGGTGGCTGGATGGCTCATAACAGGCATACATGTCAATTACGCCACTTGTGCCACTAAACATTCATTCGTGTAAACGCTTAATGGAAGTCATAAAACAGAAAAAAACAACAATTTTAACACCTTTCAAACGAGAGAAGAAGAACATCTCTGCCCGGCAGTCATATGACCAAAATAGTTTACAATTCTTATGTTTGCTATTATCACAAGTCCACTACCAACGCTTTTACAACTGTGCCACAAACGCTACGAGTAAGTTCCTTAAGACACTCGCATAAAATAAAATCTCAAATGAAATAGAACTCACCCATAAGGCCCAAGGGTATCAAATGAAAGTAATGACCACCAGGACCATACGCTTGAACAACTGGATCATACTTATATAAATAACCAGCCAGTAACTTGAGCAAAAAGAAATATTGGCGACACAAATTATTATCACAGAGGCAACAATAAATAGACCAACAAGAAAAACAGAACGAGAAACGCTTGTGTGGTTTGCGACTAGAACGACGCAATATATGAGAGTGTTTGCTTAAGAAGCCGCGGGTTATATTATTGCTTTGTGGTGAAAGTTTCATGGGTCTTCTTCGTCCTTGTTCCATATTCAAATATAGTTTTTCATTACAAAGGCTTCACATTCAAATGCGTAAACCACTCCATATGAGAGGAATGTTTGTGTTCTATTTGGAATTCCTTGTTATTACATATTCCTGCTGCTTATTACTTCTCTAAAGGAGGTTGCAGAAAGCGAATGTGAAATGTATTTAATATCTTTGCTGTCCTTTACCCACAATCAAAACAACCATTGATCCAAAAGTAAAAGGGCGTTAACTAAGGAAGAAGTTTCTCCAGTGATCTTCTACCGCGGCCATAAAGTTGAGATAACGATTTAATATTCTTTTTTGTAAAGTACTCACTTTACCGCATTTGCCAAGTTATTCAATCAACTTTTGATAACCTTTTACCAAATAGCTCACCGAATGGAGGTGTTCAAGAACCGATATTTGACCTTTCCTTTTAAAGTTACACCGAAACCGACTGAAAACCACTTAAGGGTAGAAAGGCTTGTATTTTAACAATTTTAAACACACAACTCAAAAGTTTACAAGAAAGAAAAAAAACCCTTCTCAAACCATTGATTGGCATTTCCAAATTGTTTGCCCACATAAATTACCAAGCCCCGAGTGAAATAGTCAAAATATTGCTCGCAGCTCTACGAATTGATGAATTCTTATGGTAAACAAAAACAAGCCCTTTTTTGAAATATTCAAAGGCAACGATAGAACCCAATTAGATGATAGAGCCTTTGCGGACCTCTGGCAATCAAATAAATTATTTGTACAAATTATTGTAAATATTTGCTTCGCCCACATACAAAATGCTTTCTTTTGGCAACTACTATACTGGCACTAAACTGCCTCATAAATCTCCAAAGGAAAACACAAAATTTATGTTTGGGGCTAGATTCCATCACAACAAAAGACCTTTTTGCAGTCTTTTTCAAAGAAAAAAGAGAAAAGTTATTAAATGACTGCCACCGCACAAAAGATCATAGACTTCTTTTTCAAGGCTCCAATGATGTATTTGGTGGTAGCTTTTTCCACTTTTTGTTTTTGTTTTTAACTGACATCTCTTTGAGTGCGTGAAACTTTCTCGATTTTTGTATCATTCGAGTATTGGCATCAAAATGAAAACTTTTTTCCATGAGATCTTAAGGATATCAAAATTCAAAATACAGTTGGTAATTGTTTCATGGAAAACGTACTAATGAGAGAATTTTTCAATGCAACTTTTTTTAAACAGGGCTTCCGAAACCCTTCAAAATTGCTGTTCGAAGAAAAATGGTTTCTGCAATTTAAGGATGAAACTCTCAATGCAAAATTTATTCCAATTCTTTCTAATTGGGGATTGAAAAGTGATTTCAAATAAATAAAGTTCTTATACTTGTAGCTGGCTATGTGTTTCAGAGAAAGTTTAACTTATTGTTTTGCTGATACAAAACTTGTTGCAAGTACACAGAAATAAGATTGGGTATAAAAAAAAAACTGTCGTAGGTATTTATCTTCAAATCAGAGAACAGGAAGAATGTGCATAGCTACGTAGCTACGCGTGGACCGAAGTTCATAATTTCTATGGAAACATACCCACTTTCCGAGAAAAATCGATTTGGGATCGTGGGTTTTCAGTTGTTTTATTTTTATAGTGCGCCTTTTTTGCAGTGACGTTGTTTAAATAAAATAAAAATATAAGTAAGTAGAATGGGGCAATAGAGCGAGGAGCCCCAGGGCCTAAGAAAATCAAAGAAATTCCACGAATTAGGTGCAAAATTGTTTCAATTTCCAGCTTTTTTACGGCTTTTATCGAGGGGATATTTTCAGAGCATAGGTGTCGGTAATGAATGTCATTTGGTAGTCCTACAGAAAAATTTTACGAACTGGATATATACGTTTAACTTTAATTCGACCACTACGTTGTTTTAGGCAAAATACGAATGAGGTTATCCTGCTCACGACTCATGCGACATAACGCTGTGAAATGATATCAAGTCGGAAATCGACTATCTCTCCAACAACCCTTGAATCTTATGCCACCTGTTTTAGCCATTGAAGACCAGTAGCAGCAATGTCGAGAACCCATTAAAACCGCAGCTTCTGATGTGCTGGAATTTACTCGGCCTCCAAAACAAAAAACATGGTTTGATGAAGAATGCTGATCGGCAATGGAGCCAAACAAAAAGCACGACAAAAATGTTGATGCAGAAGAGAATAAGTACCTATACTGCTTTTGACCAGTCGTATGAGACTAACAAGGAGAAAAGAAGAGAAGAACACTGAATTCTCAAAAAGGTAAAGAAGCAATATGACCACTGAACGTTTGAGGAAAATGGGAGATGCCATGACAGGAATGAAATTCAAAAGTTGTACCAAAATGTAAAAAGATCATGTTAGGTGGCAAATCCCCAACGTTAGCCTGCAAAGAACAAGGAAACATAATGAGAATCTAAAAAAATCACTTTTGCAAAACTGTTTAACGGCGATGAAGACACCAACTCCACGGTCAGGCAGAATGCCCCTATCAACTTGGACGATGATAATCAGGAATGCCGTCTTCCCAACCTCGAAGAAGTTAAGCTTGCAGTATGCGAACAGAAATCAAATAAGACTGCAGGAGCAGATGGCCTTGATGACGAACTTTTCAAAGCAGCAGGAGATCAGTTGAAAAGGATCATGCACCAGCTGATCTACATCATATTGTCGGTCGTTGCTGCTTCATATTTAAATTGAATCTATCCAAAAGATCTGAATGATATTCTCCATTTAGCCTTTTGCAATTTAGAAGATGTGGATGATCCCGCGTGCTTCATATGCTATGGCCTTGATAGCCGATAAACCCAACTAAGCTTTCTTTGGTTCATCCGGAACACTGGGTGCTTTGACTGCTCCTTGGTCTCTGGTGTATTGTGATGAATCCAGCTTTCGTCCCCGGAAACAAAAAAGCTCAAAATCTCTTTCAGATTGCGGCTGGACGTCAACAAACACTCCTTTGAAATGGTCACACTGTTGCGCTTATGGTCTAGTGTGAGCAATTGCAACACCCATTGCACGGATAAATTTTTCATATCCAAATATTCATCTAAAATGTGATGTACGCACTCGGTTGAGATACTTTAAGTCTCAGCCATCTCACGTACTTTAATTCTCCGATCGTCCAATATCAATCCATGAATTTAATCGACGATTTCTGGTTTGCCATTATGTTTTAAAAATGATTTCGGGCAGATGACTGCCGCGGGTGGCACCTATAAAAATTCCAGCCGAAAGGCCCAATTTTCTACAACTTTTAGCAGCAATTGGGGTCGTATGTCAGCAATAACTTGCTGAATACTTTCTTTCAAGGCGTCAATCGTCTCGGGCTTATCTGCATAGCCAGCGACTTAAGATAACCCAGCAAAAAATGGTTCAGCGGTGTTAAATCGCACGGTCTTAGAGGGCAAGACTTTACCCACGACGCAAGAAAATGGGCTGATAAAAAGTTTTCTTCAATAAATTGATTGTTTCGTTGGCGCCGTTTTGTTGGAACCAAAGATCGTCCACACCAACATCCTCCAGTTCAGTCACGAAAAAGTCAATAATCATGGCTCTATAGCGTTTCCCATTGACTGTAACATTATGGGCGACTTCAATTTTATAAAAATACTAGCTGACCCGCCCGGCGTTGCTCGGGTCAAACTTATTCAAAGCGTTGTTCCTACAGAAAGCTAGAAAAAAAAAAAAATTCTCGTGTCACAGTGTAAATTAAAAAAAAACAATGTTAAGGGTAGATGGCCCTTATCACTTACGGGTATGAAAAATAGATAGTAGCCGATTCTCAGACTTACTGAATACGCATATAAAATTTGATAAAAATCGGTAAAGCCGTTTCGGAGGAGTTCAAGTTCGAACACCGTGACACGAGAATTTTATATATATGATGATGATGAACGAACAGTCACTCCTTGAGGATGTAACTACGCCGCCGGCGTCTCAACTATTGCTTGTGGTTTATCATGACTTTAAATGCGAAAGTTTCGTTTACATTTACGGTACATTACCGATTCAATCAAAAGTGAACTTCACGCTGATCAAAATTTTCCTGTGAACATCAGGATTGGTGGCCATATTGTTTTGATCCCATTCACCAAACGTGTGATGTGCTTGATGGTCGGCTTCAATTTTTGCACGAGTTGAATTTTGTAGGGCAGAAGGCCAAGGTCAGTCCGCAATATCTTCCAATAAAAAAGAGGGGCACACTGCAATGGTTACGGGCGAAGGCATAAGGACTCATTCGGGTCTTCAGCGATACTCACACAGCAATTGCACCTTCGGTGCGTACTGTGCGGTCGTTCGGCTTCACTGTAAGGTGCAGCGTCTCTAAAAATGCGCATTATCCACTATAGAGTAAACATGATGGTGCAAAACTGATCCATGGTTGCTCGTAATACAGGCTCATGCTGAGCAATTATTTCGACAGAATATTAGACGCGGCACACTATTCGGCCGTAGTAAATTTAAAATACTTGCAATCGTTGTTCTGAAGTAGGTCTAATTTTCACAAAATAACAAACCAAACTGAGCATAAATCAGGTAAAAACGGTCAAAATGACCAACTCAAAAAGTACTGCGAGATTGAAAACCACTCGTCTAAAAAGAAACACCCTTAACAAAATGTCTATTCGTTCCAGGCCTTTGTCAAAAATCATTTCCTTTGCTCTTGTTCCATAAGCCCTTATCTGTAAAAGGGAACAATTCGAATGATTTGAAATAAAAAATACCATTTTTTCGAAACAAATGCACGCGAAGCCTGAAAAATGTTAAGATAATTGAATATCACTTTTGTTCTTATTTTTCACATAAAGCCGATTCCGATTACGTCGAAATTGGCATGGTTATGAAAAAAGACTCTTAAAAGTTTTACTTTTGAAAGGACAGCGCACAAATAGCGATTTTAATCAACCAATACTTTTGATTCGTAAGTCCTGATTATGCAACGTTACCAGGAGCAAAGCTTTATTAAATCTCACAGAAGTAAATACGCACTTACGTAAATACGAAAATGTGGCGGTAAAAATCAATAGAATCCCAGATATGTCCATCGATAAAGAGTTAAAAAAAAAATAGCCAAAAGAGCTTACAACACTTCTTTCGGGCGGCCGGCGCGGCGTGGTGTGACGTGGCAATGCAATTCAAAGGTTTCCATTATGCACAAGGACATGGAAAAATAAAATCGCAGAATCCCTCTTCTGAAAGTGTAACAGTGTTCCTGTGGCAAGGAGCCAATTTAATCAGATTATGAAAGAAAAAAAAGAGGCCTTCTAGGGCCTGAGAATTACATATTATATGCACAGCACATGGCACAGTAGTGTTACCAAGTATTCATTTGTCTGTGCATCAACCGTATAGCCAGTTAATCCCTTCGGCTAAACCCTTTTCGACTCGTTTTCGGGACACTCACGCCTTGAAAAGGACAAAAAAAAAACAAAATTTAAATGATTTCCCTTGCCCCACAACAGTCAATTCCCTAAATCAAGTTCGCACTTAATTTCCACGTCGACCGACTGACGACGCCGACGCCGACGTCCATCCATTGTCCTCCTTGTACAACAAGTGAATAATAATTACAATATTAAAATACAGTGTCCACTTTGTAGTACAATGTTTATACAACAGATGGTAATGGGTGCAGTTGGGTCTCAATCTGCTACGACACAAGGACATAATTCGATGTGAAAGGGGATTTAATCGATTTTTATTTTCGTGTACAGTGTGATTTCGTTTTTTGTTGTTAATTTTTTTTTTTTGCTGTTGTTGTTTTTGTTGTTCATCCTCTTTAAGGATTAAATGTGACAGAACAGGATACACTAACACCAGAACTGACTGAGGACAGAATGGAAAATCGAAAATATCTCGGATAATCTCTTATTGAGTGATGTAACGTGGTGGAATCCTTAAAAATAAAAACACAACCCACCAACCAGCCAAACGGAGAAATAAAAATTACACCACCACCCTTAAGCGGTGACGTATATGTATCCCCCTCCTCCCCCATCATCAGCAGCAGCACCATCAGGTCCTTTTGTAAATTTTTGTTTTGTTTTATGAGGATGTCCTTTGGGTATTACAAATTTCCTTTTATACCACTGCCTGTCAATTAGAACACCTATACCATAGCCGATGTTGAAATAAGGCGAAGGTGATTTATCCATTTCAAGGGATTGGTGCGGTGCCAGTGCTGGTGCTGGTGCTGGTGCTGATGCTGATGCTGATGCTGCCTGTGCGGTGTCTCAAAATGGAACAGGGAAGATACTTTTATCTTCCGATTAAATTGCTAACAAATCGCTTGGAATTGAGCGTAGTTGAAGTTGTACCAAATGACGATGACGATGTCTATGGTGAGATGATGATGATGATGATGATGACGACGATGATGTCAATGGTGTTAGAAGTGGAAGTAGTTAGAGTGTCCTCGGGGGATGAATGGTATTTAATGACACTGTTCTTCAATTATTCTGGTTCGCTGCGATTTGTTTGACGTTTCGCACACTCAAACAGTCAAGAAGAAGAGACATTAGATATTCAAGAGAAAATTATTCATTCATTCATTCATTGGATTTGCGAAGAGAGATGAGCGATCTCTTGACTTTGGTTAAATAACTGGGTCTTTGATGTCAGACTGGTAGTGTATGAAATCATAAATTTTATCACTTTGCTGGTACATAATTGAAAGCGCGGTTATCAGGATTGCCTTGCCTTAGTGAGTTAATTAGATTTATGTAATCGATCGCTGTCGTATATACAGCTGCTCAAGGCTTTGCTTCACATTGATTGGAACTGTGTTAAAGTAATTTTCATGTGAAAGCAGCAATGGTTCAGGGAATGGAGAATTGAGTTGAAAGAAGTCGTCTTTTTCTCGATACACTGCGACATACGATAGTAAAAGGTATCGTATATACCTGTATTTTAGAGAATTCCAAGGAAATAGGGGATGAGAGGTCTATTTGACTGTTACATAATCGGTTGGAGACACTCTCCAGGATAAAAAAAAATGGTCGTAGAGTCCTTATGCTGCCATTTAGGAAAAGCTCTTTTTCCAACTAAAAAGTAATGCGCAAAATTCTTCACTGAGAAGCAGTTTTGTAAATTTTTGTGTACGTTGGCCATACGTAAGAGGCTTCGTTTTTGATTAACAAATCGGGCGAATTAGGAACAGCCCCAACTACTACACGAACGTATTCCAATATTAAAAAGTACGTCATATAAAGGTTTGGAAGAGACATTTTATGGAAAGTCTTTCATAAGACGAAATTGAATACTAAGACTTTAAGGTTTAAAACCAAATTCAAATAAAAACGACGTAACTCTACAAACAAGCAGGACGCAGAAATAACTGACTTTCTAACGAGTTTGCTTCTTACGATATTGCGTCGAAGTACGATAGGAAGTACCTGACTATTTCTAAGCCATTTCAATTAAATGTAACGATGGAGATAGCGAATGTTCATAAGGTTACTTGAATAATTGATTTACGTTTCATATGCATCTGAGAGAGGATGGGACATGGACAGAGAAGATGCGGGAAGAATTCCTCTTCTTCTTCCTCGTCCTTGCAGCGTTTATTGAAGTCATTTTATGGTACACTGAGCCTTCCGGCATGTTTACTTCTCACGTATTCTTTGGTTTTATAATCTTAAGTTAGTGTGAAGACCGTGACGCAATAATTATCATGTCTGCTTGGTAAGCCGGGCGTTCGAATCCAATTCAAATGTAGGCCTTTGCGTTAGGCCCCTAAGTTTCCAAAGCTTTGTTGCACCACTCTATTTATTTATTTAATTTTAGGGGTGCGGTCTGCTAAGGAAGAACACTCATTACGCTTTAGATCCAAACTTTGACAGATTCTTTTGTTTTCCTGATGGGATCTTGCTTTGGCCTTGCAGCTGCAACTAACCTCTCTTTGACCCTTGAGAATGTTAAACTGTTCTGTCATCACAATAAAAGATAATCAAGAATTGCGGACGCTACCGGAGCTTGAGCCGAGTGATTTAGACGGTAAAATCTCTTAAGCGCCCGGGTTCCACAAGAGTCTGTACTAAGGCATAAGGCTTTAACAATTAGAATACTTTCATATGTGCGTAACATTATTGGATTTGCAAATAATACAGCGGTTGTAGGATGTAGAGCAGGTCACAAAAACTTATAAGAACAGTAAATTGTACCCATTATGTTTGAGGCTTCGTTCGCCAGAAGATTACTTAAGAAGTTGGGAATACATTTTCGGGAGGAACTGGCAAGTTCCGAAAAAAACGAAGAAAGAAGAAAGAAATGTCATGCAGATGTGGACCTCATTAGCGTGGTGAAGTTGCTTAATGCGAGAGTCTTCAGCAACCAAAATGAGGAATCTGGCAAACAATATAGCAAATTAAAGCTCAATTTACACCAGCTTTAAAATGAAATAATCAAACGGGCACATGCATACGAGTACATAAAAGGTTGGCAGGCTTCAAGACAACCGGTGATGGTTTGGGCTCGAAAAGGAATAAGTCGGCAATGATGTCAAAACCGAAGGAAAACGGAAAGCGGAAGCCTGGAAATGAAAGGAAGCCAATAAAAAACCGACCTAGGAAAGGGAAGAGTCTAGCCGTTCCCCCTAATACGGAGGATGCCAGTCGAATTAGAAGTGTATCAGTGACGAGCTGTAGAACTTTCACTCCTACTCCCGTATGAAATCCCTAGACGAATACTCGCGCTAGCTGATAGGTTGAAGCTCTCGGCTTTCACGTGATTCGAGATGTACCGCTAAAAGGTGGATACAAATAAAATACAATACACGGTGGATGGAAATAGCATTGCGATGGTTTATGAAAGAAAAATTTTTTCGAAAGTCGTTTCCAGAAGCTAACCAAAGCTCCGCGTAAATGTCTGACATACCTACAGTCAATAAATAAATTAATAGGTTGGGGCAACAGAGCGCATTCCACACAACCACTGCCATTGGGAGAGAATGGAGAGAACCTACAATTTTCTCCCGGTTTCGAATGACTAATCGAGAAAGCGCTTTTCATGGCAATGAATTTACTAACGGAAAACTTGCCAATTCCTCGCGAAAGGCGATACTAGTAGAAAGAAATTTTTGCTTCGAAGAAGATATTGAGGCATTTAAGAACTCCGAAAAAAACCAAGGATATGGACCAGATAAAATACCATATCAGTTTTGGAAAAATATGGGTAACGTCGAACTAAAATGGCTCTATCTATAGCTAAGATTCTCATCTCCAAGCTTTTAGGAGATGATAGTCTGTCTGAGTAATTGAGGCGAAGTTGCTTTCTTCTAATGTCCAAATGGAGGAACACGGAGCTGTGTTATTTATCATTTATTCAAGCAGATGTCCCACAACTAGAAGATAATTGAGTAAGTATTCGGTAACCGAACTCGAAAGATATTTATTCTTCCTAATGACCAATGACTGAATGCTGAATGTCAATAAAAGACGCAAATCATAACGATCCGCATGGAAAGGCATCGTGATTCCTTATTCAAGTGAACCAGCATTAAATGCAAATCCTCATGTTCTGTTGGCTGACTTAGAAAAGTGATTCGACCTATATACACGAGATTAAACAAGGGTGGCTCTCAGAAAAAGAGAAATTCCAGAAGAATATGTGCTAGAGATTGAGAATAAACTCGAATGGCGCACTTGGGTTACCATTTGGTTAATAAAACTTCAATGCCACAATCCACTTACTGTCCAGAGATTTGGGAAATGGAATTTTTTCAATACCACAATTTAGCTCAAATAGCAGCGTTTTCTCTATTCAATTGCAACAAGTTCATGGTAATCGTGTTATATTTAGGTTGTACATAAATGCACAAAGGCAATTATTCCAGTGGTATTCACTAAAGCATTTCAAGTCACAATAGGTGTAGACTGTACAGTGTACTTCAAGGAAGCGTCCTGAATCCTTATTATTATCAAAACTGAATTTTGGTGCTGACCTAACCCAGTTTTTCGATATTCAAGTCGTATTATATTCATTGCAACCTGTATTCCAAAAAATAGGTACCTTCCGAAAAAGAAAATAACAATTAAGCAGAGTGTTTTGCACTATCCCAAAGAACAATCCTCACAGCCATAAAATAGAAAAAGGAATAAAAAAAGCCCAAGAGCGTAATCATACTCGCCATCGAAGTTATGATCCTTTGCCAAATGCTTCAGCTTGATTTTTAGGAAGTTGGAGTGCTTATCGACTCAAACGAATAATCGAGGCTCAAATTTTATCTTAATTTACTTCTTAATGACTTTCAAGACACAATAGCTTTACCCTTATCATTTCCAAACGCCCAAAGGAATAAAACCAACCCTTCTAATCAGCCACTGCCAAGGTTACTCCTTTTTCCACCTTTTTTTATGAAAATTTAGAAAAAGAAAAATCTCAATTTATCGCTGATATTGTCAATCCCTCATCCACCATAGTGATCATAATAATTGTGTCCAGCCCCTCGAAAGGAAAAAAAACCATCAGGCCACTTAAAAACCAAAAGTTCAATGTGCCATAAAAAATAATGGGCCATAGGCACAGCCTGCCACCTCCAATCAAAAATCCCAAAATCATTAAAAAAGCATCGCTTAAATTTCTCTCCGTTCACCTCGAAGTCATAAAAAAAATACAATTATCAACCAAAAAGTGCCCAGTCATTCGGGCTCGTTTGTCAGCATTATTACCAGCCCTTTTGTGTCCTTTTCCTTGAACGCACACAGCGCACAAAGGACCAAAATAAAAAATAGAAACTTGCCTTTCAACGAAAATGCCAAAATGATAAGGTCCCCCATTCTACCGCGCAGCCACAAAACAAAACATAAAGCGAAACTTTTTCATCATCCATACCCCACCATCACCACCCCCACCCCAGTCATCAAACGACGAAAACAAAAAAGAATAAATGTTAGAACCCAAGATATATAAATTTTTGGATCGAAAAACCCTCGTTACACGAATATCCTTGCAAAGCAACCCTCAGTTTTAACCTTCGGCAGCAGTACTAGGACCAGCAGCAACAGCAGCCGCCCAGTCAATTTTCATTAGGCTTTCTCATCTTTAATTTGCATTAGACCCTCACAAAATACCACCGAACCCTCCTCCTCTTCCGTTTCTTGCAACAACTGTCAGCACCATAGCAAGGTCAAGTACATCACATGTTTCAATTTGCTTCTAAAAACACTCCAACTCACACGTTAACTCTCGCACCCTTAACATAAAAGTTCTTCCACAAAGAAGGACGAGCCAACCAAAACATACAACAACAAAAAAAAAACCCATCCTCAATGTAAATGATGGCGAAAGTTACCGGAACGAAAAAACACTCTAACTGAAAACTTTTAAACTCACACTAGCAGCAGTGGCGTCGGCGGCGGCAGCGGCAGCGGCGGCGTAAGGACTTTGCTTCGACTAGAGAAGGGGGTGGCAAAGTGAGTGGGAAGATCCATTTTCAATTTGAAGAAAAAGAATAACATTTGCTTTGGCAAAGAAAGTAGAGAAAAGCGTGAGAGCTGAGAGGACAACCACTCACTAACCAGCCACAGCCATCACATTCCATTTACTGGGTCCTCTAAAAGTCGCGAGTTAGTTTCGCAAACCGCTACTGCAATGGCGAGACTGTTATGTTTTTTTTTAGCTACCACCGACTTGCAGGTTGGTTCCTACACAAAAATAGAGCTCTTATCACCCCTGACCATCATGCCTTTGCTCTGGCAACACCACAACGCAACCGTTCCACCCTTTCCCAGACTACCCTATCTATCTACTTATATAGAATGCTTCGACGCGTTCAGCGTACTGCATTTAGAGAACGTAACTTTTCTCATTTTTTTAACATCATCATTTTGGTTAACCAACAACATTTTAAAAGAACCTCACCTCTCCCTCCCCGGTCCTCGTCCCCATCACATTCATTCAGAGTTTAGTGAATGGACCGTTTCTTTGGTCCGAAAAATTTATAAGCGAATACATTTAGAATGGAAAAAAAATAAAAGGGATCCTCAGCGTAGTAAATCTGGGACGCAATTACATTAAGAGCTTGCTTTGATGTTATACCAACCTTCCTACCTTATTTTGGTTCGGGTTTCAGTAAAAGCTAACTGAAGAGCACCGTCCTCACCTGTGATAAGACACTGAAATCTTTTTTTTTTTTTTCATTATTATTTTTGTGTGAGCTTCCTTGCAACAACAACAACAAGAAAGGTAAACAAAAAGTAGAATTTGTTATTTCAGATTTTTTTATTCTTTCTATCTTTCAATCTTCTACTTCAATTTGCTTTGAAGTTTGTTTTGGTAATTTTTTTTTTTTTTTTTTCTGTTCTTTATTTTGATTCGAAATAAGGATATCGCCAATCGAATTATAAACTTTTTACCTATTTCAGTCTTGTTTTGTATAAGTGATGTTGGTATGGAAATAAGGTGTAGGTTCGCCTACCAAAGGAATCGTTTCAAGGCTAAGTAATGGCGAAATAGGACAACCAAATCATTTCACTTGCCAGAAGAATCCTTTTTTATCTTCTTTGCTCACTAAGCGATGAGGGTGATTGTAGCTAACAATGAGAGTGAGGAATTCCGAAGCGCTTTGAATTTTATTTCCAGATTTTAGTTCTTGGATATTTATTCCTGACTATAATCGGAAGGATTTTCGGTATCAGATAAATAGGTAATCTTATAAATTGTGGGCTAAACGGATACTTTAACGAAAGAACCTTTCACAGCAAAACTTCAAGAGGACTATGGATCACCAACATAAAAACACATTCCCCGAAATCTCAAGAATTTCTTCTTCTTCTTCATTCTCGCCGTTACGAGCATCGCGATATCAAAGGGATCACTGCTCTTTCACTTATCTGCTTTACACCAGTGATCACCTTGTGCGGCATTCAGAATGTGTTTGCAAGCCTCTCGGCTTTGGATTGTTCCATGTCTGAGGGCAACCTTCCTCTTTTTCACAAATAATCTCTTGTCTGAAACTTCTTATTCTCTCAACTGCTTTGTTGACGACTCAGCTTTTCATATTCGTTTCCAAATTTACATCCCTGCTCCTGGGATGTGGAGGTGGAACGGTTGCGGATGATAAGCTCATTGAATTCTGACCTTGACATTGACAGCATTGTTTCATGGGGTCTTATGAACCGAGTAGAATTCAATGCCTTGAAAATTCAATGCTGTCTCCTGTCGTTGAAGCTTACCATTCCTCCATTGCCATTATCCATGAATGGTACCTGCATCCAAGAAACCGAAAAGCTGTCAGTACTTGGTATGTGTGTAAACGATGATCTTCGTTGAAATGACCACAAATTTGAAGTCGCCAAAAACGCTGCTAAATGCTTAGGCTTCTTGAGACGATGTAGGAAGTTCTTCACCCCTTCTGATCTGGCTACAATTTATAAGGCCCAAAACTAGAGTGTAATTCCCATGTCTGGTCAGGTGCTCCCCAAACATCTTTGCGCCTACTTGATAGGGTACAAAATAGAGCGTTAAGACTGATAGGTGAACGTTGTCGAAACGTTACCTCTCCCTCTCTCTCTCTCTTTCTTATCGCTTTATTACAACCACTGCTCTAGTGAAATAGCCAGTTGCATTCCTTCCCTGAAACAATTTAGCCGCAACACCCGCCTCGCTAGGAAAGCCCGTCAGTTTTACCTTAAGCCCAATTTTGGACGTACATTCAAGTATAAAGATTCATATTATAGTCACACCACCCGAATGTGGAATGCTCTACCCGGCTCTGTTTTTCCTCTACAATACGATTTACAAAAATTCAAGAGCAACGTGCATCGGAGTCTCCTTTCGAATCCTCTCCTATTTTCCTAAATGCTCACACTGTGTTATAAAGCATTATAAGGGTATTAATAACCCTTTGATGTGCGCGTTAATTATAAAAAAAATGCTGATTTCGTTGCATTTGTCTATACCAGGAGTGTTTTGGTCTGCCTTCTTTTTCCTTCTTCGTGATCGTATCTGACCGTTTTATGATATTGCGTTTTTATTAGTGTTATCTGAATTTCTTATAACACTTACTTTGAGCATGATATTGAGTATTCTTCTTCTTTTTCTTCTTCTTCTTCTTTCCCTTCTCTACAATCTAACCACTTCGAAAGTGATCCAGGAATGCAAGAGCTCTCTGAATGCGTTCGGAAGACTTAATTCCTTGAGTCTCATTTGGGTTCCATGTCATCACGGCATAACTGAAGAAGAGATCGCTGATGAACTTGTTAGACAAGGATCTCAGGCAGCTTTCTCGGTCTGTACCGTCGCTACGTCTGCCAGCGTCCTCAGTGAGGGCTTCAATCAACGATTAGATCTGTGAAGAGCACAACCGTAGATGGCATGCCTTCATTGGATGCAGACAGACCAAACGTATGTTCCTCAACGTAAATAAGAAAACTGCAACATTTTTGCTATATCGTAGCTGAAAAGACCGTAGAAAGCTTATTGGGGTTGCCAGCGGGCACTTCTCTTTTGCCAATAAGCCTTTGAACGTGTTAGGCTCAAGTGATACCACGCTCTGTGAATCTTGTGGAGAAGATGAGGACACCTCAGAGAACTTTCTCTGTGAATGTCCTGCTATTTCTCGCATGAGGTCACAGATACTCGGCGCAAACATGGTGAGAGCTAGCAACTTAGGCTCCTTATCATGGCAGCGTCTCTTGGTTTTTCTACGAACATCTGGGAAGCTATAACAAAAGAAGTTTGCTATGTGGTAGTACAATGGACCGGTATTTTGGTCTGAGTGCTCCAGCTGTTCTTTTTTTTAACCTCCAACAGAAAAAAATCCCTCTCCCTCTCCCTCTTCCTTTCCCTCTCCCCTTCACTACAATGATCTGCTTATAGAACACCGTCTGCGTTGGTTTCAGCTGATGCTGATGTCGTTGCATTTCTCAGCACCAACACACTGTTTTAGTCTGTCTTTCTAATTCTTTCTGCTCACAACAACCTTATATCTGCTTTGAATTGTACAATGAAAAGTTGTGTCTATTAAAATCAACTAGCTACATCAGTATCTAAGCCTTACCGACATAATGGTTAAGAGAATCCGATGCTTTTAGCTTTATCTATGCTTATATGCTTTTAAATATTTAACACCAACTAATTCTAACTGAAAAAAGACAAGATTCCAATAATTTTAAATACTCTCATTAAACTGGGTCATAACGGTCACAGCTTATGTCTCACCAAACATAAAATAAGTCCTCCTTATGGCTCTTTCTTCGTTTAAGTAGGTACTGAGAAAAGACTAAGTAGGTAAAAGAATAATTACCCAAAAGCCATCTTAGAGATGCAATTAATTATCTGGCATCTAAAGTTAATAAATCTGCAGTTAAAGCGAAAGAACTCTAAAGCGTAAAGGAAAAATGAAGCCATTGCAAAATAAAAAATTCAGAAAAGAAAATGAGATTCTGTAGATCTTTTGAATGTGTACCTCTGTACTTATGACATTAAATAATAGTTTTAATTAAACTGCCATCAAAGTGCGCTGACATAAATGGCAGATGTTTTCCATTTATGAACTTCGAAGAAGAACACGTACGAGTAAAGGACATGATGGCTACTCACAAAAAATTACTTAAAAAAAAAAAAAACAACTTAAAGGGTTTTGAACCTTCTGCCAAAGATTCCTCTGTTTTATGATCATCTCTCTTTCAGAGTGAGTGGCAGTATGAAGGACGAACGGAACCACTGGTCTTCTTTAAAAAGATACCTCTACAAAGGATATTTTGTGCTTGAGCAAGCGTAAAATTTTGTATCTTCCTAGCCCGAAGACTTACTCGGTTCGAAAGAAAAGCAAAAACAGAAATTCGACAAGAGCAGAGAGAAAAAAAAACTGAAAAGGAAAGGGAAACATAAACATTAGAACAAAAAAAAAAGGAGCAAGGATGGATGCTTTATGTTTGTTACAATTATTGAAACAGTTCACCCACACAATTTTTAGTTATTTTTTTTTTTAACTTGTTTGCAAATCTGTTATCCGGTTAAAGGATATAATGAACGTAGCTCGATAGAGTCACTGGTATTTATTTAATTTTTTTATAACTAAACCAGACATCAAATCAATTGAATTCTTTTTAATTAAAAGTCAGGCATTTTGTGCAGGCCTACCACATTAGGAATAGGATTTAAAAGGTGGCCTTATTCATCGAAAATCGAAAGGAAACTGATCAAATTTTATAACATAGTAGTGAGCAACTTTAAGAAATAAAAGTATTTATTTTTGAGGATTTAAGATTCGTTTAGAAATATTTAAAAGAAACGAATGTGAAGCAATTGTAGTTGTCACAATCAATCCATGTAAAGGGTGTTTTTGTCACAATCGATCCATGTAAAGAGTGATTTTTTAGACGTGTGCGGTTTTCAATGAGGCAATACTTTCCCTAGAGTTTGTCTTTTTACAGCTGTCACTTGATTTATGCTCAGTCTTGTTTCCCATATCATAGTGGTAGAATTAATGCTATACGACCACTGGGCACTGCGTACGTTTGAGGTTAGGGTAAAATGGGCTGACGGTTGATCTTATTTCCGCCACAACTTAGATTAATGTTGATCCATTGTGATACCCTGGAGTATTGAAACGTCCTAGATAGATAGATAGATAGATAGATATATAATTTTATTTCCATAAAAAAGGTATAACAAAAACATTGTATGTGCTGGTATAAAATTAATTATGACAATAACATAAAGTTGCCTGTCAGGGTAAAAAGTAACAATAAAGAATTTAGCTTAGTGGATAATATAAATTAAGAAAATTCATTTAGGATCAGATTTCGATATTTTAGTGAAGATTTCAAAAACTTATAGAGATTAGAGTAGCAGCTGCCATTCAAAACATGGAAAAATTGTGTTCGGGAGAGTACGTCACTACCAAGAAATGTTCTTCTATAACTTCTAAAGATCGGTCATACTCCAACGAAGTGAAAAGTATTTTCAGAGGCATCCAAGTTACAGAGTGTGCATAAGCCATTGGTGCTTCTTTGGAAAGCTCTTCCATTTAGATTAAGGAGTCCACAGCGGGTTTTTAATATAAGGCAGATCATATCACGTGGGTTGGCGTCATTAAAGTAGTTTGGAACTTCGGTGTAAAGCAAATTACAGTAGTCATCGTGAAATTGGGATTGCTTCGCATTGCTGACAAATCCATTCCAATGTT
Source organism: Melanostoma scalare (assembly GCA_949752695.1). Taxonomy (NCBI): domain Eukaryota; kingdom Metazoa; phylum Arthropoda; class Insecta; order Diptera; family Syrphidae; genus Melanostoma; species Melanostoma scalare. The sequence continues at coordinate 224,499,287 of OX456985.1, read as the reverse complement.
TTTCCTTAAGTTTCGACAAAAGTATGTTATGCAATCCTTTCCACTCATTTACATTTATGGTGAACTCAAAGTCAATTGACGTTTCGTGGAAAAGATCTAACCATTCCTTAGCCCAGAAGATTTTCTTTCTAATGATTGCTTCCGACAGTATTCTGGATAACCTACCGTTGGAATGATGCAGTGTTTTCCGTATATAAGAAAAATGTAACTCCAGGGTTGTTAGGAACGCTTTAGGAAGTCCAGTCTCGATATGTAAGGCATAGTTGGGCGTTGTATCTGGTAGGAGAAAACATCTTTTTGGAGTATTGAAACGTCCTAAAAACCTATGAACTTATGATTTGCCAATTTTTAAACATTTTGTGGCCTTAATGAAGTTCAACAGGCTGTTGCCTATAGTGTCTGATAGTCTTTCCAGTTCGTTGAAGAAGTAACTGCCTAGGAATTTTTTCCTGGTGTGGCAGATTGGTGGGCAGTGACAAAGGAAGTGAGTGGTATCCTCATGTTCGTTTTCGTCATTGCATATCGGTGCAAAGATCCATTTTTTTTTTGTGGTATAGTAGTAGGTTGTTTCCTGTAAGAATATTCTGATCAGTGATCGTAATGAAGGCCTATTCAGGGATAGTAACCCTTTCGATCTGCTCCTATCGTATTTTGGCCATAGTTTCCTGGAGATGACACAGAAAGCCAGGTATTTCCATCTTTCGCTAGATATTCGAATTATTTTATTACCAAAGATCTGTTTAATTGCACAGGGTGGAACAATGACTGATTGGTCTATGAGAGAAGGATCAACTGTTGAGCCTTTTTTAACAGTTTAATCGCTTTTACATTTCACTGGATGCCACTGTGACCAGGAACCCAGCAAAGCTCTTCGCGACAGCAAGAAACATGCTTTGATTTTATTAGAGTGGCAGAAATCGCTTTATTGCTGCTTGGTTATCAATAAGAAAAGTATGCGTACGTTTGTTAGATTGTTTCTAAACGAAATTTGTATTGACATCGATTTTACATACATAATCAAGTTTTAAACCTGTGAGATACCTCCAGGATCGGGCGAATTAGAACTGCTTGACTATTTTTTGTGGGGTTAAGTGAAGTCGTTTGGCTACGCAGATAAGTTTGAGACTATTGACGACTTGGAAGAGATAATTATTCTGATTCTACATTAATTCATCGAGCACATAGAATATGTTATAATGACCACCTCGCCGCTGAACGTACGTTGGCGAACAACATTCTTAAAACGAATGGCTATTCCAAAAGGCAAGAAACATCCAGTTTTACGACGGGAAAGAAATGAAGTAGAGAAGACAGCTTTTCTCCCTTACGTAAAAGGCGTAACTGACAGAGTTGGGAAAGTGTTGAAGAGATTCGGTATAAAGTCCACCTTTTACCACCAAAAAGGTGAAAGACTACCTTCGATCACCAAACGATCACTTTCCATTGCAAAATCCGGGCGTCTAAGCAGTCCCTTGCAGCTGCGGGTTATCTTATGTTGGGCAAACCCAACGAAGTGTTGCCACCCGCTTAAAAGTACATTATAAGTGCTGTCAGCAAAAAACAGTGGGAAAATTCGAGCACATTCTATACAATCCAGATGGACACCGCTGGGTTCACTTCGACGAAGCTAAAGTTTTAGCTCACGAGCCTCACTATATCCCTTGGCTTATACACGAAGCGATTGAAATCAAACGCCATCAAAATTTCAATCGTTACGACAGCATCAAATTGTCGCGTACATGGGACCCCATCATCAACATCGCACGACCTATCCAAAAAACCATAAAAACATCCAGCAATCAAACAGTGCTCACTGTAACTGTTTGCTCCCAATTTTCTACTCAGCAAGAACAACAGCTTTAAATAGAACCGTCTACGCACCGCTACAACTTGCGTAGCCAAAGAAGAGAGTTTCCCGGTGACAACGCACAATGCAACTTTGGGGTGAGTACAGTATTGCACTCATTTTATATTTTTTAATATTAACGCGGATAATCCGGAATTTTAAGTTTCAAAATAGTCCCACATGTTGCAAAAAGTGGTCGAAAATTGGAATTCTCGGCTCGAATTTATACAAGCCAGAAATGGAGTTCTGTAAATCTCACTTTTTTCGAGTTCGCATCCTATCAAAACAAACGTGTCAAAATATTTAGCCCTATCACAGATTCCATCGTAGAAAACTTCCACACGGAAAGCTAAGTTACGAACTACGAAAATTTGTGTTCACAAAATCCGAATGGAATCGAAGAAAGCATTGCCAGTTGCCACACTAAATACCGCCATGCTGGTTTTCTAAATCAGCTGTCTTACGCCAAATGTGCAAGACCATTTACATTTTCCTGCAAACGCAACTGCTTTCGTTTAGTAAGACGACAAATTTACATTCCACTCGGATTTGGTGATACCAAATCTACGAATTTAGAAATTCGTTCCACTCCGATTGGATTATGTGATAGTTACATCGGGAAACTTAGACTTTTTTCGATTACGATGGAATCTGTGATAGGGATTGGAAGTTTGGTAAGTGATTCTCGTTCAGTTAACTTAGGTATACTTCAAGGACCTGACTGTATCCCATTTTATTCTTGGTATTTATAAATTTTTAGTCAGCGCTTCTTTTCTTTAGTAGCATTTTCTCTTCGCAGATGATCATGACATTAGTTACCACTTAATCTGATAGCTGAGATTAGCCACGATACTGATCCGCTGATATATGATTTCGCATAAACGAGTTAATTATAAATAGAAAAACTAAACTATGTTTTCAGTTTCTGTAAGGCTCTAATATTTAAATGAGAAGAAGTCAAAAGAAAAAGAAAAAGTTTCTTAATATTGTTGATGAACGGCTATTCTTTTGTAATCTTGTGAAAAGAACATTCTGATCATATCTGTTCAAAAACTGTCAATTATTTCAGAGGAGACAATATCTTAAGAAGCTTTGGTCCCTAAAAAACTTGAATAAAACCGTTTGGAAACTTATTTGGTTTCAAAGCAGTTTTAAATGATACTATTTAGGATCCAAGCGAGATTGAGAAAAATTCTTTAAAACAGTAATAAGAATAAAAATATTGCATTTTTGACACAAACAAGCTTTATTAGTAATCGTTCAAAAGCTTAATCAATAGAAACTTTTTTGTGACTGTTTTGTGACGAAAAAAACCAAAGAAACATTTCACAGCTCGGCATATAGAAAAAATAGTGACTGTGAAAGTACACTTAGTTATTGATTCTTTCATTGTTAAGTTAGAAATATCCATCCAAAGTGTAGTTTCTTCAAGTTTCATATGAGTTGGAAACTAGTTGTTCGTAACATAATGGAATAAGGTTACTTCTAAATCACTTATACGAGAAGCAACAGGTGTAAGTTATTGAACTGTTTAAATTGCAGCTTCAACATTGAAACTCTATTAAGGCCAAATGTAAAGCACATAATTTTAACAACTCATATGATTTGCGGTTTTTTACTAAAGTAGGAAAACTTTTCAGAAACAACTAGCAACTTAGTCGTTTGAGAAAATATTTAACTTTTAGCTTATGTAACAAGACAGTCACTGTCAAAATTCAATTGAGTGCCACTCGAGAGGTCACCAAGAGAAATGCTAAGGATGTTAGATACATTGAAATCGGAATACTGAACTGTTTCTAAGTACTGGTGTATAGGGTGTGCTTAAACATCCTGACACACTTTATCGCTTATATACAGGTCCACACTTTGCCCTCCTTGAACTGTCAAAGGTCACTGGAATTTCTTTCAATTCTTTTCTTTTTCAATTTGCTATTGAAAGCAATCCTCCTTAGTGTTACCCTTATTTTCTTAACAGCCCTTTAAAAACGAAATCCCCATATGTACGCACTCTTTCTATAACAATACCAAAATATAGGTACTTTTAAAATGAAAAAGGAAAAAGTAGGCATTTCTTTCAAAGCTAATTACCCCACATCGTATTGCAATGCTTGTATCAAAGTCCTCTTTATATAACATCCACCCCCCTCGTTCTTATACCCCGACCCTAATACAATTCCCTATAGTAGTGTTTCTCTTGTGTCTATCTTTCTCATCTACGCCCAACTCAAACGCTCAAAGGGATGATAACAACTTCTTGTTTCGTTGTCGTCCTCATCGTCGTTGTTGTTCGTTGAACTAATTTTTAACACAAAACCCTCACGCCTATTCGGGCACAAACCAACCCAGAGCTCCAGTCTTGCTATGCTCCGATGATAAAATGAAGAGAGAGAAAAAAAACGTAAAGAAAAATACAACGACGACAAAAAAAAAAATGAGGGTACCTCTGGGAATCCAAATAATTTCTAACGTCCTTTTTTATCTGTGCCACCTTTTGCTACCACCACCGCACACCATTATACCGAGTAACCGGATAGAATGGGAGAAAAAAGCAATAAAAGGAAAAGACCTACATCATTATTTCATTAGAGTCCCAGAAGGATATTCGAATTTATCGACGTATTTGCAGGCTCTGATGGCATGGCACACAGAGCCGATCTGAACATGGCCTCTCTACTCACTCGAAAGAGCGGACACACATAGTAGGCTTTAAAAGAAAAAAAAACAATTTACTCCCACTATCTTCTCCCTGTCAAAGGAAACAGTTAACGTTGAAGAAATTCAAAAAAAAAAAAAAAGACATTGCTTTTGAGTTTTGTGTATAGGAACGTGCTGAGTTGTGCGGGTATGGTTTCGGCTTTGTTTGCTTACGAAATTGTGTGATACCTACGTTTAAGTACTTTCAAATAAGTGCGTTTGCTGGGTTATTATCGCAGTGGATCCGTGATTGTAGCCTCTTTGTTGAACATAATGTGTGTGCTCCTCAAATTAAGATCATATCTTGACCGAAAACGAAAATGCCGGTGTTTGAGGTACAGAAAGTGAATGATCAAAGTTAAAGAACTTTACGACAGGGTATAATATAATAAATTGCAAGGAAATATCATGCAAAGCCCGTAACCAATTCGAAACAGCTCGGAATGATATTAATGGGAGCATTTTGAATGATAAATTTGGTAGGTACCGGAAACGGTTTCAACGATTTGGGCCATTTAAATTACAATTTCAAATGACCTACGCAATGAATTCTGAATGGTCGTCGAAATAACCACAACTTCGGTTTCGATTGCCTCTCAGGTGGAAAATGATAGGATTCACGCTTCAAGGTCAGTAAGGAACTCATCAAAACCATTTATATCGAAAAAGGATTTCGACAAGGCGATAAAATAGTATGCGATCGAAAATATTGTACAAAACTCAAACGTCAATACCAGAAGCATAATCTTTCGAAAATCAGCAATGGTCGCGGATGATATTGACGAAATCGAAAACAACCCAATGAGTTGTAAAAAAAAACCTTAGTTTTATAGTCCTCAAAAGGCGCTAAACCACAAAATCGCACAAATTCCTGTCTTTTGAATAAAAATACATGGCATTTGACAGCCCTCAACTTGCCCCAGCAAAAAAAAACTTAGGGCGAGTTGAGGGCAAACCCAGGTCAACCCTAGGGCTAAAAAAACACTCACTTTGACATTCAGGACGAGTTTAGATTTATCAAAAAACACTTTGTGGCGACCCCAGGGCGACCCTAGGGCCCCAACGAACAAACCTACTATGCTTTCTATGATTATCTCAACTTTAAAAATCATATTCCAACTAATTGCAATCAGATAGTCTGAATGCAGTACTCCTTAACTGAGTATTTTATTTTGAAGGACGAGTTAATGTAAAGTTAAAAATAACAAGCCGTTCCAACACCGTGCGTACGTTTATTTTTAATTTTGTGTTGTTGGAACTTAAGAAGGCAGCAACCAGCATTCTTATAAGACTTAAGTGTAACCATCATAACTAAGCCCACAGTGACTAGAAAAGTTGACGGAAACACAGAATTAGATACGAGTACCTACTCGTACATAATTCTGTGTTTCAGATTACATATCTGTTATACTTTTCTCATTGAACCGATCATTATCATAGCACCCTCCCATTTTTGAAAACTAGCTACCAAAAATATTGAAAAAACTCACTGTTCAATCGGTGCTTCTACCGAATGATGTAGGCTAGATCACAGTGTATCACTATGATTAGCAAGGGTGGTTACAGTGCAACACTATAACACCTTGAGATGATAATGAAGAGGTTTCAAGCAGACTCACTTGAAGGTTCGTGTAAAAGTCTTGGTTGGTTATTTCAAAATCATGCTTTATTTCTGATTGACTTAATATTTATACCTAAAAATTGCTTACTCTACATATTTACAAATGTGCATAAGAAAACAAAACAAAAGAAAATAATTTATAGTTCGAATATCAAATGACGTTACTGAATTGAACATTAAAGAATTATTGCTGACAAGTAATGAACATAAAAAAGGTGTGAATGAAAACAATACAAATTAAATGATATTATTGCTGATAATGCACGAACGAAAAAATACAATTTTATCCCAAAGACAAATAACTGTTTTATTGCTGACAGCAGAAAAGTTACCAAATGCATACAGTGTGATTGAAAATAGAATGCAAAGAAAAAAGATAAATAATCTTAGTGACGTAGAAAAACTAAGAGTGCAAGAATGTAAACATCCTGCCCCGCGCTGATGATCCCAGGCTTCATCAGAAGGTTAGTTTCTAGATGGATATGGTACAACTTGATGAGTTGGTTGTCCGCGGAGACGGAACTGGATGAGGGGGCTTCTGTCGTCCCTTTATTTTCTTGTAAATAAAGAAGATAAGTGCTATGAAAATGATAATTAATCCAACTGAACTCGAAACAACATGAGGAGTGTTATGAAGACTGATTGTAGTAGGAAGCTCAAGCTGTTGAAGTTTAATTTGTTCTCGAAGTTTATCTAGCTCAAGACTGAATGAACTGAGGTTAAACATGTTGTACTGAGGAGAGGCTAGGCGAATTACGTCTTCACTGTGTATATTATTGTTAGTAATCCTGGTGTATGAGGCTTGAACCGTTGATGAATAAATTTGTTGGCCTTGAAGTGTTAAGTGCTTGTCTTTGGCTACGCAATTGGGCTGAAGTTTCAATAGCCCACTTCCTTTCAATGCTAAAAATGAGGTTTGATGATTACAAACAACATTAAGCACAGCTTCTTTGTTTAATGAAAATATCCATTGATTTGTGTCAGGAAGTTTCGTCCATACTGATTCCGCCTTGACAAATTTCAGTTCACAGGTGGAAATCTCTGAGTTATTGTTGAGTAAATTCATCTCGCACATACTCAAATTGGTTCCAGATTGATACACCGGGTGAGTTTGCATACATAAATGATGATTTCCATTGAGCGTTGAACATTTTGAAAGTTCACCTTCAGTGATTGGATAATATTGGTCATGATGAGCACTTACTGCTAGCATGTCAGTTGAGGGTTGAATAATCATGTAAGTATTATTAGCTGGTGCCGGAATGGGAATAAGCTTGTAAATTGAAAATTCCTCTAAGCTGAGTAATGGTACTTCTATTTTGAAAGTTATGTAATTTGAACTGATGTGACCCTCCACATTCATTAGGTTGTAGAGTTGTAAAATTTGATCGGGTTCTACGGCGATGCGAAGACCTGGAGGAAGATGATTTCTTATTTTTGCTACTTCGGTTACGAGTTGTTGATGAGTGATTAAAAGATGATTTACTCGTCCACGGTGCGTGTCAGTCAGAACGTCTGCTATAGCTGTCTGCATTCTCTGAATGTTGATGATAACTAGTGTTGCATGCGTGCACCATGATAAAAATAATTCCTTCATTTTAGTTTGGTACAATTCTTCAGTGACATTGCTTAAACTGTTGAACAATTGACTAAGTTGTTGGTCAAGTGCTTGTTTTCTTTTGATTGAATCTTCTTGACTCAATCTGACAATGTTGATAGTGGAATCTACGATGGAGGTATGATTTTTTAGTAGTCTCATAAGATGGTCTTCGTTTAACTCGATGCCTTTAAATTTTTGAGATATATCTTCAGCATATTTAGAGTCGAGGACTCCAAAAAGTGAGTTTGCTATATTTCCAACAACATCGACGGCGCCTCGTCTCCTTCTTATAGATAATTTGGTAGTTCCGATCAGGTTGTCTTCATTGAGCTCGTTTTTGATGACTTGAAACTGGTGAACCATTTGAAGACACAGTTCGTTACCGGATAGTTTTTTACAAATGTGGTTAAGTATTGTAGTTGTATTTTCCAAAGCTTCAAATTCCATTCGGTAAGGCTCGAGGTTGTAGAATACTATGATGTTCCATTTGTTATGAATCAGGCTGATTGTTCCGTGTCGGTGAAAATGCATTCCTGGTGAAGTGTTGTTGAAAGTTGTTACTTCAATGTCACTTGTCAATACTGCTGGTAAAAGAAGACCAATCAAAAGCATCGTAGTAAGCGGATTAAGATTTGTAGAATTTCTCGCTGCCTTTGACGTTGTTGTTTCATCAGGAGTGGATCTATCGCTTCTCCGTTTTCGATCTGTTGATGGCGGATTCAACTCGACTTCATCATTTTCTATGAGGGGGGCAAGCTTATGTATGGGGCGCCTCAACATGCCAGATTTAGTTCGCACGTCAGCGACACGTACCAAGCCGTCCTTTCCGACGTGGATATGCTCGATTCTGCCAAGTGGCCATTTCATTGTTGGCGTATTGTCTTCTTTCATGATAACAATGGTACCAATTTTGATATTGTTTGATTGTTTTTTCCACTTTGTTCGATATTGAAGCTCGTTAAGGTATTCCAGAGACCATCGATTCCAGAATTCTCGTTTTATGTGTGCTACTAATTTCCACCTAGTCAGTAGGCTCCCACGTACTGGTTCAGCCTTGGTATCAATGGTTGCCCTTAGTGACTCCCCAATCAGAAAATGACTAGGTGTTAATGCATTCAGATCACTTGGATCGTTGGACATTGCTGTCAAGGGTCGTGAATTAAGAATCGCTTCAACTTCTGCTGTGATTGTGCAAAGTTCTTCGTAGGTTAGTGAAGCGTTAGCCAATTTGCATTGTAAAAGACGTTTGGCGGACTTGACTGCGGCCTCCCACAATCCTCCGAAATGTGGTGCTCGGGGAGGAATAAAGTGGAAATCAATACCCTTTGAACTGCACGAAGTTGCGATTTTATTTTGCGCCTGTGCTGAGTATATATTTGTTTTTAGTTCTTCTAGTTGATTTTTGGCGCCAACGAAATTCGTGGCATTATCGCAATACAGATTTTTTACGTGTCCACGCCGACTCATAAATCTTCGTAAGGCTCCCAAAAAAGCTTCAGTTGTCAAGTCGCTAACAACTTCGATATGGACAGCCTTTGTCGCGAAGCAGCAAAACATTGATAGATAGCATTTTTGTGGACGACTTCCTCTTGTGCGGTAGTGAACCCATAATGGGCCGCAAAAGTCCACACCAGTATTAATGAAAGGACGTGCTGGTTGCACTCTTGTGCCTGGCAAATTTCCCATCATCTGGGAATACATCTGTGGTTTTGCTCTGATGCAAAAAGTGCAATGTTGAGTGATGGAACGTGCAATGTTTTTGCCCTTTATCGGCCAAAATCGCTGTCTCGTGATTGCTAGAAGACCTTGAGGCCCAATATGATTGTTTTGAATGTGCAAGTCTGTCATGATCATTTCAACGTATGGATGTGAATATGGTAACAGGATCGGATGCTTGCTATCGTAAGATAATGATGACTCTTGAAGTCTACCTCCAACACGTAGAATATCGTCCGCGTCTAAAAATACAGCTAGGCCCTTCAGTGGACTATCCTTTTCCAGCTCCTTATTTGCCTTGAGGAAACAAATGTCTTTATAAAAGCCGTGGAATTGAATTTCCTTGACGAGGAATTGCAAAGAAGTCTCTAGTTCTGAAGTTGTTATTGGCCATGCAGATTTGTTCCTTTTTTGGTTCTGCCTCACTGAATTTAGCGACTCCTTTAATTTACCTGACTTGACGAGACTTGTAAATCGAAAGCAGTATGCCATTATTGTCTTGAGCTTAGGGAAGGAATTGGAATGTCTGATTCCTTCGAAAATATCGTGTTTTTGAGTGTCAACTTTACTGGTTACCAAGGCAGCGTTCTTCCTTTCATCTGACCACGTTTTACTGTTTTTAAATGGTGGTGGCCAAATTGCTTCTGAACCATGTAAAAACCGAGGACCAAATTTCCATAATGTATGATCCTGCAATTTTTCTGGGGATATGCCTCTTGATAAGACATCTGCCGGATTTTCTGATGATCTTACATATCTCCAATTATCAGCGCTCGTGTGTGATTGGATCTTGGCCACTCGACGTCCAACAAAAGTCTGAAAGGAGTCTGCACTTGAATTGATCCAACTCAATACAATTTGAGAGTCAGACCACAGAAAGCTACTAGTATTGCCCAAGTTTAGGTCTCCCTTTACTCGTTGTGATAGTTCGGCAGCTAACAGTGCCGCACACAATTCTAGACGAGGTATTGTCATTGATCTCATACCTGATGCTGTTTTGGTAGTTGGTGCGACTCGAGATTTTGAGCATAACAGCCGCACTATGACTGTACCTTCTTTATTGAGGGATCTGATGAATACAGCAGCTCCGTAGGCCCTTTCTGATGCGTCTGCAAATGTATGGATTTGCACTGATGATGGAATGTGATGACTGAAGACGTGTCTAGGAATTTGGAATGTATCTAGTTCTCGGAGACCTTTGTAGTATTTATCCCATCTGGTGTGCATTTCTTCTGGTAAGGCAGCATCCCAGTCGTATTTAAGCTCCCACAGTTCTTGGAGGAAAAGTTTTGCGACAACTACCACTGGAGCGACTATGCCGAGAGGGTCAAAAAGACGTGCTATATCTGAGGCCACAGATCTTTTGGTAAATCTTTTTGATGTTCGATAATTTGTTTTAATGCAAAATATGTCGGATTTTGGTCGCCACATTAACCCAAGGGTTTTGACACTGCTTTCGTTACGATCGTCGCTGAGTGAAATCTCTTGGTCTTCTAATGGGACGTTTGCGAGCAATTGTTGTTTGTTGGAGCACCATTTTTTTAACTGGAACCCTCCCTCGCGCAGCAATGCTGACAATTGAGTCTGAATTTCCTTTGCTTCGATCATGCTATCAGCCCCTGTCATGACGTCATCAACATAGAAGTCCTTCTGCAATACTTGTGAGCCTAGGGGGTACTTCGTATTGTATTCTTTAGCCAATGCTTGGAGGCACCTTGTCGCAAGATAAGGAGCTGACGTAGTTCCATATGTGACAGTTTGAAGCTTATAACATTTGATTGGTTGATTCTGATGGGAGCGCCACCATATAAGTTGGAAGTGTAGGTCTTCTTTACGTACGAGAATTTGGCGATACATCTTTTGAATGTCAGCCTTGATTACAAATCGGGGCAATCTATAACGTAATAGAATCGTAAACAGGTCATCTTGGATTGTTGGTCCGGCATACAAGATGTCATTTAACGAAGTATTAGATGATGTCTTTGCAGAGGCGTCAAATACCACTCTTAGTTTTGTGCTGCTACTGTCTGGTTTAAGAACACAATGATGAGGCAAGAAGTAGTGTGGTGTAGACACTGTTTTGAAATCTATTTCCGTCATGTGCCCCAGCTGGATGTACTCGTTCATAAATTCAGTGTACTGTTTCTGTAATTCTGGATGACGGTTCAGCCTGCGCTCCAAGGCATGAAATCGATTGAGAGCTATGTCACTTGATGACCCTAATTTAGTTGGATCGTCAGCGAAGGGTAAGCTGACAATGAATCTTCCGCTCGTATTTCTTGATGTTGACTGATTGAAATATTCTTCACATTTCTCTTCTGCGATGGTTCGCTTTGAGTTGGAGCACGGGAGTTCTTCGGTTTGCCAGAACTTGGTAATTGCATTTTCGAGAGAAGATTCTTCAGCGAATATTCCACATGTTGTAGTTGTTGTTGACCCAGCCTTCACCCTTCCGGTCACTATCCACCCCAATAATGTGTTTTGTAGAAGTGGTAGATTGCTTCCAAGTTTAATCTGCCCAACGCAGAGTAATTGATGGAACAACTCGGCTCCTATAAGGAGATCAATGTGGTCAGGCTTATTAAATTGAGAGTCTGCTAGTTTGACATTTCCTGGAATTTTCCACGTTGAAACATCGAACGCTTGTGTTGGCTGAGGTGATATGATTTGAGGCAAAACTATGGCCTCAAGCCTGGCGGTAAAATCGGTAGTTTTAGACCTAAGACTAATGTTTGCCCTTTTCTGGGCACCTCTTTTGCAGCTTCCGACACCTTGGATGATCATAGGCTTGAAGGACAGTGGTATCTTAAGCCTTCGTATCATTCTTTCTGTGATGATACTTATCTGTGACCCAGAGTCCAACACCGCACGGCAGTTGATGGTTGAACCGTCTTGTCCCTCTAAGTTCACGATGACTGTGCTGAGAAATACATAACTCTCCTTCTTGTTTATTCCTGCAGCTGCTAGTGTTGTGTTTTTGTTGGTGGATTCTTGAATTGGTTGCCCAATACTGTGGTTATTAGAGTTCGGCAGCTCCCTCTTTGTTAAATGTACCAACGTATTGTGTTTTTTTGAGCATTTTGAGCAGCTTCCGTGACGACAATCATAGGAGGTATGACCATCCTTCAAACAATTTACACACAATTTGTTGTTTCTTACATGACTTAATCTGTTCGATGGTGTTAGATCAAGGAAGGCACGGCACGCATATAATTGATGTGGAGCCTTACACAATGTGCAATCCTTCTTCTGGGTGGTTATAGAACTTGTCACCTTGAAGCCATGGACTCGTCTTCTTTCTTCTTCGTCTCTTTTGCTGCTCTTGCCTCCAATTGCTTCGAGTGACTGGAACCTTGTTTCCAAAAACTTCAAAAATATATCCAAAGGCTGCAATTCCTTGGGCTGTTTTAGGGACTGCTCCCAAAGGGTTAGAGTATTCCGATCCAATTTTTTCATCAGAATACTCATTACGAGTGGGTCCCAGTTTGCTATGTCAATTTTTAGGTTTTTAAGACCCAGCAGGCATTCGACTGTAGTGTCGTGCAATGCCTTTATTTGATTTGCTGTTTCCTGATGACAAGTTGGTTGCGCCATTAATTTATTGATAAGTGCTGAAACAAGTAGCCGAGGGTTTTCGAACCGCTCAGTAACTACCTTCCAAGCAGCGTGGTAGTTGGCGTCTGAGGTGGGGAAGTGGCGTATCAGTTTTTCTGCTTCACCTTCCAGAGTTGTTTTTAGGTAAAACAACTTTTGGCAATCGGCTATTTTTTGATTGTGGACCAATTCGGTAAACAAGTCGCAGTATTGCCTCCAGGTCAGGTAGTTTCCGTCAAACCTTGGCAAGGTTATTTTAGGTAATTTTGCCGTTTGCCTCAATGTGTCAGCTTGATGGGAATCAGGACGGCCTCCTTCAAGTTTGGTTGACAACATGAGGAGATTTTTCTGGACTCTGTCCTCGAATGCGAAGTACTCTTCGATGTCATAACCTGCATTCTCTGGGTCTTCTAGGAGCTCAGCAATTTTTTGATGAACCTCCTCCATCTGTGACCAGACGCCTTTTGTTTGGTCGATCTTTAGGCGGCAACACGTGCTTGAATACTCTTCTGCGCTCTCCTCTATGTTTTCCAGCAATCGCTTCAATGACTGCAGGATTGCCCTTTGCCTTCGAAAGACCTTTGTTGTGTCGATGTCCTGGTTCGGTGTTGAGGTTAGCGAATGAGAAGTAGCTTCACAATGTTCCCTTGCGAATACCTTTTCAGCTTGTCCTTCCGATGTCCCAGCCCTCATCACGTTTTCCTTTGCTGATTCTTTTTCAGCTTGTTTTTCCGATGTCCCAGCCTTCATCACGGACAGAAGGTATTGTGTTAGCGATTGGTAGAGTTGCTTGACCTTCCCAGCTGTGTCGCCCTGGAAGTATGGTGTATCGTGTTTTCCCCCCTCCTCGATGTCATTGTGATTCTTTTCGAACTCACTCCAAAGATCTTCAATCAACACCAACCGCTTCCTTGCATATTCTGCTGTTTTCCTTTCCGGTCCGTCCTTTGCAATGTTGGATTGCAAACGCAGCAATTCATCGGTGATGACCTTCTGCCTGGCACCCTTTGTGTAGATATCCAGTTCATCCTCCATAGTTTAAATTTTTGGATCGTCGCGTCGTCTCTGGATCTCTCTCTGAAGTTTTAGTCTTCAATGAGTTCAATGAATTGAGCAGATTTCAATGTTGCAGTTTTGCCAGTGTTTTAGCCCTGGCAACGCTTTAAGATACGTTCAATTAAAATGCCAATGTTATAGCCTTGGCAACGCGTTTGGTAGCGAAAATTGCTTCTTACTGCTGGTGAGGGAAGCAATAATCACGTCGGGGTCACCAAATGTTCAATCGGTGCTTCTACCGAATGATGTAGGCTAGATCACAGTGTATCACTATGATTAGCAAGGGTGGTTACAGTGCAACACTATAACACCTTGAGATGATAATGAAGAGGTTTCAAGCAGACTCACTTGAAGGTTCGTGTAAAAGTCTTGGTTGGTTATTTCAAAATCATGCTTTATTTCTGATTGACTTAATATTTATACCTAAAAATTGCTTACTCTACATATTTACAAATGTGCATAAGAAAACAAAACAAAAGAAAATAATTTATAGTTTCGAATATCAAATGACGTTACTGAATTGAACATTAAAGAATTATTGCTGACAAGTAATGAACATAAAAAAGGTGTGAATGAAAACAATACAAATTAAATGATATTATTGCTGATAATGCACGAACGAAAAAATACAATTTTATCCCAAAGACAAATAACTGTTTTATTGCTGACAGCAGAAAAGTTACCAAATGCATACAGTGTGATTGAAAATAGAATGCAAAGAAAAAAGATAAATAATCTTAGTGACGTAGAAAAACTAAGAGTGCAAGAATGTAAACACTCACCTTCTCAATAAACGAAAATCCTTTTTCTGCAATCAAGTTGATCCAACAAATGGATAAACCATTTACCGAATTAGGTACAGAGACATACATACATTATGCAGGTACCTATGCCTTTACATGCACACAAATTTCACAACACATTTTCACTGCACTTCCTTTTCACATTTATTAATCAAAATGGACGACCAGAATAAGCTATAGAACAAACTACCTAAAAAAATATACACAAATTGAAAACAACCACGGCAGCCATTTTTAGCTTTTAAAACAAACAAACAAAAAAAATATTAGGACAACCGTGAATCGAGGCTTTTTTTACTTTGGTAGCTATTTTTTTTAACACGAGGGAAAAATAATAGGATCGACCTTTAAAAATATATTGACTTCTCAATTTATATTTTAAAAACACGCACTTTCTTTCTTAGCCATTTAAACAGAAAAAATTAGGGATGAATTTCCACACTACAAGCACAGCACGAACACACTTTGTTTCCGATTGAACTTAATCTAGCATCCGACACGTCTGACAATGACAACCGCAAGTTCAACAATGCAATATGCAAATAAGAAATGGGCAATGCGTACCAACAACGGAGAGCGGTCCCAAATCTCAATGCCAGAAAAGTGTACTCAAGGAACGGTAAATATTTGAGAGAAGGGGAGAAGACATATTTTGCGGAAGCTGGACGCGCGTGAACCGTGAACAACATAAACAGAAAATATAATACAAAACAAAATATTATGTGTGAATTGAGAATTGACCCGTTACATCATACATGTCCCAATCACAACACAACAAGACAACTTCTGTCGAGATCATAAGAAAATGAGCAAAACATTGACCGATTGAAAGCCAATAGCCAACATCTGCAGCGATGGCGAAAACCGTTCGTTTATTCATTGCACAAAACGCAATATGGAGTGTGTAGGTAGCAGCGTTGCCAGATCTTGTTTTTAGTAAATTTTGAATTCTAAACGTCTTATGCTGGGCTTACATGAATCTGCAACTGCAGAAGAGCAGAAAAGTAAAGCGGGACAGATGAAGATTATAAAGTACAAAAGTTAAAAAGAGAGACGAATAGAATTATGGTTGCAGATGAACATGTTCATCTGCACCCATAACTTTTCATATGCAACCATAACTAAGGAAGTGCAGATGGTGCGTTCCCTCTCTATCAGACAAGTATGAATTTTGCATTTTGCGTCTTTTTCCGATTTTCATCTGCACTTGCAGATGCATGTAAATTCACCATTAAGTGGCATGAAAAACATATTTAGTTGTTTTATTGCTACCAATCTTCCAAACATAATGAAAAATTGTGGTAAACCATTAATTTGTTTATATTTATAAAAGTCTGTGAGTAAAATGCAAACAAACTAGCAAGGGAATCAGCAACATATTTGTGTTTCTCTAAAGATTCGACTTATTCTCTAATGTTTTTCTCCGTAATAAATGCTTTTTCAATAAGTGGTCTTATTTAAAATAGCCCGTAATTTTTTAAAAACAGTCATGAATTAGACAATCACTAAACTGTTCAAAGTTGAAGACAGATGACAGATTAAACAAAAAAAGCAGAAACAACGCATTGAAACTAGTAGAATCTTAAAAAAAAAAAAAATTGTGAAAACTTTGCAGGATAATAAATTGGCATAACTATCCAGCAATTGTGATAATGTTGGAAAAATTCGAACTCTTGGGATAAATAAGTAATGTGATCAATCGAGTTAATGCACAACGCTAAAGAACACTTGGAAATATTGATGTTGTAACCTGAAGTGTTGATAAAAAAATCAGAAATTTTAATTAAAAATAAAACCATTAATTTAAATAAAACCATTCGAAATTTTATAAAAAAAAAAATTATATTGATTAAGACTATTCGGAAAACTTAAGAATATTAGATATTAAAATCAAACAACAAAAATAAAACATCCACAGCGTTTGTTTTTCTCGAGAAATTATTCAATTCGAAAACGAGACTGCAGGAACTGTTAGTGTGAATAGATTGGCCTATCTAATGATGATTTCTTACAATATGGCCAATATTATCTTACAATATATTGATGACGACATTTCTTTTTAACATTTTGTGTTTCGTGTAAAGTTAGATACCAGACCGTTTGATTTCTAAAAGAGTCATTCGAAATTAAGATTGCTTTCTTTGGGTCTACGTGAATGATAAATTCTATATCAAAAGTCCGAATTGATTGGAAAACTTAAAGCTGCAAATGTGCGAATGGTTGAGGAACATTTCCTGGAAAGAATAAATATTTCTGCAAAGCAAACATAGCAGTAGTGGCAGTTTGGCTGATTTGTTTTTTATGGTGGGTTTATATACATGCATCTGCAAGTGCAGATGAAAATCGGAAAAAGACACAAGATGTAAAATTCATACTTGTCTGATAGAGAGGGAACGAACTTCCTTAGTTATGGTTGCAGATGAAAAATTATGGGTGCAGATGAACATGTTCAAATGAAAATGCAAATAATGAAAAAATCGCTTAAAAATATTCTCTTCTAAAATCAAAATTTTAAAACTTAGTGTAGGATTTGAAGAATTTTGAACAACTTAGATAAAGGTTGGTAGAGTTAGTCAGGGTCCAGATTCGACAAGAGTGAATTTTTATTGTGTATAAAAAAAAGTGTTTTTTTTTCAATTGGAGGTTTTTAAAATACCAGCTGGAGCACTCAGACCTATATACCGGTCCATTGTAGGTACTATCAAAAAATCGTATACACTCTCTTATTAAGATTCCGCAAGATTGAAGGTAAGTTTTTTGACAGAAGACATGTAAAGGGTCCGACATCTAACGTTTTTTTTCTCAACTAGCGTTTATTTCGTGTATACGCTTGAACAACGCTGGGAAATATTGCAACATTACTTTGAAAATCCGATGCTGATTTTGCCAAAAATAATCAGCTTTTCAGATGAAGCTCATTTTGATCTTGGCGGGTATGTAAACACTGTCGCATTTTGGGTACAGAAAACATGCACGCATACATTGAAAAACCAATAGACCCAAAACGAGTCGCTGTTTGGTGCGGATTTCGGTCCAGAGGCATTCTTAGAAAATGAGCAAGGAGTGGCCGTTACAGTCTATAGCGATCGTTATAGGGCCATGTTGATCGAATTTTTGTTCCCAAAAATTGAAGAGGAGGATATTGGCAACATTTGGTTTCAACAGGACGGCCGGCGGCGCTACGTGCCAATCAGCCGAAGCTACACTCGATGTTTTGCGCCCTGTTTTTGAAAAAAAAAAAGTTACTTGTACACTACCCTTAAAAACAACTCATGTTTTTTCAAAGCCTGAGTTTTCAGAGGGCTGTGAGTGTAAATTTTTTTCTCACTCTTGTAGTTCATTAAACTTGTATAGGTAACATTGTTTTTGTTTGAACTTGATGATACTCACTGAATAATTCTCTGGAAGCAGTTTACATTACCCATCCCAGATCAAAATATTTAAATTTAGGAAAAGAATCGGTGATTCTGGCAACGCTGATATGTAGAGACCCAACTTAGTACCAAGTATGTACCTATAGTACCTACTATGCAGCAGGGTTGTGAATTTACTACAAGTGCAGTGATTTACTTCACTTTTTTTCCGAAGAACAGATCTACTACCTTTAAATAAAATCTATGGCTACTGCACTTTTCGAACAAGCATTTTGGGATCGAGTTACAGAGATATTCGAACTATTGCTTCTGATGATTAGGAGGAGGCAAAATTTCTTTAGATTGAGGTTCTAGTCCCAGGAGAATCTTATTGTTTTTCCCCATGGGTTGTATTTCACGAGGAATTGGCAAGTTTCTATCAAGACTAATAAATTACCAACATTGCCATGAAAAGCACTTGTATTGGTTATCAATAATTTTAAGCAACAGATTTTCTACTAAGAGTAAGGCATGGGTAATTTTACCGCAAAAGGAGTCCTAGTAACAGCTTTAAATTAAAAAGAAAATAAATTTATATCGGTCCCGACTAAAAAAAAAACACTTGATTTTATTTGATATATTACATAGGTAATGTGTCTCCATAAACATTTCACAAAAAAAAAAAACCCCTTAAAAGATAAACAAACATCAGTATCTGCGCGATCAACCCCATCAACGCTCCAATTCAAAAAGGAAAACTGCTGCTACCGTCCGTGTCGGTCGGTTCTTGTGATGTATTGCCACCTCTACTGGTAACCAATTTCATACTAAATCACCGAACAAAACGAAAAATAAAATTGCCCTCCCTTTCCCCATATCATGCATAAAACAACAACAGCAGCAAAGAAAAAAACACTCTCAGTACACACGATTCGACACTAATATACTCCGGTGGGTTGGAATTGGACTATCGCAGTAACCTGAGCGCCCAAAAGAAGATTTATTGCATGGAAAAACCATACACCTATACAGTTGAATAAAAAAAAAGGAAAACCTGGAAAAGTTCAACCAAATATGAAGGTAAAAGTGGAAAAAAGAATAACAAAATGAATAAACCCCCACTGTGTGCACAAACTGTGAAGTGGAACAAGGGGTGGATACTGGGTATTCGGTGCACCTTTCGGGTAAAACAAAAAAATCACCTTATACCTAGCTTCTCCAGACACTGAAGTAGACCTGCTTAATCGTCCACGAGCTGAGAATCTCGCTCCAGGAACTCAGCTTTCCATTAAATATTTTCCAAATTCACACACCTCCCTCACGACCCCACAAATGCCGATGAAACATTAAAAATTAATTAAGAAATTTCCAAATGGATATTCTTTGTCTTCGTTTTAATCCATCAGAATGGACGACCATCATATCCACCTGAAGAACGAGTGAATTTAATATTGTGTTACAGCGAGTAGGCCATCAATTCCATTTTTTGACCGTGAACATGGAACACGGAAGCGCCATATCATTGCAAATAGCAATTAAAGGACATTAATTAAATTGAATGCACAATCGGTGGAATGAAATGTTCTTTTGTCATGATACGGATACCTTTAAAGGCCAACATTACCTTCGCGCAAAACAATGATTTCAAATTACTGATGCCGCAATTACGCATCAACTGAACAGTCGACGGCGACGGCGACTATGCGATTATGTGAATTTTTGTACGGCTGGTTGTTTTAAAAACTCAGCTTTGACTGGCATTTTATAGTGATACCCGTTATTGGCATGACTTTAGCTTCAAGAAGAAACTATCAACACTTTTTTGTAACATTCAGCAAAAACTCAAACAAAAAGAGCGAGGAACACCAGGGCCTAGTGCATTTCTCATAACCATTGCCTTTGGAAGGAAATGGAGGGGGCCTACAATGATCTGACGGTTCCGAACAGCTAATCGGGATAGCGCTTTTCATTTTTATGAATTTACTATCGGAGGACTTGCCAATTCCTCGCGAACAGCTATGCCGGTGAAATTCCCCTTGATAGCAAAGTTATTCTGCAGATGGTACACCAACAATTGAAAAAGCAGAAGGACTTAAATCCGAATCACAAAGCAATTGCACAAAGGGCAAACTCTAACTCTACTCTACTCTCTACCCAAAGGTGAGCAAATGAACATCAAATTCACAAACATTCGGAGAAACACGATATGGTTAATTATTAATGTGATGGTGTGGGTGTGCATGCGACTGGGGGTCGCTCGCCAGGGGATCGGTTCTTGGCGTAATGAAGTGGAACATGCTTAGCACACGAATAATATTTGATTATTATGTGCGCTATGCATATATAAACTCGTATATGTGTTTACCAGCCTTTCAATGGAGATAATGTCTTTAGGTATAATAATCCTATTAAAGCAATCTTATTGCGTGTCTTTTGAAGTACTTAATGCTGTTGGCGTACAGAAAACAACTTTGTAATAATTATTGTAGCTCCATTTTTTTCATACTGTGTCCCACTGTCATAATGTTAAGAAAGGACACAGCAGATAAATTAAGTGCAGGTGTCTGCGTGACGAAAATTGCTTATGTGACATTTTAATGTAATTGTTCCTAGCTTAGCGAAACAGAAGAAGAAGAAGAAGAAGCAGAAAATAAAACGAACAACAAGGAGAAGGTTCTTAAAGTGAAATAAAATGATGGTAAGTGTTGTAGGCGTTTCGTACTAATAGGCGGAATAAGGACTTTACACACGCCAATACGAAATGTGACAGGGATAAATGACGTCAGGCCAAAACCGAAACAAAGTGATTTTTTTAAGTTTTTCCTATACTAATGAGCAATGAATTATAGAGTTCTTTACATGTCCTTCAACTAGAACACTCATAAAAGCCTATAATTCTAGGACAGGACCTTGTTCTTAATACTGAAGTTCAAACAAGAAAATCGGAGATTCCAAACTTTTTTCAAGGAATTAACTGACACAGAAGTGATCAACTCTCTCTCATGATACGCTACATGTGGAGAATGTAGACACAAATGATACCCGCTACAAGTTCTAAAAATGGATTTTTTTTAACAGAACTCCATTTCATAGAAAATATGCAGATATGCAGTTTGAGCTGCTTCTTACCGCTGGTGGGGGATAGCAATAAAGCAATCGAGAGACTTCTTAAATAGAGGAAAGGAATACTGGCGAATGTATTTCGTTGAAGATTTGAGTCAATTTAATGAGTAAAAAATTATTTTCGAGTAAAATACCTCTGATCCTCGTGTGCTCATTATTTGGCATGGGTTAGCTCATGGGTGATTTGTTTTAATTTCTACATGGCTGATCAGGGAAACATTGAAACATGGTACTTGACTTCGCAAAAGCATATGCAATTGACGACCATGAGGCTTGATATAATAGGTGGTCCTGAGACAACGAGGAGTTCTAAAGCCTATGTGCAAATGATTGAAAATATGTATGTATGAATCAGCGGCGACGAAGATTAGAAATCGAAATAGAGTCACCGACGCATTTCAAGTTACAGAACGGTTACACCAAGGAAGTGTCTTGATTCCTAAGCTCTCTGTTAAAGTCCTGGTTGTAATTGTAGCCAGAGTGTAAGTAAGAAAAAATACATAAAAATTAAATTGGTAAATTGTAGACACACAAAGACAAACAGCCGTATCTATAAAGAACTTTTAATCATCGATTAGATTTAATTGCCATTTAAGTAACACTTAAGTAACGAATCCGTATCGATAATCAAATTTCACATTTAAGTAACCTTGCTAAGAGCCCTCTTAACTTAAATGCCAATAATGACGTTTAAAGGTCTCTTAAATCCAAATTAAAAATTCATTCTGACGTTTCGGGAAAATCGGTGTCAATTTCGCTCTGTTGTTTTGGTAATAAAATGAAACTTTTCTTAAAATAAAAATATGGAAGATTTTCGTCGCGATTTAAATGTTTTCAATGTGCTAAGAATTTTTCAGATGTCATGATTAATAAATAGAAACATAAAAAGCTGGCACAAAAGCTCCACAGAGCTACAAGGCCAAACGCGTTGTTCTCGCAACAACCATTCTCGTGCGGGTCTGAAAGGTTAAATTGGAATAGCATTCTTCAAGGCATATTTTCCTGCCTTGAGGTGATACCTACCAGAGAAAAATCATTTTGGATGTTTATGGTGGTCGAACGCCCACGCAGTAGTTATGCTTTATCCATTTCGCTATGGATGTCGTGTGCCTACAACCAGAGCTAAGAGATTGTCAGGGAATTGCAGTTTTGCTTGGCAAAGAAAGATTGTTCCATGGTCGAGTGGTCGATTTGCTTCTCATAATAAGGGCCTAAGACGAACAATGCGTTGCGTTAGTTTTGAATGAATATTCGAAAGAAATCCTCATCACATTTTAGGTTGATGATACTCGTACATAGTGCTTTTTTTTTTTTTTGATAAGCAAAAAGGCACCACATCCAGGGGCGAACGCAGAAAAATTTTTCGGGGGGGGTTTTGAAAAAATATATTAAATATTCACGAACAATTTGTTCTTAAAATTTTTATGCTTTTTTTATACTCTGTATTGATTTGCTAGGAACAATCCTAACTTATACTAGGTATAAATGCAAAAGTAGCTCTGTCTGTTCGTCTTTCGATGTTACCATCTCCCGCCCAAACAACTGAACCAATTCAAAAGAAATTTTGTACAGAGGTAGTCTAAGACATGAGAAAAGACATAGACTTTATGTTTTATTCCAATTCCTACGGGAACAGGAACGTAATCTAGAACTTAGAAACTACTGCACCGATTTCAAAAATTCTTCCACCGTTAGAATGCTACACTATCCCCGAGCGAGTAACATAAACTTTAACTCATTCCCATATTCCTATGAGAACGATCACCATATTCCCACGGGAACGGGAGTCGTTGCTAATATTTCAAAATTAAATCTGTCTGTTTTTGTTTTCTTTGTTCCATTATTGTCATGGGAACGGAAGTACTTACGGCAAAACAATTTTATTTGGCAAAAGATGAAAAAAGTAAGAACATCGTGTGCAAAAATGTATGTAGTTAAGTAAAATAATATAACAATAAGTTACTGAAAAATTAAAAATGCTGCCGAAAGCCACTATTCCACGCGGAGGAAGTCGCGGGCACAGCTAGTATTTTATAAAATAAAATCAATGCGCCTTGGAACTTTTGCCATTATATTTATAACGTCCTCATAATCACCCTCAATACTCCTATATCTAGATGTTCAGCAACATCAAACCGTTCAGTCGCTCCTCGCTGGTTCTTCCTCGCAGATAAGTTTTTAATCTGCGCAGACATGAAAAAGATCGCTTGCTTGAAGCCACGGATACCGGAAGTGGTGCACCGATCTGCATAAAACAATGAACTGTTTTATATAGGGACGAATCGCAAACATTTAAGGTGTTTATAAAGTTGTTGGGCAGTTTATCGTTTGGCATACTCAAGCAATGTTCATGGGTATGCATATGCTTATTCATACATAAGTATACCCTTTCCTAGTTGCCGTTGTCGATCGCATTCTTATACAGAGTCAGAGCGACTGGCTTTTCGTATGTGTGATGAAAATTTTAATTTTCGTAGATTTCGGTGGCGACTGCCGTTAGCTTTGGAGTGACCGATACGATGTGTTTCGATCGCAACTGCCGTTAGTTTTGAAGCGACAAATGCGATGTGTTTGCAAGTAAGTAGGAAAGTGAATTTTCATATATTTCTATCGCAGGTCCCGTTGTATACGAACAAATACTACCTCCACATCAACATATCAAATATACTACACTAGAAAAGGGTGATCATGCTAAAAACATACCAAAACCAAAAAGTCATTCCAAAACGTGTGAAATACCTGAAAATTTACTTATCGATAGAAAAGAAATGGCTTCCGCATTTGGAGGGATTTTTTCGTTGACAGAATGAAATTTTCAGATGAATTTTATGTTTCCATGTCTTATATTTTGGTTTTTGTTTTAAAAAACTAGTGGTTATTTTTTTATTTCACAAATTTCGGGGGGGGTTTCAACCCCCAAAACCCCCCCCTGCGTTCGCCCCTGACCACATCTGTTTACAAACGAATGGTTGTCAAAACGCAGTTTAAATTGGACTAGATTTCTATTTCTGTTTTTACTACTTTATTTTGACACAACTATCAATTAGTTTAGCATCAGCGCAGAATCGATTATCGATAAGAATTTAATCAACCTCTCTTAAGTTCCAATTAAATTTTAATTGAAACTTAACTAATCGACGTCTAAGAGACGTCTTAAGAAAATCTAATAAATACGGCTGAAAGAGTTGGTAAATTTGATACTGTTAAAATTCTACTAAATGAATTGCCAAAGTTCAACATTCTATTATAGAACAAAACGCTTCCGCTAAGCTTTCAATTTTGTTCTAATTTTGCTGCTCTGCCGCCAGTCAGTACGTGGCCGTGCCCTCAGAATGAATATGGCCTAGTTAAAAATTGCATTTGTGAGAAAAGAGCATTAAGTCTTCAAAAAAGTATTTAAAGTCAGTTTATTGCGAAATCAGAAATTACTGGAATTTTGAGTTAGGTCACTTTCATGCTAAGGCTGCGATTAATGTTTCCCAATTAAGGGAGTTTCTATTGAAAGTCAAAATGTAATAACATAGAGGATTTGTGGAAATTTTCAATTTTCATTTCGCTTCCCATTAATACCACAAAATTTGGTTATCAATGCATTTTCACAAATGCTAAAAATATTCAGGAATTAAATTCCTAGAAATGGATTCGATGTATGTGCTGCCACCAGTATAGCAATGAGGATCGATTGCGCTTCCCGGAATCTAAAATTGAATAATGAGTATTACTATCATTATAATCAAGACCAATTCTTAGAATTTGTTAAGTCGATCATGTGACAACTATTGCGTAGGTTATATATAGCTCCCAATTACCTGCAATACGCTGGTAGTTCCATTTGGTTTCGTGGACGGCATTTCAAAGTATCTATCGAAATTGTTGTATTGATTTCGAGTTAATTGCAAACCAGTAATTTTGCTTTAATTAAAGCCAAGTGTTATACCAATACATCCAATAACTTTCTTTTTGTGTTTTCCAGCAGAGTAAATGTGTTTTTATCTGTGTCATGGCAAAAATTTTGGTCTGGTTTCGATGAAAGGACTATTAAGTTTTCGTTGTTGAATTTAAGCTTAAAAAAGCTCGATTCCAGTGAGAAATCAATTTTGTCCTTCAATAAATGATGCTGATGAAAACATCGTGATATTGTTACACACCATGTCGAAATATTCTTTGGAAGCTTGCAGCTCGTTTCCCAGTAATATTTAATGAAATAATACCGGCTTGAAAAGTGTTTTCATACAAGAAAACATTTAGCCAAAGATGTTGACATCGTTTCTGGCATTGATGACGTTTTCATGGCCCACTTTTCTCCAATGCTGGGGTGGAATTACCGCGTCAGTGATCGAGTGAGTGAGTGAGTTCCATTTTTCTTTAAAGATTCTCTTTAAATTGCATACTTTCAGTTTGCTCTCCATTTATTGATTTCAATTCGTTCAAAAGCTGATGATAGAATTTCAAATTGTGGTACTAAAATGCTCGTTAATGTGAGAAGTAATGACAATATCGAATAATTCAGTTACGTATTACTCGATCACGTGTGCGGTAATTCGGCCATTTTCTCACAATGAATCAGTTTGTGTCATCTGGGCTAGCTTCATTTCGACCTCTTGAGTATTCATTACGTTCAAGTTGAAGTTGATCAAGGGTGGCTTGCTTTTTAGTCTGGACGCAGAAGCTTTTACTGTGTCATTTTGATGTTTCTTCAAAAATTAGGTCGCTATCCTCTGAGATTGCCAAAATGGTTGAAATTGTGGGTTAATAAGAAGCGCTAGACTTCTTTTACTATAGGCTCCTACAAAGAAGCTATTGGTTAGCTTGTGTTAAAATAAAGAGCATTGCGAACATGAAGTGTTTTTTTCTCAGATCTATCGTACCCGTTGAGTACCGGAGCTGCCGCGCGCAAACTTTATAAACTTTAGTAACGGCATCCCACAAAGCACCTTTGAAAAGTTATGAGAAAAAATTAACAAAATAAAGCCTTAAATTGGGAGGTGTTTAGGTCAAAGCTAGCCGATGGATTTAATTGACTCTCCAAAATAAACCAAGAATAAATTTTTGTTTTTCTACTTTCTTAAACCCATTTAGACAACAAAGCAATATGGAGGCACAAGATAGGCTTCCTTGTGGTAGCCCATTTCATCGTCATCATTTTCATCACTTTTTCTAAGAATCTAATTCCCAGTAGAAGGTGAACATTGATCAATTATTGATTCTTCAAGTTAAAGAGACAAAGTTGGGTGGTTGACTCTGATTGTTCTAAAGTAGATTTACTTGACTTACAGAACCAACGGTGGACAGAAATAAAAAAACAGAAATTTCTAAAGACATATTTGACTTAAAAACTCTTTCACGGTCTTGAAAAGAGCATGTTGCTCCTGGCGAACAAACACATCACTTCACAACGAAAAAGAAATTCTTAAAATAGATTAGATTAGATTAGATTAAGATTTTTATTTCACAATAGAAAAATTTACAAAAACCTTATGGATACATTAAAATATCGTAAGTTAAATTTGGAACTAAATCTTTAAAGGCATGGCCTAATGGGCCGTCAGCCAGATGATAGCTTTATAAAAACAAAAAAAAAAAGTGTGTTGTAAGTTAATTGAATTTTGATATAATTTTGAATTTAGAAGTCTTCTCGTATTATTCGTTTTCTATAAGTTAGAGCTGTTTTAATGAAATGTGATAGTTTCTGCCAGTCCTTTCCATTCAAAATTGCTGAAAACTCGGTTTGTTGCAAATAGTTTTCTTGCCATGTTTGTCGCCGTATCTCTACTAAAATTGGGCATCTTGCGATGAAATGAAATACATTTTCTCTTTCGTTGGTGTGACACAAAGAGCATTTTAGTGCTAGATCGTTACGATGCGGTATGAAATTGAGCGGTAACAGCTCTCCTCTTGCTCGGAAAAGGTTCGATATCATTTCAGTGCTAAAGCAGTCCTTGAAGTAGTTTTTGTCGCCTAGGTCGTACTGCAGCTTCGAATAGATTTCCCTATGAAGTGAACTTCTAGCCTGTTCCAAATAGTCTTCTCTTACTTTGGAATGTAGCTTTTCAATTAAGCTGTCAAGGAATGGCTTCCACTCTGGCACATTATCCAAAGTAAGGTGGAAATTGAGTTCACACATGTCCGCCAATTTTTTCCATTCTTCAAACCATGAGCGTTGCGACCTTATTATTGAAACTGCAACCTTTCTTGCTATTTTTTCAGTGCTGCTGTTCATAAGTCTGACAATGTAGTTAAAGTGGAGCTTTAAAGATGTGAGGTACAGTGGTGATAATCCAGTTTCTATCATCAGCATATAATTGGGAGTAGTGTCTGGCAGCCGAAATTGACGTTTTAAGAAGAACCTCAACAGTTTTTCCGTGGTTTCAGATTGACGCCAACCCCATGACTCTGCCGCATAAAGCATAATTGTTTCGGAAGTTGCAGTGAAAACTTTGTACTTTGCACTAAATGATAAGTCTTTATTTCCGTAAACATTTTGCCACACAGAACCAATTGCATTTTTCGAGGAAGACAGCTTTTTGACCAGATGCTTTTCTATGTTTAGATTGCTTGACACAGTAAAACCTAGGTATTGGTATTCCCTAACGGTTTCGATCGATTCTCCTCCATAGTACCATTTTTCATTTGCTGCCAAACGTCCTGTTCCTTTTCTAAAGACCATTGTTTTAGATTTGTTTAAATTAACGCTGAGATTCCATTTTAAACAATAATTGCGTAATTTGTTTATCATTAACTGGAGGGATTGCGCTGATTCCGCCAAAAGGACAAGATCATCCGCGTACATTAGTACCTTCTTAAATAGTGCATATGTGTGTTACTAGTATAAAAGAAGATTTAAACTATTAACTAAACTTAAAATTACAATAACAATAAAAATATAATTTGAGTTACATACAGTCATGTATAAAGTTTACAAAATCAAATAAATGAATAGAAAGTGATCAAAAGAGAACAAATCTTACTTGTAATTCAAACCAAAATAAGAGAATCATTCTGCGAAAGAAATATGTGAATGGTTGATAAGAAATGGCAGTCTTTTGTTTTGTTCCTTACAGAGAGAGGGAGCTATTTCCAAAGTTTAGCAGAGTGAACTAAAAATTGACGACGCGTTGTTGAACAGGTATACGTTACAGGACCAAGGGCTTAATCACCGCATCAGTGATTGAGTGAGTGATTGACATTGCTCTTTCAAAATCTGCTTATAATTACACAACAATTAATTACACAATTTCAGTAGATTTAGTTAAATTACGATCAATTAATGATAAGATTGTGCTAAATTATGGAATAAGATTGCTCGATAACGCGGGTTGCAATATCAAATCGGATAAAATTCCGTCTCGATAACGTGCGCGGTTTTTCGGCACCAGGTCTTAGGTTTCGTACCTCGAACTAACTGTAGAAAAGCTTATTTGTCAAAGAGATAAGTGGGCCTTTTTCTTTTCATAATATTGACGAGAGGGGCTATGCATTTAAAATGTAGCAAGCAATTTAAAGTACATTCTAAGAATTTTTCGAGAGTATTCTGAAATGTGTTCAAACCTCCGGAGTCCGGAGCCCCAAGACTAGCGTTGTCATGGAATTAAATGCCAATTGTAGCTTCCAGAACGAAGCTGAATCTAGGTCTGGAAAAAATTTTGCTGCCCTAGCACAAAATGGGTATGAGACTAATGCCTTTACTAATTTTATTTTTATCTCTGCCGTTAATAATGGCCCTTGGTGGAAAGACTGAGCAGTGAACCATAAACTTTAGCCACAAGGTTAGGTATTGATATGGTCGCTTCAAGAGAGCGCATCTATTGTTTAAGATTTTTCTTAGGCTTTTTGTCCTCAAAATCATTTTAGAAAGATGGTATAGAAATTTGGGAAAGGTACTTTCCAGTAGGTAAACACTATGATTTTTCTGTTGAATTGAGGTTGATGCTAAGTCACCGTCTGTTTTTAGTATGGCATTTTTGCAGTAGTTATAGCAAACAGATGGCAGGTCATTTAAATATAAAGAGAAGAGTAGGGGGCCAAGAATCGAGCCCTGTGGCACCCTCTTCTTAGAGGTTAATAAGAGAGAAGACTTTTATTATGTGAAACAGTATGAACACGATTATTTAAATAACCAATCAATTGAATAGCACTGTTAGAAAACTTAAATAGATTGGATAGCTTGCGACATAAGATAGTCGTTTCTACGGAATCAAAAAACTTTTAGATAAATACGGCGTGACTTAAAACTAGAGTTCATTTTTTCTTTTAAAAAATAGCGATCCCTGTCTCCCTGACATCATGAGTAGAGCGCTATTGTTTTATTCACATGTTTCCCTTAAAACGGACACCGGACAGGTACATCGACATAAGATGGAAGTAATAATAATCTGACTTTAGACGTTTACTACACTTAGATAGGTACTTTAACCACAGAAAATTTTATAACTAAAAATTTGATTTATAATTTCTTAAATAAATGACACAAAAATGAAAGTAAGTCTTTTAAATTAAACTAATTGTCACACTCACTGTGGTAAATCCTTTTGAAAGAGCAGCCACCTGTTGACGTATATTGCACCTTCTTTTTTCAACTTTCACTGGTTTATTATTATTTTTCTTTATTTTTTATTTTTTAACTTAATTGCTAACAAAAGCACAATAAAATCAAGCACAATTTTTTTGTATCACTTCATGAAGACGCGAAGTTATTTTTGCGTTTGAATATTTTAATAATATAATTTTGAAAAATGAAACATTTTCTCAGCTGGGAATAAAAATTAACTAATATTAATAATTTTACTGAAAACTACCTCTGGCTTATTTTTGAAACGAAAGAAAGGAGCAGAAATGTATGAGCATTGGTTTAGAAATGAGAAATGAGACTCTAAGTGTTTGTACTAGTTTTGAAGCATTTATGGATAAATTGCGTGTATTTTCTGCTTAAAATAATGCCCCTTTTTCTTTCAACTATAACAAAATAAATAAAAAACAAGGAGCTTTTTCCAACTTCCGTAAAAGACTTATTTCGAAGTCTTGAAAACACTTATACCCGTAACCCTAAGAATGCTCATAGTCAATGTTTTTTTCTTCATTTCTTTTATGTTTTATTTTTAATTTCAAAGGACATCGAAGTGAATTCTAATTGCTTCTAGTTTCTTGTTTTGATCGCAAGGACATTCCAATGAAGCAAAATATCACTTCGAAAAGACTTGAAATGAAAACAATTTCCTCGACTTCATCGAATTCGAACGAGTAACAATAACAAGGATTAGTTCAAAAGAAAAACATTAGTGACAACAATGTGAAAAGGACAGTAAATCGATTTTGTATGCTTGTATGTTTGTTTATAATGCGCCCTTGTGGCGCCACTCGTGTGTTTTTTTGTTTTTTTTTTTTTTTTTCATTCTCATTATTAGACTATTCAAGCATGGATGACGTTTATCTTTCAGCGAAGGATTTTCTCTTTTCTCAATGAGAACCCCCACAAATCCTTTTTATCCGCGGGATTCAAGTCCTTGGGAGATAGCAAATTTTACTCTTTTCCCCTTTTCAAAATAAATAAACTCTCGAATGACTAACACGAACGACTGTTCAAGAGAATCTACAAAACGTGTATGTGGTATTGTGTCAGACACGTTGCTACAAAAACTGAAAAAAAAAAAAAAATATCCTACAAGGACGAAGAATTGCCTTGCTTCTGTAAATTATTGGATATATTTTTTCTAGCTTGTTTGTAAGAAGCTGTACAAAAAACTGCATCGAGAGCTTATCCTTAATTGGAACATCTATCTCCTGGAGCAATAAATAAGACCACTCACATTGGAAAAACAAATAATCGACGACAGTAAAAAAAGGACATTATTTGAGTAAATTTAGATTCGCGCAAGGTCAAAGGGAGTTCTCAGTCTCAGTTCTTTCTTTTTTTTTATTTATTTATGCTTTTAAAAAATAAAAATAATAAAAAAAACAACCAGAAAGACTGTCTCGTAAGCCAGAGGGTAAGTTTTTGTTTGTCATTGCCATTCAATACTGTTGCTTGGAGACGCGAATTCGATAAATGTATCCTGTCTCACTGGCATAGTAGAGGGTGGCAGTAGTTTGCATAAAAATAAAAAAATTAACTCAGCAATGAAAAAGCTTGGATACTAAGATAAGCAAAAAGAAAACCTCAAAACAATATTACCACAAACTATTCACTGAAATTCGATTAAATGTGGACGGATTGGATATTTTTCAATTAACACCGAAATTGTATACTTGTATTATCGTAGCCGATGCGGACACTCTTTATTATTATCCATCGCACATCTCCACGGAGGGGATGTTTAGTTTTTCTGAATCAATTTTAATCAAAACAAATTCAAATGGTTTGAAGTGGAGCAGTATATTTTCGTAAATAGTGATGGACAGTACACTTATTAGTGGGAGCTTTGCTACGAGGGTAAACAGCCTCTTGACACTTCATTCAAACGAGATTGAATGGCGGTTTTGATTGACGAACGGTAGAGACAAAATTTGACGCGCGTCCAACTTGCCCGAGAAATCAACACCAACTGACGATGACGGTATCCAGCAAGTGAGCCAATATGTTTTCATATTTTCACTTGGGGGATATATTTTTTCTTGTTGTTGTTTTTTTTTTTCTGTTTTTGGTTTTGTGAGCAAAATTCGCTCTGTTATGTTGGGGTTATTGAATAATAGGGTTGTTGTTTTGGTGATGTTAAGGGTAGAAGAGTGTTTCCATATGGGGAGAGAATTTTTCTGACATGAGTTTTCTCTAAATGCGGATAATAGAGAAATGTTATTGTGCGCAACTGCTTATATTATGAGATGGAGGAAGTCACTCTTACAAATTTAGATTGGAACGATTGTAGGTGGTGGATGGTGGTACGGTAGCCTAGTCACTATGAAAGCCAAAGAAAGTATTCTCTTTGGGGATTGCTGGGCAGTAAGGAATTGTCACACTACGCTTTCTCTTTTAGTATGGTGAATAGCTTAATGTATGTACTAAGTTTGAAAAAATTAAAGAGAAGTCAATATCAGTTCATCAGTTCAGTTTCAGACATCCTTGCAGTAGTATCTGATGTAAGGATATAAAAGTAATGCAGCGGGATAGTTTTTCTACCCAAACTGTTTGCTTATTACTTTTATATTAATTTAATTTTAATTAACTTACATGCTAAAAAATATTGGAAAAAAAACTAGCCTATATGATAACTAAACCAACTTACTGACCCTAAGCGGGTACTCTAAA
This sequence comes from Melanostoma scalare, assembly GCA_949752695.1. Taxonomy (NCBI): domain Eukaryota; kingdom Metazoa; phylum Arthropoda; class Insecta; order Diptera; family Syrphidae; genus Melanostoma; species Melanostoma scalare. Next base: position 224,466,642 of record OX456985.1, on the reverse strand, counting down.
TTAATAATTTTTTTTATGTAAACACTTTTCGGCTTGAAGGCAACTTATGAATTGAAGACCAAGAGCTAAAATTGAAGGAAGGAAAAATTTTAAAACTTAATTTGTAGATCGTTTTATCCTCAACTACAGCAGCCACAGTAGCTTTTTTGTGTTTATTTTGTGATGCCTAGTTTTTAAAAATTGAAAAACAGTTTTTGAAAACAACTGGTCTAACGATTTTGATTAAATTTAAAAAGTTGTATTAGCAACTATACCTTTGGAATATTTCAATTAGTTTTTTTTATATTTTATGTGCTAATTCAATTTTCATATTTAATGTATAGGTGGCAACCCTGTACCGTCAAAAACATAACGAAGAGCGAATACTAAAACCTTGTTCTCAGCCTTAGAATTTTGATATCGTATTTAGCACACACCCGTAAGTTGGTACGACGCAGTCGTGGCCTTTTTTTTTTTTGCCACTGTGCCTACCCCTTCCCATACCCTTAGACTTACATAACAAAACTGTGTACATAAACCAGCCATTTGCAACTCACATCAATATAATTTTCATCCATTTGAAACTGTTACTCCGAGACAACCACCAAAACTCATTTGTCATTTTTACAACACTTAGACGATCGCAATCTGAGACAACTCGCACTCTACTGCACCGCAGGAGCTCTTCAACGCCTCAGAATACTGCGGTTATAAAGGAACCCTAATTCCACGTCGCTCCACAGTGTGACCCCGAGTCATTGAAGTTGTCGATTCTGATTGTCTGAGCTACCCCATTAGGATATTATTTTTTTGGCTTCGACTTTAGTGTTATGTGCAATCCAAGACAGGTACATAGACATTGTCTCTCAGACACCCGAATCTTTTCCATTTGAGACGTTGTAACTTTGATTCACACAGGGCACCCATAGACAATTATTGGCCTTATGAGGGCAATATAGCAAATCACTTTCACTCTGCTAACAAGTTGTCTGCTGTAAAACAGTCGCCTTGTCAAAGAAAAAGCTCCTCTAGCCTGGGCAGAGCCGCATCCATTTGTTTGTTAAAATATAGATACTGATCTAGCTAGAAGCTGAAATGTTTGACTTGTACTTCGTGTAGATCAACGATCGCCAGTTTTCGCTAGTTCTTATTCGTATTACATGAAGCACAAGCCAACGGACTTCCGATTTCTGGAAGCTCATTTTCTACTTCCAGCCATCGCAATTTTTTTGAATCTTATCAAAGTTGCGCTGCAAAAGAGTTCTGATGACTTCGATATTTTTACCTGTTCTATAAGCAAAGAGGTCGTCGGCGTACGCTATAGCATGGTGAATAGAGCCAACTAGATTGCCAGTGAAAATTAATATTGAATAAAATAGGCAAGATCACTGCTCCCTGTTGCAGATCCTTCAGAATCTTGAAAGTTCTGGTAGAAGTTACACTGCCATTTTTGATAACAAACGTTCTACTATAAAACTTGTCATTAAGAGCATAATATAGCAGTGTTTGTTACTCGTGCTTTTCAAATACTGTTTTGTATTCGATCGCTTGCCAGGTTACTTGGACCGTGACATGTATTGCGATTGTTGTAGCTGATTCGCCCCTTATCTCTGGTGAGGGGAATCGAATCCTGTTAAATAGACCAGTAGAGTTATTAAAAGACATTAATGATCAACTTATAGAAAAGAACGTCTCACCAAACGAAATCGAATACCTTCTCCAAGTCAACCAGGCATGTACCCGTGTACTGCTTTTGAGCCTAGTTCCATTGAATATCAGATACCAGCTTAGACGAGATAGGTATAGGTATGGTATCATGACCCGCCTTAGACTCAAAATGGTTCACCGGAATAAGGAATAACGAACCTTCTCGAATACCTTGACTCTCAAGCTGTCTGTAAAGTCAAATGTAGCAGTTTTAAGGTAAATTTTTGATGATTCGGGCTTTTAATGCAGGTAAAGTTGTGCCTTGCGTTTAATCAGAAGTTCCTGATATTAAAATTACCTAAACCTAACCAAAAGCCAGGGCCTAGATTCCGTCAATCTATGTAAAAATGTTGCTAACTATTTTCAATCACAGGTCTAAGTGTTGCTTACATTCTACTTACTTGTTTTTTCATAAAAGAATGGTGTTGGATACAATTGATACCATTTCAGGACAATTTTAAAACTTTTTAGGTACAATTTCGAAACTTCAAATTTGATTTTCCATCTCCGATCCTTATTGGAAAACATTGGCTGTCATATCCAGTCATGAGGGAGTAGTATGCAGTAACAGAAGAAAAAGGGCTTTACTTTTCGGAGAAGACAAGGACTTCGTCTACTTACGATCAGCTATTATAGGCACGGAAAAAAACATCAAAGTTGCATTGTGCATGGAATTTGCTTATCTAAAGCGGATAAGGAAATCCTTGGTCGAATCGAAAGAAAAATACTGTATATGAACTTTGCTTCCATATATGTAAAGACGACGAGTAGAAAAGAAAATTTAACATCGAACTGTATGAGCTGTACCCCGACATGGACATAGCTAGAAACGTACACATCACGAGACTATACATTGACTGGAATTTGCTCTGACAGTCAGGCAGCTCTAAAGGCCTTGTCCCCAACCAAAACTGAATCCAAACAAGTTTGGGACTGCCTGACATGTCTATCTAAATTAGCCATCCACAATAAAATCACTCTTCCCTGGGTGCCTTGTCATGAAGGTGTACAGGGTAACGTAGAGGCTGACTGCCTAGCTAATCTCCATTCAAGGGCCCAGAACTCCACTGCAGTCTCCCAATGAGTAGCCTTAAGCATGAACTGGTTACCTTAGGAACGGCAGAACATAATCCACACCTTGAAACAACTCTACTGGCCACCGCCAATCAAAGCTATTCATCGACTTATCTCAAAGACGATTGAAAGAAATTCTTGACATGAGCAAACGTGACGCAAAGCTACTTATGGAGTTCCTCACTATTCACTGCTCTCTCAAATATCATCTTAAAAACATCAGCCAAGATGACACCTATACCGGCTCTGCCTCGAAGACATAGAAACAGCTGAACACATTTAACTTCAAAGCGCAGCCATAGCCAGATCCAGGCTAAAAAGTTTTCAAAAAGGATTAACCAGTCCCTTTGACATCAGAAACACCTCTTCCTCAAATATTTTTAGGAATGATCAACCACACTTTATGTGTTTAAGCCTAAGGGAACAGCACAAAAGATCTTTCAGGTCGACGTGCTATTAAAGATGTTCTACCTTCGCCCTATATCTAATTAAAAAAAACCGTGACTGGAACATGTAGATCGGATGGACATGAACGATTCAGCTTGACCTCAACCGAATTAGATTTCAAAACTGGGGAGAGCTCACCCGAAATGGAAATTGTTAGCGAAAGATATTTATTCAGGTCCAGGTTAATCCGGAACTGTAATGCCCAACTAAGGAAGTAACTTATTGAAATCTTTTTCAGTTAAAGTGCGACAAAAATACACCCTCTCTTCACTTTACTGACATTGTTTAGTCTTAAAATATTATCCTACTTTCGATACGTCTCTTGCTACAGTGTATACGCTTTTACTCGTAATCAAGAACATTGGCAGATTAGATATGTTTGTGACCAACATTGAATCTGATAGCTTTGTGGAAGAACTGCTCTCTGATAACTGGTCAATACAATATCAGGAAAATAAAAGCGGCAATCCAACGAACAAACTTCTTATATTTCAATTTTTCATCAACTCCACAGGATGAACAACTTTGAAAAATTTGCATATTTGAAAGTTTATGATGGTGTGTGGTTAATTTGCGGACGAGTATACATAACTCGTATACAAATCATACCGAGTTAGATAGATAGGAAAAGGAATGAGAGTTAAAGACTGATAGATATTGAGGCTCTTCTGCAGTAATTTATGAATCATGTGTCCTTTCATGACTGATGTATCTGGTATTATGCTCTTTGGTGTTGTTTGTAAATGCTGCTTCTGGTTTCTACGGCTTTTTCTCATATGCATTTATTCATTTGTTCTGTATAGACTTTGGATGATGAAAATAGAATGGAATCCATTTGCTATCTTATTGATGTGGTTAGCTTATTTCGGTTTAATTTCGTTTGACTGCATACGAGTAAATGAGTCCAAGTTCATAAAATGTGAAGGTTGTGAATTGAAAAGGATTTGTTGTTACCTCTGAAGCTAACGTTATATTATCCGTTTACACTTTATTGTAAATAAACCTCGCCATTTTTACATTATGTATTTGTTTTCTTTTTTGCGCCACAACTTGAGCTGTTTTTTTCACTTCTTTCTTCATTTTCTTCTTTCTGTATGGAGTGCGCCAAGAGCATTCATACTCAAAACACAATTATTACGCTTTAGCGTTTCGCCTGATGTTTAGGAAATCCAATCATCCCATCACGTTGGTTCATGTACAAGATAACATAACGTAACTCGATCTCAAGCAAATTGTTCCAATTGGTTAAACTTTTGGTCTCTTGATTTCTGCTATGTTCGCATGACACGAATGCTCTTCATCTGAGCTGCGGTCAGCTTACTGTTCTACTTCTTGTCCAATATTGTGAATCGTATGACCGAGCTCATTGATCTTGAAAGCAGCTCGATCTGACTGTAGTTACGAAAATTTCGTGTAAGTCCCTTGCTTTTGAACATTGGTTAAGGCGAATTTCCCTCCTTTGCTTAGGCCCCCATGCTTGGAGATGAGATTTCCAGAACTTATATAGAATCGTTTCTCGCCCAGTGGCTTTGCCTATTTTGGAGTTCTAAACAGTCTCAATAACTTCTTCAGCTGTCATGTCGGTTATTTCCGTTGAGTTAGGTTCAACAGTCGGAAAGTATTCTAGAGAAAAATGTTCTTGACTGCCTCTAGCAGCCTCTTGATGGGCTGTCATGTAAAGTACTTCCGATGAGCAAGGTTCAGTTGTAGGAAAGTGCTCTCGAGGAAAATGTTCATTCAATAGTCCATCACAATACTGACCCCAGCACCTATGTTTAATTTTTTCGTCAGCCACGAGAAGCTTTTCTTAAGAATAGCACCGTTCGACACACCTCGGCGAACGAATCTCTTGAGCCTCTTCATCTTTGAGCGACATTTTTAAGCTAGTTGCCCTTTTATTCAAGTTGTTTTGTCGTGATTCCTCAATATTTGAGCTTGTGTCAGGAGCCATGGCAAATTTTTTCCTCTGCTTTCTATACATGCCCTCCGCGCTCTGTCCCCAGCACTTATGAAAAACATTGTTGTTATCCACAAGACGCTGTTCCTGAGCACTGTTTGACGAGCTTCGGCGACCGAGTCTTTTGACTCTCTCACTCTTCGCCTTTGATTGATAGGTTTAAAATGTTTGCCTTCTTGTTCAAGTTGTTTTGTCGTGATTTTTGATAATTTGGGCTTACGTCGGGAGCAGTTGCAGGTTTTTGCCCCAGCTTTCGATACATGCCCTCAGTGCTCTGTCCTCAGCACTAGTTGCAAAACACTGTCGTCATCCACAAGAAGCTGTTCCTAAGCATCGCACTGTTCGACGAGCTTCGGCGACCGAGTCTTTCGATCACCTTCACCTTTGATCGACTGTGTTAAGATGGCTGCCCTCTTGTTCAAGTTGTTTTGGCGTGATTCTTGATTATTTGGGCTCGCGTCAGGAGCAGTGGCATGTTTTTTTCTCTGTTTTCGACACACGCCCGCCGTACTCTTTCTTTGGAGTTGGGCATACTCCTTTTCGATTCCTTCTTGCAGCTTCTGTAGTGCATTTTCAGGCGTGCATTTCATTCTCTAATATTTGGAACTACTTTCCGCTTACTTATTTTAGTTTTAGTTTCATCATTCCGTTACTATGTATCTTTGGCTTTAAAGGATTGTTCCTGCTTCCGTATTCCATACTTCCATATATTTCCATGGCATTTCTCGCATAGACGACGTTTAGCTTCCCGACTTATCCATCTAAATCTAAACCATTGAACATAAACTTTTTTTGCATCTTTGTCCATCTACCCTCATTCAATTTAGGAAGCATATGTACTGAAAAAACTCCACACTTTTCCTTACATCAATTAAAGTGTCGTCAAACGTTGACTAGACTTCAGAATGGTCAACACGGTGTGAAGCCGGAAAGTCATATTTACCCTGATCCGTTCCATAGGAGGTCCTTCTGTTTTCATCATTTCGTTTCTTGAACACACAAGTACACATCTTTTTGTAAAATCCATCCAAATCGGAGCAGCCGTTCAAGAGTTCATCGCGTACACATACAAAAGGAAACTTTGTTTTATACATGAGAAAAAAGCTCATATAGGACGTGGGGACTAATTGTTGCCAACCTTGTTTTCGTTTTACGAGGACGGCTGACTGAGAGACAAAAGACTTTCTCAATAATAAGGGTAAAATTTGTAAACCGAATTCCAAGCTCCAGGACACACAATGGAATACAGATTGAAGTTATTATTATCACTCACTTTGATTTGAATTTTTGTTTACTTATGTTAGTTCGAGATAAGGCGTAAAATATCATAAAAGTGATCATATTCCGTACATTCATGTGGAAGATTTTCTATTTTCATTCAAAATGAAACAAAAAATCCATCCAGTGGAATAAAGAGAGCAATGCACCTCGCCTCCCCACTCTTTTGCTCTGCTGCACCAACAAAAACAAGTAATTTGCAACTCACTGGTGGCGTGGTAGTATCCATTATTTAGTTAGCGTGCAAAAGTTTGATAGATTTTTGTTGGCATTTCATTAATTGGAATCTGAGTAAAAACTGTTTACCTACTTTCTGTTTTTGGACTGCAGGTGGGTGGTGACATTTTGTCCTTTTGTTTTTATTTCAAAGAACGTGAATTTGTATGCATTCCATGGCTTACGTTACGTACTCAACTCACTCTATCAAGAACCGACAGTAAAAATAAAAGACATGTCGTTTTGTTATCCCGCTGGAATGTGCTTATTGAGTTGGTACATCAGAATACCAAGCATATACCCCAACCCCATCATTGAAATCCGATGGCAAATGAACATTTTCGAATTCCATTTGCGTGTGTGCTGAGATGGGAAAGATTGATTTTTTGATTGAATGTTTAAAAATGTAATTATTAATGGAGTTTTTACAGCTTCCTTTGGGTTCGAATCGTACTCTTGCAATCACATAAAATGGTTTGTCGGAATTCACTCAGCCCTTGAGGCTGTAAAATGGCGCCAAAGGGGGGTAAGTATTGGAGAGCCCAAATCGATGGAAGCGTTGATTTATTCAATTGTTTGATTTGAGGTTGTTGGATGCTCTCGTTGAATTATTTTTTTTTCTTTTTTTATGTATTTTATCGCAAATCAACACTGTTGCACATAACCACGATGGAATGCTCAGTTGGTATGGTAGGTATGCATCACAGCTTTCCGAAGAGGATGTTGGTTTTACATCAAATGGGTGAGCTTTTCAATTTGATTTTATTTTTATGTTTGTTTTTATTTTTTTTTTCTTCTCTTTTTTTTTTGTATTAACCGCATAGCAATGAAGGGTTAGTTGAGTTTGGATTCGATTTATTTTTATGTTGACTACCACGCAACTAGGGGATGTGTTTTTGCTGCGTTTGGATTGCAAAAATTATATTTCAATTTAAGGTTTACAAAATTGAGTTTAATTGGAAAAATTGTGCCTAGTCATGTGAATTTGGTGATGCATTTGGTCTAAGGGATTTTAAGTTTTATTGAGAAGCCTCTAAGGACTGCACACTCGTCGGTTTTTTTTTTTTTTTTTTGTTTGCTCAGTGAATTTTGTTTCTGAGTTCTTCATAGACCAGTTTGAAAAATATGAAAAACAAAACATTCATAAGCCGAAACTGTGTCCTTAAAAAACAGCCCAACTAAATTACTTATAAAGAAGGCCAAATTCCATTCCCAAAATTGATTCTCACAATCATAAATAAAACTATGCACTGGAAGAAAGTCATTTCATTTATCATGAACCGACACCAAGTACAACACGAATAAAAATTACGCCTTTCAGGTCATAACCTCAATTTCGAAATCGTTCCCACTTCATTGTTAATAGACTCTGCCCTTGCACAATGGTCTCCCTTTATGTTCTGCGAATCGCATCGTTACACTATCAGAAGCTTAGAAGTTTATGAACGTGACAAAGTTCAAACTATTGTTGGTCCAATGGATGCGGCAATGAGAATTTGTGAATGCATAAATAAGAGTTGCATTTATGGAACGCACTACTGTGTCCTGTTTTTGAGGGAATTTATTGCCATGCCTCCTGCCACTTCAATGAGTTGGGGTTTGAAAGTTTATAGAAAGTTCAACGGGGAAGTTGATTTTTGAAACTTAAAGGGTGTTGATGGAATGTGAATTATGTATTGAATTTTTCAAAAAGCTCTTTAAGCATCCCGAAGATGTGTTGATTGTTCGAAAATGTTTTATTGCATAATCGCAAAAGCTTGATGATATTTGAAAGTGTGATATCCCTTTTGATAAAAAGAAATTTTCTTTTATCTCTTTAAGTGTAAAGAAGTGTTGCTAGAAGCGAAAAAAATTTCTACAAGAGCGTTCCACATTATGCGTACGGAGATGTGATGTGATGAAGTCCAAAACCGATTTGTATAACGAACATGATTTTCAGAGACTTCGGAATTTTTTTTGATTATGTTATCGCTTAAAAAGTAATCGGCTTAAGAGACTTTGTGTCCTTTTCGTATTCGTATTCATATTTGGATTCATATTCGTGTTCGGATTCGTATTCGTATTCGTATTCGTATTCGTATTCGTATTCGTATTCGTATTCGTATTCGTATTCGTATTCGTATTCGTATTCGTATTCGTATTCGTATTCGTATTCGTATTCGTATTCGTATTCGTATTCGTATTCGTATTCGTATTCGTATTCGTATTCGTATTCGTATTCGTATTCGTATTCGTATTCGTATTCGTATTCGTATTCGTATTCGTATTCGTATTCATATTCGTATTCGTATTCGTATTCGTATTTGTATTCGTATTCGTATTCGTATTCGTATTCGTATTCGTATTCGTATTCGTATTCGTATTCGTATTCGTATTCGTATTCGTATTCGTATTCGTATTCGTATTCGTATTCGTATTCGTATTCGTATTCGTATTCGTATTCGTATTCGTATTCGTATTCGTATTCGTATTCGTATTCGTATTCGTATTCGTATTCGTATTCGTATTCGTATTCGTATTCGTATTCGTATTCGTATTCGTATTCGTATTCGTATTCGTATTAGCATTCGCATTCGTATTTGTATTTGTATTCGTATTCGTTTACTATTAGTGTTCGAAAATATTCGCACTTCCATTCGAGCCACCCGCTAGTGATTCTCTACAATCTCATTTTAAAGCAGAAAATATGGTTTAGTATTAACTGTAAGAACTAGTGTTACTTTGTTCAAAACTAAAGGTTTGGAAAGTATAATTCATTGGCTTCCTATAACTGCCGTTTCATCCTATGGCTCGGTTAGTTTATTTGAATGTGAATTGAACAAATCTACTGATGTTTCTAACCTCTGACGCATCTAACAACACACCACAAGATTATTCTCTCTTTCTCCTGTAAGAACTCTTAAATATAAGAAAAGTACTTTAAGGAGTCCAATGATATCGGACTTGTGCGTATTAAGAATAACTTGCTTGCTAGTCATCTAGACACCTACTTTTCAAAAATGTGTTCTCTAAAACTCCTCATATATATAAACTTTTATCATTACTTATTCCCAATGATATTCCGAGCCTGAGCGCAAGGACCCATCAATCGAAAAATGATATTTTGCTATCACATTTTGCATTTTTTCTCAAGCGTTTTGCAACTTTTCCCAACATCATAATATCCACTCAATTACAAAACCATAATAAACTTGAGTAAGTATTGAAAGCTGCAACATTGAGCCAACCCACCCACATTGCATTGCATACATAACTCTCATTCTCAGTGAAGAAATTTAAGGAATTTCCCGTAGATAATGATCCTAATAAATTACTTCATGCTTGTCTTAGTTTTTCGCTTCCTTGATTTTAGCAGGATTCACCGCGCCAATTTCAATGTTGAAAAGATGCCGAATAACATTTTCTCCTCTGGAGCCAAATGCTCTGGTATGGTGCACAACTTGAGCGGTGTGTAGGTACCCACTTCTTGCAGGGATAAGAAAAACAAAACCAAAATAAAAAAGGAAGAACAGAAGAACGCGCAATACTAGTTGAAACAGTTGAAATCAAGTTGATTGAAAAAGTTTAGCCTGTCTTCGCCGCCGTTTTCCAGGCTGAACTTTTAGTTCAACGAAAAGCGTACAAACACTTTCGTTTTAGCTCACGTAATAGGTACCCACACAAATTTATAAAACTTGTCGAAAAGAACATTTCAATTTCCGGTTTTATCGCCAATTCAATATGTTTTCCTATCTACCTTCATTTGCTTGTTATCTAACTTCATCTGGTACTAGAACCTTAATGTTATGAGGCTACGTGCGTGGTCATGACTGGCAAGGGGTTGCAATGTTGTTGCTCTACTTTTAAAAGACAGGTCATAATATGATATAGCCAGTGAAGTCATATAAAACCTTAAGATTATTTACACATCGGTTTTCAAATTTCATACTCACAGGGAAGTTAGACAATAGACAAGGCTCTTAAATATTCGAGGCCTTTTTGAATGTGTATACTGTTACTATTCTTTGGAAACAGTAGGCAATATAGGGAGATGTCACCAAAATGAGAACATGAAATGCGTACTCTCCTAACATTGTTTAAATGCGTAAATAAGTAAACTCAATATTGACTGTGAAAAATACCCAAAATATGCAATGAATAAGTACGGGGTGCACTGAAATGAATAGTTTTTCCTAAGACAGCAAAATTATTATGTACAATAGAGTCTGACACCTTTTTAAAGAAACCAATCGTTTTTAGTTGAAGTTTTACTTGAATTTTCGAATAACTTAAGTTTAAGTAATTGAAAAAAATTTCTAACTTTGATGTACCCAGAGCTTTGGTCAAGGATTCAGTGGAATAAGAACTTCTCCGTTAGTAGTTGTTACTCGAATAGTGTTGTGTGTTGGCAGCTTTATCTTTAGAGTTAAAATGTGTGTTTTGGTTCCCATTTCGTAGTGGTCAGAGATCAGACCTATTAGATTAAAAAACGGTTATAGAATATAAGTAAAATCCGAAACGCTTCTTCTTCGAGGGTCTCACGAATTGGTACGATACTTCCGCCTTGAAATGATGAATATTTTGAATATTTAAAGTTTGAGGAAAGTGTGAAAGGTCCCAGTTCATCCAGAGCTTTTGTGGCTTATAAATAAAATAAATAGGGTGGCGCAACAGAGCGAGGAGCCCCTGGGCCTAGCGCATTTCTCATAACCATCCCTTGTGAGGGAATGGAGGGGACCTACAATTTTTCTGCCAGTTCCGAACGGCTAATTGAGAAAGCGCTTTTCATGGCAATGAATTTACTAACGGAGGACTTGCCAGTTCCTCGCGAAAGGCGATACCCGTGAAAAAACATTTTTGGCTCTGCTGGGATTCGAACCTAGAACTTCTGGGTTAGCAGGTGGACATGCTAACCATCACGCCACGGGTACCACTTTTGTGGCTTAGTATTTGATTTAATGCTCTTGAATTAAAATACGTTGTGTTCACTGTTCCTGCATTTCTAACTGGAGGCTGATTTACCGCACACGTGATCGAGTAATACGTGACTGAATTATGTGTTTTTAGCATTACTTCTCGCGTTATAGCACATTTAGCATTTGAACGAATTGAAATCAATAAATGAACATCAGGCTGACGTTGAGTAATATAGAGCGAACTTTAGAAAGAAAAATAGTACTCACCTACTCAATCACTGATGCAATAATTCGATACCTGCGTATTCTGACGAATCAGAATGACGATGTATGAAACCAATTTAAATTTTATCTCCGGAAGCCTTTCTGATTCCCTGTGAAAAGTGACACTATTTAAACGGCACTCCGGGCTCGAACTTCGTGCCTCGATATCCCACGTAATCGCCCCAAAAATAGCACCAATCGATTCCTGGATTTTCGAAGCTTGGTATCAATGCCCATCAAACAATCAGAAAGCCTTGTATAGAAATAGAAAGCAATCATTTATAAAAGAACCATTTAGAGAAGCAGGGATAACTAAGTACAGCTTCTTCGGAAGCACAACATAATTGGGGACAGGTGGCCACAGTATCGAGGTGGTATTTTAAATGAGCTGTTTCCTCGACTGCACTTTCTACCAGCTGCCGCTCATTACACTATGGAGGTTGTATGTGGTGTCACAGTCGAAGAAGTAAGTGTAGCTATTTAATCCCTTTTTCGATGACGACGACACAAATGTTTTTCTTCTTTTTCTTCTTTAACCCGCCGCTCTGCGCAACCTACAGGTGAATTATTATTTGTGTGAAGCAGACAAGTGGCAAAGCTGTGATCCTTTTTGTATCACAGTTCACAGTACTCGAAGCAGGGAGCTGCAGTGAATGTTTACGTTTTATGAATGCATTCACTTATTCATTGCCTTACACACTCAGGTCTCAGGCATCATTCAGCTTAATACAAAGCTCTCATAGCATCTCTGAAGGAAAAAAGACAATTATTCAATCAAAACTCTCTTTAGAAAAATATGATGAGTGAATGTTGAATTTTGTTTGCTTTAGAAATTGTAGACCATCACATCAGGACTTCTGAGGTGTCATGCTCAGTGCTATCGATACGGATAGGTGAGGAAAACTACTTGAGTATGGACAAGATCGATATACAGTTGTATTTCCAATGATGATTATGATGCCCTCAATATTAGACTGTAACTTTTTGAAGATTCTTCAAATGCACTCTGAGACTGTGCTTGGCACCCTTCCCACACTTTTGGGTTCCTCGGATTTAAAAATACAGGAAAGCTCTCCTGTTAAAAAGTCAAATGCTACTAACTACTGACTCTTATTAGAAAAACGAAACAAAAACTGAGCCTTTCCACAGTTTCCGAATGAAGCCTTTCCTCAGTTTACAAATAAACACTTCCATCGTAGACACCAAGCTCCATAACTTAAGCCTTAGCACAATTTCCGTGGTGAATATTGTGCTTCATTAGCTGGTCCTTTTCGAGAGAACGCCATAACAAATTAATGAGTGATTGGTTGTAAGAAGTCATGTATCTTGGATCTTAATGCTAAATTAAACCTGTCTATGGCGTTTGAGTCCATTTATCTTCTTCAAATATTTTAATCTTATCATGAGTGTAGTCAAACTTGAAAGGTTCTTCAACACAAGAACACTTCATAAATACTGCAGCAACATTTCCATGGTTTCTCTCACTTTTCTTATCGTCGTGTCGGTCGGCCGGGCCGGTCAGCCAGCCCTATCATCTATCCGAACAATGTTTTCCAAGAACCCCATGACTTTGAATCTCTCTGCTCCTATTGCTCAAACAACAATTCATTTGTGTGCTGTCAATTACCTCAACATGTTGAAAAGCCATTTATCAAACTCAACAAAATGCATAGGTCTTCAATTTGTATTTGAATACCCTTTCCTTAAATAGGTTTACTTCACACAAAATACTCCCAATCGGACCTTATCAATCAGTGGAGCAAATCACCATCACAAACCTATAGGGGTTACTTACTAAACGTCAAGTATGAGTTTCTCATGTTTGTTAAGTAATGCTTCATACGAGTAGATATAGTTGTGTGATGGTAGGTGGGGTAGAACTTTGAACCACCCACTCTACCGAGCTAAGCTTTCACTTTATTTAATTTAATTTCCTTCACAGCAAGAACATTATTCGTATATCGGAGCATCTGAGTCTATGTGGAGTACTATTTTTGTTTTTGTTTATTTTTTTTGTTTATTAATCTCCACAATTCCGGAAACCGGATATCTTTTATTTTTTGTTCATTAAGGTCTGCAATTTTGGAAGCCGAAATCTATCCATCTAAGGTATGAGATGATTGATGATTTAAACTCTTTCATCTTTTGCAGTGGGATTTTGTTGTCAGCTGTGTGGTCATAGGGTGCCCTGTGCAAAATTATCCTTTGCTTTCAAATTTTTTGATATTTTTTGAACAACAGGGAAGTTATACCCTTTTTGGGTTATCCAAAATCGTCAACAATATTTTCATTTGCTGTAGGACTGCTGTTGGTTTCTTGTTGGAGTTCTGTTGCGCATAACTCAGATTTTTTTTTAATAAAAGTAATTTTTGCAAAAAAAACGACTATAATCCAATCTTAGCTTATTCTTCTTTTCATTTCCGGCGTTAGGAGTAGTGATCTTGAAGCGATCACAACTCTGCCACTTTTCTGCTTCACACTAGTGATCCGCCTGTGGGGTACGCCGCCTTAATCAATCTCAATCTTAGCTTATTAACATGGAAATCACTTAAAGGTTGAATAAGAAAGAGCAGAGCATCGCTGACTAAACCTAACTTTTGTTTTCATTCAAGAGTTGGTCTCATAAGGATTACCTTGTGGCTCCATTTTTTTCCAAGCTATTAATTCTTTTTCCAACAACAATGTTGGCATGCAATATACTTCCAAACTCTACTTCGCTTCGTGAAGAGCCTTTAAGTACCTGCCCATTACCATCTGCATTTTTTTTTTGTTTTCGACTACCCTGTAGTTGGTTTCTGCGCAGGACTTAAAATAACTATTATTTTGAAAGTTTTAATTAAGCTCACAATGCAAGTTCAATTCCCTTAACTCTAGACTCTAGCATCAGCTATTTGAAATCGTTTGACATTGTCCTTACCGAACCTGATTATTATGCTTAACATCCTTAGCCCAGTTACTATCCCCAACAATGTGTGGAATGTATACAACACAAGTAAAACAAGTGAACTGTATCAGAAGCACAGTGATGTGCTGGCCTACACCCTCAGCCACAGGCTTATGTCAATTGGCTTTGAGCATAGCTAAGTATCAAAACGATTTGGTTGGAGGATTTACTTCAATTATGATTCAGTTGAAGAATTCTTTTGTTACTTTAAATATGCTTTCCCTTGTTGCTTAGTTACTTAGTATCTTCGAATACGAGATAGCCAAAACTCACTTAATCATTCACACTTTACTTTACTTTACTTTGCTTTATTTTATTTTACTGCAGTAAAGAGAAGAAGGAGTCATTCCCAAAGAGACAGAGAGTACAAAGGTTTAGATTACTTAATTTTAAACTACAAATATTTGTTAAACTTCATAATTTGAATGATTTTAATGCTATTTCGATGCACATTCGATACTTAAATGCCTTAAGGTTCTCCCAAACCAAAGCGTTTTTGCAGTTGTGGCATAGCGGCAGAAACGATGCTGTCATCAATTCTGCAGTCGCAGCAGTACAAATGTATGAAAACACTGCGGTTTTTAGTCGCGGGGGTGTGAGTATTCTTATATGTCGCTGTATAACTCAATTTTGACTTCTGCAATTGTCGCTGCTGCAACTGCAAAAACGCTATGGTTTGGGAGGTCCTTAAAACATTGACTGTTCTCATTCGTATTTCGTTTTAGAATTTAACGCTGTTCGAATTTCCTTAACGGTGAACCTGAAAAGCAGCCTTAATGGAAATATTTACGGAATTTATCATCTTCCTTGAAATAAACTCTTTAATTTCAATTATTTTTCATTAGAATTGAGTGAGTTGTTCTAATACACAATTCGATCCCTGTTTATAATTAAAATTAAAAACTTATCAATTAATCGTTTCAAACAAAGGCCATTTGGATATTTCAAATGTCGTTTCCACGGTTTCCGCATTTGCAAATTATCCACAGAACAAGGAGTTTCTTTTTTATTTAAAAATTTTAGCTCTGTTATTAATTGTTTCCTCTTTTTTAGTTTTTTTTTTTTTTTTTTGCAATTTGAAGAGATTTTTTTATGAAGCAGCTCCACAGCACCACAGCTGGACTGGCTCTCCCTACGTACCGTGGTGCTAAAACCGTCAATGGTTGCAAAATGCCTCCTGCAAATCTGAATTGTTATTTAGACACTTGACCACACACAATAACCAAATTTGTTCGCTCATCTAGAATTCAATTAGTTTTTAGCCAAAACAATTCATGGTAATTTGAAAAGCCCACTGCACCAGAAAAACAGCAAAATCCTGCGGCGCGATAACAGCAGCTACGTACACTAGTAGTATGCCACAAAAAACACCCGTATCAGCATCAGAGTCGGTCGGTCGTAGGTGTATGAATTATTGCTCGGACATTAGGTACACTACACAGGCGGAGCACATACGTTTCCCATAAAATGAAACTCCTAACGTCCGCGTCCCATTGAAGTGAAAATAATAAATACAAAATGGAATTCAATCTAGATTATCGTTCAGACCATCACGAATAGATTGGAAGCAGTCGGGAAATTCATTATTCTCAACGCCAGGCACCAATGCATTTAATATGCACTTAAGTCCATTACAGAATAGAATAGCTTGAATAAAAATGTGATATGTACAGAACTTGTCTTTAATATCAAAAAACTACGTTGATGGAAAATGTTCTTGGCTTAAAAATGTTTTAGATCCTGAATATTCGTTTTCTGAACAAAGATGCACTTTTCGTCTTCTTTTTTGTTTAACATTCCGGTGCTTCATTGGCTGGAGAAATTTATTTAAAAAAAGCCAAGAGTTAAGGTTCCGAGAAAACCGTACCAACCACTATTTGAAAGTACGAAAGACTCAAGGCCGAACGACGACTGTCCTTGGAATGTTGTGTCACCATAGGCAGCTTCGACTAGTTGCACACGCCAATAGCTATCAAAGCAGAGTAGCTGATAAATTGTAACTTGTAAAACTTTGTAGCATTAAAATCATTCAAATTAGGAAGTTTAACAAATATTTGTAGTTTAAAATTAAGTAATCTAAGCCTTTGTACTCTCTGTATCTTTAGGAATGACTTCTCCTTGATATTCAATAACCTGGAACTATTTAATGGTGATCTCAAATCTTGTCTGTGATATTCATTTCTTAAGCTTTCCAGACTTCTGCACTCCTTCCCATTCGAATAAAGCTTTTTGGTCGTAATACTCCGGAAGGCTGTGAGGTCAGGACTACTCACTGGTTAGGGCAAAACTATATTTGACTCCTTTCGTTAATATGACCAGTACCGTGCCGGCGGCGCGGCGGTGCGCGAATGGTTTCCTGCAAAAATCCAATGCCAGTACGGTGCAGGAAACCATTCGTGTACCGTAGTGGCATTGGATTTTTGTCTTGTTAGTCGAAAGGATATTGAAATGCTCCTTACTTGGGACATGTGAGGTTCGAATGCCCACAGAAAATAAGTAAAAAAAAGTTTTTCCACGGGTGGATATCGCTTTTTGCAAGGAATTTACAAGTCCTTCGATAGTAATTTCACCGCCTTGAAAAACAATTTCTCGATTAACCGTTCGGAATCGGCAAAAAGTTGTAGGTCCCCTCCATTCCCTCATAAAGTGGGTATAATTGTGAGAAATGCGAGGTAACCTACTCTGTTGCGCAACCCTATCTATTTACAGTTTCGATCAGGTTAAGATCATGACTACACTTAGGCCTGAATTTTAATTCCTATCAAACCACTCGCGGACCGTACTGGAAATGGAGCATTGTCTTTCTGGAAAATAAAACTTTAACCCACTGTATTGTCTTCTTATTCATTCATGGTATATTAGAACATCCCCTTTTATTTATAGAATTTGTTTTTGTTTCTGCTAACCTCAAGGGAACTTTGCCATGAGGACCATAAACATCTCAAACCATTACACTCTTACCTTGAAAGAGCCCGCACTTATTGCTATTGATTTTTGGCCATTAACTGTCTGTACCATCCAGGTTTATGATTTTTCTTGCTTTAGTCAAAAATAAACTCTTTTCCCGAATTGAACCCATATGACTTCTTGTCAATCTTACCCTATCTTCTTTATGATGTTGTTACAGATCGGTTTTTTTTTCATATTTTCAACGAAATGATTTGCTATCAACTCTTTTTCACTCCACAGAAAATTGTTCAGGGGTTTAAATCACTCGATCTTTGAGATAACTCACAGTTTCAAAACTCGAAATTATGTGAAAATCCGCGTCAAATCCGGCGCGCAGTTTTGATTTCGAAAAAATTTACAACTTTATACGCAGTATCCAGCAGTTGTGCGGCTTCGAATGGCAAACCAAACTAAGTATAAATAAAGTGAGCAACTCCGAAAAGAGTATTACACACGTCTAAAAAAAACTCCCATTACATACCTAGATTTTTTCAAAAAACTGACTTTTTCCATTGATATTCCAGGCGCCTCAATCTCAAACGACTACAATAGCAAGTTCTCAATTCAAAGATGCCAGTACATGGAAGATAAGACATAGGTTCAGAGCTCCCCGCTATGTTGCGCTACTCTAAAACAAAGTAAGTGTTTCCTCTGTTCCAAATTTCCTAACGAAAAGGGGAATAAGTAAAGCCCAACAACAGACCTTGGGGAGCCCAAACCTTGCTTTACAACATGGAAAGGACCAACAATATTTTGACGTATTTGACCGGCTAGGCGAAAAGAAGCTCTTCATAGCAGTGTTAGTGAAGCATGAATGCATATTGAAAATCAATTGACTGCTCCTGTATCTACTAACACTATTTAAAACTGTAATCTGAAAACTTGACATTCTAATCCTTATTTCATATTCAACCAATCACAATAAAGTTTTCCTTCTCTCTAAACACGGTACTCGTTTTCAATTTTGCACCAAGAATGAACAAGGCTATATGCAGGTACATGCGCTAAATTTCATTATTTGTCGTTTATATTGTCATTATAAAAATGAATTACTTTTTTCACTCAGACACGTGAAATTTCGTTTGCCCGATAAAAAAAAATATATATTTTCATTCTTCCTGGACGAAAAATATCAACAAAATTGAATTTAGAAGAAATCCATTTTGCGTTTCGCGTCGGCGTCGGTGTCATCTCAACCGTAACATTTTCTTTATTCGTATTCCGGCCAGAATAGCACACGTATATTTTGGATGAAATTAAATTTATGCAAAATTGCCTCTGCTTTGGAGCACTTGGTTCGACGGCATCGACAAGGATCGATTGGTGTTATTTTATTTTTATTTTTATTTTTGTTAAAAATACCTCCAGGCGAGATTGTAAACGATGTGAAGCTGTTGACTGAATGTTTTTGCGGCGGCGGGCGGCGGTGTTGCTTGTACCTACAATTTTGTGTCTTCCAATTTTGTTTAAATCTGATTTGTTATAAGTGCTTTTCCAGTCGATAACTTGACATTGTCAGCAGCTTATTGGCTTTGGTTGGTTAGGAAAGATAATGAACAGTGATGTTAAATTTAATCGCCACATTTGGTTTTGAGAAACTTCATTTTCTTTGTCACAAAGGAGGCCTATTCAAACCATTGTGGTGGACCGCTTTTAGAGGAATGGCTGACTTGCAGGCCAACCTATTTACTTTAAAATATATCTGTTTACGAGTTCCCTCATACTTGTTGTTTGTTTTTTGCCTCGAGTCATCAAAAAGTGCTATTGTGTAAATGGGATCATGTTGACGTTGTAGCTAGGATATGAAAATAATTGTATGAACTGTTATAATTCAACCATAACTGCTCATAATTGCGAGTAAGATGGCTACTTTGTGGGTTCATTTATTTATTGAGTTCATATTGTTACTACCCCCCACCAGTGGTAGGGTCTTAAAAGTCCTCAACAATCTGTAACAAAATTATTTTTGATGATGGACCAGTATTTATGTTGCACCACAAAAAATATACATACGAACTAACTAAACATGTTTATTGTTGACTGACCCTGCAACTACAACAGAAAAAATACGCGGTTTAGTAAATAGCTGCTACCAAAACACCATACCAACAACCCCTGTGCAAATTAGCATACTTACTTACTATGCACAAAATAAAAGCTGAACATGGCCAACTTCTTTTAAAAAATTCATCATTCAGGTGCAGCATTACCGGTACCGCACAAAAACAAACTATAGCTTCGGCCAAAATACAGCAGTTCCGTTCATAGAACAGCCTTCCTAACTGGCATCAGTTGTAGTTATTGTATAATGAATTCTGATTTTTTGTCCAAAGAAAATCTCACATGCACGGACGAAGAAAAAAAATGTGGAGTGCCCCTTTTTTACTGTTGACCAGGGAATAAAACTAACGTAAGATAAATGAGAGCACACTTAAGTGGCTGCAGCTGTGGGATTGTTTTTAGCAGAAAATTGCTTTAAATGTCCCTCCTAGATTCATGGCCCAAGGGTGGAAGCATCTATAGTGTCGCTGGCTCGGGGCAAAAAAGAAAGGAGTCAAAGAGCTTTTTTATCGTCTTTACTTTACCTGAGTATCTAATCTACACTCATCCCTTCATTGGACTTGCTCAATTAGGTCGTTAGTATTTTGATTGAAATAAATAATTCACATGGGAATGATGAAGTGAAAATCAGCGAAGAAAATGCTGGAACGATGAATTCAAAATGAAAAGGTAAGTCATACATACCCGCCTCTGAAAGGAGTAATGAAAAACAATGTCAAGGCTCATTGCTCTATGCGGATAGTAAATTCAAGTGACAAGCAGGTGGTTTTCAATGACAATACCACAAAGTAGATGAACTCATTTTCAAAAACAAATGGATTTTCCTCCCACAAATGTGTATTTTGTAATTTTAATTTAAAATTCCTTGCTTAACTGGCCAACACTTTATGAAATCTACATTAAGCTCAATGCCCTCATACAAAGACGATGCCTTGCTCTCCTTCAACTTCCTTCCAAATTAATGCAATTAAAGTCAAGCTTCAACCTTGCGTCGTACTTTCGCTACTCGCAAATAATATAAATTAAGAGTCCTCTGGGATGGTAGTCCCAACTAATTATGGCGATACCAACTCTTCATTCCCTTTCCTTTTTTCTATTTTCTTTCCTGCTTTGTGGGGTGCAACTTTCGTTTCCATTACACGGGACGTATAGTAAGTTAAGTAAGGAGGAAAGGTATATTGGTCTAAATTGCAAGTTTCCTTCCCTTCATGAGGTAGGTATACCTATATCTCCAACGGAACTAGCAACTAGAGGTTGTGTTTAATTTTTCTGTCTTTTTTTTACTTTTGCTTCGGAAACGTCTTATCGTATATTCTTATTAGGGAATCCAATAATCTGGCAAAGCAATCTCATTTTGTTGGCGCTGTTTTTAATCGTTTTCTTTATTACTGCCGTTAAGGAACACCGCTGACAAGAAGGACAATTCAAGCACCAACAAATTCAACAAAAAATACCCCAACGTGTCGTTGTTTAATGTGTTGGTGGTGTCAATAACATAGCTTTTCCTGAGGGAGAAGAAATAGCATTCTTTGACACCCGTATATTCTATGAAGGAAGGAAGCTTCTTGTTCTTGTCCTCTGCCAATAACAACAATGGAAATGTTGGCAAAAGGCGAATGGTAATTTTATTCACATTTAATGCCTTGCCAGGGACGTGCAAATCTATTTAATTATTTAATCGTGTGCTGCTTTGCATTGTCCTGGGCAATAAGTTGAAACGGCTGTTGAGTTCTTTTGTTGAATCTGACATTTTAATTTTGAATCTTTCGACAGTAGAGTCTTGGGTGTATTTCGAGCCTTAACTTTGTATTGCTAATGGGTATTGGAAGAAACAAGAAAGTAATCACATGGCTTTGTAGTATGGGTAGTAGGTAAAGTTTTCGAGATGAAAGTTTCGAAACTAGGAAGGAGCGGAGGTTTGGACAATTCTTTGTGGTCATTTTGGTTATGAACCAATACACTTATTCCCCAGCTTATCAAACACTATACCAAAAAATGAAAACACGACAAAAGTTCAACATCACTGGAGTAAAAAGCAACAGCACAACCAAAGGCTACACAACGCACAGCAATGCCGATAGGTAAACCACATTCCATCAAGATTTCATTATGCTTCAACAACTCACGTGGGGCTCTTCCCAAAAGGGTTATGAAAAACTCGGGTGAAAACTCAATGTGATTCCGAAATTAAGGGAGATTCATACTCACTGGAAATTGCCCAACAAGTTTTACCATTTCAAAGGATTTCAGAGAAATATTGGTGCCTAGTTCACGAGAACTGTCCATTGTTCCGTTCTGCTGAATTCAGTGCCTAGTGCTACTTTACAGCTGATTTCTAGTGGTTCCTCGCCGTTCAGTAAAGTTTCCAGCGCTATACGTCTCTGTTCAGTTTAGTGTCCTCATGTGCCACCTTCTTTTATAATTACCGCACACATCATAAAACACAGTGGGAGCAACTAGGAAAGTAGGAGATGATTTAATAGGAGACACCGATGCACATTGTTTTTGAGTTTTTGTGAATCGTAATACCGCAGAAAAACAAGGCCTGGCAAAGCATTCTACGTTCGGGTTGTGTGACTAAAATAAGAATCTCCTTACTTCACTGCACGTCCGACGTTGGACTCAAAGTAAAACTGATGGGAATTCCTAGTAAAGCGGGCGCTGCAGCTAAATTGATTCAGGGGAGGAATGCAACTGCCTATTTCACTGAAGCACTGTTTGTGAAAAAAGCTGAAGAAAAGAGACAGACAGGTGTAGTCTCGACGGTATTCAAAAGAATCAATCGATCCTACCACTGAACTATCACCTTTCAATCGGAACGCTCTGTTGAGTACCCTTTCAAGCTGGCGCAAAGATTTTTGGGGAGCACCTAACCAGATATGAGAAATGTACTCCAGTTTTGAGCGGATGTATCCCTTATAAATTATGGCCAGATCAGAAGGGATGAGAAATTCGTCTTAATAAACCAACGCATTTAGCAGCATTTTTGGTGACTTGAAATTTTCGGTCATTCCAACGAAGGTCATTGTTTACATCGATAACAAGTACTTGCAGCTTATAGCTTTCATAGATAATGGCAATGGGGTATGTTAAGTTTCAGCGAGAGATGACAACATTGGGTTTTCGAAGCATTGATTCTGCTCGGTTGTTGCTCCTTGCTTTGTAACAATGCTGTGAAGGTCTGAGTTTAATGAGCTCATTATACGCAACCGTTCCAAATACCTATCCGAAGAGCAGGAACGTGAATTTGTAGACGATATATGAGAAGCTGAGGGTTGAGTCGTCAGCAAAATAGTTGAGAGGATTAGATGTTTCAGAATTGAGACAAGAGATCATTTATGAAAATGAGGAAGAGAGTCGGAGACAAAACAGAGCCCTGGGGCACACCAGCTTTTACAAATAAAGTATCAGACTTAAAACTGTCCAATAAAACCTGTACTGAACGGTCGGTAGGGTAGTTCAACGAAGAAGAGACTCATCGATACCAAAAGCACGTATTTCTATTAGAGAGCTCGATGTAAAACTCTTTCTAATGCCATTGAAATTTCAAGTGCAATAATCTTACTCTCTCCAAAACTGTGTAAAGATTGGTTCCACTTTTCAGTCAGATATGAAATCAAATCAGAAGTGGACATTTTGCTACAAAAGGCGTACTGTCGGCCATTGAACCGCTTTCGTTCTTCAAGATATTGCATAAGTGACGGCTTCCATGGCTTTGGAAAGATGTGACGTTAGTGCGATGGACGATACTTGGAAGTGGAAAAAGACTCGTCTTTTTAGGGACGGGCTGGACAAATATAATTTTCCATCTGCTCGGGAAGAGCACAGAAGAATTGGATACATAGAAAAGCTTACGCAGTGGTTTTCCCAGCGTAGATGAACACCTCTACAGAATATCGGCAGGGATACAATCTCGACCAGCGGATTTATGTACATTGAGATCTTTGAGGACTCTCACAACCAAAACATTACAAACAAATATCTGCTTCATCGAAGAATTAACAATATGCTATCACGATGTGTTGAGTGAGCAGCAAATTAGGCTGCCAGCTGCTGAATTTTGTGGAATTCATTGCCCAATGCTACTTCACTGCTGAATTTAGTTTCGAGTTTATTAGTCCCGGCTACCCCAAAACAATCATCAATTATAACACCATTTCAGCAATCAACTTCCTTTAGAGTTCAGATTCTACAGCAAATTCATCCTGAATTCCTACCTCACTGTAAAGCACCTCATCTGAACCATTTATGGGATAGTGTTATTAGATTATCTGCAGCCTTGGATCAAAAGTATCTCCCCATCATAAAGATACCTTAGTTTCGCCTATGTTAAAAAATAATATAAGAAATGATAAAATATCTATCACTCAACAGAAAAAACGAGATATTCGTAATGTTTGACATTTGTTGTTGAAATGTGGTGTATGAAAGTTTCGAACCAGTTATCTCATGACATCCTTCCAAAATCATTTTTAGTGGACTGGAAAAGGCTAGTATTTTTTTTGTTTGTTCAGGCTTTGCTATCCATCGCTTTTCCGACCTTCAATCGTCAAATTGAAGGCCCCTTTACCTTCAAATAATAGCCCAGAACAATTCTCAATAGGTTCAGTGTCTGTTTTGAATCAAATAATTATCGGCTTAAGTTTCAAAAATTACAACACCCAACGACGGAGTTTGTTTCAAACTTTACATAAGTGTAAATGTCACTGTTACTTTGATTTCTTGCTTAACGTGTCACTTCTCTTTTATTTTAAATTTTGTTTTCAACTTATACATAAAATTAATACTCAAAGTTTGAAAGTGTCTGAGTGCAATTATTTTGTCCAGCGTGTATTTTACATTTCAGTTTAAATTATGTATATGTACATGTCGGTAAGCGTTGCTGTTGTCATTTCTTTTATTTTATAATTTATTTCGAAATTGTCCGAACCAATATTATATGCCTATGGTTTAATTGGAATGAAATTGGACTTGTTATTGAAAGTTCTGCATTCATTTGGTAGGACGTAAATGAAACGTGTAAAATGATAATGGAAATTCCTGTAGAAAAAAAAAATTTATTTTCGCATGATTCAATTAACGAGCGACGAAGGTTTATTTTGTCCTCAATCATGCGGACACGTTTTTCATTTTCTGTCGAAGAATGAAAATGGAGTGGGTAGCTCCTTATATTGAGATAGGGTTGGTTCATAGGTCAAAGGATGTTTTGTAAGTGAAATTTCAATATGTTTTGCTGGGAAACACAGTGGAAAACATTTTATAGCCAACATTAATTATCGTGTTTTTTTTTGGAAATTGTTTCGACAGCCTCACGGTTCTGGAAGTGGGATTTTGTTCCTCGATGAAATATTCAACAAGGTTTTTTTTTTTTTTTTTGGATCTCAGAGTCTTAAGCGGTACTGAACTTAGACCAAGTTCATTTGTACACGCTTATCTACGCTCTTCATCATTAATGCAAGTGTTAGTGGTTAGTAAATAACGCCAAACACAAGCACAAAGAGAACGTATACGAGGAAAAAAATAAAAGACGTTACAATTTTTAACAAAAAAACAAAAAAAGTACATTAATAAGTAGAACAAAATAAACTAGGTAAACATTTTTAAACAAAAATTATATCAATAAGAACAGAAATTAAATTACAATAACAAAATATCAAATAAAAGTCATGCAGGTGGCACACTGGTTCTTAGCTTTAATTTTAAAGTATTTTTATTTAGGTTGAAATCGGAAACAAAAGGATAGGAGTTAGATAATCTACTCATGCGAGCTAATGGCTCATGCATGCCAGAGTTAGTTCTGTGGTGGGAGCAATGTAAAAACTCTAAATTACGTAGTTGGTGAGATCCTCCACGATAGTTGAAACTAATGTGGGAAAGCAAGTCGGGGGCATCAGTTGAACCGGTTATTAATTGATGAAAAAATACTAAATCATTGTTAATTCGTCTCTGCGAGAGGGTTTGAAGATTTAACAAGCGAATACGATTTTCGTAAGGAGGAAGATTGAAAGGATCTTCCCAAGGAAGACCTTTGAGAGCGAAACGTATGAATCTGTGCTGTATTGCTTCGATTCGAGATTTATGAATATCATAAAATGGTGACCACACCTGAGACGCATATTCTAGATGCGGACGAACATAACACTTGTATAAAGAGAGGGTGACATAGGGGTCATTAAATTCTTTTGCCCATCGCTTAATAAAGCCAAGCATTGAATTTGATTTGTTAATAATGAGGTTGATGTGTTCATTAAACTCGAGGTTGGTACTAAATAGAACACCGAGATCACGGAATCTAAAAACTTGAGATAGGGATTGTTGCGATATTGAATATTCTCCAATACTTGGCGATCTTTTGCGGGAGAAGGTCATACTTTGGCACTTGGAAGCGTTCAAACTAAGTCCGTTTTTAGAACACCATAGAACAAAACTGTCGATATCTTTATGTAAGAAGTCTCGATCTGAAGCATTTTTGATGGTTTTAAAAATCTTCATATCATCAGCAAAGATTAAAATGTCGCTGTAGGAGATGCAAGAAATAACATCATTAATTGCAACAATGAAAAGTAAGGGACCAAGATGACTTCCTTGTTGCACACCAGACAAAGCAATAAAAGGTTTTGATAAAAAATTTCGAAATTTGTCTTCATAAGACCTATTTTTTAAGTAGGAGCTTATCCAAACAATAAATAATGGGGGAAATCCAAATGCTTTTAGTTTATATAGTATAATATTATGAGACAGTTGGTCAAACGCCTTAGAGAAATCAGTGTAAATGCAGTCAAGCTCGTTCCCACATTCAAGGGCGTTGGAACATTTATGATAAAAAGATAGAAGGTTGGTAGCCGTCGACCTTCTTTGCATAAATCCATGCTGCTGATGGCAGATAACATTCCTTGCAAAGAAGGATAGGCTTTCGCAGACTACTTGTTCAAATAGCTTGGGTATGCATGAGAGCTTTGAAATTGGCCTGTAGTTTTTATATCAATTTTTTCACCCTTCTTGAAAACAGGTGTTATAAAAGATTTTTTCCAAAGAGTGGGAAATATTCCAGATTTTAAAGAAAGCTTGAAAAGATATTCAAGTGGAGATGATAAACGTGAAGAACACTTTTTTAAAACAATTGGCGGAATCGAGTCCGGACCAGAAGAAAAGTCATCTTTAAGAGAAGAAAGGAAGTAAGTAATTCTGTCTCTGTGAATAGGGATACTATTAAAGTTCACTTGCGAGGAGTGAGTTAAATACTGAAAAAAATGTTCATCAATTTCTAAATTCGTACTACAAAAAGATCCACAAAAATGGTTTGCAAAGGCATTGCAAATCTCAGGAGTATTTTTTAAAGAAGTGCTATTAAAAACAAAGTTGAGGGGATACCCGTCTGATTTTTTTTTAGAGTTTACAAAGGACCAAAAACTTTTTGGGTAATTTTTTAGAGAGCACCCCATTTGATTGACATAGTTAGAGTATAGATTTTGAGAAAGCGTTTTGAAGTCTTCAAAAAGACTTATGAATAGATGGTGGTCAGTTGGAGAGAGAGTAGTTAAATAGATCTTCCAAGCTTTGTTTCTTTTGTTCCTTAGAGTCTTTAATTCCTTGGTAAACCACGGTTGACTGAAACTACTATTTCTAAGCAACTTTTGGGGAATTGTTTTTTTCATGCTATTTTCTAAAATCGAGTAGAAGCTAGCGACTGCTTCGTCAATATTTGCAATAGTTGATATATTTTCAATACCAGCAATGCATAATTCATTCGATAGCAAATCGAAATTCGCTATTCGAAAGTCAAAAGTATATACACAGTCTTTTAAATTATTAATATCTTGAGAGACGTTGCTCAATTCTATAAAAATATCTAAAGGGGGATGGAAATCATCAATTCTAGTAATGCCTGAATTTGATTGAAGAACTACCGTGCTAATAGCTTCGGATGAGAAAACTAAATCTAACATACGATTTTGATAGTTTCTAATACAGCTAACTTGCTGTAAGTCAGTAGAAATAATATTATCTAAACAAGAAAGCTCACTCTGTGGTGAAGTTGCAGAAGGTTTTTGGAAAGATCCATCGTCAGAGGGTAACCATTGAACGTATGGTAGATTAAAGTCACCAACTAAAAGAATTTGGCTTTCTAAATCAGACATTTCAAAAATATGATCCAAAATCAGGGCCAGTTCAGAATAAGCTGAGGCTGAACTTTTTGGAACAATATATACATTAACGATAAAAATATTTTTTAACAGTGTACAGACTTTCACACAAACAACATCAATAGACAGTTCAAACGGAAAGAGTATACGAGACGACATATATGTGTTCCTGACCGAAATCAAAACACCACCCCCGACATCATCTGGTCTGTCTACGTGCCGATCTTTACGGTAGACCGAGAATTCAGGGCTCAAGATTTCGGTGTTCAAGTGACTTGAATTTAGCCAAGTTTCAGTCAAAGCAAATACGTCATGTTTAAAAACGTGGGAGTTAACATACAAATCAGCAGTTTTACTGCGAAGACCTCTTACGTTTTGATAAAAGAAGGAGAATCTAATTAGTTTTTTGGAGCAGTATTAATAAGCAATTTGCTTTTAACTCTCCTGTTGATGGAAAATTCTTTAACAAGAGCACCACCAGGCCAAGAGTTACTGTCACAAATAGAGTCAAAAGACGAGGGCGGGACAAGCAATTTAAACGAAGACACAAAGCTGTCGGTTTTGCTTATCTTACTACATTTAATAAAATTTTCATTAGGAATTAATTTCTTTGATACTAGATAGCGCAAAACATCGTTTGAATTAAGATCTGGCCTAAGCCGAGACACAAAAATTAACTTAGGTTTTGGAACTGCCTCCATTGGTGTAAAATATGCACCAGATTCAGGATCAGAACTAGAATTAGATGGCAATGATCTATTTTCAAGATCCACAACTTCAACTACTGGTTCCAACGGGACAGAAGGAATATTGATTTTGGCCGAGTTGCTTCTCAAAGTCTTGCGCTTTGAAGGAGGGCTCAAATTTTTGTTAGTTGCTGACGAAGTAGACTGAGCATTGAGATTATTTAAATCGAGAGCTTTCTGGGGAATTGAAGTTTCTAAGTCGTCTGTAGATGTAGATATTTCAACAGAGCTACAGGAAGAAGAAAATGATTCTAAGTTCAAAACTGATTTATTGAAAGCCTTGTGCAGCTGATCGAAACCTTTCGACAACTTTTCAATTTCTAGTTTGAACGTAGACATCTTTATCGCTAATTGGGAAGTAGATATCTTTTTGCAATTCTCGCAATACCAGCAAGCACTTTTAAAAGCACTTATTTTATCTAAAAGTGCATTGTTGGCCCCAATACATTTAGCATGAAATGCATTACCACATGGACCATAGCATGCAAAAAGAGGTGAGTTGGAACTATCCACACATTTACCTGCCGCACAAGCCATGGCTAATAAAAAAAAAAAAAAAAATAATAATTTTAAAAAAAAAGTTAGGAATTGACTGGGAATCGAACCGGAAAAGCTCGGCTTACTTAGTATTTATTCTAAAAGAAAAGCGCGCTTTTACCAGCTGCACCAAGCAGACGATAATTTAGAGCTTACAAAGTTAAGTAAATGAACTACAAAGTTAAGGTCTTCTAAGGAGATTATGGTGTGAGGAAAAAGGATAGATTAGGAGTTTTAAAGCAGTTAAAGAGAGAAACTAATATTTATAAATAGCACTCAAATTACACTCAATAACGTGAACGGAAAAAAAAATTTTTTTCTTACCAATCACTGTCACTACACAATTAAGCAATTAAGGTAAACAGATAATCAAAATTAATTAAAAACAAGCTGATTTACAAATCCAAATAACACATTAGACTGTAACTCGAACTAAAAAACACTTAATCAAAATGTAATTTCTAGGTTGAGATAAACCAATATTATACCAAGTAAAATTGAGAATTCGGGAGGGTATGACAAAGAAGTCTTTCGAAACAGATCTGCAAATATTCTATAAGTTGCTCTTGAAGCTCTTAGGTTGGGTTTTTTTCACTTCTCTTTGATTCGATTCTTTTTAGATTTGATGATGGGAATTGAAATAGTTAAGAAAAATAATTCTGAAAATTACTAGATATTTAGGTTAAGGTTAGCTCAATGTTCGTACCCGTGGTGTGATGGTTAGCATGTCTGCCTGTTAACCCAGAGGTTCGTGGTTTGAATTCCAACAGAGTCAAAATTGTTTTTCATGGGTATCGCCTTTCGCGAGAAATTGGCAAGTCCTCGAAAAGTAAATTCATTTCCATGAAAAGCGCATTCTCAATTAGCCGTTCGGAATCGGCAGAGAATTGTAGATCCCCTCCATTCCCTTACAAGGAATGGTTGTGACTTGTGAGAAACGTGCTAGGCCTTGGGGCTAATCGCTCTACTGCGCCACCCTATTTATATTATTTATTTTTTATTTTATATTATTATTTTATTTACTCTATCGCCTTTCACAAACATAGGTGAGTTCTCCGATAATAAATTCATTGCGATGAAAAGCGTTTTCTGGAATAGCCGTTCGGAATCGGCAAAGAACTGCAGGTTCCTTCCATTGGTTGTAAGATATTCCCTAGGCCCCGGGACACCCTGCTCTGTTGCGCTTCCCTAATTATTTAATTATTTTGTTTAGCTCAGAGTTCGAATATGAGATGAATCTTCTTGCTCATCGACGATATCAACTTGAAGATATAAACTCAGTCGCCGTTCAGAAAATCGGACATCGACAAGAAAGTTATTTTGGTTGCCGTTTGTGCATCCGTAAGAATCTCCAGAAGGAAGGGTCTCAGAAAAGTCTTACTATGATCAATAAACTATGTGAAGCTATGTAAACGGAGACTTCTGTTGCAAACAGCTGGATTCTTAAGGGGGTTCACCTGTGTGAATATCGATTTTCGAGCGCTTTTTAAGATACTTGGTGTAAGTCAACTATTCAAGATTTTTTAATAAATCTTTTGGTATTTTGTTGGTCTATTATTCAAGTTTATATAATTTAATTTTCAACAGCTATATAGAAAAAGTGTACTGGTGACCGAAGCTGGAACAAGACCTCCCCCTCCCCAAAATTACGGACCCAAACGGTGTGCAGGATACACCGCATATTACTCGTCTAAAACAAAAAACGAAAATACTCCCTTATTCGTAATCAAGTTGCCAAGGTACCAGAGTTGAGAAATAATGATTACAAAAAATTTCAATTACAATTACTTGTAATTGTAATTGAAAAATCTCAATTAACCATTACATGTAATTGTAATTGAAAAATTCAATTACCCATTACTTTTAATTGAAAAGTTTCAATTACTTGGAATTCAATTACTTATATGTAATTGAAAACCAAAGTAATTGAAAAAATGATGTAATGATTACTTTTTTCAGTAATCATTACACAAAAATGTAATTGATCATCTAATTTGCTCAATTACATTTTTAAAATTAAACAAAATTGAACGAAATTAAAGCATTGAACAGGTACTGTGTCAAATTCCTTCTTTTTTAGTGAAGAGTAGCATTTGGAGAGTCTGAAAAAAATAAATAAAATAAATAGGGTGGCGCAACAGAGCGGGAAGCCCCTGGGCCTAGCGCATTTCTCACAACCATGCCTTGTGAGGGAATGGAGGGGACCTACAATTTTCGGCCGGTTCCGAACGGCTAATCGAGAAAGCGCTTTTCATGGCAATGAATACTAACGGAGGACTTGCCAATTCCTCGCGAAAGGCGACACCCGTGAAAAAACATTTTTGCCTCTGTTGGGATTCGAACTCGAACCTCTGGATTAACAGGCGGACATGCTATCCATCACACCACAGGAGAGTCTGAATTCAGAAATTATAACAACAAAAACTTCTACGTTGTCCGCCGTTTTGAAAAGAAAAACATTTCTACTTTCAAAAACCATTTTCTCGTTTACTAATTGTCGTAGAGTATTGTGTTTTCTATTATTTTGTTGGGGAGGGTATTCTCTGAAACCCTTCTGGTGGATCATTTTTGGCAACTCCTTACAATACAAAGTTACTGGTGAAAAACTGTCAGAAAGTTGGAGAATAAAGTGCGATTTCGCGATTATCTTGCTCAAAATGTAGATTAAAACAATAATTACCATTGACTATGAATAAAAAAAAATTATATATACGAATTTGTAATTGAAAAGTATGTAATGCATTACAATTGAAGTAATCAATTACTAAAAAAGTAATTAGCGGTGTGTTTTCTTCAACTACTTGGAAAAAAGCATTACTTTTCCAATTACATGTATTGGGTAATTGAAAAATTTCAATTAACCATTACATGTAATTGTAATTGAAAAATTTCAATTAACCATTACATGTAATTGTAATTAAAAATTTTCAATTACCCATTACATGTAACTGTAATTGAACCTGTAATCCATTACACAAAGTAATCATTATTTTCCAACTCTGCAAGGTACTGACGAAGGGATTTTGTAAATTTTTGAAAATTGCCAAAATGGCGTAAGTCGGGAAAAAACCTTTCGTTTTTCAAGTTTTTTTCTAACATATTAAGATGTGGAAAACAACTTTAAAAAAAAAATAATTTCAATTAGAATCAAATAGAGTTCCCCTTCCTAGGCGTGTGTAAGCTCTCGATTCTCCACCTGTTCTTCCCTTCTTTCGATTACACATGTGAACCCACTAAGCTGACTTATGAGTTATAAGTTATAAAGTGAATTGTTACAAAAGAACTACGTTGCGGCTATGTCGGCTGCTAATGAACCAAAACCACTTGGTTTGTGCTCCGAGTTAGTTAGTCTACTGCGGATGTCAATCAACCTAACCAGTTTTTGTGATAATCAATTTCGACGGACGTGTCTATAAAAAAGGGTCGTGTTGCTCGTGTTTGTTCGTTCAACACGCCCTTGTTGATTGATTTGAGGTGAAAAGAAATAAATTTTTCGTTCAAAACGAAACCACTCGATCTATAGTATAGATAGATTTTATACCATCACTACCATTAAAAATATCTAATTCGTTTTAGATACAAAATTAAGCTATACTATTTTGTAATTTTTGTTCAACACACATATTTTTAAAATAGTTCGACACACAGGACACTCATCAGTTATCACAGTATCATCAGAGTCGATAGTTTAACTGTCCAATTAAATAAAAGATTGATAAATTGGACAAGTTACTTCGTGCAGTATGCTTTCAAACAAAAGAATGATACAAATTCATCTATTTTGCTATCGTCTTCAAATTTTATTTAGCTTTTCCCACTTTTTAAACAAATTCTTTTAATTTCTAGAGCTCGCCAGAATTCAGAATAGGTGGTGAAAAATGTAGCTCTGCTTTACCCAGGACTCTAATGCCCACTAAAGTTAGTAAGTAAGCAAGTATTACTTTAGCACAAACTGCACTGAGCTTGGTTGATATAAATGGCTATAGGCTAGGTTTGGAGGGATCGCTGGATGGAGAAAAATATGTGCATCTGCAGCGGCAGCCAAGCTGTGCTTAAGGCTCTACTCAACCCTCTAACTCCTTCGAAAGTGATCCAAGAATGCAATATCTCTCTGAATGCGGTGAGAAGACCTAATTCTTTCATGATGACTGCATAGCTAGAAACGAAAT
Source organism: Melanostoma scalare (assembly GCA_949752695.1). Taxonomy (NCBI): domain Eukaryota; kingdom Metazoa; phylum Arthropoda; class Insecta; order Diptera; family Syrphidae; genus Melanostoma; species Melanostoma scalare. Next base: position 224,433,275 of record OX456985.1, on the reverse strand, counting down.
CGCAGAGGAACTTGCAAGGGAAGGATCTCAGACAACTTTCTCAGGATCTGAACCAGCGATTTGTCTGCTATGGTCTTCAGTGAGGTCTTCAATTAACAATTGAATTTGTGAAGAACACAACTGTAAATGGTAGGTATGCCTCCATTGGATGCAGGCGAACTAAACCTATGGTCCCCAACGCTAATAAGGAAACTGCAACATTTTTGCTATTCGGTAGCAGGAAAAACTGTAGAAAGTTTTTGGCGCTGCCACGGGACATTCCTCTATTGCCGAGCATATAAACATGTTAAGCTTAAGTGATACCACTTTCTGTGAATCCTTGGAGAAGATGTTGACACCGCAGATCTCCTGCATTTTCTCGTATCAGGTTACGAATGTAAGGCTCAGACATGGTAAGAGTTGGTAGCCTCGGCTCCTTACCATGGCAACGTCTTTTGGCTTTTCTCCGAACATCTGGAAAGCTATAACAAAAGAAGCTTGCCATCTGGTAGTACAATGGACCGGTATTTAGGTCTGAGTGCTTTGTGTTTCAAATACGCCACCTGTTCAAAAGGCTCAAAGTTACATATTTTCTTCTTATATCTAGCCGTTAACACATCCAAATACTTTTCGTGGCCACATAAAACAAAATAATATCAGCCGCTGACGCTACCCCGCAAGCGGTGGATTGATGCTTGATGAGTAAAATTTAGTATCTGTAGTTAGTACTTTATAAACTAACACGGGTCTCACGACATAAGTGTGCTTGAGCCAGACACAGGCACATTACTTTAATCACGTTCTGTTTTCTAAACCATCAAATAAAACCGTTCACAGTTGATATCGGTGGTGCAAGACAATGAACATCCTGATTCGTGAGCCATCAACGTCAATTTGAGAAAGAAATTCACAATAACTGAACATTGCCAATTTGAACAATGTGTATAGGTATACGAAAGACGGGGTTGATTGAAAAAGTTTGGCCCGTCGATTTTCACGAAACCTTCTCCATTCTGCTAAGCAGACTCGTAGTGCAATCAGAAAGACACTTTCGCTTTGCAACACGTACACACTATACACGTAGGAAAGTTGTCGAATGGTGCATTTCAATATCCGGTTTCAACGCCAATTCAATATGTTCTTCAATACACAAGAATTTCTCTCTGCGTGGATATAAGTTTTGGAGCACTTTCCGCACCGAAATTCGGGTTCTTCTGAGTGGTGTTTGTGTAAGTTCATACACATGTGTGTGAAAAGTATTAGTTTAGGACGGGAACGGGTGGCTCTCTATTTCGTTTCAACGCTAGAATAAAATTTCATCCTATTAACGGAAGAGATTTCCACTTTTTCCACTTTTTTTTATTTTTGTGTGGCATTCAAGCCACAAAACAGGTTGCAACAGCATAACCACATCAGCGATTACCACATTCCTTCAGCCACACGCCCACACCATCAGTAGACTATTTCTATGTCGGTAGGTATCAGCATTTATGTCGATTGAGGGTGTAGATTTATTCTACGTTCAGCATAAGGGAGGATTTTGATATGACGTACATTTTTTTTTTTGCTTTTGTTTTTGAAATAAACACCTCGCGTGGTGTTTTATTTTCGGAATACTCGAAGCGTGAAATTGAGTGCAGCTTAAGCTGTGTGGGTGATAGAATACACGAATGTTAAAATTTATATCTGAAAATAACGAGGCTTTGATTGCTTTATCCAATGGAAACATGGATTTTCGAAACAGTGCTGGTTGCCGAAACCAGTAAGTATAGGCTGTTAGTATAACGAAAGACAGGGCGAGATTCTTTCGAATAGCTTCGTTTTATTTGGAATGCGTGTGATTTAAAGAAAGCAAATCTGGCAGATCGTAAAGTATGTGGAGACTGTGGTATTGTTTTGAGAAATGTTTTAATTATGGAGTCCTGAGCTAAATTTCTAAACGCTATCTTTAACACCTTCTCTCCCCCAAAAGTCTTTTCGAAGGTTGAAAGTGTTACAGAAAATGTAAACAGTATTCATTTTGGCATATACATAGGTACTGGACAGTGTGGTCGTCTCGGATGCATTACAAACTTGAGTAATTTTCGATCACTCAGTGAAGCATTTGGGGGTGTAGCAACTCGCCGAATATTGTTTCCCAAGTCGTCAATCGTCTTTGACTTATCGGTATTGGCTAACTGCTTAAGCCCTTACTTAAAGCCCAGTTTACAGGTCACGTACGCTTACCAAACTTTTCTCTAAAGAGATTTGGGATGAGAATATGCCATTAAACATAGCTCTTTAACGATGTCCATCAACTGTACTGTCCTAAGTGCACACCGAACTATCAGTTTATTCTGAGTGTAAGGCGGGGAATACACGATACAATTATCGTTACGATAATCTTGCATCGCATTTCGCATGGTATGATTGTGTAGTGTGTATTCAAAAAATGTCGATTGTTTCGACATCGCAATCGCAATGTCGAATGCCTTGAACTGAAAACCAAATTTGATCGTATGCGATCCAAAGTCGACGATTGCATCGTGCATTCCCCGCTTAAAAGCAGGTAGATCGGCGCTGAGGCGTCTAATCAATGGCTTGAGGGATTATTACCGCTCCAAACACGGCAGCTTTGATTATCGGCAAAACCGGTTGTAAAAATTGGAATCGATAGCAATCTCTTTTCGATCCCATTCACCCAACTATAAACAGGGACTTAAGAAGATCCAACTGATGTTCTACATGACGGATGGACCCGTATGGGTCTTCTTCGACACTGTGCTCTACAGCAGCAGCACTTTCTTTGGTATGCAATGCAAGACGCGACGTCTCAGATGATGAGTGCAATCATTTAAAATAAACGAAAACGTTCTACCGTTAATGGAGCTAATTGTTTTGATTGACCGCAAAATGAACGTGGAGCTCGGTGTGTTTCACGAAGAAAACCTAGTTTTTTCTGCAGAATTTCCATACGCTCTACAGATGTCATCGGATGCATGACTCAATCGCAAATCAAAAAATAGGTAAAAAAAATCGCTGTCTGTGAAAACAGTGCTGCCAACCAGGGCTAGTCCCAGCTAAATTAGCGCCTTGCAAAATAGAAAGCGGAGTCTTATAGTTTTTCTATGGTTAAGTTTGTCCATTTTGCTTTATTTTGAGCTAGCAATTGGAAAGTGCTCCGACTGTTCCTTCATTGCCATGAAAAGCACTTTCTCGATTAGCCGTTCGGAACCGACAGAAAAATGTAGGTTTCCTCAATTCCCTCACAATCACAAGGCATGGTTGTGAGAAATGCGCTAGGCAATGGGGCTGCAGCTCTGTTGCGCGTTGCGCCACACTATGTGTGTATGTATGTAATGTGAGTTGATATGTAAATATTAATTCGACAAAGAAGTGTGATGAATGTAATCATTTTTGTGTTTTTTTAAGAATCACAAAACGGCACCATTTTTCTGAAAACTACGAAAAGCGGTGTGTCATCGATTTTTTTCTGACAAAAAACAAATACATAGTTACAAAATTTTTAAATCGTATGATATGATCATACGCTATGGTCCTAAAAAACAGGTGGCTAAATTCGATAAGGTTCGGTTGAATAAATTTTTAATTTTAATCAACAAGCCGCCAAAAATCGTTATTCCAAAAAAATCGGATTTAAAGTTATCTTTAACGAAAAGTCGTCATAATAGAGGCTTTAACATGTCAATGAATTTTTTACTGTCTATGAGTAGAAATCCATTTCGAAAAATGTTTGTCTCCTCACAGACCTCTTTTCAAAAGCACACAGTTGAATCGTGCATCTGTGCTCATGAAATCAGACAACACTTTAACCCAAACCTTTTTGTTGAGTCAACACAACACAACACAAAAGTGATAATAACGAAATCTTATGTAGGTACATAAATGGAGCACTCAACTGAATTTCACAACTTAAGTATTCCTCCCCCAACGAAATGAAATTGAAACTCAGCTACAAGTAAGCATAGCAAAGATCTGTGATACATTGTACGTGGATATTCCACCTGGTTATTGTTGATTTATTTGAAATAATCAAGATTTCATTGGGGAAGGTAGTGTGTATGTGTGTGTCGATTGTAAATGTTTTCGTATTAAAAAAACATTTTGCAACCTCATTAATTCACTTTGCCGGTATATAGTCACACAGTGAGGCTGAAAGATTTTTTGTGGGGTACTAGCAAACCTCATTCCTCAAGATATACGTTTCTTTAGTAAAAATAAGACAAATAAAACACAATCAAGGCTCTTCATCTTCAGTGATGAAAGCAATTTGCGAAGGAAATATTTTTGAATAACATAAAACCAACAAATTCATATTGAAGTAGTTATTGAATCAATAAATTTGTTTTCACACAAATATTAAAGAACTTGCAACTAAATAAAAGATAAATGTGCCTTAAATTGATAAATTTGAAGAATGAATAATCGAAAACATCGCAAGGACTAATGTGTCATGGAAGGGCAAAAGTTGTCTTTACTGACTAAGAAATTAACATCACTTTGGGCAATCCTATTTGATTATTTACTTATATATAACTCTCCAAAAAATGGGGTTTGTAATTTTGTTTTAAAATCTGCGATCAAATGAAATGAATCTATTCTACCAAATTTTACGACTCCCTCTATTTCTTTGATGATCCTTTAAAACAAACCTACATATTTATAATCCAAAAGAATAGGTTTCAATACAAAAAAGAACAAGCCGAAACAATTTTCAGTAGCTCCAATTTTGTATCAAAAACACCAGAAATAAAGCCCAATAGGGTTTTTGAGGGTCTAAATTATACCGAAAAACTGCAAATATTTGTTGTTTTTTTTGTTTACATATACCTTTGGTGAAAGATTAGTATGTCCGCCTGTTAACCAGGATTTTTGTGGTTTGAATCCCAACTGCAGCAGAAATGTTTTTCATTGGTATCGCCTTTCCCGGGGGAATTGGCAAGTCCTCCGATAGTAGATTCATTGCCATGAAAAGCGCTTCCCCGATTAGCCGTTCGCATTCGGAATCGGAATGAAATTGTAGGTCCCTCTATTTTCTCACAAAGGCAATTGCTGTGAGAAATGCGCTAGGCCCCCGTGCTCCTCCCTCTGTTGCGCCACCCTATTTATTTTTTATATTTTAAATTTTTCAATTCAAGTGAAAAGATTTTTTATATCAAAGCTAGTAGTTTTCCAGCAGCTCCAGACATTAATCAGATGCATCTTAAGAAAAGCCAAATTTGCCAGTTCACGAAAAAACGTTTCACTTGTCAGAGCAAACTTTTTTTCATAGGTTCTAAATTGGTGTGTGGGAAAACAGGTCCATAACCCTCCAGAACATTCAACATATGATCAAAAGATCTTTAACTCCTCTTTAATTACATAAATATTCAGGTAAAACATACTTTGTTACTCTAAGCTTAAGTTTCTGCAGCCCCTATTCTGAGTTCTTGTCCCATTATCATGAATATTCAGATCATGACGATGCTTTGCATTTGAGTCTGAAATGAAGACGTGGCTGGTTGAGCTAGTGGACATACGTTCCAGCAAAAGACTTTTTGCATTCCTTAGATATCTAATCAGGGTTGCCAACATGATTTTCTTCAAGGCGTTCGGAAGTATCCCAACAGAAACAAACCAAAAGTGATAACCTTTCGCGAGGAATTGGCAAGTCCTCCGATAGTAAATTGCTATGAAAAGCAATTTCTCGACTAGCCGTTCGGAACCGGCTGAAAATTGGAGGTCCCGTCAATTCTCCAACAGAACGCATGGTTGTGAGAAAAGCACTAGACCACAAAGCTCTCCGCTTTGTTGCGCCACCCTTTGCATGTATATTTGTATTCAGAAGTGTTAGTCAAACTGTTGGTGCCTTCACGCCCAGCACAATATTCATACAACACTTTCAGTACAATGTCTTGCTCATTCCAATTCAAGAAGAGTTTAGAGAGTTGTATGCTCACATTCTCAGTGTTATTTATATAGTGCAAGTGATTAATCTCAGCCTCTTATCTTCATAAGGTAGGACTCAATTTAACGCCCATCCACTTATTCTTATGTAATTAAGTTTTACTGTTCAAATTGTATTCAAAACGTAATTGGGTAAGACTTAGGTCGCCTACACTAATAAAAGCGTCTTCCAAAGTACTACGTTAAATTGGTTTGTTGAGTAAAGTTCAACATCTAAATATCCCGAGACTTGAATTCTAATCTACTCTTTTAGTTTCTTGTAGGTACTTATCAAAATGGTGGTACCTCAGAACGAAAACCAGCCACAGAACCTTACATTATGTTAATATGTTTTCAATAATATTTTCCTCAAAAGTGTTCACTGGAACTGAAAACACATATACTTAACCATCCAACTATAGAGTCTTCGTAGCTGCTGTTCCCTGAAATTCCCTCTAAGTAAATAATCACTTCTGTTCATTAGAAATAAAATAAGTACATTACCACGAAATTCTTAATTATCAACGTAAAATAGGATGTTTTTGGATGAAAATCATTGCCAAATTGAAATTCCAGCAAAAATCATTCGCTCATAAATGAATTCATTCATTCATTCTCATAAATGAACCGTTCCCTCTTCATTCAATTACATCAAAAAATATTAAAACGGTTTTATACCAATGTACGAATGTCTAGATGCGCTAGATATAGACATACATAGATGGAATGGAAAACTTTCATTTATTGCCAATACAATACAATTTGATGAGAAAATGTTTCCGCATGAGCACTCATTTCTTTTATCAATTACCATCTAGGCAACCTACACAGACGAGACTCAACGAAATTTCGCAATTACAGCGAAATTCAAATTTAATTAGCGAAATTTTAATGAAATAAAATATCATATACTTAAGGGGGCGCGAAGGCATACTCTCCATGCTCCTTGTTCTTCTCTTTGAAAAAATAGTCTCGTTTGCGATATGGTGTCGGTGACACTGACACCAACCAACGAGCAAAGGCTCGTCTGGCAGTAAGCTTAATTTGGTACGCGCGACTTCATTTAATGAAATAAAAATAATTTCATTACAAAGTCCTTGGCACACAGGAAGTTTACTGACAATTTCGAAAATAATTTTCTATTTTAAAATGACTGCAGAAGAGAAACAACCGCGCCTTCTATAGAGTTGTTTTACTTTCGTTTTGCTACAACCAAGCGTCTACAACACGCACCCACTCCTTACTCGTTCTCAGTGCAATTAAAAAAGATATATTAAATTAGCAAACGAAAACTTGGGCTTCTATGAACAAGAGGTTAGATATACCTAGCTAGTGAAGGACCAACGAAAATACTTTGAAAAGTGAAAATTTCCATTTGGAAATCTACTTTTTATGACTCAAGTCGTATTGTATTATTTCAAAACAAACCGATGGAGCACATTCAGATGACGTATTAAGACTTAATTACCTATTTGCAAGGTTGAATGAGTTTTCAACTTGGAAGGAGGTCTTGAGAGGACACAAGTGAAAGTAAACGTTGATGCTAAATTACATAAACTTGAAGATAGGGATTCATGACCGCTGAACCATTGTTTGTGTAAATGGGCATCCGAATGTTGGAGAACTAAGTTCCTGGGGGTTAGGCTCAATTGAAATGGTGGCCGGTTACTGTCAAGGACTTGAAGAGTGGTAAGATAAGTAAAAGGGAATCAAGAACGTTAAAGATGATTTGTGTTTAGGCTAAGCAAAAGTCTAGATAGACTGCTTTCAATGTCTTATCAAAGAAAATTGCAATAAATGAGCTTTTTTCTTTATTTACTTCATTGCCTTCAACAAGGAACAGGGTTTCTGATGGTGATTTCTAAAATGGTCAATTAAATCATGTTGGGACCGATGCGATGGCGAGCAGATATAAAATGAACTGTGAACGAAGCAGCATTTGCATAACGAAAACCTGGGTATATAACATAAGTGTAGGTTCGGCTGCGATACGGTATTAACAAGGTTGTTTTTATTGCTGCTGATACGGCTGACGTTTCTGCTGTGGATATACGGATCCAGCCAAGGCTGTCAACATAGCTGCTGATAAGGCTACAGTTGCACCTAAAGATCCGTCTGCGGATATTTTTATAAGCACGGTCGCGGATACGGCAGAAGAAATTATCAAGACTGCTTTGAAAAAATGGCTGGACATGTAGTTGCAGGTATGATACAGCAGTAGATACGTGTAAATACACCTGTGGATACGACTGCTGATACGATAACGGCTACGTCTGCACATTAATTATGAGTCTGGAATTGCCTATGGAAATGGAAAAGCAGATAAACTTGTTGATATTGCTGAGGAAGAGTGTTCGTAGAAGAGTTTTCATACAAGAGTACTCGTAAAAGATTGTTCGTAGACGAGTGGCCGTAGAAGAGTATTCGTAGAAAAGTGTTCGTAGAAGAATGTTCGTAGAAAAGTTTTTATTGAAGAGTATTTGTAGAAGAATGGTCGTAGAAGATTGTCCGTGGAAGAAAGTTCGTTGAAGAGCGTTCATAAAAAAGTTTTTGTAGAAGAGTGTTCGTTGAAGAGAGTTCGTAGAAGAGTATTCGTAAAAGAGTGGTCGTAGAAGAGTAATTTTACTTACTTACTTACTTTGGTGGGCATTACAGTTCGGGGTGAACCTGGGCCTCAACCAACATCCTTCTATAACGATTTCGATCTCGGGCGAGCTCTCTCCAGTTTCGCACTCTAAGTCGGTTGAGGTCTTCATCCACTTAATTGCGCCACCTAAGACGAGGTCTTCCCCTTTCGCGATTTCCCTGCAATGTGCTTTCGAAAACCCGTCGAGCCAGAGCGTTTGGGTCCATCCGCTCTACACAACCCAACCATCGTAGCATCGCGATGCGTAGTCTTCTGGCTATGCCCATGTCGCGGTACAGCTCATACAGCTCGTTGTTGTATCTTCTTCTCCACACATTGTCTTCGCATACGGGACCAAAGATCATTCGGAGAATTTTTCTTTCGAAACGACCAAGAGTTTCCTCATCCGCTTTCGATAAGGTCCATGCTTCCGCGCCGTACAGCAGGACTGGGATGATTAAGGTCTTATACAAGATCATATTGGTTTTTCTAGAGAGGGTTTTGTTTCTCAATTGCCTTCTTAACCCAAAGAAGCAACGGTTGGCAAGAGTTATTCTCCGTTTGATCTCCGCACTGATGTTGTTGTCCGTGTCTACAGCGGATCCTAGCTAGACGAAGTCCTGTACTACCTCGAAGTTATGTCTGTCTATTGTGACGTTTTGTCCAATTCGTCGATGTTCTGTGTCCTTGTTTGATGACATTAACCATCAAATCCATTTTTGCCGCTTCTGTTTCAATACTCGCAAAAAAACCTATGACATCACGCTTATTTCTTCTCATTACGTCAATATCGTCTGCATAGGCGAGTAATTGTACAGACTTTTGAAAGATTGTTCCTCTGGTGTTGACGTTTGAGTTTTTTACAATCTGTTCAAGAATGATGTTAAGGAAATCGCATGACAGTTTGTCGCCTTGCCTAAAACCTTTTTCGACATTAAAGATCTCGGTGAGTTCTTAACCGACCTTGACGGAGCAGCGTGAATTTTCCAAAGTCATCCTGCATAGTCGTATGAGTTTTGCAGGGATGCTGAAACTAGACATGGCTCTGTACAGCTCGTCTCTGTAAATACTGTCATACGCGGCCTTGAAATCGATAAAGAGATAGTGAATATCGATATGATGTTCTCGGGTTTCTTCCAAGATCTGCCGTAATGTGAAAATTTGGTCTATTGTGGACTTCTCTGCACTGAAAAAAATATTTTTCGTAATAGTACGAAATTCGCTTCATACACTGAAAATACGACCAATTTCGTTGGGCTAACGAAAATATGTAATTTTTCGTAGAATGAAAAATGTGTTCCTTTAACGAAACGCTTCATACGCTGTTTTTGCCGGTTTTGAGCTGAAAAAAACGTTTTGATTAAGTGTTTCATCACTTAATGAAGCGTTTTCATAGTTATTTTAACGAAAAACTGCATAAAATTATGTAAATGAGCATAATACGTAAAACGTCTCATTGAATAATGAATTTCTCTCATGACCTGATGAAATTTTTCATTTTTCTTACGAAAATCCTTCATATTACTAAAATAATTAATAGATTTACTAAAATTTTGCTTCGACCTACGAAAAATTACAAAGTCCAATGGAAAGAATTTTTTACTCTATGAAATTTTTTCACTGATATACAAAATATCACTTCATACCTTGACGAAAAATTTAATTCCTTTGCGAATTTTTACATAGAATTTTCGTAATATCAGTTCATCGTATTTGAACGCAAAACTTCATAATTTGTTGAAAAAATTCAATAAAGTATGAACGAAATTCATACCTCAACGAAATTTTTTTCACTGAATAACGAAAAATTAATTTATTATCCTACGAATTTCTACATAAAATTTTTGTAGAATCTGCTCATCGTATTTGAACTCAAAACTTCATAATATGTTGAAAAAATTCAATAAAGTATGAACGAAATTCATACCTCAACGAAATTTTTTTCACTGAATAACGAAAAATTAATTTATTATCCTACGAATTTCTACATAAAATTTTTGTAGAATCTGCTCATCGTATTTGAACTCAAAACTTCATAATATGTTGAAAAAATTCAATAAAGTATGAACGAAATTCATACCTCAACGAAATTTTTTTCACTGAATAACGAAAAATTAATTTATTATCCTACGAATTTCTACATAAGATTTTCGTAGAATGGGCTCATCGTATTTGAACTCAAAACTTCATAATATGTTGAAAAAATTCAATAAAGTATGAACGAAATTCATACCTCAACGAAATTTTTTTCACTGAATAACGAAAAATTAATTTATTATCGTACGAATTTCTACATAAAATTTTCGTAGAATCTGATCATCGTATTTGAACTCAAAACTTCATAATTTGTTGAAAAAATTCAATAAAGTATGAACGAAATTCATACCTCAACGATACTTTTTTCATTGAATAACGAAAAATTAATTTATTATCCTACGAATTTCTACATAAGATTTTCGTAGAATGGGCTCATCGTATTTAAACTCAAAACTTCATAATTTGTTGAAAAAATTCAATAAAGTATGAACGAAATTCATACCTCAACGATACTTTTTTCATTGAATAACGAAAAATTAATTTATTATCCTACGAATTTCTACATAAGATTTTCGTAGAATGGGCTCATCGTATTTGAACTCAAAACTTCATAATATGTTGAAAAAATTCAATAAAGTATGAACGAAATTCATACCTCAGCGAAATTTTTTTCACTGAATAACGAAAAATTAATTTATTATCCTACGAATTTCTACATAAGATTTTCGTAGAATGGGCTCATCGTATTTGAACTCAAAACTTCATAATTTGTTGAAAAAATTCAATAAAGTATGAACGAAATTCATACCTCAACGATACTTTTTTCATTGAATAACGAAAAATTAATTTATTATCCTACGAATTCCTACATAAAACTTTCGTAGAATCTGATCATTGTATTTGAACTCAAAACTTCATAATTTGTCGAAAAAATTCAATAAAGTATGAACGAAATTCATACCTCAACGATACTTTTTTCATTGAATAACGAAAAATTAATTTATTATCCTACGAATTTCTACATAAAACTTTCGTAGAATCTGATCATCGTATTTGAACTCAAAACTTCATAATTTGTTGAAAAAATTCAATAAAGTATGAACGAAATTCATACCTCAACGATACTTTTTTCATTGAATAACGAAAAATTAATTTATTATCCTACGAATCTAGTATCGTCGCATCGTATTCGAACGCAAAACTTCATAATTTGTTGAAAAATTTTAATAAAGTATGAACGAAACGCATTGCTCAACGAAATTGGTGTCAGGACGAAGGGTTGCCGTCATAATAAGGAAAAGAAATTTCGTTTGCAAGTAGAGCAAAGAATGTTTAATAAAATTGTAAAATGAATTGCAAATCCTAATACTGATTAAAGTATAACAAAAAGAACACCGAATGAAACACAATAAAAGTAAAAACCAGGGATTGTTTTTATTTCTCCCTCGGATAAAGTTTCAGCGTCCGAGCGTCGCGTTAGTGCCAGAAACAGAAACTTGTTTTCTTTTTCAAGTACTCTCTCCAATCTTTTTTGAGCACATATAGAATTGTGTATATATCTCCCGTATAGAGTCCCAGGTCCAAGAGTCTTAGCGTCAGTGCTAGAAACTTGTTTTCTTTTTCAACTACTCTCTCTAATCATTTTTCATATAGAATTGAAGAAAAAAAAACCAAAAGTACAGAAAACTCAAATCTTGAAACATTTTTTTAACGCCTTTCTCTTTTCTTCGCGAGAAACAGGTTTCGATCACATTTGCTGTGCTATGGTTTTGTTTTTGCATGTAAAAGAAATGCACCTACTAATGAATAGCAAAAGAAACAAAGAACAGTAGATATTGAATCATTGCAACTTTCTATGTATATGTGTATTGTATAAGTATATCCATTTCAATCCTTTCTCTATTCAAGCGAAAAAAGTGTAGATCGATGAAAAAACCTGCTCAAAAGAAAACAAAGAACTAGAGACAAAAAAGTGTAAAGCTGGGCTAGTGAAATAACAAATACCACTTTATTTTCGGATCTCAAACTAGTTTTGAAATCCGAAAATAGAGTGGTGTTTGTAAAGTCAGCTTGAGGACTGATGCAATTGTGTGTGTGAGGTTTGCGGCCTTGTTCTTTTATTCTCTATGGTTTTAGCTGTACTTCAAATTCTTTGTGTGCGTTTGCAAAGCAAAATTCATAGGAAAAATCGTAAAATAGACGTTATTTTGAAAAACTTTTGAAAAACACAGTGATCGCAATTAAAATTTTCGAATAAGAAATAACTAGAAAAAATATTGGAAATGTTAAAAATCTTCGGAAGAAAGTTTTTTTTTATGCTTGTTTTAAACTACATATTCAGTTCTGAAAAACCATCAAAATTTGTCAATAAAATGTTTGAGTCTAGCCTTACAGTATGTTCTGTTTCGAAGAATTATGTTGTAAATTGAAAAAGTTACAGCTGTTTCAACACAACTGAAACAATAAAAACAGCGTCAGATTCGACTAACTTTTTTGTATTTAAAAAAAGAAAACTTTCCATCTACTTCCCTCAATCAACTTAATATTTTTCGAAACAGAAAAATTTCTTGAAACAAGATGTGCAAAAACTAATAAATTGTGCTTTGTGTAGTCTGTAAGAACAATTAATTGAATTTTACATTCTTGCACTCTCCTTAATTCATCCTGTTAATTTTTTTGTACATGTTATTAAGCTCTGGAGCTCTCTACCAACTTGGACAAAACAATTAGTAGAAATATGAGAATGCCAGAAAAAAACCGTATTCAGTAATTTTGTCATTGAAATTCTTTTTTAACTTCTTAGTATTTTTATTTCTTTTTTCACTGTTAATATCTAATACGATTTAAGCCGTAATATCAAATTATAATGTGGTATACATATACACCATCTTTGTTATAAATTGGAGTTAAATTCATGCCGAAAATTAAAGGGGAAATTTAAAATGCGTTGTAAATTGAAGACCAAATTTCAATTTCTTACACCCTTAGAGTCACTGTAATATAATCACTCTACAAAAATTAACGACACCTGGTTTTTCATAAAAACGACCTTGTTTTTTATAAAAGTGTATTTGTTTTGGTTTTTCTAATGTAAATCCCAATGTGTCAACATTTCATTAGAAAGATTTATCTTGCTCAAACTTCAAATCGTATAGGTGGTAACCTACCTCACTTGCTTTATAAAAATAATTGCGGTGTGAAATTCTACATTTATTAACGCAATGATGCATCGTTTAATTAAAATAAATACTTGCTTTATTAAACCTTTCATCTATCAACGAAAAACATCATTAGTCTATAAAAAATTTGTCATTGCTTTACGAAACAAGTTAATAAACCATTGACTTTTTCGTAAACCTGTAACGTGAGTTAATGTAGAAAATTCATGTGTGTATGAATTCTTTGCTTCCATTATGAACATTTTTTAAAACTTCATTAAAAATTTCAATCAACCCATAAAAAACTTCGTCATGTTATGAAAAAACCTCATCACATAACCATGTTTTGCATAGACATACTCTAGTCTACTTACCTCTATTACAATAATTCGTTGTCTAATGAATAATATCCTCAAGCTACGACAATCTACATAACCTTACGAAAAAAAATCGTAGCCATAAGAAAAAATAGCCTCTATTTACCAAAACACTACATACACACTCAAGCGCTTCATTATTTTTCGGCGTCTGTTGTTTAATCATTCTCAGTTCGTTCTTTGGAGGTGCCGGTTGTGCAGACGCAGAGCAGAGTTTTATTTCAATTTCAAGTGTATTGTGCCAGTATTGTTTCAAGTGTAATTAAAAGTAAAAGTGTTGTGTTTTAAAAAATACCAATTTATATTTTAGCAGTCCAGCGTTTTAAAAAAAGGTAAGACCTCACGATATTTATTTAAAAAATTTAATTGCTGCATATCTATTCGTATTAAAATATTTGCATATGAAGACCAGTGTCCGCTTTTTTGAAATCAACTGTGTTAATTTTTGCTTAGTTTATTGATAGTGTCTTAACGTGTAACTCATTCACTGATTATGTTAGTTAATAGAAAAAGTAAAGTCTGTTTTCCTTTTTGAATAGATTTAATTCAAAGTTTATGACAAATCTCGTTTGAAAACATATTTTTCGTATGCGCATACCTACACGGTACAGTTTAGTATTTTTGTTTGGTAAATAGGCTTGTGCACATGCACAGATGCGCTTTTGTGTGTGAGAATTCTCCCTACTTGTACAAGATCTTCTCTGCGCTGCCCACATTTTTACGCAACCTGGGTTGCTTGTGTTTTGTGTGTATTCAAAACTGGCTTTTTTAATCAGTACAGGACACAGGTCCAGTGAGACGATTTTGACTACTTTTGCTGTAGTTTTCATCCCCCATTCCAAGAGAAGAAGAAGCAGATATTGTGTCTTATCCAAGCCCAAACGCTTAATAATTCATTCTATGCCAAATTTTTATCAAAAATTTTTTTCAACGCTGCATTTATACTCGGTTTTTTGAAATTTTTATTCGTTTATAATGTTTCCCTTAACATTGGGCGCGTTCATCACAAGTTAGATTTTCAGATTAACTAACTATTCTCGGCCTCTGATTGGCCAGGGGCCCTACTCTGTATTTCGTTTCGAAAAGGAAGTCTATTCGAACGTGATTTTCAATCCGATTATGAATTCGTACTCTGTATTTCGTTTTCGAATCGAAAAAAAAGGACTTGTTAATATTTTCATTAACGGAATAAATTTGCGGAGTTTTGAAATATATCTCAGAAATCTATCAAATCAAGCAAAAAAATAATATCAAATCAAATTACAACCAAGTTGAAAAATAAATAAATGATATAAAAAAATCGTTTTCGGATTTGCCATTTCGAATTCGAATCCACTTTAGAAATAAAGAGTACAAAATATTCGTTTCGGAAATTTTTGCTTTCGAATCGAATTACAGAGTAGGGCCCCAGACGTTAAGTTTTTCAGTTGACAACTCATCAGCTGTTAGTTTTTACCGATTCAGTTTTTCAGTCAAGAAAAGCAGTCTGAAAATCTAGATTTAGTTTATTAAGCTGTCAGATGCGATAAATAGCCTACATGACAATTGAACTTTACTTTGTATTTTTCGGTTAGCTTTTTTTGGAAACATTTTTGTAGTGAACTTTTTCATTAAACTGAACTCTAATTTATTTTTTGGCAATTTGTCGTATAATTAAAGGTTATTAATGAAAACCCTTACAAAAGAAATAGATTTTTAAGAAAATTATTTGCTACATTTTCGTTCGAAGTCTATTCAAATTGTAGTTACGCGCATATTTCTAATCACAAATATTGAAAAGAAATGCTTTGGACTATAGTTAGTACTATTTTGAACCGACTACAAGAAATTATTTATTTCTTATCAAATCTTTCCTCGCAGAATTGAAAGGTGAATCCCAATACCATTCAAATCTGACAAAAAATTTAGAAGACCGTTCAACGCAAAACTGAATAAGTTTTTCAGTTAAAATCTGAATTGTGATGAACGCGCCTGTTAACTAGTCCAGATCAGCGTTTTAATTGAAGACTACCAAAGTGTTGAGTGACATTTTTTTTTAATTTTTCGTTTTTTCTTTGAGATGAAGTATTTGTTTTAAAAATAAAATTCTTGTATCATCCGCAATTCTCAATTTTGCCTAAAAAGGTTATTTCACTAAAGCTAAATTGTGCATTTCGTCGATAATAAATACCCCTATTATGGATGACAACTCAACTGAAATTGGGTTGTCTTCTCATTTATATAACACGGGCACACAACCCAATTTTCAGTTGGGTTGTCATCTGTAATAGGGGTGAAACTTTGAACGCATTTTAATCAAATTTTTGAAAATGTCACTTGGCTACTTCATCTAAACAATTTTCTTTATCACAACTGAAAGTAAAGTTGCAATACATTTGTTTTTAAACAAGATATTTCATTAGGAAAAATATATGAGCAAGAACCGAATACTAATGGCAGTCACAGCTTATACCTAGATCTTTTCAAATTCAAATAATTAATAATATGTACCTTTCTTATTTGTAAATAAGAAAAGTAGTTAATTTCAACTTGATATTAAACGCAAAATTATTTACAGACTTCGTCCCCTTCGCAAATATGACTTGCTATATATGTAAAAATGTTTTTTCTGAAATTGATAGTCTTATTAAACATTTTAAGGAACAACATTTCTTAAATAACAATAGTTTATTCAGATGTGTAGAAAATCCGTGTTATCAGAGTTTCCAAAGTTTGGCAAGTTTCAAAAGACATTTTCTTCGAAAACATAAACTTAGTATTGTGAAGGATCGTGAATGGATAAATATAGTTTCTACTGAAGAAATAAAAGACGGGGTTGAAGCTAAAAAAAAGAAAATTTCCGACGAGTGCATTACGTTGAGTAAGGGTTTAGAACTCAATCAATCTGAAGAAACAGGTACGGAAGAAATCTCAAAAGAAATAAATTACAAGAACTTTGAAAGTTTTTTAAGATCGGCTAGTACATTTTGTTTAAAATTGCATAGCAATAATAATTTCACCAGAAAAGATGTTTGCGAAGTTCAAGATCTCATAAAACTATTTATAACAGATCCACTTTTGGATATGTTCAAAACATTATCAACCGCAAAGTTACAAAATTCTTGCCCAGAGACTCATAATGAAATCCTTAGTTTGGTTGCTGTATGTAGAGATCCATTCCAATTTTCTAAAACTGAATATCGTTTATTTCAATGGCTTCAAGATGAACAATATTTGCAAAACATAGAAGAGTTTACTATCGATCAATCAATAAATGCTGTTCATGAAGGTGGGTTCTTGAGTTATAAAGAGCATACAGTGACGGGTGTTTTAATGCCATTACGTTTTCAATTTAAAAAAACTTTTGAAAGAAAAGGTTTTCTTACTGACGTTCTATCAAATATGAATACTTTGAAATCAGCAAATGTTGTGACAAATTTTGTACAGGGTGAGTTATGGAAACAAAAAGCAGATATGTATCCAAACAAAATTCTAGTTCCATATTTTCTTTATAACGACGACTTTGAAATTAATAACCCGTTAGGCTCTCACAGTGGTCAACAAGCAATAAGTAACATATATTATTCGTTTCCTTGCATGCGAGAGAAAGAATCGGTATTGGAAAACATTTATTTAGGAGCAACTGTTAAAGCTAAAGACATTAAATCTTTTGGTAACGAAAAATGCTGTCAAAGCCTAGTTGACGAACTTTCTTTTTTAGAAGTTAATGGACTTGATATTACGACAGAAAAAGGTACCACTCACGTTCACTTTCTTTTGGGTTTAATACTTGGTGATAATCTTGGGCTTAACTCTTTACTGAATTTCAACAGATCGTTTATCAGTAAAAGCTTTTGCAGATTATGTAAAATGTTGAAAAATGACACACAAACAGCAAGTGTTGAAAATGTTTCTCTGATGCGAAATAGAAAAAACTATGAAAATGATATTCATAAAGCAGATTCAACAGAAAGCGGGATTCAGAAAGAATCAATATTTAATAAAATACCTTCATTTCATACAGTTGAAAACTACAGTGTTGACGTAATGCACGATATCTTCGAAGGTGTATGTCACTATAATATGTGTCATATAATAAAATATTTAATTGAAACTGCTCAATATTTTACCTTAGAAACTCTTAATTCAAGAAAAAAGAATTTTGATTATGGGCCTATTGAAATAGATAATGTTTGTGGTGAAATAACAGCGATACATTTATCAAAGAAACATTTAAAAATGTCTGCTCGTGAAATGAAAACATTTGTTACTTATTTTCCTTTAATGGTGGGCGACTTAATACATGAAGATGATGAAGTTTGGGCATTTCTTCTAAACTTTCTAGAAATAATCGACATGATCCTTTGCTACGCTATAAACGAAGACTTCATAATACTTTTGAGTGAAAAAATTGCTAGACATAATTCTGAGTACGTTCGCCTTTTTAATGACACACTTAAAGCTAAGTATCATAATATGACTCATTATCCAACAGTATTAAGAAAATCAGGCCCACTCAGATCGTTTTGGAGCTTTCGATTTGAGTCAAAACATAGGCAGTTTAAACTGTACTCTAATACTACCACATCACGTAAAAATATATGTGTGACTCTAGCAAAAAAGTATCAATTACAGTTCGCATTTTATTTAATAAGTGCTGACTCTAAAAATAAAATTAATTTGAGCAACGAGAACAATGACGATAACAGCATATATAGTAATACTATATCTAAAATGCTTAAAATTGATATGAAATTAATCAAATTTCTTAAAAAATATAAACATGATGGATATTTGTACCAGAATGGATATTATGTTGCAATTTTTACCAATGACATCCAAATATATACGATTTTAAAAATTTTCAACCCAAATAATTTACAAAATTTCCTTTTTTGTCAAAAAATTAACTCTATTCATTATAATCCACATTTTTTGTCTTACGACATAAGACCTGATATTCTGGGAGAATTTTCAATCCTTCGTTTCGGAGATCTCGTCGGCCCACCATTAAATTGTATTCGGACTGCCGAGGGAAGAACAATGATCAGGATTAAGGAGTACTATAGTCTAAATATATAGAAAAAGCAACAATCAACAGCCAAGATGAACCAAGCAAAATCAAATAATTTAACTAATAATGACGATCTGTTCAATGAAATAAGTTTCCATAATTCACCAATGGTAACTTCAAATGAACAACGTCAAATAAATAACAATAGTGACCTTCAATTAATAAATCAAATAATAGATGCTTCAAATGTACAAGACCCAGAACAAATTAATTTCAGTAACATAATCAACTCACAAGCGCTTTCCATTATTGAATACTCAAACTTGCCAAACGACAATTGTAGCGACACTATGACTAATTCTAGCTACATTTTAGAAGGAAACTCCCAAGAAGTTTCAGAAAAGGAAAAGGAGTTAAAAGAACTTCTTGACAGCTGGAAATTAGGCTATTTACTGAGCCAATTCATAGGTAAGAAAATTGAAATCAGTTTTTAAACTTTCCACTATCTTGATTGTTGTTTCTATTTAAAAAGAACAAAACGTATTCGTCGATGTGCTAAAAATAATGGAGAGGAAACACATTCATCTGTATTTTAACAGCATTTCTACCGGAGACAAAATTTTCTTCGAATATAGGTTGAAAAAGTGGAGGGAATCGATCGGAATTCCTTTCGAAAGAGACCAATTGACTGACACATATATTCCACCTATGAATACTCCAACAAGTAACCGGTCAGTTTCGTCACCATTGCCCCACTCTCCTAGTCCAGGTCCGTCGTCAGAGGAGTTTGGAAACTATATTAATCTGGCAATGATCCTGAATACAACTGCAAAAGGACAGTTTTTGACGAACCATTATAATTCCTTTCAGAAGTTTGGAGAGGAACAAAGAAAACTGCTGATAAATACGATAGTATCGTATTTCGAGGAAAAACAGTGTGTTTTCAGCCTCAGGGATAGCCGGAGAATAGAGAAGGAAATTGTGGAAAGATTTCCCACTGAAAATCTTGTAAGATAATATTTTTTTCTCCTTAATCAAAACACTTGAAAAACTATTTCTATTTCTATTATTTCTATTTCTCAACGAATTTTTCCTAATTATTTTTTAGGAATACTACCGAACGTCGTCTAGGGGCCGAATTTATAACAAATTTTCGAACAACAAAAAGTTGTTCCGCCAATCACCCAGGTCAGGTCATACCGAAACCAAAAAGAAAGCAAACTTAGGTAATTTTGTTTAAGACTAATTTTTTTGTACAATACTAAATTATACTTATTTTCACTTAAAGATTCTGAAGCAAATGCAGAGGAAATCGTCCGTACTCTCAAATTTGAGAAGTTGTCAGCAGATGATTTTGATCGGTACTGGCAGGCATGCTCAAAGCACCGTTTAAATGAAATAAAAGCCTGCGAATCTACAACTGAGGCTCTTGAGAAATGGCCGCAGTATAAGAAGCCACTTGGTTTCAGACTGGTAATTTTTATTTATCCATATTTCTTCATTTTCATTTCATTTTATTTTAATAGTTTCTTCAACAAAGCTATAAATAAATTTTATTTCATTGTATTTGTTTAGATTGACATGGATTTTAGCGTCCTTCGTCCCGATGCCAGCTCTCTCCTGGACAATTGGGCGGAGCACCGCACCAAAATCAGTACATTTTTGACCAAAGACCAAAACATTAAAGAAAGGCGGTTGGTCCTTCTCCTTGAGAAGTGGGTGAATGAAACACTGGATGAAAGTAGGAGTTATAACAATTTTCTCTAAAATTCTTTAAATAAATTTTTAATTACTCTCCCATTTTAAATGTTATAATTTTTTTTTCTTAGTTTAAGTATTTTGTTTCTTTTTTTTTAATTTTTCAGATTCGAAAGATGCGGTGCTCATGTACATAATGCATGGCTACCTGACACCGACGCAAAGAACTGTCGTCAAAGATAATACAGGGAAAAAATCCACTACCAAATATACAATAAAGGACTCGCAGGAGGCTTTCCTATATGTGTGCAAGTCTCCTCAAGAGATAGAACCTCATCTGGAACACCTAAGAAGCAGGTCAAGCTGCATCCAGCCCTTTTTGATAGCGATTGGTGATTCAATAACAGATTTAAAAGAATTTTACATTTTCTTTGACGGCATTAAATATGCATTCAAATCATTTTTAAGAGGGTTTGATGTTTTGTTCAAACTATTTCATTTGTTCAATTTAGAGTACCCTCTCGCGTGTACAAACTTTTATAATTTCTTTCAAGAATTTTTATACAAAATTAGATGTGAAAAAAAAACCAGAAAAATTCCCTTATGGGTATCGCTATTTTACAATAAAATAATTACATTCATTGCACTATTTATATAATGTTTTTTTTATTTACAACAGTTCTTCAATTTGTCGTTAATAGGTCACAGGTCGTGTTTTCTCTTCAAATTGTTTCAACGATTTTCTTTTCCCCAGATTTAGAGAAAGATGAAGGGCCTTTTTACTATTAAAAAGGCCTCAAAGGACAAATATGGGTGAGTAAGAAATCGCTTCACTTTATGAAATTATTCATAAATGAAATGAGGAATTTCGTAAGATACCTACATGAATTTACGAAATTTATTCGTTAGCAGAACGCAAGGTTTCATAAGCGAACGAATATATCTTTCGTAGATTTATGAAAATGTTAATGAATGGTAAGCAAAAATTCATTAGCTAACGAATTTAAAGTACATTAATCTACGAAAAATATTCGTTAATAGAACGAAAAGTTTCGTAAGCCAACGAATATAAATTTCGTAGGAGTATTAAAATTTTCATAAGGGGAACGAAAAAATTCATTAGCTAACGAGTTCAAATTACATTAATCTTCGAAAAATATTCGTTAATAGAACGAAAAGTTTCGTAAGCCAACAAATATATCTTTCGTAGGCGTATTAAAATGTTCATAAGGCGAACGAAAAAATTCATTAGCTAACGAGTTCAAATTACATTAATCTACAAAAAATTTTCGTTAATAGAATGAAAAATTTCGTACGCCAACGAATATATCTTTCGTAGGTATATTAAGAAATTCATCAATGGTACGAAAGAATTCGTTAGCCAGCAATTTCAAATAACATCAATCTACCAAAAAATTCGTTGACAGAACGAAAAGTTTCGTTAGATTACGATTATTTGTTTAGTAGATTTATGAAAATGTTCATGAATGGTGGGAAAAAATTCATAAGTCTCGATACTAATTACGTTAACCCGTAAAAATATTCATGAAATAATGAAACAAATTCGTAGGCTGACGGATGTATCTTTCATAAATTTATTAAAAAAAGGATTAGCGCAACGAAAAGTGTTATAAATTAATAAATACATCTACGTTAACCAATGTAAATCTTAATTAATGGTATGAAAAAAATCATTACTCGATGGAATGTCTTCCATCAATTGACGAAGAAAAATAATGGATTCAACGTTAAAAAATCATAGTTTAATTAATTCTACACGTTAGTTGATAAAGAATTTCGTAGGCCGATGTAGAAAATCATAACCCAATGAAAGTTTCGTCAATTTAAAAGTTTCGTTAAAAGTACGAAAGTTTCGTTGACTGATAAAGCGCTTCATTAGAGTATGAAGGCCACTTCGTTGGGCCAATTAATTTTTACATCGGCTGAAAAGTACGAAAAATTTCATTGGCCCAACGAAGTTTTTCGTTGTATTTACGTAAGGAATTTTTTCAGTGTGGTCTAAAACCACATTGATAAGGACCTATCAGGTTGTTGACGTGGGGTTTCAGACGATCACATATTACAGCAGACAAGATCTTATAAGCGACGTTAAGGAGGCTTATCCCTCTGTAATTGGCGCAATTGTGAGGGTCTCCCTTCTTTAGGATCGGGCATACGATACTGAGGTTCCATTCATCGGGAATGCTTTCTTCCGACCATATCATGCAGATCAGCTGGTGCATGCTCCTTTCCAACTGGTCTCCAGCTGCCTTGAAAAGTTCGGCATCAAGGCCATCTGCACCTGCAGTCTTATTTGATTTAAGTTTGCATATGACAAGCTTATCTTCCTCTGGTTCAGGAGGACGGCATTCTTGATCATCGTCCAAACTGAATGGAGCAATCTGCCTGACAGCGAAATTTGTGTCCTCATCGCCGAAGAGTAATCGTAGAAGAGTATTCATAGAAGAGTGGTCGTAAAAGAGTTACAAAATAAATTCTTTCACTTTTGGCCTTTAACCGGTCATTGTATTTCTTATTGACATTAAACTGATTTCGTCATTGAACAGAAAACAATTTCAATCGCAACAAAATATTGTCCCGGAAAAAGCATATTCCCCCTAATACTTACAAGCGGTTGTAAGCCATGAAAATGTCTCCGAATAATGAAATTGTGCACAAACTTCCAGAAAGTTCCTTTACTCCAAAAAGTAAAATTTGCCTGAATTTGAAATCAAAAAAATGCCGGAAAAAAGAAACGAGTTTATATAAATTGTTCGTTTTCCAATTCTTAAAATTCATGGTCATTATTCATACAATTACTTCCATTGATGCATCCAGTGACAGGCTCCATTCCCCTTTGACAAATGCGATCGTCATTCAAAACACCGACTAACATCTGAACTCACATCAGTCACTACAGAACTCTCGACCATACACATATTGCCTCCTCATCCATTTAATGTACTTTTTACGTTTCACAAATCTCCCACACACATTCTAAATCTTAAAATGTTTTTCTCGCCGCTTTATCCTTCTGAATACGACAGTAGTTCATCTCCAAAAAGAAACTCGTAGCACTTTCAGAAGCAGCAAGAACAAACAATCTTTTGAACTGTTGGTGATATGTCATGTTGAACTTATGTTTATTCAGTTGACTCATCTTTTATGAAATAAAATCTTCGCGTTTTGCTAAAGAAACTTTTAGTATGGTCATACACACACACACATACTCACACATTCGAACGGACAAGGCCTTTTTCTCTAAAAAAAAAAATCTTCCATAAGAGTCACTGTGCTTTTCATTCGAAGTCGTTCATCCTCATCATCGTGTGCAAAAATATTGTAACCTTAAGCAAAACGAACCGTTCTAGGGAAATGTCCTTACAGCAAGTTTGGTGCCAAGGGCATATCGTTTAACTTTTGCATTGTCCGAAAAACCCTTACATTTCCGACTGCAGATAAATTCTTTGGATAAAAATATCAGCTCCAATTGCCTTCTTGTTCGGAATAAAATTCTATAAAAGTATCAAGCTCGCCGATTAATTTAACATAAGAAATCAAAGATCATTTCATATTTCAAGTCAACACATTTCAGTGAACTGTCTTCTTTCAAAATGTAACGAAATTCTACACATAATGAGGTATCTATTTACAACTTGTTGACAGCCTTCCTAAGTTTTTAATGAATGAACGTCTATTTCACTTAATACTGTTTATGCTCAACCCTGCATACGAGAGAGTATGTGTAAACACCTAACCATAGCGCATTAAGTTTAACGTGTTCAATAAAGGTCTTGTGCTATCCGGTATCCGCCCTTTCACATTTATGCCGTCTAGGTCTGGAGGTTATGAAAAATGTATATTCCTGTGACCTTTTCACTCATTCCACGTAATGGACATAAAGTGCGGATTAACTTTATTGTTGGTTTCAAATGAGGATTTAGGAAACGAAAGTGACGCAATATAAATGTAAATCAAAAGCGAGTCTTCTATTGAGGTGCGGAGTTTGAAAAAGAACGTTGAAAAGAGGAAAGATGGAGCCTAATTGCGCCCGGTTTGGAATATGAGGTTATTTAAAAAAAAAACTTGAACTTGAACTAAACATTAATAGCTTTTGGTTCATCCAACTGCAAAGCTAGATGTCAATTTCATTTGATTAAGTGAGACGTGAGAGTTTCTTAGTGGAAATGGCAATGGAAGAAGAAATGAAACCAAACAAGAGACGTTTTCTATAAATTCACACAGCCACTGCTCGCTATCTTACAAACTAATGTCGATGACTGCTTTCAATCCCCGTTTTAAATAGGTCTCAAAACAATTGCCAGTTTCTCTTTATTCTACATTTTCTTTTACGGTCTTTCATCTGTCATCTGTCACCTGTCATCTGTCATCGTTCATCTGTCATCTGTCATCTGTCATCTGTCATCTGTCATCTGTCATCTGTCATCTGTCATCTGTCATCTGTCATCTCTCATCTGTCATCTGTCATCTGTCATCTGTCATCTGTCATCTGTCATCTGTCATCTGTCATCTGTCATCTGTCATCTGTCATCTGTCATCTGTCATCTGTCATCTGTCATCTGTCATCTGTCATCTGTCATCTGTCATCTGTCATCTGTCATCTGTCATCTGTCATCTGTCATCTGTCATCTGTCATCTGTCATCTGTCATCTGTCATCTGTCATCTGTCATCTGTCATCTGTCATCTGTCATCTGTCATCTGTCATCTGTCATCTGTCATCTGTCATCTGTCATCTGTCATCTGTCATCTGTCATCTGTCATCTGTCATCTGTCATATGTTATCTGTCATCTGTCATCTGTCATCTGTCATCTGTCATCTGTCATCTGTCATCTGTCATCTGTCATCTGTCATCTATCATCTGTCATCTGTCATCTGTCATCTGTCATCTGTCATCTGTCATCTGTCATCTGTCATCTGTCATCTGTCATCTGTCATCTGTCATCTGTCATCTGTCATCTGTCATCTGTCATCTGTCATCTGTCATCTGTCATCTGTCATCTGTCATCTGTCATCTGTCATCTGTCATCTGTGTCACCTGTCACCCGTCATCTGTCATCTGTCATCTGTCATCTGTCATTTGTCGTCTTCAATCTATCTTGCGTCGTGCTTTCAAATTCAACTCTTAAACGTGCACTATTAACGTGAATGGCATTAAAATATAAGAGTAGGCATAACTTTGAAGCTTTCACTTGGGCAGTTACTCTACACAGATTTGAAAAACTACCGATATATGTATGAACATCGAACTGTAACCAATTTTTTAGAATGTATATCTACTATTTGCGAAGTTATTGGAATCAGTGAATCCAGTAGCTAGAATATCTATTTTCTGAACGATAATTGACCAATAGTTCCTGAATACGTCATCAATCAGGGAACACTAATGTCATTTGAATTAATAATTACCCTGGTCTAAGGATATGCCATCTTATGGCTATAACAACCCATATTGTACTTTTTCTTATGATAGCTGTCAAAATCAACCGATCTTAGCTCTTCATAATTGTTTGGTTCTCTTAAAGAGAAGGTGTTTAGAATTACATTTCACTGCAACTCTCCTTGTTAACATTTTTTAAAATTATATTATTTAAAGTTCAATACCTTCGTTGTGATTTATTGATTAAGTCTGGCTACCAACACCGATGAATACAATATACAGATGGACGCTGTTTATCAGTGACATTGATGATACTCCAATATATTCAGTTGTTCGTAGATAGCGCATGTTACGAACAAACACAAGCTGCAGAACAATCACAATAAAATATATAAAAAAAAAAATTAAAATCACAGCACTGCTTACATACTTAACACACATTTATAATAAATTGTTGTGGTTCATTCCGAGATGGAAATGACGGTTCTGGTATGGCAAGCCATTGAGGCCATTGAACGTGGTTTTGTTGATTGCAGCCCAACAAACCGGCAAATGGAGCGGCTGAATGTTGGTCAGTTGAACTTTTAACCATCATTCGGTTTTTGATTCACCAGGAAAAGTACAAAAATTCGTGATATTGAGTTTATAGTCAGTGTCTGGGACTATGGATTGATACCAACCACCATCGCCAATAACTTAAAAGGATTCCTTATATAAATTTTGACATTTTTATGCTTTGAATTGGTGGCATGCTGGTATCCAATAAAGATATGACTCTGCTCCGACAATGGGTTATTGTTCTTCGAGGCTATTCCTTAATGTTTATTTATTATTTGGGGCAATTTATCTAAAAAAAAATTCCATTTTTATGGAGTCATTTTCGGAATTGTTTCAGTTTCATTTGGGCACATTGTGAATAAAATGAATTCGTTTTTACAAAATTCCTCATGGTCTATATAAAAGTAAATGTGGTAGCAGATCCAATGCATGGCCAAATATAATGTAATTTTACCCTTCCTTTTACTAATTGACTGTTGAAGGAAACGATTTCAAGTGAAAAGAAATATTTTACTTTGGCCTTCTCTCAAGGGGTGAAAAAGAAACAGAAAAAAAGACCAATTAAGTTTCTCTGAAATCGAAAACATGTTCAGTCCTGACGAGTCAGAAGTTAAAAGTCATATGAAAAATTGAATTTCCGACAAATCAGAGCCCGAATTTTGTTTGGATAATCTGAGGATTATCTGAGGAACTGAATGCTTGAAGCATGCTCAACAATAATGACTACGTGGGGCTTAGGCCTTGTAAAGAACAAACCAGAACCAACCACAAAGAAAGGTCGACCACAGTTCCTCTCATCTTAGTCTACATGTCTGCAAGTATAATACAGATACAGACAAGAGCTGCATCAAAGAGAAAAAGAATGACTTCCCCTACGTCTCAACTTGCTCCTCTGGCATCCACTGTTAATGCCCCCCTTACAGCCGAGGTTCTGGCACAGCACCTATCCAAGCAATCGGAGTCTATACACCTCAATTTTGCAAAGGAAATTTCTTCACTAAGAAATGATTTTCTCCTCAAGATTGAAGCTATTTCTTCTAGCTGGAGTAGGCAATTTGAAGAATTAAATAAAACTGTCCTCAACATAATTGAACATGTCAATCAGCTTGAAGAAAATAAGCGTGTTTTTTTCACAAGACTGTTATGTACATAACATCATTTTACATGCAAAGCAAAAACAACATCCCCGACAACCAATGTTATGGATAAAAAGATGGTTAAGATTTGGTCGGGGATAGATTTTTGACGTTTAGTCGAGTATCGAATGAGTTTTTCGACTTTTCATTTTTTAATGTTGGTGCGTCTAGAGACCTTCATGTATCTCGAACAAAAGCAAAATGGGTGGCAAAGGGTCTGTTCACAAATGTGTAACTGAATAAAATCATATGCCCACTCTTACACTCCGCAATTTAGTTGCAGGAAATTTTAGATATTTAGAATTTCATTGATTTCAAGAATTAGATTTGTAAATGTATATTAAGATACATAAAACAACGTAATAGCAATTAAAAAGGGTCTGTTTAGTGACTGAAAGCACATTTTGCATATATCTTTTCACATTTTTGTGTGAATGTTAACATTTTTTCCAAAGCTAATTGTTAAATGGTTGTACTTTCTTTTTATTAATAGTTTAATTCGTTTGAAACAAGTAACAAAATAATTTTTCCAACTCACATCTAAATCACAATCTCATATAAACTCAACCCCAGCATGTAAACAGAGTCAAGAGAAATTCTTTGTTACCTTTGTGAACGGACCTATTTTTGACGTTTCTAAACTAACAAAAAACAGACAAAAAAAATTGTTTACCTGCATTAATTTCACTACGGAACATTCTTATTTACCACTCTATACAATTGCTTTAGGTTTTTGACAAACAGTTTTTGCGTTTTTGTGCGAATTTGGCAAAAAAAAATCATTTGTTGCCTTTTATTAGTTTGACAGCTGATCGAGAACACCAACCCACAAATAAAAAAAAAACGAAGCGTTTTTTTTGGATATCATGTTATGTACATAAAACATCCTTGTGAAAAAAACACGCCTAATATCAAAAAAGATTCCCTTCACCAACATGCGGAAATAACAACACTGCAAAAACAATGCACTGCTCTGCAAAAAAAAGAGATCTTATGTGATGCAATACTCTTTGGTATACCTGTCTTGCCCGATGAGAACTTAACCAACTTGTTCAACAAACTCTGCCACACAATTAAATGCCAGACACCCACTCTCACAAACATTTTTCGCACAAAAAAACCCAACAGCGGTTCATCACCATCTTCCATCGTCATAAAGTTTTGCCGTCCCGTTGATAGAAACACCGTTCTGAAGTCAGCTGAAAACCATCGCAAACAACATTCAACCGAGCTTTGTTTACGTGATCTTGGCATCGACACTATATCTGCACCCAATCGCAGCTGCTATTTAAACGAAAGTCTAACAAGGCAAACACGCTTTCTTCTAAACAGTGCTCTTGGTTTAAAACGAAAAAAGCAACTCTTTGCCGTGCATACTAAACATGGAAATGTGTATGTGAAGAGATCATCGAATGGTAAAAGCTTTCTCATTGAAAGCTCTCAAGATCTGATTACTGCTGCTGGTACTACTGCTGCTGTGACTGCTACTCATCAATGATCAACATAAATATTTACTTTCTATTTGATTTGCTGTAAGCTTTTTACTTTGATTTTCAATTCGTCGCCCGAGAATTGTTTTGTCGTAAGCGCCAAAATGGGTTTTTTTAAACTGGATATGCAGTCTTATGTTTTCGAAGGTGCTCTTTTCATTTCCGTTGTCAGAGTTTGCCTATCTCTTACCGTTGCTGAGATAATTAGTATGCATTTTGTCGTATATCCACAAAATAATCACCCCTTGAGTTTTGTTTTGTCGTAACCGCCATTTTTTGGCATATACGACAAAAATTCCATGTGTTTTCCCTCTTTTTTTTTCTTGCTGTTGTTTTGTCGTAAGTGTATAGGCTTAATACATACGATCAAAAATTTAAAATAAAACCTTAAAATTGCTTTGTCGTACATACACTTACTCACATATAATGTAGGACTGATCGTATGCAAGTACGACAAAAATGAGAAAAAAAGGATTGCGGTTTGGTTTGTCGTACGTGTATAGATATTTCAACTGGGGCGGCGCCCGCGCGCCGGCGCGGCGGTGCAGGAAGTATAAATACAAAGATATTGCCAGCGCAGTTTTAGAAATACTGCATCAAATATTTTCTGACAATCCTTTTGTTGAAGTTCTGCCTCTTTGGAGTGACTCCTGCGTCCCTTAAAATTAAAACAAGGCCATGTCCACTGCTGTGATTTTTCTCATTCAAAATTCAACATTCTTAAAATAAATTACACAAAAATTTTCAGAGCCTGGAGATTCTCTAATTCCAGAGGCAGCTTGGAAATATTTAGCCTGCCTTCGCTTATGCGACATCTTAAAAATATGAACTTTAAGAACGTAAAATTAAAATTAATTCAAATGTTGCCAACAGATTTCAAAGCATTTTCAACCTGAGCGGGCCAATTAAACTTTTCGTCAATTCCATTTAGCAAAATAAAGTTTCTTAAACATATTAAGGACGAAAAATTTACACTCTATTATAAAACGAACAGAAGAGAAATTGGGTATAAAACAGTTTTAATATAGAAAAAGTCAAACAAAAGTAACCGGGCAATTCCAACAAATTTGTTCTCTCAAAAACGTCTTGTTTTTATCAGGTAACAAGTCAAAACTATTTAATGACAAAATGAACTATCTTAAAAGTTTATTTGTTTTTGTGCCAAAGGTAGACTAAAGCTACTACGAAGCCTTGTTCAAATCAAGAGCGTAAGAATGAAATCATCAATAATAATTTATTATTTGAAACTATATTTTCATACTACTATGGTGTGCTTATAAATCATACAGTGTTACTTATGTAAGCGTTAGGTTTACTAACAAAAATTACATTTTCGATCTCAAAGATCTAATTTTATATTTCATAGTCAGAAAATGCCTTTTTCGTTAGTTTTTATAACCAAAATGTGAATGAAATTTTGTACCTGTAAATGTAAATATCATTGATATCTTATGGTCATAGGATGCCTTTTTTGTTATTGAATTTTTTTTATTATTATTCAAGTTAATTTTTTTCACACCAAGATTTTGCCTATGAACACAAAAACTCTTGTGATGTAGATATGTATTCCTATTTTAACCTTTATAAAATAAATAAAATTTAATTGTTAACATTGAAAATTTAATTTTTTTAATTGGTTCTCATACCAATTTCTATACGATTTAAACAAGACGCTTGAGTATTGAAATGTCGTACGTGCGTTCACTTTGTCGTACGTGTATGGGATGGAAACAAAAAGCTTATTTTGGTGGCGTATACGACAAACTCATTTTGGGTAAAAAGCTCTATAATTTGAAAACCAAAACAGTTAGGACAATTCTGAATACATAAATAAAAAGAAGATACTCCACACAACATATTCTAATTAAAAAAAGAACAACTTATTCGCTTCGTTTTCTTTTTATAGTAACGTAAAACTTTAAATGCGATTTCCCAAAATTGTGTTTTTGGGAGATACGACAAAACAATTCTCGGGCGACGAATTTAATCCAATTTTAATTTATTATTATTATTATTTTTTTTTTTTTTGCTTTTTATCTTTTCTTTTTATTTGCATTCTTTGTTTCTAAATACTTTTCCTTGTTCTTTTCATCTATACTTCCGTCTATTTCCATATTGCCCTTTTCTGTTTGTGTTTGAATTTGTATTTTCAATTCAATTTCGCTGTCAAATATGCGAAACAGTATGTATGAAAATTCGACGGCCACTCTTGTTAAAATTATTTCTAATCGTTGTGATGGTTTAAGAGTTTGTTATTTAAATGCACGTAGTCTTAATGTTTGCAAGCTAGATTATCAATTATCTAAAATATTTGTTTTCTCTTTCTTCTATTGATGTGATTTGTGTTAGTGAAACTTGGTTTAAGCCTGATGTATGTGATGCGGCGTATGATATACCTAACTTCAAGATATTTAGAAATGATAGAGTTACTGACACCTTTGGTGGAGGTGTTGCTATCTATTGTAGGTCAACTATTAAAGCTAAATTAGCTATAAAATCTAGTGGAGAGGGCATTGAATTCTTAATTATAGAAGCCAGTGATTGTGATGTCAAATGCCTAATTGCGAGTGTAGATAATCACAAAAGAAATTGTTCGTCTGTTCCTTTCTTTTCTGTGCTAAGTGATTTTGCTCCCATTTATGAACACATTATTGTTTGCGGTGATTTCAATGCTGACCTTCTCAAAAAAGATTCGTTGTCCTTTCAGATGAATGATTTGGTGTCATCAGTTGGCATGAGTGTAGTGAATAGGACTTATCCAACACGTTTTGCCCCTAACTGCTCTCCCAGTCTTCTTGATCTAACAATTGTGTCAAATACGTTGTCCGTAAATTTGTTTGATCAGATATCACTTGATATATCTGATCATGATCTTCTCTTTTGTACTTACAACATCCAACTAATGCGGTCTAGCAGTAATGAAACATTTTCATACAAAGATTTTAGATCAATCGATATTAATAATCTCCAAAGTGCTGTAAATATGGCTCCCTGGTTAGATTGTCGCCTTCAATCAAATGCTAATGACAAAGTCAATTCGCTGCAGAATATTTTGCTTCAACTTTATAATCAGTGCGTTCCCACCAAAACTGTAAGAATAATTAATAATCGATGCCCCTGGTTCACGTCGGCGGTGTTGATTTCTATCAAAAGTAGAAATAAACTGCATAGCAGATGGAAACGTAGTCCAACAGCTTCTAATTGGAGAGCTTTTGTACTGGCTCGGAACCAGACTACCACTACTATCCGAGCATCCAAATCAAACTATTATGCTTCCAAGCTAAATATTTCCCTACCTCCTAGAAAATTATGGAGTAACTTAAGCAAAATTGGTATTTGCAAAGAAAAAAACTCTCAATGTACTCTTGACCCGGATGAAGTAAATGATTTTTTCCTTGGAGACTCGCTTTCTGTTGGTGCATTTGAAATGAATACTTCCTCAATTCTCTCGAGTTCGGTACCCAGTTTTGGAGACTTTGCAGTGGTTAATGAAGATGAAGTTATGAAATGTGTAATGGAAGTTAAATCAGATGCAATTGGTGAAGATGGTATACCTATGCGTTTTGTAAAGCTTGTACTGCCTCTCATTATAAACCATCTCACTCATGTTTTAAACTGGTGTATCATTACTGCTACTTTCCCTCTTTCTTGGAAAGTTGCGAAAGTACTACCCATAGCCAAAAAACGGGACTCTACCTTTCCTTCTGATTTCAGACCAATCAGTATTCTACCGTGTCTTTCTAAGGTCTTAGAGAAGTTAATTGAGAAACAAATTGTAGTACATCTTTCAAGAAACAATCTTTTATTTGATAAGCAATCGGGTTTCAGAGCTAAACACAGTTGCTCAACAGCCATGGTCAATATTCTCGATGACATTAGAGTTGAATATGATAAGGGTCATCTCAGTCTTTTAGGCCTACTTGACTTTTCTAAGGCTTTCGACAAAGTCAATCACAATATTCTGGGCTGGAAGTTGCGAAACTCTTTTGGATTTAGCGGTCAGGCATACAAGCTATTAACGGATTATCTGTCGGGTCGACAGCAAAAAGTTGCATTTGGTGGTAAGAGTTCAACAGCTAAACCTGTTATCCAAGGAGTCCCACAGGGATCGATTCTTGGTCCGTTACTCTTCAGTATGTTCATCAATGATCTACCATCTTGCTGTTTGCATGCTTCTGTCCACTTATATGCAGATGACGTCCAACTTTATTTAGCCAGGCCTTTTCATCAACTTGATGAGCTTTGTCTTTTAATTAATGAAGATCTAAGTAGAATTACTGATTGGTCTATCGCAAATGGCTTGCTCTTAAATCCTGAGAAATCTAAAGTCATCCCAATTTCCAAAAAAAAGTTTGAAATCAATATCCTTCCAGACATATGGTTAAGAGAGGGAAAAATAAAAGCTGTTGATCACTGTAATAGCCTTGGCTTTGTTATTGATTGCAATCTATCAGGCTACAAACACACAAATTTTGTTATTGGACGTATTTATGGCTGCCTACGAAAGCTTTGGCCATCTGCCTACTTTACCCCTGTGGAAACTCGTCGGAAACTGGTACTTTCCTTAATTCTGCCACTGATTTCATATTCTGAAGTCGTGTATAGTAACCATGACTCACTTTCCAAACGGAAATTACAGGTTGCATTCAATGATGCAGTTCGCTATATCTACGGGTTACGCAGATATGACCATACTTCTGCATTAGTAAGGAATTTGCTAGGCTGCAGCTTAGAACAATATATCAATGCAAGAAACTGTATATTTTTACACAAGCTAATCAATGTTAAGGCACCGTCATATTTGTTTAAAAGACTTTCATTCAATCGGTCCGAAAGAAAGTTTATTTTTTATACATGCTGTAAGACTCTGGAACTCCCTCCCGTCCTCAATCAAAATAATTGTCAATCCCAAAACATTCAAGTCCGCTATCTTTCTCTACTTCTCATCTCTCTAATACTATCCTAATACATGTCCCCTTCTGTATTTTTTGCAAAGAATACCTTAAATTGTTATAAATTGTTATAAGCATAAATGTAAGCTGTTTTCAACTCTTTTGTTTAAAGCATAATTGTAAACTTTATTTATTTTTATTAATTTTAAGATTTAAATCACATTGATAGCATAATCTACCAAAGTACTATAAAAGATTTAATCTTACTGTATGTACCTCTTTTGTAAATCAACCACCATGACAACAAGTATAAATGGGTCTAATGAATGGATCTTTGTTACATTTTATTGAAGCTCGTTCCCTATGAAATTCGGCGAAGTGAAAATACAAGCTGCAAAAGAAAGAAGCCTAAAAAAAATGTGTTTTACTTCAAACAAATAGCAGGGATAGATGGAAGAAATATTTGGTACATGTTCCGATAAAAACTGAGATATAAAAGAACTGCACAGTTAGCGATAGTATTTGCTATGGTTTTTTGGTGGAGCAATATTCTCAGTGACACTCTCACTATTCCCCAGCTTCACCTAACTTCACTGAAGTAGGTATCCGTTTTCACAACAGAGTTCGGAAATCCCCATGGAATTGAGCTCTTGTCCGAACAGTGCATTGTGAGAAATGAAAGGTACCTCAAATTTTGCCGATCTCGAACAAAATGTGTGGTTGAAATAAGATCATCCGTCAGCCCATTCTACCTAACCTAATGCTGTGCAATCAAAGTTTGCTTATGTGAGTCATATGAAAGTCTTTCCAAATCATCATTTCGTGCTTATTTCTTCCGAATCGGAGACAACTGTTATCACCTGCGAATTAATATTGAAGACCAAGCCTAGCTATAACCTTCCTCTTACTACTTTTACTCTTTTATGTTCAGAGTGAAGTGAGGTGGGAGTAATCTCATTGTGAAAGATTTTTTGCCAGAGCTTGGCCTCATATCTGTTTGCGGTCAAGGCTTCAAAAGTAGCTTGACTACCCAAGCAAATTAATGCGGTTTTGAAGTTTCTATTAATGCTTTTTTTTGCAAAGCATAATAGAGGATTTGGAATTGGGACTTAAGATCCGTCCAACTTCTCAAAAGCCTCAAGGCTCGAACTAACCAAAGCCATTTTGCAAGTACCGATGCATCAGAAACGCTCTTCTAAGCATTTTTGTCTTCGTTACAATTGCAAACGAGTGAAAACGTGGCGTTCTTGTAGCTTTAATTTAGGCACTTTCACATAGTGCGATTTAAACATAACTTGATAGCTGCCGCAATTTTAAAATCGATTTGGATTGCGAGATCCTTTATGGTCTTTCCACTCTAAGTGGCTTTAAAGATAGTAGAAGACGAGGTACGAAACGAATTTATCTACCGCTTTTCCGCGTTATCCAAAAGCATTCTCACAGTGGAAGAAATTATTTGAAAAAATATTTGGTTTCTTCTCTTGGATTACAAAACAACTGTGGTGCCAAAATTCAACCCTACGAGGCTCAATCTTTCGTGCGTGAAAAAAATAGGTTGTAATCGTATTTAGTAACCACTTTCTATTCTACAACACGATTGACATTTTTAGGTTAAAATTTCGTATAACAACATTGCAAAATGTTTGTAGATTCTAAGAATATGTCAAAACGTGTCACTAGTTCTAGTTTGACAGCCGATTAAATTCAACGTTCAAAACACGAAACTGGGTGCCCTGTAGCGTTAGGGCATTGAAGTATTTCTAATAAATTTGAATCATGAGTAATGAGCTTCCATTCAAGGTTTAAAAATTATCCAAACTCTTAAGTGTTTACTTTTTGTGACCTTTACAAGCTCAATCGTTTTAAGTCAATGTATAGATTAACAATAAATCATCAAGTAAAATCAAAATAATTATATTCTCATCAATCAGACTTGTGATGCTATGTATAAATTTGCTTTTGCACAAAACAGCATCGCACGTTTATGGTTGGAACAAAATGTTTTGAAAACGGAATTGGTTTCAGTGTGTGAGATCT
Source organism: Melanostoma scalare (assembly GCA_949752695.1). Taxonomy (NCBI): domain Eukaryota; kingdom Metazoa; phylum Arthropoda; class Insecta; order Diptera; family Syrphidae; genus Melanostoma; species Melanostoma scalare. Next base: position 224,396,969 of record OX456985.1, on the reverse strand, counting down.
GGGATGCAAAATTACTGGAATCTTGTGTTCAAATATTCAACAAAGCCTTCCCCTGCTATACGTAAGCAAAATCTGCTACATTTTCTCACAACTCTTACTTCAACATACGTCAGGTCGTCAGTTTGTTAATGTCGTTGTATAGAGTGAAATCATCAAACTTATTCACAAAATTCTTCTTAAGCCTACTTTTCAAGGTTAATTCCATTTTCATCAAAGTTCCTTGCTGTAGACATAAATAAATTTCCACTAATTTACGGAAGTGTAAGCAGATGAAGCTTATTCTTATTCACCTTTAGTTAACGCTTCGATGCTCTTACAACAAAAAAGGAAACAAATTAATTATTGCTTATTTCGACATCCGTTAACATCTGTGAGAGCTAATCAAATATGAATACCTTCCATCGTACAGGTAGTTTAATCTTGTATGATGTGATAGGAAGCAGTAGGAAAACACGCATCTGCTAATTTACACTTGATGTGTTTTGCTCTGTTGGTATATATTGTTGATTCTTGCCTCTTGGAAAACGTGTGCTTCTTTTTATATGATTGCACGCTGGAATCGTATTTCAGTGAAAATGAAATTTCCAGTGGAGCTAACAACGATCCTTTTTCACTGAAATTAGAAATCCACTCATACGTAATTCATCCTGAGGCATGAAATCGGATTATGCTGTATTCCCACCTGGCACTTAAGCTAGGTAAACGCAAAACTATCTCAAACCTACTTGATAATCAAGTGGTTTGCCATACAAAATGAAACATTTTTAGTAACTGGGTTTCATTTTAATCTACTTGAAAGAAAGTGCGCTGAATGCACTATTTCCAATATTCCAGTGAATTTGACGTTTTAGAGAGTGAAAGTGAGAAAGAATGGAATCTCTCATACGTCGTTGACGTTCTGCTCACACTTTATGTCTGTCTCTTCTTAATGCTATGTCCGCACCTGAAGTTAACCTGGGTTTCGTTCCAGTATGGTTTGAGTTAACCAAGTAGTGTCCGCATATGCAGAAAAGTTTTGAGTTTATCTTTTTGTCTTAAGTTAAAAAGAGATAGATATAAAGTGTGAGCAGAACGTCAACGACGCATGAGAGAATTCATTCTCTCTCCACTCACTTCCACTCTCTTAAACGTCAAATTCAATGGAATATTGGAAATAGTGCATTCAGCGCGCTTGGTTTCGAGTAGGTTATCACAAAACCCAGTGACTAAAAAGGTTTCATTTTGTATGACAAACCACTAGGTTATCATGTTGGTTTGGGATTGTATTGAGATAACCAAGTTTAACTCTCAGTTGCGGACATAGCATAACTTAAGACAAAAACCTCAACTCAAAACTTTTTTTCATATGGGTACTAGGTTAACTCAAACCATCCTGGAATGCAACCTTAAAACAGCTTCAAATGGGGACATAGTAGAACGCCCTAATTTCAAGATTAATCAGGAAATTCGAAGGATTGAGCTGCGTGTCAATCTCAAGAACTTTCTAAGTCTTAACAAATTCTAAGAAAAGTTTTGATGTGTCACTTACAGTAAATAAATCATTCAAAGTGGCTTTGCTATCGTGTGGGTTGTTCTGGGTTGCATAATACGTCTGTAATCGACTGATTTGAGAGAAAAAACGTGTTCTTCGTGCTTTTCGGTTTGGTTCGTTTAACCCGAAATTGGTAAAAGTAGGGCTCATTGTGTTTCCTGCTGGTTTCCTCACATGTTCTTTTACATCATTTAAACTTAATCCCTAAAGTGACCATAGTGTCCCTTCGTATTAATTGAACTAAAACGTGAGTCACGACTAGTAAACCCACTCAAATAACTCAGATGGCTCATGTTACACAACTAAACACGGACTGCACAATGAGTTTTAATTTTTACACGGGTCGTGTGAGTTTGTATTGAGTTAATTTGGTCACGTTGGTCGTACCCAACAATATAATAGACAAAAATAGATTTGCGTAAAATTACACAATTCCTTAGATTATGTCGCATGTAACTGCTTAAACCCTACATTAAGTGGCGCAATCTAGTGGAAGAAGACCTCAATCAACTTCGAGTGCAAAACTGGAGAGAACTCTCCTGAATTCGAAATTGTAATTGAAAGATATAGGCTTAAGTCCAAGTCCACTCGAACTGTAATACCCATCTTAATGAGTAACTAAGCTGGTACCGAAACAGTGCCCCTGTTCTGTAACTAAAAAAATTAAATAGGGTGGCGCTACAGAGCGAGGAGCCCCTGGGCCTAGCGCATTTCTCACAACCATCCCTTGTGAGGGAATGGAGGGGACCTAAAATTTTCTGCCGGTTCCGAACGGCTAATCGAGAAAGCGCTTTTCATGGCAATGAATACTAACGGAGGACTTGCCAATTCCTCGCGAAAGGCGATACGCGTAGAAAAAACATTTTTGCCTCTGGTGGGATTCGTACTCAAACCTCTGGATTAACAGGCGGACATGCTATCCATCACACCACGGGTACCACCAGTTCTGTAACTACCGCCTCGATAAAAGCAACCGATTTTGATAAAGTTAACCCTGGCATTTAGATAATTTTGCCTTGAAAAACCGTTCCTTAACCTACACCCTGCACGGCACATAAAAATACATGTCCGAACTCTGCTTTCAACTAATAGTACTTTTTGAAATGCTTTAGGATCATGCTGCTATTGATTTTGCAACATGAGTCCACAAAGAATTTTCCAAACACTCGCAGTATAGCCAAAAAAGTCTAAAGACATGCTGATGCTGTGCATTTTATCCGCGCAGATTCAAAGAGCATTATTTCTCCACCGGAAGTATTTCTCTTAAAAGAAACTTAGCATTTGTTCCTTCTTCCTTAACTTGCGCAAAATGCAGTCACTCTTCTCGGAGCACATACAGAGTCAAATTGAATCACCAGAATTTAACAATGAAACACATTTGACAGCTGACGTCACACTGAAGCAGACAATCCGTATGTTTGTCGACTGTGGTTATTTTTTTTTTTTTTTGTCTTATTTGCTTATAAATAGCCATTTATATGGATAAACCATATTCCCTTTTTCTCTACTGTAAATAGATATGTCTATGATAAGACATCCCTTAAGAGAATATGATATTTGGATTAGAAACACTAATGTATGCGTCTCGTTGTTTCCTCCTTGTGTCAGCATGGTAATAAAATCATATTCATTGAATGTTTTTGGAAGCTAAGTAGACATAAAGTTATTCAATTTTCTGTAACGACAGCATGTTTCGGGAATTTAGAGGTCAGAAGGGAATTGTTGTGTTTGTATGTCGTACAGTACAGTGTTACTATGTACTGCACTTAAACACTATTGTAAATGAGGCATTTAATTGTATGATTATTATCATTTGGCTTTTTGATATTTGTTTTGAGGATTTTTAGGAAGTCTCATATTTGAAGGAAGTAATGGAACTCCATTTTCACATTAGGTGGTGGTTGTGCGGTTGGGTAAAGAATAAAGCGCCATGCTTGAGAGTATTTGAAAAGAGTACATGCGACCTCAATATTCAAAATACAAACAATGAGTAAGCTCGGGCGGGTTAGAATATTTCAACACTAGCTCCCAGTGAACACATGTCTGTCGTTACTCTTTCCAAGTATTGAGACAGTGCTAACAAAACAAGCTGTTTAGCTACGTTGGGTATAAATTCAATCCTTACTGGAGAAATATTTTTAGTTGGCAGAGCATTGGCCACAATAAAGTCTAGCGATGTCCTTAAAAATTGGCGACTCCAGAATGTTTTGGAGTATTGTTTGTGGTATACATATCAATTGTGACATATTCTGCACGAAGTTTGTCAAACCCCTTGAGGACACCACAAACGAAGGATTTTGCTGTATAAATACATAAGTTAGAACTGACATATCGGGAAGACAAACGAGCATTTTTTAAAAACAGACAACTCTCAGCTTGGGCTTTAAAAAAACAATTTCATCCAATCGAACAAAATTAGTGGTTTTTTTTTAATTTATAATCAACACTCACATAAAGGACAGAGTGCGATCATTAAGGAAAGTAGGAGGGGATTTAATACGAGACACCGATGCACGTTGTTTTTGAAAGTCGGGTTGAGCATTCCACATACGGGTAATGTGACATGAAACATGAACCTCTGTACTTGACTGTACTTCCGAAGTTGACCTCAAGAACTGGGGCCAGAATTTGTAACGTTTTAGACGACTCTCATCTCTCTAATTTTATGATTATATGAAACAATCTTTTGACGACGCCATCTACGATAGACGATTGAACGATAATCCTAGCGAGGCGGGTATTGGAGCTAAGTTCTGTCAAGGGAGAAATGCAACCGGCTATTTCGCTAGAGCACTTACTTGAGCACTGCAAGTAAAGTTTTCACGATTTTCATTAGAATTGATCGATTCTCCGATTGAACTTTCGCCTTCAAATTTTGTACCCTATCAAGTAGGTGCAAAGATGTTTGAGGAGCACCTGTGCTGAAATGAAAATTATACTCTAGTTTTGGGCGGATGAAGGCTTTATAAGTTGAAGCCAGATCAGAACTGGTGAAAAACTGCCTGTATCGTCTTAAGAGACCTAAGCATTTAGCAGCATTTTTGGCGACTTCAAATATGTGATCAATCAAGACTTCAATAAGATCATCGTTTAAACACATACCGAGTACTGACAGCTTTTCGTTTTCTATGATGCAGGTCTGAGTTCAAAAGTTCCAGTTTCACATCCGAAGGGCAGCGAAGTGAATATGGAAACGAACATGAGAAGCTAAGGATTGAGTAGTCAGCAAAACAGTTGAGAGCATTATAAATTTCAAACAAGAGACCGTTTATGAAAATGAGCAAGAGAGTCGGAGACAGAACGGAGCCTTGGGGCACACCAGCATTTATAAAGTGGGTATAAGACTTTAAACCTTTCAAAACAACTTGTATTGAAAGGTGGGAAAGAATATTTCTAATCCAACGAAGAAGAGACTCATCGACACCTAAAGCACGCGTTTTTGATAAAGAGTTTGAACTCGATGAAATGGGGTTAGAAATATCAAGCGCAAAGCGCAATTATCTTATTTAAATGATAAAGCTAAGTCAGTCATTAGTAAGAACACAGCTACTTTCACAGCTCGGTGGAAGTGTCCCTGGAGTAATGTAGATTAAAGGCTCGTAGCATAAGAAGCATTAAAGAAACGAAGATAATCCCAATTGCCTTTAGTCAATTTACAGGATCTACGAAAAATTTCTTGGCTGATCATACAAACTAAGTTATTAAAATTGCGACAAAAACTTCCATAAAGTCGCTCAAAGAAGGAATGCTCTAAAGATACATTTGTCAAAGATCAATGAACAGCAGCTTGGTCCTGATGAAAGGAAATCTCTGCACATAGGCGACCGTAATATGTTGGTATTTGCAAAAAGCGGAGAGAGCACTTCTTGTGGATAAAATCAAAATTCTAAACTAATGGCGACAAAAATGTGTAGTGATAGCCTTTCGAAAAGTCGAAGAAACTAGTGAGGTACAGCAGCTGCTCAGATATGTTATATGGCTCACGATTCTCTTAGTCAAGGTTGTGAAATGGAACAAACTGCGTAATTAATAGAGAACAAATTACCTGATTCATATGTGCTTAGGAAGATACAAGAAGCTGCGATATTTTAGTAATTAAGCTCCTTCAAGTAAAGAATTAATAATTTCTTCGATAGTTATTTCATGTCATGAAAAGCCATTTGGAATCGGTAAAACATTGTTGGTCCCTTCCACTCTTTCAGAATGTATGTTTTGAGAGAAATGCCCTAGGCTCCAGCGCTTCCAACTTTGTTGCGCCACCCTTTTTATTTATTTATGCTGGTGTCCTTTACTTTAAATCTAGTTGAGAAGGTTAAAGCAATAAGACTATCTGTTGACCAATGTTGACATGGGTAGGTTAAGAAAATGTACAAAGCAAAGTGTGACCATCCTACGCACTCCTCGGATGATTTACATACTTTTAGGGGTGATCATCAGGCAACGAGGAGTTACAGAAGCCTAAGTGGACTCTATCAAGGATTTGAAAGAAGCGTGGTGATAAAATTTAGACAAAATTTTATTGAACAGGCACAGAATTCCTCAGCTAGATTCATGTATGGGACATTAAACCACAACCTCTGCGAGAAAAACTACTTCAGCAGCTCATTCACCGTAAGTGAAATATCTACAATTTTTAAAGCTAGGGGTGAACTGCTAAGCCTTAATTATCGCCCACATAGAGCTGATCTGGAACAACTATGCAGTTTGTGCAACTTAAGAGAGCGTGAAGATATCAGCCACTTCCTAGGAAGATGTCCTATACTCCAAGAAATTAGAAGGGTGTATTGGAACAAGTCAACTTTAGAAGACGAAGAAATAAGACTAAAACTCAATGGCAGTCAATGGAAAAGGCTCTTAGGGTTTTGTAATGAAGCACGTGTATACAGAATTAATGTTATAAATGAGTTATTTTAAGTTGTTTTAAAGGCAGGCATTTTGTTTACTGTATCTTCTTTCTTTTGGTTACCTAGTCCACGTAAACTAATTATTATTATCATTATTTTTATACCACTTATCCTTATTGTTACTATAATCACTAAATGTAAATAAAGGTAAATCAAGTTGTCTAAACTTGGCTCTACATTTAACGCCAACAACGAACGAACTCTGTGCAAATCAAACTCCCATCGTCCTGGATGCAATAAATCCCATTGTTAAATGTAAAGTCAACTTTAAGTCAACATTAAATGTTCTAATATTGTGATATTTAGGTATATAAATTTGTCATAGAAAAACAAAATACTGTTACCACTCAGACAGACGGCACTCGGCCATGTCTTTAATATGAATGTAAAACCAAATTTGTAAAAAATCTTTTTGAAAAATAAAGCATTTTATTAATAATAATAATAATAATAATAAATTTAGATACATCCAGCTGGAGTCATTGAAAAACTACTTATTACTGTTTGAAGTGTCTTGAGTCTTTTGTCATGTACTCCTTTACTACCTCTCCGTTCTCCGACAATAAAGTCGACCAAAGATAATTTGAAAGCAGTCCTCGAAATTTCCTGGGAACGATTTAAGTCAGCAACCGATTCGTTGGTCGATGCGGAAAAACCTACAAGCAGATCACTGTGTGTGAGGCACAATAAAACGGTGTTTAAAAGGAAGAAGAAGACTTAAACCGAGACTTTCACTCACTTTACTGCATTGGAGAAAAAACTTGAATTAAACTGGTTTGAGAATCACAGGATTTGAAGCAAAGGAGAAACAACAATACGTTCTGGAAAACTCATCAACCTATGATAGGTGCTGTCGTATCCAGCAGAGTTTAGTTGAAGGTTCGGTATCAATAAAGATTTACAAACTACATATTTAAGGTCACCAGGCCATCACCTTTCTACCCAAAAAAAAATCAAGTCGGAGTAAAGACTATCCCAGACTCTTAACGATGTCTTTTGGCCTTGAAATATCGGGCCATGTTGAATTTATCACTTCCCAAAATCGCAACGATAAATACCAACCTATTTGGTAATTTTCCTTAAATTAAAAAAAAAAAACTTTTGTTCACTACAAAGAAAGGCTAGGAGCAATACTTTTTTTCTCTCACCATCCTTTAAATAGTCAACGGAGGAACGAATTTCTCTAAAACGAAACTCGTAAATACCCTTCACTTCAACAGGTTGTATTTATTGATGCTGTTCAACAACACAATGTATAACTTACGCTGCCTTGAGGGTAAGAAAAGTTCAAGTATCAGCCGCAGCCACTGGAATCATAATAACACAGCCCAGAGTCCCCAGCACCAGCACCACCAGCAGAGTAGCAGACACAAAGAACACTTCTTCTTCTCTTATGAACGTATATGGCTGGTACATACATACATACATACATCCAACCCACAGAAAACAAAAAGGATATTCAAAATATGAATGGTTTATAGCACAACGAGGGGTTCAAAATCCTTACAGCCCTATGTGTTAAATTGTAGGAATATTCTTGTCTACAGAAAAAAGCCATACGACTTACAAAAGGATATTGTATAAAAACTGAAAAGGATCTTAGTTTCGAATGTAACAATTTGACATTGTATCATCTCCGCAGATGAATAAGTTGACGACGACGTCAAAGGCTTTTCACATTCAGTCTGTTCTAGAGCCACAATGTGGGACCACACTCACCCACATCCCACACCCATCATGAGGAGGCAAACCTGCAACATATATCCTTTAGAAAGGTCTCCACAGCCACTGAGCCACACAAAAGGCAATTGTGTTGCCGTGTTGGTGGAGACTGACGGCACAACAACTCTCATAATACGACAAAATGCTGGGAAAACATGTGAAACCAATAGACGTGCGTCGTAATCGAAAGAACACACAGTAGGTGTACGAACGTATACGAACCCTACGACTATGCTTCTTTTAGCCATTTTCTGAAAAATATTGTTTCTGATCCGATGGGAGTAGGTGCTCGTATATTTCATGAAGAGCACAGTGCGTCCGTCTCATCCGTCGCTTCAGTTGGTTGGTTGGTCGGTCGTATTCAACAGGACAAATTATGTTATGAAAAAATTAGCATTCTCGGAATGGAAGCTCATGATGTGTGTGGGAATTTTTTTCTAAACGGAGAGTGTATGTAGGTAAGTCGTAAAACACATGCATTAGTAGTTTCGAAAGGATGGGAAATGGGAATTGATTCGGGGAGGACTCCTCAGATACTCGTTGTGTGTCGGTTTTTTTTTATTTGGTTTGTTAGAATGTGCTGGATGCTGGTTTCGTTTCAGAATTCCCTTTTCATGTTAGTTGCAGTTGTCAGAACTTTTCATTTAAAATTGAAGGCGACGATGCTTGACGACTGACGCACAAGACCTGCAAACTAGAACGTCACCGTTCCCCAAGTTGCATGTTGTGTCTTAGGTAGGAGGATGTGTTGTGGATGTGGTACTGATTCGCATTTTAATTTGCTTCTGATTGAGGTGCAGTCACAATACGAAGAAGACATTTTCATTCGAATGCCGTTGCCGTTGATGAGGGTTTTTTTATTTGAAAGGTCATTGTGATGTGGGTTTCCTATTTTTTTTTATTCTTCGTTGTGTCATTTTCCTTCGTTTTTTTTCTGCTAAGCCAGTAGAGAGCGTATTATTGGTGATTTCTTTTGATGTCAATGATCGGTTGGGACTTTATGTCTGGACGATTATTGAGTTCGTACTGAATGACATTGAATGAAAAAGCTTCTACTATAAACCCACATACATTCATGCAAAAGGGGATAAGAAGAAATGTACGAAGAATAAAAAAAAAAAATGCTGGGACATTGACACGAGGGTACGGAATAAGATTGCTTGTGTGAGCAACTTTATGGTTTCTAAATGGATTAAGGAAATAAGATGTTTGATTGAATTGTAGGGATGGAACATTTTCTGAAGACTTTTCTGACATTTTCATCGAAGCTAAGCAAAACGAGTCCTTTTCAGAAGAATCAAACAAATTATTTCAAAAGATTAGGTTTGAGAACACGTTTGTGTGTGTATGTGTATGTGTGTGCTTGTTTGTGTTTGTGGGCTGCTGATGTTGATAGGACTTCCCAAGGGTTTCAGTAAGAAAAATTGAAATCCAATGAACGAGGATGTTTAAAGTTTGTAAATGAATTGAAAGTCGAATGTTTTGACTTGACATAACCAGATGAGCTTTCTCCAGATCAAACGTTCTTCTTTAGGTAGGTATGTACTGTAGGTAGGTTTAGCAATGCGCTTAGCGTTTGTATTATGTCACTCCTAACAAGGAAGAAGAAAATAAATTATATTTCAGGTTCGCAGAGCGATTTTGGAAAAACACAGAAAAAAGGCTAAAATGGTTTCGCCACGAAATTACTTTTGGTTAAGAAGGCAAAAATCTCTTTCGTCTCGATGTTATTGTTGTTATTTCTCTGTAAGCTTAGATCTTTAAAACTACTCAACGGATTTTGTGATTTTGTGAAAGGCTTAAAGGTACATATGTATATTTCATCCCAATATTCCAAGGGGAACGGGCACTGGAGCCTAAACGAGAACTAAGTGTTTGTATTGAAAAAGCTTCAAAGGAGCTGAAAAATGACATAGGCTATATTTATATTAATATGGAAGTCCCTCGTTAACAGAAACGGGAATGGGAACATAACCGGTAACCTGGAAAATACTGGAGTGATTCCAAAAATTCTGCCACCGTTAGAGCTTCATTGCCCTTGAGTAACATAGACTATATTTCATTTCCCGAGCCCGAGCTACGTTGGGCGGGTCAGCTAGTTGGTTATCGTAAATGTATCGTCTGTTGAGTGTCGTATAAGCTCTCAGCGAAGAAGCGTCCTTTTGGATGGCTTGTCTATCTGCCACTTTCATTGTTATTTTTTGGTTTTACAATTCCAAGACGTTAATAATAAATAAAAATAGACCACAATAAATTAACATGAAACGACTATGCTCCCAAAAGTCAAGAAAATGAATGTAGCACCTTAAGTCCTTTGTTTGTTGGCTAAAAAACAAAATTATCTTCCTTTAACTGCCCACCTGAATCATTATCAGCTTTAGGCTCCTCACCTTAAGTTTCAACAATATTATCAATCTTCAAAGAGCTGTTAGAGCGGATTGTTGCTAAGGACAACAATTGGAAATTAATAATCGCTATCATCATCAGTGGCACTGGCAATGTTTATGTTGTTGTAGATGTTCAACAACACCAGTCAATAAAGCCAGTTTCCTATAACTATACTGCCTATATTAGTCTTGAAAGTAAACGTGATTTTAATAAGTTTAAATCAATGATCGGAAAAAATTTCACAGAAAAATCAATTCATGGCTTAATATCTCGCTTAATATTAACATTAGCAAAGTGCAGATAAGAAGTTGGAAACCAGGAAAGTTTGAAGTTGAGACCATGTCCTGTGAAGGAATGGGCTGGACATATAGTTTTCTACCGATTCCGAACGGCTAATCGAGAAAGTGCTTTTCATGACAATGAATTTACTATCGAAGGACTTGCCAATTTCTCGCAACTGGTGATACCCTTTGAAAAACATATTTTGGTTTCTGTTAGGATTAGAACCATAAACCTGCACAGGCACTCAAATATTCATGCCGTATTAGACATATTAGATATAGATATTACTTAGTGCCTATAGACCAAGATCTGGGAGCAAATATTTGGAGTGAAGTGGTAACTAAAATTCAAGCACATAAATGTGTAGATATACGCCCCAGTTTACCAAACTCAAACGTCTGATGGCAGGTTTTTTTTTCCAGTCGTGGTCAGAGGTAGGCGTTGCAAAATGGTGATAACCACATGAGTGATACTTCAAAAAATCAGAACAATTCACTTGATTACAAAAAAGTTTGCCGCAAACGATTTGAACTTGGTTCCAGATTTCTGCTTGCCAGACGCATTTTAACTTTTTTCAAATGTATTTTCAACTAAAAACAATGATGACTTCTTCCCTGACATAATATACCAAGAGAATAACACGCCAAAACATCAGAAAGATTTCCCCGATTACAAAAAAAAAAAAAAAAAATACGGGACAAAACAGAGCGTTAAGTAGAATAGAGTAGAACGGTAGAATCAGTTGATTATTCTAAGCTTTGACGTTTTACTTTAGGGTTATTTCACAAACAATGCCTTGTGAAATATTCGGTATACGAGTAGTTCCTCCCCTCAAACAATCGAACCAAAAATTCGCTGATCTCGACCACCAGTTACACATTCAGCACAAATTCGATTTGTACAGATGTGGGAATTTATATTTTAGTCGCACAGTCCAAATATAGAATGCTTTACCCAAATTTGTCTTATGTCAGGGTTCAGGCTTACAAAAAATCAAAAGCACTGTGTATCGGTCGAAACCACTAATGATTTCGATAATGATCGCACTGTGCTTACTTTTTATAAGAGCAATCACCCCCCCCCCCCCCCCCCCCCCCCTCCGTTCCTCCTCTCTCACCAAGCAACGCTTAAGCACGTATTAAGTTTTTTTTCTAAAAAAAAAACAATCCGAAAATTGATATTGATTAAAAGTTAAAATTTGAGCAAAATTTTTTGAGAATCGAATAAGCTCTTAGCAAAAACAGCCCTACCGAATAAATGGCTTATTTGCCACTTTTTTTATTTTTTTTATTTTTTGGTTTTACAATTCTAGGTCGTAATTGTGTTAAATAAAAATAGACCACATTAAATTTGTATTAAATGACTAAGCTCCTAATAGTAAAGCAAATTCATATAGAACCCTAAGTCGTTAAAGACCGATAAGTTATAAGTCATAGATGGCAACATTTGCTATCAAAAGTTCATGGTGAACAACTTGTTTTCGCAGATCGGAATAGAACTTAAAGCTTTCGAAGATATTTTTGGAGAGCTTTGATCGCGTAGCAGCGTTGCAAAGATGTTGCAAGTGTACCTAAAACGATCCGGAAAGTAGTTTTCAGTTTATCACAGGTAGAAAGTATTTCTTGATGAAAAATAATATCACATCATAATTTAGCATAAAATTTTTCTTAAAAAAAACCAATCTAATAAAAAAAAGCCCTGATTTTTGTTGACAAAAAAGAAAATTCTAGCAAACGTGTAATTCGGGGATCACACGGGTCTGCTTGCCAGCGGCGAATAGAGTAGCCCCATCAGTCAGCCACTAATTAGATTGCTGTGAAAACACAAAATGCACAACATTGCTGCTTGGTTGTGCTTCTACTAGCTGAAGCCCTGAAGCATAATATATTGTTGGTATTCAATTTATTTCTCAATCAATGTTGAAGTCATATTTTATAAAACTCAATTTAAATCATGGGGTGTCTATTTTTACCACTTCTAAAGTTTGTCATATTTTCGTGAAGCCCTTCGGCAACACTGGTGCTGAACTTTTTGGACGAGTATTTTCATTATCACTTCAATAAGATTGTGTTTTTGTATTGTGTTGTGTTTATCTCTGGAGAAAGCTGTTTTCTGTTTGTTTGGTTATGCGTTTGCGTAGTCTCTTTTTATTCAAGTTCAAAACAAGTGGGATCTCTTGATTTTCTTTTCAGTTGCCGGGTTGACGTCGTACGTAGAGCACAATCAGTGGCACAGGTTTTACTTTGTGATCAGAGAACAGTTATAATATTAAAGTGGAAATGATAAAATCAAAAAGTAAGTGACTGCACTAAAATATTTGAAATTATCGATCTGAACTTAATAAGACGATTTTGGTACTCTGTTCTGTTTTTGTGGGCAAAGCAAGAAAATATTCACAATCATATGAGGGAATGCTTAAGTATCGCAACGAATATATACCTGCCTACGTGATGTTTTGACAAATTAATTTTGTTTTTCATTTCCACCAAATTATTTATAAATTCTTTTATTAAACTGTCTTATCTCGAAGTAATCATACTATTGCTCTCTTGTGATCATAAAAGTGGAACTTTGAAGATTCATTAAGAATGTTGTTAATTCCGCACGCTCGCAGCACGGCTAGTATCAGTTTTGAATTCTGATATCAACATGAGTCAATGTATGTGATATGTGGTTCTGATTTGTTTATTAAATTGTAAGACATAGCTAGTTGCACGGTGTACTGAATGCATAATAGGCCTGATTTTTCTTTTTTTTTTGTAATTGCATATTGACTGCGCTGTTGAGTATGGAAATTGTAATAGGTTCTGTTGGTGACGATCCCAGCTTGCTGACGATTATTATTCCTGTGTCTTTTTTCAACGAAATTCAGCACTTGGATAAGAAAATTGATTGTGCATACCCACAAATATTATTTTTATTTTTCAATTTTGAGCGCATCAAGATCAAAACTGGATGAAACTTGATGAAAATAGCAAGGGAAACTTTGTCTGAAAATTTGTAGGCGCTTAAGTTTGTGAGAAGACTTCAAAAGATTGCAATATTCTTAATGTTTAATCTGACTTTCCTATTCTTGTCTTTGTCTGGTCCGATGGTCAAAAGTTTATGTGCTTTTTTATTGGTGATCAAATAACTAAGGTGGACTGGTGTTACGAATAGTTTGCGAAAAAAGTGGTGATCCTCATAGAACGGAATACTCCAATAATAAACCAATAATTTTCATAGAAATCAACGCTTATGGGATAGTCAAATATTGTAAACGTGCAGAAAAAAATTTTAAGATAGCAATTAAACATAAAATTAAAATGATCGAGAAGATGAAAAAACTAGGTCCTGCAATTACGTCTGTCTGTCGGTCCGCATATGGATGTGCAGCCTGAACTTCTTGATCAATTTTCTTCAAAATTTGCAGCTAGGGTCCGTGTGACAGCCTACAGTTTTGCTACAATTTTTGGAATGAAGTACCTATCTAGATCTTGAAATAACGGTACTGGCAGTACAACCTATATGACGATACTTATCTTTCTCGAAAACAAGTCTAACGATTTGGATTACAACTTGTGTAAGAGATTAATTTTTGGTTTTTTCCTTGTGATGTAAAAAAATTATGAAAAAAGACTAAAAGCGGTACGACTCACAGTACCGTTTTTTTGTCAAGACCGACTTTCTCGTTAAGGGTACTGTCGCTTCTAGAGAGTTAAAAAAATCGATTTTTTGAAAAAATATATGGAGAATATGTCTTGAAATTTTCAAGCCGATCGATCTGACGAATAGTATCTAAGTTTTGGCCGTTTAAGGTTGGTGTCTTTCGTTCGATTCAGTGCCACTTGGTGACTGAACAATGCTTACCTACGAACTTACCGACAACTTTTAGCAAACAGATGTAGGCAGCATATTGTACATAGTGGCGATGGTTAACGGTAGAACATTTACGTAGTCGTGTAGTAGTGTAGTAGTGAAAAAAGTCGATCGTTGCGAAAAAAAAAACTTTTAATGCGGTTATCTCAAAACCACTTTTTTAAATCCGTGACCGCAATAACGCTAAAACGATTCAACCGATCATCTCAAATTTTGCACACTTGTTGCTATTTACATTTTTTTTTAATAGAACCGATTTTTAGCCGATTTAAAGTCCAAATTTTCGGTGTAAAACGAACTTTTTTTTTTAAATTTTTCCAAAATTGAAATTTTTGAAAACTCAGCGATTAACTACCTAAAAACCATGTTATCTAACGATATCTTTTAAAATTTTTTGTTTCAAATAATTTTCGAATGTGAAATCGCGGTCCGCGCAAAATAAAATTTTTTTTATATACCCTTACTACTTTACATATGTAAGTACAGTTCTAATAAATATTTTTATTTTGGGGAAAACCACAAAACATTGTTCAAACATGTATTAACATGTGTGTATTTTCTATCCATTTCATACTTTCCTACAAAAAATTCACGAAAAATCGACGTTCCAGGTGCAACAGTGCCCTTACTAAATTTTATATTAAAAAAGTCTTAGATTTTCTATATAAAAAATTGTGAATCTGCATTTGAAAAATTTTAATTTGTGAAATTTTTACTTGGTAACTTTTAAAAAGATTTTAAATTTGTGGAATATTTTCAAAACAGTGCTTTCGGTTTTGTTCAAATTTTTTGTCAAAATATACCTATCCTGACTGGATCTTAGAACTTGCACATTTGATTTTTAAAAAACTCGCTTTTAAAAAGAGCGAAAAAACCGGTTTTTGAAGAAATTTGTTCCAACGATTTTGATTGAATTTTCGGCGTTTATATTTTTTTTTTGTGGTACCCGTGGCGTGATGGTTAGCATGTCCACCTGCTAACACAGAGGTTCGAGGTTCGAATCCCAGCAGAGGCAAAAATGTTTTTCCACGGGTATCGCCTTTCGCGAGGAATTGGCATGTCCTCCGTTAGTAAATTCATTGCCATGAAAAGCGCTTTCTCAATTAGCCGTTCGGAACCGGCAGAAAATTGTAGGTCCCCTCCATTACCTCCATTCCCTCACAAGGCATGGTTGTGAGAAATGCGCTAGGCCCAGGGGCTCCTCGCTCTGTTGCGCCACCCTATTTATTTATTTTTATATTTTTATTAACATTTGCAAAAATATATATTTATATATATTCGCTAAAAACCTATGGAATATTAAATTCATTCTTTTCAAAATTTTATGTGAATTTATCCAACTCTCATAATTAAAGTATAAATCGCAACCCTGTACCACCAAATAAACTGTCCATTTTCTACCCAAAAATTGTTTATTTTATCTCAAAATTAATGTATACGAACATATTCCCTAAGTTGTCCCTTAACCATTTTAAATGCCAACAGCTAATGTTTCATTCAACCTAAGAATTTCACATCTACGTATTTGCAGCAAACAAATTTGACCTTTTTCGACAGTCTTCAATTCCATTTACCGAAAAGCAAATTGCTCCAAAATCTCATAATTTTCTAGAAGCTAAAATAAAAATACATATAAGGTGGTTCAAGGAACATGGGAAATTTTAAAGACCAACTATTTTATAGCGATTGCAAACGTAAGAAAACTTTGTTCATGGCAATGCAATTACTCTCGGAGGACTTGTCAATCTCGTGAACGACGATAGCCGTGGAAAAACAATTTTAATTTTATCGCATTCTAAACACAAGCTCCCACGCAACAGGCAGACATTCTGATTTCCACGCCACGGGCACCACGCAGTGTAGCAAGAACTGTTACAAACTGACTGATCAGGATGAACTTTTGTACAAAATAAAAAATAAAAAACTTAATAATATCCGTTGCAGCTGCGTAGTATCTCTCCACATTGAATGAAATTCTATTAAATAACTAGACCACTTTTGATTTAAACTAATGTTTCAATTTGATAGATGCGTAGAGCATCTACTCGTATAATAAATAAATAAATAGGATGGTGAACAAGGCGGGGATTCTTGGGGCCTAGCTCATTTTTCACAACTATGCCTTATGAGGGAATGGAGGGTACCTACCAACAATTTTCTACCGACTCCGAACGGCTAAACAAGAAAGCACTTTCATGACAATAAATTATATTTTTGACCTACTTCCCAATTCCTCGCCAAAGGCGTTACCTTTTGAAAAACATTTTTTGTTTCTGTTCTGATTTGTACCACCAACCAACCGCGCAACAGGCAGACATGCTAATTATTACGCCGCGTGTATCAGTAGAGCATCTGAGGTAGGCAAAGTCTTGCACTTCCTATGCTCTAAGTTATGACTCAATCATTTTTGCAGTCTTAAGTTTGTAACACATGCTACTTTGATATGAGCTTTTCGTTAGCATCAACATCGGTGCAAGAGACATGAAACAGTAAGAATTCATGTCTCTTGCACCGGCTGATTGTACGATTCCTAACGATGGAACAATAAGCAAACATGAGTACTTTCTGCGGTCAGTTCATCTATCTTTCTTGTGCATACCACATGCGTGTTCGTGTCTACTCTTATTGCTCAGAGTCCCTACTTGGAACTTACATATCCTAGATTCTCCAATTCTTATTCTATTTCTTTGTATACCGGAAATAATAAATCAATTTGCTTCCTTGATGCATCATAAGAAAAACTCATAATTTGAGATTTGATGTTACTTTTTTCAGAATGCTGCAAAGGCCCAGGCTATGCAACGCCTCTTGATGCTATGAAGAAGGGTCCTCGTGAGAAACTGCTTTATGTTATCACTGTGCAGCCAAACTTAGACGAACCCCATGGAGACTATTTGTCTACTGTCGACGTTGATCCAGATAGCCCAACATACTGTCAAGTGAGTATATTATGCAATATTTTATCACTCATTTTATTTCCCCTTCATAAAAATCATAATCTAATGATAAACAACGAAAATATAGAAAAAATATCTGGCGGAAGTACAGGTTGATTGCATTTTATTATAAGCACTTCGGTTATAAAAGTAGATAAGATTGAAGTTTCAGCAAAATGTTAAACTCTTGATTAAAATAAATTGTCCAAAAATGCGATTGCTATGGGCGAGGTTAATTGCACTAGAAACTTGATTAGATAACATAAATGTGCATTGGCTGTGTTGTTCTAGAATCAAGACTTGTCAAGTCTTAGAAAGTTCACTATGAAAAAAAAAAAAATGTAAGGAAAGGGAGCTCGAACTTCGCTCGTTGGCTGTAGTAATTTTATAACCTTTTTCCTCATTTAATTTTATAAGGAAAATTCTCTGACTACGTATGTAAAGGGTTCATTATGGTTTCAAGTCATGCAATGGAAAAGATTTAATGATGATTAGTTTTGTTAATCTGCCTTAATTTCTTTGAAAGGTCATTCACCGTACATTCACAAACAAAAAAGGCAACGAAATCCACCACACCGGATGGAATGCATGCTCTAGTTGCCATTTGGTCGATGAAAATGCTGCAGTGGTACCCAAACGGGACAAACTAATAATGCCTAGTTTGATATCGGACAACATTTATGTTGTAGACGTTGCCACTGATCCTCGAAAGCCTGAGATGTTTAAAGAAATCAGTGGGGAAGTGCTAAGGGAGAACAATGTCACAGGTCCACACACATCACATTGTCTTGCCAATGGCAACATCATGATCTCAACCATGGGTGACAAAGACGGCAATGCAAAGGGTGACTTCATTCTCTTTGACTCGGAATTCAATTGTTTAGGGACATGGACCAAAGGTGATCGTAAAGCAATCTGTGGATATGATTTTTGGTATCAACCATATTTTGATTCTATGGTTTCCACTGAATGGGGTGCACCAAAGCTCTGGCGTCGGTAAGTAGAAATGAAGTCTCTTTTAAGCACTGATAAACTAATGTGTTGCTAAAAAAAAGGGGCTGGAAGGCTAGCGATATAGAAGACTTCAACCAGTACGGTTGTCGTTTGAACTTCTACAAATGGTCAACACAAACCTTGTTGCAGTCTATTGACTTAGGTATGGAAGGTGCTACCCCATTGGAAGTTCGATTTCTGCATGACCCAAAACAGCCACAGGGCTTCGTTGGCTGTTGTTTGAACTCAAAACTGTTTCATTTCAAGAAGAAGCCAGATTCAGATGAGTTTGAGGCTAAGATAGTGGTGGATATTCCCCAGAAAAAGGTTGTTGGACTTGATAGCGAGTACATTGGTGGAATGATGTCAGACATACTTATATCGTTGGACGATCGTTTCTTGTATATGAATAACTGGTTGCATGGCGATGTCCGTCAATATGACATAACAAACCCCGAGGAACCCAAGTTGGTAGGCCAGGTATTCCTTGGCGGAAGTATTTGCAAGGATTCGGGTGTTAAAGTCATCGATGACAAGGAATTGAAGGTATTTTAGGTTAAATTCATTGTCTACAAATTTGCTAAGTTTTCTTTTATCGATTTTCTAAGGAACAACCTGAGCCACGTGTTATCAAAGGACGCCACTTGGAGGGTGGCCCACAAATGATGCAGCTTTCTTTGGATGGAAAACGTTTGTATGTTTCAACTTCTCTTTGTTCACCATGGGATAAACAGGTAATTTAATGAACTCATACTTAAGAGCCATTATAATAGAGTTGCTCTATTTCTTTAACAGTTCTACCCGAAAATGGTTGCTGTTGGTGGCACTATTACCATGTTGGATATTGATCTCATAAATGGAGGCATGAAAGTAAATGAAGACTTCCTGGTTGATTTTGGTTTGGAACCGTTCGGGCCATCATTACCGCATGAAATACGTTATCCCGGTGGTGATTGCACCTCTGATATATGGTTGGTACCCGAGGAGAATTGATGCAAACTGATTTTGTAACTAGATTTTGTAATTCATAAACTGTCAAAACATTTTAGCAGAAAATATACGTCACATTTATGATGCATGAATATGCAAAGAAAAAGAGTTTAGAAAAGAGTTGCTTCGACGATATAGAATAGAAAAGGTTGGTCTCAAAATCTCCATCACAAGCAGCTGCAAATGCCAAGGAGTATCATGAAACGTAATCGCAACGTAATAAAAGTGAAAGTTTTTTACGAGCATCGTTATTTGTTCTACGAACTACGACCCTGGTTTATGTCGTGGATAGCGTTGTTTTTTGTTTCGTTTTTTAGCCTCTTCTTTCGTAATTCATAATACGCCTGCTTGGGTAATATTCTTATACAGAATTGGCGCAAACCTCAAATAAAGAGTTGGTTTTGTATTATCGCTAAGGAACAAGTTTTTTATTCCATTTCAATCTAGATGTGCACTAAAATAAGTAAAAAAATTAGAGGGTTCGTATTACATATTACGAAACGCAAGCCAAAAAAACGATTGACTTAAACTGATTATGAATTATAAAATGTCAGAACGAAAACTAAACGACCGCCAAAACCTGTAGTAAATGACAGTGGGTATAAAGAAACGCTATCGTAATGTTACGGTAATCACAGTTATTTGTTAGTATCGTAAATCGTTATACATTTCCAATCAGCGGATTTACGCCTGGTTGATAAATATTTATACATAATTGGTCTCAATAAAGAGATGTTAGATTTGTATTACCTTTGATGACACCGGGTATCATGAAAAGCAATCGCAACGTAACGATAACGAGAGTTGTTTACAAGTATCGTTAATCGTCATACGTTCATACGAGTAGGATACACGCCCGCCTGCTTGGGTGAATTCTTATACAAAATTGAATTGAGAGGTTTTTGGTTTTGTATTACCTCTACGGAGTAAGCCCTTACTCCATTTCATTTTTGATTGACTGTGAAATCTTGGTTATAGTTAGAAAATTAAAGGGCCCGAATTGCGAATTACGAAAGACAAAACAATTAAACTAGGCCCAAACAACGATTGCCACGAAAATGTCAAAACGAAAACTAAACGACCGCCAAAGGCATTCGTAAATGACAACAAGTATCGTTAGACGTAATCGCAACGTAACGATAAGAAGTGGTTTTTGCCTTTTATTCGTAGTTCTTTAATAACACAGCATTCAAAGAAAGAAAACTTAGAAAAATTAGCTAATAGTTACTCAAAGCAAAACTGAGCAGATGCTCCTCCTGACAAAAGTCAAACATTACCCTTTACGCTTCCTAAGTTTAATAGACAAACACTCTCAGAGCACGGACGCGTATTGAAAGGTAAAGCGGCAAAATAAGAACTCAATTGAAAGCTGAGTGGCACAGCTATGTCGCTTGGTTCTCATATTTTTTCAAATTTTTTCTTCTTTGTCGCTCAGTACGTAGCCGTGCCCTTATTCTCCTCCAAGACTTTGTACATATAAGAATGTAATTTTGAATTCAAGGCCAAAAGTATAGCGAAGGTCGGGCGGTGAATGAAGTATACCAGTGTTTTTTGGACTTGGTGAAATTATTTGAATTCAGGAATGTTGTACCCCCTTTTTTAACTACTGATTGAAAGCATTTTACATTTCACATTTAACACCTCCGAAACAAAAGCTCAAAGGACCTCTCACATCAACACAACGGCCACCTTTTGAAGCTCCCCAAGGAATGCCTTAGGCTTGATTACTTACTGACGATCAATTGATCTGCATTGCATTGCGAGTAAGCTTAAAACATAAGACTGCTGCACTTCTCAAACCATTCGGATGTTTCAATGACTGAATGTGGAGTCTGTGAAGCATACGAACTCCTGTAGTTACATATCAGTCAAATCCGCATAAACGTTCAAGCAAAGTTGAGTAGCAAAATAAAATAGTTGCCGGTTTTCTGTTCCCAAAGCCAGGACTTAAGTAATCAATAACTTTCTTTGAAAAACAAATACCTATTGTTCTTACAATACGGCTCTGAGGAAATCTCTGGCTTGCTTTGAAGACTGGGTCTAGCTTATAGTTTATACAATCCAGCAGTGAAGTTTGAACCAAGTTGCTGATTTTCACTTAACAAATCACATATGTTCTTTAAGGATTTTAAGTAAGTATAGTTTACTCCGTGTTCCGAAAGAAACTCGGCCGTTAGTTGTTAAATTTACTGTCCAGTCTATCAAGACTTAGTTCAAAATAAAATCTCCACTAGAATTTTGAAAATCATTGACGAATATTTTCTTAGATCTTCTCCTTCTCACTCAATTGTCAGAGTTCTTCCATTTTAATTTTCTAGGATTCGATCGGCTTACCTTAGCCACAAATCAATAGGAGCACAGGTTCATATCCGACAAATTTGTTCCTCGGCAAGCACATTGTTTTTGTGTTTTTTATGAACTATGTTAGTTAGTTCCTGGTCTGAAGATAAAGAAACTTCCGGCTTTGGCACAAGTTTAATAAAAGTTTTATCATTCGCACCCAATTACAGTCGATCTTATATTAAATTACCTATAGTTCGTCGCACCATTCTTAATTAAAATAAAATTAGTGTACACAGTCCCTTTTGAAATACTCGTATGTATTTATTATTATCTTATATGTAATGTTTGCGGTTTGGGGTCACAAAGAGAAATTCGTTATAATTAGTTTTTTTTCCTTATCATTACACTCGTATTGAACTATTACGAAGTAGAGCTAATCTGAAGGACTATGGATGTACACACCCCATCATCAAAGAGATATGCCTAGTTTCAGCCAACAACCAAGCTCCACTTTGCGATGCTTCCATAACAGTAATGACACCATTCAATGTTCGTATTTGCATTCAGTTCCATGCTAAACAATGTTGAATATAATGTTTCGGGCATAGACAAGGCTCTTGGATTCGGTTGGCTAGAAACTGCGACGATAAATAAACGGTTTTCAGAGCTGTGACGATGAGGACGGACGTTGAACGATGTGAATGTGATGAAGGCAACTCGATTCGTACTGAAAGTCAGATTAAAATTCCCACGACGACAGCCATTTAAGGCCGTGCATTGTTGAATTCGACTCATTAGCCATTGGTCCTGTGGCTCCGTATGCAAGCGGAGAGAATAACATGAAACTATAGACCAATATTGAGAGTAGTGTTCCCATTACTATGTGTTGTATCCATCTCGATAAACGGCACGTTAGATAGTTGAACATGATTCCTGAAATGAAAGGACGAATAAAATGAAAAGTTTTCACAGACAGTAAGCAAATTGTAACTAATAAAACTTAATTAAAAAATGTGAGCGACCCAAAGATTCGCTCTTGATTGCTGAGTAAATTATGGGATGTCTAATTTTTGATGATTTTAGTTTAGCCTACCGAGAAATTATGAAAATGAGAAATTTCTTTCAATTTTCCTTGAAGTTGTCTCTTATCTCGTCTACTTGGACGATGTGCTGTCGAAATAGAAATGGGAAGGAAAATTTTGTACAACGAAATGAGTTTAGATTGAGATAAAGAAACAAGAGATGATGATGGCTAGGGCATGAACCACGATTCAGATGAATGCTTCAGCTCAATGAACCAAAGAGAACTAGAGTGAGATGGCAGGAAGGATTTCAATTAACATAAAGTGAGGCCAGGTTCTATAAACGTTGACTCTCTAGGTTGAACAAGGCAGGTTTGACCTCAAAATTCTGCCAAGGTTTTCCTTTCGAGATTCTGTTTCTCTTTTGAACATTCTGGAAAGGTTGTGAAGTGATGCACGTGGCTTATTATGGTTAGCATACCTGCCTGTTACGAGGAAGGCTCGAGGCTCGAGGCTCGAATCCGAACAAAAAGCAAAAACTGTTCCCACTGGTATCGCCTTTTGCGAGAGATTAGCAAGTCCTCCGATGGTGAATTCATTGCCACGAAAAGCGTAATCTACATAAGCGGTTCGGAAACGGCAGAAAATTGAAGTCTTCTCCATTCCTGCGCTTCTACCCCATGGCTTTCCTCTCTATTGCGCCACCCCTTCTATTTATTTATTCCGGAAAGGGTGACGTGGAACTTTATAGTTATTAATAAAAGGGTTGGAACTAGAAATGGAGTAATCATCTTCACTTGATTTCAAAAAATCGCACTTTAACTTTAAGCTGAGTTCATCTGCAAAATCAATCTGATTTAATGGTTGCAACACACTTAACTATACATCACTTTACATTTTAAATTCAAATGAGTGCATTTACTTGGAACTGCATAACTGTTCATACTCCTCGGACTTCATCCTCCTATTTTGCCAAAATATACCTCTCTAGTGTTCTGCAAACCTACTTCCTAAGAATTCTATTTACATCTCTTGACTCCTGAGTCCTATGTCAATTACCTTCGTCTTTCATTGAGATCATTCTTTGCATAAACTACAATTGAACATTTATTAGCTTTTCCATTACAACCAACACAAACCTGATAATAAACTTAATTCCATCATTTTCAAAATTTATTGAAATTGCCAAAACACATTCAATACAAAGACAAATACAATGCAACAAGTCCCCATCTATTAACCCATCCAATAAACGAACGCCCGAAGAATTTTCCAGATTGAAAAATTGCTCCTTGACTCTGTGCCATGCTATTGAATCAAGCGCTGCACTGAATCATACCCTAGCATTTTGCATAAATTTCATTTTCATATTCCATCGGAAAATAGGTAGGTAGCTGTACTATATTTTCAGACATCCATACTTATAGTCTGTGTCTGTGCATAGACCAAAGACGACGCTCTAAAGATTACCAACCAAATGCAAAATGGATTTTATTCTAAATTCAATTTTCCTTGAAATTGTATCATGCATATACAGGAAGAAAGAATATCTTTTTTTTATAATCTTTATTAAATTTCCACTGTCTGAGAGGAAAGAAAATTCTTTTTATTTTGGATGATAGGAGAAAACTACCTGTTCCGTGTAAAAATCATTCCTGTGTTCGAGGAAAATAAGCATAACACCTTCTCTGGCCTTAATGCTTTTGAACATTTAGATTCTCATAGAAGAGCTCTAAAGCGTCCATATTTTAATAAGCGAAAGGCATGTATCACTTTATTCAAAGAATTCAATCTCTTTCGCGATGTTGTAAAACTTCTTAAATAATTCCAATTTATTCAAAGTGACGCGAGGTAAAAAACAAAAAAAAATGGGGTTCAGATAACCCTTTTGTCAAACACAAGACAAAGTAAAAAATTACAGCACACTGAATGAATCCTGTCAAATCCAATATAGTAGATGTTCCATCGAACTGGGGGAAAAGTTTCGTTTCATTTTTGGAAGAATTAACCTTAGCGGGCTAAAGTGAGAAACACTTTCAGTGCATCGCTTAGCGCTGCCATCATTTGCAGGCCAGTGCTCGATGTTAAGGTAACGTCATCCGAAAAAGACTTAACTTTTAAATTAACTTTGTGAACTTGTGACAAATTTTCGCAATAGAACTTTCATAAAAGTTTCTTAAACTCATCCGGCTTAAACAAAAAAAAAAAACGAAAAAAAATTTAGTCTCAGCAACGACGACGATGCCGATCTAAAATTGTTATTTTTTTTTCATTTTTTTTATCCTGATTATTTAGCAGGGTGTAAGAACGCTTAGAATAGGGATAAACGAAAAAGTTGAGTGGAAAAGGTAAAGTTTGGTTTAAGGGCGTATTGCAATAGAATATTCGTACCTGTAAGCATCGAGTTGAAAATTAGAGCTGGGAAATAGTGATGAAAGTATAGAACTCGTCCCATTGCCCAAAATGGCAAGTAGTGTAAAACCCATCCAAAGAAAAGCCATGCAGCCCCACTGAGTGATTGCCGTCGAAGTTCTGCAAATAAAAAATTAAGATGTAGTTATCTGGTTATTATTTATGCAGGTGTATTTATGTGATGAAGAAAACTGATCTAAATGGTGGCAGTCAAAATCGAAACTGCGACATTACAGAAGCACATATACGGCTGATGTGTATCCATAAGATACGATTACGATCAGGCCTTACAAAGCTGTGTAGTAAGTTGGTAAACATCCTTTGTATGACGAATATACAGTGAGTATTTGTATGGGTTAAGTATGGTCAGGTTAGTGATTGTCAACTCTGCTTCCGTTGTCATTTATTGAGACCCAATGAAAAATTCCAAAAGCTTAAATAATGCGTCTTTGTTTGCTGGCAAAGTACACTATTTGGCTGACGATTTATTTTTGCCCAATTAAAAAAATCTTAGATTCCTTAACAAAAAGAACAAATCAAAGATGATATATACAGGGCTCAGGACGAATAGGATTTGTCAAGACACAAGTTTTTCACGGGTATAACCTTTCGCGAGGAATTGAAAGGTTCTCCGGTAGTAAATTCAATACAAAGAAAAGTGCTTTCTCGATTAGCCGTTTGGAATCGGCAGAAAATTGTAGGTACCCTCCATTCCCTCAAAAGGCATGATTGTGAAAAATGAGCTGTAGGCCTCGGAGTGCTCTGTTGTGCCATCCTTTGTAAGTATGTTTGAGCTTTTGTCGCATCTTAAACAAAACACAATGTATAATACGAAATATTTATATCGTTAAACTTTTACGAATTCAGAGGATGTATTATTGGAAACTATTACGTGGTAGCTAGAAATTTGAATCCCAGAAACATCCAATTAGCTTTCAAAGAGTATCGCAAGGACAGGGCAATTTCTCCGATAGTAATTAGAACTCCATGAAAGCCCAGCTATTTGAAATCGGCAAAAAACTTCGGAACCCATTCCAATTATCACAAGTCATTGTTGAGAGGATCACACTAGGCTCCAGCACTCACCGAGCTTTGTTAGGTAAGGTTAGATTTGAATAGCTGTTAAAACAGATAAACTGATTTACTCAGACTCAGACCAATATTAGGTTCATTGTGATATCGAATGAAGGATTTAAGTACCTCATTCAACTAAATCTTTTAGAGCTCTTGATAAAATGGATATTTACGTTCATCAGATCGCTTTGATCTTCGAAGAAGAATTATCATCATCTAAGATAAGATGGGGGGGGGGGGGGGGGGGATGGTTCTAGTTCGCTAATTTTTTTAAAAGTTTTAGTAATTAAAAACAAAAACAAATACATAATATATTATTCGCATTACTTTGAATATGAACTAAAATAAATACTGATGTAATAAGTCAAATAATGTTAACTTAAAAAATAAATCACAAAATAAAATCCATTTTTCTGTTCTTTTTAGATAAAACACTTATAACCTCATCAAACGATTCAAACGAGCCTGCAAATAAGTAAACATCCAAAGCTTTTCACACTGTCTTTAAAATAGATATATTTTAAGAAATGTCACATCGTTGATCCTGCTTTAATAATGTTTTTATTCTCTTTAAACTGGAGAAAGTTCTTTCAAGAGTTGACGTTTAATCCGGCTAATATCTTTAATAAAATATATATATAAGGAAAGCTTTCTTCGGGGCAGCTTTCGGGCGCTTCCAATGAATTCTTAGAGGAAGTGTTATTCCTTCGGATCAAATTTCTCTTCCAAGTTTTTAATTGTACAAGAAAAAAAAATTCTACCGGCAGCCAAATATGTTTAGTAAAACTCAACAGTTTCATTAATTTTTTTTTGCTGTTTTGTCTATTTCTGACGAAGAATCCTTGAAAAGAACTGAAAACCCTTCTAGTATGTTTTCATGGTTTGTAAATATTTCTCCAAGGTCCGTTACATAGAAATCGAGAAAAGGATTGAAAACAGAAAAACACACTTCTGTACTTGGAACCGAAGGGTTTGAACGATTCTTTTCAATGTCAAGGACTTCAGCTATTTTTTTTTTTTTGCAATTTCAAACACTTTTGAAAATGAGTCGTCTTCTGCTCGTTTAATTTTTAGTTGATCCCTTAAATCTTTGGCGAGATCCATAGCTAGGACCAAGGTCTAAATTCACTTTATGAAACTCACGACTGAAACGGCAACGAGAGTTGGTAAATCATACTTATAACCTTTAAGCTAATCAAGATGAAATCCTAGCGTTTCTTAAGTTCTTTGTCAAGAGTGTCGAACACAAACGGAAATAGCTCCGCAAAATCTTCAACTGCTTTATATTTTGAGATCCATCGCGTCAGATTCAGCCTTTTTAATGTCTTTTTCTGTGGAGTCACTTCGCTTTCGCTTATTTTTTTTTTTTGCAGTATATCTTTTCTTTTCGGTGTATTGAAATAATTGTAAACTGCTTCAATTGTGGTTAGGCAGTCTCTAATGGCTAAAATTTTGCTGGAAACAGATACAGCAAGGATTCAAAGAATGTGCTGCACAATGGACGTACAGATCATGCGGAGCAAGTTTTTGGCGAATAATTGCATGAACACCATTGTATCGACCAGACATATTGCTTGCACCGCCGACCCTTGGCCGATCAAAAAAGAAATGTCCAGATCACAATTTTGAAGATTTTCCACTATAAGCTTTGCAAGAGCATCACCTGGATTGTTAAAATACATTAATGTTTGGTAAACTGCTGTATGATTTTCTTCATACCTGTCATGGAAAATCGATATAAAAAAGGAATTCAAAAGATTAGGTGATTTGACGAAATAATAATTTCTTTCAGACGAAGTTGGCTTTGTATTTTCACCTTAGAATTTAGGTATAGAATGTGCAATCCTGTGAGTACTAATAAGACTTAATTGACGTAGGAAGTAGGTACATACTAAATTTCAGAGTGTTCTTCCTTAACTTATTTGATTCATGACTGGTTATGTTGAACAAGTATCGATCTCAATGGGGGGGGATATATCCCCTGATCCCCCTCCTATCTACGCCACTGGCCATTGTATATAGGTAGAACCTATAGCAGGATTGAGTAGACTTTTTGACCAGTGGCGAGCTTATTGTCTTCGCTCCAACTTTACAGTCTTCGTTTTAAGCTATTGTGTGTATAAGAGCGATTGCTGTGCCACTGGTGCCGGTGTCCTCCGGTCAATAACATTGTTAAATCGCCTTTTGAACTTACAATGGTTTAGCGTGTCATAAAATTGTGTGAAAAGCATTCAAACAGCCTTGTAAAAATATTCCACATACCTTAATCTAAAATCAGAGTAAAATTTACAAAATCGCTAAGGCCTTCAAAGGAGACGAAAGTGGGCGATGAAAGCGTTATCCCTTTCGTTGTGGTACTAAGTTCATAAATACAATGATCAGGACATGGAGTGATGCATTGCCAAATGGTGTGGCATTGCCTCCTCTTCTTCCTCGTCCAAACAGCTTCTGTAAGAGTCATTTAATAGAACGCCAAGCCTTATGGCGTACCTGCCTATATGAGGCAATGTCCAGTAATGACACCGATTGCAGAGCTTTTGAGCAATCTGTCTTGAGCATTTTACATCCAGTTTTGGTCAGATTGGTTTTGCTAACAGTGGTGGAGGCCTGAGCTCGCATTTAGCGATTGTTACACCAATGTTCATCCTGCTGGTTGATACTGATATCACGGTTTCATTTCCAGCGAGCTCATCGGCTTTGATGTTTTCTAGAACATTTCTGTGCCTCTGTACCCAAATACGGTAATTGTTGAACTGTTCAGCCATTTCCATTAGAGATGGTCGACAAAATGAGAGCGATTATTGAGAACAAGGAAACAACGCTGAGTGATGCTTGGCTGTCTGAGAAGATGCAGACATTCACTGAGGATATCACATTTTCTTTCAGCCACGATAAGACCTCTTTCATCCTCTGCAACCCATCCCTTCTTCGGGTGAACCGTCTGTATATATGTATGTACACATTACGCACACAATGCTACTTCAACAAAGCGACGTGGATTACCGAAAGATTTAGCCAATTTAGAGCTCTTCGTACGTTTTGCATTAGCATTTTTTTCAGTCACGTAACCGCCAACGTCTAGAGTTTACATTATCCTTTGCCTTGGTCGTCTATTCGTCTTCTTATTTCCTGGTTCTTTTTTTAAGGTCAACATCTGTTTTACTTTTGAATGACAGATTTCATTTCTGTCTAGGAAACTTGATTTCCGTTAAAGACAAAGAGTCACCGTTTTTTATTTCATTATTTAAAATTATTTTAAAACTGGCATTGAAGTCATGTTTTCATGAGAATAACAACTACTATGGGTAGTTTTTTAGAAATATTAGCTTCACGATATCGCGTTACATGTCTGACATCGTTTTGGCAAAGCATAGTTCTCCAATTCCAAAAACGCTTCAGTAGGTTTAGGTACCTACTTTAAATACAATGTTTTGAGAAAATCAGTCAAATAAATGAAAAGATTAGTAAAGTTTTTAACAGTTAAAACAATAAGTGTTTTAACTGTTAAAAACTTTACTAATCTTTTCATTTATTAGATTAAAAAACACGTGGAATATCTCAACTAAAAAACTCATCAAAATCAGTCAAACCGTTCAGGCGGTAGGTACGTATACAGACAGACAGACGGTTTATTTGTCCTCAAACCGTATGCTGTTCAATTGCTTTACCACATACATATTTGAAATATAAAACTAAGCTCATATTGCAGCAGAAGCCTAAGCAGTCCAGTTATTTTAATTTGGTCATCAAAATACTCCCGAAAAAAAGCGCAGTCCAAATACTCAGAACAAAATTCAACCCCAACCAGAATCATTCACCAGTTCATGACCATCTTTTGCTCCTTACGGTGGCCATTTTCATTGTCAATGCATTGAAAAGAACCATGGCAAAGAAGGAAAAAAGAAAACATCAACACAAAGTGAAAGCGGGAGATTCAAAATTAAAATGTAAAATTTAACAAAAAGGCTCAACAAGCGCTTAAGACTTATGGCCAAGGACTGCGCCAAGCACACGATTTCAAAGATCTGCACGTAGCTGGGTAAAATATTAAATGTGAATAAAATTACCATTCTCTTCGCTGACATTTCCATTGTTGTTATTAGCACGAGCAGGAGCTACAGACCCAACACGAGTAACACTACTGCTTCCACTGAGCTCTTCGGTGGTGGTTGGAGTATTTGGGGTAGTGGGTATGGTTCTGCTATTGCCATTTGCAGCACTTCTTAAGTAGGACGTGTTGGAATGTCCTTGTTGTTGCTGGTGTTGTTTGTTTTGTTGCTGGAACAGTGGGTGGTATTGCTGCTGTTGCTGTTGTCCTTCTCGTCGGCGTTCCTTAACGGCAGTAATAAAGAAAACGATTAAGAACAGCGCCAAGAAAATGAGATTGCTCCACCAGATTATTGGATTCCCTAATAAGTATATACGATAAGCAGTGCCTGAAAAGAATTGCCCCTGTTGTGTTTTAAGGGGGTTCGCACCATTCCAAGCCAAGCCAAGGCAAAGAAAAAAAAAAATGAATTAAAAAAAAAAAACAAAATAGAACACAAAATTTAGAATATTACAATGAATAAAAAATAAAATAACAAGCAAGACAAGACGGAGGCATAGAGGCCTTGCCAGAGTGTCGGTCTCCCGAAACACAATCACGAGACGGAAGCAGAAAAAGAGTAAGTATCACCATAATTAGTTAGAACTCGAGAGATCCTTACCAAAGAGTCCTTAATTTGTATTATTTGTCAGTGAAATTGGGGAACTTTTTGTTGAAGCGGGAATTTAATTATATAAACTCAAGACATGAAGCACGGAATACGCACTTTAAAAAGGTATCATACTCTACTACACTTTGTGTTTGCTACTGTTAAAATGAGAATTTAATTAGCTTTGTTGGTTCCTCAAATGAAATTAAATAGATGACATAGGCATGGGCAAGGACAATGAAGAAAACTAGACAGAAGCTAAGTTGAATTTCGTCTTTTATTAAGGAACATAAACAATTAGGAAACGGGGTATAATTTGAAAGTTCAGCTGGAATAATAATTATAAAGAGCCTAGGCTAAGAAACAAATGTCATGGAAAGTGAAAGAAGAGACATTTAGTGAAATAAAATTCTGAAATTGTATGTGGTGCAAAGGGCATTGCCTGTCACCACATTTTTCCTAATAAAAATTTATTTGGTAAAGTTTTTATTTTGGAGGCAATCAGAATCAATTTTGGGGTTGCATGGTTTGAAAAATTTCTTCAAAAGGTCTTAACATTACCTACATACTTGCTTAGGTGGGCATTACAGATCGGGGTGATCCCAGGCCTCAACCAACATCTTTCGCCAACAATTTCGACTTCGGGGGAGCTCTCTTGAGTTTTGCACTCTAAGTCGGTTGAGGTCTTCTGCCACTTGATTGCGCCACCCAAGATGAGGTCTCCCTCTTCTGCGATTTCCCTGCAATGGGCTTTCAAAAAACCGTGGAGCCGGAGTGTTGATGTCTATTTGATCTACATGTCCCAGCCTTCGTTTTACTCTCATCAACCACCAAACCCATTTTTACCGCTTCTGTTTCACTGCTCGCAAAAGCACCTATGACATATATCCCAGGCTTCTTCCATTAAGTCCGTCAATATTGCTGCTTAAGCGAGTAACTTTACAGGCTTTTGAAAGATTATACCTCCTCTTTCGTGAGGAATTGGCAAGTTTTCCGTTAGTAAATTCATTGCCATGAAGCGCTTTCTCGATAACCCGTTCGGAACCGGCAGACAGTTGTATGTTGTTGAGTTGAATGCGCTTGGCCCTGGGGCTCCTCACTCTGTTGCGCCGCCCTAGTTTTTGCAAAATCTTTTCAAGTAAGATTTTTAAAAATACCTACACATGATAATTTTTCACCTTTTCTAAAGCCTTTTTTGACATCTAAAGTCTCCTTTAGTGCTTTACCGACCTTGATCTAGCAGCGTGAATTCTCCAGAGTCATCCTGCATATTCGTACGAGTTTTGCAGGGTTGCCAATTTTATACATGGCTCTGTACAGCTCGCCTCAGTAAATACTGTCATATGCGGCGTTGAAAGCGATAAAAAGATGGTGTTTATCGATATTAAATTCTCGGGGTTTTTCCAAGATCTGCCGTAATGTGAAGTTTTCGATTGTGGACTTTTATGGTCTAAAACTACATTGATAAGGACCTATCAAAGCGTTCAAGTGGTGTCTCAGACGTCCACATATTACATGAGGCACGATTTCATATGCGACTTTAAAGAGACTTATTTCTCTAATTGACGCAATTGTGAGAGTCTCCCTTTTCCTGGATCGGAAATACTTATCATCGTTCATACTTTCCTTCGACCATATCATGTAGATCAGCTGGTGCATGCTCCTTTCCAACTGATCCCCAGCTACCTTCAAAAACTCGGTGTCAGGGCCATCTGCAGTTTTATTCCAATTAAGTTTGCATATGGCAAGTTTCACTTCTTCCAGGTCGGAAGCACGGCACTTTCTTTATCACCAAACTTTTACGAATGTAGCAAAAAAGAACAAAGAATCTGGTTAACAGTTGACCAAAACTATATCTGACACCAGATTAATGTGAACTGTCGAAATAAGTCAAAAGGAAGAAAAATATAAAAATGTCATTATGAGTTTCTCAGCCATTGGTCTCAAATACCGTCACGATCTTCAAGAACACCCCGGATAATGAAAATGCCCTCTCCACACCGTTTACAAATCATCAAAGCTTAAAAAGCACTAAGTCTTGGCCTCAGGAACTAAAGCAGCAGTTGAAAAAGAAAAAGTAAACTGAGTAATTGTCTTATAACATGTAAACCACTCACAGTGCTCTATTTTAAAACGTCGTTAGTAATGCCCATAACGTACAATCCTAAAAAAATCCTCCGTAGGCAACCTATTGAGCCTATTTACTGAAATTGTTTGCTCCATTTCTTCCTGAAAAACACATCTCCTCAAAACAAATCACTCTTACTTTACTTTCCCAAATTTATCTGCAGCCTAGCTGACCCATCTGCATTATTTAGTGACCTTCTAAAGCATCTTGATGAGCCAGTAAAACCTTCCACTTTTCACCGTTCACCAAAAAGAAGAAAAAAGAGTAATAAAATAAATCCCCCAATCGATAACTTCGAAATAAATTCAACCTAATTTAACGAAACGACCAAAGAACATTGCACACACCTAATCGTCTCAGTAAATTTTAATAATGCCACACCATTAGTTATCCTTCTTCTGCATTGTCCCTAAGCCAATAACATCAGTCTTAAAATCACACACTTCGTTGCTATGTTGGAACATTTTTATGTCTGTTCTCAGCCATCATCCCCGTGAAACACCTTTTGTTTTCCAAGAGTTTCCTTTGCTCGGCTGCAAAAATAAATAACCACACGGTTTTTTTTAAGTGTGTTAAAAAATCCTCAATAATAAACTTCAATGGACACCCTAACGACAGACACAAATTGCCATCGTTTTTTTTTGAAGAAGACAACAAAAAAAAAACAGCTCTCCGGAAGTTCCTGCACGTCGGCTTCGTCGTGTATGGATACGCCGAGTTGAATTTAGAACCATTTCCTTTCGGCTCCTTCTCGTTCTTCTTCTTTCTGTGCAACGAGGACACTTTAAGAGTGTTATAATAAAGGACCTCGGGAAAAATACAACCATCAATTTTAATTCACGAAAGCTTCCATCAACCATGAGGACACTATATACTGCGACACACACACACACAAATCTCCTTAAATAGACATTCTAAAACAAACGCACAATGGAGTAGGGAGAGGTGAAACGACAATACGTGAGAATCAAAGCGATTTAACAGGCCTTGCCATTGTCTTGCCGGTTTAATTTAATTCAAGAAAACGCCATAGTAGCTCACACATACCCGGTAATTGATAGGCCACTGCCATGGTCTGCTTGTGACTTCACCCTCCTTGGGCTTGAGACCGGCATTGCCTTGGAACATAACAGCATGCGACTCGATGAATCTTGACCAGAAACCTGGCGCATATACATGAAAACTTACACTGGGCACTATAAATGGAGAATTATTGTTCTATTACGAGCTCTATAAAACTGGCAGGGCTAAATGAGCAAAAATTAAAAGCAAATAGCTCAAAATTTGTTGCTAATTTGTTGCTAATTAGTTGCGAAAAAATCGATTTTGTTGCTCCAACCGATCCCGAGAAATCGACAAACATGCTAGCTTCACATAAAAATAGCATGAAACAAAGCGAAAAAGGGTAAGAATTGTGAAAACAAATAGACTGCAATTTGTTGCAAAATTCAATTGTCGCAAAAAAAATGTTTTCATGTTTTTTAAACAATTAAAATTTGGGACCGTTCATGCTTGCTTAACTCTCGGTTTTTCGGGGATAAACAAGCAAATTGATTTTGTTGCTCATCGTAGCATCAGTTATCAATGTCCGAAGAGTCAGCAACTAAATAGAAACCGGAAGGTCAGGTGAGTTTCTGATCGATATCCTTGTAAACCGTGCATGCTTGCTTGAATCTCCATTTTCCGAGATAAACAGGTAGATTGATTTTGTTGTTAAAATGGTTTTTTTTTTTTTCAATATCTAATTGATTACTGTGCTGAATAATAATTGTTTAGATTTAATTTTTTCTAGTACTTAGAAGTAACCTAGAGGCCATCTCTGCAACTTCCCTCTAAGTTCATGAATCAGGACACCCTCACGGGAACCGTCAATATAGCTTCCTAGGACCTCAAAACGTCGAGATGTGATGAAAACTCGATTTTCGAAAAACGGAGTAAAACCAATAACTTTCCGATATTCAAAAAATTTTCAATTTTCTTAGCGGGAAGCTAAAAACATTTTCTGGGCACATTTACGTTTATCCATATAAATGTAATACCATGTAAGAGGCATTATTGCACCACTGATATATACGTCTGACATGCAAAAAAATGAAATCGAGATGGAACAGCTGGATAATTTATCCATGGTAACCCAATGCAGAGCACAGGGATGTACAGGACTAAGACAAACCTCAATTTCTTCATTAGGTAAACATATAAATACTTTAGGATACGCGTAAATCAAAAAATATTTTACATCTGACTAATTTTAACTTATAATTAACAGGGGACATAGTTTTTTTTTTGCTGCTGACTCTTCAGGCATCGATAAGTGATTCTACGATAAGCAACAAAATCGATTTGCCTGTTTATCCCGGAAAATGGAGATTCAAGCAAACATGCACGGTTTACAAGGATACCGATCAGAAACTCACCCGACCTTCCGGAATCTATTTTGTTGCTGACTCTCCAAACATTGATAACTGATGCTACGATGAGCAACAAAATCAATTTGCTTGTTTATCCCCGAAAAACCGAGAGTTAAGCAAGCATGAACGGTCCCTAATTTTAGTTGTTTAAAAAACATGAAAGAAATTTTTTTGCGACAATTGAATTTTGCACGGTCTTACAGCAACAAATTAGCAACGAATTGCAGTCTATTTGTTTCCACAATTCTTACCCTTTTTCGCCATGTTTCATGCTATTTTTATGTGAAGATCGCATGTTTGTCGATTTGGGATCGGTTGGAGCAACAAATTTTTTCGCAACTAATTAGCAACAAATTTTGAGCTATTTGTTTTTAATTTTTGCTCATTTAGCCCTGCCTTCGCTATTTTTCATGCTATTTTTATGTGAAGCTAGCATGTTTGTCGATTTCTCGGGATCGGTTGGAGCAACAAAATCGATTTTTTCGCAACTAATTAGCAACAAATTTTGAGTTAATTTTTTTTAATTTTTGCTCATTTAGCCCTGCCAGTTTTATAGAGCTTCTATTACGTTGCCTGTAAAAGGGAACCCCGAAGATACTCACACTTTTTGTTCACATTATCCTCAACGTTCCAATATGCATTTCTATCACGCAAATTCGGATTGCACGTCACCTCTTGCTGTTCGAAGCCCCACTTGGGTAATTGTAATCCTGTCGACGTGAGCGCACAATTTTGTATGTAATGGACAAGGAGAATTTGCGTCGAGACTGTTTTCACAATGTCTTCTTCATTCCCACCAACAATGATCACTCTCCACACGTCGTTTGCATCACCAATGCCATCCTACAAAAAAAAAATCAAATGAATAGGGTTGCTTGAAATGTTCTTTCTCTAACAGACTACACTTTGTTCAGCCAGATTAAATTAAACTCTTCTGAACAGAAGATCGCATATTATAGAGTATATTATGTATGATATTTAAGATTATGATATTAAGGATTTAAGTCACTTTATGCACGACAAAAAAATTCCAGAAAATCAATTCGATTAACTAAAAACTAAGTAAAAAAGAGCGGCCATAAGCTACGCATCGACGACTGTGGAAGGCTCACACCAAGCTTCTCGACAATACTTTTGACAGTATTTTCTACAGTATTTCTGACAGTATTTTCGACAGTATTTTCATTCAAAATACTTCCCCCTAAAGTTGACTTCGGCAGTGTGAGCATTAGGTACTCTCACCTCTGGCAATGTCTTTTTTTGGCAAGGGC
Organism: Melanostoma scalare; assembly: GCA_949752695.1. NCBI lineage: Eukaryota > Metazoa > Arthropoda > Insecta > Diptera > Syrphidae > Melanostoma > Melanostoma scalare. The sequence goes on along the minus strand of OX456985.1, from coordinate 224,360,067 downwards.
CTCCTCAGCCATCTGCACTATTGCCAAAAAGCAATTCCTTCACCTTCTTTATAAGTTTATCAAAAAACGATAAAATAATTTTAAATTATTGGGTTGATACATTAAATGAAAGAAAGTCCTGTGACATAACTGATAAGTTTGTACAACGGTTTTCTAAGGTTCCGCTAATTAAGAACTATTGCAAGTCTTAAACTCTTCCTTGGGTGGCAATAGAGGGATCTTTAAAACTATATATTACCTTCTCAATGTTATACATGTGAAGATAAAGTTGGAAATTTGACAAATTGTTGGTGCAGCTAATATCAGTGGAAACCTTTGTCAGTTTCTCAAGAACACAAAGAAGTGCCTCTGTGCCAAAAATCCTGCTAACCCTATTTTTTCAGAACCTTCATATGCCCCAAATGTTTGCGCTTTATAGCGTTATACCGTGCTTAATAAATTATTTTATGATTGGAACTTGAAAACATTCTACAAGGACTAGGGGATGATTTTTTTGCCTACTAGCTGACCCGCCCGGCGTTGCTCGGGTCTGATGTAGTTTTAAACTTCCCGTTCTCATTTTTTCGTTTCCGCGGGAATGTAGGGATAAAACATAGTCTATGCTACCGAGGGATAATGAAGCATCCTAAAGCTGAAAGAATTTTTGAAATCGGTACAGTAATTTCTTACTTCCCGTTAACATTCCCGTTACCTTATAAATATGGGGATAAAATATTGCCTATAGCCTTTTCCAGACTCTAGTGTCTAGATTATCTCTGTACCAAATTTCATTTATTGTGTAAAGTCAAACTTACTTTCACATTTATGATATGAATAAGGAAGTAATGATAAGGATAGCAGTAGGAATTGGCATCCGGTCACCATAGGCTGACACCTTAAGTGTATCCATACTATGCCAGGAAAAAGATCCATTTCATTCGGATCAAATTTGGGTCGGCTTTCGGTAAACCAAAAAGCTGATTAGCACGTCCACAATTATTTGATATTGCCGATCGGCATAAAAATCAATTGGTTCGGTCTATGACACCATGTTATTGAAAACGCCTTGCTCTCTCTCGAATCTAAAGGCTCGTGGTTTGAATTCCGACAAAAAACAAAAAGTTTTTTATTTTATTGCCATGAAATGCGCTTTCTCCATTGGCCGTTCGGAATTAGCAGAAAAGTGTAGGTTCTTTCCATTTCTTCACAGGACATGGTTGTTAGAAATGCGCTTAACCCCGAGGCTCCCCACTCTGTTGCACTAACCGAATTTAAATAAATAGAGGAGGTAATACAGAGAGTCAACATCGTGGAGTGCTTTTATTTTCCCCCAAGCATTTGGCCGGAATCCCCGATCCGGATATACGAGTACATCGGCGAGTGTGATCAGTGAAGAAACAACTTTTTGTTAAAGAAAGTGACTTTTGCATTTCATATTACGAAAGCTTTTTTTATGTGCATAGAAATTACAATCAATTACAAGAAGACCGGCGAATTCCTCGTATTGCACAACACAGATGACTGCGAAATATTAGTTGTTTTTTTCGTCGCAATTCAGAGCTAAAAGTGATGAACAACGGAGGATTGAGTTGGTTACCAGGTCATTGGGGCTAAGAACCCTCGCTGAACCATTTGGGCCTTCAATAAACCTTTGGATGCTGTTCAGTGGGAGGTCAGAGATTTTAGCCAGTTCGTCGATGAATAATTCTCTGTGGGTTTTTTCCTAGTGTAGGCCTAGTTTTGGCACTCACAGAGGAATTAAAATGATTCATCCTCTACCTCTTCGCCATGGCATCCTCTGCATAAGCCATAAGTGTGCTAATGCCCATTCTCAACATGTGGGTACCCAATGAGCTACAACCCGTGAGAATGCCTGTCAACGGAAAGAGCTGATGCATGGTAAACTGGAGTAAAAATTTGGTTTTTTCTCGGAATAATCTGGCCACAGGTTTCTAGAAACGGGGCCTGTTTCTAAAGATGAACGGTTTTCAGAGAGTTTTCTCTCTCTAGCTCCAGTGACTTATGTAGTTACAGAGTCGATGAATAATTCTCTGTGGGTTTTTTCCTAGTGTAGGCCTAGTTTTGGCACTCACAGAGGAATTAAAATGATTCATCCTCTACCTCTTCGCCATGGCATCCTCTGCATAAGCCATAAGTGTGCTAATGCCCATTCTCAACATGTGGGTACCCAATGAGCTACAACCCGTGAGAATGCCTGTCAACGGAAAGAGCTGATGCATGGTAAACTGGAGTAAAAATTTGGTTTTTTCTCGGAATAATCTGGCCACAGGTTTCTAGAAACGGGGCCTGTTTCTAAAGATGACCGGTTTTCAGAGAGTTTTCTCTCTCTAGCTCCAGTGACTTATGTAGTTACAGAGGTGCTCGTTTCGCTAGTGATGGCACGATAGTCACCAGTGTCCCTGTTCTGTAACTATCGCATCGATAACATCGACCAAGAAACAGTGAGAACCAGAACGAAATCCTACTAATCTCATAGAATTTCGTTACATTTTCCACCTTCTATCGCCAGCTTTTATGGTGGCGATAACTACAGAACAGGGGCACAGCTTATCAACAATTTTGTTACCACATATGTCGCGACGACGTCCTTGGACTAAAATTAAGGTTACGGTGTTCGTCTTAAATTACTGCGACCGCTTTCTGCTTATTTCGATTTTGTGGCTTTGACGGCCGCCTCGCTGGCCGCTGTCCATGAAGACGTCAATATTTTTTTTTGATAAATTTTTGTTTAGTCAGATGTTTTGTGGCTTCACAGACTACAAGTACTTCAGCTTGAAAGACACAGCAAAAGTCGATAAGGTTTTTTGGTCCTGCTTCCTCGTCCGTTTTGGATGCGAATGACTTGCTAATCTTATTACGACTGAATATTATTGAAGGTTTGAATTCAAAGGTGGTATTTAATATTTTTGAAAGATGAAAATACTGTGCAAAATTATTGCAGAACAATCTTATAACAAAATAGACAATTTGAAGCTCATCAAAATATTATGTTCACAATATGGACATGGTGAAATATGCAATCAATTCATCCTTTTTTATCTGCTCAATGAATGTACTTTTTTTTAAATCAATTCAACTCAACTCACCTCACCATATCCAGTCACTTGGTGGTGCTTCTTTGTCAGTGGTGCTGGAACTGCATGGGAATGCAAATTGCGCTTCGTTGGTATATGCTCCAATCTGACCAAGTCACCATTTTTAAGAATTTTTATTTTTGAAACGGATTCTTCATTATGCGGTTTAATAAGCCATTTGTTGTTCTCATCCTTGTGTGTATATGTGGTTATCTAAAACAAATAATCTTTAAATATAGCTGCAGTACTAGGAACCAAATGAAACCAAAGATTTCATAAACAACAAAAAATCGATCAACAATACAAACGAAACAGTCATGCAATTACAATGTTAAAATTGAGCTGCTGTACAAAAGAATCATCATCTCACTTAATTTGTCATCAAGTTGTTGTCTTCTGTTTAATTTCTTTCGATTAAATTGTGTCTTAGCAAATAATTACCACAAAATAAGAAAGTTTGTTAAAAAAAAAACAACCACTTGTTCTTCCTTATTCAAAACCAATAAAACTGATTTGCTAAAGGACAGACATTTAGCTGTGTTTTCTCGTTGTTAACCAATCTCTTACCACGTGACGTGTCCTTTCTTTAATTAACTTGAGTAGGACAAAAATCTGCCTTCTGTATCTTTCCCCAAAAAGGGTTCCTGCACAGATGTTTTTGAATATGTCATCATTCAAATGCGAACCACTCTTAGACTGATGAAGAAGCATCTGGTGATTTTAAATTTACTGAAAACGAGTTTCTCCATTAGACCCACCCAAATGAAGTTCATTTCCAACTAAGTCTCTCTGTCTGTCAGTTTAAAAAGCCACAATTTAAGTAGATATTTTTAAATTACCTTAGTGCTTTTATGGCTCTTAAATCCACGCCATAAAAAGCTTTGCAAAAGAAAATAATGAAGAAAAAAAAACCCATTCAGCTCAGACTGCCGCAATAAAAGAGTAAAGGTACTTAATGCAGGCATATGATACGATCTAGCCAATTTTATTGCCCTCACACATACTTCATTCATAGACGACGAGGACTATGACGATGACGACGATAACATAAACGACGACGTCGGATCCTGTCCCGGAATCCTCAGCAGCCGTAAATCGTCAAAACTTCGATAAAATATCCTGCTAGTGGAAATATTTAATAAAATCGTTTGGCCCTGAAGCTTTTAATGGCTCAACCCCAATGCATATCACATCGACGATGGCAATGTCTTGCACAGCACTCCTCACCATCAGGATTCCGTCACAAAACCTTTCCTTCAATTTTGTCTCTTGATTCATTTTTTGCTAGATTGGGTCTTTAAAAGAATTTCACAAAAAAAAAGCACAGTCGCACACAAAAACAAACACTTGCACCAAACAATACGCCGCCACACAGGATTTTCATAGGCAAAATAACCGCCCTCGCACTTACCTGCTGCTGTCGGGCCCCAACATTCTTTGGATATAAATGGTAATGCGAATGTAAATATCCTCCTCCAGTTTTATGGTTTTTAATGGTAACGACAGAGCCATATGCCACCTCGCGCGGCATGCTAACATTGTACAATGAATTGCCAATGAGTCGGGACTGGAATGCTGAGCTATAAAAGCCATCGCCGTTGCCGCTACGATTCAGCACCGACAAGTGGATGAAGAAGAACAACATGTACAAGAAAATTGGCCATAAAATTAATGCAATAGCACGACAAAATGTTTGCTTTATAGTTTCCACCTGATTAATAGTATCATTTTACCATAGGATAATCGCACAAAAATCCACAAGGACACATTTGGGTTGGCAGTTCCGTGTTAAACATGAAATAGATGAAAATAGTTGACAAAATAAAATGAGATTAAAAGTAATAAAGTAAGAGAAATAATATACATGGTTAAATGATTTTTTTTTTTAATAAAGTTCACAATTCTTAGTCATAAACTGTAAGTGGCAAGGACATTCCTGCCTGTGGTTGTTAAAACGGTTTACAGAATCATCACACTAGGATCTGCATTTTACATTGATGTCTTAAATGATCAAAGCAGGGTTATTGTAAATATAGGAAAAGGTTATTTGGAATGAGAAGGGCTCTGAATAACTCTGATCCTAGGGTTAACTCTTAGCACAATTGTGATAAGACATTGGAAAATAATTGAATTAGGGTCTTCTTTCTGCGCCTCTTTGTTCAATCAAGTTAACTTCCAACGATTTCCCCGTAAGTCTTTGATATTCACATTGACCTTCCTATAATAATTATAGGAATTATTATATAATTTATAAATAACTAGTTAACCCTTAGTCCTTCTGCGGCTCTTCGTAGGCGCATTGTGATCCCAAAATGCAAAAAGGGCGGCAAAAATGCAAAACTCAACGCCTTGGTTTTACTGGTTTTTTTTTTTTTTTCATATTATTTCTTATAGAAATATAAACAGAGCTTCAAAATCAACAATTAAAATAATTTTCTGATTTTTATTTTGACTTTCAGAGCTTTTCAAAGTTTTTCAATTCTGTTCTGGGGTGAAAAAAAAAAGAAAAAAATTATTTCTTTGTTTTCTTTTTACAACTTTGAAATATTTAAAGAGCAATCTTAGTTTTCTTGAAAGTATTTCAGTATTTTCATGTAGTAAAAATTAAAATTAAATTTTTTTATTGTTCTAATTAATAAAGCAAAAAGCCCTCTTTTTAGTAGTTTTTTGGGTTTGAGTACTGCTACAAAAAAAGTCTCGCTGAGTCTTACGGAAAACCGACCATGGTAGTTGACCTCAACTACTTGTTTAATCATATGCAATATTGTAGCTGCAATAACTTGCAATCTACGGAGATATTTCAAATTGTTTAAAAATAAACGTGTTCCAAGTGCTCTCACTTTGGTACTAAACCCAATTTTCTTTAATGAATATTTGAATTATTTGTGAGGTAAAATAACTGAGAGCGTCAAATTTGCTTCTTATATCAATTTAAAATAATTTTGTCAATATTTTGGCCGTTCCTTTTTATTTAAATGCCAAATCTGGGTGTCTAGTATCTGATGCGAACATGTTTATGGTATGGGGTACTAGCCCCTTCGAGTGAAAAGTAAATCGACTGAATATTAAAAAAATCCAAGACCGTCATTAGTTCACTTTTGCAGACCGATTCGTTTTTAATACGCAAAGAAATCTGGTGATATTATTCTGGCAACTGTAAGGAATATAAGGGACCAAATAGAACATTTGATTCCAACTATAGTTAACTGTTGCTGAGGACAAAAATGTGCTGGTTCGGCATGAATTATTTCTGACAATGATAGACGGGAAAGTGTCAATTGAATTAACCGACAAAAAATCAACTTTATCATGTCCAATTATCAGAAGGACTCAAAAAATTTTTGTCTGAAAAAAAGATTCAGCCAAAGAAGACGAAAGAAATTATGAATTTGGAATGGGCTATACGAAGAAGATGAGAGCATTGACAAGAAAGAATCAGAAAAAAGAAGAAATGCGGAAATGTAAAAGGAATTTTAGGGAGCATATCGGGCTAATTATTGATACGCTAAAACAAGGATTTGGTAATACGAATGACAGTAACACTTCACGAAGATTTTTCGAAAATCCAGAAGTAACGTCAGCTATAACCCGAGTAGACAAGGAACTTATAGAGAAACTGCAAGTTATTTTAGAGGCACTATCATCGAAGGAACCCATTAATGAAGATAAATTCAACGAGTATGCCAAAACTACTTAGGATCTTCTTAAGGGAAAATACAGCTACAAACTTCTGACTCCAACATTTCACAAAATTCTGGATCATGGTGGGGAGCTTATAAGACATCAAATTTTGCCAATAGGAGAGCCTTCAGAAGATTAACAGGAATCAAGTAACAAAAACTACAAGCGATATCGCTACTCAAATACATGCGCAAATTTTCACAAAATCGACAAAATAAAGATTTATTTAATATGCTAGCTATATCATCGGCTCCACTTGTTTCATCTTTAAGGCATGTTCGATAAAAAAAGAGCTGAAAATGATTTATTGCCCAGAACTAATAAGTCTATTAAATGTTGAAAATGATAATGATGCCAGTGAAATCTGCACTGAAAACTTGAATGTAGTAATTCTTAAAAAAGTTTTATATGCTTTTATTCTATTTTGTTTCAAAAATAAGCATTTTGAATTCTTATTAGATTTAATTTTTTTTCGTCCATTTACTTTTTGCCTTCACTGTTTCATGCATAACATGTAACTCAAACAGTTTATAGCCTTATAGGATATACTGATGAGTCACGAAGTAAAAATTTTTTATTTTATATTACTTCTTAGAAACAGTTGAGAAATTTCTTTGTTGACTTTTAACATCTACTGTTGTTATCAAATTAGCTCTTGAATATCTTGTGAATACTTAAATAGTCACAGACTTTTTTCCTCAAAATTGAGGACTTTAAATATGAAATATTGCTTATGTTTCTCAGGCACAATGATGCACTCTAGAATTTTGGAAATCGGTCCAGTATCTATGTTCCCCTTTTCGTACCCGAAACTCAGATTCCAGACCATTTTTGTTCCAAGTTTCATTCAAATTGGCTCAGTTGTTTTGGAGCATTTTCAATGCAAACACTAAGTTTTCTTTTCACGTTCCCGTTCTCTTTCCCGTGAGAATATGGGGATGAAGTAAACATATAAACCGTTCTCTTGGATCACTTTGTCTATTAATTTATTTTATACTATGTAAGGATAAGGATAAGGATATGGAAGACGAAAGCAATTTCAAACGAAATCAAAATAGCTCAGCACAAATAACGTACTACCCCAGAATTTATTCGACTTCTTGAAGTAAGTAGGAAGGTGTAAATTGAAAAAGGATCTCAATCACTTTCTCATATGAGCAGGAGCTGTGCAACCACCAAAACGCAAAGGATTTCGTTCAATGCGTCATTATACAGGAGAACGTCTAGTTGAAAAGGTAAAATCAGCTATATGCTACTCGAAGTTATGAAGACCTTCATCATAAATCTTTCTAGTGTTAATGCACATCCCCATAGTGATTTAATTTTATTGCTCCGAGAGGAAAAAATAAGAATTGCTCTACGATTTGTTGAGTGTAATCGAAAACCAATATTAACGAATTCATTTGTATGAAACTCATTACAATTACAAAGTACTTACCAGAGGCTTTCCCATGTCGCCAAGTATAACCCAAAGTTCGCTCACTGTATGAAATCCAACTAACAAAACAATGAAGAGGCCGACAAATTTCACACTTATAGTACACGCCAGCATGGTGCCAGTGAAATACAGCCAACGCCACCACCTCCATGTATATGAATCGCCACTTCTTGTCACCTTAGATATCTTGACCATGCCCCAAACAGAGGCCACCATGAAGCACAAAAGTATCGGATCCAACAGAATGTACTGGTTAAGGGTGATGAGTCCAACGTCTGTGGAACAACCGGAAAAGAATTACACACCATAATAGTCACAAGTGCTGCTGCTACTGCTATTGCTGCTGCTGTTATGGGGAGAGTTCATCTTACCGAAAATCAAATAGGCTGTCGCCACAAGGGCTGCCTCATTGGATCCGGTGAGGTCGTGTACCGTGTCGAAGGCCATCGGAATGATAAGGGCACCCAGAGTTGTGCAGAACTGCAAATTGATGGTCATGACCATTAATATGAAAATAAGTAGATCCGGCCTCCTCCATATCGGTTCTATATAAGCAGGAGACAGAATCTAAAATTAAATCTTACGTAACGCATCCCTTCGTAACGAGTGCTGTTGTACTTATCACCAGGTTTATCAAAAGGGTAGGTCCCATTGTATCCGGTCAGGTAGCCAGATAGGCCAATTAACATCTGAAATGGTATTTTAGTTTTGTATTAAATTTGTGAATGCAAAATGCTAAGGGTTAATGGAAATATTCGCAAATGGGGTGATTCAGGTTCTTCATCAGGTGCTTCCATCAAATACGATGATTATGATTATGCTTACCTTGCCAAGGGGTGGATGGACGTCGAAGAAAAACGTCCGGTTGATATACCAACTGCCCATTTTGCCGAAATGGGTTTCATCCCAGCTGCAAGATGTTTGTCAAATGATAAAATAATGAGAAATCGATTTTGAGGAAGGCGGGGAAGAGGGAAGCTCTTTAAGACTTCTTTTTTCTGTGCGGAAATGGAAAGTAGATTGTTGACATTGGCATAACGATATGATTATTTAATGTGGGTTTGGTTCGCATTCTTGTCACGAACGTTAGGCTTCGTGTCAAAAAGTTGTAAGATTTGATTACGTTGGGCAATGACACGTTTCTGTTTGGTTTATTCACAGGCTTTGATGAACTTTAAGTTTATTTTAATTTTTTTTTGTATTATAATAGAAAAATCTCTGGAATGGAAGGGAAGGGATTCAATGAATTAAATATAACGACTATTCATCAAGCTTCCATTTTAACATCAAACGCAGATTTAAAAACTTTTTTATTCCGGCATAGGAACATAAAAAGAGCAAGAATATTTAATGAGCAAGAAAGTGGAATGGGGATGGTCCTTGAAAATAATTGATTCATTCGCATGAATGTTTTAGCGTAAAATAGAAAAATGAAGAAAATTTCCTTACTGCGGATGTTTGCAAGAAGCAATTTAGAATAGCGAGAGGCGTTTGAACAAGTCTCTGATTTCCTCTTGTTGAGCGTTTGGGACTTATATTTGATTTGATTACTATGTCGAAAGAATTTAAGGTAAGACAAAATGTTATGTACTAATTAAAATCTTTCTTGCGATACACTCAAGGGTTTTTTCAAGCAAAAGGATTTTGAACAACCTTTAATAAGGTTTTCCTCAAATGTGTTTGTGCTAAGTTGATGGGGTACAAATTTAAGCATTAATACTGATAGGTGGAAGTTCAAGTGTAGAATGGATTGATTCTCTTGACTATCGAAACGTTTCCTGCGGCTCTCTCACCTTTTATAGCTTTTTCTACAAACAATGTTCAATAGAAATAGCCAGTTGCGTTCCTCTCCTGAAACAATTAACCCGCACCATCCGCCTCGTCTGCAATGCCCATCAATTTTACTTTGACCCAAACTTCGGACTCACAGTCAAGAATGGAGAATAATATTCTAGTTGCACTACCTGAATGTTTAATGCTATGCCAGACTCTGTTATTCCCCTGCATTCCGATTCATAAAAATTCAAGATTTATGTGCATAAGTGTCTCCTATTCAATCCTCTCCTATTTTCCTAAATGTTCGCACTATATTTCAAACATTGTATGGGTATTCAAATTCATAGCCCCTTGATTTGCCCGATAATTATAAAAAATAAATCTAAGCTTGCGCTGCCTTGAGTCTCTGAAACGAGCATAAGTGAACAGCGACGTTGGGTCTTGTGATTAAAGAGTATGACATAATTTTTTGCCATTACTCATTCATTGATCAAATAAATTGAGCATCTTTTTAAAATGCGTCAGTCCTGTTTTGTGTACTAACCCTGCCCACACTTGTAAATTCTTCACCTGAGCTGCAAGTCGGTTTTTCATTAAGGTTATAGAAACCTTCTTATTAATGTATTCTCCAAAATAGCTTTGGAAGCTTGAGCATACCATGTGGATGTGGATACAGTTAATATCGCCAACAGCTCCAGGAAACGTATATTTTGCCGTTTTGACTTTTTTTTACTTGGATTTCACTTTGACTCGAAAGAAATCGAATATGGATATGAGCCTTCTTTCCCATTAACCTGTTTGCTAAGTACATTTATACGCACTGTAGTGAGTTGAATTCCAATATCTTGTCCTACACCGCATTGAGTTCCAGGGTCACTCTGATATCTCACCAATATCTTCATCCTCTGCTCAGAGGTCAGAGCAGCTCCTCTATGCCCTCTGATGAGTCCCCTTAAAAGTAATTAGGAAACCACTGCACACTTTCACTTGAAAACCGAAAAATATGATGACAGTCAACATCGTGAATTTCAAACCTTTTTTATACATATATTTTTAGTTGTCTTATTCGTATAATAAATTAGTAAAGAAATAGGGTTGTGCAACAGAGCGTGGAGGCTTAGGGCCTAGCACATATTTCACATTCTAGTAAATGGAGGAGACCTACAATTTTCTGCCGGTTCCGAACGGCTAATCGAGAAAGCACGTTTCATAGCAATGAATTAATATAGGAGGACAATTTTTTTTTGCCTCTGTTGGGGTTTGAACCACGATCCTCTGGGTTAACAGGCGGACATGCTAACCATCACTCCACGGGAATTATTCGCATAAACGTGGCCATAATCACACTTTAGCTAAAGATTATTCCAAAATAAGAAATATTGTCAATCAAAGGTGAACGAATCGGAATCTTGATATTTTTGAAACTCTTTGTTCAAGAATCCGGTTTAAGTATTTTTTTAATAACATGAGTAGGAAAAAACAACAAAAACATTTTAAAACTTAATGAAACTAGCTTTAGCTTTCGCTTTTCTGAAAAAGCGATGACTTTTCTTTTTATGAAAATTCTTTTCTATGTAAGATAAAATTTTAAATTTCGGCTTTCAATGAAAAATAGCTCTTGTAAATTGTCTTTGTTTAGTGCTTTTTATTAACAAATGGAAGTCATTTTCTTAGTAGTAATAGTCGAAATATAGTCTCCAGAAACTTCTAAATGTAATCAGAACTTCCTAGAAGTTTCTAGGTGAATTGAAGCCATACCTTCCTGGAGACTTCAAAAGTTTCACACAATCCTTGATGCCTCAGGCGATTTTGTCAGATAAGTTCATTAACCCTAGAGTAAAGTTGTAAGCTTATTCCTATGATGTTAAATAATCTAAATAATCTATGTGGACTTGTCGTCTACTAAAACACCAAAAGCATCACGGAACTCTTCAAACACGTTGTTTTTTCTTCTCATCTGTTAGGCAGTGATAGATAACTTGAGTCATGGTAACTTCAAAATAACGGCATATACTCTTATACTATGACCTGTCCCTTAAGTTCGCCTTTTCCAAACTGAAGGTCTTTGCAACTTGATCAAAGCGAAGAGGTACATTATTTTTAATGCCAGAGATCAGATCGAGAGAGATATTTTTGGGAGAAGTGCAAAAATGTAGATATCTGGATTTATAGATGTAGTCAATTGAACACGCATTTAAGAAAGTAAATAGAGCAGTATGGTTTGTGGAACCAACGAAAGAAAAAGTAAATCATTCTTGCTCCAATCAAAGAACATCTTGTATTCAAATTCGATGTTGAACATTAGCTTTAACCTGGGTCGTCTATTGCGGATCGAAACAACACTTTGCGGTAACAGCCTTGAAGAATTTCAAAAATATCAAAATCCTTTTTACATGACTTTTATTTATTTTGACCCCGTTGAAAATAAATTGATTTCTGTTATGTCATTGGAGATGAGTATAAATGAGTCAAAGTCTAAATAAATAAATGAATTAAATAGGGTGGCGCAACAGAGCGAGGAGGCCCAGGAACTACCGAATTTCTCGCAACCATTGCCTTGTCAAAGTTTAAAGCATAGCTTATAAGACCCTTGGTTTTTTTTATAATTGCTTGAAAAAAAGGTTCATTCAATGAAGTCCGCGAATAAACCAAATGCGTATTTCTGGACAACAAATTCTTTATAGCTACATTCTATTGGCTAAGAAGATTAGCCTCATTAAAAAGATATTATCTGTTTCCTCATAACGGATAGAACCAGTCTCATTCTCTAAAATAAAAGTAACAGCGAACCTTTTTCTGATGTTCTCTGATAATAATAAATTTTTATAAAAAGTCTTAGTAGCAAGACTTCACAAACTCACTACTTATTCAATGGAATGTTTATATTTCCAATACACAGCACGTTTATAATTACTATTTGATTAGATGATGTTTCCAAAACACCCAAAACTAACCGATCAAAACAAGAAATAAGGAATTTCATGAAGAGTTTCACCGCCATTCGCTGTCTCAAAAAGATCAATCGAGATCGTTAAACTAGGTCAGGCATTTCCGCACAGAAAGAAAGGCAATAATCTGCATTACATAAAAATTACTCTTACCAGACATGATCGGGTTCAGTGACCTTGTAATACCTCGTTGCAGCAGTCAAAACTAGAACCGCTCCAAAAATAACCCACCAATTTCTAAAAAAACAATGAAAAACAAATGGCTCTTTCACATTCGAAACGCGAAAATGAAAACAATTTTAGTTGAAAAAGAACTCAAGTTTTACTCTCAGCTCTTTTGTTCCGCAATGATCTTACAATTTCTCGATATCTTTTTCATTTTTCTGCAAGGAATTTTCACTCAAGCGATTATTTGAAAAACGATCGCCTTTTACTTCCGTTTTATTGCACATTTTTCTCACAAAAATAAATTAAACACAAATAAATAACAAAATAATTTTAAAAAACTATGCACCAAATCAACAGTTCGGAATGAGAAACATTTCTTATTTTCCACTGACTACGTGTCGTATCCCAATGAAACTAACACGATCAGCTGGATTTACTGTATGCACATAAGCTTCTTGAATTCTACAAGAAAACAAAAAAGAAATCAAAGAACGACTGGGAGCATGAAAACTTGTTCTTTGGCTGGAATGGCACGAAGAAAGCAATGGGTTAGAAAGAGCGGAGAATGAATGGAGAGTTTGTAGTATTTCTATTTCCAGTTTGTTTTGCATGGCTGATCAAGCAACACGTGCGTCATTTATGAACTCGGCAGTCTTTTTGTTTACTATGATTTCACATGGTGGTTTTTGGCGATGGACGGCAATGCCAGGTATCAATAATGTGACCAAAGAAAAATAGCTTAATCTTCGCATTTGTTAATCATTAGAGAGCAACTATTCGTGGTTGTCTGTGTTAAGTAAAAATAAATGCATTTCAAGATGATCAAAAAATTGATTTAAGTCAATAATTAATTAGCTATTTTGTTAATTGTAGAAAATTCGTTGTGACTGTAGAAAAACTTTTTGGTGATAAATACTGAAAAGAAATCTTCCGAGTGTTGTTCAGTAGTAAAGCACTTATAGTTTAACGAGTTTTGGTTACTTTTCGTGTTCTAAACAGGATTTTTTTTTTAAGAAATGCCCATTGACCACATTCACGGACTGGAAGGTGTACTCTAACGAAAATAAGAGTCCATTGACGATATACAGGGTGATTTGCATAAGGTGTGACAAAAAGATAGGGTGTGTAGGTTGGACTTAGACAAGCAAAAAATCGTATGGGAGCCCCCCCTCCCATACAATTTTTTACTCCGGTCCATTTTCCCCCGTTTAGGCGGGAAGGGCAATTTAAGAAAAAAATCATTTAAAACGGAAAAAAATTATTTAAAAATAACGGTAATACCTACAGAGTCGTGCTATAGCATTTTGAAAAGCCATAAACCTATACATTAATTCAAATTTTAAAAAAAGTTGTTCAAATGAATAGTTTTTGAAATATTAATTTTCAAAGTGAAAATTTAAAAAAAAAGATTATTTTTTTTTTCAAACTATTTTTTTTTTTTCAAAATTTTACGTTATTAAGTAGTGTTTTTCTGGCTTATTTTCAATGCTCTTATTTATTTTTAATCAAACACAAAAACCGGATGTCAAAATAACCTGTAGTTTTTGAGAAAACCAAAAATGACCAAAACTACTTTTTTCTGAGAAAAACCTTTTCTTTAATTTTAACGTTATTGGATAATTAGGTGAACTTATGAAAGTAAGGATTAACTTTATCTTTTTCTTTTTTTTTATTATTAATCTTTAAAGTGACAAAGTACTCAATTAACCACATTTCACACATATTTTCATTAAGAACACCTGCGTGAGAGCATTGGGTTGAAATTGACCTGCCAACTTGTTTTTATTGCGGTGGGGTCGGTTTGGCGAACGAGGTCTACCTGTTGAGTTCAAGAACAAAACGTGGCGTAATTTTGTACACTAAAATAAAAATATGTCTTACCTAAGGACATATAAAATGCAAGAATGTTTTGTTGAACAAATTAATTCTAATTTGAATGTCTAGTCGTCAACATATTACGAAGTCAAATTACTCTCGGGCCGAATTAACTGATATGTATGCATTACTGCTACGGTATGGCTCATGGTCGAGGTTGAGAAGCCCAAAGACTCTACGCTGAATTGTATCCCAATAGGAGGCATCCTAGTCATACGATCTTTTCAAGAATTCATCAACGTCTTCGAGAACGTGGAGTACTAGAGCAACGAGGGCGAGACAGTGTATCTTCCGCAGACGTGCACACAGAGGAAAGAATTTTGGGATTGGTCACTGGAGTAGCAGCAATCCGCATAACAAGAAATAAACCAAATCTCAACACCGCTTTAGCTGTAATGTTTGGCTTGGTATTGTTGGACAAACAGTTATTGGACCCAGGTTCCTGAGTTCAGTTATAATTGGAGAATCCTATCTGCAGTTACTACGAGACCTTCTGCCCGATAGGCCATAGCAGACAATTTAATATACCAGCAAGATTGAGCTCCAGCACACTACAGCCGCATTGTAAGGAACTATGTCCCACGTAATGGGAGTCCAAGATTCGAATCCGAAAACATATAATTGACTTTACTGGCCCACAATGCAGCTGTACAGCTTTTGACATTTCCATCATTTGACACATTACTTTGTATTTTCAAAAGTCGGTTTGAGTATTTTATAAACAAAACAAATTTGATATTGTTACTATGGATGAGGAAATAAATGATTGTGTTGCTTGTTCCAATTATCAGAATGTTTTATTTATATTTAAAGTACTATAAAAAAAGAAATAGGAGGTGGTGGGTGCGGCCCTTGTATCAAGAGAGACGAACGAAAGGGTACTTGGCTGTCACACAATAATTTACACACAAAATGTTTTTTTTTTCCTTCAAAATCATAACCGTCAAATTTGCTGTACAGCAAAAGTTAAAAGTTCGTCATTTTGTCCAGTTCCGATTCCAGTTCCGTATGCAGCTCCGTCGCATTGTGTTCGCGCTATTGAATTTGTGTGTATTCAATAATTTGACAGCTTTTCCAGTTCCAGTTGCAGCTCCGTCTGCATTGTGTTCAGCCAGTTAGCGAGGAACTGTCAAGTCCGTCCTTCCAGCCTTTATGGATATCGTTGTCGCGAGGACTAATGGTGTCGCTTACCACACCCAAAGAGGCTTAAGAGTCAAGTTGAAAGTACTTCATGGCTACCAAGTGCTGATAACCTACAGACGGACCTATCCCGGATGCACAATTCAAAGAAGTGAGCCATGTAAAGTACAACTCATGAACATGTAAAAGAAAGTTACAGCAGAACGCCGTTTATCCAAATTAATTGCGGGAACGGAGTTGATTTCGATAAACGAAAATTCGGATAGTCAAACAAAGATAAAGAAAAACGAACTGTCACAAACAGAATAAACTTTATTAAGTGTAACAAACACAAGGTTGGTTAGTTGAAGCCCTAGGGTCGCCAAAAACGTTGAGTATTTTTTGAGCCCTGGGGTTGACCTGGGTTTTCGTTCAACTCACCCAAGGTTTTTGTTGGGGGCGATTTGAGGGTTCTCAAATGGAATGTACCTATTTTTATACAAATGACATTGATGTGTGGTGATTTTGTTGTTTATAGTGTTTTAAAGACTGAAAAACCCATGTTTTTTGACAACTCATAGGGTTGTCAAGGAAACCTTGGTCAACCCTGGGTAAAGTTCAAATAACGAACCAACAGTTCTTAAATGTCTTGCTCTAACTTTCAACCACAACAGTTGAAATATAAATGTTCCAACTTATTAAAACAAAACAAAAACTATTATTTTTTTATATGCACCATCTGTTATTTTCATGTGAAGTTTGGAGTTTCGTAGCAAGGACACACTGTATTCAAAACTCTTTTTACCACTTGTAGCGCTTATGTTTCCAAACAGTAGCAACGCCATTTTACTTTATTATCTAATACACAGTCCACAGTTGTCAAACCTTATCTTGTGCTTTTCACTTATAGGTGTCACCAGTAATGAATAAAAGAAAAATGGTTGATGTAGGAATAAATATACATTTGGAATAATTCGGAACAATCTGATACACAAACCAGCATTCTGTCACTTCGATTGTCAACCAAGCTTTGCAGTAATTTGAACAACGAAGACAATTAAAATACTCGATATATTTTCTTGAATTGCATTGTTTTTAATTTGATTTCAATTCAATATTGTCTACTAAGTGATGTATATTTTCCTACTTATTTCCACTTGACTGCCATAAAATGCTTCATAAAAAAACACACGTGTCTGTTGGTGTTGGCCCAGACGTGGTGCAAATCCATGACAACGAATCTCTCATCGATAAAACAGGAACAATCAACAGAGAACAGGCTAGCTTAATCCCTAGCCAACATGAAAGTTCAGTAAAAGAAGTTTCTTTAAATCAACAAGACCATAAAAAACAATCGAATATGTCGAACGAAGAAATAGTCCAGCAAAAACGAGCTTTAGTTGAAGATTTTGTTGCCTCTTATGACGATGGAAGTGTGGATTTGGCATATCCGGAACACTTGGAATATGAATCATCGACAGAGTGTTATCCACGTAGTTATTATACGCTTTCTGGAAAAGAGAGATTACTTCTTCTGTTTGGTGAGAATTTTCGACGGCAATTTCATGGTCTGTATCCCAATAGGAGGCCGCTGGTGTTGGCGGTTAAAAATGAATGTGAAGTTCAAGTAAGTTTTTTTTTTTATTAAAACATCTGTGCTAACTAAGAAAAAATAACTTCTTTAGAAACTTGTTTGTACAACTATTCGTCCGACGGCGTTTTTATTTCATCCTCTAATTTCAAGTTTAAAA
This sequence comes from Melanostoma scalare, assembly GCA_949752695.1. Lineage (NCBI taxonomy): Eukaryota > Metazoa > Arthropoda > Insecta > Diptera > Syrphidae > Melanostoma > Melanostoma scalare. The sequence continues at coordinate 224,342,237 of OX456985.1, read as the reverse complement.
GGTTGTGCGAGCTTTGTGGCGGATTTCATCGAATATCAGTCATTGGAAAGTCCTGGAGCACTGGTGAGTGTTTAGTTTTTGAATTTGTTTTTATTTCGCTATCCGTCACTAAGAGTGTAGAATGATTAAAAAGTTCATTATTATTTTCGGACTAAACTGTTCTCGATCCAGTTTATATCAGGCAACTTTGAAAATAGTTAGCTGAGGTCAAAAGTAAGAAAAAACAACATCAAATTTTATTATTAAACCTATTCCGACACCTTATGTGGCAATGTGGGTTCAACTGATTCCATGTTTGACCTAGACAGAGTCAATAAACACTAAAGATTTTTGTTTGGTACAAAAAGTTGGTCGTTGAATAGCAAGAAGATATTTTTCATGTTCTAGATCAGTACAGAGCAGGTCCTTTATCAAAGTTAATATGAAAATCTCACTGTTGGAGGTTAAGAACGAAAACAAAAATAAGTTAAACATTGGCTTTATTATGATTGGCAGTTTACCTCTAAGGCATATGGAATTATTCTACCCTTTTCGTAACGTACTATCTTATTTGTACAACCATATCTTAATAATGAATTGAATTGAGTTGAAATTTGGAACCGATTTCTTTACGTTGCCAAATCGTGTGAAACGAAACATTTTGTTAATTATCGCGCGCCTCATGATGCGGCTGTTTTATTAGTTTAGCGGAAGAATAAAACTAAATATTTGTCAAATCAGACATGAGCTAAATGCTACCATTAACGAAATAAGCACTAGTTGAAAAAAAAAAACGTTAAATGGTAGTTTAGTTTAGACTGGTTGAACTTTTATCTTCTGATAACTCACAAAAAAAGAGTAGAAAATCAAACACAAAGCGCATTCAAAGCGAATGATCGTATTGAAATCAAAGTCAGCTCAAAAGTGCAAAATTTGTGTTTTAAGCATTGTATAGAATCAGGGTTTTCCAAACTATTTGGAGCAACCGACCCCTTTTCCAAAATGAACTGATACCGTAGACCCCCAAAGCCAAATTACTTTAAAAATCCGGTCTCAAGTTTTTTACTTACTTTTATAGGTACCTTATACCTATAGTAGTTTTGCAGTAGTGCAGAAAGCAAATTTTTTGAGATAACAATAAAACATGACATTACTGAAATTCAATAAACATGAAGTGTAATTCATAATTTATTAATGGAGGTTTTTAAAAATCGTGCTTTTAATTGAGAACAAATAATAAAGTCATGATTAGAAAAATTAATGCGATGGATGAATTTGGTGACTTTCTACCAATCTAGCTAGATCTGGTTTAATATTGGTAAGTTGCAGCCTTAAGTCTCCGCGTTCGTTGACTTTCAAACGGTTTCTTTTTTTCGTCAAAATGTTTGCAACCACACTGAAGCCAGCCTGAAGCTGCAACCAGAACTTCTGATAGCCTTCGTTGAACTTTAGCTTAAGTTTTTCATCGGTTTGGATGCTGATCAGCTCTTCTTGCATTATCACATTGGCTTCTTCCATGGCTGTTATATTGTACGGATTTATTATCCACTCAGGAATTTGTAAGTTCAAAAAATCCTCAAGCCTTTTGGTAAAATCTTCTTGAATAGTCTTGAAGGATTTCTGTTGAATTCGACAAATGCGGAAACTGTGAGTATTCCTTTCTGCTTAAATTTTATTAATAAAAAATAAATTTTCCCACAAACGCCGCTATAACTGATTTTGTTTTGATCAAATTGAGATCGTCACCCTGCAGCTGCAAGTTGACTTTGTCTAACATGCCGAAGATATCATGATATGTCATGTAATAAATATCCGTCATAGAATTTTTCAAATTTTCTTCCAAATTCGGATCTTTTTCAATTAGAAACTAAAACACAGACCCAAAAATAGCTGAAAATCTTGCTAAGCAAGCACCTCTTGAAAGCCAGCGAACTTCAGTGTGCAAAAGTAACTTAGTAAAGACTTCGTCGTAATCCTTACAAAGCTGAGCAAATAACCGAGAGTTCAATGAATTGATTCGAATCTTGTTGACAGCATTTATAACGTATTGCAAAAACGGTTGCAATCTAGGACTCAGATTTTTTGCTACTAAATGCTGTCTGTGACTCAAGCAATGAATCACCCAGTACATGAGGCAACTGCCAATTTAAGTGAGCTATAAAACCACGATGACGAACAACCATAGATGGTGCTCCATCAGTCGCAAAAGAAATAATGTTTCTCCACGGAATAGCTTTGTCGGTAAATAAACGTTCCACTGCCTGAAAAATGGATTCTCCTCTGGTATCAGTTTCCAGATAAATGGTAAAAAGCAGCTCTTGGCACATATTTTCATCTTTGATATATCGAACATATCCTAACAACAGAGCTTCATTACCGGGTAGACTAGTCTAACTGGAGAAAGAATCCTCTTAGTCTGCAATAAATTGCATAAAATGTTTTTCACGTCGCGACCCGTCTATTCGTCTCTGAACGGTGTTATTGCTCAAGGGTATTCTTTTTATAATATCTTGAGCGGGCTTATGCAATACATTGTTGAGGACCTCTGCAATGGCTGGTAAAATAAGCTGCTCTCCAATTGTGTGAGGCTTCCCCGGCTTCGCTATTAGCAGAGATATATTGTAGGACGCTCACATCAACGTTTTGCATAGAAGATGATGCAAGCATCGATGTTATGGACGGAATTTTCTCTAGTTTTTCCTTAAGTGCTTGGAAAACTGATAATGGTTTATTTTTTTTGTCAACATGAACTCGTGATAAGTGGTCCTCCACTTTTGAAGGCTTCAGAGCATTGTTACTTAATACTTTTTCACATACGAGACACATCTTCAAGTGTTAATTTGATGGATTAGAAATAAATCCAAACTTTAAGTATTCCAAACTGTATTGTCTACATTTTTTTTTGTGTCTGTTATCACACCGCCAATCTTAAGCAAAAAATGTTTAAAACTACTACTTATAATATCACAATTATACAATACTATGCAAATTTTTTATACACATGTTTAAAATGTTTCATTATACTTTTCATTTTTAGAATGGCAAAAGTAACGCAACACTATATTTAAAGTTTTTAATAAAAAAATGTGTTAAGGGGGTCGATTGAAAAACTTGTCGACCCCCAGTTCAGATTTCGTTTTTGTCGACCCCTGAGAAACAGATATCGACCCCCGGGGGTCGATATCGACCACTTTGGGAATCACTGGTATAGATAATGCATCACAAGAATGTTTGCTGGCAAATAACGAAATCTTAAATGCCAAGTTATGTTGCGGTACTAGAAAAACGGCCTAGTAGTTGCCTTTTGAGAAAGGCGAAACATAAGAATGTGTGACGTTCAAAGAAGAATACTTAACCGCAATACCTACTAAAAATGAGTAGGCCCTAATAATCCCTATTGATGGGAATCATAACGTGTTAGGAAAAGTTCATCAAACTTATGAAAGGGGTATCAAGATGAGCACTAAGATGATGGCTTATATTGATGTAAATGTCTAAGCTTAGCTCAAATTGTTCAAAGTAACCCGGTGAATGCTTTTTTGACAAAATCTCTTGCCATTTACCGACATCATAAAATTTAATCAAAACTTACTTAGAGGTTGTCTATCATTCTTAAATACGTTGTTGATATACATCGCCCAAACATTGCATTGAAGGGAGCATCTCACGCGCAATGTTTATACTCTATTTGTGTTCATTATGCTATAATACTTCATTTTGGTTGTAAGCCGAACGCTGCCCGAAAATAACAATAAATTCCTTATATTTTCTGCTTTATTCAGTCAGAACTCGATATAGCTTATCACTTCTCCTTTCATTTTATTACACCTCCCAAAGCCTATGAAGCTTAGCAGGGATGGATCTGCTGACATTTGCTGTTTTGGTGGCTCATAGATGACGTGTATTTTCTTGCTTACACCAGAGTAGTTCATATTTCCGTGGAAGTACGGGGATAAAAAATAGCCCATGTTGCTTGAGGTACTCACGGCGAAATCTAATTCTAATATTGAAAGAATTTTTAAATCGGTTCGTTTTATTTAAGTTTATGCGCGATAAACAAAAAAAAATGCATGGATAAATATACAAACAAAGATGTAGATTGGAGTGAACTCTGAATTACTTAATAGAAACACATATATTAAGACTACGAAGATCAGCTCTTTTGTTTTGGTTCAAAAATATATCTATCCAAACTTTACTGCTACTAAATATGGTACATTACGAGGTTGCACAGTGACATTATTTCACGAATGTCTGTCATAGATGACGGTTTCTTCTTTTAAGAGTGATTGCTATGATCGGGCTACTATGAAAACATGACTTGCAAAACTACAATGCAATGTTAGATTCGATTCTTTTCATAAACTAAATAACACTTTCACCTTTCACCTTTCACTTTTACCTACTTTTAAAATCCTTTTTTGGTTCAAATGTGAAGATTGATATACATCCCCGAACCAGTTTTAAAAGTTCACATAATTAACAACAAATAATTCGTAGTCTTAAGTTTTATTACTGTTTTGGTAACGTTTGACACTTGGTCATGGTTTTCTCTCACTTTTAGTATGAATAACATTGTAGGTTAAAAATAATGTATTGAATTTCATTGGTTTACAGCAAGACATAGCATTCTTTGCACTGTTAGTAATTTAAAAACTATTTATATCTATTACTATCATGTACATAGCACACTTTTATTCCCTTCGCTAGTTTTTACTTCATTAATTTTTAGATGAATAATTCTGGTTTCCAATCACCAGTAGATCTCTTTATTGTTCTAATATGATCATAATAAAAAAAATTGCAGTATTGAAGTACATAACTTGAAGTTTTATTTGGTACACCAAAATTACCGAGAAAATTAAAGAAAATTATTAGAGCACAAAGGTTGAGGTTGACTGAGCACACATTCCGGTCTTCCTTCTACTATAGTTTGGAACGAATTCTGCATGCTGCAGCTAATTTAATATGGGCTTTTGGTCAACAGAGTCAAATGCTTCATTAGAACTCACGTAGAAAAAACAATGAACTGATTCAAATTGTATTTCAATACGAAATCGAAAGTTAATTAATAAGATTAAATTCCGGGTTCAATTTTTATTTTTTTAAGTAGATTTTTACTCCACATAAATATTAAATCATATGCGAATTTGAACGATAACAGCGAAAAACTTTTTGGAAGCGTTAAAGAAGAAGATGTCACTGCAGGGCATAATCTCAGCTTTATACATGAATAAAACCATGGTTTTATTGTAATGTGGTAAATAAGGGATTTGGCTAGCACTCAAAAAATTCTTCAAATACTCTAAACAGCAGATATAGTAGCCTTGATCTCATTGTGTGAAAATCATCTAAAATGCTATTAGAAAAATCATCATAAAGGAACATTGAAGTTTGAAACGTTGTTGTGTTTGAAAGAACTTCAAAATGATCGTTCAGTAATTGTAGGCTTAAATCTTTGTGTTGTGATTGTATAGTCTATGCAAGATTTCAAAACAATGAAAACGGAAAATCTTCATTTAGGTATCCGATTCACAAAATAATTCTTTCTTTTCTAAAAATCGATTCACACTCTTGGTGAATAAAGGATTCTTCCAACCAAAAAATAGATTATTCTAGTCTTAAAAGAAGCTTAAAAAGATATTCAAGTGGAAAAGATAAACTTGAAGAACATTTTTTCAAAACAATTAGCGGAACCAGGTCAGGATCATAAAAAACTCCATCTCTAAGACAACAGGCGTTCTGAAAAACTATTCTGTATGTGAACAGGAGTATTTTTCATCAATTTAAAAATATGTAGTACATAAAGGGCAAAAAAAATTTGCATGACTATGCAATTTGCAAATGTCGATAGTTGTGTTATTGGCTGAAAAGAAGTCTGATTTTTTTTTAAGTTTACAAAAGAGCAAAACACTTTGGGTCATTGTCAAAAGAACAGCTTATTTCGGATACATAGCTAGAGAACATATTTTGATAGAGCGTTTTTAAGAAAAAGTAGTTAAATAGTAAATAATAGATGTTAAGCAGAAACTTTCAATAAAAAAGGAGTTTTTACAAAACATCAAAGGTATCTTCAGATGTTAAACTAGTAATCAAAGTAATCAAAAAAGCATGCAGAAATTTTGAATTCGGTAGGTACCTACTGTGAATAATTCTCCATGAAATATACATCTTTACCATAAAATGTGCTGTAAACTCTATATGTCCGTAAACTGTTTGAAATGAAAACATATTTTTAGGGGCTCCGAGGTGCTAATTTTAGAATACAGTTAATGTAAAGTTTTCAAGAGCAAAACAATGATGTGTAGTGAATCTATCTAACTTAACAATCTTGTCGTTATAAGTCCTCACAATAACATTCCACGATAAAGCACTAAGTTGTGAATAACTTTCAAAGCGAAATCTATCGGTTAACATAACTGAATATGTATTCATTTATTAAAAATCTTTTAAAAAAAATTATTTTTTATATAGTAATTGTAAAAAACTATCACCATGAACATGATAAAGGTTTGAGATTTAGTGGCTTAAAAACACAAAAAACATCCTCAAAAAAATACTTTTCGATTGTTGTGTGGACTTAAAAGCTTTTCGATTGTTGTGCAGACACTTGTGTGCATCCATCATACTTATGTTATGTAATCAATCTAGACTGTTTGGAACTAGTTGAGCTTATGCAGCTCTGGTCACTGCAGTGTTTTGTTTAAACCTATTGTGCCAAACAATTAACCTAAGAACAGTTCAGGGCTATTTCAAAATGCGCTACGTAACGCTTTTGTCAAAGGATGTATATCTTCGCATTTCTAAAAGGATTCGCTTTACAACGCAAAGGACAGCACTTCCCAAATCCCAATTGAATTTTTCATAATGAAAAATGGCTAGTTCGGAAATGTTCTCTCTCTTCAAAAACAAACGGTGTTGTGGTAGCAAAATATAAGAAGATGTAAGCAACACGCGTACCGTACAGGGACTAAACTTGTTCCTTTTTGTTTTTATTCTTCATTTATTTATTTTGTTCATTCTTCTATTTATTTTGTTTTATTGCTTAAAAAAAAAATGTAAAGACAGTTAATTGTTTTTCGTTTAAGATGAAAAAGGCCATTAACGAAAAACGATAGAAAAATATTTTCTTCTTCAAAAATATTGGAGGTATGTAGTTTATTGCGAAGCTTAAATTGGCAAAAAATAATTCTATAAAATGCCAAACATCAAGTACATATTTGAAGATTTGAGAATAGCTGGCATTGGGTTAAAGCACAGCACGCGATGCTTCGGAAATGGGTATGAAAATTGATATTATAATTTTAATGCATAACTCTTTTTCTTGGAATATTCTTCAACCCGAAATTCAAACTGAATGCCCATGAACATTTTTTTAAATTTTACGTCTTTGGTCATCCAGAAGACAAGTCTATATGAAGATACCCGCTTCAAAGAAGATACTGGAGATATAAATTTGAAAAAAATTGATTTTTTTGATATTTGAATAGATATGGAGGAAATATACTCGCGATTGTCTTTGCTTTTCAGAAAAACCACAAGCAAAACCGATCAATATTAAAATATCACTTTGAAAGCAATCCGCCGCTCTTTCTGGAACAGTCCAACAGGTGCCAACAACTGGTTATGAATGATGTTTCAAATGAAGAAACGATCACTTTAAAAAAACTAATACTATACAAATGACACCTTCGAAGTTTAACTTTTAATTCATACTCGTAAAACAACAAAACAGCTACGGCAAAGACCGATTATGAATCACGAGAATGTCCATGAAAATGTCTGAACGACATCAAAACGACCGCCAATAGCAGTCGTAAATGACAGCGAGTATCGTAAAACGTAATCACACAGTAACGATAACGGGGGTTTGATGCGAATATCGTAATTCGTAATACGCACCGAAGCCCTTATACGATATAAAACTTTCATTGAGATATTCTTCCTTAAAAAATTGCATTGAAAAACTTCTGTAGCGGTCCCTTTCACGTTAAGCTGAATGAACGTAAAACTTCTTACTTTAGTAAAAACATTCCCTATGTCCCCAACTAACGCTTTAGGTAAGACAATCTGAAAAAAACTTCCAAACTATTCGAAACCATTTACGAAAATAAGAACAGTTTTCTTTTCTTATTTTTTCATATAATTTATTTCTCAGATTTCCTGTTTCAGTTTAAACATTTATCCAACATAAAACAATAACTTACTTCGTTAATAAATTCAAACTAAAATACACATAAATAATAAAACATTTATTTATTACATGAACCTGTTGCACAACAGAGAACTTAAAATTTAAATAAAACATTAAACAAACAAAATCAACATTTTCTTAAAACTTCCTATACATAGGTACCTGCTCACGTTTGAGAAAATAAAAAAAATTCATATATATACTCAGGAATGTAATCATTAAAGGTACATGTTTTGATAAAAATAAAGAAAAACAAGACAAACCAAAAGCAACGCTTGTTAACATCTAAGAAGTGTGTGTGTGTTAGTTTTTACATGTAGAATTTTTTGATCATTTTTTTGTGGAGACTTATTCGGAAAGAGATCCGCGTAATACGTTTATCGATATATTTTCATTCATTTTCTTTTTGGCTTTCATCAAAATGAGTTTAGTTCTGCTAATCTATTGATTTTCGTCTTTCTTTTGCATTGTACACATTAATTAAAAACGAATTGCTTTTTATTAGTTTGAATTTTTTTTTTTTTTTTATTTAACATTGAGATGATGCATTTTAGTTTTATTTATTCTTAAGAAGAGAATCAATCAGTTAATGTTTTTATTTTTAAATTTTTACAACTATTCAAGATTTGTTGGGATTTTTTGTGGTGATTTATATTTTTACAAAAAGGATTATTCAAAAATGTAGAAAAGTCTTTGTTTTTTTTTTGTTATTTAATTTTTATTTTCATTTATTTTTAGTAACTATTTAAATAATTTAACTAACAATAACATTTTCTCTAGATTTTTTTTTTTTGTGTTGGTTTTTTAATTTATTTAATTTAAATTTAAACTCTACATCTATAAGGAATGGATGACATAATAAAATTGGTATTTACAATAACTGTTAGATTTGATTTGGCATTTTTTTGTCGACATTTTCGTGGGTTTTTTTTACATGTAAGGTTTTTATTTTTATTTAACTACAAGTGGAGGAAGAACAAAATTTATAAACAATAAAGAACGGCGATTTAAAAGACCTCGTCATTCACCTCGTTCACATCAGACGCTTCTGTTTTCGGGAGGCAAACTTCCGAGGTAACACTTGATGAAGACTCTACGATGGCTTCTTCTTCTTCTTCGTCATCATCATCGTCGTCGGGGTCAGGTCGAAACGGACTACAGCTGTTGATAATTGGTTCAACGGCTTCGCAATAGGGGTAAATATTGTAGGTGCTAAGTAGAGTAGCCGGTGGCGAAAAGGTGTACCTGTGGTAGTCCTGATGCCACTCAAGCAATTGGTCCTGGTCTCGATCTCGGTTCTCGTCATATTCATCGTAGAGTTCGCCATCATCTACCCAATCTTCCACAGTTGATGCTGCTACTTCTGCAATGTCTAATGCCGATTTCGGTTGCTCCTATTTGCGGCGACGAATCTTTGTCACTTTGTTCTCTTCGTCGCTGTCTTTTGCCAGTTGCTTCTCATTGCCAGACTTTATCGCCGAGATCAGAAAACGTAACTGCATCAACTGGACTGATGTCACTCGGGGATTACTGCAATTCTCTAGCCATTTGAGGAACTTCTCACCGTGTTCAATTGCTTCCATGTCTTCGGAGTCACATGGTTCGTATTTGACACGTTCTTCTTCATCGGTTTTGTTTGAATTATTGTTATTGTTGTGGTTATTGTTGTTGTGGTTGTCATTGTTGTTGAGGCTATCGCTGTTATAGCTAGCGTCACTTTCACTGCCCACTTGCATGTTGTGGGTGCTACTGCCACTGCTATTGTTTTCTAGCTCGCGGTCATGATCGGCAACGTTGTCTGTAGATCCTTCGTGATCGTTTTGTGCTGATTCAATGTTATTCTGGTTCATCTTGTACAATAAGTTGTCAAGGGCATCCTTAGAGTCCTTTGTTGATACTGTATCAGCCTCGGACTTGATAATAGGACTGTGTGCCGGACTGGGAGTTTTACCTGATGAAGACTTTGCTGAAAGATCTTCGGGCTTTGAATTGCTAGTTACTTCGTTGTTGTTGTTGTTGTTGTTGATGGCGTCTGTACTATGAGGTGAACTAGATTCTTTGGTCAAATGCGAATAGAGGATATTCTCGAATTGCGGCTTCATGTTTCCTACATCCATGGTCGTGGAAGATGGCTGTAGAGCACTATGCGGAGCCAGAGAGTTTAAGCTCGCACCAAAGGCTTTGCACCAGTTGAACCAAGCAGAATTTTTATCGTCAAGGCTGCCCGAAGGGGTCGAGGACGGAGTGTGGGGCGTCAAAGAGATTGGTGGGGTCGATGCATGGCCATGTTGCTGGGGGGTAGATGATCGAATAGGTGGACTAGACGAACTTGGCGGATTTGGTGGATACAAGCTATTTAAACCTAGCATAGCCTGTTGAGATTTCAGCCAGTAGAGCAATGGATCATCCATAGTTGGCATGCCAGCACCCAGGGAAGGTGCAAGTGAAGGAGAAGGACATTTCATTTTATTCTTTTCATTAGAACTCAGGTTAAGGCCGTAGTTGTCATTGTTGGAGTTCTTTTGTTTGGCCCAATTTTTAACAGACAATCCCTGCGACATTCGATCGCCGTCATTGCTTCTAGGGCTGTGCATAGGTTGAGGCTTTGGTTTGACATTTCGTAGGGAGCTGGCATTGAGACCATTGAGACCAGACATTGTTGCTGCTAGACTAGGATTCAGCTGGGCAATCAAGTTCAAATTAGATGTCAGTTCGCTGAAACTGATTGCCAGCGGACTATGTCCAAGACCAGTCAATCCAGACAGGTGGCTTAAGCTCGACAGAGGGCTGATTGCAGCCAGGGAAGGGTCATTTTGCCGTGACAGATCAGCACCGTACCCTTTGTTTTTGACACCATTCATAGCTACCATTTCAGCGGTCTTGAACGCATTATAATCTGGCCCCAAGCCATTGAAACTCAGGTCAGACAGAGCTTTGTTTGTGCTGAAATCCAACCCATTGAGAGGGCTTCGCTTGTATGCCAAGTCTTCGTACTTCATTTTGTTGGAGAAGTTAAGGGGCATTGACGAGTCCATTTTTTGACGTTTCTCTGGTGGACCACCTCCAAGGAGAGCCGCAGCGGCGGCAGCAGCCCCATCAACCAGCTTGTCAGTCAGTGAGTCGGCGGCCATTTTGTCTGAAGCTGACTGTCGCGACATAAAACGCAGTTTGTCCTCGTTCTTGCACCATCCGCGTAATGTGGACTCTGGGACGCCTATGTCACGAGCAACCGAAGCTTTAGATTCACCATCGTGAATCCTCTGAATGGCATGGATCTTGTCACTGGGGGTCAAGCTCCGCAATGGGCGCTTGCCCTTCGTCGTCATCCGGATATTCATTTGTTGATATGTGGATATATCCAACTTCAGGCTGTTCAGCTTGGCGGATGAGGGATGATAAAAATCTAAAAATAAAAAACAAAAATTAATTAACACGAGCCAACAAAAAAAAAAATAATTAAAAAAAGATGAAACCACGTACATGGTAAAACCACAAGGTAGGTAGGTATAGATTCAAGGCGGAACGGTTTGTACAGCGACGAATCAGAACGTGTTTCGCGTTCGTCTGATTAAAAATTCAAATTGCCCCTCGAAAAACAAAAAAGAAAACACAAAACGAAAAAACACCGCAGACAGAGCAGAAAAGGATACGCCTGCTTTCGGCGAACTGAAATTTTTAATTGCTCGGTGTGACCGAATAAAACGCACACTACATAGGATGGAGAGCAAGGATGCTGTTGTATGCCTGTGCCTGTGCTGTGCTCTACGCACTTCAAGCCTCCTAAATCTGTGAAAGTCAAAAAAAAAAAAAAAAACGCGCCGCATCCACGTCCACGTCCACGACAACGGTGCACGAATGGACACAATTCACAAATCGCTATGAAGCACGTGGTTGGCTACTGCTCTGTAGTACACTCCACTAGAACAGCAGTTTGGATGATTCTCCTAATGATTTATGTTTTGTTTACCTGTTTCTTGAGTGGTAGTGGTTGTAGCGGGGCAGCCCTAAAAACAAAGGAAAAAGCTATCACAAGGATGCACACATATACATTCGTTTGCTCAAATACACTGAAAAGAGGAACACGGACGAGTGTACAACTGATGGTGTAACTCCGCCCAAGAATTGGAATGAGGTGGTATGACCAGTTGGAAAGGTGGATTGTGTTAGTGAATCGTGAATGGAACCTGTTTACCATGCGCTAGGATTTTTTTTTTGGTTTGTTTGTTTCCTTTTTTTTTTGCAAGTGGATGAATTTTTTTTTTGGTTTTTATTTGTAGGAGAAACTTAAGAGAGATTCTCTTTTTACCACTGCAATTCTCTTACTGGAATGCTGTATAAATATTTGCGTAAATTGAGTTTTCCCGGTACTGGAAGGAACACTAGTTGTGGCGTTGTGGGTGGGTTGTTAGTTGGTGTTCGGGGGAGAATTTCGTTTTTGCTCTGTTAAGGTCAAATCTATGAATGAATTTTTTGCAAACAACTAACATGCACAAGATACACATGTGAAAGGATGGAGAATTTGATAAAAGAAAATTAAAATTATTGTTTGGGAAGAGGAGGAATTTCTTGGGTTATTCTTTATTCAATGATTTTATTTGTCTTCTCTTCTGGGATTCTTTCATGAACACCTATCCACTATCCTAAGGATATGTAGGTGATACCTACTACCTTCATAAAGGTAGCTATAGAACTGTTGGAAGGCAACTAAAAGGATGTAAGGACATTATGAAGTTAGTAGATGGTAGGTACCTATGTCACTTGCTTGGGTATGACAAGATATGACAAATTTGCCAGATTGTGGCTTTGAGAGAAGCTCGAGATTTGGTTCCTGTGACTACCTAGTTACACACAAAACTCATGCATTTTGTAATTTTGTAAGTTGTCAGGTAGACAACTTTGGAAATTCAAAGCAGAGTACCCATGAAACATACCTGAAACTTTTATAAAACAAATCCTAACTATATATACCTAGGTATAATTGAAAAACATATGACCGAGCACTAAAAAATGTAGTTTTGATGAATTTATTTGAGTAGAAATAAAAAAGAATTTAGCTTTTAGCAATTTATTGCCCGGTATTGGAATAAAATGGCTACTTTTGCTACGATGTTCATATTTTATTTCTCGCATTTGATTTTATCAATTGTTTTTGTGCTTGATTTGTCAGTGGTCTGCCTCAACATAATTAAATCCTACCCGTATCCGTCTTAGATGTGGAAATTACAGGAGGATTTTTCTGTTTTTTTTCTTCTAAATTTCGTGAATGGATAAATAAATATAGATTGACTCAACAACAGAGCGAGGAGCCCGAGTCCGTGGACAAATGGATAAAATGTTGGGAATGTATTTTACATAAATAAAATATAAATTAAATACAAAAAATGTTAAAAGAATTGTTTCGAAAAGTCTCTTCAACATTTTAGGTGGGTCCATACTTGTTAGACTTTTCCGTTCCCGTACCTAAATTCAAACAGTAACTCATTTGTCGCTTAACCGAACCATTTTTTAAATTCACATTAATCGATATGAATGAAATTTTTAAATTTAAAAATAGTTGATCTATCTATATATCTATATCTATATCTATATCTATATCTTCTATATTCTATATTTCTATATTCTATATCTATATTCTATATTTCTATATTTCTATATTATATTATATTATATTATATTATATTATATTATTATATTATTATATTATTATATTATTATATTATTATATTATTATATTATTATATTATTATATTATTATATTATTATATTATATTATATTATATTTATATACCTATAATAAAAACGTAACAGTTTGTTTGTTTGTGCACGCTAATCTCAGAAACGGCTTATCCTATCTAGATGGGGGTTTTTAGTAATACATTGTGGTAAGTTTCACTTAACATTTAGTTTTTATTTCATGTCAATCAGTTGATAAATAAAAATGTTATGCCAATTCTTGCGGACGAAGTCGCTGGCACAACCAGTGTTAAATATTTTCGGTTCAATTTTACCATTCAAGGAACAAAATTTTCAAGGTTAATTTATTTATGTTATTCACTTAAAAATGAAACATTCCCAATTTCACTTCTTTACCGACGCTGTAACCGTTGCCGTAATGGGTGTGAAGCATAAACGTGTCCATTGCAATGTTTTGGAGTTAGATGATATGTTTTCTAATGTTTTTTCGTATAAAAAGCCTGTAGCAAAAGGAAACAGATCTTAAAGCCCACATCCGACTGATTTCTAATATTTCAGCAGGTTTTTCTTTTTTCAAATTGTTTTAGACGTTGATGGAATAACGATATTATTGAAGAATTGCTATTCGTGATCGATCTCAAAATTTAAAACGCAATATTTTTGGTACATTTGAAGTGAACCCCACTAAAGTGATCCTAGAGCTGCTGAAACTAGCAAACTAATGTCACAAGGCTTTTTTTTTGGTTCAAATCGCCTTTTTTTTAGTAAGTCTATCAGATGAAGCAAAAGCTGAAGACAACCTTAATTGTTGCTTTCTTCATCTTTTTCTGCTTTTTTGGTGTTACGGTAACTGTGATCTCGAAGCTATCAAAGCTCTACCGCACTAAACTGTTTTATACTTCTACGAGCGAAGCCGTTAACCGGGATAGATGTGATCGGGTACGCTGATCCTTCACATTTCCTTTGAGTTTGGTGTTTGGTCCATTATGTCTTCAAACTTTAACTTTGAGTTTGAAAACACGAACAAAACACAATGACGAAACACTAAGTGATTGAAAAAGGAAATATCATTCAATGTTTAGAGTCAGACGCGATCGCGAAGAAACAAAGAGAAGAGAAGACCAAAACACACTTGGTAGAGACAAATGGAACAATATGTATATTTAGTTGGCCTCAGTCCTGAGAAAATATGAAACCAGGAAGCTTATCGACGTTTTCTAAGGTCAACGACGTACACCACGGCGGCACTGATCATTGTTGTGAATAAGGCAAAGAAGTCAGGGAGGTGCTCGAGATCATAAAGCTCGTACCAACGAGAAAGAAGAAGAATTAGAAATTTCAATCCGAAACAGGACAAAAGCGCTATTACCTTAATTGCAGGCATAAAATCTTTCCCAAAAATTCTTAGTGCGATTGAGAAAAATTAAGATCCACGTAAACTTTACGTCAACGAGCAGAGAGCTCAGATCTAAAAATTACGATTTTACTTCTTATCCTTATTGATCATGCATTATCGATCATAGCACATGCGTTTGGTGAATTTGTCGATGTTAGTTTTTAAAATTTACCGTGTCTGTAGATAAGTAAAAAATTAAAAAAACTTAATACCTATGTTTAGGTATATAAAAATAGGTAACTACTCTGCTGCCATGGCGTAATGGTAAACATGTCTACTTCGGAAATTTAATATTCAAATTTCAGAAACATCAAATTGTTTCTTCTCTTCTTCTATACTTGTATCGTCTCTTTGTAGTTATGGTTGAGAGAAATGCACTATAGTGCCGCAGGTCTCCCAAAGCTTGATGTTTCCACATATGTATTTATTAATTTATAAGTATAACAGCAAAATTAGAAGACTCGACTTGTATATGCACTTTCTGTTAATCTGTAAAAAAAAAAAATAGTTCAAAAACAGATATACGTCCCAAAAAATGTCCACTTGCCTTTGTGGTGAACCATTCTTCGCTCGATGAACACAAAACGAATCATGCGAACTTCCACATTTAACCGCAAAATTTTTAAGTCGAAACTGAAGTTTTTTTTGAAGAATGAAAACAAAAACATACTTCTCGAAATTAATTTTGCACTTCAAAGGGTAACGTTGTGCGACAATATTTCATATAATTGCTTTTACTTTACTAAATTTTGAGAGTTTTTTGCCTAATTTCACAACTCTGTTTATATTGTTTTCCTGTCTTTATGAAAAACTAGGTATAGGCACGGAACCATATCAACAACTCCTTTTGTTTTCTTCGAACTGAGAATGTTCAGCAAATAGTTACTGAAATCATCAATGAAATCAAAAACGCTTCATAGTTCACTTCCCACACCAGAGACACATTTTTTCCCATCCCATGGGTCACCATATTTCTATTCCCATGGGTCACAGTCACCAATTGATAGGAACACACAATCGCCAGGACATAAAAAAAGATCAAAATTTATTTTACTATTACCTACCTACCCACAGAAAATATGTGTGCCACGTGGATAATTTTTTCCCTCCCGGTTTTTATTAAATTCTTTCCTACTTTTGTTTTGATCATAGTTTTTGCTGCCTTCACTCCCACACAAAGTATAACCACTTAACATCATTAAGAAAGTGCATTGTAGAAATTTTTACAACGTTCCTTTATATGCGCTCTTCCCATTGTGTGTCGTCTTTATATGCTTCATACCCAAGTCGGCACACATACTGAGATATTTTTATTGTTTTTCTTTTGGTTTAGAAAAAAATGTGGAATACCTACTTTTTTATAATTTTTTCTTTGGACCTTACCTACCTATTTTTTTTTTATTCCTGTTTCGTGCTTATGTGTGTTTATCGTGTGCATGTGTGTGTGTGCAGGAGGGTATTTGTTTCCAATTCGGATAAAAATTACAAAAGAATATAAATACAATAATAATAATAACTGTGAAGAAATGAAAAGAAGGATAATGATGTTGTCCTTTCTGCCGTTATCCGTGTTTTTGCTTCATTTTACTGCAGCCAGACAGAAACATGAAGGAATTCGCTTGAACAACATTAGAAGGAAGTAGCACCAACACCAACAGTAACCTACAGTTGATTTTATGTGCGGATGGGTATAAAAATGTTTATGAGATTTTTATGTAAATAATCAGCTGATTTTTGTACGTGACTTTTGGGATTAATGTCTCCCATGGAACTCCCTACTCTATACTTCGCCCACGTATAGTCGCAGTTCATGTCCTTTTTGACTGTCTGCCAGTTGAGGTCTGGAATGTGGAATTGCACTGCATGGTGGTGGTATATGGTTGCCCTTAGATATGAGGACTTTACTCTGAAGTGGATCGTTCAAGTTAGGAGTTTTATGCTTTTTTATTTTGTTTGGAACGCCATCCTGTAAAGTTGGTGCGTTTGTTTGCTAGAGGGAAGTTGGTGTTGTTTTTATTTAATTCTTTTTTTTCCCTATTTTGGGTGTAGGTGATACCAATGGACTGCTAGTGTAAATTCATTGTGGAAGACATGCTCACTTAGCCCTCGTGTGTTGACTATAATTTTGTGCATTAGCTTTTTGCCTAGAGTGCAGTCAACTGGTGTCCGCTCTTTTTTCGGGAAAGGATACCTACGAAGTGTGTGTGTGTGTATTGTAACTTCTTTCAGTGGATATGTTAAATTAATGATGACCTTTTATAACTCGAAGACTTGCAAAAGCAAAAGTTTACCGTTGATAGGGTTTATTATAAATGAGCGAAAGCGATATGAGCTTATTTACACAAGTTCAGAGAAATAAGCGTCGTACCTAGGTCATAAAGATTCATTCGTTCAGACAAAGAGATTATAGAATAAGCACTCGGTGTAAATTAAACAAAACACAGACGAAAAAAGGAAAGTTGTAAATAGGAATGCTGTGAACTGATAAGAAGAGAGAGGGTAACCTATGCAGAAGTCCAATAAGTGAAATTGGTTTTTACGTGATCTTAAGGACGAAACAGATAGATGCTCACCTACATTTACCGCAAAAATTTAACAAACAGGGTCCCTCGAATTCGCTTTTAATTTAGAAGTTTGATTCAAGTAGGTACCTACAACATGCGAGACTTTTTTCTGTGCTTTTGAATGTCTCCTTTCAAAAAGAAAATTGAGATTTTACCAAACAAAATTTTGTATGAAAAAACTGTCAAAAGCGTTTCTACAGTTTTGATTCATGTCCGAAAAAAGTAAATAAATGTGAACAGCGAAAATCAGAGGCATTTTATTACAGATTAATTTTCACAGACATTTTTACAGATTATTTTTCACTTAACTTTACTTCAACAAGATGGAGTCAACCCTTGCATTATGAATATTTTACAGCAGGAGGCATGAAAATATATGGCGGATCATTTCTAACAATGTTGCGATAAAATGGGCAGCATTTGGACGGCGGCGGCGTTACGAGAATCGAGAATTCACGCTTCTACCACTTATCTACTACGCACTAGTGATCCGTCCGCGCAGTAGTTCGTAGTTTTTTTTAAGGATTCTTTTAGGACTTAGAGATAATGTACCTACATTTCATACTGTATTAAAACGACCTGAACTCAGATTAAAATAAATACTCGTTTTCAGTTGGTATCTTAAAGAGAAGTAGCACACTTCTCTCAACCATGCCTTGGGACTTGGGAGGGGCCTACACATTTCTGTCGATTTCGAATGGCAAAGTTAAAAAGCACTTTTCGTGGCAGGGTAGACTTGAAGGATTTACCAAAGGACATACCTGTGAAAGACAATTGAGTGAATCTCTAACTCAAAACTGGCATTCCAACATATCACATATCCCATGTGCTACGTGCATGATGAACCTGGCAATGAATTTTTGAAAAAAAAAACTAAGCCAAATATCATAAAAATTGGTACAAGTCCAAAACTACAAAAACTATGATCAACAGAACAGTGTGTTTAGAAACTACTTGTTAAAGTCTGAATAGCTGAAATTGTAGTTAGTGTACATGCAGCTGATTCGCCTGATGGAAATTTAACCTGGTCTTCTACACTTATCAAATGAGCTTGGTTAGGTGTACCTCAGGGAAATCATCTAGCACCTCTTCTCTTCATTCTCAAAATCAATGATGTGTCTAGTATTTCTTTTGTGGTAACAGTTTAGTGTTTGCTGGTGTATAAAAATTTTTGAAAAGATAAATAGCTCGCTGAATCGCTTTCGTCACCAAACCGATATTTATCATTTTACAGTTTGGTGTTGTAAGAATGTCCTGAGGTTGAGGACACTTATCTTATCGTTTCTACAAAAAAAAATCTTAACTATGTTTTATTCTTTGTGGTAGTCAAATTGTACGAGAGATTAATAAATAGAAAGTGATTGTGATCACTGATCACAAATATACCTACAATTTTTTCGTATTGTCTGGCTTTGGCCAGCGAAATCAGTTTTTTCCTAAGAGAATAAATAGCTCCAAGCTGGAAGGAGCTCCTATAATTACTTAAATATGGGTGTTGTGTCGACAATTTGAAGTATTAGAAGTAACTCCTTACCGACTGGTGGGGGGAAGTTAATAATAAGTCAAATTGTTTATGGCTCGCTGTTCTAGTAGCAAGTGAGTTTTATTCAAATAAATATTCTTCTTTTATACTAATTAAATGCTTACGCGTAACTTAGTTTAGCTTAGGAATAATATGTACACAAAAATCAAATTGCCCAGTAGACAAAAATGCAATTTGTGGGAAATAATAAATTTAATATGACCTGTGTTCGTTCGTCGGTGCTGTTGAACTCGTTGTTCAGTTGTTGAAATATGATTCTGAAAAGTGTGTTCTCATATTTTAGTTGTCATCGTTTATTAGAATTGTGATTCCGAATTCATATTGTTGTCACAACAATGGGAATGAATGAATGAATGAACCGAACAAAATTAAAAGAATGGAAAATGAAAAACTATGTATTTAATAAATAAAAAAAATAAGAAATAAGCTGTAACGTAAACGTTTTTATACAGCGAGTGGTAACAGCACCACTGATTTTACGATTGAAGAAATAAAATTTAGTTTCTTTGTGTTAAAAATTTTTAACACTGAGTTTCTTTATTCGAAACAAATTAAAATTAAGAGAAAAGATTATAAATAAGAATTAAAGAAAATAAAGATTAGAAATAGACAGATACATAATTGAAGCAGCGTAATGTAATGCAGTCTTACACGTATCAACACAATTTCATATAAAAAATATAGATACAATAATTTACCACTATCCCTAAATAAATAAAATAAATAAGTATTACTGCACGGGACGGATCAGGGCCTACTATCCATATGAATTGAGATGAGAAAGCATTTTTTGTGGTAGTCTACTTTGTCTTATTTTGAAACAATGGCAACGGTGTACAAAATTTCCTCGAATTTTTTTCAATGTCTTCAAATATTTGCTTAAGACCGCAAATCTTATTATGATCATTTCTTTTACCTTTACAACTATTTATTACTTCCAGCTAAAGGTCTTATGATGAAACTATCTACCTACTTTTATTGAATGGCACAACTCGTGATCGCACTACTTCTATATCTAAACTGGCTTAACACATAAGATCCTTCCACTACAAATCTATTCGGAGATTCGTAGATAATTGGTTATTAAAAGATTAAACCGAATTATATACAGGCATGACAATGGAATGACATAAAAATAAAATTTGCAAAGAATTTCTAGTTCTACGAAATCGTGAATTAACCGAACAGATTGACATTTTGCAAAACCTGCTTATGTATTGATTATGGTAAAGACTAGCTCAAACGGTTAGACTTATGAAAGAATCTGTTCTAAATGTTGAGAAAATAAGAGATAGGACAAGGTTTGTATGGCTATAGTAATTGTTTGTTTTTTTTAAATAGTTGTGGTAACTCTGAAAACTACATAGTTGGGGTAACTCTGTAGTTTAAACATAAACGGATTAATTTTAGAAACACTTAATTATGTTTGATTAGAATAAAAGCAAGTCTTAATCAAAAAAATATGTATCATTTATTAGATATTTATCTTTTGTTACTGCCCTTTTGTCGATATAGAACAAGCAGTTGTTTATTCTTGTCTCTGTTATAAAAAAAAAATGACGAGACATTTTTTTACTACCTAAAGCTGATTTTAAAAATAATAGCTCTTTTGTAAGATAGTTAAAAAAATTTGAAAAGAAAGAAAACCAAAAATTATGAAAAAAATCAACAAAAATATAATAAAAACAATAAAGTGAGACGTTTTTACAGGAAAGTGCTAAAAACTATTAACAACATAACATTATGTGAGCTGGAACTAAATATTGTTAAGCTATTACTGCTTTAGATATAATTTTTTCTTAGAAAAGCTCGAAACTTTGTAAGCAAAATGTTTCATTAGACACTTTTATCAACCTACTCCAATACTTTCAATGATCAAATTAAATCAATTAATAAAAATTAGTACAAGGGAACCAATGGTTTCCTTTAAACCAGATTTTTATTTTCCGTTTTAAAAAAGCAAACCTTTTTAAGCATTAGTGAAATTCGTATTTCATTTAACTAAAGTTTCTGTTTGCCTTGATAGATAGATTTCCTATTTTAGATTTAAAACATTTTGCATTATTTTTTAAGTTTAAATTCAAAAAAGTTTACAAATTGGAGAAGTACAAATTAAAAATTCGGGAAGCTTTTGATATCTAAGCTACTTTATCTCAATAACTAAAAAGTTATGTAAAACTTGACTAAAAACCGACCATTTTTTTTTTATTTAATTATTTTACTGTGATCTAACTTTTGTGTTTGATGTTCCATTTCAAATACTTTATTTCTGACAGTTTTACATGACGTTACGAAATTCCTTTGCGATGTTTTTTGTTAGGTTTACAAGAATGAATTAATAATTTTTGGCGAAACAAATACAATGAGTGCCATTGATATTCGGGTTCTATGATTAAATATCCTTTTTGAGTATTTTACGTAACAAAAGTTAATCTTGGGGTTATTTTGCAACTCATTTATTATTATTTGTTATTTTATAAAAAAGTATATTATTCTCCACGTTTTTCGTAAAAAAATAATGTCCCCTCTTTTTACTACGCAAAGTTATAGGGTATGCAACGTAAGGATTGGTTAGGGGTGCATATCGGCAAGGGGCATGGTATGAAGTTTGGTGTTTATAGATGGTATAATGAATAAGGAATACTATTTAAAGATTCTTAGAGAAAATTTGAGAAAATTTTAGACAAATTATTTTGCAATAGTCTCATATATTTTGTTAACTTTCACGTTTTTAAAACACGCTATTTTAGTACCAGAACTAAGAACGAAGCAGTCTTAAAAATTATGGAAACCCAGCCCAGTGTAACTTAAAGTCAAAGGATGTAGCAAGCAAATCTTGTATTTGAAAATAAATTTTTTTAAAGGATTTAAAAATTTTTTTTTAAATAAATAGGGAAGCGGGGTGCGCCGCGCCTGGGCCTAGCGTATTTCTCACAACTTTGCTTTATGAGGGAATGGAGAGGACCCACAATTTTCTTCCGATTCCGACGGGATAAAGAGAAAGCGCTTTTCATGGCAATGAACTTACTATCGAAAGACTTGCCAATTCCTCGCGAAAGGCGATACTAGTGGAAAAACATTTTTGGCTTCTGTTGGGATTCGAGCCACGAACCTCCCGCTTACAGGCAAACATGCTAACCATCACGCCATGCCACGGGCACCACATGTTTAGGAATTCAGACATGAGAAATTGCACTAAATGTTCGGTTTAATGAGAATAATTAAGTAAGTAAATAAAGTAGATCGAGCCGCTTGTAGCAGGAATTACTCGGTTTTTTCTAGTTTCATTAGATAGGTACCTACCTACCTACCGACAAAACCAGTAAACAGCACGTTGACATGTTAACATGTTTACAAAAATTATTCAGGACCCTTTGAGAGCCAAGAAACATTTTATTTATTTTATTTATCCAAGAAATCAGTACTTAAATAAGGTGTTACAAAAACAGGGGATTACAGCTTTCGTAAAGATACCTAATCATACTATGCAAGACACTTTCTTTTCCAACACACTGTTTCCCTATATCCAAATTCAAACAGACGACGAGGGTGATTTTAAGGTTGTGATTGCAAAAAAAAAAAAAGAGTGCAAAGGTGTTGTTGGAGTAAGTAGAATATAGGTACAGTACGTTAGAAGTCTGATAATGAAATGGACTTTATGGATAGCTTCGTATTCTAAGTAGGTTTACTTTTCAATAGAAATTTCGATAACATGTGAATAAAAATGACAAATTACTGACTGAAACACTTGATAAGTTTGGATAAAATATTCAATCGAGATTTTTCACTGGTTTTCATACTTCATCTTAAGACTTGTCACTTTTTCTTCACTCTGTTATTTAAATGACACTAGCGGCTAAAAGCACATCTTCTTACAACGAAAAGTCTTCAGAATGTTCAAGATTTTTCCAGAATGTTTGTGTAAACATTCATCTACAATCAATATAAATATTGGTAGATAGGTACCTACCTACCAAAATATTTTTGTCAATTTCTTAAACAAGGTGACAATCTCCTAAAACTATATTTAAATGAACTGAAAGGCACTTGAAACATTTAGTCTAATAATAAATTTCCAAAGGAGGGAACATGACCTTTAAACCAACCATCTTATCACTAATTAAAACACTCCTCGCTTCCTTTGCTCACTTTCTACCTACAAAGTAGATGAATACCTACAGTGGAATTCTTCTATGAATTTTCTTGGAACATCAAAATAAGTTCAAGTTAAAGGGATTTTTGGATATTTTCGAGTTAGAGGACGAAATAATATTTCAACTGAAAGGAATGCAAAAATATGGCTTAGAAGATCAAGAAAAAGAGAATCTCGGCAAAGAAGAGGTTCGAAATTCAAGGTTTGAATATTGACAACTTTTAGTTTGGTTATCTTTTTTTTTGGAACATTTATTAACATTTCATCGAAAATTTCTATTGAAAAATACGACTACTTAGAGCGTTACTTTTTCATTGTTAGACTTCTCACCTACTTGCTTCATTTGAAAAACCCTCTTTTTCACAACGTAAGCTAATCGATCTTGGCAAATGATAACTTCAGTATAAAGTTTCGAGAACGACAGTGGATCCAATTTGAAATCGATTTGATCGAAATGTGACTTTTTTGTCAAACTGATCGTATTTTAGCAAATGCTTCACAAAAAGTCGCTATGACTCCTTCAGTTAATTAGAAAAACACACAGAAATGAAATTTAGATGAAGATGACCTTCAGTGGCATTTTGACAAAGCCTTAACCATTTAGCTTTCATTTTCATTTGAACTTACCTAAACCACCAAAAATCCTGCGACTAATGTGTGTGCCCTGCACACTGAAGATGCTGCTGAAAGTTAATAATCGTTGATGGTATCCACAACTGATTCCGTCACTGAAGCACTTTGAATTTCTTTTGGCTTTATTCTTTTCTTTGCTTGTTTTTTTTTTTTTATTTTGAAACTGTACACTTGTTGTGTCAATTAGTTATAACAACTCTTATTTCCCATCCACGAAAAAGATCACACAATGCAGATAAAGAGTTGTAGGTAAAACTTAAGAGCCTTGGCTAAACGAAAATCCGAACAGAAACAAAATCATATAAAGCATTAATCAAAAAATCACCGCGATGTCATTCACTTTGTTTTTGTTTCTTTTTCGTTTAGTTGTAGTTGAAGATTCTTTTTTATTAGCCTTTGGCTTTGTGTTGTAATTGGTCAAATTAATTACACACTTGGTCCGCTGTTTGTTTTTTTTTTTTTTTTGATTCGATGTATCACTGATAACACTTTTATTTGTTGCACATCCTTTTATTTTCTGTTTTGTATTTTGGCACACAAAGGTTACTATGGTATCCTTTTTAGTTTAAGTTTGAACACTTCATTTGATATCCTTTTGTTTATAAATGTATTTTGTTTTGTTTTTTTTTCTGACAAATAATTCCGAATAAATTCACCGATTCGCGACAAAATAATTTTTTTTTATCATTTGACATTTACAAGACAAGATAACTGCTGCACACATGAATGAGAGGAAACTGGTGTATTAAGAGAAGAAGTAGCGCACACCGCCTCTTCGTGTCGGCAGCCAAAAGTACAATGATTAATAGCAATGACTTGGTGCCGGATCGAAGGCATCTGCAGAAAGGAGGAAGGCAAGAAAGACCATCAACCACCAAAATACACAACGACTCCTTTTTTGCGCTCCGCTGCTATTGTTTTGTATTCGTCGGGCTCGAGTCGAGTGGAGAGTGAGTTGAGTTCTTGTGTGTGACCGTTATGTGTGTTGTGTTAAATATATTGTTTTGTACACTACCAACTATCACACTCGTTGCTTTGCTGTCGCTATCGCTACTTTACTAAACCAACTGGCTCGCGCTGACTTGACTGATCGACGAACAAGTCACGTATGGATGATGAGAAAAGACGACCACGATGAGGACAGCGACCAAAATCTACAAAACATACGGCGAGGGACGAGACGAGGACGAGGACAACAAGAGCAACAACAACAGCAATGATGATGATACGGCGAACACTGCTGAACACACAGCCCAAAGAAGAAGAGGACCTACTAATACAAGCGTATAATGGAAAATGGTGTGAGGACATGTGAGGATGACGACTAAGGCGAAGATGACGATGGTGGATGGTGATGGTGGATGGTGGATGGCAACGGCGACTAGAGATGTTGGATGATGAGTACCGATACCGAACGAAACGACAGACCGACCCGACCGTATACCGTTCGTTGATGATGCTATTGCGATGTGTGCGCGATTCCACGGTCCAGTCAGCGGCAGAATTTCCAGCCGTTTGGCATATTCCCGTAATTGTCCTTTTCTGTTCGTCTTTCGCCGTGTGTTCCGGTGTGTTTTCTGTTCTGATTGTTGTGGGCAGTAGTGGTGGTGGTGGTGGTGTTGGTGGTGGTGGTGGGGGGTCTTTGAATTGGTGGCGGTGGGTGGCTCGAAATGGTTGCGGGCATAGGTTCTTGTTTGGCTTCTAGCGCGACAATTATTATTGCTGTGTTGTGTTGTTTCTCTTTTTGCCCTATTCGCCGCCGCACACATATGAACATGAGCAAGGATGTCCTTAGATAAAGTGAGGTGGACGTGGAAGGCGCGAACATTTGACGAAGGATAATAAATTGAGACGGAGAGTGTATATCTTGGTTCTCTTCTTATCCGCAATCCTCTCTGCTTATTCTTGTCCTTCTTTTGATGTAGTTTGCGATTTTCTTGTATGTTTGACCAGTGTCCATTGACGAATACACGTGCACATCGCCAACACACACACACAGAAGGGTTGTTCTTCGTGTGTAGTTGTTTATGCGAATGCGATTAGAGCCAGCATATGCAAAGTGAATTTCATGTGAGGTTCGGTTGTCGGTTCCTCTCTTCTTCGATGAGTAGCAGCGAGCGCAAGATGTTTGGTTTGTATGGTTGGGGTTTGGGGGCTTGGGGCGGCGGAATGTGTCTCTGTCCAGCTTCCTTTATCCCAATTTCACTTGATTTCGCGCTGGTCAGTTTAGAATAGGAATTGAGCATTTATGCGTGTGTTGCGCTGCCTCCTCCTTGGCTTGGACTTGAGAAAATTCGTCTTGGATGTGTGTTGTTGGACTTTAAAGTATGTGTGCTTCTAGGTGTTGGGTGTTATCTGCCTTCTTTGAGTGTCCTTTTGCTGTTGTTGTTGTCGTCGTCTTCGTTTTCTTGTTCTTATCCTTGGTGGGTGCGCTGCTCGCGTGAATCGTGTGTGTTCGCTATGTAAATTGTGTCCACTAAATAAAGTGGGGTTGTTTATTGCTGTGGGATAGTAGGTACCTACACTTAGGGGGTGTTTTTCTGGGGGTTTTCGTTACCAATACACCGATAAACTATTAGTCCAGTTTTTGGGCTACCCGCCCCTTTACCCGTTGGTCCGTTGGTCGCTAAGAACAAGGGAACCTATAAGATTTGAATTGAAGAGTGGTGGTGACTTCTTGCGTTTTGAAAAGAGTGATCAATTTAAAGTCTTCTTACACACATATTCGTACACAAACATGTAGGTATTCATGTGCGTACCTTATGCGTACGCACAAGACTTCGCCGGATTGTATTTAGGTTTAGAACTTTTGTGTGCGTGATGGACTGTTGTTTACCTATGTGTTTTGCAATTTCTCCTTGCCGTATCCTTAGAGCAATGGTCAAGTAGAAAATATTCTCATGTTTATCCTGGGACTGTCCTACCGTTCGACCTTTTTTTTAAATTTTTTTCCCGTTTTTGGTTTTTTTTTTTCTTTCGCTTCGTTGATAATGCGATTTGCGCGCACAATGGTGTTGATGTCCTTTCACCTCTTCCCGTTGTTGTTATTGTCGTGGAAATGTTTGTTATTTCTCGTGTGCTTGTTTAAAGTAGGTATAAAAGGAAAACACATTTCGACCCCTCGTTTTGAGTCACCCCGCATACCTATGCCTTCAATGTCCTTTCCGGTGTAAAGTGTCCCATTGGACGGACTCAAAAGACTAGTAATTAGCTCTTGGACGTTTGCGAATGAGCATAAGAGAACCGTGAACCAAGAATCATGCTCTCAAAGACTACAAACTATTTTTTTGTTTTCATCGCAGGCCACTTGTTATATTCTTTTCCGTTAGATTGTTTTTTTCTTACAAGCAATTAAAAAAAAACACGCTCGCCAATACTGCCCGAAAAGAAAACTTGAGCACAGCAAAAATATCCTTTCGCTACGAAGTTTGGCGAATATCTGAATTCTAAGCAAAAGAATTGAAGCATTCATGTTGAATGGGAAAAAGGGAACACTCCGTACCTACGAACCAAACTATTCTATCCGTCCTGCTGCAGAGCACACCATCCTGCCTACTTACCTTCCTAGTCGAAGGAGTCTCTGTGTAGAAAGCAAGGACTACCTACCTATATCCTTGTTGTCGTCATTGCCATATGTGTAGAGAAGACTCTTCTAAAAGGAAAAACCTACGCTTACGGATGTTACCCTACTCTACTGGGTTAAAAATTCTAGAGTATGGCGCTTTTTTTTTTCCTCTTCTTCTCTGTTCTACTCAAGTGGAGGCAGGCGAGCACACGTTAATGCAGCAGTGGGCAGGCTACAAGTAAAAAAAAAACTTTTGAATTCGAATGGGGTGCCGGTTGCCAGGGTTGGGGATGTATGTGCACCACAGCATGGGTCCGTCTAGTCTTCTGTCCAGAGCACAAGACAACTTAAGCCCCTAGCTTCTACATCCACCCGCGGTAACAATTCTTTTACTCTCTGCTCTTCACATAATTTCCTTCTTCTTTTTTCCTTTGAAAAGTTGTTGCTTTTGTTGTTTTAGTTGCTTTTCTTAACTCTTTTTGTTTTATAATTTTTCTTTTTTGTATCGTTACGTTGGTTGTGAATTTCTTGATGTGTTGCGCTGCTTTCGGTGCTTGCTTCTAAGCAGAGATTCAAGAGATCCTTTTGAAAGGATAGTGAGGCTGTTGTTGTTGTTTTTATGCTAGTGTGCGAGGAACATGCAATGTTACACGATATCGCAGATGCAGTAGTTTCCTAGTAGATTATAATCATGTGCTGATTTTGAGTTGGATAATTGAATGTATTTTGCATGGTTTGAGATGGATTCGGTTGGAATTCACTGGGATTTAAGGAATTAGTGAGCTTAATTGAGTTGCCATTATTTCTACCAGCCGATTAAATCAGCTTACCGCAGGTATATAAATGTTTAGAAGTTTTGCTTACTAAGCGAAATTCCGTCTCCTTAAAAAACGAAATAAAAATAAATTCTATTTCAAATTGGGATCACAAAAACTAAAATCCAATTGCAAAAGGAATATTTCATGCCCGACATAAAATTGTATGCTGCTGAACAACAACAATAAAAAATACACCAAATAAGAATACTTAAAGGTGGAAACAAATTGTTAGCCCAACACCAACACAATACGCAGATGGCATATGACAGATGACAGATGACATACAGTTATTGCAAGAAGGTTGATTAGACTGTTTTTGAACTAAGCTAAAAGGCTAGACTGTTAATGCTGTCATTAAAAGCTCTTCTCAAAAGAAGGCCTTCTCAATTTCAATCCGATGGGCACTAGAAATGATCTCTCTCAAAACGTTAATCCTGATTCCAAATGTTCTATGGAGTAGCGTTTTCTTTTTGACTTCGACGACTAACATCAAATTTAACAATGGAAGAAGAAGAAGTTGCCAAAAATGTTGCAGAGTGCTTGGGATTCTTGAAACGATCTATTAATTTTTCCCCCTGTTGATATGGCCACAATTTTTAAAACCTACATTTCAGAACTAGAGTAAAACTCCCATGTTCAGGTCAGGTTTTTCTCAAAAGTCCTTGCACTTGATAAAGTTCTTCACAGAATTTTAAAACCTTCAGGTGATAGTTCCACTGTAGGATCTCTCTTTTCACCCTTTTTTTTTTACAAACAGTGCCTTATTTAAGTAACTAGTACATTTTCCCCGTGAATGCTCATCAGCTTTACCACGAAACCAATTTTTGTTTGACAGTTAAATAAAGAGATTCACATTTCTTAGCTGTTCAACCCGAATGTAAAATTCTTTACCTGACTGCTTTTCCTTGCGTTACTCGTTTCATTTTCAAAATTTCAAAAGCAATGTGCATCGATGTCTCCTACTTAATACTCACATATTATCCTTACGCTCACAATGTGTTTCATAACATTTTAAGATTTAACTCTAATATTACGTCCATCCCCCGTGTCTTTCATTAGAGTGCACAAAGCACAACGCAATTTTGAAAGCTCTATAAAACCGGCAGGGCTAAATGAGCAAAAATTAAAACAAAATAGCTCAAAATTTGTTGCTAATTTGTTGCTAATTAGTTGCGAAAAAATCGATTTTGTGGCTCCAACCGATCCCGAGAAATCGACAAAAATGCTAGCTTCACATAAAAATAGCATGAAACATAGCGAAAAAGGGTAAGAATTGTGGAAACAAATAGACTGCAGTTTGTTGCTAATTTGTTGCTTTAAGACCGTGCAAAATTCAATTGTCGCAAAAAAATTTCTTTCATGTTTTTTAAACAATTAAAATTTGGGACCTTTAATGCTTGCTTATAACTCTCGGTTTTTCGGGGATAAACAAGCAAATTGATTTTGTTGCTCATCGTAGCATCAGTTATCAATGTCCGGAGAGTCAGCAACAAAATAGAAACCGGAAGGTCTGGTGAGTTTCTGATCGGTATCCTTGTAAACCGTGCATGCTTGCTTGAATCTCCATTTTCCGGGATAAACAGGCAAATTGATTTTGTTGCTTATCGTAGAATCACTTATCGATGCCTCTCGGGTTGGAGCAACAAAATCGCAACTAATTAGCAACAAATGTTGAGCTATTTGCTTTTAAATTATGCTCATTTAGCTCTGCCAGTTTTATAGAGCTAATCTTGAATGCACCCAGCTTAAGATACGATTTGATGACATCAACAAAAAATTACAATATTTGATTTAAAACAATACACACTTTTTGTATGCTTAGCGTTGACCTAATCATTTATACTTAAAGCAGTTAATCTTAAGTAAAGATTGTAAGAGACATCAAAAATCATTACCAATTTTCAATCGAACCAATCCCTTTGTATTCTTGATGTGAGGCTGCACCTAAACTTAAGAATTTTTCATTGGTCCTTCGAGCCGGATCCAATGAAAAGTGCTTTATCCTTTTCAGATTTTTATTGATGATTTAAGCTTATTTTCAACCGCTTGATCCAGCCTCACATCAAGAATATAAATTACATAAAAAAGCAAGCAATTAAAAAAAAAATTAAATTAAAAAAAAAATTAAATTAATTTTTGAAATCAGTCCGTTAAGTTTCTGCTTAAATTTCTGGTCCCTTACCGCTCCTGTGCGAATATGGTGATGAAATAAAGTCAATGTTACTCGGGGGTAATGAAGCACTCCAACTATGAAAAAAATTTTGAAATCGGCCCGGTAACGAGGGAATAATGCTGAGGAAATGTGCTCTTTGTCACTTCTCAGGCTCTAAACCATCTCTGTTCCACTTTTCATTTAAATAGGCTCTGTAGAATGAATGGAGCTTATTTTCCATTCAAACACTATGCAAATAAATTTTCCTTAACTCCAAATTTTCCTTAACCATAGATTACAGAGTAAGCTTTTTAAATTGCACGCAGATCATAGGGGGTGAAAAATTTTAAATTTAAGAAACCCAAGCATTTTACAGCATTTTGGCGACTTCAAATATGTGATCATTACAATGAAGATCTTCGTGTGACGTGTGGCTTACATACCGAGTAGAGGAGTTCTGCTTAAGATGACATACTTTTTCTTTGAAGTTAAAATTAAAAAAAAACTTACACTCATAGCAATAAAAACAAAGAGAATTTAAAAAACTTAGCAGTTATTAAATGAATCGTAAATTAGTATTTTAATAAATTAATTTAAAATTAACTCAAAGCCAAGTCTAAGTTGACATACCTTTAGGTAAGATGACATACCTCAATTTATTAGTCTTGGTTGCAGAGCTCATATAAAAATTATTTATTTTGTGGTCTACACCGGCGCACAATGCGTGGCACCATTTATCACAAGCCTGGCAGCAAAAGCAATGCTCTCCTGGACGTGAAAGACTATAAAGCTCATTGTAGTTAATACAAGCTACATCGTCATCATCATCTGAAAATTCCTGCGGAGTCACATCATTGTCCTGTAAAATCGGACGTTTTGTATTTTTTCGAGCTCTAAGGCTTTTACGGTTCTCTTTTTCATTTTTCGTCTGTACCTGAGCCCAAATTTAAGATGACATGGTAAGATGACATATGTCAACTTGGACGGACGAGCGTCATGTGACTCATGACACAAACACTTCCACATCGAGAAGAAGCAATTATATTACACAGAAATGACGTTGTATATTAGACAATGTATCTATTAAACACTTCTGACTCAATACAGTAACTCACCTTAGCAGAAACTTCGTTAACACAACTGACAAAAAAAAAAAATTATTCGACTCAAAATTTTTCTCGACGTTCCAGTAGAAAAACAATCGCCAACTAAAAACATCTGCAACTTGCTGTTTGTTGCCGTTGTAAAACTGTAAATTTGGGCCTGTTCAAAAAAACTGTACCAGTTATGGTTGTTGAGTAATTGCAAGTGTGTCATCTTGTCGGGTATGTCATCTTAAGCAGATCTCCCCTACTGATAGCTTTCGGTTTCTTGGATGGAGGTACTATTCATGGATAATGGCAATGGGGGGATTGTTGAGCTTAACGACAGAGGCTGCGTTATGTTTCCGACGCATTGAATTCTACTCGGATTTTATTTACCAATGTAACAATGCTTTCAAGATCAGAGTTTAATGTGCCAGTCATACGCATCCGTTCCAGTTCCACATCCGAAGAGCCAGATGACGTGAAGTTGGAAACTGAGGGTTGAATCATCAGCAAAACAATTTAGGGGGTTAGAGGTTTCCGACAAAATATTATATTTGAAGATAAGGAAGAGAGTCGGAGACAAAATGAAGCCCTGGGGCACATCAACAGTTATGTAATGAGTATCAGACTAAAAACCCTCCAATATAACTTGTATTGAACGGTCCCAGAAGTAGTTTCTCAATACAAAGAACAGGGGACCCGATGCACCTAATGCACGCATTTTCGATTAGAGAACCTGATGTCAAACTCTTTTAAACGCTTTAGAAGTATCAAGCGCAATAATCTAGCTTACTCCGAGAGAGTGTTAAGATTGGCTCCACTTTTCTGTGAGATATGCCATTGAATTACTAGTAGACCTTTTGCTACGAAAGCCGTACTGTAGGTCATTAAAAAGCTTTCATTCTTCAAGATATTTCATGAGCTGAGGGTTTATCGACGATTCCAGGACCTTGGAAAGAAGGGACGATAATGCAATTGGAGCTTTCTGAGTCCAGCACAAAAAGACTTTATTTGTATAGAAATACTCCGACTGCTCTGAGTGATTAGAAGAAGTCTTTAACTATGCAGCAATCGTAATATTCGTAAACTTGCTTTTTATTTGTATCGATTCCAGATCTTGTGAATCGAATAAACTTTTCCCCCCTCTTATATTTAGTTCTCAGTATTATTTCGAAGAGAAACAGAGTTTTTTAGCATTTTGTGAGACTGTGCGCTGGTTCTAGTTGTTTGGAGAGGAACCGAGTTCGCAAATATAAGATTAAATAAAATTATATTACTCGTAGCTATTTGAAAGTCGGTCGGAAGATTCCTTACAGAAATTAGTGTTAAAGCATTCGCCCTAGAGGAACGCTACGCCCGCCCCGTTAACAACAGAATGCTTAGGATGTTAACGCATAAGCAAATTAATAGGGTGTCGCAACAAAGTTATTGAAAACTCAGAGCCTTACCCAATGTCCTAATTGGCAGCCATCGCGCGACCGAACAACGACCGACGCCGACGGGCGCTGCATCGAACGATCAAAACATAAAACAACAATAACCCTATTGTGTGTCCATATTAGCACCGGAAAGCGGTCTCGCGATGGGGTAGCGCGGTCGCATATGTTTGTTTCATGATCGTTCAAGCTTTATCATTGAAGCTTTTCATAATCAAACTGCATACTCGTACCGACCAACACTACGAAAAGTAGTCTGGTTGCTTCAAATCAAACAGTTTGATTTTCGTTGCGTTGCTCTTAGCATATAGCAAGTGAAGATGCAAGCTGGTCGCGCGATCTTATGAGCATCTTGCAACTGGTATTAGGACACGCATTGTTGTAGCACTACCAACAAGCAACGCGACCGATCGAAGTTCATCGTTCGGTCGTGCGATGCAACTCCAATCAGGACATAGCCTTATGCATTTCAAGGACCTACAATCTTACGCCGGTCCCGAACGGATAAGTTTTTATAAAGGTGTTTTCATCGCAGTGTGCAATTACTCCTGCAGGACTTGTCAATTCCTTGCCAAATTCGATACCCGTGAAAAACATTTTCTTTTTCATGTTTCTGGGACTTGAACCACTAACCTACAACGTAAAAACCAAACATGCGTGTTCCATGTCGATCGAATGTTGGCTTGTACCAGGAGCGTTTTGGCCAGCCTTTCTTTTTGTTTTTAACCCGATTATTTTAAGACGTCGGTCGTAGTTATAATATTGGCGGTTTTCTCTATTATTTCTTTGAGTTTTATTTGACCAAACAAAACGTACCTACATCTGTAATTTCTTTCAATACAAAGAGTCGATTCGCCGCTAGTGCTCTTAAACTCTGTATTAATAAAATATTTTAATATGTTATTGATACAAATAAAATAAATAAATAAAAATTAAAATATTTCCTTTTTTCGCCCGTAATTGATTGACTTAAGCACTCACTAGCTACTTTGACAACCCTCAGGTAGACTTCAACTAGACTATTAGTTGAAAGAGTTCGTGTTCTACTTTTAGTTCGGAGAAAATGGTGATAGTGTTGGGGAAAAACGCACCATTTTTGTTGCGAATTTAGTAAGTATTGTTTTTGTTTTACGTCTAAAAGCAGTGGCAATACTTCTTGTTCATTAATAATAGGTTTCGTTCATCTAGCGATAGGGAACACAAAATGCCCACTTGCAAAGTCCTAAACACACACTATAGGTTTTGTAGAAAATCCACCACCCTCTAGTTGAACAAAAATGGTCCTTTCTTCGTTGTCTATGCGACAGAATAAACTGTTCACCATCTCTCCACCAACACTGCTACTATAGCAACTCATCTTCACATGGTCAAGAGAGCGAACACCGACCGAATCCATAGCGATGGGCCTAGTGGGAGTGGGTAACATCCTATCTAAACACATCGCAGTTTACAGTACATCAACGGTAGGATATCCAGTTCGCTTTCTTTTAAATTGCCAAAGGACAAGAATCCCCCCAACCGATGATCTGCACTCATACAATCAAACATCAAGTGTGTTCACATATGACCAGCAGAAAAACTTGTATGGTCGGTCGGTCACATATCCATCGTCTTCACGTATTTGACTGTGTATTGGTGGAAAGGAGACTTTAGATGGCCGTTGTAGATGAGGCGAAGAGGTAGGGGAAAGCAAAAACATTCACGTGTAAGGACGAATGTCCGCCAGCATCCATCTTTTATCTTTGCATGAGAAACTCAAAGTTGTTTGGAGGAAATCTCTAACGAGACGTGTGTGAGTAGATGGGTGGTGGAGGTGGGCGCTCTCATATGAATGTATGAGAGCTACCGCACCGCCAAATCCTTCTGCCGGCCATCATTAGATATGTGGAAAGGAGAAGATGACGATATGGAAGAGAAAATAGCCAACGGCAATTTCAACGAAGCTGGGATACGGAATATCATCATCGTCGTCGTAGTAGTTATCGCGCGACTACCCTCGCGTTTTATTCGCGTCTTTCGTCCGCTGCGGCAATACATGCACTATGACTACCCGTATAGAGAAGGGAGTTGGAAAGTAATGCTGAGGCCATTTATGCCTATCAGCCGCCACATGGATACATTATGTGCCGATAGATTTTTCGTGGGGTGCGAGGAAGAATGGTTCGTTGGTTTCGTTTTATCCTTTTGCTTTTGTAGCAACATCGAAGGGTATGAATGAGGAAGGGGAGGAGGGTGTTCGATTCTTACGCTGGATAGCGAAGGCCAAGTGTATCCTTTGATTCTATCGCTATAGTATCCCGTAGATCTCAGCGGATGTAGGTACCTATACATACATACAGAGCCAAGGTGGACGAAATGGACCTAGAATCCCTTTTGGGTTTCCTTTCGAAATTCTTGCACTGACTGAGTAAAGTTGGTGTAGAGGGTCTGGGGGAAGGAAGGTGTTAGTTTTGTGTAAGTGTGTATGTGTGTGTGGCATGGTAAAGGTGGAGGACATTTTCAAGTATACGAACGCTGGCCGGACATTTATATTTGTGCACCGGAGCGACGGCTGAAAGGGAAGACGAATGAACGAAGAACTTCGAGGATGTGAGTTGGTGGTATCGGACGCTTGTCAGAGTTGGGTCAAGCGAAGGAACATGCAAAAGACGAAGCAGGAGAAGATTGGGAAAATTAACGTAACATTTTCGGAATGGATGTAGGATGAGGAGATGAACAAATACGTGGTCAGCGAAGGCGAACAGAGAAGAGAACCCGCTGCCGCCGCGCCGCCGGCCGGGTTGAGGCGGGTAGTTAGGAAGCCAAGTATAGTGAGGGGTGGTGTCAGATGTTGACGAACGAAACACTCGTGAATATTGGGAGTAAGAGCAGGGATGTAAACCTACATCGCTGGTAATGGTATTTCTATTTGATATGGGTCGAATGTCCAGTCAGTTCCGACGAAGAATTTCGCTTTGCAAATGTCCAGTTGAAGCGGACAGCACGGATGGGGTATGATATGAAGGACCACCGCACCGACCCGTCGAAGGAGGGATAATTCAAGGGCTGAGAAGGATATACCTTTTGTATAGGTAGGTGTGTGAGAAGAGAATACACAAAACGTCGTCGTCTTAGCATCCAAGTTTGGTTTCGGGAGTATGCACACATACACAGACATTCACACGGTCCCGACACATGACGCAGCAACGTACAAACGTCCACTCGAAATTAGCCTCTGTGGATGACATCCTTTGTGATTGTGAAATTCCTTACGTTCGGGCTTAAGTTCTCCTCAGGATGTGAGCCATAAGAAACGATACCAAAATAAATTAGAGTGGCAAAGTTGGGTGGTGTTCCGAAGGAGTGGGTATGCGTTTTTAAGGTGAAAAGGCCGTCGTTGACGACGGCGACATCGTACCTATATAGCAACCGACGTATTGCATTGTTTTACTTGCTTGCAACACACTGGCTATACAAACATGTGATTCATTATAGAATAGGTACTGCTTTCTGATAGGGTCTATGATGAGTTTGAGTGCGGGTGGGCTGTGAAGCCACTTTTAACGGGATTGAGGCTTTGATGGAATTAATTTAATTTCTTTGTTTGTTAGCATGGGTCACATGTTTGTAAGGTCGTAGCAAAACAAAGTTATGAATTTCGACTTTTTCCATTTAAATTATTTAAAAACTATCAAATGGATTATTATTTTTGTTAATTAAATTAGTGTTCCTTTTGAGCTGTGTCCACAACCACAATCGCAATGTACAAATTGTTCCACAAATTTTAACCATGTTAAATTCCTAAATTGTTTATCTTAAAGTCAGTTTCATTTTAATCTAATCAATTGCCACTTCACCCAGACCTCTGATGAAGCTATTTTGCTAATCAAGTGCGGTTAGAATAAATAAAAAGGGTTGATAGAGTGCGATCTATGAACACACAAGTGCTGGGATGGAGTATACCACTTTCTTTTGAGAACCAAATTTTATTTTACCAGAGCGTCGACATGGCGAAATCTGGATAAGAA
Source organism: Melanostoma scalare (assembly GCA_949752695.1). NCBI lineage: Eukaryota > Metazoa > Arthropoda > Insecta > Diptera > Syrphidae > Melanostoma > Melanostoma scalare. The sequence continues at coordinate 224,305,015 of OX456985.1, read as the reverse complement.
ACTTAAGACAAAATTCTTAGAACAATCCCATCAGACAAGTGTTAAAAAAACCAGTCATAAGAGTAAAGAGATTATGGGAGTATTGGTAGAAAAAAATTTTAGAATTGAAGCCGAAATTTTGATTCAAAAAGGGAAAAATCTGAGATGAAAAGCTGAAAAGGGGTGTACTGGTTGAGAAGGACGAATTTAATGCAATTTCAAAATGCCGTTCTTTAAAATAATAAATATTAAAATTTGGAGATGAGAATAGTTCATACGGTAGAGAAGACTTACACCAAATTTGAAGCATATTAAGTGGCTTAGAAGGGTTTGAGAAATCGTAAGTTTGGTTTTAAAAAGGACTGTTTTAAGAAAAACTCATCTAAAAAGATTCAAATAAAATTTCTCACAGTCTTAGTATGAGGGGTATTTTAGACCAACATTTATTCAATCTGCCATTCTTGCTGCATACATGGGACCTTCCTCAACGACGAAATATGAAAAAATAAATTTTTTTTTTCAAATTTCTAGACCAAAATTTCCTTTTAACCGACTTAGAGTGCAAAACTTGAGTGAGCTTGCCTGAAATCGAAATTGTTGGCGTAAGATGTAGATTGAGGAAAAAATTCACCCCGGACTGTAATGCCCAAAAATAAATCGTTTTGGTCGATGGCAGAGTCTGTAAAATAAGTTAGCATATAGGAAGGTGCAAGAAAGCTACGTTATTTTGAGGTCAAATGCATTTTAAGGACAAACAATTTTATAATGATTTCGAACGACTAAGTTAGAAACCGCATGGCAGTGTGATTGCTCTCGGAGGACTTACCAGATTCCCGCGAAATGTTCTGGAATTTAAATTTCGAACATCCTACCCTCACGTGTTAATTTGACTGACTATGTATGGCTAGTTTAATCAACAATTCCAGATTTGGAAGAATTCTTGAGAACGATTCCTGACCTCAGAACTTTCCTACATTTAGCATTTTTCTATACTGCAAAAGTTTGGTTTTAAAACCGTAGTGGGAAGTGTAATGATATTCGATTTTACGACTTAAGGCCCCAGCCCATAGAACGCGTTGCGCGCGTGCGGCACCGCTTCCAACTGACAGCTCGATTAAATACACACGTTCTTATGAGAGGTGACCCATAAGCACCGCGAGTAACGCGCCGAACGCGCCGAGTAGCCCAACTTTCTACTTTGCCGCGGCTCTCACGCGGTGACAGAAGAGAGACATGCGCAGTCACAACCAATTTGAATTTTTCTCTTATATGGAAAAAGTGACAATGGGCGCGTTCAAGAACCTATCGGATAGCCTATCTCGGATAGCCGTATCTTAGATACCTTTTTGAACGATCGACAACAGACAACAGTCGTGAAATATTAAAATTCGAATTTTGAAAACAGAAAAACATTCAAAATATCATTGCTAGACGATTATAACTTATTTTTTTTCGATTTCCCACACGTAAACAACAACAACAAGCTATCCGGATACGATTCTTGAACGCCCCCATTTTGACTAAATTTATCTGTCAAAACACCGCAACGGATTCTATGGGTCACCCCCATCAGTTGCGCGCGGCAAAACCCACCGCATCAGTTGCCGCGCCGCTTCTACGGCACGCAACGCGTTCTATGGTTCTATGGGTCGGGGCCTTTAGCTTTCATAGAATTTTTGAAAGTTTAAAAATGAGACTAGATTTTTGAAAGGATAAAGTTCTTTCTTAAAGATAACAGGAGCCTCTTAATTCAACAGTGAGATGACACAGACCAAGAAATTTGTTATTAGGGATTAGGGATACGACACTGTTTTGCTCTAATAAATATTTTGTTTTGAAATATGAAGAATCTTCAAACCTTCAATCGACAAACCTTCAATTCAAGTGACAGATGACAGATGGCAGATGACAGGCGACAGATGACAGAGGACAGATGACAAGTGACAGGTGACAAGTGACAGGTGACAGATGACAGACGACAGACGACAGAGGAAAGTTGACAAGCGATAGATGACAGGTGATAGATGACAAAAAGCAGATAAGTGGTTTTTCCTGGCAAAATTTTTAAGCGTTGAATTTGGCACGAAGTAGCTTTGGCTAGGCTTGCTTGTTGTTTCTTAACCATCTAATTCTTCAACGGATTATCCTATTTGGTGCACAAACACATATCGCTCAAATTTACTCCAGACAGTTTATGATGATGCTGATGTAAGGTTTTCCTTCAAAATCCAATTTTTTTTTTTTTTTTTATACATAATTAACTCGCACATCAAAGGGTTATGACTACCCTTATAATGTTATAGAACACAGTGCGAGCATTCAGGAAAATATGAGAGGATTTGAAGGGAGACATCGATGCACGTTGCTTTTGAACTTTTGTTAAACGTAATGCAGGGGAAAACAGGGCCAGGTAGAGCATTCCACATTCGGGTGGTGAGACTAAAATATGAATCTCTATACTTGACTGTACGCCCGAATTTGGGCTCAAGGTAAAACTGATGAGCATTCCTGGCGAGGCAAGTGTTGCAGTTAAAATTTTTCAGGGGAGGAATGCAACTGGGCTATTTCACTAGAGCACTGTTTGTAGAAAAGGCGATAAAAGAGACTAAGACAGGTGACGTTTCGACGATGTTCAAGAGAATCAATCGATTCTGCGATTGAACTATCACCTATCAATCTTAACGCTCTGTTTTGTACCCTATCAAGCAGATGCAAAGATGTTTGAGGAGCACCTGACCAGATATGGGAGTTATACTCCAGTTTTGGGCGGATGAAGGCCTTATAAATTGTAGCCAGATCAGAAGGGTGAAGAACTTCCTGCATTGTCTTAAGAAACCTAGGCATTTAGCAGCGTTTTTGGCGACTTCAAATATGTGGTCGTTCCAACGAACACCATCGTTTACACACATACCAAGTACTGACAGCTTTACGGTTTCTTGGATGCAGGTACCATTCATGGATAATGGCAATGGGGGAATGTTAAGCTTCAACGACAAGACACAGCATTGAGTTTTCGAAGCATTGAATTCTACTCGGTTCTTATGACCCCCTGTAACAATGCTGTCAAGGTCAGAATTCAATGAGCTTATCATACGCAACCGTTCCAGTTCCACATCAGAAGAGCAAGGACGTGAATTTGGAAATTAATATGAAAAGCTGAGGGTCGAGTCGTCAGCAAAACAGTTGAGAGGATTAGAAGTTTCAGACAAGAGATCATTTATGAAAATGAGGAAGAGAGTCGGAGACAGAACGGAGCCCTGGGGCACATCAGCATTTATGAAGTGAGTATCAGACTTGAAGCCATCCAATACAGCTTGTATTGAACGGTTGGAAAGGTAGTTTCTAATCCAACGAAGAAGAGACTCATCGATACCAAAAGCACTCATTTTCGATAAAAGAGCCTGATGCTAAACTCTATCAAATGCTTTAGAAATATCAAGCGCAATAATCTTACTTACTCCAAAACAATGTAAAGATTGGTTCCACTTTTCGGTGTGATAAGCCATCAAATCACCAGTGGACCGTTTGCTACGAAAGCCGTACTGACGGTCATTAAGAAGCTTTCGTTCTTCAAGATATTTCATAAGTTGATGGTTTATCAACGTTTCCATGACCTTGTAAAGAAGGGACGTAAGTGCAATTGGACGGTAATTGGGAGGGGAGGGAGATTCGCCTTTTTCTGCTCGGAAAAATCCCAGCAGAATAGGAAAGATGGAAAAGTTTACGCAGTGGTTTTGCCAGCGTAGAAGAACACCCGAAGAACACCTCTTCAGAATAACGGTGGGGATACCATCTGGACCAGCGGATTTATGTATGTTGAGATCTTTGAGGACTCTCGCAACCGAGCTAGTTCGAAAAAATATCTGTTTCATCACAGAATTCACAGACTCAAGCTCAGGTGGAGCCAATATGCTATTAAGAAGTGTCGAGCTAGCAGCAAATTGAGCTGCTAGCAAATGAGCTTTATCGATGGAGCTGACATACGGAGAGTCATTGAAAACGAGTGTTGGGACCGATGACGTGGTCGAGTTCTTAATATTTTTTACAAAAGACCAAAAGGTTTTGCTTTCTTTTGGACACAACAGTATTTTTTGCCTTACTTTTTGGTCATGCAAAAACTAAGCCTTTTGTATCTGAGCATTACAGACATTTCTGCCCCGTTTGAACCAATTTCGATTTTCTACTGTAGGGTTGTCTTTAAATTTTCGAAAACTACTTTCTCTATCCCTGATCGCCTCTTTGCAGCTTGAATCAAACCACGAATTCTCTTTGGGGATGATACTTTTCGTTCTGTGAGGAACAAAATTTCTCATGCCGTTGAGAATTACGTTAGATATCATATCAGCTGATGCGTCAACGTTTCCCTCGAGAAAGCACAATGACCAATTAAAATTTCGAAAGAAATTATTCAGGCCGTCCTTCCTATCAAGTCTTCTTCCTATCAAGTATAGCTTTCCGTTTCCGTTCTTCAATGCAATAAATTGTGGTCAATTGTAGAGTAAGAGTTAATGACAGTTTGATTAACTGCCATTGAAAGCAGCGTTCAAATACGGTTATCTATTTTGTTTTTCATTTATGAGAGACTTTTCAAATTTATAAAATCCTTTTCTTTAAGTAGGTCACACGTGAAATTATTTCTCTCAAAATGTTCATCCTGATTTAAATTGTCATGTTGTTTCTTGTTGTTGTTGGTGTTATGATGTAACGTGAAAGGCATTTTTGGCTCCGATTTTACTTTGACTTCGATAGTAATCAACAAATTTGATAGATACTTAATAAAACTTAATAATAATAATAATAATCAACAAATTTGATAGTAGTTTGTTTTTGTCACTGTAATGGAGATAGATTCTTAAATTCTTTTGCAAAAAGTGAAATATCAAGACGTAGTATTTGGTTAGAATATACGTTAAAGTGTTCTTTTTATAGCACAAACACATAACTGGAAGTTTTCCCGTGTTGCTAAACTCTATACAATTTATTGGCCATCAAAGCTAATGATCATAAGGTTCTTCGTCGAACTGATATGTCTCTAATTGAGGGACAAATAACTCATTGAGTGAGCATGGTACTTAAACTGTGCTCTTTTGTATTTCATATCTATAGCAACAGAGGCAAAAATATTTTTCGACGGGTACCGCCTTTCGCTAGAAATTGGCAAATCCTCCGTTAGTAAATTCATTTCCATGGAAAGCGCTTTCGCGATTAGCCGTTCGGAATCGGCAGAAAATTGTAGGTCTCCTCCATTCAGTTGCAAGGAATGGTTGTGAGAAATGCGTAAGCCCCTGGGGCTCCTCGCTCTGTAGAGCCACCCTATTTCTATAGCAACTCCTCTGAAATTGATTCACTGCAATGGGTCTTTTAACCCTCCACAGTTAGTCAACTTTCAAAGAAAGTTGTGGGCTCTAAGACTTTGCTTTAGAATAAAAAATATAAAACAGTTAGGTAGTATTTCGACAATAGTGTCATGTACAGCTAAAGTGGATAAAGAAAGAGTGAGCAGCATTCCAAGAAAAGCGAAATTTTTCGAATAAAAAGGGATTTGATTTGAAAGAAATATATGATTGGTAAAAAGGTATGCAGTTCCTACTCTTAAACTTATCGAAATAATGAAAATTCTTTTAAATAATTTGCTCCTCCAAGTCCTCGTAACGGAGAACCTCAGATAAATAGTCAATTTTGTGACACAGTCCTTAAACCGGATTAATTGACAACTATTTTGTACCTTTATCGTTATCTGTTCGTACGTTTCCCTCGTCTCATGTTTGTATTCTAATCACTTTGCCAATGTCCTTTCTTCATCCCTGGCCATTATCCTATCCTGAGATAAATAAGGAAAAATAAAAATGTTAGAAAAACATGCAAAAGTCGACTGTGTGCATACACGTATCGCCTCTAACACCAATAAAGCGTTGTTGTAGTAATGTAGAAATCTCCTTAAATCCCATTGTCCTTCGCAGAACAGCGACAGCAGCCAGAAGCAGCTATATTCACGGAAAAAAGGATCTGATCCCAAAAAAGCGATTTTCTATCTTTTCGTCCCATGTCCTCTGTGTGTTCCGTTTGGCGTTTATTTTTCTTTTTTTTTTGCATTTATTTTACTCATTTTCCCCCTAATTCCACACATATCCTTTTGCCCTACTGCTACTTCTTCGTCTCCGTATTCCTTATTTCCTCGGGCTTTCTATTCTCATTGTCGGTCGTCGCATCGCCCCGTCTCCGTCGCGTCGGTCGACCGTCACGACTCACGACTGCCATCGCCGTCGTCGTCGTCCTTGGTGTATTCATTTCTTCTCCGTATGTGAACGGACAGTTTGCGAGAAGTTCGCGAAACGCGATTTAATGTCAAGTATGTGTATGGGTGGGCTATCGGCTTAGCGAACAGCCACATGCACACATGGCCAGACCATACACCACACGACAGGACATACGTACATTTCACAGTAGGATATATATTTTGCTTTCTCTATTATTTTCTATACATATATATTGATTGCTTTAGTTTTTTGGTGGCCGTCCGCGGTGCGCGGTCCCTGATGGTGGGTGACTGTATACGCTGGCTGAGCCGAAGTAGTAGGTATGTGTGGAAGGGGGTTAGAGATTTTGTGTGTTCTGTCGCGAAGGACATTCAACGAAAAAGGGATAAACGTGACTGGACGAAGAGGGTGACTGAGCTGAGACGTAGTGAAAAGAAAATCGCCAAAATGCCACACAAGGGTAGTGTCCTGAAAGCGTCGCGGCGATCCGGCGCGGCGCGACGCTTACAGCGGCAGTAGCAGGTTTATATTTATGTTCAAATAGTTGTATCTATAATATACACGAAAGGACCAAATAAATTCGTACACACACACACACTAGTGAAGGGTATTGTATAGTCCTCGGGATGAGATGTGATGAGGGTATTCTTAATTTTCACCCCCTGGCCGATTTTTCATTCGGTTCGCGTAATTTGTTGGCCACCACTTTAACTCTGTGTGGGCATATGCATTACAGCCATACATGTTCTTATACAAACACAGTTATAACACAAACCAAGCCGCCTCTATCCTACACTCTATACCTACATAACCTCTCTCCATTTGGCTTTGGGTCTTTTTTATACATTCTTTTTTTTTCGTTTGTCGCCCCGCTTATGGTAATGACAGCGATATGTGAAGATGCTTTCTTCCATTTCGTGGATGAATAGATTTAGCGCGACATATCGCAAAAAATTGCAAGGCTTCTATGTAGACTGTACGGAGTGGACCACATGCAGAGGGTGGTTCCTCGGGTGCCAAGAAAATGTTGGCTGTCGTAGAAAAGTCTGATGTAAACTAAAACACGTGTTGGAAAATGTCTTTCTTTCTTTTGGTTTTTTTTTATAGTGAAGCTGAGTTTTAAATTTTTAATGTTTCGCAGTTGTTCTCAAAATGGACCAGGTAGGTCCTTCTCACTTTTGTTTCTACGCATAGGTATAGGTAAGGTACCTACGCCAAATTTGAGTTTGAAGGATTTCGTGAATCTAATTAGAAAGTTTTGTGAAGACGGACAGGTGCTACTTAAGTGTTTCTTGTATTCCGCCAAATTTTATTTATTACCTTTGAAGGGGTAGATAGTTAGGTAGGTATATGGGTTCCTGGGACACCATAGGTATACCTAAACGTTTGCAGAAATGCACCTACCTGCTGTGAGCTCACACGATACTGATAAAGCACGTTTTACTTTTGGTACGTATTAGGATATGTATTTGTAAAGATATGGAACGGTTTAGGGAAGTAATATGTAAGTCACTTGGTTGGACTCAATATACGATTAGGAACTTAGAAGGATACCAATGTCGTATATGCGATCGGTGGGGTTGAAGGCTTTAGACAATTCTTCTGTCTTTTTCTGTGATTCCCGGCAGGACAAAGTGCAGTCGCAAATGAATGGTTTAAAATCAGGTGGTAAGTGTTTTAGAATGGACCCCACACAATAAATGTGGTCTTATTATGTTTAAAATGCAGTTGCTCAGAGCAGAGCTCAGTTGAATATCACAAGCAGTTCGCAGCTATGGGCTACGACACGACGGTTCGTGGTTTTAGTTGAACGATTCGTATCAACTGTTTCGAAACTGATAGTGAACACAGCAATTATTTTTACCGCAGCTCTGTGGTACCACTAAAGTTTTGTATCAACAATCTCAGGCAGCACCGAGCCATTTTGACTCCATTTGATCTAAAGACTTACCTAGCGCAAACGTGATACAGCGAAAATGGACTTCATCTCGGAGAGGAAACAAGGTAACCCATTCACTAATAGTTATGGCTGGAGGTTCTGGCCATGTCTTCTCAAGCACGTTTGTTTTGGGGATGATTTCTTAAACTCTTCTTGTTTTCAAGAATTTACAATTTTCTCAAACGGTTAGTTCCTGGTCAATCAAGTTCGAACGCATTTTTACTTTAAACTAACATATTGTTTACTTTATGAGTGTAAGGAAAATTAAGAAATGGATGCCAAATTTCTCGAAATCGGTATCTCTAGTTTATGTAATATTCAATAAAACATTTTGTAGTCTAACTTAAAATACAGGAAGTCTTAGTCTTATTCAACATTCAAAAGAAAAGAGTATTAGTTCTAAGAAATTTTCGATCACCAATCGCACATTTGATGGTGTATGTCCTCGATAAGTTCACGATTTTCATTATTTGAGGTCTGGAATCGATTGTCTGCCATTGGCATCCACTGTTACCACTTGCTCATTTATTGCCAAATCTGGCCATGACTTTATGTTTTGCTCAAGCTTTTAGGCTCTCAAAAACAAAATTTATATGAAGCTGTTTTTTTTTATTCTTATGATTAACTATTTCGTTCGCTTAAGCCAGCTGAGGTAGCCACAATGCGTTCATTAGAATTATCTCAACTTACCCTAATTATCACGCTAAGTATTTTTTGAGTTCTGGGTTTGCCATCCACTCGCTCGGAAGTAAAACTACGTTTTTAGCTGGGGAGAGTTTAGTTCAAACAGGGATCCCAAATGACACGATTTTTCTTCAAATGACCGGAATGTGTAAGTACTAAGTAGTGATATCGTAGTGAAGCCTTTTTTAAAAACCCTTGCACAATCATTGAATGCACAAAAAAAGAACTTATTGCATTTTTTGATCTACCCTCATCCCTCATTCGCCTCGTCAAAAGCCCTCATTCGACCTCCACTGAGCCGCGTGAATTCTCCAAAGACGTATGAGTTTTGTAAGGATGCCAAAACTATAGACATGACACTGTACAGTATAGCTTGTTTTTGTAAATACATTGGTTTTTTCCAAGGACTCCCGTATGCTGAAAGAACTTTTTGGGCTTGCGACGTTCACATAGACAAGACAAGAGATGTGACATTATGGAGGCTTATTCCTCTATAGTACAATTGTAAGATTTTTCCATTCATTTGACATTCCTTTCCCCCGACTAAATCATGCCGACCAGCTGGTGCATTCTTCTTTCAAGCAAATCTCCAGCTGCCTTGAAAATTTTGCCATCGAGGCCGTCTGCTAATGCAGTCTTATTTGATTTTAGCTTATATACGAGTATGTTGAGCTTTACTTTTTCTATGCTTAAAGAATGGCATTGTTGGTCATCTTTCTGCAAAAGTAAATTCTCCAGATCCGCAGAAGTGACTGTGGTTGTACCACTACATTTGCTTAGTGGTACAACGGGCTTGGTTCGAGGTTTTTCACCCTGGCATGATTTTTGAAGTGAAAACTTCTTTAGGCGCGTTTGGCACTTTTGCGATGGGGGTAAATCAATGAATTCGCGACCGACACCATTTTTTGATTGGCTCATCGTAATTCGTATGTAAAGTCGTCATAGCCCAGCGTCTCAGGTTCGCTTCCCAGCCATGACTTGCATTTTTTTGTTTATTTAAAGTGAAAACATAAATAAAAATTGATCGCCACGGCTGGGATTCGAACATGAGACCCTCAGTTTAATAGCCAACGACTCTACCATTGAGCCAAGAGACACCTTAATTTTTATGTTGCTAAATGACTTAAAAGAATGCAATAGCATTATTACAAGTAATTGTACTTACCAACTCGGAGAAATACAGAGAAGAAAGAAATCAATTGAAGAAACAGAGAAAAATTTATGCAACGCAGAAAAAATAAAAAGCACCAAATATTTTACTGCCATTACAATGAAGAGTGGCTGGTTAAGTGAAGCTGGAAATTTCATCATGACAGAGTAGGAGACACTTTTTACAACAAATTAGAAGAGATCAACAACTCTTCGCGATGATTTATCGATGGAATTGAAACGGTTGCATGAAAATAGCTTGAAAACCATTACTCAATAGACACTATCGCTAAGAAAATTATCGTATTAATTTTAACAGAGACTCACATGGGTGAAGAAGAAATATATGATATTCCTGATTTCAATTTAGTTGCAAGTTTCAGAAGGCATGATCGTCCAGCAGCAGGAGTAGCTATCTATAAATGGTTGTCAGATACAACTGCCATTTTTTGTGCAAATCATATGAATTTGCATACGAGGTACACTAGTATGTCTAGTACTATTTTGATATCGGCGATCTATCTGTTTGTCGTTGCAACTGTGAAAATGAACAGCAAGTTATAATAGTTGGCGTTTATATTTCACCGAATACGTTTTTAAGTGTAATACGACAGTTTTTATATAAAAATTTATTTATTTAATTTGAATACGCTTCTGCACACCTTCACGGCAAAATTGGGGAGAGATTTGATGATTTGCCAATGATTTTAAATGGTGACTTTAAACATCAACTCCGCCTTTAATTTTTAAAAGAAGAATATAATTTAACAATGACGAATGACCGCAGCCTTAGTACAACGAAATATAAATCGACAGTTGGTGCAGTCTTTGCGATATATTTAAATAGGTTCGAGTCAAAATTTTTCGTTTCCTATTTTAGTTACCATAGGCCTATTACTTCATTATTAGAATACGATGATTGCATGAGATGATAATGGAAAAGCTGAAAATGTGAATGAAAACTCTTAAGTTTCATTGATGTTCTTCCATATGTACGTGTACATAATATATTATAAGACATTGAATAAAATTTTGCCACCATTTATCTACTTTTATTATAAGCACTAAGAAGAAACATTTAAATGAAAAGATTTTCCTGTACATTAAAATATTTACTGAAAATTCAATTCTGTTTTCACTTCTGTCGGCACTCCCGGAGTGCTTCTTTTTTTTCAGCTTTTGTTACAAACTCTCATACCTATCACGACATTTCTTATACCTATCACGACATTTCTCATACCTATCACGACATTTCTCTATTTCCTCAAACAAGCGCTTCTCATGCTGCTTTTTCCGTATTAGAACTTGGTGCTCTTTTCTTCCTTAATTATTTTCTTCATTTATTTTGTGCATTTTAAGCTATAAATGGTCATTTTAATTTTGTCTCTGGACAAATATTTTTTGCCAAAGTGGGAACTGTGCTGGTATCGACCTTGTCTTCGACGGAAAAGTCAGAACGGAAAAGTCTTAAAATGTTATATGATAATTTTTCGGAGATAAATAATTACGATCGCTTCTTCAAGAAATGAAGTGGCCAGGAAACTTTTTACACGAAAGAGCGATGGTATCGTTGTTAAAGTCACCTCGTTTACATCAATATCTTCCGATTCCGCAATTCATTCACCATAATACCTATTAATTGCTCTAGCCGCATATTTACAAAAACAGAGTCCAATGGCAATGTCCCTATCATATCAAAAACAGTACCAATACAGTTATACATGAGAATAGAGAGGCTTATCAACAATATTTCCTGTGTTATAAGAGGTTATAGTCTCATTAGCTCCAAATACAACAATTTTGTTTGTTAACGCAGTTTTTGTGGTGGAAATGGGCCCGGCACTTAAGATGACTTTTCAATTGAATTCCAGATCATTTCTATACCTTTCAAGGACCCATTAGTCAATAAAGACACGGTGTTATTGATGTTTGTTGGGCCTCAGTTTTAGTGTAAGCTGTATTTTAAGAGGCCTTATATTTATGCAAAATTTGGTGTCATGCTGTTTGTGGGATGTTCAATTTCGTACATCGACGAGAAATTGACAACATTGATTTTTTTTCAAAACATGGGCTACAATGTTCTTATTTGTTACTAAGCAGCGTGCTTGAGTTCAATTCTTCACACCACTTATTTTTTCCACAAATTTTCACAAAAGTGGGAATGTGTGGTTGTGGAAAGTTGAGATTTCATCTATCTACCATACCCAAAGACATCTTAACAACACAGAACTACCTGATCTTTGTGAAAACCTCTTTCTCACTTGGCCTTTAGTTTAAAGTATCGACTATAAGTGCATCCATAGTTCATATTTTTTCTCATTTTTTTGGGATTGAACTGGCATATGAACTGAATGATCGCTAGTGTGAGTTGGGTTTACAAATTGTACCATTCACTTCTATTTGTACACTGATTTTAATTAAGGAGCACCTTTATGCAGCTTTAATATCTTCTGAAGTCAGACTCGACAAATCATTTCATTGAAAAAAAGGCAAACATATCCATTCATTCAGCCTCGCAGGTTCGTACACTTCGTCCAAAGAAATATCTGTTTCATCGCACCGGATGGGTTGCAAATACTTCGATACCATTGCCGTTATCTCTTCACAGTAATTAGAAAGCAGTCTTCTTCAATCATCCTTTTTCTTCTCCCAACACAATCAATTTGCATTCATAAACTCCAGAAAACAAGATACAACACTACATGAAATTTGAAATAGACTCTATTCAACGATACATAGATTTGTTGTCTGTTTTTTCTTATTCCAATCATACCTATACTCTTCATAAAACTGCTTCGAAACTCGCATTCTGAAACTGAAGAGAATGAAAGCAAAACAAACCGAAACCATAGAACATATGAAAAAAAAAAACATAGGCACTCTGTACACAAGTAAAAGAACTTGACTTAGAGAAAAAACGAACTCATGCATATGTTACCTGTCCCTGGCTGTGATGAATATCCCACCATCAGCGCCTTTTCTTCTCGGACCAGCATCAGTTGAAAATCAACAAACACGAGATTTTTTGTTAAAAATAAGGATCACATCACTAGGCGTATCCTTTTTCGCCGCTAATACTCATCTAAGCCGGCATAAGCAAAGAACCTCTCAGCTTACCATAGTAGCAAAGCGTGTTGTTGACTCGATGACCAGAAAATCTAGAACGTTCACTCTTCAAATAAGACCATAGGGTATACGGTATGAAATTCCTTCTGAAAAATGGAGATAAGTCCTAGTCGTTATATTCTGCAGAATACAAGAAGAAAATATACAAAAAAATTACGAAAAAAAAAAACAAAACAGAACGTCCACGCGGAATTATTCAAGTTGCTAGGATCTAGGCTACATGTGTGTGCGTTTGTGAAGTTGCCCTCTTCACTCTTGATGATGATATGGCAGACATAGGTACATATAGGTGTACTGTACATGTACACCTATGTTGATGCACCTTCGTCGTCAACTTGAAGTTTTGACTATGAATTTCAGGATGTGCTCTTGTCTTCCTTTCATCAAAAATTTTAAACAGCGAGCCAAAAAAAAAAATCAAAATAAGTGCATGGCGAGAGAATAGATAAAACAAGGACAAAACAAACCATCCCACTGATGTGAATTAGCACGTGGAATAGCAGACAAAAATAAAATACATGAATGAGAAGAAAAAAAAAAATACTCCCTACCTTGTCCAGCTGGATTTAGATGATTATCGGTCTGAATAAGTATAGTGAAAATAGAAAATTAGAATTCTATGCGGCTGGTCCTCGGCAACCTATTCATGTTATTTCCATGTCATTAAACAGATCTACCTTTGCTGGTGGTGTGTGTTATTGAGCGCTTCAGCAACGGCAGTGTAAAAAAAACCTACCGTTCCTTGTTGATTTGCGTCTATTCACTTGAAGGACTGAATGTTATTACTACTGATGTTCTGAACTGACTTTTTTCCGCTTTTTTTCTTTTAAACGGTTTTTTTAGCCACCAACTTGTTTGCTGAATTTTTGGCTTTCTTGTGTCGTGACTTTTTAATAGCAGGTGATTTATTAATTAACGTTGGGCTTAGCTAGTCGACAGTTTTTAAAATTTTGACTCCATTTTTTTAACTTAAAGTCAATTTTCAATTAGGGCTTTTTTTTTTTTTGTTTAACTTGTAGACTTGAATTTATTTTTATTCACTAGAAGTTCAGAGTCAACTTTTGACTTTTGAAATAACAAATCATTCAGTTGATTTGGACTTGCTGATTTTTTAGCTTTAACATCTTTGTAGTGGAGTTAATATAAAAACCACGATCGATCTTTCTAAAAATTCATCGAGATCATTAATGAAGGCTTTTGCCAGTAATTGGCTTAAAGGTGAGCATGTGTATCTTTTTGTCTTTCACCTCTCCTTTCAAAATCAAGTCTATAGTTGAATTTGTGTCATTTCACCCAAATCATTTTATTCATTATATTATTTTTATATTTCCCTTTTACTTAAAAAGTTCAGTGTTTGTTTCAGATCTACCTTATCAAATCAAGTCCTAGCCTGATCTCCCTCAGGGCTGACATTTAGGACCTCTTCTTTTAATTGCTTATACTAACAACATCAAAATGGTTATTAATCTTTCATTCTAGACATATTTGCAGGTACAGTATATGTAAGTTTAAAAAAATCATTTCTTCAGCTGCCGAATGGTACCCGTGGCGTGATGGTTAGGATGTCCACTTCCTAACCCAAAGGCGAGGTTCGAATCCCAGCAGAGGCAAAAATGTTTTTCCACGGGTATCGCCTTTCGCGAGGAATTGGCAAGTGCTCCGTTAGTAAATTCATTGCCATGAAAAGCGTTTTCTCAATAGGCCGTTCGGAACCAGCAGAAAAATGTAGGTCCCCTCCATTCCCTCACAAGGCATGGTTGTGAGAAAAGCGCCTGGCCCAGGGGCTCCTCGCTCTGTTGCGCCACCCTATTTATTAACACATTTATTTAGCTGCCGAGTGCCGACTCTTCTCAACTCCGACAGGATCTGGACAATTTTTTTACATGGTTGACAAGAAACTGTCAAGTTCCAATTATTTACAGTCTATTGTGAACGCATCAATTCCCTGTCCCTATCGTCTTCATAGTACAAACATTTCACTAATTCAGGTAATTAGTGACCTCTGCATCATTTGCGATGAGGAACTCAATTTCACATCTCATATGGACGGTACAGCTCTTGAAGTCAATTCAGCTTCCAGCTTTGTTATGATGATCCTATTTCTCTACATCGTATTCTTTGCTACGTTTGAGTTTCCTTCCATTAGTTCTTAGAGGTTTTCCTTGGAGTAATGCTTTGATAGCACTGCAAAATTGAAAACCGTGAAAGATCGAAGAGAAATATTCAACATTTTGTTCATTGCCATCAGGCTGAGAGGTACACCCCACGTTGATTTCTGAAAGGGTCTAAGTTTTGGCTTGTTCCATGTCTGAGCTCTGTGGCCAGTCAAATGCAGTTTTCGTTGCATTTGTTTGCATTTTTCACGGCTTACGGGTCGCTTTCGTCGCTTCTTACGGCAAGCATTGAGGCGCTGCAGAGATTCTTACCCAACATTGCACGTCTCAGCTAATGGGTGTTTTGCCCGCACGAAATTTAAAAATTGGTGGGCACCGAAAAGTGCCTTCAAAGAAAAAATATGAAATCTTAGCATTTACTTATTTAAAAATACATGGACTAGAAAACATTTTTTTCGTGAATAGAAAGAGAAGACAGAGTCAAACAATAGGAACCAAAGTCCTGCACAACTATTCTGTCATAGTCTAGTTTTTGTTTCAGTACACTCTTCATAACCCAACGACGGATGATGGACTTTCGAGGCGGAGAAATTGTCCTCCATGTACAGTTTTGTCTGCAAATTAAACAAAGAAACAACTAAATGCCAGCGGGAATGTTTTTTCTTTTCTTTTTTTGTTTGCTAAACACACGCTCCCGTGCATTATGAATGATTTGTTTTGTCTCACCCAACCCATGCATATTATGCTTACCGACTACAGTAATATGGAGCATTAGGGACCTTCCCACACATGCTACCCAAGTCTGTTGTAATCCTCACCCCAGACGGAGTTTTTCTACAGTCTTAAAATTCATTGTCGTCCACACATTGTACGAGAATGAAAATAGGTGCTCGGGTTAAAGATGCAGAATGAGTATAAAAAAAATTACACAAACTATCCGCAAAAGAATCTTATAGAACTGCCATGCCGCTATCATTGTGTGAGCTGAATGTGTGTGACATACACTGGTTCATATTTGGATGACAAGACCAACGAGCACAAAAGGGGTAAGCAAGAGCAACACAAGCGATGGAATAGTTTAAAAAGAAGTAGTGATGCATCAAACTAGAAAATTTGAATGCGGTTTAACACCTTTCGATTGACGGTGCGGTATTACGTTGGCAAGAACGTGCCGTTTCTTTTTTATGTGCTCGGAAAAGTTTAATCAACCCTGAAAATTTCCACCGATTAAGCATTAGGTGTAAGGTGTGTTGGGTGCTTGTCCGGTGGCTGAACTAAGCTATTGCTGTGACGCATTTGATCACGTTTCGTCTACATTATAATAAAGGACCAGCTTAAGATAGTCGATACCGATTGGTGTGTGTGTTTCCGACGAGAAAAACATTTCATTTTGAAACAAAGGTCGATTGAGCAAATACAGTGAAGCAAATTGTAGAAGGATTGTCATATTTCTGTGAGACTTTTTTTGAAACTTGAAAGTCAACGACAACGACAACGACAACGACAACGACAACGACAACGACAACGACAACGACAACGACAACGACAACGACAACGACAACGACAACGACAACGACAACGACAACGACAACGACAACGACAACGACAACGACAACGACAACGACAACGACAACGACAACGACAACGACAACGACAACGACAACGACAACGACAACGACAACGACAACGACAACGACAACGACAACGACAACGACAACGACAACGACAACGACAACGACAACGACAACGACAACGACAACGACAACGACAACGACAACGACAACGACAACGACAACGACAACGACAACGACAACGACAACGACAACGACAACGACAACGACAACGACAACGACAACGACAACGACAACGACAACGACAACGACAACGACAACGACAACGACAACGACAACGACAACGACAACGACAACGACAACGACAACGACAACGACAACGACAACGACAACGACAACGACAACGACAACGACAACGACAACGACAACGACAACGACAACGACAACGACAACGACAACGACAACGACAACGACAACGACAACGACAACGACAACGACAACGACAACGACAACGACAACGACAACGACAACGACAACGACAACGACAACGACAACGACAACGACAACGACAACGACAACGACAACGACAACGACAACGACAACGACAACGACAACGACAACGACAACGACAACGACAACGACAACGACAACGACAACGACAACGACAACGACAACGACAACGACAACGACAACGACAACGACAACGACAACGACAACGACAACGACAACGACAACGACAACGACAACGACAACGACAACGACAACGACAACGACAACGACAACGACAACGACAACGACAACGACAACGACAACGACAACGACAAACGACAAACGACAACGACAACGACAATGACAATGACAATGACAATGACAATGACAATGACAATGACAATGACAATGACAACGACAAACAACAAACGACAAACGACAAACGACAAACGACAAACGACAAAAGACAAACGACAAACGACAAACGACAAACGACAAACGACAAACGACAAACGACAAACGACTACTACAACGGCAGCGACCACTTGTTTTAACTTTGTTTACTGACTTCTGTTCAGCCAGAAAAGCAATTTTCTACACTTAGCGTCTTCGTCAGCGACAGAAATTTGATTTTTATTATTAAAACGTACCAAGCTAGGAATTCCTTGAGAACTGTCTTTAGTGCGGTAGCAAGGACTTGCTTTCTCGTCACTTCTTTCTTCCTATCGATATGCAATGCGTAGAAATACAAATTGTCAGCCCACAAACATTCACATGTGAAGATTCAAACTAAACGCCTCTTAGCTTTAAAAATTTGTTCTGCGATTTCTGAATGCCTACCTGTTCCATGACCAAATTCACGGGAGGATTAGGCAAAGTATTTTTTTTTTATTTCCAAGCAAATTCCGAAGACTTCGAACAACAGTCTTTGTTTGTTGTGTCCTTTTAAATCATCCATCATTGACTCGACAGATTTCCTGAGAATAACGTTTTTCCATTTTCACTCAGTGGAATGAGGGAACGAAAACAACAAACCACTTACAGCTTTCTAAACTCAATTGGATAGAGTAGTATACACCATACAAATAGAAAATCAGCGCGAAAAATGCAGAAAAGCAAGGCGGTAAATGTGTTGCCATTAAGAGATTATGTACATATATATCTGTAGGTAGGTGGATTGCGCATATACCTATTCAAAATAATACGCTGCACTATGCACTGCAAATGGAATTATCCCTGTTTCGCATAAAAGCAATGCCAAGGCCTACAGAGTACAGACATCCTGCTGTGATTGCCAAGAAAGGACCGCTTACTTTCCGCTTGCGTTGTCAATTTAGGAAGCGACCAACAATAACACCATGTCCTGTACAATTACCCGCACCTTCGCTCGCTATTTCTATACTTACATGTAACACTAACAAAAATTATATTTACTTGTACGTGTCCCTTAGAGTTCTATTATCCAGCCATCCATCCTGCTGCTTTTCCCGTTTTGTCCCTTTTATCTTGTGAATCTTTCTAATTTTGGCGGTTTTCTAATACTAATAATTTATCCATGCTGCGTTCGGTCATGGAAATGACGTGCGAAACTTCCCAAGGATATAGAAATGTGCGAGGGATGGTATCAGAATGGCACACATCATCTATTCCCAATACATCGGAAAAATAACAAAAGGGAGAAAAGGGGGAATGCGGAAAATAATTCAGATCGCGAGAATCAAGCGGAAGCTGAAGACTAGAAAATCCCAGGGTTTGCTTTGCTATATGCGACGCCGGCCGCTTCGTGTCGCGACGCAATGTATGTATCCTTCCCACTAGAAAACGTCTCAATTTTAGTAAAAAGGTTTTGTTCTATCAAAGGATTGGATTGTGACAAGGGAATGAAAAAAGCGCTGATCCTTTTTCTATTATTTCCATTTAATTGGTGTTTTTTTCTCTTCCAGTTCGATCCGTTTTGCTCGGCATTGTGCCCTCACTTTGAAGATTTTGTTATGAATTATTTAGTGCCATTGACACGGGTTCTGTTTCTGTCAGGCACACACATCATAATATATATAGAAAGGTATACGCTCAGTACCTTTACCTCTGAAATATTACAGGAATCCTTGCAAATAATTGATGCAGAATAAGTGTTCTGGTGCAGGTAGATTGCAACATTGGTCGCCCAAGCAGCGTACACACAGATCGTTCCTAATGGGAAGGTTTGATCGCCTTAATTCCTTGAAAGGCTCTTCTTTTGTATTTTGTTTTTAACCTTTTCTTTTAGGTAGACGTAGTACCTACCAACCAACGAATTGGTGTGAGTGCGCTGCGCACTATGCGAAAACACTTTTCGCGCGTTTTTTTCTCTCAATATTTTTTGCCGTTCGGTGTAAGGCTAAGTCAGACAATGCAGTTTTTTTGTCCTGGCAATGAAATTTGAGGATGTTTCAATGTTTGTCGGGGGCATAAATAAATAATGCAGACCTACGCTATGGGTGAACGGAAATAGCAGTTATTTATTGACAAAGTCACGATGAAAGGAGGAATTCCCAGTAATGAGTTGTAAAAAAATCAAAAGGAAGTAATGGCGACAGTCAAGACTACAATCATGAAATTTTGCGTTTAGGTTTGTTTAATACAGAAATTTTAACAATGTGTTGGGCGTTGATTGTACTAATTTATTGCACTAACCACGGAGAGTTGTGAATGAAAGTGTTTTCCATAACAGCAAAATATTCGCAGGACGCCCCAGGCAAAGTCAGTTACACATTCAAATCATATTAGATTTGCATTTAATAAATTCACTGTCCTAAGGGCATAGGCAATACTCGTATTTTCAATAATTCAGACTTTTTTAACAATGGTTTGAACAAACTAAGAAATACAAAACGGTTATGATATGACTTTTACACATCATTGCTGCAAGATGCAAGAAGGTACAGGACCTTGGTTTAAATATCTAACAAAAAGATAGTTTGACTTAGTATAAATTTAAAGGAAAGTTTTCAAGCTCAGCTTTAAATCTACATTTTGAAAAAGAAGCCCACCGCTAAATGAAGCTTAAGTTCTTCAAAAGCGAGTATATGATCGATCTTTCAAATAGCATACCCCTATATCCTATTTTATGCCTTGAAGTACCTAGGGTGATGGCACCTAAGGTCGGCCATCTCCAGTAGTCGGCCACCACGTCGTAAAATACCACAAAATAGTAAATTCCTTCAGATAACTTCCAAACAAAAAATATTTTCCATTAGGTTAACTGTTTATCTTTCTGGCTGCAAAATTTCATTCGATTGTAGGTAGCTGCTGGTTTTCTCGTAGAAAATGTTAGTTTAAGTCGAGATTTCGTTTGTGGTCCATTTGTGCTTGTTTTTTTTTTTTTTTTTTTTTTTTTTTTTTGTCAGGAGTAAATCTTCAAAAGACACTTAGTAGTATTCGATACCAAGTAGTGTGGGATTCTTACCCACTAAAAACTCCTCATAATCAGAACCAATCTATAACGATCGACAACAGATTTTTCTTTCTCAATAATATTATCTCTTTAAGGGAAGCTTAAACTTTTAATGCTTCCCATGACTTTTAGGCCATTAGCTCGTGTGGCTTGGTTCTTCTTAATCTCCGAACATTGCCTCTCGTATTTAATACGGACTCCATTTCAGAGTTGATATGACTATGCAGTCGCTGATTGTGTGATACAGCATGTTTTCTTACAACTTCTGTAACCGTTTCTATTTGTAGGTCACGATGTAAATCGCTATTTCTTATATACCATGGTGCATTTACTATTCCACGAAGGACTTTGTTTTGGAACTTTTGGATGATTTCAGTATTTGTTTTCTTTGAACAGCCCCATAATTGGATTCCATAGGTCCAAACAGGTCTAAGTACTTGTTTATAAAGCATTATTTTATTTTCGACAGATAAGTCCGAATTTCTACCGAGTAACCAGTACATTTTTCTATATTTCAAGTTGAGCTCTTCCCTTTTCTTTTTGATATGCTCTTTCCATTTTAGCTTTGCATCCAAATTCATCCCAAGGTATTTGGCCGTATTGGCGTAGGGTACAGCTTGATTGTTGATGAATATTTGAACGTAGCTTAACTTTTTATTTGTAAAGTTTATATGTGCAGATTTAGCTTCATTGAGCTTGATACGCCATTTTTTGGTCCAATCACTAACGGTGTCGACGGCATTTTGCAATTTCTCAGCAGCCTTGACGACGCACTTACTGGATGCCAAAATTGCGGTATCATCCGCAAAAGTAGCCATAATGGTGTTGTTATCCACTGGAATATCCCTTGTATATAGCAAATACAGGGTAGGTCCTAGGACGCTTCCTTGTGGAACACCGGCTTGTATATTACATAGCTTTGAATATTCTTGATCATACCGTACTCTGAAGAGCCGGTTTGAGATATAAGATTTTAGTATTTCGTAGTACTGCCTGGGTAGGTCCCTTTGCAGTTTGTACGCTAGCCCCTCATGCCATACCTTGTCGAATGCTTGAGCAACATCTAAAAATATAGCCGAACATACTTGTTTTTCTTCTAATGCTTTTTCAACTGTATCCGTTATTCTATGAACTTGGTCTATCGTGGAATGTTTATTTCTAAATCCAAACTGATGATTTGGGATTAGATTTCTTTCTTCTATGACTTTGCTCAGTCTTTTCAGTAGCAATTTTTCAAAGACTTTTGCCATTATTGGTATAAGCGATATTGGTCTGTAAGACGTCACTTCTGTTGGTGGCTTACCTTGCTTTGGTATAACAATTACTTCAGCAATTTTCCAATGATGTGGGACATATTGGGTCTTTAGGCATGCATTTATTATGAATTGGAGTTTTATGAAGGCTTTTGATGGCATTTCTTTCATAACCTGAGCAGTTATTAGATCGTACCCAGGTGATTTTTTGTTCGATAGTTGATTTCGACACACACTTTTTATTTCTTTGAGTGTGACAATTGGTATGTCAACTTCATCGACTTTATCAATAAACTGTAAGCTGATTTCAGATGTATTTGCCGGGAATGGCTTAAAAACATTCGCAAGATGTTCTGCAAACAGGTTAGCTTTTTCTTTCGGATTTCCGATCCAATTCCCGTTTAGAGATTTAATTGGCGGGTTTTGTAACTGCGGTCTTTTCAGGCGCTTAGCTGCTTTCCAGAGCGAATAATCAGTTGAAGCATCAGTCGTTAAATTTTTCAGGAATCTACTTAATGAATCATTTTTGAATTCGTAGATTTGTTTTTTCAGTTCGTTGCTTAGCCGGTTAAACGCTGTTTTGTCGTCTGGAAATCTAGTATTTTGCCATTTTCTTCGAGCTCTTCTCTTCTCCAATATCAACTCTCTTATCTCGGCAGGGTATTTTGTTTCAGTTTGCTTCCTACTCGAGCAAGTTGGTGTACTTTCTTCTGCAGCTTGTTGAACATCGGCAATGAATTGTTCTACTTCAAGGTCGATTTGCTCTTTTGTTTCCATAGGGGATCTGAGATTTATATAGCTTTCAAGCTTTTCTCTGAATTTACTCCAGTTTGTTTTATTGTTTACTAGCTTAGGATTACTTTTTTCCATTATCTCCGATTCATTAAGTGATAAAATCACCGGTGTATGATCTGATGATAAGTCATAATTACCTTCGACTCTTATATGGTTTCGTTTGATACCTTTAACTATGAAAAAGTCAACAAGGTCTGGTATTTTACTTGAATCCGATGGCCAGTATGTTGGTGATCTGGATGAATAAAACTCACAATTGTATTTGAGGCATGCTTTGTAAAGCCTTCTGCCTTTTGTTGTTATAAGTCTGGATCCCCAATGGGTGTGCTTAGCATTAAAGTCACCACCAACAAGGAAGTTATGTCCTAGTACATTCAGCAGTTCTGTATAATCATCTTCAGTCGGGGAACGCCTCGGCGGGCAGTATATTGATGCCAACTTGAAGTCTTTCTTTTTCATACCAATACTAATTATTGTTACTTGCATATTCTCGTTTGTAAACATAACTTCTTCATGGTGTTTTAAGCTCTTTTTTATGAGGATTGCCGATCCACCTCTAGCCTTATCAGCTGGATGAGGAGCGTGGTAGCAAATATAGTTTGATATTAAATCATCAAGAACCAGCCCACTTGAGAAATGAGTTTCGGACACCAGACAAATATCTATGTGTTCGATGTCTAAGAAGATTTTTAATTCTGATAAATGGTGTAAAAGACCGTTTGCATTCCATGTTCCAATTTTTAGTGTTCTGTCCATCATTGTTTTTTAAGAGTGACTTCTTCACTTAGCCGTTTGATGTTCAAATCCTGATTGTCAATTCTTTTAAGAATAAGTTCAAGGATTTCTTTAATGGAAGTTTCTTCATTCTTCCGCACGTTTTTAACAATCTGTGAATAGGATTTTTTTTCGTCGCTTTTGCTTTTAACAGCTTCCTTCGGAAGTTCTTTCTTACTTTTATCTTCAGCTTCAGGAGTTATTTTTGTGTTTGCTGGATTGCTGGGCTTTATTTCACCGGATGTCGTTTTGCTTTTGGATTTTTGAAATCTTTTAGCAACTGGACAGCCTCTGTAGCTTGCAGGGTGATTACCTTGACAGTTTACACATTTTGCTTTCTGTTCTTTGCTTGATGGACAGTCTTTAGTTGCATGTTTTCCTTCACACTTAACACAAGCAAACTCGCGGTTGCAATATTTTTGGGTGTGGCCGAATGCTTGGCATCGTTTACATTGCGGAACAATTTTTGATTTTCGCAGTGGTTCAATTTTGACTTTTATGCCCAAGATTGATCGAATATTATAGACATTTTCAAGACTTTGTTTGCTGTCGAAAGATAGCGTGAATAAAGGCAGTGATCTCTTTATTATTATTGGTTCCCCAGCAGAGTTCTTAGTAGTCTCATTCTTAATAAGATTGACTGCATCAAGGGCTTGGAAGCCGGCTTGAACAAGGTCTTCTACTAATTCTTTTGGAGAACATGAGGAATGTAGACCTCTGGCTACTACCTTTATTGGTCTTGTGGATTTGTTTTCAAAGGAGTGCCGCTGGATTTTATGTTTGCTTAGTTCCTCAGTGACCAGTCTATAGTCATCATCTTCCTCGACATTGACTTTCCAATTGTCTTTGTTATACGATGTATATTTGCAAGCTTTTTTAGTACATTTCTCAATCATTTTCTTAAGATCTCCAAAATTTGGGAATCCTGTGATCATAATTGGTGGTGGTACAGTTTTTCTGTTGCCTTTAGACAAAGACTTCTGTTTAGCATTGGCTAGCACATTATTTGCATTATTCTTTGTAGTACCCAAGTCTTTTTTATTTTCATTTTTCGAGGTTTGCTGGTTATTTGTATGCAATTCGGGGCTACCTTCCGCTTTTCGTTTTTTAGCAGTGCGCTTATTTCTTTTTCTTTCAGTTTCAAATAAAAGTTCTTCTTCGTCAGTTTGATACACAGTAACAGTATCTTGTTGACTTGTCTGAACCGTAGACTTGTGTTCCTTGTCAAATAGGGACACCTTTTCTTCGAGTCTTTTTACTTGATCCTGAAGACTTTGAACTAAGGTTTCAAGTTTCTTTCTTGCTGCTATTTCCTTTTGCCATTCATCATAGTAATCTTTTGATTTGGTTTGGCAGTTTTCTTTGATTTCTTTGAAACTCTGTTGTCCTGCAGTGTCGATCATTTCAGAGACATTGGTTTCTTTTTGGCTAATGACTTTTACGTCATTTGTCTTAGTTGGGGTTTTCGATGGTGTAACCCTTTGGGAGTAGTTTTTTGGTGGAGTTCTCTGTATTTTCGTACTCCGTTTTCCAAAATTTTTAAGCAATAAGTGGTCCTCCCCAGAATCCGTAGGACCGATCTCTTTAGAGAGTGGATTTTCCAGTTTTGCTGGACTGCCACCTGGGGTAATGAATCTGTTTGTTTTGTTCATTGCCATAAATTTTTTTTTAACTTTTTTTTTATGATACAAATAGGTCAGTTACTTCTATTCGCATTTTAAATTCAGCCGTCCCACTAGGATCAGACGCTGACCAGTGTGCCGCACAATATGTGTCAGACGCTCTTGGATTTATTGTTGAGCTGGTACATTCAGAGTGATATTTTTCTTTCTTTGCTCCTAGTTCCTGAAAAGATAACTCAGGTGACACAGCTCGTGGATCAATTGATCCAACGCTCGTCGTTAGTTGGATATCCAGCGGGCACCACTTGGAGGTGACGATGCGATTTTGCTCCGCCAATGCTTTTTTGAACAAAAAAAATAGTGGAAGTGGTTTTTTGAAAAAGGTTTAATTGGCAAGATATCGAAGCTAAGTGCACTATGTCATCATTTTTAGTTAGTTTATAGCTTATATTTGAATATTTTCGCAAAATATCTTTAAAAAAATTTTTTGGTAATTAATTACAAGGGGGGCCGACCTCAGAAGACATTTTTTTTTCGATTGTTCTTAGCTCGGCCCCCCCGGCCGACTACTGAAAACTACATATTTTGTGTTTTTTTTTCAACTGAGTATGCAAAGTTAACGGAAATTTTATTCTCTTTCGTTCCAACCGAAACTATGAAGAAATATATGCATGGATTCAATAGTCGGCCGGCCTTTAAAAGTAAAGAGAGAACGGTGGCCGACTATTATAGACAACCAATATTCTTATGTCGGCCTACTATGTTTTATATGTAAGCCTAGGATTACAAATGTTAGATCTACTTAAATAACTTAGGTACTAATGTTATTAAAAACATAAAAAAAACAATTGAATTAATAGTTCTTAAGGGGGGGGGGGGGGGGGGGGAGGAGGGGTAGAAAAACCCATAAAAATATATTTTATATTTATCGATGATTTTATGTAATTTGGAAAAATTATTTTTTTGTCACTTTTTTAGATCATAAACTTTAGGCGCGTTTTTCTCAAAACGGAATTTTTAGTGGAAAACAACAGTTTACGCTTTAAATGGCCACCAACATTTTTTTTACGAAAAAAGAAATTATCAGAGAACGTTTAGGGGAAAAATTTATCATAATTTGACTAATTTTTCTTCGTTTTTTATTTTCAAATAATTTCCAGCCTTGTTATGGGGAACAAGGCAAATTGTTTTTTTCTCAAGACGTTCTGGGGGAAGCTCTGTTACTGGCTTATGCTTCAATATTTCTGAATGAAAAAATTACTTTATATTGTGGAAAGTATGCTTAATAAAATGTACGAAAGGTTCGAATAAAATTACTCAATCCATATTTAAGGAAAAAATTTGCAAAAAAAAGTTTTTTTTACCATGAAACCCTTACGCCCCCCCCCCCCCATTAATTTATTAACAGTGTATTTGAAAAATGGAAACACCAAAAAGTAAACACAATTACTCAGAAGATGCACTTTCTTCAGCACTCAAGAAAATTAGAGATGAAAATTGTTCGCTAAGGGAGGCAAGTCGTGAGTTTGGAGTTTCTAGAACCACTCTCCAAGATCGAATCCATGGCAGAGAAGGCCAAGAAAAATGGGTCCCGACCAGCGTTGCCACAATGATACAAGTGTAACAAAAGTGTTACACTTTTCAATTATTTTATAGTTTTGTTACAATGTTACTTTTTTTTCCGTTTCGTTACACTTTTCCCGTAAAAATTTTTTTGTTTTTTTTTTCGTTAAAAAATATTGAAAAGTTTAACTGGGAGCACTTTTCTCTTTCGAACTATTTGTATGTGAATTCTATAGTCTGCTTTACATGGAGACGTTCTTAGCTCGACGTTTTTCGAAAATACGTTAGAGCAAAGAGTGAAAGCATCTTTTTCAATCTATGTTTCTCTTTTACCCTACAGCATTTTCGAATTGCGTCGAGCTAAGAAGGTCTCCATGTAAAAGCAGACATAGTATTTTAGAGGGAACGTACTTAGTTACGCGCCGTTCGGGCAGCAGATGGCGAAGTAGGTCTATCTATTGATGAAAAAAAAAATGTATAAAAACAAAAATGAAATTATTTTATACAGAACTACGTCAGATTAAAAAGAGGTTTGATTTTACTAATGAAAAATTAAAAAATATTGCGCTTCTAGATCCTGGAAAAATAGTTTCTGAAAGCAATTGTATCTTGTCACTATCAAATAATTTCCCGAATTTGTATGATCCCGAAAAAAAAAAGAAAAAAATATGCACTGAGTTTAGAAAGTTACAGTTACAACAAAACTTAAAATATATTGACGACATTGAATTAATTTGGGGCCTTGTTAAATCTTTACAAAATCCACAAAATGAGAAATGTTTGAAAATGTTAAATGTTAAGCTTACTTCACAGTTCCGCTACTGCGAAACGTGTTTTTTCTGAACTTCAATGAAAAATAATAAGGCGAACAAATATGATTTAAAAACAATTGAGGCAATATATTTATTATTATTGTAGTTTTTTTTCAGTTTGTTACATTTTCTTTCCATTTGTTACACTTTTTGAAAAAAATTGTTACACTTTCAAAAAGACCTGAGGCAACATTGGTCCCGACGTTTCTAAGACGTCATCCAGAATTGTCACTAAAAAATCAGAGGGACTGTCAAAAGGGTGAGCGGTTGTCACCGAAGAATTGATACGAAAATGGTTTCGAGAGCTAAAAGAGTATTTGGAAGAAATAGATGCCATAGATTTTTTGGAAGATGCGTCTCGAATCTTTAATGGCGATGAAACATCCTTCTGCTTATCTCCAAAATCAGGAATTGTTTTAGCTATTACAAGATGGAAAGTACAAAGTCTCAGCAGGAAATGATAAGGAGACACTCACTGTCCTTTTTTTCAGATCCGTGCATACCATCTACTTCAGCTTCAATCAGCCCTGCTCTCAGGAAGTATTTATATTATCCGAAACAGTTCGAAACAAACCAGTTCGCGAGAGACCACAGTCTGGCATTTCCTCACTGCCATGGAAAAATTTTTTCATAAGAAGGAAATAGAAAAAGACAAGAAAGCTAAGGTACTTGAGCTTCGAAAAGAGTGAAAATATTAAAGTATAGTTTACTATGAAATAAATTTTGTTTTTTATCAGTACTACCTTTGTTTGAAAATAATTAAATGTAACTGTTTTATTAAAATTGTTTTTTGGTAGTTATCAAATGCTTAACTGCTTCTTAGATACTTTTTACAATAGCAAATAGTATGAAAATATGAACTGGCCGACTACTAGACAACTATGCGGCCGACTATTGAAATTGAACCGACTACTCAAGAATCACACTTTCATCTCAATAAAGGTTAATAACTTGTTTCATTTAGTAAATATACTTAATTCGTATAGAATTTCCAAATCTACACATTTCAACTTATCATCAAAAATAATAACTCTATCAAAAATTTAAAGAAGTCATTTTTCAATGCTAATCAAAGACAAAAAAAAGTTAACTGGCCGACTACTGGTGCCTTCACCCTACATCTTTTCTATTCATTTATATCAGAGATTCCACGGGTCATTTTCAAATTTATTTAAATTGACGGACAAGTCGGAGTTTGAAATCCTTTTGTGTTTGAAACTGAATCATCGCTGCCGGTTGGAGGATGACATACTCGTAATAAACCAAGTTCTTAAACCATTTTGTTTGGCCAGCTGTTTGGAATAAAATGGTGAAAAGGCGCTTAACACTTATTTTGCCCAAAAGAGTCGTTCATCTCTTCGTTTTTGGGTTATGAAGGCACTTGAGAAACAAAACCTTTTTTAGAAAAACCAAGGCAACCGTTTATAGGACCAGGCTCATCCCAATTCTGATTTACGGCGCTGAAGCGTTGTCCTTATCTAAAACGGATGAGGAAACCACTGATCGCTTCGAAAGGAAAGTACCCCAAATGATCTTTGGTTTTGTATGCAAATACAATATGTGCAAAAGAGGATACAACAACGAGAGGTATGAGCTGTACCGCGGCATGGGCATAGCTAGCAGAGTATGCTCAGCAAGGAGTTGTGGAGGGGATGGACATCAACACTTCGGGTTTTCGAATGGGGGAAGGAGAAGACCTCGTGATAGGTGCCGCAATCAAGTGGAAGAAGCCCTCACACCAATTTAGAATGCAAAACTGGAGAGAGCTCGTCTGGAATTGAAGTAGCAAGTCGTTATTCAAAGCTGTTGGTTAATCCCAGATTCTCCCCGAACTGTAGGTAATGCCCACCTAAGTAAGGAAGTTCGTTTCTGGAAAAACCAGAGCAAGAACACATTATAATTTTCAGTTTCGGTATTTTAGATGAACACGATTAGGATATGCAATGCACTGACTTGTATCAAAATGGATACGCCCAAATGGAGCAACTTATGAAGAAAGGTCTTACCTATATATGTACTTTCTTGCAGTAACTACAGGATACTGGTCTCGCCCAATTTAAAAGAAGCTACATTTATTAAGTGAAAGTGAAAGTCCTACGAGAGTGTAACACATTATTCAGAGGATGCACCAATAGTCAAAATAGTAATCAATAGTTAAAAAACGAATTCCTTACGGGCAGAATGCTTCCCGCCTAAGGAATTAAAGATGGGTGAAGTGGTGGGTTGACAGTTCTAGATGAGCTAACGGCATCTCTTAAATTTTGAAACCAAAATAGTCCACGGTTCCGTATTCGTGGTTTTACGTGCAAGGAGCTATAAGTACTCAATCACTTAGTATAAACCTTAAAAGTAAGGTTCCCTTACGTTCCTTTCATAATTGGCCTGGAGAATCAACAATTCGTGCTGTTATCACCAAATTTCGCATCAAATTAACTGTGTTATGTGGACATAAGACCATCGACTAGCAAGCGCACAGTGCATTCTGAATAGAATATTATTGAAGTCGTAGCGTCCAATGTTAATGAGGATCGTAAAATGTCGATTTGTAGCCTCAGCAATTGGGCATGTGTTATTCAATCACAAAAAATTTTAAGTGTCGATTTGTGTTTAAAAGCCTGTAAAATTCAATTTCAACAAGATTTGAAGCCAAATGGACTACCACAAAGTCTGATTTTTGGTGAATGGGATTTAGAACACCTACCTAAAATCTACTGTATTATCAAAAAACTGTGTTCAGCGATGAGGCTCACTTCAGGTATGGATACGTAAATAAGCAAAAAAAAAAAATTGATTGATAAACAGCGGCATACCTCACAAGAATAACTGATGCATTAAGTCGACATTTTGGTGAGGTTTATGGGCTCTGGGTGGCATCATCGGTCCACTTTTTTAAAGACGACCGTATAAGAAAATTTACCATCAAAGGTGTAAGATATCGAGCCATGATACACGTCTTTTTTTCTGCCCTAGTTGGCTGAGTTGAACTTGGTTGACATGTGGGTTCATCAAGACATTGCCACATGCCACACAGCTCGTGAATAAACGGACATGTTGTAGCATGAACTTGTTACGCAACTTAACTCTCGAAATTACTGCTTAAAGAAGTGAAAGTGGAGCCATTACGATTTATAAGCCCAAGTCTAAAAACGGTACCTCCCGTAGTTCATTCTATCACACCACCTTTTCCAAATAAATGCATTGTCACAAAATGTTGATTTCAGAAAAGGTTCGTTATATAAAAACGTTCAGTTGAAGAAGTATTCAAGCGGTATTTGTCTGATATTAGCGATTGAACTTTTCTAAATGAAAACATGATGACTTCGTAAGCAAGTTACACATCGTATATAACAATGAAAGATACACTTTATCTATTCTTCAGCTTACTCATAACACTGACCTTTCTGTGGTGCTCTGGTTAGTCTCTCTCCCTGTTACATAGGAGTTCAGGAGTTCGAAGATCGAGTCAGAGAAACATTCAACTGTAGTTTGATGGATGTCGCCATTCGTGAGGAATTGGCAAATTCCCCGAAAGTAATAACATTGCCATGAAATGAAAAGTAAATTCTGGCTTCCCTGTTCAGAATCGACAAAAAATTGCAGAACCTCTTTATTCCTCAACTGCACAATCGTTGAGATTGTTTAGCTGGCTATGACTCAATTAAAGCAGTGAAGTTCAGAGACATGAGCTAGTAATTCTTAAAAAGAAAATATAAATTTGAAGGTCCTCGCAAGTTTTAAAGAAGGTTGCATGAGTTACTTGATCTCGATTATTTTCAAAAGTCAGACGTCTCCGACACAAAGCTCACATTCTCAGTATTTATTTCTTATTTGAATCCTTTTTCTAAAATACCCTTTAATATATCTAATAAATATCTAAGAGTCTTGTAAGTATGAACCTAAATCTATACCTTCCTTTGTACCTTTACCTTTTATTGTTTGCCCTACAAATCCACACATAATCCTGCCAATTACGTTCGCTCAAACACAAAAAAGTCGACGTATTCTTATCAATTCGCAGATCAAACACGAAACATCTGCCACTTCTATTTCCACCTTTTCTCAATAATATTTCAACAGCAACACTAAAAATCCAATAAATACCACAGTTTTATTCTCAGAGAACGGCCATTCGATGTTTTGCGCGGTTAACATCTTCAAATTCTCTAAGGACTACGCGCACCATCCCAATTTAAAAATTGCCCAAATCTCCGTTCATCTTACAAATCCAGAGAAAAAGAAAAAAAGTCCCAACGAATCGGTAATCCTTTCTCCCCCAGCCAACACTCGTTTCCTGCATCCCTAAATCCAACAATCGATAAATAGAAATCTCTATTGCTTATTGAAGATGTGCAGGACGGTCACGGAGTAGGGCTAATAAAACGAAAATGCGATCCTAATTTTTGAGGAATCATAAGTAAAAAAAAATTCAATGGAAAAAGGACGCGAAGTCGCGCAACATAGCACCTTTCGTTCATATATCGCAATAAGAATTTGTGTTTTTTTTTGTGTGTTCTGTTGTTTGCTTTAAGGGAAGCCTGCTGTGAGGCCACTAAAAACGCTGTGAGGGTCGAAACCCTCATGGATTGATTCTGCATTCGCAGAACATGTCAAGCGGAGTTAGTTGTCTCATAGGACTGATGTTTCTCGTTTTTTGCGGAGCCATTTTCCGCCGAATTCAATTACCAACACCAAGATGGATATGCCTTCTCATTGTCAAGGAATGGAAGCGTGACGAAATAAGTAACTCGTAAACGCATCTCTATTGAACAACTCACAATGACTGTCCTAATGCAAGTCATTGTGGAAAAGGACATTTTTATGGGATGCGATTTGTATGGTTTCGCATTTAATTGCAGGCAAGCGGCAATAAAGCATATCCTACTCTGTACTCGTGCATTCGTTGGAACTCACATGTATACTGGTTCCAAGTGTCCATAAAACGGACTCCTTAACGTCATGAAGGAGGAGTGAGTCCTAGTGGGCTTTCTTTAATATGCATTGGCATGTCAGAAATATCCTTGAAATTGACAGGATGTTCGCGGTGATTTTATGATGGACATTACCTACTGATTTTATAGCCGTCTGGAGGATGCCTTATTTCTATTTACAGGACCTTGTAAATCAATCTCTTGTCGTAAACTATACATTCACATATATCGACTATAAGGACTGATCGCATTTATGGCGCGTACTAAAACGCGGAAAGTGTGTGCCCGTGATTTTATGGCCTCTACGTGTGATTTACAACTACCTGTGTGATTTATAGCTAAAGTATTTGAATTGACTTTAGGACAAGTCGTAAAGCGATTGTGGTATGATTTTCTCTTCCGCGAAGTTTTACGATAAATTGTTTTTAAAAAGGTCGCTGGTTGCCTTTTCCTTTCTTTTTTTTAAACAGGATATTGTGCAATTGGTGTTTGTTCAGTGGATGCTTTGTTTGTTTTGCTCAAATTGGGCTCACAACCTTGAATTGGATTTTATATCTGTTTTATTTTTTCTTCTCTGAATTTTTGCTATTGTATCGAATTGGAAGGAGCGTTCTACAAATTAGAGGGTTTTGTCGTAAATTTGACATAGCCATTGTGAAGTATCACACCACTTATTGGAAGTGTAGTGATATATGAGTGAAGTGGGTTTCCTATAGGCTTCTGGTAAAGATAAAGTAGGTATTGCGATGTTTTATATTGCAGTTGATTATGATTTTAATACTGTGTTTTACTTTCAAATGTTTACTGAGTTTTGCCTATATATTATGTTTAACGTGAACCAGATTTTAGCTTGGTGTACTTTGTATTTATAGAAGCTAAAGATTGTATGTAATTCAAGAGCTGAATTTTCATCTCAAAGGTTTTGAGATTGAATTTCTTTTAGATGAAAGCAAATTCTATTTTAATCTTCTTACTAAACTTTTCTTCGCGAGGTTTTGAACCTTTAATGAATTTAAAGTTAAATAACTCTGAAGCAGCTGGAGAGACTTTTTCCTCTAGGTAGTCAGGAATTGTAACAATGATCAGAGGACTCAAGATTCTTCCTTGGTGAGCACCTAGTGCAACTTGGAACGATTCAAAGACTTCAGATGAGCCCTTAAGTTTTGTCACTACTTCTCGTTCATGTTCATGACCTTCGAAAGGCTTCTCGATCGAACGTTAATGATCTAGGCAATTACTATACTTTCAAATCAGGTCAGGATCATTCAGGTTCTTTGGAATGCATTTGTTGGGGGATATATCCCCCTAATCCCCCCCTATCTACGCCACTGTCGCAACTTCGTGCATCTCGTTTTTGTACATTTGTAGAAAACAAGTTTTCATAATTGATTAGTGTGCCTTTAACTTTTTATAAGCTCGGATATGAGAATCGAGAGCTCTATAACCCCAAATTCTGCCATTTTTAAGAAACTCATATGGCTATTTGTCTGGCCCAGCATTTTTTCCTTTTTAGACTTCATAGCTGCTTCATCAACTTCCTCACTGGGATGTGGGATATTTGAGAAAAATTAGATTCTGATTTCAACATTGAAATAAGTCCCGACTTCTTAACCCTAATTTACAAACTGGGGTCCATTTGGACCCCAGAGCATGTTTGAACACTCATAACTTTTTTGTTTTTCATTTTTTTTTAAATGGGATTTTTACTCAGTGAACAAAATTCAATTTTTTATTCATTTCTTAAGTTGAAACGATTATCAGATGTTTACAGATTTTTCTGCAATTTTTTTGTGAAAAGAACCCGTCCACCCGAACTGGGGTCCATTTGGACCCCAGTACTGAAATTCTATGAAAAATCATATTTTTTCTAATAAATAATTATTTTATTTTAAAAGCAGCCTAGTTTATGTTTAGAAGAATTTAACTTGAAGTTGTGGGCAGTTTCGGGAGACATTTAACACATAAGGTTCTAGTGTGGCAAGGGCAACAACATATGCCACATCCATCGCAGGTGGTTCTGGTTTTCTTGTCATCTGCTCTTGGGGAAAGGTGACATCTGCTTCTTTTACAAGAGAACCTTTCAGGGACTGTTGGTAGTTTTTCCTGAACTCTCCCCAAAATACAGAGAGCATCCAATGCAGATTTTCCAATGCCAGATTGTGTTGCAGGTTGGGAACGGTTATTCAATTCTGACTCAACCAGTTCCTCCGCTAGTTCGATGAGTTTATCACTTCTGTACAATTTTTTGTTTCTTCTAGGTGGATTGAAGTGTCGAAAAATGATAACAGTTGCTAGAGCTGCTACGTCCAGTAAGTTGTAGAATACAACCATCGGCCAGCGATTTGTTTTGCGTGTACATGAATAAACTGAGACCATTTGGTCGAATACATCGACTCCACCTTTGGTGCTGTTATAATCCAGTATCATGGCAGGTTTACTTTGATGACCGGAAGTGGCTTTCTCACAGTTATGTTGTGTTGATAGCAATACCACTTGTTTGTTTGGCTGCGGAACATAACTCACCAACGCCATTTTTCCAGAAAATCCAAAAATGGATGAGTGGACTGGACGATACTGCTTTTTGTTATTGACCTTTACAGGCTCATTCTGCTCATCAAGAACCTCCTTCGCTACAAAAGGTCTACGCAAATCTCTTTTGTTTTTCCGAATCGTGCCAAGATTAGTGATCTTCTTATCCAGCAACTTCAATGCCAAATCCACCGACACGTAAAGAAATGATCAATAGTGAGGTTGCGTCCAGAATTGAAATATGATGGCATCAACGACATCAGCACATCATATCCACGACCAAGTCCTGTACTTTGGTCAGAGCTACCAGTGTAGATAGAAAACTTCAGTGGATAGCCCTTTGAGCTTTCACTAAGCCACCTAAACTTCAAACCATATATGGCAGGCTTGATTGGCATGTATTGGGGAAATTCAATCCTTTTCAGGTCATAAAATTATTTGATGACCTGACCAAACTGAACTAATGACTATTTTTTTTGAGATAGGCATACCTGCCAGGAACAAATGATGTGGATGAATTTTACAATCAGTAATTACGTACAAAAGACATATCGAAAAGGATAGGCGGGAATCCCAGATTTGCGAAATTAGGCAATTTTCATCGTTTTTGAAATTGAAAAATTTTATTGCTGACCTTCTACATACCTGCATAATGACATCTCTGCTTAAATTTCTTTATCCCTGCTATATATAATACTTAGAAACAATTCATACAATAGCCAGAAGAACTATAACTGAACAATATAAGTCAGAAATCAAAAAAATTTCGAAGAAAAAATCGTGGGGTCCATTTGGACCCCAGTTCGGGTGGACACGACTTTTGCCGGTTTGTAAACGAGGGTTAAATACCTTAGATCATCCTCATGAAATTTTCTTCTTTCTTGAGGAAACTGTATATTGTATATCCTGTATATCACATAGAAAGAAAAGGGGAATCTCAGTATTAGCTTCATATGACGCTTTAAGATACATACATTCATACATACATAGGGTTCGCAACAGAGCAGAGAGCCCCGGGGCATAGCGCAGTTCTCTCAACCATGCATTGTGAGAGAATGGAAGGGACCTAAAATTTTCTTCGGGTTTTAAACCGCTAATGAAGAAAGCGCTTTCCTTTGCAACGAACTTACTCTCGGAAGACTTACCTATTATTCGTGAAACTTGATACCTACCCGTTTTTGGTTTCTGTTGGGATTCAAACTTCGAACTTCTGGGTTAACAGCAGACATGCTAAACATTACGCCACGGGAACCACAGACGGTTTAAGATGGTAGTTCATATACTTACGTCGGAGAACAGAGAGAGATACAGCTTAAGATTCAAGACTGTTTTGTCTATGTTTTCTGTCGCAGGCCTTTTAAATATTAACGCAGTTAAACCTTAACATTGGTCAATTATACTACGAGAGAGCAGTATATTTCTGATATAGCTTTCCAGATGTTCTGAGAACCCTACTATGATTAGGAGCCTAGAATATCATCTCTCACCATGTCTGTGCTATCTGTAGCCTGAATCGAGAAAATGCGATACAATCTCAGGGAGGAAGGGCTACGGGGTATAATCATTCTCTAAGTACGATTCAGGGAGCGCTGTACCGCACTAGCTCTTTTGAATGTTTGACGAAGAAGAAGCGATTTATTATAACGCAAACAAGTGGAACAGACTTTTCTGTTACGGAATAGCAAAATTTTCGTGCCTTTCTCATAATCTTTGCGGAGCAAACGCTCAGTCTGTCTGAATGCAAGGGAGGCATTTCATCTACGGCTGTGCTATTAGCCCTGTTCACACTGTACAATTAGTTGGACAGACTTCGTTTGATGGAAGTTGGATGGTCTGATGTAGTTTGCGTGCACACTTATCAAGCTTGTCGTCCAACTTTATGTCACATACCCTTCCACTCCTTCCAACTTCTATATTTTCAAAAATTTTTGAAAACCATCCAAAAACTTGGACAAGCGGTCGTCTGATGGGTTCACACTATCAAGCATTGGTCGTTCAAGCCCCAAGTCTGTCCAACTAATTGTACAGTGTGAACAGGGCTATTGCCATAAGTATCAAAAAGCTGATGTAAGCCCTATTAAGGAAATCTGCAGACCAAACGCTGTTTCATGTTCTGAGATGGCTGTCCTTATCTTGAAAGCTCATCAAAAAATTTGGAGATCCGACCCCATTCAGAGAGTTTCTGTACCTATTACTGATGGACTATTTTCGAATTAGTTTAGTATAACTCATAGTACAAACACATTAAGATAAATCTGCTAGAGGGTTGGTTATAGCCTAAAAACTTGGTTGTCGCTGTAGACACGAACACTTTTTCCCATCCATTCAATCTTCAAAATGTTGCTTGGATATCATGCGTCGCCATCTGGAAGACGAATGCCCAACTTGTTGTAAGCCATCGTTCTTCACAATGGCAACAGCGCAGCGCCAGCGCCTGATCTGTCATCAGTTCTGTTACTATCCTTGAAGATTGAATAATAATGCATTCTTGCTCCAGATTCTAGAAAGAAACGGTGTATTTTTGTAAATGTTTGGTTGGTCATGTATCGTATAAAAATATACAGCTTTAAAAATTCTCAAAGCTCCAGTGGGATGTCGATTAGAACAGCTAAATTGTTGAGGAAAACCTTGCTGAACAGCTAACACACATTGTTTTTTCAATCCATTTTTGACTAGATTGGGGAGCATTGGAATTAGCAGATTTTTCGCAAATTATTCCTCTAAAATTTTCAAGTTTTCTAAAAAAATGTCTGTGTATAGCACAAAGTAATACGACATATTGCTAAATTAAGACAGTTTTATGTTATGAAGAGAGCCTCATATTAGGTATGGAGGAAATTTCGTCGAAAAGAAGCGGTTATGAAGATGGCCCAGAATATAGAATAGAGAGTCAAGGACTGCGGGCTTCAATAGAACCGCTAGGTGGTTTCGTAACTGCTGGAAACTGTTTATAGAGAATTGATTACATATGACTTCATCAGTCGGTATATAAAATGCTCGAGAGATCTGCGATTTTATTGAAGGAGGGCTCAGGGCTCAGTTGAGCCAGTCTTAGGAGAGATATTTACTTCAAAATTGAACATCAACATCTTTTCCAACGAAATCATCATTTCAGCAGTTTCGAATTCGAATTAAGGTTTCACAATTAAAGCAAGTATGTTGCTCTGAAAAAATTTTGTACCTAAAGCTACCGCCCTGTTTGTTCTGCTGTTTATTTTTTTCTATCTTTTACATCCAAATTGCCACAGTTTCCTTTATGACATAGAACAAGCGACTTGTGTTGCTGATATGAGCAGCTTTTTCCCAAATTATTGAAATTGACTTGCTAATGGAAATGGAATAGGACCTAGAGTATATTTGAAAGACTATCCGTTTTTAAGGTGAATTTCTATTAGAACATCATAGGATGAAATTACTTTCACTCGTAGATAATTTATGGACGAAGTCAGGGAATGAATGGTAAAGTGAAAAGATGTTCTTCCCCTTCACTGTCCCATTTACTTAACCAACATAGCACTTTGTGCTGCAAGTGACAAAAAAATATAAATCGGGAATGGAATCGGTCATTCAATTTTTTTTTATGGATTCTTAAAAGCTGCCTGATACATTTTCAAGTTTGGAAGTCTCATCAGTTTTGTAAATACGCATATACATCAGAGTACACATTGTTATACCCTCGTCTACAATCAACCATCCCCCACCCTACTCCCACCTTTACATTACGACAACAACAACTGTGTGTTCGCCCTCAACAAAACGGTCAAAAGTAGAAAAATCATCCAACATTCACGCCCCCTTAGAAAAGTGCGTAAATGTATTACATTTTCCAACAAAAAAAAAAACTCTCACATCCGGTCCTAATTTCATTCAACGTAAAGTGAAAGTGGAAAAACCTTCTCCACGGATAAGCATCACCCCCAACCCTAAACTCATCTAAGCTTCTATCCCAAATGACACATGAAACACCACCGACCGTCCGACCATCCGACCGACGACCGACCGAACACCCCTCCAAACACACATATGAGTATACGCATGATACTCGCCGCTACCGTACTACAACCGGGAGACCGATGCTGGATAAGGTCTGGAAAAATAGTTGTAAGTGGGTATAGGGCAAGGGAAGAGAAAGGAAGAAAAAAATATCCAGTACATATATAAATAAACCTTTTTTGGGTGAAAAATGGCCACGGGCGACGCGCGTTACAGCACAACTTAACTAATTAGACTCAACTCACATGGGGAACTATTATTTACAAAATAAACTCGTATGAGCGTGTGTTCTGTTCATAAGTGCGTATTGCGAATATCACGCACACACTTAAACCAGGACAGGACATAACATATAGTAGTCCCATTTCCGAACAGAAAAAATATAATGCTATCCCAACCTTCAGGGAAATATACTCCCGCGCTAGATTCGACGTCCAGCACAAGAATGGTGTTTTCAACCCTTGTATAGAAAATTTAAAGTGAAAACCCCTGTACCGAGAACGGGACGGTCGCCCGTTCGGCCAGAGCTGACGAAGAGTGGTGGTGGTGCGAGGTGGTGGGGTGGTGAGTTGGTGGCTAAAGTGCGACTGGGGTAGAAGGGTAGAATGAATAAATGCTTGGTCCCCGCCGCGATATGTCCTCACATCACGTATGGTTTCGCATCGCATGGGGGATTTGCAAAGTTTTCCTCGAATTTCTTCGCGTTGTTGCCGCGTGTTCCTGTCTTTCTTCTTATTACGCTTATTTGGCGCGGGTTCTATTGTTCTACACGCACACCATTGAGCATCGCACTTTGGGACCAGGACTCACATGCAGATCCGTGCGGAATGTGATATGCCATGCCAAAGGGGGTACAAATACATGTGATGATTCAGTTTTTTTTATATATTTTTTTTATTTTGTTTTTGTAAGTCTTACGGTCGACCCCTTAAATTCAATGGAAGCGACTCAATTGTGTCAACCCTAAGCGGCGGGAGACGGCAGTGGCGGCAGTGAGGACGAAAAATGACGACTTGCTTGCTTGCCAAGGCACGGATGAAGACAACTACGGCCACGGACGGCTATCAGTCGGCAGTCGGGTGGTTGAATCGCTGGAGGCAAACATGTGCATGAGAACTAAAACCCAATGTATTTGTGTGTAGGAGTAGGTAGGTATATCGCGCTTATTATGTATCATTATAAGGATCTGTGAACTCCGTGTCCCGTGTTTTTGCAATGCGAAAATCTTTTTCACGTTTTTGTTTACAATTTTTTTTTGTTTTTTTGTTATTTGCCCCGTTTTTTTTGTTATGTAGGTATTTGCTTTTGTCCTTTTTCGCCCATTTAGTGACAGACCCATGAGCACACAGTTACAATGAGGAGGACAGAGATCCTGTAGACGACTTTCGCGTAATTTGAGATTTTCTTTTCTGTCCTAATTTGACTCGTTGCGACAGCGACATTGATGTCTCGCATTTCGCGACGTTCACGTTGGTTGTTAGATTGGGGTTGTTGAACGTTTTTGTTGGTTAATGTGTTCGTTTTGAATAAAAGAAAATAAAAGAATGCCTGTCAACCTACTTCATATGCGTGTGGGCAGACACACATGAATGGACACTATTATGAATATTTTAATCGAAATAATTTTGATTCCGTAGGTGTTCGACAATCAACAACATTTTGGGGAGCTTCAAAGTGATGTTTATAAGGAACAAGTTTAATCTTAATTTCTGCCTCCCACCGCATCGGTAAGAAAGAAGCAGTTTCGATTTCTATGCCTATTTGACCTGCTTCTTAAGGTTGCTTGCACTAATAATTATCCATTGGTTCGCACTGTGAAACATGGAGAAACCGGTGGATACCTAAGTAGTAAGAAGGTATGTTTAGTGAATGTGCAAGTTGGACTTGAGGAGGTAGGTATTTCGGATAAATTTTTTTTTCATTTTAAATAGAAAGGTCCTGAAAAAATAACCTCTAGAGAAATGGCCAGCCTTTACATTTCCAAATATGTTGGTACTCGGGGTGTTTCGTACATTCAGTGCCAGTTCAGCAATGTTTTACTTGATAAAGTCGTACGTAATTTGCCATTTCGCTTTTAAATGCCGTCAACGTGAGTAGGTTAAGGGAATTTACTTATTTAGAAAATAAAACTAATGGAAGTGCATGAAATAAATAACGTTTATATTATATAAAAAAAAGAAGGTTCATTTGATTACATATGCATTACAGAATCAATCTTCTGTTTTTGTTTTTAAATATATCAACTACTTCATCTACCTCAATATCTATCCCGTAGTAAATATTTATAAGAGCCAAGTCGTTCAGTCTGTTTTCACTCGTTGTGTTCCGCAAGTAGTTTTTAAGTCTCCGTAGGCTTGAAGAAGTCCTTTCTGGTGAAGCAGTGGAAACAGGTATGGTAGCCAATATCTGTAGCAACGTGTAAATAATTGGACGTAATGTTTTATCGCACTTATAGAAGCATTCCAAATCAGATTTTGGACTAGGGGAAGAGATAGTCGTAGCTGCTTTCTACACTTCAAGTTCTGCTTTGACGACGGATGTATGTACTTCTTTCGGGTAGCACTGCCAAATAAATAAAAAATTGCGTCTTCGATTTCAGAACTGACTGCAAAATTTGAAGGTAGTAGGTACACCAGATGATGGCAATACTACTTTACGGTGTTTCGCAAACCTCTCGGTTAATTGGTGACTTGTGTGCTTTAGAAATGGGACAAATAAATTGATTTTGTCTTACGTGTATATGTATATCCGACGCAGAAGTGTTAGAACGATTAAGTTGCCTTCCAACGATAGGTGTCATTTGCAGTATACCACCATTTTCATCGAGCATCACCTTTGCTTCTTCATATAGATAACCGTACTTTTTGACAACTTTATTTCTCAAAAGTTGCAAAGCATTAATAACTTTACTCGCGTGACTGAATGCTGTTATCAGTGTTAACTGTTTGCAGTTGATTTGATAGCGATAATGTAAAGCTCATGACTTTTTGAAGAATCACTAGGCACATAACATAATTCGAAGATCGAAGTGTGTTAAGCATTTGAACAGCTTGCTGCGATGTTTCTTTATTGTGGCTAATTTGGAGTTC
Source organism: Melanostoma scalare (assembly GCA_949752695.1). Taxonomy (NCBI): domain Eukaryota; kingdom Metazoa; phylum Arthropoda; class Insecta; order Diptera; family Syrphidae; genus Melanostoma; species Melanostoma scalare. Next base: position 224,262,916 of record OX456985.1, on the reverse strand, counting down.
TTCGAGTGCATTGACAATAGCTGGATAGATTTCCTTAAATCGCATAACGGCGTCATGCTTGTGAACCCACCGTGTTTCACACATTGCCAGCAGGGTTTTTTGATTTCCAGCCGGTAATAGGTCCCGAATTACCATTCAAAGCAGCAGTGCGCTGAGCAGAATGTCTAAGGTAGAAACCAACAGACTGCACGATCCTAACGCAATTTCGCACATCTGCTTGTGAACACGAGTCAGCAATAGCAAGGTTGAGAGAGTGTGCCCAACAATGTACATACAGAGCTAAAGCACATTCTTTACGAATATACGCTTGGGCACCGTACAAATACCCACACATTATTAGATATACTCTATGGTTTTAATCTTCTTAAAACAAAGCGAATCTCAGAATTAGTCTTATATGACCCACAACGGAAAAAATTCTCTTAAGGGGGGAAGTTGGTCTAGAATTTTGAAGAATCCGAAATTTTTTTTTTTGTCTTAAAAGGTACTTTACGGGCTTAAAAATAACATACCAAAGGATGGATGCCGGCTAAAAGGTCTAAATGCCCATACTTTCCATTCTGCGGCAGTGCCCCACAGGTATGCCATATGATTTTATAGTACTTAAAACTTTAAACGCGTTTTTCTCGAAATAACTTTTTTTGAACTGGCCGAAGACATAACTCGAGCAAATCTTCACAGATCTATGCGAAATTTTCACAGTACATTCGAAATACCTTTCTCCCGAGACGTACGTAGGATTTTTTTTTATATTGCATAGCTTTTTTAATCAACAATTTTGTCGTTTTTTTATAGTAAAAATTTTAATGTTTTGTTCAAACACCATTTCGCGAGAAAACAAAATATCGAAAAAATCCTACGTATGTATGTCTTTTGCTGTTGTTATATATTCAGGATTTTGTCCCAGGACCAAAATTAAGGAGGTTACATCTTCGACCATGGACCCGTCTAAAAAATAAGACCCCTCCGAAGAAATGGTGGACAGCCGCAATTTTGAATTTAATTGACACGAAAAAATTTGTATTTGTATATTAAAACCTAAATTAAAAAACCTCTATCACAGATTTTCGATTGATCTTTTTGTTGAGTCACAAAAAATTCATAAATTATGCCCATTTTTTCACGCTTTTAACCAGCTTCCAGGTTAGAGTGAGAATCCTTTTGGAGAACCAATCCTTTTGGTTTGAACCCCTTAACCCCCCTTCCCCTGGCTACGCCCATGACACAGATACTGATGTAAATTTTTTTCCAATTTGAAGATTGAGTGCAAAAGACGAAACGTAGCTGGATAATGCATTCCACATTGGTGTTGTTCGACTTATGAAACTCTTCATTAGACTGGATTTGGTTTTCCGGGTAAAATAATCAGGATTCCTAAAGGAGTGATTATCACCCTTGAATTATTGGTGGAGGTAAATGTAACTTTCTAAAGAACTGGAACATGTTTTTAAAAATTGACGACTTAATATGGAAACACAATACACATTAGGACAATGTTGCAAGCACTACCTAGTTTATTTTTTAACGATGTTTCTATCTCCAATCATTGTAAAGACTCTTCTTTGAATAATAATCTAGGTATTCAAACGGTTCAAGTAGAAGAAAAAACCATGACGAGGGAGCGATAGCGCAAACATGGGAGTTACATTGCATCTTCATTCTCCATTTTGGAATTTGGAAGCATTAAATTCTACGCTGTTCTTATTCCCTCTATCAAGTTCTGAATTTAAAAAAACTAAGCAAACAGTGTTCTTCTGGAATTGGGTCTGAAGAGGAGCTAGACATAATAAATACAAGACAAGAATCGAATATGAGAAAGAGAGTTCGTAGTGAGGTGTAACGGAATTGACATTTTGAGAAAATGGGAAATGAAAATTGATTTCATATTAAAAAATATGAAAGTCTTAAAAATAAATTGATATTGTGGGACAACAGAGCTCGGTTCATTTCTCTCAGTTATACCTTGTGACAAATGGAAGGGACCTACAATTCCGACCATTTTCCAATACTTCAGCTATGCAGTGACAGCTTAAAATATCACCGCAGTGCCTTTCCGTTTGTCGAAAGGAGTAATCACATATTGACAGTTGACATCAAAGTCAGTTTTGGACACATGTACAAAGCCATTGAACATGGCCTAAGAAATATGGCTTAAAGCAGCATTTAAACCTGCTCCACTTTTGAAGAAAAAATAAAATCTACGCCAACGCTCCGATTTATTGAGATTTGCTCCACTTTTTCCTCGTAGAAGAATTTGGATACTTAAACTCCAAAAAATCACGAACTGAAATGCTTTAAATTCAAAATTATAAATAAATAAATGAAAAAAGCCATAGCAATAAAGCTCGGAGATTCTCGGAGCTTACTTCGCAATTCAAGGGACTTCAATTTTATGCCGAATTCGAACGGCTAACTGAGATGGTGCTTTTCTTGGCAGTGTTCTTTTGACTTGTCAGTTCTTCGCGAAAGGCAAAACGTGCTTGGATAGTTTCCGAATTTTTGACATAACTTCGGTCCCTCACAATCCACACCAAAAAATTGTAGAAAATGATGAAATTGCAACTCCGATACAGCCATTAACACCGCGCAGATGGATAATAACACGGTTTGGAGTATACAAAAGACTTATTAAGCCGTAGGCTGTGTGTCATAGCACCCCACTCTACATGAGCCAGAAGTTCTCTTGTCATCAATCTCATTAAAAAAATATTTGGTTAGCATATGTAACACCGAGGCATAAGCGACCGACGACGCGCTGGGTGCTTCATTTCAGCCAAAACTTCTTTCAAAAAAGCAAAGTTTGGGCACACGCCAATCACTTTGAAAATAAGGTCATAACATTTCCCAACCTTATTCAAGCGTAAAGCGAATAATTTTACTTGGCTGATGTATTGACTTTCTGTAAAAAAAAATCAAATGAATAGCTGTCGAAATAACCTAAAATTTAAAAAGAAAACCTTAGATAACCAACCCTTTACTTAAATGTACTTTTTTGAACTTTACTCCTCTTTTTTTCAATTTTTCTCCGAAGCTTTATGACTGAGGTTCGGACCCAAAAACTCAAAAAAAGTTTGACTTTTATTGTAGAAACTACGGGCAAGTATCTATTTACTGAGAGGGAAGTGATCGGATATAGGGTTGAAATACATGTTTCAATCAAATAATTAAAAAAAAACAATTGTTTCTAAAAAGTTCAAGTATATGCGACCAAAATGTCAAGTCTTCAACTTTTCTACTTTAAAAACATACCGACATTTGGCCTCTTGATCATACAAATTTATCGCCAATTTCCGTTCCTCTTCTACTATTTGCTCTTTTACTCTCCTTTTTCTTTATAAAACATTATTTTACTCAATACAAGAAGGTATTTAAGGCTGATTGGTTAATGACCAATAGCCTTTTAATGCAAATATATTTTTTTTTTGTAATTAAAAATCTGTTTTTTTATTAAACTATACACATATGTATTTGCATATTTCAAATCATTTTATTAAATTTTTAAAATTATATGCTATTGGCAACCCTTAGATTTAAAAGTGATTCTAAAAAAAGCAAAAGCCTTGTGCGAGTCCGCAAGTCACAACCGTGCCCTTTTTTTTAAATATTTTGAAATAATATATAGAATTTCCGCTTTAAACTCCCATCTGTTTTTTAATTTTGTCAGCGTAATAGAACGATGTGACGACTAAAAAGATACGAAATCCAGGCCCTGTTTGTTGCAAATTCTTTTCTTAGACACATAATGCTTCCATATTTCAATTCACGACTCTCAATTTTGTTCGAATTCGTTGTACCTACGTTGATATTCCCCAGAGTCTACACTGTTTTTAACCAAGCGCTACTGGTCGGCACAGGTACAATGCAATGGGTTGAGTTGGGCGGTGGTGTCTCGGAGCAAGTCTAGGCCTTATTGGCCTAAACTATTTCAGAAATAAGAGATTTGATGTACGCAATCTATAGAAGACTAAAAAAATCCGTCTATTGAGTTTTGTTAGAAACAATTATGTCTGCGCAAGTTCGAATAATTAAGAATAATAATTTGAACTTCATAATTCCATTTACGCAATTCTGAACCGAAGTTCGTTGATCTTCAAGAACTGGTTTTTTTTGGATTTGAAATGCACCTTTGTTAATATTTAATGCACAAGATTCAAACGTACTTTCACATAAGTACACGTACACCAAATCAAAACATTTGACGTACACCAGTTTAGAGTTGAAAGTAACTACAGAGTTATAAGTAACTACTATAGTGAATTATTTTATTGAAAGGATATTTAAAATTTTGAGCAAGAGGATTTGTGTTTACTTGCCAGCATACAGATTTTATTAGAGTTTTTTCAAATAATTCTTTTTTTTTTGTAAAAGAACAGAACAGAACAGTAAAGTGGCACACATACAACAACAACAGAAGGAAATTATGTCTTGTCCGTTCTATTGGGCCAGTAAAAAGTCACTTTTGATTCCCATTGAGATTTACATAACGTTTAATGTTCGAAAACATGTCGAAGTAATTTAGGAAAGAATAAATTAAAACAACGTGCAAACAGTAATACTTTTATATCCTTCCTTATATTTTTCTCAAAGATGAAGAGTTAAAAATACTTTGCAAATTTTTTTCATATTTTCTTAATTTCTTTTAACATTTTTAATTTACACTAAATGTGCACTGCGTGTGGTTCTCAAATGCACATTTCATTGAACTCTGGGATTTCAATTTCGTGCAACATGATGCCATTCGATGATTTACATATTCCGGACACAATCAGTACGTTTGTATGTGTATTCACGTTATTAAATTTACGCACCGCGACCGCAGCTTAAGTGGACAGTCTAAATTCTGAAATTTCAAGAATTTCCTTGTTCTATGGCTGTTGGTTGGATAGGATGGGGTTATCATTTTGCCTTCATCGTCGTTGGTGGGCTCGTTATCGCCAGCTTCGCAGTCGTGACCAAGCTAAATTGAGCAATGTCCTGGTGTGATGTCGTTCATTCTTGCGGTCGCAATATGTGTGCGCCTACCCACAAAACCAAACGCACATATTAATTTATCCCCAGCGCCAAGCAGAATTTCATCCTTGAAAGTGCCTGCGGATGCCATCTTGGAAGCAAAGAATCCAATTCAGAGAGCAATTCGAACGACTAAATCTAATCTGTGAAGGTGGCTGCCACCAGGGTTATTGTGGGTAGAGTTTGGGGGATAGATGTTTGCTCATGGGTTATATAGCCTGGTAATGGCACGGCGAGGCTTGCATTCATGTTGGTGGCATAGCGGTCGTGGTGTCTGTAGTGGTCGAATGGCTGTCCATTGTGTTTATTTATAAGTTCGGATGGAATCATTGTCCTTTCGCCTTGGCATCGAAATCCTTTACTTGAAATAAAGCTTCTCGTTGCGAATGTGTCCGCAGATGTGGCCTCATCGAAGAATACAAAGGAGTGTCGTTTCGTATAGTCCTGCATAGAGATGGGTCCAAGTGGTAAATGACCATCTTAGAGGACGAGACGTGACAGGGAAATTGCGATGTCAGATGCACGATTTTGCTGTGAAGCTCACTCAAGAAACACTATCAAAAAAGGACAGACATTTTTGTTCTGATGGCTGTTTTGGAGTGTCCTATAGTAAATTGAGAATGAATGTGTGTGTTTTTTTGGTATAAGAACAAGTGTGCCGAAATGTAAACTCTGGTCACGAAAGAGAAATGGCTGACCATAAATTCTACAAAAAAAAAAAAAAAAACAATTCGAGTAGGTACATCACTCCAATTGCGGTTAAAGGTTTTTTTTTATTGAATCAGGAACGTTAACACCCGATTGTTTAGATACATTTTTCTATACGTAAGGCTCATGTACATATTTACTTGTTTGATGTGACAAATGTATTCAAAAATAAAAGTCCAATGAGGAAATAAGCAGTGAAATTGCCAAAGCTCTTATTTTGGCTAGAGACTTTAGAAGTATACATATGCTTATATACATAAAGTTTTGTATTTTTAACCGCAAGTTTCTAATGAAAACGTAAGCTTTGCTATCTTCACACAGTGAAAAACATCCTTTTTATCAGCTTATTCACATATTCAATTGATAGTGACTTATGTACATATTTCGAAAAGCTAATCTGTTCAAAAAAAGACAGGAATAAACTGAATGAGACTCCTATACTACATCAAGGATAGAGGCCGATTTTGGATACTGCTAATGTCTGAATATGCGTAGCCACTTTCAAAGTCAAGTAATGAAAAAAAGTGGTTTATACACTAAGTTTAAACACATAATTCTATTCCATGTTTAGGTGGAGACTCTAAAGAAAAGTACCAAAGTAATATTTCTTAGTTTTTCTTAGATTATACACAAAACTCGTAAGATGCGCATTCGAGTGTCCTTTTAAATACTCAAACCATACAAATGTTGTGTATTTTTCCTGATTCCTTTGATCATGTATATTTCTGTGGGGTGATGTACTAAGTTTCCTCCCGCCGCTTATGTCAAGGATGATAATTTCAATTCTTATTGGTGGTACATTTTGACTCACTTTTTAGACGCACGACACAATTCGCTTTCAATTAATAATTTCGTAAGCACCCAAATTATACCATGCGATATACGATTATCATTTTTCCCCGCAAGGCTTGTGAAGTAACTAAATTGAATTGAATTGAATTTGAATTGAAGCCTTGCAAATGTTGTTACTGGGTGAAGCACATGTTTTTCTACCCTTTTTGCAGCCATTTTCTTCTTTTTTCCTTATAGGGCCGAAGCTTGGTGACCTCGAAGTAACGCCAATTCTCCTATACTTTGCAGTTTTGATCCGGGGTTCACCGCGTTGACCTCAGCTCGAGCTGTGGACAATTCTCCCGAGCTGGCTTCATATCTGAAATGAGCAAAATGCTGATGTTGTTAGACTCGTTCATACGGAGTACATTATCCGATATTGCCTTTTTGCCGAAAATCTGCATCTCTCCTTTTAACATGACAACACCTACTGAGGAGGTCATGCTATACTTTTTGAAAGATCGTGTTTTTGACGTTAAGGCTTACCCTGATCATTGGTAGTAATCACTTTTGGTTCTAAATGGTCAAGCCCTATTTCTTCTGGGAGTAGACATCTTTATCTCAGTTGCCATCTATTTACTTTCATTCTTGCGGTATATTGCCCAACATTGTTAACCGTTGGTGGCCACACAACCACAGTGAAGTCATCCATTCAGGAAAGAGTGCATTTTTCTATTGCAGAAGATGACAGAGCTTTCTCGCCACTTCATTACTCATCACTGACTACGAGACTATAAAAGGCCGCAAACATGCTCTAATTTTAGTCCTTAGTCAGCTAGTTGCATAGTAACTTTGTCCTTGTATATAAATGTCCATATGTGATCGAAGTTGCGGAAAATGAATTTAGTTTTTACTGTGGCCCCAAAGCTCCACGCTTTCTTTCAAATATACAAGTTAATGTGCAAGCTCTCGCTTCTCTAAAGCTCGGAAAGCATCTGAAATTATTCCAATTATTAAAAATTCAAGCTCAGACGCTACAGAATATTGTCCAATTTCAATACTGCCGTTACTTTCGAAGTCATTTGGATGCTATATGTGTTGTCAACAAATTACCAATTTTTGAGATTCCAGCAACCTGTTAACACTTTCCCAATCAGGTTTCAAACCCCATTACAGTTGTAGGGGAGCGCTGCCTTAAATTGTGGTGCCATTCGAGTGCGAATAGATAAAAACGTGTCAACTACTTTAGTCCTATTAGACTTCTCTAAGGCGTTTGGTTCAATCAATCATAGAATACTTTCAAGTAAGCTTCAGTGTTTTTTGGATTCGAAAGCTCAGACATTATTCTTATTAAAGAATATCTGATTGGAAGATCTCTGGCGATCTTCGCAAACTCTGAAATATCTAAGTTGTTTTTCACTTACGGTGGTGTCCCTCAGAGCTCAATCTTAAGTCCTCTTCTTTTCACAATGTTCATTAAAGACTTACCCATTCGTGCTCAGTAATTAAAATACATATATTATGTATGCTGACGATGTGGAGATATACACGAGCTATTATCTTGGAATGGTCAAAGACGCAACTGCTCGGATTAATGACGAGTGTATAGTTCACTGGTCGCGTAAAAACCAACTAAATCTAAACTCAAGAACATGTCAGGCTTTCGTCTTAAGCTGTTGACACAACTTGTTTCCCTATGTGTTAAGGGGTATTTGTATTTGTATTTTTCGCTTGTTTAGTTTATTTAATTCTCGATATTTCTCGCTTCGCTTTGTATTCGCTTCGTTTAAAGATCATTTGGCCATTGATTACTTTATATTTGGCTCGTTTCAACAACACCACCAACAAGCTAAGGAGACCTGGTTGTGGGATGATGAAGCTAAAGCAGTGATTAGAAAGAAGAAAGCAGCTTTCCAAGCTTGGTCGAAGTGCCCCTCAAGAAATACAAATGAAAAAGCGCGTCTCAAAATGGAAACGATGTCTAAAGTTCTGATTCCATCTTCCCCAAGTCTATTAAATTCCCAACCCGTTTTGTCTACCCCTGATTGTGAAAACTCATTCTCGTTTGCTTTGCATTGATTATTGTGAGCTTTTGAATGCTGTCAAATCAATTAAATCTAATGCTATTGGTCCAGATGATATATCGCCAAAGTTCTTGAAAATTGTACTTCCAATTGTTCAAAGTTATCTGCTTCATATTTTCAACTATTGCTTGTACAGTGGATACTTTCCAAACGTATGGAAAAATGCTAACGTTATACCAGTCCCTAAAAAAGCAAACTCGTCCAATCCTTCGGATTACAGACCTATTAGTATTCTGTCGTTTGCCTGTAAGGTACTTGAAAAGATTATGCATGACCAAATTCAGAAATATGTGAATGATCGTGGCCTGCTTTCGAAATGGCAGTCTGGGTTTCGCAATAAACATAGCTGTGAAACCGCAGTTATCAAAGTGACATCGGACATTCGTCATGCTCTTGATTCTGACAATTTTGGTGTAATTGTTCTTCTAGACTTTTCGAAAGCGTTTGACTGCATTAACCACTCCATCCTCCTCAATAAACTCAAACAGAATTTTAATTTTTCTAATTCATCAGTGAAAATGCTATATAATTATCTAGCGAATAGAGTTCAAAGGATTAAAACTGAAGCTAGTATCTCAAATCCCTTAATTACCAACCTGGGAATACCTCAAGGTTCGGTTTTGGGTCCTCTGCTCTTTTCAATGTTTATAAATGATCTCCCTGACATAATTTACAATAGCCAAGTTCATTTGTATGCTGATGACGTTATTCTTTATATTTTTCGGCCTATTGGATTGATGGAGGACTGCATAGCTAGACTTAATGATGATTTAAGTCATCTTCACTGTTGGGCTGTTGAAAACAGCATGAAACTTAATCCTTCTAAGTCTGAAGCTATGATATGCACTAGATATGCGTGTAACCCCTTAGATTTCCCTGTGGTAGTCGTTGATAATGAAGTAATAGCTTATGTAGATGATGTAACCTACCTAGGATATAAGATTAAGGGCAATCTTAGTTGTTGTAAGGCAATATCAGATACAATTAGGAAAATATACTCAGGATTACGAAGTCTCAGAATATCCTCTGCATTGCTTTTACCTAACATGAAAAAAAAGCTAATAAAGTCTCTGATATTGCCATACTTTACTTTTAATTGTTCGGTGTATTCTGTTTTGGACTGTGAGTGTAAACGCAAACTTAATGTTGCATTCAACGATTGTCTTCGTTTTATTCATAATATACCCCGACACACTAGTGTGTCTCATTTACGACATACTCTTTTCGGGATAGAATTAGATAAATTTTTAACTTTCAGAACCTTGTTGAGGCTCCATAGCATCATCCATAATTTGTGTCCTGACTATCTTAGAGAAAGATTGCATTTTGCCCAGTCGCAGAGAGGTTTAAAGTTAATTTTGCCTCACTTTTCTCACAACATTGCGGAACGTTCCTTTTACGTTAATGCAATTCGTTTGTGGAACTTGCTCCCAAATGAACTGCAACAAACAGCAGCACCGGCGGCCTTTAAGAGGAATTTGTTTTTGCACTTATCACACCACCCTCAATAATAACCTATTTTTCAATAATCTTATCTTCTTTTTTTCTTCTTAATTGCTAGTTTTATCTATATAGAAACTTCTACTTTTTTGTTTTTGAATTACATCGAATTTTTAGATTTTTGTTTCTAATTAATTTCTTTTCTTTTTTCCCGTAATTTACTCAATCCAGTTAATAATGTTTTGATGCTCTAAAAGATTTATATCTTAATGTATCCCAGTTAATGTAACTATTCTCGAAATAAATAAATAAATAAATAAAATAAATAAATACAAGAGCTGCAGAAAAGAAGCGAAGAAAAAGTGCGCCCAACTTCAAGCAAGAAGCACGGATGGCCTGTATCGAGAGCTGGAAGAGATTTCTGCCCCAGCTGCTGAAGCAAATCAGGCAATCCAAGAGCTAAAACAAAGCAACTTGTATAAGGGAGCAACCATTTTCAAAATAGCCGCTCAGAGAAGGAGAAATGCGCAGGAGATTCGTTCGCCAAAGTTCATAAATGATGCTCAAGGACTGCTACTTGTGGATGACGACAAAATTCTTCACAGGTGGCGACAGTATTGTGATGATCTTTTGAATGAACAGTTTCCTCGGCGCCACTTTCCAACAGCTGTACCTAACTTTACGGAAGTATCCGACGTCACAGTCGAAGAAGTTAGGGAGGCAGTTAAGAACTCCAAAAAAGGGGCAAAGCGATTGGGCCAGACGAGGTACCATATGAGTTTTGGAAAAATATGGGAGAAATTGGGGTGAGATGGCTCACGATTCTCATCTCCAAACTTATAAGAGGTGACAGTTTGCCTAATCAATGGAGGGAAAGTTTTCTTCTTCCAATGTACAAGGGAAAGGGAGATACCAGAAGCTGTGACAACTATCGTTCGATCAGGTTGATGTCCCACACTATGAAGATCGTTGAGCGGGTTTTGGATAGCCGACTGCGGAAAATAATAAGGCTGTCTTATGACCAATGCGGGTTTGTCGCGGGTAAGTCAACTACAGACGCACTCCAAAGTATAATGATCATTATGGAAAAACACCGAGATGCCTTAGAGGATTTGCATATTGTGTTGGTTGACTTCGAAAAAGCATTCGATCGACAACCACGAGATCTGATATGGGTGGCCCTCAGACATCGAGGAGTTCCTGAAGCCTATGTGCGAATAATTATGGACATGTACGAGGGAGCAGTTACAAAAGTGAGATGCCCAGCTGGAGTCACCGAAGAATTCCAAATAACAGTAGGTGTACATCAGGGAAGTGTCTTGAGTCCACTGCTCTTTATTGCTGTTCTGGATTATATGCTCGAAGGAAAAGTAACGGACAATAAAGTACAACAATTATTCTTTGCTGACGATGGAGCCATCATAAGCGAGGATTATACATCCCTGCAACGAGCACTTGACGTTTGGATTGATGTTCTGGAAGGAAATGGGTACCGTATTAGCGCAAAAAAAGACAGAATACCTGTGCTGCCCTTTTTCTGATCCAGACAAGCCAGACATTTATTTGAATGGAAATGTGCTTCCCAAGTGTGAAAAGTTTAAATATCTGGGATCTATGATCAATAGTGAAGCAACTTGTGATGACGACATCAATCATCGAGTAAGCGTAGGGTGGATGAAGTGGCGAGAAAACTCCGCTATCTTCTGTGATCGAAAAATGCCCCCTAAGCTGAAGGGAAGACTCTACACAGCAGTTGTCCGTCCAGCTCTGACATACGGTTCACAATTTTGGACAATGTTCAAAAAGTATGAGAGAAAATTGACGGCAGCCGAAATGAAGATGCTTCGGATGACAGCAGGAGTAACAAAGCTTGATCGAATTAGAAGTACTAAGATCCGTGGAAGCCTTCATGTCAAAAGTACCATCTTGGACAAAATTCAGCACGACCGGCTCAGTTGGTATTGTCATGTTCAAAGGAGAGATCCGCAGAACCCCGTCCAAAAGGCAATATCGTACAACGTTTCAACAAATTCGCGACGAAAAAGAACAGGCAGGCCAAAACACTGGTACAAGCAAATGCAAAAACAGCAGCATTTGGTTGGCCTCAGACAAATTGATTAGAACCATCAAAGATATATCATATTTTAGAAGCATTTTCAGAACCAATTAGGTAGTAATAATATCAAATTTCGAAATATTCGGTACATTGTTTTATTAACAAAAACATTCATTTGAACACCAAAACTGAACATATCTGTTAGAGAAAGCGAAATCATCATGTGGCACGTGCATAGGCCATACCCCTTTCCATAGTGACCTCACGGTCGCTAATTACAGCAAGAAGAAGAATTGTTCCCATAACACAGGCATCTTACACGACAACGTTCAATGTGCAAAATAGCGGTGGTTGCGACCGACAATTAGAATCAACATGATATGCGGTGCAGGCTACCAAGAAGATGCTTTTCGGTTGAGAGTCGCTGTGTTATCGTGTGCCAGATAACGGTGGTTGCGACCGAGAAATAGGAAATATTCATCGCGATCGTACTGGGCAGACGTACAAGACAACGGTGGTTGCGACCGAAGGGTTGCAATGGAAAAAAACCCAAGTGCAGATTCATCATGCCAAATTTGAAGTAGCGGTGCTCAAATTCGGTAAGGCGACAGCAGGCTAGTGCAGCAGCAACAACCTATATATGGCGAGATGAGCATTGACTAGGACATAGTCCATTACGAGCATTACAGCGACACAGTCCACTAACATCAGCAGAGCGGTGCACAGTCTACTAAGAACTTTTGAGCGGTGCACAGTGCGCAGTCCACTATGAGAGCTCGAGCAGCACAGTCGAAGCAAGATGTGCATATATTTTAAATAAAGACCTTCCATTATATGTTAAATTGTGCGTTTTTATTAACTTTCAATTAGAAGTTTTCGTTGTTTTCGTCTTGTTGTCAAACATTCTGGTCCTTCGAGCCGGATAAATTGTGCAAGCGACCTATCTAAAGATAAATTAAAAGTGCTTATCAAAAATATATTTATACATACCTATATGTGGGTAATCGAATGCAAATATTTTCGAAAGAAAAACCTTTTTCACAAGATATCCCTACTTAACGAGAAGAAAAATATAAGAACTTGTGCGAATTCATCAATCTAGGAAGTGCGAATTGACTGAAGTGATCGTTAACTGTGCAGCGCAACCGGACAAAGGTTATTTTGCAGAGCGCAAATAAATTTGAGATATCCAAAAAAGTGCATTGATTCCGTTCGGACTGAAGCGATTTTCGAAGGGTCGACCTGGGTCGCTGCGGTCTTCTACGGTCTTACGGGAAGTGCGCTTTTAATTCAAGCTAAAGCAAGTTGCGCAATATACTGGATCAGGAGACGAACCACGCATGGCAAATTGCAAGGGCCGATGTCCGTCAAATTGCCACATTGGAGGAGTTCTTTGAATTCTTGGAGCGCAGAGCCAGTGCTCTGGATTCTGCATTTTTCGATATAGAGCAGTGTGCAGAAAGGTCAGACACGAAGTTGCAGAGAGGGGTACAAAGGAATGTAGCTGGTTCGAGCGCACTAAAGACGACCACGGCATTAAAATGCCCGCTGTGTAAGTCACCACATTCACTATATCGTTGTGCAGATTTTCTCTCTCTCTCCATTCAAGGTAGGAGCGACAAGGTTCGCAGCTGGAAGCTGTATCCTAATTGTCTGAAGAGCGGACACGTTGCGCAGGCATGTCCTGCCGGAGCTTGCCGGAGAAGTAACAAGGGACACAATAGCATCCTTTGCCCAGAGCAGTGCAATCCGGTAACTGGGTTATCAGTGATAGCGCGGTCAGAGCACAGCCTGCCAACCACTTCAAGAGCGTCAAAATGTCAACCAGACAACTAGCAATTCATGCAGCAATCACATCGAGAGCAACCCATCGAGCATGTGATCCAGTCACACCACCTCGATACGAGCAATCAAAACAACTACAATAGAGATGTAACCAAACATAACGAGGTGGAACAGAGCAGAGCAAATGCAGATCATGCACTACTAGCAACGGCATGCATTAAAATCATGAGCAAAACAGGGCAGGGCATGAGGGCAAGAACACTAGGTTCGGGAAGTCAAGTCAACATCATAACAGAGCAATGCGTGCAAAGAATGGGGCTGAGAAAGAACAAATGTGATACTCAAGCGCAAGGGCTGGGAGCAAGCACAAAGGTACGATTCACCGGAACAGTTACGCTAACTTGCTGTCACGAATAGAGCCTACGTTTGTGATGAGATGCAGCGGACAGATGCGAGCAAATCCGAATCCAGCTAGAGCGACACTAATGACCATGATATAATGACGACGGAATCACCGGATGAGCATCTCAATGAGCTGTTGAGAAAATTTTGGGAAGCGGAGGACCTACAATCACCGATTCCCATGTCTGCAGAGGATGAATGGGTAGAGCAAAACTTTCAGAGCACACATTGGCGTGACACATCAGAGCGATATGTGGTCACTATTACCATCAACTCACGGGCACAAGTTCCAGGGCGATTGCAGTGAGGCAATTCCACCAGTTAGAGAAGAGACTGAGCACAAATTCAAAGAAGTTTCAAGAGCGACAACGGCATCAACATTGAGCGATTAGAGAATGAGCAAACCGCGCTAACATTTCCAGAAGATCATAGTGCTTCAATGTTGGGTCCCGTATGGGACTGCGAAAGAGATGAAATCTCGTTTAAGTTGCGAACGAGCGATGGCAGTGTGTCTACCACCAAAAGAGCAGTTGTCAGTGCCATCGCGAGATTGTACGACCCAAATGGCTACCTGGCACCAGTAATAATTAGTGCAAAAATCCTAATACAGGACCTATGGCGGTGCGGAGTTGAGTGGGATGAGCAAATACCCACATCCATCTTACCTGTATGGAAAAAATACCGCGAGCAACTGACACACGTGGAGGCGATAAGGGTTCCGAGGTGGCTGAAAAGCACGGAGCAACACAAACTGGAGCTCCATGTATTTGCAGATGCTTCAATTAGAGCTTACGCCGCAGTTGTTTACATGCGTGCGACTTCAATCACTGGGAAAACAACGTGCAGAATTATAGCTTCGAAGTCCAGAGTGGCACCAGTCAAAACCATCTCAGTACCCAGACTTGAGCTATGTGCAGCCGTGCTTTTGTGCAAACTGATGCGGCAGGTGAGCGGCGATGTTTACGAGAGCGTGTAGGAAGAACCGTCAAACAATCCTGACCGGGCCAGTGTCACTGGAAGAGCGAGATCGAGCATTATCCTAATGGGCAAGGATAGAACAACTTTGTGCGTATCAAATGGAAGTCAAACAACTCCTGGAGAAATCTTCATTGGTAAGTTTGAGCAGCATACTTTCACTCAATCTGTTTTTTAGAGAAGCGCATCTGAGGACACTACACGGAGGCGTACAGCTGTGCATGCAGTACATAAGGCAAAGGTTTTGGATCCCTTCCCTGCGGCGAGCAGTGAAGACCCACATCTCAAGGTGCATAACATGTTTTCGGCAGAGCAAAACAACGTCCGAACAGCTGATGGGCAGTCTTCCCAAAGAACGTGTCCAGCCCACGAGAGCGTTCAAGCATAGCGGAGTAGACTATGCTGGACCGGTGCAAATAAAAAGGAGATCAGGGCGATCAAAGATAATAGAGAAGGGCTACATTGCAGTGTTTGTGTGCATGGTGAGGAAGCCCATACACCTAGAGCTTGTGAGCAACCTAAAGAGCGCTGCATTGTTGGCAGCTTTTCAGTGCTTGGAGCATAAAACCTTGGTGCGAGCAACACAGAAGTTATGCGTTCTACCTCTTGAAGAGCCAACAGGCGAAATTGAAGACGAGCCTTCAATTTGGGGGGAGGAATGTTAGAGAAAGCGAAATCATCATGTGGCACGTGCATAGGCCATACCCCTTTCCATAGTGACCTCACGGTCGCTAATTACAGCAAGAAGAAGAATTGTTCCCATAACACAGGCATCTTACACGACAACGTTCAATGTGCAAAATAGCGGTGGTTGCGACCGACAATTAGAATCAACATGATATGCGGTGCAGGCTACCAAGAAGATGCTTTTCGGTTGAGAGTCGCTGTGTTATCGTGTGCCAGATAACGGTGGTTGCGACCGATAAATAGGAAATATTCATCGCGATCGTACTGGGCAGACGTACAAGACAACGGTGGTTGCGACCGAAGGGTTGCAATGGAAAAAAACCCAAGTGCAGATTCATCATGCCAAATTTGAAGTAGCGGTGCTCAAATTCGGTAAGGCGACAGCAGGCTAGTGCAGCAGCAACAACCTATATATGGCGAGATGAGCATTGACTAGGACATAGTCCATTACGAGCATTACAGCGACACAGTCCACTAACATCAGCAGAGCGGTGCACAGTCTACTAAGAACTTTTGAGCGGTGCACAGTGCGCAGTCCACTATGAGAGCTCGAGCAGCACAGTCGAAGCAAGATGTGCATATATTTTAAATAAAGACCTTCCATTATATGTTAAATTGTGCGTTTTTATTAACTTTCAATTAGAAGTTTTCGTTGTTTTCGTCTTGTTGTCAAACAATATCCATAATGCATAGTTACATGTTCCATGTTACTTTCAAACAAAATAACAAAAGAAAATATTTATTAAATTTCTGAAAAACCGAACCGATAAAAGCGAAGATAATGAGCGAAGTAGTTGAATGCCAAAACAATAGATTACCGTAGAGACAAAATGCGAAAAAAACAGTTATCGAGATAAATAAAGTCTAAATAATCATTTGTAAGTTCAATGGAAATGCGAAAAAAATGTTAAGATTTCAAAGAACGTTTGTAGCGAAATGATTGAAAATCTAAGCAACAGAAAAACAAAACAGGCAATGCGAAGTAAACAAAAATAATTGTGTCAAAATCAAAATAATGGAATGCGTAATAAAATGTGCGAATCAATAGGCATTAGGCACCCGTGTTAAGTAAGATGGAACAGTGTGGAATAAGGAAAGCAAAGTTAAGAACTTGGGTGTAACTTTCAATCGAACTTCGACCTGGCAATTGGAAGAACACATTATACTCTGAGGATGTTACATAATGTCTTGTGACCGTCTTCCCAACTGGAACCAAATTTATGTCAGCTAAAACTCTGAAATGGTTAAAAAAAAGCACGATATGTCACACAATCAGCTATTGCAAAGTCATACCAACTCTGAAATGGAGACGTCTTAAATGTACAAAACAATCTTCACTAGCTGGTGTTCTAAAAGCTCTGGGAAAGTATTGGAACCACGTCCCTTGAAGTGGGTTATAAATTCAGAAAGAAAAATAGTTTGTCGTTCTTTCATAAAGTGCTCCGGATTTATTAGTATTTTAAATGGGTTAAAATATCACATTACCCGGTACGATTATTACTGAGTGTTTTTCTTTCTGCCATTAACAATTTTTATAAATGGTTTTCATATTATCACATCACGCAAAGGTAATAAGATAACATCCAAGTCTACAAGGTGGGAAACAAAGAAGTCGTCCAATTTTGTTTGGTTCTCTTTTTTTCCTAAATGAGCAACTTCGATTCTATTTCGAGAAGATAACATCGGCAACAGCTCGACATTCTCGGCAGCAGCGGCGATACTCTCTGCAGAACGGGAGCTCCGGGGCCGGCCACTCTTGGCAAACGTCTCGTATTGTCCCATAAGCAGAGTTCACACTGTACAATTAGTTGGGCAGATTTTGCCTTGAACGACCAATGCTTGATAGTGTGCTGTGAAGTGAACCCTCAGACGACCGCTTGACCAACTTGTTGGATGGTTTTCAAATATTTTTGAAAATTTTGAAGTTGGACGGAGTGGAAGAGTATGTGACATAAAGTTTGACGACAAGCTTGATAATGTGAACGCAAACTACATCCGACCATCCAACTTCCATCAAACGAAGTCTGTCCAACTAATTGTACTGTGTGAAGTGAACAGGGCTTATGCTGAAAAAATATATAATAAATAAAGTGTGAACTCGGCTATACTCTTCAAAGTTGGTAGCGCGCAGTGTTTGCGCAGTCGGCCTCGGACGTCCGGGGAATCGGCAACGGAATTCGCTTTGCGCCAACACCTCAGACGAATAGTTACGCAAAAAAATAGACTCGGTTATTCCGTGCTCTTGGGGAGTGCATCGATACTTGTATTCTGCATTTGTCTAGTCTACAAATGTGAAAACAGATTTGACGTTGGCGGCTACTTGCAAAAATGAGAGCATCTTCTAATGAGGTGATTTCTTTTGGCACACCTTGCATAAATAGTTGTGTATAAGCTCAATGATTTGGTGAATTAACGATTTGTAAAATTGGTTCTTTGCTATTTCCCGCCTTGGCCAGATTTTTAAAGCAGACTTTTGCTTGAAGTATATACAGGGTGTCCCGTAATTCGTTTTACATACTTTGGGATATGATTCTTGGTCATATTCTGAGAAAAAAATTGTTATACAGTAAAGTCCGTTTCTCAAGTTTGACATCACTTTTTGACAATTTAAAAAAAGGCTAACTTTGGTGTACCCTGACCTGTGTTAAATTCGATATCTCTGTCAATACTGATGATATAGACCTAATCTTAGACTAAATTTTTTGTAAAAATAACAACCTTTAAGACTGTATTTAAATGAGGCTTCCATAGGTTTAGGGTTGCCAGATTTTCAATTTTAAGTGGTGTTCAAATTTTCTTCCCAAAACAAAGTTTTGACTTTGAGGTCATTTTTTTGGAGAAAATGCCTGATAAACATAGAGTTTCTTTATTTTTTACAGATGAACAAAACAATAATAAAGAAAAAACTCAGCATTAAGTTAACTTAAAAACCCATACATTTTATGATACTTAGAAAAATACAAAATGGGAAAAATTTAAAAAAAAATAAAAAAAAGTTTTTGCTTTGAGGTTTGTTTGAATAAAACAATAATATGATCACTTTTAGTAGTTTTTTTATGTATTTAATACAAATACAATTATAACAAGTGCTCAAAGCGCCCTCCTTCGTTTTGAATCCATGCCAGAGCCCGTTTTTGGATTTCATTGTGGGTGCTGGGTTTTTTCTTTATTATTGTCTTATTCGTCTGTAAAAAATAAAGAAACTCTATGTTTATCAGGCTTTTTCTCCAAAAAAATGACCTCAAAGTCAAAACTTTGTTTTGGGAAGAAAATTTGAACACCACTTAAAATTGAAAATCTGGCAACCCTAAACCTATGGAAGTCTAATTTAAATACAGTCTTAAAGGTTGTTATTTTTACAAAAAATTGAGTCTAAGATTAGGTCTATATCATCAGTATTGACAGAGATATCGAATTTAACACAGGTCAGGGTACACCAAAGTTTGCCTTTTTTTAAATTGCCAAAAAGTGATGTCAAACTTGAGAAACGGACTTTACTGTCTAAAAATTTTTTTTTTAGAATATGACCAAGAATCATATCCCAAAGTATGTAAAACGAATTACGGGACACCCTGTATACGACTTACTTGTTTTTTGTGTCTCCGTTCTTCAATCAGCTTATTCGCTTTAAAATTCGTTACATTTGTCACAAGTCTTTGAATGATACCCTGGGTCTATCTGATTTTAACTGTTCGTCGCCCGAGAATTGTTTTGTCGTATCTCCCAAAAACACAATTTTGGGAAATTGCATTTAAAGGTTTACGTTACTATAAAAAGAAAACGAAGCGATTAAGTTGTTCTTTTTTTAATTAGAATATATTGTGTGGAGTATCTTCTTTTTATTTATGTATTCAAAATTGTCCTAACTGTTTTGGTTTTCAAATTATAGAGCTTTTTACCCAAAATGAGTTTGTCGTATACGCCACCAAAATAAGCTTTTTGTTTCCATCCCATACACGTACGACAAAGTGAACGCACGTACGACATTTCAATATTCAAGCGTCTTGTTTAAATCGTATAGAAATTGGTATGAGAACCAATAAAAAAAAATTAAATTTTCAATGTTAACAATTAAATTTTATTGATTTTATAAAGGTTAAAATAAGAATACATATCTACATCACAAGAGTTTTTGTGTTCATAGGCAAAATCTTGGTGTGAAAAAAATTAACTTGAATAGTAATAAAAAAAATACAATAACAAAAAAGGCATCCTATGACCATAAGATATCAATGATATTTACATTTACAGGTACAAAATTTCATTCACATTTTGGTTATAAAAACTAACGAAAAAGTCATTTTTTGACTATGAAATATAAAATTAGATCTTTGAGATCGAAAATGTAATTTTTGTTAGTAAACCTAACGCTTACATAAGTAACACTGTATGATTTATAAGCACACAATAAATTATTGATGATTTCATTCTTACGCTCTTGATTTGAACAAGGCTTCGTAGTAGTTTTAGTCTACCTTTGGCACAAAAACAAATAAACTTTTAAGATAATTCATTTTGTCATTAAATATAGTTTTGACTTGTTACCTGCTAAAAACAAGACGATTTTGAGAGAACAAATTTGTTGGAATTGCCCTGCTACTTTTGTTTGACTTTTTCTATATTAAAGCTGTTTTATACCCAATTTCTCTTCTGTTTGTTTTATAATAGAGTGTAAATTTTTTGTCCTTAATATGTTTAAGAAACTTTATTTTGCTAAATGGAATTGACGAAAAGTTTAATTGGCCCGCTCTGGTTGAAAATGCTTTGAAATCTGTTGGCAACATTTGAATTAATTTTAATTTTACGTTCTTAAAGTTCATATTTTTAAGATGTCGCATAAGCGAAGGCAGGCTAAATATTTCCAAGCTGCCTCTGGAATTAGAGAATCTTGAATTTTGAATGAGAAAAATCACAACAGTGGACATGGCCTTGTTTTAATTTTTTGGGACGCAGGAGTCACTCCAAAGAGGCAGAACTTCAACAAAAGGATTGTCAGAAAATATTTGATGCAGTATTTTTAAAACTGCGCTGGCAATATCTTTGTATTTATACTTCCTGCACCGCCGCCGCCGCCCCAGTTGAAATATCTATACACGTTCGACAAAAAAAACCGCAATCCATTTTTTTCTCATTTGTCGTACGATCAGTCCTACATTATATGTGAGTAAGGGTATGTACGACAAAGCAATTTTAAGGTTTTATTTTAAATTTCTGATCGTATGTATTAAGCCTATACACTTACGACAAAACAACATTAAGAAAAAAAAAGAGGGAAAACACATGGAATTTTTGTCGTATATGCCAAAAAATGGCGGTTACGACAAAACAAAACTCAAGGGGTGATTATTTTGTGGATATACGACAAAATGCATACTAATTATCTCAGCAACGGTAAGAGATAGGCAAACTCTGACAACAGAAATGAAAAGAGCACCTTTGAAAACATAAGACTGCATATCCAGTTTAAAAAAACCCATTTTGGCGCTTACGACAAAACAATTCTCGGGCGACGTGTTATTTGAAAATAATGGAAAAATTTGCTGCTGACCCTAGTCAGTAATGTGTGAATTCAATGTGAAGGGGCTCACGTTTTTTGGTAATCATCGAAACAAATTTTTGATACAAATCATTTCTTTTAACTGGAATCACACTATAAGAGGAAGATGATAACATATTGGAAATGGAGAACTAGATGCACGTTCATCTTCATCACAAACATAATCAAAGTCAGAACTTCTAAAGGTGCCTATTCACACGTAGATTTTCCAGTTACATCAGCAATTAAAATTTGTAGCTCAATAGTTCGGTTGTGAAAAAGACAGAGAAACATGTTCTTTTTCTTCTACCTTTTTGAGATACTAGCATCGTGATGTTGAGGCTCTCTCACTTAACTGCTTCACACTAGTGATCCGCTCCGCTGAGGTACGCCAACACGGCGCTCGCGCCAGCAAGCAAATATACATGTGATTTGTCATATCGAGCCCTTTCCGTCATTTTATCGTAAGCGACAAAAAGAAAGTTTTATAGAAAGACGTTTTTTTTTATCGTAATTTACATTCAAACGAAAATTGCCAAACAATGTAAACTTTTGAATTGAAGAGAAAAAAATATTTTGTTTAAAATGTCGATTACGATGATTTTGCGGGAAATGCTCGATATAGCAAGGTTCAGACATTTTAAATTCAGAGTGTAGACTGGCACTTAAGGTCTAAGAAATTCTTTTTTTTTTTTTATATAATTTGCGCGCACTTAAGGGATTGTGACTACCCTTAACATGTTAAGTAACACAGTACGAGCGTTAGGAAAAAGGGAGAGAGTTAGAAAGGAGATACCGAAACCGATGTACATTAGTTTTAAATTTTTGAAGATTGTAATGAGAGGGAAAATAGAGCTGGGCAATACATTCCACATTCGCGTGGTACGGCTGAGGAAGGAATCTCTGTATTTGACAGTACGTCCCAAATTGGATTCAGGGGAAACTGATGAGCATTCCTAGAAACGCGAGTATTACGGTTGAATTGTTAAAGGGGAGGAATGCAGCTGGCAATCTCATAAGAGCACTGTCTGTAAAAAAAAACGATAAAATAAGGAGAGACAAGAAACATTACGACGATGTTCGAGTGTCTTGAAAGTTTCAATGGTATTCGTATCTCCAATCATTTTAAAGGCTCTTCTCTGAACACTGTCCAAAAGATTGAGGTGAGTCGAAGGAGCACCAGCCCAAATATGGGAGTTATACTCCATCTTAGGACGAATGTACGTTTTGTAGATGTCTGCCAGGTCATTGGGTGAGAAAAGCCTAAGCACTTTGCAGCGTTTTTGGCGATGTCAAGTATATGGTTATTCCACAGGAGGTGGTTGGTGATGCACATACCGAGGATTGAAAGCTGTTCTGTTTCAACAATGCAAGAGCCACCCATGGATAGTGGCAAGGGTGGTAAGTTTCGTTTCAACGACAAAAGACAGTTTTTGAAGCATTAAATTCTACGCGGTTTTTTATTCCCCACTGGAAAATGCTGTCTAGATCAGAATTTAATGAACTTAACATATGTTGCCGCCCTAGTTCCACGTCCGAAGAGGAGGGATGTGAATCTAAGAACGAATATGAAAAGCTGAGGGTACTGTCGCCGGCAAAACAATTTAGTGAATTAGTAGTTTCAGACAGAAGATCGTCAGTGAAAATTAGAAAAGTTTCGGAGACACAACGGAGCCCTGGGGCACACCAGCATTTATTTTGTGGGTCTCAGATGTATAGCCGTCCAAAACAACTTGTAATGAACGGTTAGTAGCTACTAATCCAGCGAAGAAGAAACTCATGGAAACCAAATGCACGCATTTTGGAAATTCTTATTGGGCTTTTCATAGACGAAGTCAGTTTATTTAGAAGTAAGAGAGCTTTCTTCTAGTCCTTCGTTAAATAAGACGGTAGGAGTTAAAGAAAACTATGTCATAATATATACTCAACCACTTAACACACGAGCTGAACCAAAATAAATAAAAAAGAGCTTTGCCATAAGCTCACAACTCGTACTTCTAAATGATCTGAACTTAAAAGTCATATGAAGACGACGACCCTTTAATGACTATTACCTTAGTTTTTGCTTTTTTCAGTTTTTTTCTTCTCCACACATTACACCATACAAAAAAAAAAGAACAAAATGTAAAAAAATGTTGGTATAAACTTTTACTTTCGTTTGTCGAATGTGTGGTTGTATTCTTTCACATTTTTTCCCCAACATTCTTTAAGTCCTTGAAAGGATTCGAACTTTTTTCTTCTTCTTCTTTATTTGTCGTGTTAGTTTTTGTAACAGAATATGTATATTTTTTTATTTTATTTCTCATTTCTCCATTCCCTTTCATTGAAGGTTAATTCAGTAATTTCTGGTTGCATTTTCTCTTCATTCTTTTGGGGCAAAGGGGATGTCACTCATCCCAGAGTGTGTAGACTGTTTGGGTAGGTGGTAATAATAGCTTAAGTGTGGGTAAAAGAACACACTAAAAATGAATGAAACTCTATGGCAAGAGGATATTCTAGGATAGAATCTGGACGAAAAAAAAAGAAATAAAAAATACAAATAAACGAAAAAGAAAAGAATGAAACTTTACTATGGTAGGTACCTACACCTACCTCCTCAACGAACTAACAGTATTCACCCAAGGCTCTATAGAAACCGAAAGGACATAATAATATATAATTTTTTCAAGCGATTCTCCCCCCCCCCCCCCCCTCCAGGACCTTCGTCCCTATTATGTGGATTTTTTCTAAGCGCATATACTTTTATCGTTTCTATGTAGCCATTGTATCTATAGTA
The DNA here is from genome assembly GCA_949752695.1 of Melanostoma scalare. Taxonomy (NCBI): domain Eukaryota; kingdom Metazoa; phylum Arthropoda; class Insecta; order Diptera; family Syrphidae; genus Melanostoma; species Melanostoma scalare. The sequence goes on along the minus strand of OX456985.1, from coordinate 224,238,686 downwards.
TATGTGAGGCTATCATCATTATCATCACCATCAGGATAATGATGTGACTGGAAATGTGTGTGCATTGGAAACGTTTTGTGTAAGTTTCTCTCTTAAGAAGTTTTCCTTTTCCAAACACCACTTTCAATGTCAGCAAGGTTACTATAACCACGACCGGCGAACTGGATGTAGTAAAAGAAGGGGTATCCATATCGGTCGGTTAGTATACTTAGGCAGGGTAGTCGTCTTAGGATAAGGAAATGAAATAAGAAGGAAGTAATATATAGAAAAAAAAAAGAACATACGAAAATAATAAAATAAAAATAAACTTTTGTGAATTGAATGGACGCTGTTGGGGGGTGCGGCTCTGCATCTATAGAGACCAGGCATTCTATGGTCCTATTTAATGTTGCAACACTCTTATGTGGTACACCCATGAACAAACTCTGGACTTTAGAAGGAACACTATGAATGAATGAATGAAAAATTTATTGCAAGACCCTGAATGAGTAGAAGGTCGTCCTTCTTCTTTTATCAACATACCCCCAATACCCCCACCCACCCCTAATGGTATTTTTCTTTCTGATTCTTGCAAAGCTCTGAAGAACACTCTTTTCGTAGTGTTTGGAAGAAGAGGTACACGAAACTACATGTGTATGCAGCAGCAAGCCATAGAGATAGACCAAAAGACAGACAGAAAGATACTGCAAAAGCATTGAAATGATGAGATAAAAGAAGGGGAGAGAACACAAAAATAAAAATACAAAAAAAAAAGAAACCAACAACAACAAGACTAGCAAGAAAAAGTTGAAGAAAATTTTTTATTGCCACATAAAGCAGGAGGCATTGCTGTGCTGAGTGCTGAGTGCTGAGTGGGTGGCTTGAGGGTATGCAGGAAGCAAAGTTCAACACAGATATCATTATATTAAAAAAGGATAAAAACTAACCTAGGACAATAAAATTCTGGTTAGAGATGCCAGACTATACATTCATAATGTGTTTACATTATGTATCTCTGTGTATTTTTATGTACTGACTGGCAAACGGCAGCAGAAGCAGTAGCAGCAGCAGCCATAGTCATCAGACGTGCTGGTGCTATGCTATAGTTGGGGAGTAGAGTTGTAGTAGAGCTAGTAAAACTGGCTATATAGCCCTAACTATGTGTAATATGCACGAAAAATTGGTTTTATGATTCAAGGACATAAATCTCATTATAGTTAGTTGTTGTTGTTTTTTTTTTTCTTTCTTTCTTTGGTTTTATTGGTATTTTGTGTAGTGGTTTTAGTATTTTTTTCTTTTTCCTTCATTTTGTGTGCCATTTAAGTAGAACAACTTTCCCTGGTTTGGAAGAAGTTATTGTCCCTTTGCCGACAGAGAAAGTTTTCTATGCTCTTTGGGTGCATTTTAAGTTCTTTTGTAACGCTTTTCTCTCAGTGTTGGAATAAAAAGGTAGGTACTATACATAGTCTGGAAGAAGAAGAATACTCCTTTTTCTTTTGCCGGTTGGCCCAGTGTTTATCTTTTGCTTTTGTTTAAATCCGGGCTGCTGACATTGAAAGAGAGTTTTCTTGAGTTTTTATATTTTATTTATTTTGCTTTTTTTGTTTTTCTGCTATTTTCCTTTGATTTATGTGAAATGAAATGTTTTTCTTTTTATGGAATAAGAAAAGATTTTTTTTAAGCTCAGTTTTCCTTTCTTTGGATATATGTATATTAGTGCAGTTGTGGTAAATGTGTGTCATGTTGAAACTTAACATCAAAAAAGGACTTCGGTCTTCTTTAAATAAAAGACAAATGGGATTGTGATAAGATATAGTGGGAGGAGTAAGTGAATTAGTTGCCTTCAACTAATCGTGTAAACTTTATTTGAATACAGAAAATAGTCTCGCAAATTATTTATGGGATCCTTTCTTTAAATAAATTTTATTCAAAGCGGGTGATCCTTTCGCTTCCAAAGTGGAAAATGCCGTAATGGTGAGGTAAGTAAGTGGCGTCTGCTGTCTTTTGACATTCAAATTGTGAAACAAGGAGTTTTTTTTCAATAATTACTGCCGTTGGTTGTTTTTCTAATGTTACAAACAAGGCAACTGTTTATCGAATGAAATCTTTCTACTGCTCGTAGATATGTCCTTATGGTGATGAAAATTCCAATCTTGTTTAAGGGTTAAGAGGTGACTTTTATTTTATTCCTAGTTGGTTTTGCTCGATGACCTACCTTTCTCTTTTTTCCTGGAAGTCTAAGGTTTAGTGTTACAGCTTCAGGGCTAAGTACCGGAAGTCGAAGATGTGTCGTTAAGCGAAGTAGATCGTAAATTACGAATAATTGCATTCTATCTTTTTACAAAAAAAGTGTGAGTGTTCGTCCAGACCAAATCAAGCAATTCAGAAACGTTACACTATAACGTGTCTGAAAGTTTCTACATTTGCTAAAATGTTCTTAAATCAACTTTTTTTTAATTTATTTCAATACTTAAAATTAATTTAAAAAAAAAACTTGTTATGGAATTTAAAACTAAGAAACATCTAAAAATTAAAAACAGAAAACGCAACAACAAAAGAAACATTTCAGGTTCTTCAATGAAATCTTCCTAAAAATGTTTTCGAATCCCCATTTCTTTGGATTTAGGAAAAGGTGAATAAGTGTCATGATGAAGTTGGCTGGGATTTAAAGTAAAAACTACTGAGCTTACTTCGAAAACTCGCTTACCATTTGAATGTTACGTTATCCCTAAATAACGAAGGCTTCTACGGGAACGGGAACGGGAACTCAAAAGCTAACGACACATGTACGTGTGTAAAATTAGAATAAAACTGACAAAAAGCGATATGATGATTTTGACTGCGATTCTTAAATCTCTCAATCGAATTGAAATTTTTTTTCAATTTCTTTGTTTTATTGAATCCCTACCTTCCTAAGGACCATTAGTGATTAAATAAAAGTTTTTTGGCAACTCAAACTTCTTCCTTGCATTTGTTTCAGAAAGAATCAAACAGTCTCTTCTTTTTTTTCCGTTGTATGCACTCCTTACATTCTTAAACTGCATTTCGAAGTGTAAAGGACAACCCAAACCAAATCGTTTTTGCAGTCGCGGCAGCGTCAGTTGCAGTTGTCAAAATTAAGTTATGCAGCGATATATGAAAGAACCTACACCGACGCGACGCGACACAAGAAAACCTGCGTTTTAATACATTTGTATGTCGCGACGGCAAAAATTATGACAACATCGTTTTTGCAGCTGCCGCACTGCAAAAACGCTTTGGTGTGGGAGAACCTTTAGCCTTCATATTTTCTTATTCTTAGGTTAAACGGTTACGTGAGACTTCACTGTCTTATTAAATTCTACAAAATCTCTAGAATAGATTCCTAAATTTTCAAGTTGATTCGATTAATAGTTTGGGAGGTAAGGCCTTGAGAAGTCACACACTCGAGTCTCGAGGTCAGCTAGCCTTAGCGCTCAGAACTTTGAATACGTTTTTCTCAAAACTGTGGTTTTAAAATTGGAAGGCCAGATTTTTCGAGAACAACTCGACCGATTTCTATGAAATTTAACACAGTTCTCCGAAAATCAATTCACAAGGACTTGAACGAGGGAACTTTCGTTCTTTCGATGACAACTATTTTTAAGAGAAAAAATGTTGACATATTTTGACTGAAATTTTATTTGGTTTATAAAAATGTCTGCCAAAAATACAAATGTCACTTTTCTTCTTTATTCAATTTTTAAATTACGGTAACAACTAAAACAGGCTTTTTCGTTGACTTCAGACATGTGAAAAGTTATGTTGTCCACGCGGGCGCTTTTTTTTACGAGGGATCGACGGAATTGATGTCACCAAATCTTAGAAACTGTTTAATCAATGTGTAGGTATCTTCAAGGTATTACCCGTGGTGTGATGGATAACATGTCCGCCGCCGACTAAAATGATCGAAAAAGCTAAGTTTTTAACAATTTTCTTAGCTTTAATACTAGTTATAGTTAGAAATTGATATTAGATCATTAGGCCGAAAGGCATTAGAAATAAGTTATTGTGTAATTTAGAGTACCCGCCTAGGGTCAGTAAGTTAATTAAGTTATTATGTAAGCTAGTTTAAACATTTTTGTTAGCAAGTAAGTAGTTATAAGAAAGAAACAATAAAAATGAATTTAAAACTGAAATAGCATGTCCGCCTGTTAATCCAGAGGTTCGAGTTCGAATCCCAACAGAGGCAAAAATGTTTTTTCCATGGGTATCGCCTTTCGCGAGGAATTGGCATGTCCTCCGTTAGTATTCATTGCCATGAAAAGCGCTTTCTCAATTAGCCGTTCGGAACCGGCAGAAAATTGTAGGTCCCCTCCATTTTCCTCACTCTGTTGCGCCACCCTATTTATTTATTTTATTTATAGGTATTTTCAAGATTGTTAAAAATTTGAATAAAAAATATAAATTTTTTATGTCAAAAAGAAAAAAAAAAAAGTTGAAAGTAGACGGCTTTTTCTACCCATGTGACTAATTAATAATTATTTTAACAAACACAAAGTTGTTGCATACGGTATGAAAGAAAATTTTGATATTTTTAGTTCCAGACAATGTTGGATAATAATGTTGGGAACTGAGACTTATTCTACATAATTTCTTTTCTTTCTTTCTCTTTTCATTCTCTCCTGCTATACCTGAATGTCTTTTTTGTTATACATTATGTACCTCGTTCTTAATTCATTTCTTTTGTTTTTAGCGATATTTTTCATGAAATGGTTTTCTTTGCGCAATTACCTAATAAATTCAACCCAAATACATACTTATGGATGTATGTAGTTGTTCCATTATGTTTGAAATTGCAATCAACTGACACGAAAAATAAAATGACATCAGGAAAAGAAAAAAATTTAATTTTAAAAAAAGAATATGAGTTTATTTTATAAATTCCTCAGCCAAACAATTCTTTGAGTTATTTGCCATAGCTTGGTAAGGCATTTGTACTTCAGATCTAGGGAAAAATAGAAAGTATTTCATTTTCCTGATTCATTATACACTGGCTCCTTTGCGCATAGAAATTCACAGTGTGTCATATTTTCTGAAATGAAGGTAACCAGCTTCTGACGGTCTACGGTTTCTGTTTGAAAAAATAAAATAAATAAATAGGGTGACTGATTCGCAGATTTGGGTGACAGAAATTCACAAACTGAAAAATTCTTTACTGTCTCGTGAGCTCTCTCTTTTGTGCACAATCACGAAAATTAACTTTTTGGATTTGGATTAAACGGATTTTAAGTGCGAATTTCGGAGCATTTCATGATAATTGCAGTACGCGAACAAAGCTAATGCATTTGTTTTAATAGTGTGAAAATTGCGTATACTAAAATCATTTGAGTCTTCTTTTCATTTCCGGCGTTACGAGTAGTGATCTTGAAGCGATCACAACTCTCCCACTTTTCTGCTTCACACTAGTGATCGGCCTGTGGGGTACGCCGCCGCCGCCCTAAAAAAACTAAACCGCCCTACACTAAACTAAAATCATTTGAGTAAAAAATTTTAATGGAGTCGGTCGTCTGTTAACTTTACTCAGAAAAGTCTGCGTTTGAGATGTGGAAATGGATCCTTTGTGTTATTGTAAGTTGTTGCTTAAACTAAGTATACATATATTAATTTATTTTACTGAAGTAAATAACGAAACGCACATGTTTATGTATGATTACAGTTAAACTTAAGTTTAAGTTTTTTAAAGAAAAAGTAAAAAAAAGACTTTCCTTTTGTTTACCGTGTTTTCTGTTTGCGTTTCTGCAAACTTGCTCCGATTTCAAAATTTTTTTCACCGTTAGAGAGTATTATTTTCCCAGAGTAGGAGTAGGTAGCATTTACTATATTTCATTCCCATATTATGCTCACGGGAACGAAAATCTACAAAATGTTCCCAACGTAAAAATAAATAATGCGAGCAGAGTTGATGACTGGTTCTCAGTCGTAATTTGAAACTACTTTTACTGAGGATGAGATCGAAGCAATGTTAAAACTCTAAATTGCGCGTAGTTTGTTAAGTCCTTCAATAACAAAAACAACGTGTCTAAGCAATGGATGTCTAAAAAATCGCAGGTTTGGCGTTAAAACATTTGAAGGATTTTTTTAATGACGTAGTTTTAATGTTGAAATGTTAAAATGTTGTATTTAATGTGTGTAAATGTATTTTACTTTCTGGCCTAAAAGTGGTAAAGATAAAATTCTACATTAAAAAGCCCTTTCACTTAAATAAGGACTAACTGAACTTCAAAAGCCCTTAGAATTGAGCCTTCTTCCAAAATTTTGTGTATTCCATTTCGTTTAGGGAATGTCCTATTCCAAAGATTGATAAGAAATAGATGGACCTCGAGTCTCCTCAACACTATGGGCTACAACAGCAATATTCTCAGATCTTTGTTGCTGACCGATGCGCACGATGTCGATTCAACATCACCAACTCTTCCCATCAGTCTAATTTTTCCACCACAGCTTTGCAATTGCTGACCAGGAGAGAGCTTCACAACGACACAGTTTTTCTACAAGATTTTCACCGCTTTAGTAGTGAATTTTAATAATTTTAATTCTTAGTTGGAGTGCATAGCATATGTCACTTTTTTAAGTTTTATAACTGATGGCGAAAATTTTACTGTGAAGTAAAGGAAGGACCAATTGAATAATGAAAACTCTTAAGACTTTGGGCTTTTCAAAATGAGACCTGTAATTTCAAAACCCTTTCTAAAAACAAGGCTAGTGTGGTTTGAAAACCTACGTTGCTATACCTACTCTTACTCACGGTGTTGAATATTCACCCCAAATTTGAATTGAAATAGTCAAGCACATCTTGAGAGTTCCACATCCAAATCACTGTGTTCACTTTGAGTAAGCTGAAGTTTCAGCTCATGATAAATGAACACGATTTTTTCCCTCGTCTTCTACGCGATTATAGCTTCGCGATTACCAAGCATCACTGAAATTTCGATACTGATAACAGCTTTATGGTGCCGCGTGCATGAAATCTCGTCACCAGAATCACGCTTCCATTTTAGTTCCCAACACTACCAAACCTACCGATGTAATGAGGGTGGTCGTGGTGCAGTAGTAAAGTGTTCAAGGACAGGCCGTACGCGTGGGTTTGTGTCGCGCTCCGGGCATCTACTTTTTTCAGCAACCCAGCTTCATCTAGGTGCCGTGCAGTTTTTGATGTAATATGTGAAATTACAACAACTTTATTTCCATTTACTGATCTACTGCACGCTGCACCACAAATAAAATGATGGCTACTACCCTGGTAATACAATGCACCGGTAGTAGTTGCTACAGATTAGCATGAGCCCCATCTTTTTTTATATGAAGAAAAGGATTGCTCCGAATTTTCCATTGTTGGCCAACAAAAACATAAAACATAGAACCATCTGCTCATACCCACCGTTACAACATACTCAGTCAAAAGGGAACATTCAAAAGCAGTTTCCTGTTGACCACCTTTATGATATACGAAACGTTCGTACTGAGTACAGAACAACACTCATTCAAAATTGAAGCGCGACTTGTCCAAGGCATGCTTCAATGTCTGGAAACACCCAGGAAAGCTTCATATGCACCTATTCGTGTTAGAAATGAAATTGAATCAGCTCTCAATTTGGTACGAGCATCATGCGTTTCAAATAAGATGAAGTCGGTGGAGTCTTCAAACCAAGAAAAAGCCAAAAAAAGGCAGCCAGTACTTGCCACATTGTAAAGATGTGACATTCGATGGTTTTGTTTTCTTAATACCCGCACAAAAAGAGCGAATGAACACTTCGTTATATTTAACCAATCTTTCGTCAATTGAAGAATTGAAGTCTAAGCTACAAATACCTACTTATAGAGTTTGATTATGAAATTTGCATCTGTTGGCTACCAATTTGACCAAACAAAGCTTTTCAAATAGCATTTGGTATGTCAAACAAATTCAAAATCAAACAAACCCGCGCAGTAATAAGTACAAGTACACTCGACTTAATGAATAAGTTCTAAGCAAAATTGGTTTGAATAATGAATTTGTTTTCACAATTGAACACGCACACCCACAGTTGTTACATAACCATAATGTTATACATCTCTTTTTTTTTGTACAATTTGTATACCAAAGCTACAAACAACAATTTTAAGCCAGCACAGCTTAGATGCTAGAAAACAAATTTAGAATATCAACATTCTACCATAGCCTTTTAATTATTTTTTTAAGCAAAATTATTAAATTTTTCCATTATTTCAAAACAACTCAAGTCCAAAACTGTTGCCTTCCAAAAACAACATCATTAGAAACTTCTTGGAGGAGGGTCCTTATTGTATACGGTTAGTGGGTAGGTAGGTTCCTACGTATGTATGAGCGCTACTTGAATATTGTGATATTGGATAAAGTTGTACACTTCTCGGCTTTTGTTAAATACCAGTGTCGTGGATTTTATTTAATAATTTACATGTACACAGAGAAGACCTCCTCAGAAAAACTACCACACCCATCTAACCGCAATATGAAGTTGAGCTCTGGGTTAGCCGTGATGCGGTTGTGAGAAAAGGTTTGGTTGAGGAGGGTAAGTTTTTCCCTTAAAAACACGGTCACTAACTTAAATTTACTTTTGGAAAAGATTTCCGAGAAGCCTTTAAGCAATCGCTTTTCAATATTCATAAATGCACAATGGTCTTGAATGCATATTGTAGGTGTATAGCTACGTAGCTATATAACCTACTTAGGGGATGGGTGCGAACAATACTGGACGTGAAAGGAAATATGGCCAAGGAGAGCCAAGTTGTGGATACTATAAACCATCAGAAAAGCTTCAAGTTTTCGGAACCACGGGCTCATTTACTCCTTGTTCTTGTTGTTTTTTTTTCTTTTCTATTTTGTTTAAGGATAATGAATACATGCAAACACCCTGAGAGTAGAGAAATACAAAGTCGATGTAAATATGAGATAAATATCGAAAATTTTAACATATACGCATTGTTCAAGTATACAGCAGAATTTTAACCAACACACACATCTACGTACACTACACTGTGTGGTAGAGACGAAATTCTTATCCTGGACATAACGAACGTCCGTCTACCTTTGTCCAGTGTGTGTGGTTGGGTTTTAGATTGCTTACTCGCCTTCTTCTTGTTCTTCATCAGCATACCCGATTCTTACCATCTAACCTCTCTCCTCTGCTTCTAAATCCTTTCCGTTTTCTAAACCCTTCTGTTGGAAACTTTAGAAATTTCCCTCGTCATCACACAGAGAGCTGTACCTAAAGTTGTCGTGGTGATGGTGGTGGTCCTTTTAAGTTTCTGAAGCAAAAAGGAGAAGGACGATTGAAAAGCTAAGGAGTGGACCGCAGTGCCTGTAGGTAGGTATATACTTCGTGTATAGAGCACACGTCTTACCTTATTCAAATTTTCGGTCCACAAAATCTGCACAGCAGTAGCAAGCTTGCTCCGTCCAGTGCGGAATCGTCATTAGCATTTCTCCGAAATCCTATATTCTCATTCCCTATTGCCACCAAATGCACCGAGGGATGGTAAGTGGGTTCTTGGAAATGGCCAATCCACGGCCACCCTTTTTTATCGGAGGGCCAAGCATTCCTTGCGGTCCGGCATTAGAATGGTTTGTTTCCTCTCTTCGAGTAGCGCCAGCGTGTACCCACTAAAGCAATCCTTATCGTCGTTGTCCTTACCGGGATGTGCTCTACAACCACACAGCTACTTGTGCCGCAGTGTATCGCAAGGCGAACGCAATCTATCCCGCATTAAATTTATGTAACACACTTACGAAGGTTTCCTTGGATTGGGTAGTTGGTGTCGTTTGGTGTGGAGGGCGGGAAGTGTTGTGGTGTGGCAAAGGTAGATTCAAATCCCTAAGCAAACCGGAATTCTAAATTTGTAATAGACATGCACATGACTGGAGCTACTAGCCGTGGACAATGGAAACAACTAAATCCAACAAGGAGACGCAAAAGATGCTGACGAATATCAGAAGAATTAACATCTTGCGATCTGCCAAGGCAACCAGCACTACTGTGGGATCCACTTTTGACGTTAGGCGGTCAAATATCGGAAGCGCATTTAGAAATTCGTAAAGAAGAGGCTTGGTTATGTCATCTCTCTTGGGAAGTTAAGGCGATGATTAGCGGTTTTAATATGTCAAACAGAAACAGCTATTACCTCTTTGATTGGAAGGACGGCACCGAAAGCAGTGCTGACTATCAGATTTGAATATCTTAATTTCACCGTTGAACACGTTATGTGATGGTTCAATTTCGAGCAGTAATAAGTGTAGTCTATTAAAAATTAGAGCAAATTATGTTCGCTACTTCGTTCTCAACATAACAGTTACGACTTTCAGTGAGTTTACTTACTTAGGCGGGCATAAAAGTTCGGGTAGAACCTGGGCCAAAACCAACATTCTTCTATAACGACTTCGATTTCGGGCGAGCTCTCTCCAGTTTCGCACTCTATAAGTCGGTTGAGGTCTTCATCCACTTGATGCACCACCTAGGACGAGACTTGCCTCTTCCGCGATTTCCCTGAAATGTGCTTTCGAAAACCCGTTAAACCGGAGCGTTTGTGTCCATCCGCTCTACATGGCCCAACCATCGTAGCCTCGCGATGCGTACTCTTCTGGCTATGCCCATGTCGCGGTACAGCTTATACAGCTCGTTGTTGTATCTTCTTCTCCACACATTGTCTTCGCATACGGGACCAAAGATCATTCGGAGAATTTTTCTTTCGAAACGACCAAGGGTTTCCTCAACCGCTTTCGATAAGGTCCATGCTTCCGCACCGTAAAGCAGGACTGGGATGATCAAGGTCTTAAAGGGTGACCTTGGTTTTTCTAGAGAGGGTTTTGTTTCTCAATTGCCTTCTTAACCCAAGGAAGCAATGGTTGATAATAGTTATTCTCCGTTTGATCTCCGCACTGATGCTGTTTTCCGTTTCTATAGCGGATCCTAGGTATACGAAGTAGTGTGCTACGTCGAAGTTATGTCTGTCTATTGTGACATTTTGTCCAATTCGTCGACGTTCTGTGTCCTTGTTTGATGACAATATATACTTAGTTTTGCCCTCATTAACCATCAAACCCATTTTTCAATACTCGCACCAATGACATTATACGCTTGTTTCTTCCCATTACGTCAATATCGTCTTTGTAGGCGAGTAATTGTACAGACTTTTGAAAGATTGTTCCTCTGATGTTGACGTTTGAGTTTTGTACAATCTTTTCAAGAATGATGTTGAAGAAATCGCATGACAGTTTGTCGCCTTGCTTAAAGCCTTTTTCGACATCAAAGATCTCTCTGTGAGCGGTGTGATCATTATCCTGAACTGCTTTTTTTTCCCGTTCAAACAGCGCAGCGGGATGAAGTCCTCAATGAACTCAGTATAAGTAAAACTTTTCGAACCTTTAAACCCCACGAGGCCCGTGCTCATGGGACTTTTTATTAAATTGGAATTTGAATACGCTCGAATGAGAGTACATAAATGAAAACGTGTCCTGTTGATTCATTGCGTTCAAAGCAGTGTAAGTTTGACTGGCAAGATAAAATGCTCTTCACATTGGCATACTAAACTTGAAGGTATATGTGGAAATTCAGGAATCGTTTTACTATCATGTTCTAATGTCTATTTTCAAAGCAGCTCTGTGTGTATTTTCGCATTTTTGGAGAAAGATTTTTTCCAAGTATTTTGGGCAGTTTTTCGGAAGCTTTCGTCCTAGTTGCGTAGGCGATATTGGACTGTAAGATGTTACTTTCGTATGTTTTGCACTTTTAGGTATAAGAATGACCTCTGCTATTTGATGCACGCAATGGCACATATTTTACTTCAAGGCATGCATTTACCATAAACTGGAGTTTCTTATTTTTGAAGACTATTAAAGTGGTACCCGTGGTGTGATGGTTAGCATGCCCACCTACTAACCCAGAGGTTCGAGGTTCGAATCCCAGCAGAGGCAAATATGTTTTTCCACGAGTATCGCCTTTCGTGAGGAATTGGGAAGTCCTCCGTTAGTAAATTCATTGCCATGAAAAGAGCTTTCTCAATAAACCGTTCGGAACAGGCAGAAAATTGTAGGTCCCCTCCATTCCCTCACAAGGCATGGTTGTGAGACATGCGATAGGCCCAGGGGCTCCTCGCTCTGTTGCGCCACCATATTTATTTATTTATTTCATTAAACGCATTACTGAACAGGTATTAGATCGTACACTATTGGTTTATTGCTATGTATGTTGACACATGCTACTTACTCCTTGACAAAAAGATCTTTACATTCGTGGATCTATAAAGAAACTGTGAGGGATCTGTAGCTGTTTTTGCTTGGAATGGCTTAGAGATATTCGGGAGATGTTTTGTCATCTTGAAGATTTACTTGCGGGTTTTGTGTCTGCGATCTATTTAGACGCTTTTATGTTTTCCGTAAGAAGTATTTGGCAGAAGACCTGTCTTCAGACTGTTTTTTTTTTTTTTGTTAAGACGGATATTTTATTCCTCTTCCATTCGAGTTCGAACTACTTGGAGTATTTTCTTCTGCTGCCTGTTCACGAGAACTGAATTAGTTTGAAGAGCAATACTGGACCTAAACCAGAGGCTCACTTTAGCTTCTGATTTGGAAGTTTAAGACTAGAGAATAGTGCCATCCAACATAGCAATCTATTCTTATTCTTTATTTCCAGAGACCTACAAAAATAAGTCTCTTAACTATAAAAAAATATTAATTTCGTTTCAAAAAAAACTTTTCGTTTTTTTTATCCGAAGAGTGTTTTGGCAATGCGTTCCGCTTTTATTCTTCTTAGCAATATTTTCGGACCATTGCACTGTGGTTTCACTCTCGAACAAATGCGACCATAATAACTTACTTTGATAACATATAAAAACTATTTTTCCTAATATGAATTGGGCTCTCTGATTACGAAACTGACATCAGTTTTGATGTATCTCAATGTCTTGAGATAAGTGCAGTAAAAGGGTTCAAGATCGGTATACTTCAGTTTAGCTATTGGGACTAGAAAAAATCCTGTGAAAGATATGTTTTCTATACATTATTAATCGAAATATAATTTTTCTATTCTAAATATGTTTACATAACTTATTACAGCATGATCGTACTATACTGTGTAGGAATTAAACTCTTAGCAAATCACAGAAACAACTAGCTATGCAAGTATTCAAATTAAGTTTATTTTTTCTTTTTAAATAATACTGTTTTAAAAAAGTGTTTTATGTACAAAATATAGGTTTATGTACACTGGTAGGTACGTAAATAATTTTCAAAAACTAACTATAAAACGTAGGGACAATTTCCAGAGACCTAATGGTGTTTTGTATTCCTTATACCTTACCTTATTTTAGCGTCAAAGCTGTTAAACCATTTTGAGCCAAAAAATTTTACGACACGTGTTTTTTTGTAGGAAATTAGATTTTCTTCAAAAAAAAGTCATCTTGAAATTTTTTTGTCAGGCTAACCGTTTTCAAGTAATCAAGCTCGAAAAACTGGTCGCGGCGTACCCCACAGGCGGATCACTAGTGTGAAGCAGAAAAGTGGGAGAGTTGTGATCGTTTCAAGATCACTACTCGTAACGCCGGAAATGGAAAGAAGAAGAAGAAGAAGAAGCTTGAAAAACTGGTAGGTATTTTTGATTTTGCTCTTTTAATTTGAATTTATTTCAATTAACAAACAAATTAATATATGAAAAATTGCAAACATGTTTCTTAGAGACAATTTAATTATTTATCTACAAAAAAGTTATTCTCATATTTTAGAATAAAGTACTTCATTCAGAAGTTATTAACGATTAAAGTTGAAAAAAATAATAAATTCTTTAGGTCGCTTAAAAATTAATTAAAAATCAATCTGCGAGTTTCTGCAGCTGATTGAACGTGTAGGTACTAAATAGTACATTTAATAACTTTTCTGGCAATATATTATAACTTTTTGTGGGCGTTGTGGGGCGTAAAAGTTAAAAGTTTAAGGCAAATAACGTTAAGATTTTCAATTTTTTTTCTATCTAGGCACAATTTATAAACGTTTATATTGAGTCTAACACGGACTCTCAAAAAAAATGGAGGTTTTAACTTCCAATAATATATCTACATTAAAAAAAATAGCTCCACAAAATAGTAAGAAAACGTAAAAGCCAACAAAAGAAGTCTTACTAACACTTGGAGCACTAAAATTCAAATGTCATGTGTTTGCAATGTTATTACTTTGAAAATAAATAGTTAACGGCATTTAGGCTTTCATTTATTATGACTTAAGGATGTTCTCAGCTTATTTTTTGAATTTTGGCCTACGGTGGAACTACTGTGCATTATAGGTACTTTGCCCAGAATGGACATCACAAAACAGACTGAGCGAGGCGCGCTCCATTTTCTGTAACTTGTGTTTTGAAGGGAGAGTCAGTAGACGAGGAAGTAGTCAAGAACAGACCTAAAGAGCAGATGACTCAAAACACTTCCCTGGTGTTCGGCTGCAACAACTGGACATCTAAGCATTTTCAAACCGAAGTGCACATATGTAGAAATCTCATAAGAATTCAAAATTATTGGCGAGAAATGTTGGTTGAGGTCCATGGTCAATCATTTTGGACCGCCACTTATAATGAGTTTAAAAGTCACAAACACCTTTTCGAACCCGAACTTATTATACGAAGTATTTGAATAAATGTTAATGTTTTCTACTCGATTAAGGTTTAAGTCAAATAAAATATCCCTCCCACTTGTTCAGTCCAGCTACTGCCTCCTACATGCTGATCCTTGTTCCTTAACAATAACTGTCAAGACTCAAGAAGCTGATTACGACAAAATCAATTTCGCCGTGTGAGATATGGGATATGGCAGTCTTATGCTAAGTTGAAAGCAGATACGTGTTTAAAATCGAATACAAATAAGAACATAGGTTTTGGAAGCGTTTTATAAAGAGCCAGGCTCGTGCTTTTTTGGCTCTGTAAAGACGTCAAGTGTAGTCTCCGACATAAATCTCAGTTTTTCTATATCGCCCCGATTTAAGCGCCCAAATAATATTGAGACCTTTTAACCTATATCAAAAAACTAAGTATACTCAGGTATTGAATTTATACATTATAGCGAAATTAAATGAGCTTCGAGGATCACAAGTAACAAATCACGGATCTAAAACGAAATCAATACCAAATAATGTTGCTTTTGTTTAAGCAGTTGTCTTACAATACTTCCGCACACACACTCACCGTCCAGTAGCGACCTAATCAGACGGCGAAAATGGTTTGGCCTGATAACGAAGTTGGCCACTTTGCGGCTTCAATTTTCGCCATCCCGCATAGCGAAGAACAAAAACAGCGTCGATTGTTCTTGTTCTTAACGGAATGGAATGATTGGTTTGCATATGCTTTGGAGTATAAGTTTGCTCTGCACCGTTTTAGCCACGGAAATATACACACACATACACACAAACACATGCACAATTAAACCTGAGTATTTACAAAATTCACTGGATCTAGAAGTGAGGACGAATGCTGGTTGTTCGTGTACCTCTGTCCTCTACATTCGATATATGCGCACCCGTTTGCTGGACATTGGTCTCTGGTCACATACATCCGTATTGGAGATATAATGAAATCCTAGTTGAATGTTGGCAAAATCTGAAATTTTGAATGCGCGCGTTCACACAATCCTTCCTACATGAAGATAGATCCTTGCTAGTCCTATCTACTGTACATATCAACGTCTTCTTTTTCTTGTTCTTGTTCTTCATAGTCTACTACTTCTACATATATCAGCACCACCCGTTAGGAGTGAGGAAGCTTCATATGCCTTGGCTGATATCCTTGCCAATATCCATTCTCCTATACCTGGTTTTGGGTGCAGGCAGAGATGGAGAAAACACTTCCCGATTTGGATTTCTAATTTATACACACATGGAATGAGTATTCGTTTGGCAGTCAGTGGGTAGTTGAGTCTCTGTACGCTCCAAGAAAGGATACAAAATAAAAAGAAAATCCAAAATGCATCCTCTGGTGATGCCCGCACTCTTGAAAATCCCAGTCTTTGTGTATGACGACGGATAACAGATGCTGCCTCATCCAGTAGTGGCTAGTGGTTTGGACTCTTGGACTGTTCTAGGATCTCTGGTTATTCTATTCTTCTTAGACGTGCACATAATGATTTTATAAATACAAAGTCATATACAGATGTATGCACAAGGGAGAGTGTGTAGACGACGATGAAGAAATACTATAGCTGGTGAACATGTAGCACTCGCAATGCGGATAAGGAGAAAACATGGTCATAGGTGGACAAAGCATCTACATACGTTAGCCGATGATGTTAGGAATTGGTTTTGGCGCTGTCGGTTGCCGCCACTGCTGCTGGTTTCGTTCTGATGGCTTTGGTGGATCACCAACTCCTTCCATATACAAAAACGATGTTGATTTTAGTGCTGAAGAAGAAAGTGGGGCCTAAAAGTGGTTGTATTACAAAATTTGGCTTACGTTGGGAAGTTGCTTTCTTACTTTCCGTTTATTTTCCTTGTTCAGTTTGAAAGCGATTGGTAGGTTCATGGGTAGATTTTTTTATTTGAATTATAGCAAACACGAACAAGTTCGGTAAGCACGTTCATCGTTTAGGACAACATTGCTTAATGTTGGTTATGTTTTTCAACTACAGCCTCGTTTAAAGTGTCATTGACATCCAAACTCGCTATTTGAGTGTCTATTCTGCCTCCAACCGTAAGGTTTCTTCTAAAGAACGCTTTTGGACTTTGTCCTTTAACGTCATTGCTAAGTGGGCAATTGGGCGTGTGCGGAATTCGAAAATACCCATTCACTTAAATGAGTTGGATTCCTTTGTACATTCGGTCATTGTGTATCGACTGCGTGTTAATTTTTGACAAAAGCCAAGCTGGCAATGTTGACTAATCTTTATTTACGGAAAATTTAAAACCTCTCCTTAAAATTTAGGTCTTATCATTTAAATATACTTTACAAGAAAGACTATATCGATCATTTCTGAGTATTTTTAGCCCTTCCTTGCCCTGCTGATTTTTGTTCAATTTATGTAAGATGGCTCTGAGTAGCAATTAGACGAAGATCATTTAGCTTACGATACAAAATTATAGCACCAATTCATTTTAACCCAACGTCATAACCTTGCACTCTCTCCCCGAAAAGTTGTCACTGGAACAAAGTTTATCACTCAAACTGAACGCCATTTATAAATCCGATTTATTGCAATGGCTTTCTTAGGTTTCATGGGAAGGTAAACATTTTTGTCAATATTCTGATTACTCTACGGCGGCAGACTACACCTCTCAGAATTGTAGTGCTTTACTGGAATACCAAAAATCAGCTTTGAAGTTTGAAGAGTTTTAAAAAGTTAAAAATCTATTTAAAGAAAATTTACCGACTCCACTGTGCACAAGCTAACAGCGCGGCGGCGACGGGCGCTCTCTATTCCTATTCAGATGGCTGGTCAAGAGAAGGTAGAAAATATGCGAGAACCATCCAAGCAGGCATAAGAAGAAAGATGTGAATCCAAGGCTCCTTTAGCTAATGCATTTGATGTGCTGCACTAGTCCTTCACTGAATCGAATGGCAAGGATTATATCGAGTGTGGGTGGTCTTAGGAAATCAAATGTGGCTGTATGCTTATTGCGGCAAACAGTCACGACTGCCACAGCCAAAACGTCAACGAAAAGAAGGAGAAGGGAGAAGTTTCGATATAGCGATAGCGATGGCACACATCGGCATTGGCAATCCGAACAGTAAATGAGTGAGTAAGCGAAATTGCAAAGTTGTTTTAGGGAGGATGGGCAAGAAGAATGTCCATTGCCAGGGATATTGTCAAACACGACGTCGACGACGACGACGACGTTCACGTTGTTATGTGAACCAATTTTGAGGAAAGTCTAACGGTACGTCTTATGGAATGAGAAAACGAGCAGTGGAGTCCTTTTGGCAAACGGACAACGGAAGGCGATGCTGGTGCCATGAGTTTCTCTCTTGAATGCATCCGTTTCAAAGTTTGCATAAGAGAATGGAATACTCGTAGAACAGACTTGCTTGATGTTATGGATAACAACAACGACGACGTTGACGACCAAACCAACGATACCAGGAGTAGAATATTTCTTGTCCTGTTTGCTTTTAGTAGCCCAGTCTCCAGGGGTGACTTAAGTTGAATTGGGGCCGACCTAAACCATTTTGAATAGAAAATCGCCGCGTGGTAGCCATCTTGTCAAAATCAAACCAGGTACAGTGTAACAATGAGTCCAATCCACCTCACACCCACCTTATCATGGTACCTACACCTATACCTACCTACACTACACTCCGAAGTCGAAGTTGAAATGGGTCTGGTGCTGGTGCTCATCTTCATCTTTAGATTGTGCTCAGTATTAGTTCTGACCAAAGCAACGCAACGGCCAGAATGAATCTCGGGTTGGTATATGAGTGTTTGCAATCTCTATGCGAAGAAGGACCATTGCAGGTTTCGCTTCGTTGGCAATGCTTCTCCTAATGTCCTTATCAATTCCGCAGCTGGTGTTTCTTATTCTTCTCCTTCGCATATCCTTGCTGTTGTGTATTTCGTCCAGGCTGTCGGTCTAGTACGTTCTCGCTTGTACCTACATATGTATGTGCGTTGTGCGCAGTATAATCATTTCTATCATGCATATCCTTGCGAATCCGCATGTAAATAAAATTCACTTGTTCTCTGTATCTCATTTCAGTAAGATGAGGGAGTAGATGGGACAGGATGGATATGAGAAAGAAATTTAAGTCCAGCAACGGTAGCTATGTATTTCGTAGCAATCCTCCTTATCTGCACTTAGTATGTGAAGATATTGAAATGACCACTCCGTTGCCAGGCACATCGAGGGAAGCAACTATGGCAACCTTAACTTTGAGACTCATTCAATGAAAGAACAAGGGATGTCGAACTTTGGAAGCAGAATTCTGGAAGGAATTTGCTTGAGATATAAAGGCGTGTTTCTGTGAAGATTAAATTGATATTTATTTCAAGCAGCAACCGTTTGGAAAGGAACACCATTTGTATAGCTGTCCTTGGCGTCTTTGAATAAGATTATACAAAGTGATATAGTGGCGGTTAATTTGAAAAGTATAGGAAAATATTGTTTTTATTAAATGTGACAAAAGTTTAAAATTCAAAAAGAGGTCTTAGTTTTATCGCTGGATATTGTAACTGTTGAGAAAGTAAATGAAAGCTTTACGAAATTCCAGAGAAACTTGTGAATTATTTTCAGTGTACCTACCAACGGCTTTTAATTTTTCTTTGGGAGAGAGCTGTCTAATGAGATGTGATCGGTTCTGTGGTTCACACGGGTTTAAGACTTGCCTTGCAAAGAATGCTTAAGCGTGCCAACTAGAGAATCCATTTTCAAAGCAAAAGCAATAACTTATGCCTAAAAAGACAGCCATGTTTAGATTAGAATATTTTGATATGGAAAAGCCAGGTAAGGCACCTTCTAAAGTTGTCAGGGAGAAGAGGTATGTATTAATAATGTGGTATGAAATCGAGACTTACTAATTGATTTTCAAGAACTTACCGCGTACTCATATTATTTATGTTTAATGCGACGTCGCGTCGCATAGCACTGAGCATCTTCTTTTTATTTCCGGCGTTACGAGTAGTGATTTTGAAGCGATCACAACTCTCCCACTTTTCTGCTTCACACTAGTGATCCGCCTGTGGGGTACGCCGCGTTGACCTCAGAAAGCGTCGGCAAGCCTCCCGGTTTTGGATTGTTCCATGTCTGAGGCCAACCAAATGCTGCTGTTTTTGCATTTGCTTGTACCAGGAGTGTTTTGGCCTGCCTTTTCTTTTTCGTCGCGAATTTGTTGAAACGTTGTACGATATTGCCTTTTGGACGGGGTTCTGAGGATCTCTCCTTTGAACATGACAATACCAACTGAGCCGGTCGTGCTGAATTTTGTCCAAGATGGTACTTTTGACATGAAGGCTTCCACGGAGCATGTACACGTGTAATCGATAAAGAAATTAAATCTTCCGATAAAGTTTTTGAAGAAAAAGACTTAATCAATTTATTGAAATTAACTTCATTTCACTGCGCCGGAAATCAGATCACCTTATGGAGAAAATCATTGTCCTAAAATAAATAAAATAAAATAATTAAATTATTCAAAGATACGAGGG
The DNA here is from genome assembly GCA_949752695.1 of Melanostoma scalare. Classification (NCBI taxonomy): domain Eukaryota; kingdom Metazoa; phylum Arthropoda; class Insecta; order Diptera; family Syrphidae; genus Melanostoma; species Melanostoma scalare. The sequence goes on along the minus strand of OX456985.1, from coordinate 224,218,568 downwards.
CGGTTTGATGAGTCAGTGACTTTTTGAATTCCTCGCGCAGTTACTCCAAATGCAACAGTGCTGCCGTCAACTCTAATCTTTTAGTAGGCAACTGTCAAATTTTTAGCAAGCTACGTCATGCAGTTGGTGTTTGATAGCCATTCAGAGCAGACAACCTCGTGAATTTTTTCGAAAATGGAAAAAAGCAAATTTCGTGTGCTCATTAAACATTACTTTTTACGTAAAAAGTCTATCACTGAAACTAAGGAAAGGCTTGATAAATACTACGGGGACTCGGTACAATCAATTTCAATGGTAAAGAAGTGGTTTACAGAGTTCCGTTGTAATCGTACCAGCACTAGTGACGCCGAACGTTCAAGTCGCCCAAAAGAAGTGATTACGCCGGAAATCGTCGATAAAATCCATGAAATGATATTAAATGATCGGAGAATGATAGTGTGTGAGTTGGCTCATGCTGAAGGTATCTCAACTGAACGGGTACATCATATTTTACACGAATATTTGGACATGAGAAAACTCCCCGCGAGATGAGTGCCGCGATTGCTCAAAATCGACCATAAGCGCAATTCAAAAAAATGGCCAAAATCCACGAAGTGAGATACGAACTGCTACCCCATCCAGCATATTCTCCAGATTAAGCCCCCTGCGACTATTATCTGTTTCCAAACCTAAGAAAATGGTTGGGTTGTAAGAGATTTGAGTCGAATGAAGAAGTCATTATCGATACAAACGCGTATTTTGAGAGCCTTGAGAAAACCTATTATTTGGAGGGAGTAAAAAAATTAGAAAAACGCTGGACGTGCTAAAAGGTGATTATGTAGAAAAATAAAATATTTATTTTCCACAAAAAGTTTGTTTTATTCAAAAAGTCACGGACTTATCAAACCGCCCTCGTATTAAGGTTTCTCAGGAAGTAGCTCATTTTATCCATCACGCCCTGTGTACTATTCCCACATTTATTCGCTTATATGAGAAAGTTGCAACTAAACAATGCCCTTTTGAGCTCACAGCATTGGGCCAATCACAAACGAGCCTTCTCTTGAGCAAACTGAGCTCGCAGAACATGGACAGCTCACTTCACTTTAATTTTGATCGTGTGCTTCTACCTTGATCTTCAATTCTAGCTCTTAAAGAATCACTCGTCAAAAACTCCTCAACTGAAAATCCAAATAAGAATTCAAAGTTAAAGATTTTTTAAAAATATGAAATCAATCTTCGTTTTAGTGAGGAAAATAGAAAAATTTCTTATTCTTGGAGAACGTTGCTTTGATCATAATGATTACGTTTTCGTCCTTTGCAATAAATGACATTTCTAGTGAGGTTTGGGCGAACAGTTTTTCAATGATACTATTTTAACCAATGGTCGTGGTGGCTTAGGCATGACGGTAAGGCATGTCTGCCTTATATATATATATATTAGGGTGGTCCTTATTTCACTTTTTTGCGAGAATTGAGTGCGACGCCCCCTAAATCGATTCTAAAAAATAAAAATAAAATCCCTAATTTTTTCATATTTTTATCTCTTTCCCTTTCTGGCCCTATTTTTCTGTCATTTTTGAACTAATCAACGGAAAGACTTCGAATTAGACTCAAATGAAGCGTCTCTGAACACTCTACAGTTGCGTTTATATTTGATAGATCATTTGTTTATACTCTTATGTTAATAAACAAAAAGGCTGATTTCTTATTTCGCTCAATCCGCCAAAAGTAAGCAATATTTTGACATGGATTATTTGTTCAAAAATATCTACGGCAATTTTAATGACCTAACATTAAATTAGATTTTATCATTTCATTTATTATTAACAAAAACTTGATAAACAATTTTCTTATAATAGGAACCGTTTTTGAACGGATGATCGAAAAACAAAAACTTCTTAATGAAATAGGGTCAGGAAGGGTTAGGAATAAAAATTTGAAAAAATTAGGGAATTTTTTTTTCCTAATTTATAACCAATCTGGGGGGCGTCCCCAATTTTTTTTCTAAGGACCACCCTAATATATATATACTCTCAAACAGATTTTCCGATTCCTTGCTAAATGAAAAACCCTTTGAAAATCAATTGGATGTCTCTGAATCCATCCTGTCCAATTGAAAAGCTGATCAGCTAATAGTTTAATGGAGTTGTCTATTTTTTTATTCTTTCTTATTTTCAATTTAGACATGCTCATGAATGATTTATTTGAAAAAATTTAAGTTCAGATCCTTAAGATCACCTTACCCAGCCCCGCCCTCAACTTTTACGCCGCTCAGCCGTAGGCTATTGTTGGTATGATTTTAACGGAGCCATCGATGATACTGGAAATCTGTTAGTTCTTTCCTATTCAAAAACGTGTCACTATGATAAGGCGAGAACTTTTTTAGCTTTTTTAAGCAAGAAAAACTATAGGTAGAACCTTTTTTCAAATCGCTGGCATTTTGTTAAATTTCAAAATCTTTCAAAAATCATGTGTTTTATCGTAGTCGAATTAGTAAAAAGTAGAAAGATATGATTTTTATCATGTTTCAGGGCTTGGAAGCTGAGAAATCTTGCCACAACATCTACTTTGTCGTGCCGGCAGATGTCAGTTCAAGAACGCGTCAAGGCCAAGATAACGAAAGAAAAGGAAGATTTGTCTTTTTTAATTTTAATAATAAGCTGATCAAATAAAAAGAACTATTTGTTAAAATCATGTGTAGTTTTTTCTCCCGAAATTCAGGTGCGAAGGTGGACCCCCTAACCGCTTTAAAAAAATTTCCGAATATTGTAATACAGTTTTAGAGATTATTGTTTCTACAAATGCTTAGGTTTCTTAAGACAATGCAGGAAGTTTTTCACCTCTTCTGATCTGGCCACAATTTATAAGGCCTTCATCCGCCCAAAACTATAGTATAACTCCCATATCTGGTCAGGTGCTCCTCAAACATCTTTGCGCCTACTTGATAAAGTACAAAATAGAGCTTTGAAATTGATAGGTGATAGTTCAATCGTAGAATCGATTGATTCTCTTGAACGTCGTCGAAACGTCACCTGTCTCTCTCTCTTTTATCGCTTTTTCACAAACAGTGCTCTAGTGAAATAGCCAGCTGCATTCCTCCCTTGAAACAATTTAGCCGCAACACCCGCCTCGCTAGGAATGCTCATCAGTTTTACCTTAAGCCCAACTTCGGGCGTACAGTCAAGTATAGAGATTCTTATTTTAGTCGCACCACCCGAATGTGGAATGCTCTACCTGACCCTGTTTTTTCCCTACATTACGATTTACAAAAATTCAAAAGCAACGTGCATCGGTGTCTCCTTTCAAATCCTCTCCTATTTTCTTAGATGCTCGCACTGTGTTTTTATAACATTATAAGGGTAGTTATAACCCCTTGATGTGCGCGTTAATTAAAAAAAAAAATTAGGTTTAAAATTAGGTCTCTATCATCAATACTAACAGAGAAATCGTATTTAACACAGGTCAGGATAAACCAAAGGTAACCTTTCTTTAAATTGTCAAAAAGTGATGTCTAAGTTGAAGTACGGACTTCACTGTACAAAAACATTTCTTCTTAGAATATGACCAAGAATCACATCCCAAAATATGCAACACGAATGACGGGACACCCTGTATTTAAGTCAGCTTTCACTTCCCTTTATTGAACCCAGCGCAATATTTAGCCAAGCTTCAAAAACGAGTTGCTAGCTGTATTGACTGAGTTGGCAGTTTTCTTCATATAAACTTGACAATTATTATTGAATCGGATTATAATCAGAATACATGTATCATCGAAAAATTGAGTTACTTGATTTTTTCGGGAGTACAAATTTGAACCCCTTTTTTTATTTATAAAATTTGCTTAGAAGAATCTTTGATAGTTGTCCAACTAACTGGACAGAGTCTCAAGACCCCTGAAATACTAACACACGTAGGTACCTGGCTGAACTGAAATTATTGATTGCATCTTTAACAACTTAATTTCGTCGATGTGAGCGTCAATCACAATCGGGTTTTACAATATATTCAACTAAAAGGTTGAATGTCTCTTTCAACAATATGAAATAGACAATCAATTTCGGTCTCTTAAGTTAAACTTTCCTTAGACAACGGTGAAGGAATTTTTTTTACACAATTTGGAGTTGAATAGTACCTACTCTAAAAGCGGCTGTAATTTAGACATATTTGGGAATGGGATTATAAATACGACCGGAAAAGTTTAGTTGGAAATTTTGATTTTTAAGCAAAATATTATGTGAATTATGGACAGTGACCTTATAGAAAAGTACCAATCAGTCCTTTATGAAAAGGGAATATATATGTATAATTGTTTACATCAGAACAAATTTTACAAGCGAAATATAAGATCGGAAATCGAAAATCCGTCTGAAGAATATGGGGTTATGATTATGAAATTTTGCTCCTTTGAAAAAAAAAAGACAGAAGATTATGTGTATAATATTGACTAAGTTGATGAGAAGGGCAGCAATTTTTTTTTTGTAGATGTTGCTCTTAACATAAATCTGATTAGTGCACTACTTAGTCGAACAACTAATAATAACCTACGAACTCTTATCAGTGCGGCTTGTAAGGTACTTCATTTGCAAGTGTGGGTGGGTCAAAAACTTTTTTGAACACAAAGCGACAGCAACGTACCATATGAGAACCTAAAACCAAAATAATAAAAAAAACCATGCAAAGCAAAGCACAAAGCGTAGACATGGGGAAAATGCGCAATAGAGCTGCTGCATCTAAGGAGATGCAAGTGGGTGTGGGTTTTAAGGAGAAGAAACAACAAAATTAAAAAAAAAAAAAAAAAAGGAACAAGAAATTCTCTTAACGACTAAAACTAAACTCTAAAAAACAACTTCTGGTACACAACATCCTCACAATAGACAAAGCAGCACAACAGGGAGGCAAAGAAGGGCGGGGGCAGTTTGCCAAAGTATAGAAAGTCCAGTTTTGAGTTAGCCCGGGCTAAATAGCGCTCACGGGGTGTTTTCAACTGCTGCTTCTTTTCACCCAGCCAAAGCCAAAGGCTTGGGTATTTAATACTTTTCCATAATATGCACTACCTGAAAAACTCTCAAGTCCCCACACAAGGGGGATCCAAGAGATGTGTAAGTCGTCGTAGTTCTTTTTGCATCCCCTAACTCTCAGTTCGAACAAAGTTCGAGCCCAAAAAGAATATGAGACTGGGAGTAGAGATGGAGATGGTGGCCAAGAGATGATTCAGCTGGACTTTCTGAAATACTTGCTGGCGTTTTTGTTTTTGTTGTTTTGCATCCACATACTCCTACTACTACCGCCATGTGCTTTTCTATTTTTTTTTTTTAGCTACTTTTCACCGAAGGGAGTGGAAATTATTTGATAGTTAAAATACAGAAAATGCATGTCGTACCAGAGGTTGGGTTTTGTAGTTGATAAGTATCCTTCGGGGAATTTTTTTTAAGGATTTTTACTTTGTTTTGTTGCTTTGTCTTACAACATGTGCTTTTGCTCATTCGAAGGTAGCACACATGAAATCGCTGTCAACATACATTCTATGCATGATGAACAAGGAGGGGAGAGAGAGAGGTAGAGAAAGAGGAGCGTGGTAGGGTGTATGACGGGGCGAGTTGAGTTCTCAGATTAGAAATATAAAATTTTTGGAAATGGTTCGCTTGAATTAATCTGAAGCGTTTACGGATCGTATATTCTTAGAAGGACCGTTAGCTGATGTAATTCCTACAAATAAAAAACAAAACCTTAAAAAAATATATAAAAACAGAAGGGTTGAGTGAGAATGTAGTCAATCCGTCGTAATTGTCATATTGCGGCTGCCTTTCATCCATTTTCTGATTCATGTGCAATGGCAGATGATGTTGTGTTTTTGCATCTTTCTTTGGTTTTTTTGTTGTGACGTTTGGGATGCGATTTGTGTTTCCTTCTATTCTTTCTTTTAGTGTTTTTTTTTTTTTGTTTCTATTTTTTTGTTTTTTTGTTGGCAACGTTGGTCGGGCTTTGCAAAGTGGATATGAACGACGAACTCAAAAGAAATGATTACTCAAAAGAAAATGCGCTGCGCTATATATTTAAGCTGCTACTGCTGCTGCTGCTGCTACTGCCCCTTTGGAGGATGATGACGATGACGCTGCATTGAGTTTTTGCTGTTTTAGGTGGACCTTGTTGCTGTTTTCCTTTTTAATTTATTTCATATTTAAGTTTGTTTTTGTTTTTGTAATTTTAATTTGTTTCTCTATTATGTTTTGTTGGACTTGTTTGGTTTTTTCACTGAAATGTGCAATGCAGGGCAACAAAACAGACAAGAAATGAATTTAAAGGATGCGGAAACTCATTTGCGACCAGGCGCTGTTATTATTGCGAATTTTTAATGGCAGTGTGGAGATTCACTTCTCAGAACAAGGGAGAAAACCAATGAATTTTTAATAATAAATAATATTATGAATTTTTAAAAATATAATAATCTAATATTTAAAGATAAAACTTGCGATATACCAAATTCTGTCCTGGATAATTTTTGCAGTGTTTGCTGAGAAAAGACTTAAGGACAAGAAGTAGTTATGCACCTTCACTGACTTTTGAATTCTTTTTTCCAATAGCTTCTAATCTCTTATCCTTTTTTAAACTATTTTTTGTTTACAAAACTCTTTTAACAGGATCTCAAAAACAGCTACAACGATTCCGATGAAATTGTGTATGTAAAGGGTTTCGGGGACGAAAAAATCCATCTTTTAATTTTCAGAATTATAAATAAATAAATAGGGTGGCGCAACAGAGCGAGGACCCCTTGGCCTAGCGCACTTCTTACAACCATGCCTTGTGAGGGAATCTTCAAAATTATTGTTGTATAATAAAAGTTCTTTCAGTTTCTTGCTTTTGAAGATCGCAAAAGAAACAATAATTTTCGGTACAAATCGTTAGTCTGCATTTGATAAGGCGGGTTTCTACCGTTGTATTAGTATTCGGTAATCGGATAAAAAAAGCGTCAGATTTTTGTAACTCTTTTTTTTTCTCATATTTCTTACAAATTGTTTTTTATCATTAACTGGCCAATTCGTCCGGGCCTGAGCTACACCTATTGTGATCTAGTGAGTGGCATCCACACACGCCGATTATAATTAAATGCAGGAAGTTATTTAGAGGCTGTTTTGGAAATACAACAAATCGAAAAACATCCCGCCGTTCTTGAGTCATGAGTGTTCGAACAAACCCGACTTTGTTTTATATAAATTATGCAGATATTTACATTTCACATTGAATATATGTTTTTTGTTGGATGTTACGACGATCGGGTGCTTTTAGTATACAAAATACTTCTGCTTACAAATTCAAATGCTGCTTGAAAGCTTACAAAAAACAAATAAATTGTTTTATTTCTGACTTCAAATGCTGTAGTGACTGCCGAAAGTTTAAATATTTGATCGGGTGTTGAAAAACCAAAAATACAAAACTGCAAGTATTTGTAATATAAGTGAATTACTACAAGTATTAGACATTTCTGTATACCAAAGTTACAAGTTTGCTTTATTTTCAACAAGTGCAATGAACATAGTCCTACAAGTTCAGAGCCATTTGTAGGAGTACTTCCATTGCACTTGTAGAAGATCAAGCAAACTTGTAGCTCTTTGTTACATAAATTTTTTACAATAGTCATAGTTCACTTATACTACAAGTGCTTGTAGTTTCGTGATGCAGGCCCCTTCCACAAGTTTACGACAAATTGTTCAGGTTTAAATACTCATAAATTAAATGTCTCGGCAATTCTCAGTAATGAATGACTGACTGCCTGAACCTCAGTGGTCTACCAGAGCTCTTTGGGAATGTCTCAGCGGATGAATTTGACTTACAGGATCAACAATGAACTTCAGCAGTCAAAAAAGCAGAGATCCCAGAATGAGCTACTCCGATATATTTGGTTTAAAGGTCTTTCAGGGTCTTTCAATAGTAGGACAAACTCTCAAACTCAAAACTTCGTTGTCTTGCAACATCGCGACACATTTCATGTCCATAATCTCAAGGTATTTGTAACGGCATAATTAAAAATTTTAGACAACCTTCAACTCAGACCAACGGGTGTTCCTTACAGAGTTTGTTTGTTTTCAATTTTGGGTGAACAAGGCTTTTCAATAAGTTAGACCAGAGGGACGCCGCACCGGACGGGTTCAACTAGTAAAAAGCTAGAGTAAAAAGTCGCCTTTTTTTTCTTCTAATTTTAAAATTAATAATTTTTTTTATTCGTCGAGACGTTAGACTGGTTCACACTGCTCAGCTTCCGATAGAGACTTTGGTCTGAACCACCAGTTTTGGATAATGTGAACCCTCGAAAGACCGATTTACAGACTTGTTGAAATTTTCCCAATAAATTGAAAAATTATTGAAAATTTAATTCCGAAGATAAGTCTGAAATGGGTTGGTGACGTTTGCCCCAAACCAAAATCCCCAAACGTAGATCCCCAAACGCAGAATCCCCAATTGCGCGCGCGATTTTATCGCATGATTCATGATTTTTCGCAGCAAATGTTTGCAGGAAAATGTAATACAAAGAGTAAACATAAAATTCTTTATAAAATCGTTATGTTTATTGAAATGAAAACACATTTTCAAAATTTGTAAGTTAATAAAAAATATTAAAAAAAATAATATGTTACAATAATGCGAAGAAAATAAGATCCCTTTCAAAGTGTTAAATGAAACGAAAAAAAAAAATTTAAAAAAAGTTTCTCTTCATTCTTAATGTTTATAATGAAGAAAAAATTTAGTTTCTTTTAACTAAGACAGAACACTGCGCACCATGAATACGTAAGTCAGACTAAAAAGTAGATGCAGTCATGCATTCATATAGTTGTTGTTAAGAAACTGTTAATCATTATCACTTTCTAATTAGTATCACAATGATATAATTTCATGAGATTTTTCTGAAAACTATATATGCACATAATTTAGTAGTATACACGGATACTGGGGATTTGGAGATTTCGTGGGGATTTTGGCAAAAAAGATTATTTAGGTGTGGATTTCATCCATGTGCATTATGTCTGTGGGGATATTAGCAAGTTGGATTTTAATTTTTGGCGATTTTAACCGATGGGGATTTTTATTTTTGGGGATTCCGTACCACTCCCGTCTGAAATAAGTCTGCTTTTTCTGCAAATTCTAGAAATAAAATTACCAAATGGAGAACAGAACAAAAATAGAATATGTACTTTGAAATTTTGTGTAAGATTAAAATTTTCCACAATACGTCAATCCATTCCTAATGCAGAGTCTGAAACATGACAAAAGTGAATACGAATCATAACAACGCCGTTACCACAAGTAAAGTTCATCTCGAGCGTGAATACCATCCAGCCTAACAAACCAAAAACAATACCCATTTGATTTCCGTCAAAAAGGCCATTTCTCTCAAACGAAAGCACAACAAAAACCATCGGGTTTTGATGAGAAGTCTCTTAATGCAAAAGTAGTTCGGGCAGTAGCGGTGCATGGTCGTAAAAGGTGCATAAAAGTGTGTGCCTTCAAAGTGCACTCTGGTATACCTCCTTCTCCTCATCGTTTTTACTTTTTTAATACCCAGTGAGGTGAGTCCTTAGCTTGTCTATATAAATGTATTTTTTTTTTTTTTTAATTCATTCGCTAGAGGAATTAATGAGAGTAAAGGGGGATTGAGAGATGAGATCTATCATTCAGCCCACTACGCTGGTACCTATAAAGTTATTAAAAACAACACAAAACCAACAAACAGCACGGATCTATTGTTGCTCTTTCGAGGACATTTCTCTTTGACATAATGCCGCGCCGTCATTCATTAAACACGATGGACTATACCTGAAAGGCAAATGAATGCACACGCAAACACACCAACACGCACACAGCCACACTGACAATGAATAACTATTTGAAAAAACAAAACTTTCAAGCTTGTCCATTGTCTTGATAGATATAGATATTCCTACTGAGTACTTTTGTAAAGCACATCTAGGTTATTAATAAAATGATTTGTTGCCATTCTTTCTTTTAAGCCTCCAAGATTGGTGTCACCATCGACTTTACTTCGTCGTCGTTGTGGTAACAGTTTTGAAATGGCAACATTACTGTGTAGCATGCTGATTGGAGCAGGGTTTCCTGCTTTGGTTGTTTCTGGAGCTGCAAAACTGGACACTGTTAATAATGATCAGAGGAATATTCAGTATAATCTGCCCGAGGATCAAGGCTGTTTATTAAACGGAGAGGAAAGAGAAAAAAATCAAAAGACTCAGGGAAGCGACAAGTACAAGTTGAAGCCAAAGCCTGATCTAATGAGTCACCTCACTGAAAAACTAGAGCAAATGAAACTGAAGAAGGAAGCTCAGGAACGGTATGAAGAGGAGGAGATGGCTCGAATCGAGCGAGAGGTAGGTTGATTAATGAAAAGAAAATTGCGTCATTGTTTTTGATTTCTTTCGTTTTCCCTTCTCCTAAAGACATTTGAAGATGAAGTCTCATTCAATGACCCGTACCGTCTCTCGCATGCCTGGGTGGTTATAATTAACAATGCCCCCTGGTCTTGCAAGCCTCGCACAAAAATCACCAATGAAGAGGGTGACGAAGTCGATGCACCACCAAGTGCGACTTTTATAGAACCGTCTACTGGATTTCAACACGATACTTCATCGAAGGCATATGTTCACATAGAAAGCATCTGGAATCACATGAATTACTATGTTAATGTCCAAACCTGTCGCATACGTGATATGAAGTGGGATCTCCGTGAAACAAGTGACTGGGAACACTTGCTCGCCGGAGAACCTCCAGAGATGCGAGTAGAAGAAGAATTATCCGATGAAAACTTAAAAGATGAAAAGAAACATGTATCCGTAGAGAAGCATTTGGACATGGGACGGTCGTGGGTGGAAAAGTTGGAAATTGATGCAAAGGACTTTGACGAGCGATACCCGAATCTGCACAAGGCGGTTTACTATCATCGAGTGTTGCATGAGAGGTTTTCAAAGTACATCCAACCAGATGGTAAGGTAGAGCAAGTGACGCTGTTTTCAGATGATAAGTACGAAGTTCCGGAAGTACGATGGGATTGGTATGAAAACCGCTCGGACTTGCTGATCAAAATAAAATTTGTCTTTTCCACTGGCCAGACTGAGGAGTCGTTTTTGAAGGGGAGACCAGACTGTCTAAAATGTGAATAAATCTTTAGATGTTGGTCTTGAGTGGAAGTTTTAAATTTTTGTATTCCCAGATTTCATACACAATATCGATAGCAAGCAGCCGAAGATGTTGCACTTTTTCTCGGCTCCTCGATTGGATTCGATGCTGCTATGTGAGGTGCATGAGAAGAAAATTGTGTTGCATTTCGAGAAGGCTCCTGGATTGTAAGTAATTTTGCAAAATTGAATTTTCATCATTGATGTGTAAACAATACTACTGGCCGCTATTCCTTTAAAATTGTTGTGTGAAGTTCTGTGGCGTATACTTACTTTTTTTTTAGTAATCAGGCCTAAGTTAAGCTGACAAAATTTTTAGTTTAGTTATATCCGAGTGCCAGCGGACTGATTTGAAAAACTGTTTCTCAATTTCGATTTTTCAAGTTTGAAAACTGGAAAAGCCTTTACTCAAAAGAGGTCAGGGTCGTAATCGTAATTTATAGGTGGATCAGTATAGTGTAAAACAGATAAGTTGGAGAGTTTAGTTACCATCAAGATCACGGTGCTCGTGGCGACAGCGCTAAAGAAAGAAACTTGAGTAAATTACTGATATACATTTACTTTTTCATCTCGTAGACTCTGTGTCTATGTGCCTCAAACAAGCTCTGAGAATGTCTGTACTTATTTATAGGTCTTCATCTAGGAAGGTGCTAGTTGCCAATAATAACGGCGCAGCATTCAAAATTAACACTAAGAGCGTAGAAATCTAAAATGAAAAGACACAAAATTGTACCTATGTATTTCCACAAATTTTTTTTTATTAATTTACTTAATTTTTGCCATTTCTATATTCTATATTCAATAATTTCTTCTACTATAGCTTGCTAGGATGTAGTTCAACCTTGAGCTATTACACGGTGAATGTTGTTTTCTAAGTCGTCAATCGTCTCTGGATTATCGGTTAGCGATTTTACAAACGTGAGTCTAGTGACTTTCGAATTGCACGAACTTTGATGCGAACTCCCATGTCGATAACTTAATTGTGTATTATATTTTACAGAACGCCATGACTGGTGGTGGCACAATCAAAAACGAAACCAAAGATAAATCACAAGTAATATGACGGAATGGCTGCCATCTAAAAAAGTGCAGACAACCTTAAGTTCTAACTTACATAAATTGGTACTATAGTTCGGCGTGAACCTAGGCCAGGCCTCTACCAATATCTTTCGCCAACAGTTCCGACTTCGGGCAAGTTCTTTCCAGTTCTGCACTCTTAGTGGACTTTCACTTGATTGCACCACCAGACGAGGTCTTCCTTTTCCGCGATTTCCCTGCGATGTGCTATCGAAACTGGAGTGCTGGTGTTCATCTGCTCTAACACTGTTCATAATTAGCTCCCACAATTAGTCCTTCCTTAAATTGATATCGATGAATCTTAGGAAGTTGTTAAGATGCAGTTCTGATATATCGCCCAGTTCGCCGAAAAAGTATTCTCTAAGGACTGTTTTTCTGGTGTGGGCTAAGCTTGGGCACTCACGAGGAAGTAAAACAAACCTTCCTCTACCTTCTTGTTTTAGCATTCTCTACATAAATCATACGTTCAAATGATCGATCTCATCATGTGGGTACCCAAAGAGTTGTGAAACGTGAGGATGCTATAGCTTACGAAGAAAACCGTGGATTCAAAATACTGGAAGCCTGACAAGCTCCTATAGATTACCGCCTGTCATTTTCAGTTGTTGAAAGTTTTGGTCGATTCTTATGTTTTCTTGCTTTAGTCTCTTAAGTATAAAAGAGTTGACTTCATTTTCCAGCTCGAAGGACCATGAAAAGTCTACAAACTTTTATGATACTTTTGAGATGCAAAATAACTTAATATATTCAATGAATAGATATTAAAGATTCGTGCGAATATGTAAAATGCTGATCGCTGGGGCATGGTTAGGTTAGGTTAGGTAAAATGGACTGACGGTTGATCTTATTTCCATCACACTTAGATCAATGTAGATCCATTATGATACCCTGGCGTATTGTAACGTCCTAGAAACCTATGATTTTATGTCTGTTCAGTATTTAACCATTTTGTGGCCTTAGTGAAGTTTAACAGGCTGCTTTTTGGAGCGTCTGATAATTCTTCTAGTTCATTTAAAAAGTAATTTCCTAGAAATTTTTTCCTAGTATGACAGAGTGCTGGGCATTGACAAAGGAAGTGACTAGTGTCCTCATGTTCATCTTCGTCATTGTATCCTCTGCATAGGTCATCGGTGCAAAGACCCATTTTCTTTTTGTGATAACCAAGTAGGTTATGTCCAGTTATGATACTGATAAGCATTCGCAATGAAGGTCTATTCAATGATAGCAGCTTTTCAGATTCTTTCTTATCATATTTCGGCCATAGTTTCCTGGAAGTAACACAGGAATCTAGGCATTCCCATCTTTCATTGGATTTTCGCATTATTTTGTTACCAATGATTCGTTTCATTTCACAGGGTGGGATCCTGATTGATTTATCAATGAGAGAAGGGTCAAGTGCTGATCCTTTCCTCGCTAGTTCGTCCGCTTTTTCGTTTCCCGGTATACCACTATGACCAGGAACCCAGCAGAGTCTAACGTTATGCTGCGTGCCAAGAACCCTTAGCTCTTCGCGACAGCAAGAAACAAGCTTTGATTTGACAAGAGTGGCAGAAATCGCTTTTAATCGCTGGGGCATAGCCAGGGGTGTCTGGAGTCGTCAGCGTCGCGTCACACCTCCTTACGACTTTTCCGAGGCGACAAAGGAAAACGTAATAGGTTTGCCAAGCCTAGTCAACTCATCCAAAAAAGCACGAAATATGGTGTTGTACTGGTCGATTTGTTGAACAAAAAAAAAATAATAATAATAAGTCGGCAAATCAAGGGCAAAGTAGATTTGCCAAGTCAAGTCGACTCAACCAAAAATATCTTAAGACTTTTCAAAATATCAGCTTCTCTTATTGAATTTGACCCGCTTGTTTTATGACGAAGGCAGGTGGATTAGTCCGTGATTTATTGACTTTTGAGAATACGTTGAAAAATACTATAACTTTTTATAAATAACTTTTAAATACATACAAAAAGTCACCGACTTATTGACCCATCATCGTGTTATAAATTAATTTTTGTTTAGTAAATTGATTTCTGTAAAATGGATGCGTTTGTGTCTTTTATCATAGATAAAATCGGAAAATTCTTGATTGTTCACACTATACAATTAGTTGGACAGACTTCGTTTGACATATGTTGGATGGTCGGATGTAGTTTGCGTTCAGACTTTTCAAATTTGTCTTCCAACCTTATGTCATTTGCTCCTTCACTCCATTCAACTTCTAAATTTTCAATAATATTTGAAAACCGTCCAACAAGTAGGTCAAGCGTTCAAGTCAAAGTCTGTCCAACTAATTGTACAGTGTGAACTCCGCTATTGACGACATTTACTTAAAGTTTTTCCAATGTCTTGGGTCCTCGCTACACCCTGGTCATCAGCCTGATCGTTGCAAGAAGTGACATATTCATTAGCGGTTTTAGCGTTCATTCACCTATTGGTGATGTCGTTTTGGCAGTTCGTTATGCGTTTTTTGCATTTGGTGTCTCAAAGTGTGGTAAAACCTCGAAAGGAGCTAAGTTTTTCTTTATGCTGTGCTGTCCTTGATTGCTGCAACATCATTCAAACAGTTTGTATTTGGTGACTATAAATGAGAAAATCAGTCTGTCTATGAAAATGTCTGTGCTTTTGTGGTCCAGACTGCAAGTTATTCTGCTTGGAAGACGCTTCAAAGGTGTGCGAGCTTTGATGATCTGTATGTGGTATGATTAATTGAAAACATGCCGTTTAACCACTTTTCATTCGCTTTAGAACCTTTTATGAAAACGGAGGTATGGTGTGTCTTTGTAGCTCCTTTACTCTTCCCAACATTCTTCTCATTAAAGTTCTATGGCCTTAAAGCTCTGCTTTCCAATTGTTGGGTTTTCCCTCTCTTTCTTTTAAATTTTTTTTCCGTTTAAATTTACTGTAAAGAGTTATTCTTATGGTGAATCAAGATGGGAGACAGATCATTTTGATATACTTTTAGCTCCTTTAAATGTCCATACTGACAAAGAAGCGTTAGTAGCCTGATTCAGTTTATTAAATGTTATAAAACCCTGAATTCTGTATAATTATATTCATATTTCATTTGAAGCTTATGTTAAAAAGACTGACTTTTCTGTTGTCAATAGCCATAGACGCCATACTCTATGCTTGAATTCTCCAACTTGTATTAATAGTTTGGGAATTCGACAGCTCACTTGAAGTTCATTTCCTTAACACTTCGGTTTTATTGCTCTGCTCAGATGATCCCATCCTTCAGCGTCATTCCTTCTGGTTTGATTTTTGTTATTGATTACAACTTTCTTTTGCAAGGACATAACTACCCCTATTTTCATGACTATTGTAAATTGTACTTCGACCTCACTTTAAGGAGCAAGATAATCTTATGAATGGCAGTAGATTGCTATCCGTATGAGATATAAACATTGTTCGTATACCAAATTAACATAAAAAAACTTTTACCTACACACACACAAAATATTTTAAATTTCCATTTCGCAGGTGCTTCTACAAAGAATTTATCACAAAGTACGACATGACAAAGCTTATGGTAATAACTGTTTTCACCTACACCTAATGCTCCTATAATTTTTTTTTTTTTTTTTGCCTAGAAAATCACTGAAAAATTCCAACGAGATCCCGCTATACCGTCAAGCAAAGACATTGCAGTTCGTTCGTTTTTACTCTCGCATAACAAAATTCTTTTGAAATTCCATTACGTTCGTGGTGCACTTACTGCGGCAACTAGAGAATTCATTAAACCACCAAAGCCGGATTACGGTCAAGAGATTATCTTCGATCCAGCACTCACAAAAGGATACAAGGTGCGCAAGCAAATCCTTTCCAAAGAATTGCATGCATTTCAATTAACAGAGATGATGAAAGGCCGTCGGCATTTCCAAAACACGACAGATAATTTATTTTTTTATTTTTTCTTTGCAGTCCTTCCATTATCCTTTAAAATAACTTGAACTTGTTTATTATTACAGTTTGGCGGTTCGGATCCTGATCCCTCTGAACTGGAACTGTACTTGTTGTTGTTAGAACAACTTAAAGACGAGGAGAGCGCCAAAAAGGCATTTGAAAGGCACACCGAAGAGTTGCAGAATATTTTTGAGCGAAGAAAGCGTGAGATCAAGCACACCGACTTGAAATACAGGACCTTTGACCCTCTGCGAAATGATGCAGCCAGGAAGCTTCGCCTTGAGAGGGTGAGACAAAATTTAATCATCAGTAAATTTAATTAAGTATGACCTAATTAACTGGTGGTAATGAACTCTCTCCCGGCCTGGCCGGCATCTATGCCGTCATCCGTTGTCGTTGTCGTTGTCATGTTGTCGATGTCGTTGGCCTTCTTCCGTTCGATAAGTGCATTTATATTCGTGTAATTTGTATTATGCTTTATTTGTGTTGGGTCATGGCTTCTGTTTGCCTTTACATACCATATCACCGCCCGCCCCCCTCATTATGTATGTTAATTTCAATTTGTTTACCTATTTAGTGTGTAGGCCTCTCTGAGAGAGTGTGACAGGATGAGTGTACTCCCAAGGTGGTGGCAATTCAGATTAATGCATTTGAAGATATTACTTGGGAATAGATAGTGTCACTTCTATTGTTTGTTTGTTGTCCCATTTCTTAATGCAAAATGGAAAGCATCAATATTTGGAACTTACTCGTAATTAAGTTGTGCACGGACTTCTGTTCATGTATGTTTGTGTGTGTGTATTGCATGTGTGAAGATGATAAGCCCCCTTCTGTTCATTGTTCGAAGACCTTGAACTTAATATGTGTTGACTGAAAGCTGATTAAAGGCTCTCCAATTACTCGATAATTATTAAATTTCCTGTCTTTACTATTTTAAGGACGAAATGGAAGAGCAGATAATGAAGGAAAGGCGTGCTAATCTACCAGACTTCTTGGCACCATACTTGGTTCCATATGAGGGACGGACATTAACTTTGAAAGAATCCTGGACAGCATTCAATGCTTGCTTGAATGACTTGAAGACGCGATTCGTTTCATTGCTGAACGAGTTGCAGCGCCGTTATGAGGATGTAAGTCATTCGTTTTTTGTGTTTCTTTTACTATGAAGTGAATTTGTTTTGCAGCTGACAGCTGAAGCGCAGTCCTTAAAAAAGTTCCTTGGAAAATTCCACAACAAATTCGATGATTTTGACTATGAGCGTTTGTTGCAAGAATCCAAGGACCTCGAGTTGAATAAGCGAATGGTGCAAAAGAGGTTAACTATTACACATGAAGAAGCACAAAAGAAATACGATTTGGTCAAGCAGTCGTTACTCAAAGACAAACGTCTGCAGCTGAAGAGCTTATCAGTTGGAAATGCATGAAAGGAAAAACTAGTCTCTCATTACATCATTTTCATCAAATCAAATAATTTGCGATGTATGGGCTTAGTGTGGGCACGAATTTTATATTTTTTATATTTGCATCGAATTTGTTTCTGAAATAAATCAGTTTTTTGTTTGATTTTGTAGAACAATGAAAAAATTAATATTAAAACAATCGGACACCAGGAAAATGGATTTCAAAAAATTAATAGAAGCCCGTGAAACTTTCCATGCGGCTTGTGAGATGTACATTCTCATAGTTGGAAAAGGATCCTTATTCTATCTGAAATGTGAGCGTATCAGGAAACTGGTTTTGACACAGGTAAGCCTTTTGCCGTCGGCTACGCAGTTTGGCTGACAAAATGATGAACATCAAATCATGGTGAGGTCGAAAGATGTTGGGAAATTACATAAAATGGCTTAAAGCTGCATAGCAAAACATTGAATAGTACAGTGACTTAAGAAACAGTGGCATTTCACACTCCCCCGATAAATGAGTACTATAAATCCAAAAAGGTCAATCTTTTCGTATTCTTATTCTCCTACTGGAAAACAAGTTCTTTGAGACAGTAGTGAACATAACTCTGTTTGTGTTGGGTTTTTGAAGCATTATTATTAATCCGTGCTAATATGTATATTACTTTCAGTTATCACATGAAAATGCTTGTGTCTAAACTAAACTCTAGTAAGTAATTGAGTGAAGCCTGAAGTCAATGCGTGTGTACAATTTTATGGACCCATATGACCGGAGGACCCTTAGGAGGCTCGCACCTTTAAGAAACCATACGTAGGAAAAACTTTATATTGTTGAATGGTTGAAGTACAGATCATCATTGAATTGCGATGGGCATAATAGCGATGCAAACTTCTCACCCTTAAGTCGAATCACCTCTGTGAAGCATATAAATATAGCAAATAGGAGAGTTCTGATCTCTCAAAATCACGATAGGTACTCATGGGGTAGAAGAAGAAGAAAAAAAAAAAAAAAATTAGACAGTACAGATACAAACATGCCACATCTAGGATCATGATAGGTGACATTTGTAGAAAGCAGAAGCAGCCCTCATCTGCAGAAAGCCTTAAAAAGTAATCCTCAGCCTCTGAATGTAACACCTCATTATAATCTGCGCGAAAGCTTATTACACCAACATAAGTCAGATATGCGTCCTTGCTTCCAGCGAAAGAAAAGTAGTTATTGTTGTATATTTCAATATCTAAGACATTTTAGTTAGTTTTGTTAGTTTTTTAACACTTCCCAACGAAATGTCACTACGACACTTCTTGAATTATTCGACAGGTTTTCATCACTTTTAAAACCTAAACTTTGGCTAAGCAACATTTCTCTCCCTCCTCATAAATTTGTTAAACTTTATACTAGTAAACCAAATGAATATTTAAAAATTAAATATTTTCTTAAATAAGGAGATACAACTATTATTTTGACTGTTAAATACAATTTTTCGTAAATTTATCCAAACTAAAGATATTCGTCACAAAAAAAAAGTGTAATTTTTTTCCGTCTGTTATAAAATCTTAAAGCAGTCTGCATCTAGATCGACAGTCCTTGTCGCTAATTCTAGTATGAGCATCGACGCATTAACAATTTTCATCTTAAAGAAATTCTAAAGCAATGTTTCCACTGTTCCTTTTACTTCTCATTCTGATCTTTCCGGTCCAGTCTAGGTTCATTTATATCCTTAAAATTTAATCATTTGAACCTTTGGTTGCTTGAAGATCCGACTTTGAATTTTAGTCCAAATTATTTAAGCTCTAATTCCAATGCCGCCTTTGGTTTTTATGAGGCTTAGTAAGAGATAATCTCTATGTCAATGGCCCACAATCGCAATAGATTCAAGACCTCAAAGAGACAAAGATAGAATTTGTAACTTATCGAGGACATACTGCTTTGGAAAAAGAGGGGCACTCCTTAAAACTGAACTGTAGTTTCAAAGGCGAAAAAAAATGAAAAGAAAACTTAGAATCCAGGCAGGAATTCAGCTTTTTTTGATTGACTATATTTTTTTCGCCTGCTACACAAATGAGGTATTCTATGTAATTAAATGTAATTGAAGCAGTTAAATGTGGTAGTAAAGTGACGTAGGTAACAAATGTAACAAGTCAGGGATGTAGCTTTAGATTAGATTACCTCAAGTAATCTACTCTGCCATCTTTGGATGCAGAATTGCAGATACATTAGCAGCCAATTTAAATATATTGGTAAGACAAACTTATTGTAAATATTGCAACCCTAATTCCTTCAGGCACTGCCTTACCCATTGGCTTCTTACAGTTCTAAAGAACTTTGTTTTCATCCTTGTTTAAAAATTGCATTTTTCCGGGTCATTTTGGACCTTCTGTTTCAAACCTCACGAAAGTGTCTAAGCTCAACTTCGGAGAATAGAAAAAAAAAGTTTCAAGTTCCTTCTATTTTTGGCCAAGGATATACAATCGCAAATGTGTAAAATAGTGATGGTAATGGTCAACATGTCTGCCTCTAATGTGGTTCGAGTCCCAGAAAGAGAAACAGAGTGAGGGAGTAAAAGAAATTGCAATGAAAAACTTTTTTAAACTTCTACATTTGAAATCGGCATAAAATGGTAGGCTCTGGAAAAACGTTAGGCCCAAAGGTTTCCATAGAGCTTTGTGGAGTCATTCTATTTGTTTTACTTATTTAACCACGGCGGCCAATTAGCAGATATTGTTTTTCATTACTAATTGCATGTCCTTCGCTTGGAAAATATTACTCGCCTTTTTAATGTAAAAATGAAAACTCTTATTGGATGACCTATTGTGTGCGCTAAAGTGTTCGTATGAAGATCGGACCCATTCCTGTTTCCAGCTCTAAGATCAGGTTATTAAAATTTTCTTTTTACATGGGATGCATAAGGCACATTTTTTTTTTGTATGATTTTTTTTGTTACTATTGCCACGTAAAGATATTTTTTTCATGTGGGAGCACAATTGACATTCTCAACCTTCTCAATTTTGTCCTTTAACTGCTTTTCCATACCAATTTTTTTTTTTTGCAAAATATATCCCATTGTGTACTATCTCCTGTTAAAAGCTTTTCGTTATTCAAAAAAGTACACAGATTTAATACCTTATATTTTATTGGGATGCTTACAGCGCCATCATGGTGATGATAAGAGAGAGGTGATATTCTTTAGCCTTTACTAAATGGTGTATGATCCATGATAAATTTTGTTCGTCGTGGTTGGTATTTAAGCATTGGGCGAAGCTTACCATTAAACATGAATTAATTTAGAATTCAATTCTATAGCACATTTCAAGATCATGTTCGATATATAACACCACCATGTCGTAGGATCACATCTCATTTGAATAGTTTCGACCCCCCACAATTCTTTAAAATCATGACTTTTATTTTGTGCAGATTCATTTTCAGACCTCAAGCATTGGTTTTTAAGTTGATCAGTCATTAGCTGCTTTCGGTTTTTATTCTTCCAGATAAATATTCAAGAGGCCTTCGACGTAAGGAACGAACTGAAGAGGGTTCAATGCACCTCTTGGACGAAATTCGGTTTGAAACCATTCAGAAATTTCGACTCTATTCAGATATTTTCATTTTACGCTGTAAACTAGGTAACCCGATAAAGAAATTGTAGCTTTTTTCCGAACTTTTTTAACATCCCATAGCCAGCTTATATATAAAGCCCTGTCTCTCTACCGCATTAAATATACTAACTGAAATAGTAACTCTACTTTCGGAAAACCGTTCGTCAGCAGTTTTAGACACAAACTTCTGATCTATCATGAAATTTCTGGGAGTAATCCTGCCAAATATTCAAATTTGTTCGTCAATCTAGGAGCAAAGACAGTGTTGTAGAGTTGCAGTAAGTATTACATACAAGGCCTGAAGAACTCACGATAAGTTTTTTTGTTTTCCTCATGCATCCCTGTTTTAGATCTGCGAATTGAAAGATTTCCCAAACTATTGCGTTATACTTTCGGTATCGCTTTACCTACATTTTGAAATTTTCCAGGAACTTCTAAACGAAAAATCCTAGCCATTTTGGTCTCTGATTCTAGGTAAAAAATTTGGTTTCTCCAAGTAGAGCAAATAGCTAACAATTTCAAGAGCTTACGTTTCGCTGAATTGAGCATTCTTTACCCTTCCGATTTTTCAAAACAACTGCCGATTGAACTACTCTGAATCTTGAAAATTGCGGCCTATCTTCTTACTGACAAAATTAAATTTTTTTTCTAACAAAAAGATTTAGTAAGCTCACGATAAGACTTTCCTCTCCGCTTCAACCACATCAGCTTATGGCTTCTTGAACTTGGAATTTCAAGATCGTAAACAAAGAAAATCACTATCATTCCTTGAGGACGATTTCTCTTTCTCATATCAAGTTTCGAGTTCCACAAGACAACATAACTACATATCCTTCTTCCTATTGTTCTCCACCGACCCAGGCTAAGGCCAACTAAATACAAACAACTTAACCCAAAACTTTTTCTATCAATTCAAATTGAGTAGTAAGTGGACAGCTTGATTCTCAATATCCCAGTTAATCCAATCTGAATTGATATGTCTCTCCTCAAACCTATACCTAAACACAAAACAATTAAATTATCGTCAAACAATAAATTATCACTTACTCCTACGAACTACCATCGTTTGAAATAGAACATATTACTAACACCATCTACACAAAAATGCATATAAATAAACAAACACTCAACAAATTACAACTCACATCATCAGCATCATCATCATCATCACAACAAACACATCTTTAATAGATCGTAAACAGTCAAAACGAACACCAACAAACCAACACGAAACGACATAAAAAAAGGCACCAAGAAAAAGAAGCAACATTCCATAAAGCCCAGAGAACTAAAGCATAAGAAGACCACCACTCATTCGTACGGGGTAAATCATGCTCTATTAACAAATTACCAAACGATAAATCAAACCATCCAACAAACACTTAACTTTATTTTCAATCATATAAATTTTATTATCGTTTTATTGGATGCGAGAAGAGGGGGTAGGGATGGAAGTTGGTTAGTGTGCTTTCCTTTTTTGTTTTTTTTTTTTTGTGCTTCTCTCTTTGCAAGTGCGCCGCACTGCCGCCGCCGGCCGGCTAGTGATACCCCTGGGCCTTGGGGGACAAATAGAAGAAGAATTCCGAGTGTTGGCACTACTAAACCTTGTCCCAGAAAATTTCCCAGAACAGAGTTACACAACTTACTAAAGAGGGTTGACGACTACGACAAATGCCGGTGTACGAGTAGCCATTAAAAAGAAAGTCCAACTTAATCTTCGTCAACTGACCCCCCCCAACCCCCTCCCATTATTCCCTTCACCCTTCTCCCCCTGAAGCCACAATAACAAAGAAAAAAAAAAGAAGAAGAAGAAAAAACTAGTGGTAGTGGTATAGAAGTCCTTACGAATAATTTTTATTGCTCGTTCGTCTTGTGCAGCAGTAGTGTGTGCCTTAGAAAAGAAGACGAAGAGAGTATAGTGGCATATAAAAAGACCACTATAGCCCCTCACCACCTAATCCTTGTACCCATGCTAAACGAGCATTCACAGACAAAGTATACGAAAAGAAAACAAAATATAAATACACTTTGGAAGGGACTACCAGAATCAAGACCCAAGACCAGCTAGCAGCACGAGGAGGAACGTAATCGTTACATAAAAATTTTATGAGATTCGATAAAAACATGGCAACAACCTGTTGTCTGTCTGTGCCTCTGTACTCAACTCCTGGGTTAAGGACAAAATACGTTTAATATGTACCCATAGTCGTTCGTATTCATATGAATAAGAAAAAAAAAAACTGAATCAGGTCCTTAGTCTAGTGATGTTGCAATTCATTCAGTTTATGTATTCCTCGTTTTTATTTTTGAACAAAAAAAAAAAATGTGTCGGGCGATAAAAATTAAATGGAGTAATAAGGACTAACTCAGATTTCATTCAACTTTTTTTTGAGAAATTTTTTTAACTTTTTTCATATGTAGCTATGTATTAACCGGGGACAACTGATATCAGACTGTGTGTGGCTTTGGGCAGGCGGTTTCAAAATGACAGCTGGAGATGTGAATGTGCTTTGCAAGTGACTGTTTATATCGACGCGCTCAATGTTGACATATGGGACTCCTTCAGTCAATGTTGAGCGACTTCCGGTTTTCTAGCACGTACTCAAAACTGTACTTCCTATTTGTTTACTGAGACGAATTGATTGAATCTCTATTCTCTGCTGTTAGACTAATCTTTGAAGTCTAGTTTTGCTTCTCTGTATCGAATCAGACTTTAAATTCAAAGTGGGAGAGGTAACTTTTATTCATGCTAGTTCACTCCCTATGCTTTTTAAAAAAATATTTATTTTTTGTGCTAGTCTTCCACAGCTTCATCATCCGATGGTATAATAGTTGACATGCTTTTTCGTCTTAGTTGGAAGCTGAGATGACTGAGTTGCAGATCTTAACCCAATTGAGGATGTCTTTGAAATAACGAAGAACTGATTCAAAAACCGTACTTGTGGAACCAATTCCATTTCGGGCTTTCAGTGCGTGACTTAATATCAATTCATATTTGGAAGCGTTGGAAGAACGAAACCAAATGAGAAGAAGATCAATAGTTTCCACTTCCTCTTCATTTAAATACCTTCCCCAGAAGCGTTTGAGGAAAAGAATATGTCTTGCGTTATGATTACCTATAAGTCTGTGATATGGTACCCGTGGTGGTTAGCATATCCGCCTGTTAACCCAGAGGTTCGTGGTTCGAATCCCAGCAGAGGCAAAAGTATGTTTTAACACGGGTATCGCCTTTCGTGAGGAATTGGCTAGTCCTCCGTTAAAAAATTCATTGCCATGAAAAGCGATTTCTCGATAAGCCGTCCGGAAACGGCAAACAAGTGAAGGTCCCCTACATTACCTGACAAGGAATGGTTGTGAGAAATGCGGTAGGCCATGGGGTTTCTCGCTCTGTTGCGCCACCGTATTTATTTACTTATTTATTTATTTATTTATTGATAAGTCTGTGATCCACAATGGCACCCACAGTGAAATCCAATGCGACTGTTTAGAACCGGTTAGGCTTTTTTCAGCTGGGCCACACTTCATTAATACACAAGTCAAGTTGAGGAACTTATTGCTTATAATTCAAAAAAATTAGGTGAATTTTATTAGTGTCGGTACATTCCATTGTGTATTAGAAGGGTACGACAGCATCTAACTGATGAACCCACTGTCGTACCCGGACGAAACGCCGATTTTTGGAGTTGAGATCACTGGATCTCTAGATCCTCCATGTCTTTTTGACTATTTCCAATTGTATTTCAACTTAACACAAAAGACGGAAAGCTCGCAAGAAACCCTCTTCTCTAGACGGCTGAGTAGACTTATGGTTGTTTTTAAATGCACTCATGTACCTACTTCAAGAGATTCTTAAACACCCTTGAAATGTTTTTAGCACAGTGAAGAAAAGAGATCCTGGCATACATTGGCCGTGGCAATGAGTAAAAACAGAGTGAGGCACCACACTTCACATTTGTGTGGTGTGACTTACAAAAGACAGGATGCTCGAATCGATAAGAGATAATGTTGTACGTAGTGGATTAGGTAACGTGCTTGCCTGTTACGTGTGAGTTCTAAGTTGGTATTCCAAAGAACATCCAAATATTTTTCCAAGGTTTTTTGCTTTCTACGATATTTGGTATATCTTCTGAAAATTACTATACTGCCCTAAAAAAGGTTTCTTTCTTTGCCATTTCTTATCGGCAAAATACGGTAGGTCCCTTCCATTCCTCAGAAGGCATGGATAAGAGAAATGTGCTGAGCTCGGAGGTCGGAGCACTCCAAGCCTTGTAAGCCCAAGTTGCTTTTCAATTTAATTGACACATAGCAGAGAGAAAATGTTAAGGCCAAGCTTATCAGTTTTATCGTTCGCTTAAGTGTCCTGGTCCTGTGGAGCCAAAATATAAGTGCACCGGATCAGATATATGACTGTCTAACGCCTTGTAAATCGCAGTCAAATCGTAAGGGCTTAAGAGCTTTTAGTAGTAGTTGAAGAACCTTAATGTATGGGATCGTTTTTGTTGACTGTGTGACAAAGGTGTGGTCACTTTAATGAAGCCTGTTCTTTCACGCTCATACGAAGTATAGAAAGTTTTTGGTTTCGGCGATGCAAGTGTCATTCACGAATAAAGAGAAATTATAGAGGTTTTCCTTTTATGATAGAAGGCTGTAATCTTTTTTTGAGGTGCGATTTTTTGAGGTGCACTTCTCAATGCTTTCAATGTCATAATTTCACCAATTTAACATACGTTGCCGCCGTGTTCGCAACACCGAATAATTAGGACGAGAGTTCGGGATATGGAGAGAATATGAAAAAAATTAATTGGTCCTTTCTATTGTTTTAGCAACAGAATTAATGCTATAAGGAGAGGAGATACGGAGATCCTTACTAAAAATAAAGAAAGTGACAACAGAGGTGACAACACTCAACTTGAATTTAATGCTCGAAAAGTTACTAAATAAAATTAAATCCAACTTAAAAGCACGCGTTTCAAAATAAAGAGCTAGATACCAAACGTCTTCAAACACCTTTGAAATGTCGAATGAAGATATCTTCGTCTACGCAAACTGATGATTTCACTTCTCTTCATCAAGTGTAACAAATACCATTAAATCACCGATAAATTTTGTAGCAAGCACCATACTGTCACTAATTTAAGGGGCGTCTTTCTGATATCGAGTAATAGTCAGCTATCGTATCTTTTTGTTTTGTTTCTGTTTCTTTCCCTGGATCTGAATGCTTCCCGCAAGTTCCACCAACTTCGACGCACCAGACATTAACCATCAACAGTGCTAGGGAGCATGGTAAAACAATAGAGAAATCAAAACAGGGCTTGAAGAATCCCCAACGGAAATTGCCTTTTTTTATTTGCCTTCTACCTGATTCCATTAAAACACAAAGTTTCACACTGTCGTATGTACCTACATTGTACGACGTCCCATCTGTGCGCGTTATATGACCAGTAGCCGTACAAAACACAAACCACCAAATGATCTTGGAACTCGAAACTGAATCTTCCTCACTAGAGAGCCCCTCGTTCAACATCACACAATTCATTTAATAAAAATGAAATGGAAAAAAAATCAGTCTTCTCGTACAGACCATGGCATCGTCACGGTGAAGTATCAGATTTCCACTCTCCGACAACGACGCACAGTAATTAAATTACGCATCACTCATTTTCGCGCATTTTCCACATCGCGGCGTTAATTTTTTTCTGTTTTTTTTTTTTTTACTCTCTTCGCAATTCCCGGTGTTCCATGTCTCCATGTGGCCTCGTCATCCAGAAAAAATAAAGCGAAGCCCCACTAGAGAAAAAAATCACTTGCCGTTGCAATTTCAATTGACGCCTGTTGATTCATAGTGATGTTATCCCAACCCATACCATGCTACCATACGGCGCTACATTGGCACCTGTTGCGCTCCTCCAAAGAACCAACTAACTGACTCGCCTGACCGCCAATCCTGTCTACCAGCCTACTGAATATTACCAGTGGTCTGGTTTGGAGTAGAATCAGAGCAGGGATACAAAAAAAAGCAAAAAAACAAAAAAAAAGCAGTTAAAAACAAGGATGTGACATTTTGTGCGAACCAAGCGAATGAATTGGAGAAGCCTGTGCGAAAAAAAATATCCACAGCAGTGAAAAAACGGTCCATCAAAGCTGTTTGCTCCTGCTACTGTGTTTCGAGTTGATGCTCCTCCTGATATTACCCAGAGTGCTGGAAAGCTGGAGAGCACTGCGTTTGGAGGAACTTTGGTGCCATAAAGACCACACCAATTAAATGCCGACCTATGCGTCGAGTTGATCGGTTGAGGTGGAGGTTAGACTCCAACTTGGGCACGAGCTCCAGCTCAAGGGGTCGGGGTTGGAGTGGTGGCGTTGTTGGCGTTGTTGGCGTCGGTGGTGGCCAGTTGAAAGAGGCGATGACGGTGTTGGCATGTTGTGTGCGTTGTTAACTCCACACTATACACGACTGTTGTATAGTTCGTCCTTTGACGGGAATATTTAGTGATTCACAGGTTGTTGTTGAAGGAGTGGAGTGTATGTGGCAAACAACAAGTAGCAGAAAACGAAAAAAAAAAAGAATATATATCGAAAAACGACAAAAGCTGTCGGTTCTAACAGGCTAACGGGACCATAGACTCTTTATATGCAATTTGCATGGCTTCGTACGGAATTGCACTTTTATTCACTTTGTCGCTGTGGCATGCCTTTGTGTGGAGAAGAGCTGCTTTGTATGATGATGATGGACATGCGGCGATATGTGTGTTAGCCAACAATGCAGATTAACTGATGTGCATCCTGTTTTTGGCATATACCTACACCACTGCCGGGAGCATGCATAACTTCACACAGCTGTTGTTGTTTGACACCCGGGTGATGGCAGTAATTAACATATTTAGACGGGGAGATTGCTCGTTTTTATCCGTTTTTTTTTGTTTTTTGGTCACACGATAACATGCTAATCGGTTGATGTTTTTGATCAACACACGTGTTGATGTGCCGTCGATGAAAAGTTCGCTCCAAAAATGTTTTTTTGAAAGTGTCCTTCACATGGAATGGGATTTGTTTTGGGAAAGTTTTTCATAATGGGATGCCAGTGCATAAACGAAATAATTATGAATACATCAGCTTGTTGACTCCACTTAGTTATTGTTAAAAAAATGTTCCGAGTAAATGAAAAACAACACGGAATTAACTTCAATGGATTATTTAATTAACGAAAATAAAGCGTTTTAACAATGAGAATAAGCTAGGTTTAAATTATAGAAATGACTGACCATTTGGCCTTTTCAAAAGCGCAATTTATACATTATTTGAATAACTGTAATAAAGAATTTAAGAGAAAATATAGAGAGAATTCAATTTACATATTATGTTTAAGTATTGGAAGGTTTGTATATAAAAAGAGCAATACCCAATACATATTAGACTGACTTTTTTTTCAACATCCTGCGGCCCGGGCAGAATTAGCAAGCTCCAATGGATATAGGAGTTGTACTGGTCTTCGCATTAAACGTCTGTCTGGAAACCTCACCTCACAAGCTCGAACTTTACCGTCTCGGCCTGTGAATACCTGCTGAACCATCACCATCTCCCAGTGCACGCGTGGCTTAGCGCTGTCATAAAACAAAACCACATCACCAGGTTTTAACTGCGTTGATGCTTTAGGATTAGATGAGTGAAAAGACCTGAGCTGCTGCATGTATTCGATTCGCCACCTTATTGTTATCTTGGCGAAGTATTTCATCCGATGTTGCCAAAGATCCCGCAGACCTGAACTGTCAATTTCGTTAGTTTGATTTTCGCTTGCATTTTTGCAGCGCATCTGCAAGAATTTTGCCGGTGTTAAAGGCGATGGTCCCGAAGGATCTTCAGAAATATAAGTAAGAGGCCTTTCGTTTACCAAAGCCTCAGCCTCTGTCAGCAAAGTCCTTAATTGCTCAAAGGTAAGTTTAGCTTTACCAATGACCGTTTTGAGAATGTTTTTGATCGTTCTTATCATTCGCTCCCAAAAGCCTCCCCACCATGGAGCTCTCTCAACAATAAAGTTCCACCTTATTCGATTTTTCGATAGAAAGTCAGGTAGACCTCCTCCTTTTACAACAGCCTTGAAGCCTTGCAGCTCCACTGATGCTCTTCGGAAAGATTTAGCATTGTCCGAGTAGATGACAGATGGTGTACCACGTCTCGCCATGAATCGTCTCAATGCCATGATACAACTTTCAGTAGACATGTTCGTAGTCAGCTCCACATGAACCGCTCTGACTGCTGCACACGTGAATAGCAACAAATAGCCTTTACGCATCGAAGAAACATCGTCACCTTGATAATACAAAGGCCCCGCAAAATCGATACCAACATTATCGAATGGCCTATACATTGTAATTCGATGCGCTGGTAGCGGTGCAAACGGCTGGCTAGCAGGCTGTCCGAACAGTTTTTGACAAATAACACAGCTCTTGATTCGCTTCTTTATAACCTGGCGACCTTTGATGAGCCAAAATCGCTCTCTCATCTTTGCTAGGATGGTGTCGACTCCTCCGTGCAACGTTGTTTGGTGATAGGCATCAATAATAAGCTCCGTTATATAGTGCTCAGACGGCAAGATGATTGGGTGCTTCAGATCGTAATTATCTTCAAGCATCTGCAGCCGACCTCCTACTCTGATAAGCTTCTTGTCGTCTAGGTACGGACCAAGCTTAATAATTTTAGATGATATCTCCAAAACGCCAGTTCTCTTTAAAGAATAATATTCATTAGCAAAAACGGTTCTTTGTACATACCTTAGCCAGTAAAGCTCAGCATCCTCGAGCTCCTCCTTTGTCAAGAACTTCTCAAAGTTTTGTTTGCGATAAGCAAACCGCAACGTCCAGCTGGTCACCCTCAGCAACTTAAACCAACTACTAAACCTCTCACAGCTCACGATGGATTCCATTGGCTCTTTCTGCTTCTTGTTACTAGCGTCCTCTGCAACTTGCGTCAGTAAACTTACTTGCCGCTCAACATCCGCAATGTCTCTACGATTTTCAAGAACTGGAACATTGAGCCAATTCGGTCCACTGGTCCAAATCTGTGATGACTGCAGCTTGTCTCCAGAAATTCCTCTCGTGATCAAGTCGGCTGGGTTTTCGTTGCCTGGACAATGTCCCCAATCAGCAACGGATGTTTGTCGGCGAATTTCTTCAACTCTGCTCTGAACGTATGGTTTCCATTTTTGCAGCTGCCCATATATCCAATTCAAGGTGATTTTTGAATCGGACCATAAAAAATACTCCTTGATGGAAATTTTGAGTGATTTTTTTAAATATTCGCACAATCTGGCAGCTATTAACGCGGCAGTGAGCTCCAACTTTGGAAGCGTAAGCTCGTCACTTCCATCCATCTTCATAGGAGCTACTCGACTCTTCGAGCACAAAAAGGAAACCGATGCATGACCCTCCTTATCGACCACTCTGATATATGCCACCGCACCATAAGCTCTCAAGCTGGCATCTGCGAATATGTGGCACTGAACGCTCTTCATTGATGTTAACGGAAAAACTGATCTTCTTATAGCCATGTCCTTGAGTTGCAATATATTGCTGTTGCAATCCTCCCACTCGGCCAATAAATCACCAGGCAAAGTCTCGTCCCAACCTATCTTCCTTCTCCACATCATTTGGAACAATATTTTTAGCTTGATCACTGTTGGAGCTATTATACCCAAAGGATCATAAATGCGGGCCAATGTTGATAAAATATTGCGCTTTGTTCCTCGAGATGAATTAAGTTCAATGAAACTGTGAACCGATTGTAGAGACACGGACAACTCATCGCTATAGACCATCCAGATAAGGCCTAAAACTTTCTGTTGCACAGGTAAATCCTCTGCTGCCATTGCATTCCGAATAGTGGGACTGCTAGAATGCCATTTCCTTAGACACATTCCTGCTCTGCTCATGATTGCTGTAGCCTCACGCCAAACTCGTTCGCCCTCCGCCTCCGAGTTTACACTCATGACTAGGTCGTCCATATAAAAACTGCTCTCCAGCATCTGACAAGTTCTGGGAAACCTTCTTTTTTCCTGACTCAAATGATAACGAATAGTCGCTGTTAGTAGAAACGGACTGCTACAGACGCCAAATGTAACCCTGGTCATTCGATATTCTTGATAGGACGATGATGAATTCAGTGGTGACGTATACCAAATAAATCGATGGGCATCTTGGTCAGATTCGCTTAATAGAATTTGCAAAAATGCCTTTTCAATATCAGCTACCAGACCAACTTTCCCGAGCCGAAAGTTCAGCAGAGTTTTTAAGACATCAGGCAACAGATTTGCACCAGTTAACAGCTGGTCGTTCAGAGAAGGGCTACCTTCTGCCTGACTGGAAGCGTCAAACACAATGCGCATCTTCGTAGTTGTGCTGTCCTCTTTATATACGGGGCGATGGGGTAGATAGATTGTTCGCCTTGTCGATGAAGATGATGGAACACGTTGGGCTATTCCATCGGCAACCATTTGTTGAATACTGTCATGGTATTCTTGCAGCTTCCTAGGATCTCTAGAAAGACGATGAAACAAACTGTTCAAACGACTTACCGCTATACTTTTGTTGCTGTCAAATACAACATTTGGGTCCTTCCACGGCAAGCTAGCTGTGTAGCGGGAGCCGACGCGCTTAATGTACTTGTTCGTCATCTCTTCAGTCAACCGCTGTTTCTCAGGTTCTTCTCCTAGTATACCAATGGACTCCAACGCCCAAAGAGCTGAAAAATCTTGCTCGCTGCTGTTGCTGGCATTGCAAATAACCATCGGCTGAATTACGTTTCTTCTTTCAGCGTTCAAATTGCTAGGATGGCTTCCCTGGAGTGTCCAACCGAACACTGTATCTACCGCTCTCAAACTATTAGTAAGACAACGTTGCTTTCCAGTCACAATAGACCAATAGTGGTCCGCACCGATCAAAAGGCTTATTTCTTTTTCAACTTCAAGATTCGCGACGACACAATCAGCCAATTTTAAACCACGAAAAGATTTACAGCCTGGATCTGGAGCGCTGAGCACATCAGCACATATTTCGGGTACAACGATTACTTCTATTACGATTATTTTATCCGCGTATTGACTTCGCACTCGCAATTTAATTTTCTTAAATGATTTAGTCGGGCCGTTTTGTTTACACCCGAAAGGAATCAATGACAATTTAACTAATTTGTAATGGTTTAAAAGGTTTAGTCTATTCGCAACACTTTCTTTAATAAAACTGAGTTGACTTCCTCCATCGATTACAGCGCGCAAAATTCTATTTTCTTTATTATTACCTACCGCAACACAACGGGCCGTTTTTAGGAAAACACAACCAACGGAATTTTGCACACACATAGCATAACTGCCTTCGTCTTTTGATTCCTCCGTTTCTTTCTTCTTCTCACACAACGACGACAGATGTTTTGCTCCGCACTTTGTACATTTAAGAAAATTACTGCTTCTACATTTTCTTGACATGTGCCCTCTTTTTGCACAGCGAAAGCAACGGTTGTCTTTTCGAAGACGTTCCCTTTTTTGTTGCAACGTTACTGATTCGCAATTTTTGGTTGTGTGGGTAGCAGAATCACAGAATACACATTGTTCTTTCTCCTCTGATTTGGTTCCTATCAGACTCGCTGCAGTTGTAACTGATGTCTTTGTATGAGTACGTGTAGATGATGCTGTGACACTACTCCTCTCTAGCGCTTCCACCTCTTTCTTCAGAAATCGAAGTATGCTGTTAACACCACGGTCATGCATACCATAAAGAGATGTTTGCGTTTCTGATGAATCATCACTTCTTTCGCTGGTCACTGCTGCTTCGTCTTCTTTGCTCGATTCATTCTCTCCCCTTTTCCTTCTGTGATAGTCTACACGCATTTCGGATGGCAAACATCTTAAGAGAATGGATTTAAGCATGACGTCATATCTCTGTGAGGGGACTTGAAGTGCTGTAAGAGAACGTATTGAAGTAGAAATACTGTTGTACAAATGCCTTAAGCCTACAACATCTAGCTTTACTGTAACTTGATTGAGCGAGATCAATTTTTGTATGTGATTGTCTATAAGCTTTTCATTATCACCATACTGCTCTAGCAACAACGCGATTGCTGCATCGTAGCATGATGATGTGGCAGTAAACCCAGCTATGGCTTTCTTCGCTGCCCCACTCAACACATCCTCCAAATAATTAAATTTTTCGGCAGCAGATAATTGTTCATTTTGATGAATAGCGCTGTTAAATTGATCCCAAAAGGGCATCCAATCGCGCATGTTGCCGTCGAATTTTTTTAATTGCAGTTTTGGCAAACGAATGTTGCTTTTGTGGGATGGTGCTACTATGTGGTTCGAGTTGTTCAGGGTGTTGTTGTCAGGTGGATTGTTGAAGGGGTTTTGCTTTACTCGTAGTTTTCGTAGACGATTTTTAAGCTTGGTCAAATGCGTAACTGCAGTATCATCATAATCTGCCATTTTATCAAGTTCTCTCTCTTGGTCTTCGGCTTTGATTAAATTCTTAGCTATAACTTGCTTATCTGCCTCCTGAAGCTTTATATGGACCGCTGTCAACCGTTCAATGAATACTTCGAGTTCTTCTTCGAATTCGTCAAACCGACTCGAGTTTTGTTCATTTAACTGACACTGCGTATCCAGATATTCCGACGCCGCTTTAACAATTTTCGTTAATGAGGTTCTAAATGTACCACGCGTTAATATCTCCATTTCTAATTTTTTTTTGTCTTTCTTCCCGGGTTTCGGCACCAAATGTTAAAAAAATGTTCCGAGTAAATGAAAAACAACACGGAATTAACTTCAATGGATTATTTAATTAACGAAAATAAAGCGTTTTAACAATGAGAATAAGCTAGGTTTAAATTATAGAAATGACTGACCATTTGGCCTTTTCAAAAGCGCAATTTATACATTATTTGAATAACTGTAATAAAGAATTTAAGAGAAAATATAGAGAGAATTCAATTTACATATTATGTTTAAGTATTGGAAGGTTTGTATATAAAAAGAGCAATACCCAATACATATTAGACTGACTTTTTTTTCAACAGTTATAATTTCATCGGTGGTTAGTTTTGATGTCTTTCTTTGGAATTGTGGAGGATTAAGGTTGCCATAGGAAAGGTGGGTAAAGAGTCGAACATAGTTTACAACTGAGTAGGTACTAAGAAAGTCACTTGAGGCCTTTAATCGGTAATCTTATATTTTAAAATTAATTCTCACTTCAATTGGAAACGAAAATAATGTGGAATAAGTAACACAGTTCAATCTGACGAGTTCTTTGAAGTCTACGACGAGTCCACTGAAGCAACTTAATTTAGCCTTATCAACACAGTCTAGGGCCAGATAAGTCGATCGAGCTTTGAAACTTTCCAAATCGAAAGAACTCATGGAGATAGATTTTAAGGTAACTTCCGATCAATCGGGAAAATCCAACCCAACCGTGACTCCTTGGCTCTAGGATTTATAATTTTATGCTGACTCCGAATAGTTAGAAAGCGTTTCTCGTCGCAGTGTATTTTATTCTCGAATTATTGCCAATTTCTCACTACAAATTTTTTGGTTGTAAGTTGGAAAATCTCCCGTGTAACAGGCAGACATGCTAACCATTGCAAAACGGGTACCACTTTCACACATACATACATATATGAGAATATACTAAATAATTTCAATTTACAACTTCTTTGCTAGTAAATCATAACCAGTATGCATGACGAAACTATATCTTTGCTAACGGCTTTATTTATTGAACAATCAATAGTCAGTCTAGTAAAACCCTACAAATGTTTTTCTCAGTTTCTGCTTACGAAAGTGATGTGGAAAAGTCTTGTAACCAATTAATTTACTCTGTTTCAACTCTGCTGATGACAAACTATTTGCGAAGGCAAATTGTTTCAAACTAATGCTCATTTCTGACTACCAAACATTTTAGAATTGCCGAGATGCTTTTCCCTCTGATTTTAAGGTTCTCCTATACGAGAACGATTTTGTAGTTGCGATAAAGACGAGTTCAGCTGTCAAACTTTATTTGCATAGCGATATATGATAGTTACCAAATTGCTATTACAAGACCGACAATGTGTTTTCATTCTGACAACAGCGATTTTGTGGTTGTGTTAACTACAAAATCGCTGTGGCTTGAGACAGCTCTTAGTCCTTAATGAGCTAGACACGAGTATTTTAAAATTTGTACGTTTATTCTTTTGACGAGACTAATATTCCAAAATGTCTGAGTCTTACACACTCTACTTCTGTGACTTTCCTTTCATTCTTTCTACTAAATTAAAAAATTTTTGGTTAACCATTTCCATTTCCAGGACTTTTCTAAATTTGTGATTTGCTTACCTTCCTGCTTACCTTGCTTACCTTTAACTTATTATTTACAATATAGCCAAAAATGTTGGCACCCAGTGAAATACACCGAGAATTGGCTTGGCAGTCAATGTGTTAAACATTAATTTTTTAATGAAATGCTCATAACCTGGTCATTATTACTCGAATTCATGCAGGGTAATGTGGTAACCGTGGCTTGTTGGTTAGCATGTCCGCCTGTTAACCAAGAGGTTCGCGGCTCGAATCCCAACAGAGGCAAAAATGTTTTTCCACGTGTATCGCCTTTCGCGAGGAATTGTTAAGTCCTCCGTTTGTAAAATTATTGCCATGAAAAGCGCTTTCTCGTTCAACCGTTAGGAACCGGCAAAAAATTTAAGGTCCAATCCATTATCTGACAAGGTATGGTTGTGAGAAATGCACTTTAGGCCCTGGGGCTCCTCGCTCTGCTGCACCACTCTATTTATTTATTTATTAAATTTTTCATATAAGCTAGTATTTCAATACTTGTGGTGCCCGTGGCATATACTATGAAAGTAATTTCATGTCACGAATTCTTCCCGACTTACCGATCAGAATCGGCAAAAAGTTTTTAGGTCCCTTCATTTGTTAGATCGGAATCCACGTCAAAGCCCACAAACGTGTTTAACGTAAGTCTTCGGGTCCATCCGATTCATTTCTCACCGTCACGGCTGGCTAAAGTGGCAATGTATAGACAAAGTTAACCTGTCATTTCCAGCTTTTTTTTCATGATTGAATTGGTGCCTTATCTTGAACTTGTGAGCTAATCCAAAAGCCATATGAAAAACCTCCTTCCTGAACGACCCCGTGGGCCTAAAACTATTTTATATGGAAAACAAATTTTTCTTCTCTTTGCGGATCCCAAACTGGGTCTGGTCCTTTGAAAAATTTTCTGAATGTAGTAAAGAAAATCACAAAATGCTCTGCTGCAGCCTTTTTTGATATTTTATTTGTCACGCACAGCTTCAATGGTGGATGCGACTTAAGCTTGAGCTCATTTCGCCCGGTTTGTATGCGGTAAGCATTTTTTTAAGAAAATAATAAGAACAATAAATTGTCAGTAAAAAAATTACTTTTGCGACCACACTCACGTAATTATTGTACACTGTAATGCTTAAATGACCACACATATTTATAATATACACTCATGGTCACACAATTAAGTCATTTTTATAAAATTAGGTTTACATATGCATATATTAAGTACAAGTTACAACGAAAGCAAAATTTGTTCAAATTCTAAATATTTACAATCACAGTCATTAAAAAAAACCAAAGAAAATAAATTCCACTATAACAATAGTCATTTCTTTAACAAAAAATCAATAATATATAAAATAAGTGTGGCCATATAATTAAGTCACATGAAAAAAATAAGCAAAATACGATAAAAAAACATAGTTTTTTTAACCGCAAAGTTGATATTTCGTAGGATAGCCTTTCTGTTTCGATACGGCGGATATTCTCCTTGGCATGGAGTCCACCAAACCTTTCCATTGCTCTACGCTACTATTTTCCCACTCTTTCTGCAAAATACTCCAGAGAGTAGTCTTGCTGGTTGGTTTTTTTATCGCAACTTTTTTTTTTTAGAATGTCCCCAAATTTCCAATAGGATTTAAGTCCGGTGACATTGCTGGCCACCCAAAAACATTCACTTTACGCTCTTCAAGGAAAGATTTCACAACTCTTTACTTGTGTTTGGGGTCATTGTCGGGCTGAAAGATCCATAATTGGGGTAATTGGTTCTGGGAGTCGCCGAGAAGATTTGTGTCCAGTATGTCCCGGTAGTCAATACCTGTAATTTACCGTTTATTTGACACAGCGGACCGACACACCATGGCTTGTGAAGCACGCCCAAACCATTATAGAATTGCCGCCATGCCTAAAGGTCTTTTTGGTATATTTTGGGTTCAGCTCAGCATTTCTGGGACGATCACTGGACTGTATAATTTCCATAATGTTGACCTTCACCTCACACAATATTTGTTGATGAGAAATGCTGAGCTGAACCCAAGATACACCAAAAAGACCGTTAGGCATGGCGGCAATTCTATAATGGTTTGGGCGTGCTTCACAAGCCATGGTGTGTCGGTCCGCTGTGTCAAATAAACGGTAAATTACAGGTATTGACTACCGGGACATACTGGACACAAATCTTCTCGGCGACTCCCAGAACCAATTACCCCAATTATGGATCTTTCAGCCCGACAATGACCCCAAACACAAGTAAAGAGTTGTGAAATCTTTCCTTGAAGAGCGTAAAGTGAATGTTTTTGGGTGGCCAGCAATGTCACCGGACTTAAACCCTATTGGAAATTTGGGGACATTCTAAAAAAAAAAGTTGCGATAAAAAAACCAACCAGCAAGACTACTCTCTGGAGTATTTTGCAGAAAGAGTGGGAAAATAGTAGCGTAGAGCAATGGAAAGGTTTGGTGGACTCCATGCCAAGGAGAATATCCGCCGTATCGAAACAGAAAGGCTATCCTACGAAATATCAACTTTGCGGTTAAAAAAACTATGTTTTTTTATCGTATTTTGCTTATTTTTTTCATGTGACTTAATTATATGGCCACACTTATTTTATATATTATTGATTTTTTGTTAAAGAAATGACTATTGTTATAGTGGAATTTATTTTCTTTGGTTTTTTTTAATGACTGTGATTGTAAATATTTAGAATTTGAACAAATTTTGCTTTCGTTGTAACTTGTACTTAATATATGCATATGTAAACCTAATTTTATAAAAATGACTTAATTGTGTGACCATGAGTGTATATACAGATAAATGTATGATAAGGCCGCTAATACGACCATGTAATAAGTTGTATATAAGAAACAGCTAAATTTGACTGTAAAAATATCAGATGACCAACACATGTATTTTTCTTTCAAAAGTAACAAGTAACCTTAAACCTAAAAATCAGACCATTCTTCGTCATGCTTTTATCAAGATAAGATCTCTAATAAAGGGTCCGCCAAATAACTTTTTTCGAAAAACAGGGCACAAAACATCGAGTGTAGCTTCGGCTGTGTGGCACGTAGCGCCGTCCTGTTGAAACCAAATGTTGCCAATATCCTCCTCTTCAGTGTTTGTGAACAAAAATTCGTTCAACATGGCCCGATAACGATCGCCATTGACTGTAACGGCCACTCCTTGCTCATTTTCGAATAATGCTTCTGGACCAAAACCCGCAACAAACAGTGACTCGTTTTGGGTGTGCCCCAAATGCGACCATTTTGATTGTTTACATACCCGCCAAGATCATGAATGAGCTTCATCCGTATAGATAATTTTTTTGGCAAAATCGGCATCGGATTTTCAAAGTAATGTCGCAATATTTTCCAGCGTTGTTCAAGTGTATACCACAACCATATTCGTTCAGCGGAAGGATAAAACTAATTATTTGTCAATTCAGTCATGAGCTAAGTGTTACCATTCACGAAATTAGCACTTGTTGAAAAAAAAACGTTAGATGGCGCACCCTTTATTTAAGTCTTAATGTACCTACATTGTCTTGTGTTTTATTTAACAATTAGCCGTCCTTACATTATACACAAAAAAAATATTTTGTTTCAAGTGTATGTACTCACATTCCTTTTTGTTCGTTTTAAAACCTTAACTCCCAAAGGTTACTGCGGATCCGAATTAGCAACTTAAGTCTGACTGAATTGTCTTTTGCACTTTTTCTTTTAAAAAGAATTAATTAAGTGGGAGACATTAAAAGGGTCAATGGTGCCACATCAGCCGTAATGCCACATCAGCCGACTTTACCCTATTTATTTATTTATTTATTTATATACTAAACCATATTTATTTCAAAAATAAATAAATAAATAAGTAAATAAGTTTATAAATACTTATTTACTTATTTATTTGTTTATTTTAGAAAA
Organism: Melanostoma scalare; assembly: GCA_949752695.1. NCBI lineage: Eukaryota > Metazoa > Arthropoda > Insecta > Diptera > Syrphidae > Melanostoma > Melanostoma scalare. The sequence goes on along the minus strand of OX456985.1, from coordinate 224,179,190 downwards.
GAACAAAATGTTGCAACACCAAACATATTGAAATCGCACAATGGCACAATACACTAATTTTTAAATAACATCGCAGCCACTCAATCGAACAAAATCGAATGTGTATTTGAAAATACTGCAAAATTTGATAATAAAGTCGGTCTGATGTCTGCTGCTGATCTTATCTGCAGCGACAGTGACAGTGTGTCTGATGCTTTTGGCACCACTCAACCCTCTATCTTCTTCGAAAAAGATCTAGAAATGCATTACCACTCTCAATGTCATCGCAAGGCTAATATTCTTTGAATCCTCTTTTAGATACAAATCATCACGATGAAAAGTGAAATAGAGATTGCATCTGAACTTCCTTGGAGAAAACTTCAGGCAGATTTCTCAAGACCTCAGCGGTTGGTCTGCTTGGGCCCTCAATACGGGCTTCCATCAACGATTGCATGCCTAATGTCGAGGGCAAAACCGTTGATAGCATGTCTTCCTTGGGTGAAGACAGACTAAACGCATGCTTCCTAAATTTAAGAAAGCTGTAACTTGTTTGCGATTCGACAACTCTATGAATCTACGGATTGAATGCTGAAACTGCGGAGCTATTTGCATGTATGTGACTGTCTAGAATTTTCACGGTTATAGACACTAAATTGTCAAAGACATGATGACAACTGGTTAACTAAGATCCCTCTCATAGCTGTGTTTTATGGCATTTTATACAAAAAAAGGTTTTTGTCTGGTAATTTAATGTCGTATTGGTGTGTAATTCAGTGGGAGATCCCCAATACTTCGAGATCTAATGAATATTTGAGTTTCAAAAGACAAACCGAAACCGGAAGCTTCTTGCGAGAAGCTAAAATAATTTGCTTCAGTGTTTTTTGAATGCATTTCCACGTAAGCATTTAAAATAAGCTCTGAAATTGCATTTAGCTATTCGAATGCATTTTTAATTCTAAATCTTACGCAAAATGAAAACAATCCAATTGATTTCCTCCATTGCCATATCGGTTCTTGAGGTGTCTTATCTGCTTCAATGAATATTATGTACCTTAATTTAGTCAGGTCAGGTCCCTTTCTGTTGTTATTTTTCATAGATTCTGCAAACATTTCATCTTTGAGGTTGTTGTATTGTCTAGTATTTAGCATTTGAACAACACATGAACCTGAGGAGCTCTGTGTTTGTCTACATCTGAATGACCGAGTCTTCAATTTGTTTAATTAAATTTTATTCAAAGCTGTACATAGGTATGCGGATGCGGATGCACTGTAGAAGACTAATTTCGACATATTTGTTCCATCTCACCTTATAAGTTTTATATACTTATACTTCCCACAAAAATTACCTTTTCTTGTTCTTCTCTTTGCTTTGTATTGTTAGTCAGCACAGTCACCTTTTTGAAAGAGATTCTTTGGGGAGACGCACCATGGAAGGATATGTACCAAAATGCACAGATGATATAAATGTACAAAAACTAATAAAGAAAAAAACAAAAATACTAAAACTTAATACTCAAAGGAAACCCAATTCTACACTTTAGGCAAATGGACGAGCAAATGTTAGAAAGGTTTGGTCGGGTGGCAATAAAATGTTGATGATAATGATGATCTCAATGCGCATCAAGCGGTCAGTTTCATCATCTGTGTGTGGAATGGAAGTGTGTGAGTGCATTGGTATATCGTATATCCTTAGCGCCACTACAGTATGCAATTAGGCACTCAGCTATACAAAAGACACACGAAGACGAAGAAAGATCTTTCGCAATCCCAAAGTTGGTTAAATTCATCATTTTATGATGAATTCGGTTTTTGGTCATTCATTCGACTTGCACTTCACATTTGAGGTGCTGTCTTCAAACCCAATCCAGGACAACGGTAACGAAGTTTTAAAAGGAATAAAGGGGCTGGCTTGGCTTTTGCTAAATATTTATGGCAAACCGGCTTATGGTTTAGATTTTCGTAAAAGCCCAAAAGTAGGAAGTGTATGGGGAGAAGAACGAGGTTTGCATTTATGGGTGAGGTCAAGCTCTTTGGACAACACACAGGTCCAGCTCCAGCTTCAGCTCCAACCACAGTAACATCTCATTTCACAGAAGGAAGTCCTCTTCAGCTCATCATCATTATTATTATCATCGTAGTCGACATCGTCGTCGTCGTCGTCGTCGTCGTCATCGTCTTGTTGCCTCATCTATTCACTTTGTACTTTGTGTGCATCTCTCGCTATCGTTGGATGGAATCCTAGGAGAAATAATGTAAATAATAACCTAAGGTAAATGTATTATGTTATCCTTTTGTTATTATGGCCGAATGCAAGATGCAGGAAAACATAAACCTGGCTATACGTTTGTGGAGGCATTTGTAATTCTATATTATCTCTGCCACCTATTATTTCCCGTATACGGAGGAGATACTCTGTGTATTTGCCTGCTTGATTCGGATGAAATGTGCGTCTATAAAGGTTTTGTTTCTGACTTAAACCACTGAAACTAAAATTCCATGTTCGTTCTCAGTGCTAATGCCTTGTATGCCCTTAGGCCAAGGAAAACGATGCTACATCCTCAATTTCTCGTTTCTAAAAGACGTTAAGAGGACACTGGGGCTTCTGTAAGGTAAGAAACGAAGCAATGCAAATTCTAGCCAATATAATATTTCTTGTCCTTGATGGACGCTGAATGGCGATTTGATGGTAGAATCATCGAAAGTTTGTGCTTATGAAAAGGGCAGGGCCGTACTTGAGCGGATCTTTTCACATAATATATTGACAGGATCACTGATACCGATGCTGATACTGATTCCGATGCTGATACAATAAGCAATGAAATTCCCTGGAAAAGCTCTTATCTCCTCATCTTGAAGAAGAGTATTCAAAACCTTTGCCATGTTCTTTAGACAAAAATAAACTTACATTTTTGTCATGCAACACTTTGCTCCATTTAAAGTTCTTCCTGCAAAAATGAAATTAGCTTCTCGGTCTTAAAGTGTAGTATTCCGTTACTACCACACACATTTGTTATAACGTTTGTAAGATTTCGAAGAAACTTATAGGCATGTGTCCCGATACTGACGCGTTCGACAGAATTTCCAGTTAGTCTCCCCTGCTGCCGGCTTTCGCAGAACTCAACCAGCTCCGCATCTGCCTGTCTAGTAGAAGTAGCAAAATAGAATTCCAAGAAAGGAAGTCGTCTACCGAACGACGAACATTTACCGTTCGTTTCGTAGTTAGTATTAGAACAGTCGCAGTAACCAAGTCTTGACCTCCAAATTGTTCAAGTTTAGTTGCTGGAAAGGAGCTCAATATGATTAGACAAGTCTGAGATAAGTCAAACCAATAATTAGAGAGTATTTAATAGCCATGCAGATATCCAATACCAATAACTCGAGCTTTAAAAACCCATGACCTGCAGTATCAGCCTTAGAATGCTGAAGATTTATTTGAATGGAAATTTCGGAGGTTTGTTTACTTTGGTCAGTGTATACATGGACCGGACTGACCTGCATACCCGTTTTCATTCATCGCGATACTCCGGGTAGACCTCTGGCAATTTTGACCGTGATTGTTTTATCCCGTTCTACCAATGTCTGCGGACAGATCTTGCAGTCGTTGCGCCTTTTGGTTCTGGTTTCATCCTTCCGTTAGACTAAAAGGAATTTTTACAGACCTTCCCAGAGAAGGGACAAAGGGACAACTTCTGTTACGAGAGTCCGAAATGTTCCTTTTTGCCATTGATAGCAAAGTGTTGCAGTTAAACTAAGAGCCTTTGATCACCCTAGTGTCCTCTTTGTGCTGAACCTTTCCTGCTAGTCTTCTGTTCTTCCTTTACTGACGCTTGGACAGCTATCTACTAGATGACGGCACCAAACTTAACTTGGTCCTGTGGCAGTACCACTATGATCACCATCTAAAAAGTGGGAATTTGTATGTGAAATGGGTAACCCAGAGTCCATCCCCCTGCCGTACTGGATAAGATGCGGATAGCCGCTTTGACGACTGCCTCCTGGGGTTTCTTATCAGTTTTTGGTTGCGTCTATTCATCTTAAGCCTCTCTCTCCACATCATCCCCCATCACGGCAGGGTAAACTATCGTCGAAGCAGAAAATGCATTTTTCAAACCACCTTAAAAAAATTTAAAAATAAAATAGAAAGGAAAGGCGTACAAGGCTCACTAACTTTCGAAAATTCAGAAAATGTTCACTAATTTTTTATTTAAATACTTTTCCTAAGGTCCCAAATGAGAGTTTTGATATGACAAGTTGAAATTTTTGATTTTCTGAAAGTCTTTTTACTAAGAAAAGGTTGTTTTGTATACCAACTTCTAAGGTCCGAAATATCTGCCACTGAGAGACTGACCATCAGTAGCTGCCGATCAGGCCATTGATTTCAAGGGCACCGCTTGAAAACTAAAGAAGTAGAGTAAGTAAAGTTAATTTTATTTGACTAAGTACTAAGGTTGTGGCAAACTTAGAATAAAGAATAAAGACACGGAGTTTTTATGAAATAAAGCTAAGCGAACTAAGGAATCCAAAACTTAAAAAGTGACGGAAAACACAAAATATTAAACAAGAGTCGCTGCTTGATGGCCGAAGACTTGAAAAGATAACTTTAAGAAATCAAAGCTTCTTAGATACAACATTACCTTATAAAAACATGGTTCGAAAAACGAAAGCACATCCAATGAATCCAGGGTCCGAAATACCGTACACGTGATCGAGTTATGCTTGACTGAATTATGTGTTTTTTGCATTGATTCTTACCTTACCAAGCAATTTAGTAAAACAAATTGGCATTCTTTCATCACTATTTGAATGAATTGGAGTCGATGAATAAACAGCTAACTGATTTTGTGCAATAGGGAGAGAATTTTGATAGAAAAATAGTACTCACTCACTCGATCACTGATGCGTTAATTCGATCCCAGAATTTGTACTTAATTTGATTGAAAACACAAACATTAACTTTTATCCTGGTCACACGCAGCCTATTCCAAATTCGCTATTCCAAAGTCACGACTCAGGTGTCCAGGATAAGAAAAAACACTCGGACAGTTTCAAAGCCGCTCCTGTCTCCGTTGATCAGTAAGTATGACACACCTAAAGAATAAAGCGCATTGGACCTAGTTGTCAAAAACTGAGTGCCTCGAAGTCGTGATGAATAGGACAAAAGAAAAATCAAAACGTGACGCTGCGCTGATGTACAAATGTGTGATTCCATGAAGTTATGGATATGTGTGAGCCATGTCCACCAAAATGTTTAATTTGACCAGAATACATATGGTATTGCTATATTTAGTTTTAAGAATGCTTACTGTTTCAAGGCTATGATCCCCTAATTTGGAAGGACTTTGACTAGCTAAAATGTGCAATACTAAAGTAATTTGAATTAATATTTCATCTCTAGCTTTTGAGTAATGGTAACTAAACTAACATTACTTACTTTCTTCATGGAGTAGGCATTACATTTCAGGGTGAACTTGAGCCTCAAGTAACATCTTTCGACAACAACTTGAATTTTGAGCTTACTCTCTCAAGTTTTCCACATTAAGTTGGTTGAAGTCTTCATCAACTTGATTATGCCACCCAAGACGAATTCTCCCTATCCGTGATTTCTCGGCAATGTGCTTTCGAAAACTCGTCGAGCCGGAGCGTTTATGTCCATCCGCTCTACATACCTCATCCATTGTAGCCTCGCGATGCGTAATATATAGCTATGCCCATGTCGCAGTACAGCTCTTACAGGTCGTTGTTGTATCTTCTTCTCCACACATTGTTTTCACATACAGGACCAAAAAGGGGTTTGGTTTCTCCATCGACTTTCGATATGGTTCACGCTTAAGCGCCGTAAAGCAGGACTGGAATGATTAAGGTCCTATAAAAGGTTGCTTCGGTTTTTCTAGAGAGAGTTTAGTTTCTTAATTGCCTCCTTAATTCAAAAGAGACATCGTTTGGCAAGAGTTATTCTCCGTCTGATGTTGTTTTCTGTGTCTATAACGGATCCTAGGTAAACGAGGTCCTGTACTGCCTTGAAGTTATGTCTGTCCATTGTTAAATTTTGTCCAATTTGTCGATGTTCGATGTTTGATGTTTCATGTTTGATGACAATTAAAAAGTTTCTTCCCAATAATTCGATATCGTCAGCGTCAACTAGTAATTGTACCGACTGCTATTGAAAGATTATTCCTCTGGTGTTATTTTGCCAGCAGCAGAAATTGGAAATGAAAACGAATTCATTTTTGTTATTTGTTACTTTTATTTGACATAAGGAAAAATAACGATGTTCAAGTTTATCTCCCCAAAGAAGATGAGCCTTTGTTTTTTATTGTATAACCATTCAAAATAAGGCTCTATGTTTTGGCTTCGTGCTGCTGGAGAATCTCAAATTCTCAATGATTTCAATGTTACAGTTCTGTTGAAGTCTCTGATAAAGTTGAATGTTCCGTAGCTTAACTGAAAATCATTTAAGAATTTACTCATGAGACATCGATTGACGTTTACATTCGGGATAGTGAGGCTGTCCTCGCCCCTTCTCAATATTGACAGGCCTGAACTATACTGTGTGAACGGTTTGTTGCTTGTTGTGTTGATAACGTGCGAGCAAGTGGAAGGATATTTCACTTGGTGAGATATGCCATATACAAAAGATATGGCTAGGTTTTGTTCCCTTTTGTCAACACGAAGATGGAGTAGGTATGATGAAGGAGATACAGCAGCCATGCTTGACCAACCAGGATAAAACATATCTGCTTTTCTATACACACATGTGTGTTCTTTTTCCTATATCTGTGTGTATGTATGTATACATAGACACTACCTATGGTTAGGTAGGTCCTGCGAAATTTAACAAGCTGTAGGATTTTTGAAGACGTACTAAAATATTTGGTACCTCTCGGACTTTCGGGCAACTTCAAGTCGAAGGAGATGTGTGCACCATTCGGGTGGCACACACAAATTTTCGATAGTCACTCAAGCCACCACAGCCCACCCGCCAGTGGTTGCCTAGTTGTTGGATCTTCTGGATCTCCCTGCTAGGCAGTAGTGGTAAAAGCATCCTTGCGAACAAGGAATAAATTGCCCATTCCATTCCCTCCATCCACGTTTCTACTACTTGGCAGAAAACGTAGTTCTATAACATACACACTTACATGAGTACTTGGTCTTCTGGTCAGTTTTCCATTTGAAAGGCTTGAGTTCACTTCACTTCGCCTTCACACCCCAACCCACGACGACGATGTCGACGACGACGGAATAAGGTCCTGCGACTAAGAACCACCACCACCACCATTGCCACCACCCACAGAAAAGCATAAAAGGAATTGTGTTGGTGTATATCTTCGTATGGCCAAGTGTGTATCCTTGCGAAATTCATCTGCGGGGATAGCATTTGCTTATATTTGGAGAAGGTATACGTGTGTTATTTTCTTGTCGTCCCGTTTATTTTTATTTTATTTATTTTTTTTATTCTTCGTCGTCGTAGTCGTCATCCTGTGCATTGTGAGTGAGAGGATATCTTTAAAGAGGTAGTGAAGGGTTCGGGCCTGAAGAAATATCCGGTTCGCTGCCATAGCAGCGACGACGACGACGATGATGATGATGATTGTGATGGGACGAAGGACGTGGGGCTACACAGAGATGTTCTTCTGAACTACGGTAACATTTGCTGACCAAAAACCGAGAGTTCCACATCAAATAGCCAACAGCAGCAGCAGCAGCTGCCCACTATTTAGAAGTGGGATTTAGTGCGATAGGTGGGGGATGATTGGGATATTGCCCCGCATCCAGTTATTCACGACAACGACAACGTCGACGTTGTCGTGGACTCTCTACTTTGCTGATGTTGTTTCTCTTACTCCAAGAGCCAAAGCCACCTCCCGCGCCGCTGCTCCCGATAGAGCTTCTGATGATGATGATGATGATGACGATGATGATGATGATGAAGATGATGACGACGAAATTTCGTACGTAAATTGAAAGGATATTACATACGTACACATGCAAAACACACACACACACACACACACTCTCAACATACCGAGATGTCCAGCAAGGATCCGAAGAAGGAAGAGATGCGAAAAGTTAAGGTTGAGGATTTTCGTAGAAACATTGGAGATGCTGGAATCCTTACGTATATCATCATGGAAGGCGGTAGGCAGAGTCAAGCAGGCAAGTATCAGCAGCCAAAGAAGCGGCCGATGGAAGAAGGACTCTTTCAAACGGACAGAATGGAAATGACTTGGTTTGCTATTGGGCTTGACCCTTTGAAAACCTTTTAAAACCTCAAAGTGTGTGTATGTATGTATATATATGTACCACTGTGCTCCAGATATCAATATACAGTTCCACAGTGTTTGGTTTGTATGTAGAAGAGTAAAATGCTACCGCGGCAGCCATTTTGATTTTATACTTTAGATAAATTTCAACTCCTTGGTATACATATTGAGAATGCGGACTGCCCCAACCCTCGCCACCCTATTCATTTCACCCAAAACAAAAAAAAAACAAAATAAACAAGAAATATCCAAGTAATTTGTACCCTTAAAAAGGACCCGTCGGATTTGGTCAGCCTTTAAAGTGGCCAGTGGCCTTCACCTCGCATTTTAGATAAAACTCGTAAATTGAGTTTTCCCAGCTTGCCTGCTGCTCATAAGGGTTTGGGCGTTGGTAATTAATTCAAATTACTTCATCCTTTTGAATCAGTCAAGTAACAGTCAAAGTCACAACTGAGATTTTGAAACGATGTCATCGTGTCGGTTGGGTTGATTCGTTTGTCCGTTGGTCGGACTTCGGACGGTCGGTCGGTCGTTGGTGTGGTAGAGCAGAAAGATTACTTAAAATTAACGTCAGTTGACAGATGGTGTGGTTAAGGCAACATAAAAACTATGCATGCCAACAAAAACAGCCACCACCAAGATGACGACAACGATGACGGCCGGTGGATGCATGAGTTCGCATCGTTAAAGTATCAAGTTCGGTGAAGCCGTCCGTCCTTCGATATTCTAAATACATTTTTTCCTTAAATTCATTGTTGTATCCTTTATTGACGATAAGATACGCATGCATGGTGGCGTCTTCGTATTTCGTTGGAACTAGTAGCTCGCCATGCCACCGGGTTTTTCTGGCGGATTGAATTTCCGCCACCGTTAGATTTTTTTCGTCTCCAAATAGTTTTTTGTTTCTTATTGTAATTTGCTCGCTGGCTGATGAACACTTGAGATGATTTTACTTTGATATAATATCAATTTGCTGCTTGTTTTGACCAAATTTTGAGTTATTAGGGTGCCTGAGTGTGGTTTGAGTGGTCAATCGAACGGAAATACATCAACAATTTATTGTAAGACTGTGATGTTCTACAGTTTATGTTCATTTTGACAGCGTTTCTTGTTTCGTGGTGTGACAGCGTGTCTTAGCCAGCTTATCTTATTTAAACTTGCATTACGCCACAGCCAACACTGATTACATTATAAAACGCAAAACGTTACTGATGTCGGAAGGACAGTGCATCCTCGTCATACTAAGTCAAAAATGTTGCTGCTGCAAGCGCAACAACAGCAGTTGATGATCAGAATTGATCGATTTCTCGACGATTGCAGCAATCAAAAGTGTCGTGCACCTCACTATGGCGTACTTTGTATTGGAACTTGCAGTTGCATCCTTATAAAGTACAAGCAGCAATTGAGGCTTGTTGATCACTAACAAGACCGTGAATACACTTCTTTAGTGTTGGAACAGCATACAGTAGGCAGAAGGTCGCAATCGACTCGGAGTGATATGGTCGAATAGTGACTAATTAGTCTTGACCGGCAGTTAAGGATTTTGACTTCGACGGTGTGTGGTTCCATCGAGATGGGGCAACAACACACAATGCGAGCAATTATGGTTCTATCGCGTGAATCGTTTCTTGGTCTTGGAATTCCACGCTTTGGCGTGTCACCAAGATCAGTATCTTAGTTCACGTATTTAGATTTCTTTCAGTGGTTTTACGCAACAAAAAAAAACTGTACTTACGCGAGTAGTCCAAGAACTAGTACATTGAAGTCGCATTAAAAACCCCCATAATTCCAACTTGTGTCGTTTAAGCTTAACTTTCCCTCATTGCCATTATCCATGAATGGTACCTGCATCCAAGAAACCGAAAAGCTGTCAGTACTTGGTATGTGTGTAAACGATGATCTTCGTTGGAACGACCACATATTTGAAGTCGCCAAAAACGCTGCTAAATGCTTAGGCTTCTTGAGACGATGCTGGAAGTTCTTCATTCCTACTGATCTGGCTACAAATTAAGGCCTTCGTTCGCCCTAAACTGGAGTATAACTCCCATATTTGGTCAGGTGCTCCTCTAACATCTTTGCGCCTACTTGATAGGATACAAAACGGAGTGATAGGTGATAGTTCAATAGCAGAATCGATAGATTCTCTTGAACCTGAACTCCATAGATTCTCTTGAACCTGTCTCTCTCTCTTTTATCGTTTTTTTCACAAACAGTGCTCTAGTGAAGAAACCAGTTGCATTTCTCCCCTGAAACAATTTAGCAGCCACATCCGCCTCGCTAGGAATGCTCATCAGTTTTACCATGAGCCCAACTTCGGACGTACAGTCAAGTAAAGAGATTCCTATTTCAGTCGCACCACCAAAATGTGGAATGTTTTACCTGGCTCTGTATTTCCCCTGCATTACGATTCATAAAGATTCAAGTGCAACGTGCATCGGTGTTTCCTACTAAATCCTCTCCTATTTTCCTAAATGCTCGCACTGTGTACTGTGTTCTATAACATTACAAGGGTAGTCATAACCCCTTGATGTGCGCGTTAATTACAAAAAAAATTGCCTAAATATTTTGCTTTATTTCTTGATCGCAAAATGAATGAAAGGTAGCAACCTTGTCTTTTTGTTGTGCAGCAGGGGATGGAAATGATGGCGTCTAGATGAAACAAAAAAACTTTAATACGAAAACCCTATACGCGGGACTTGAAAACTGAGATCTCTGAAACGAAGTTTGTTTAACGCACATACTTCTGAAAAATAATAAGAAATCAATGATTTTCGGTTTTGCTCAGACAAAAACAAAAATCCCTTTACCCAATAAATCATACGAAAGAGAAACTTCATTCATCAAATTTTATACTGCTAAGCAACAAAAATTTGCACCGAAACCTAAATTCTGAACATGAGGTTTATTCATTTGCATAATTTTTAAGATGATGCAGGGTCGCCAGCTGCTCTTTTGTACTGAAAATTGAATAAAATCACATTAAACATTGAAAAAATTAGACTAAATATTTTTAGCGTAAATACAATAACGTTAGGTACTTTCCTTCAGTTTTTGATACACATGAACGCTGAAAATTTAAACAAAGTTGTAGGACCAGTTTGATTAAAATAATATTATTTATTTTACACTTTTTTAAAAACAAATTTTTTTTTAAATTTAGTACACAAGTATTAAGGTTCTGCCAGAAGATGCTTTGGTAAGAAACTTGAACAAAATCAAACAAACAGTTTTGAAAAGATTCTAAGAAATCAAAATTTTTTCATAAAAACTTAATAAAGTTTTCAAAAACTAGAATTTTTAGATTTTGATAGGCAATCTTTCCAAAAAAAAACCAGCGCTTCTAAAATACAAGATTTAGTCAAAATTGTGTGGGCCATTGAAGAGAAAATCGGTAAAAAAAACAGAACTATAAGATGTAACGTTCTAAGATTTCTTCATACTTTTTTCTTCATACATTTTTTTACATCATAAGGGTGACACAAAAGTGGAAATTAATAGAGTCGTTTGCGAATAAAATTCCCAAAACCACTCAAAAACTACACTAAATAGGAACTTTCGAGAGTAGAAAGACATTGTTGGTATAACGCAGTAGAGCGACAAATCAAACAGATTCTGTTTTATTTACAAAAAGCTTATAAGCCTCATGGATTCCCTAAATGCAAAGTTTCTGGGATTTCTTTTGACTCAAATAAGCTTTGGCTTGACTGCAACAGGTGATCATCTTCATCGTGTTCTGTAATCATTTGATGTTGCTGCATGAAGTATATCACATATCGTATATCACATAATTTTGAGACAGTTGATTTTGTTCGGTGTATTGTTTCTCTTCAAATTCCCAGGTGAAAACCTTGCCGAGTACACATAGGCATAGCATTAAATTTTCCAAAAGAAATTGCGATTAGTTAGGACCACGAATGCATTTTTTAACTTATTTATTGAATGATGAACGAAAACTATTTTCGTCGGTGCGAAAATCTGACTATGAGAATAGTAAAATGTTCATCCTGATTTTAAATGTTCCATGGCATCGAGCTGTTTCTTGATGTGCTCCTATGTTAGGTATATCCCTCTATGATTTTGATTTAAAATAGATAAATAACATCAAAACATCAAAACATCAAAACCAATTCTGATGAAATTTTTAAGCAATCTTTCGATCAGCCCAACAGGTGGCTCTTGAAAGGTTTTTAGTGATCGGATCTACAAAGATTTTCTTAGGTTTTCAAAAGTTGTTGGTCAACAACGCTTTGAATAAGTTAGAACCAAATAACGGCGTACGGATTATATAGGAAATCCATCTATTTTCTTCATAATCGACTAACATATTTCTGAAGAACTCTCTCCTACCTCAGGGAAGGTACCTAGAGCTCAGAGATTATCGTGGGCTTTTAAATTTTAAATTTAAGCGTTCCGCACATCTGTTTTGTTTTAGCCAAACTAAAAGTTTATTTTTTGCATTTTTTAAAGTTGATTTGTATAACAATTTCTTTTTTTGATTTTAAACTAAAAGTCCCAAAACTAAAAGTAAATTTAAACGTTACGCACATTTGTTTTGTTTTAGCTAAATTCAAAGTCTATATTATTTTGCCGTTTGCATTTTTAATTATGATTTTAATAACAAAATTTTTATTTTTTTGTTTTTTATTTATATAAAATAACTAATAATGAATCTGCGCTATCAGAAGATAAATAAAGCCATTCGGACAGACGACATAATATTGTCATATCCTTACCTATTCATGTTCATAAAATGGCAAATAAGAAAATGTATAAACTATTTTTAATGAATAAATCTAATCTAAAAAAAAAAAATCGTGGGATTTTAAGTGGTGGAGATGATGTTAAAGCGTGAGAGGAACTTCATTCCAAATTACGACATGTAGTGCATATCCTTGCTTATAAGAATCAGCACAGCAGTAAATTTATTTTTTTTTTTATTTGGAACAATTTTCGATGGACAACATATTTTTTCCAGGCTAGAGTGATCGAAACAAATGTGTAATAACGAAAGCTTCACGTTTGGTTGATACACTTCAAGGCTTTTTTCGACGCACTTATAAACTGTGGCAAAGGCAGTCTTGATTGGCTTTTTAATAAACTATTTAATATCGGAGTATCATCAAAACTGTGGAAAAAAGTGAAGTCACAAAGCATGGGAAAACCCCTTAAAATTCAGAATTTTTTGCTTAAGCAAGATTTTCTAAACCATTCATCGGACCTGAACCCTTCTGCGGTGTAAATAAAAGCGCCTTCAAAAACACTGCCAACTTACTGGAAGAATCAAACAAAGCTTGGTGTAACTCATCTGGCCAAACCTGTTCAAAACTCTTTTTGCCAGAATATACTGAAAAAACATAAAAATTCCTACTGAACCTCAATAGGAAAACCCTAAAATTTTGCACAGGACTACTTACCGGTCACTGTTCTTTGAAGAAACATCTTCACCCAATGAGGTTTGTAGCGGACCCCATCTGTAGACTATGCCTCGAAAATGAAGAAACATCTCTGCACATTATTACGGAATGTCCAGCACTTTTCCGCTTTAGAAAGCAAATACTTGATGAACTCAAACTCATTAACCCACAGAAGATTGCTGACTTCTGGTTCAACTCAGTAGCAGGAGAACTGCCCTGAAAACTCACATGGGCTCGCACAATAGGTTTCATTCAGACACCGCAGTGCCCAGAACTGAGCAAGCTCTACACGTCGTCGCCTTAATCTAATCTAATCTAATCTAATCTAAGATTTTTTGGTCTTTTCCTTTTTGAATGCAAATGAAACAATTTGACTTCATCTATTTTCTTCTCCAGACTAATGATTGTTGTTTTGTTAGTTCTTCAAGAGTTTTCTATGATTCTTTTCACAGTTTTAACAATGCGTTGATTTTTTTCTTCCAAAAAAAAAAATGTATTTCACGCCTGGTTTCTTCACCTTTATTTACAACAACAATCGGCTGGTGCATGAAAATTTGTGTCATGAAAATACCTTTTATTTAGTTGGTTTCAACATTTTCTTTTTAATATATTTGGTTTAAACATTTCCCCCTCAAATAATGGTACTTAGTCGCCTCCATTACTATTACTTAGCCCGAGTATATAATTTCAAGTCATCCTGCATTTTTCATGGCCAATTTGACCATCGCCCTCTGCTCTAATCAACAACAAGTTCTTCATCTGTTTAATTAAAAGTGTTCTCACCTAAACCAGATCCTAATTTATGGCCAAGTTCATCAATAGACAACGAGACTGTGACTGAGCTTCCTTTGGGTTAAAGAAAATCAATGAAAAACGGAATCCAGCACAAAGATGGTTAGACTGACTATACAGTGTATTGGAAACTTGCAGCGAAAACTCAATCAATTGGTATTTCAAACCAACCAAGCAACGACTATACGACCAAGCGACGTATACTTATTTCTCTGTCCACATGGCTTAGCTAAGCACAGAGATAGCTTGGGAATAAGAAGACAGATATGAAGTGCGAGGTGCTTGGTAGCAACAACAAAATAACAAAAAAAAAAAGAAAAAGAAAATAAAAACTAGAAGGGGTGGCAAAAATAAATACCTTAACAACCTTCCCAACGGGCGGTAAATTGATTTTCAAAAATGTCCCCGTGCGAAACATCGAAGCAAGACGTCGTCGTTTATGTATAGTTTAATGCTCGCCATCAACGATGTTGTTGTTGTTATATGGTATAGTAAAGGTCCTTCAATACGGTGGTGTTTGTCGGTGTCGATGTATTTTGTTGCCAACATCGGCGACATAGACGTGTCGCTTTTAGTCGTAGCAGTTTGCCGTCAGAAAAAGCGATTTAATTCGCTTTCTCTAACGATCTTTCTCCTGCCGTGCAACACGACTCACTCACTTAAAGTCCACCCACTGCCACCTTTGGCCGGCCAAACACAAACACACAGCTTCGTGTCCTTTATCGAATTCTATATTGAGTATTTGTCGCCTTTTAACATCCTTCTCCTGCTCCCTCCGATATAAGAATGGTGTCTTGTCAGTAGTTTGATTTCATTTAGTTCGTTCGATGGAATGGTGACCGTGTTTAGCAGGAGACAAAATAAAAGAAAGCAAAAAAAAAAACCAATAACAGCAAACACTAAGAAAAACGAGTACTATGAAACACGTTCAGGATACGCTCTTTCACAGCAAGCTCAAGCAAATTCAGCGAGTCGAATGTCCTTTGCCGGCCTTACTAACAATCTAATTTCTTCGTGTATCCACTAACGCGAGACGGTGAGGGCACAGTCGACACCAGGACTTCCACTGCTCAATACAATCTCCGCAGATAAGGATTCTGACAGAGAGTTCATGTTCATATGAACATCACAGGATATGTTAAGAACTTGTCGCTGTTGATGGCGCGACGTGAAATAAAGGAGAATTTAATTAAAATCCTGATTATCCCGTGGTGGGTTGGATGGCTTCGTTTTGAAAATTGGAAATGTTGCGTGTTTTCTGTGTCGGATGGTATAATTCAATTGTAAGGGAAATGGGGTTGGCAAACTTTACTTTGTGTGGGAGCGAGTGGTCAAGCTCCAAATTATTGATTTGAAAATATCTATGAGGTAAGAGTTTTTTTCTACTTACACAAAGCTTTTTCCTCTTTGGGGCATATTCTGCCAGAGGATCTTCACTCTACGTATCATTACAGCGGATGCTTTCATCCACTTTTTTATGTATGCTGATGTTGTTAAGTCTGAGCATGCTTATATGTTCACCACTGGGCTCTTTTACTGAGATCTCACCATGTCTGCGTCGACTGTCTGAAACCAGGTTCAAAAAAATGCAGAACATTCTCTCGTCATGATTCGCAGAGTGTTGTTTAACTTGAGCCTATCGTGTTTGATTGCTTGGCGAAAGAGAGGAGCCTTACGGCCACGCCCACAATTATTATCCACTTCTTTGTATTACGGGATACCAAAATTGTTGAAGCTTTCTTTTCAAAGTTGCAGAGAAAACGTTTAGTCTGTCCGTTGTGCTCTTGACAAAGGCATCCCCAACTGTTGCTTGAAGCCCTCACTGAGTATCCCGCCCGACCAAGCGCTGCTTCAGTCCCCGTAAATGGTGGATATCTGCGATCTTTTCTTTGCAAGCTCATTGGTGCTCACGTTTCCAGTAATGCATGCAAATCAAGACATCGTTACCAAACATTGCTCAAAATTTGGATTTGAGAGACTTTGGATTTCAGTAACACTTTCAAAGTGGTGGGTGTTGTCTAGAGCAGCTCAGCTGTCACTGGACACATACAAATTCTTCTTTACATCCAGACACTTTTCGTAATGTAGCTTATACGCCATCGCTCCGCCTGATTTCTCTTCGGCCCTGAATCCCATCATCAGGAATTAGCAGCAGACATTTTTGATACAGATTTTGGAGTGAACCAGTCCTACATTGACCGTGTATGTTTCGCAGTTTCAACCTAGGAGTCATCGTATCAGACGGTATATCCTGTAAATGTGAGTCGGAAGATATGCTACTTGCGAGATCTTTAAAGCTCCAATGCAAAATGTACCAAAGACCACTTCTCTTTATACTAAAACTTAACTTGAAAGTACATCAACATTGTGTCGAGAGCAGCAGGCGATGTTCTTTGTAATTCGACAAAAGAATCAGAAACGTATTTAATTGATTTTAATGGTATAGCAGATCCAATTTAAAAGCCAATAAAAAAGACCCCCTACATTGCTGGAAGGCTGACGGTGCCTTTGCAAGTTTTCGACTCGATATTTTCGCACCAATGAAGCTTGCCATCTAGCAATACTTCAAGATGTTTGACTTCATTTGAGAAGAAAATGTTGAAGTTGATGCCTTTCAGTGCGAGTTGAGCCAAACCAGTTAGGAACTTCAGTTATTAAATTTTTGTAATTAGTATTTTGACATTTCTTAGCTTTAAGGACATTTCCATGTAGACCCAACACGGGCATACACAAGTAATTGTAGGGGTGAAAATGGTTCGTGCAGGGTGCAGCTCTTGTTTGTACTTTTAACACGATTTTTTTGAGTAATTTGAAGTGAAAAAACAATCCGTGTGGCTCGTGTTGATTCGTTTAAAACGAAGTCAACCAGTCATTACCGATGAATGTCGTTATTGTGTTATCTTCTCAATTTAAAAGGAGCTTATTGCTGTCATTTGAGTTGGAAGCCGGGTTTGTTCTTGTAAAACGAAATTACACAGTCATTTCTGAAGAAAAACGTTTCACTTCGGTCAATCTAAATGAGCTTGTTGCAGGAGTTTGAGTTGAAAATTTCATGGTGTTGCCAGAGCTCACTCGAGTTTTAGAAACTTCAAAATTATAGTTCATGACCATATTTTTTGTCATTCGCCTTCTGTTCTAAACCTTCCTATACCCGCGTCAAAGAAACTTACACGTATACAAGCGCACGATCTGATCTCTGGGACCGAAACTCATGAGCCTGTAGTTTCTCTTCTACTTCGAATATTTTCATGAAATTTTGTTTTGATTATTGTTACCACACTAAAATAAGGGATGATACAATTCACAAAGCTACCGTAAACCACACTGCGTTAAATTGCACCATTACTAAAATATTTGAGAAAAAGTAATTTGACGGTCTCACATAAGAATGCGCTGGTATAGAAAGATTAAAAATCATAATTGCGGTTGCGAAATAATGTAGGTCAGACTGATAAAATGCGAAACGAACACAAAAGGAAACATTGAAGCCAGAATGATGTTAAGGAGAAGTTATTCGGAAGCAAATTATAGTGTTATCGATACGAAAGTGTCTATACGCACCAAAAAAAACTGTGGTAGCAGGCCGGTTTTGGTTCGTTTAACACCGCGTTTTTGAAAAATCTCTCAAAACATTTAAGGGCACTGTCGCATCTGGATTTAGCACTCCAAGTCGATTTAAAAAAATATATATTTAAGTACAACATCTGGACAATATCTCCTGAAATTTTCAAATCGATCTGATGAATAGTCTCCGAGTACATTTACGTAGTCGTGTTTACAGCGTGCTATAAACGCACGCCTCCAAAAAACAATATACAGAGTAGTAATGAAAAAAGTCGATTATCTCAAAACCACTTTTTTGAAGTCCGCTACCGCGATAACTCAAAAACGGTTCAACCGATTATCCTAAAATTTTTCACACTTATTCTTAATACAAAAACGAGGTACCTACTTGATCGATGAGTTTTTATTTTTTCTCAATAGAACCGATTTTATAGCCGATTTTATAGCCGATTTTGGGATTCACCAAAAATTCCAAAATCAAAATTTTTGAAGTCCCAACGATTACCCGAAAAAAATGTTATCTAACGATACCTTTTTGAATTTTTTGTTTCAGATAGTTTTTGAAGGCACAATTGCGGTCACAACAAAAAATTATTTTATTACATGCCCTTACTTATTTACATGTAAGTTCAGTTTGACTACTTTTCTGTGAAAAAACAACAAAATATTGTTCAAAAGTGTATTAATATGTGTACTTATCTTCATTTGAATCCATTTCATACCTTTCCTTCAAAAAATGCACGACCCTTAACACAACCAATTAATTTTTTATAGCTTTGCACCGTATTTTGAGTAATTTGAGTAGAAAATAGGGTGGTGGAGGCTTGTGTGGGTTCGTTTAACACCGTCATTTATGATGAAAAGGTTTCCTACTGATTGATTTAAAATAAATTTATTGCAGTTATTTCAGTTGAAAATCTCCTGGCGTTGCCAGAATTCGCGCTAATATGAAAATGTTATTTAGCACTCTACGTCGGTTGAAATGCAAGGTTAAAACAATTTTAATGTAAAATAAACTCATTTTATTCCTACGCGAATTTCAATCCGTTATTTTATTAACTGCAAGTTGTGTGATTGGTGAATGAAACTATTTCGACTTTTCATTTCAATGACAAAACCAATAACATCTAAGACTCGCTCAAACTCTCGCTTTAAGAATCTCAATTCAAACGACCGCAATAAAGCGATTTTGGAAGACAATATGTGGCAAAGAACTGTTTTTTTTACTGACTGAACACCAGGTGCCTCTTGGCTCAAGTCAGCAATCCTAAAATCAGCCCAGTAATGCACTCACTGAGCACAAAAATAAATCATACTCTGCGAAACGTTCTCAGTATTGTATTTTTGGAGTGTTTTTCGTCGTCGTGGCTTATCTCACATAAATATGACAACATCACGAAAATCTTGTGTGTGAGATATCAAAGTCCGGTTGGGGACAGTGAGTTCCTACGATTTCTTGAATAATTACAATACCGAACAAAATTATTAGCCATTTGATATTCTTCCATGATTTTGAAAATTTTAATAATTCAACTCACTTCTCATATAAATCAATGATCTGTCAAATTTTCTTAACGCCTAAGTTATACCAGAAGCCAAATACTTAGCTTAAATGATCGTTTGAAAGCTTTGTTTCTTTGTTAAACTTGTATGCTTTTGCAGAAGGACAAGACCTAATATTCCTTGGCCTTAGTTTTGCTTTAAAAAATATATAATCTCGTCGGATCTCTTCACAGTTTTGAGAATCTTAATCAAAATTAAAGCACCACAATGGCTATCTTATGTGTACCTAACTAAAGGTATTTTTTTTAAATACAGTCTATAGATGATGAAACATTTGATCCTTCACCCGTGCGATGGTCTGTATCACAAAAGCCTACCTATACGCCAACCCCTCTTGGCGCTATACACAAACACGAACAAAACCTATTCCATGGACCGTAACTCCAATTGGGATAGAGAAAGGATAAAGAATGAGATGAGATGGACGGGGACCGTTTGAGTATTGTGTTGGTAGTCTTGTGTCCCTTTTTGCCAATATTCCTTGCTCGGCCATCCGATTATTTCCGCGAGAAAGCTGTATGGGACAAAATAGCCATCTCATACATATCATCCATTCTCGACCCCGACCTCCATCCCACAAAAATTGCCGCCCATTACGACATGTGTATGTACATTTTCTGAGAAAAGGGTCTTTCATGTTGACGTGCCACGAAGGTTTCTTCTTCTTTAACATTGGCAAAACTCGAAATTGGAAAAAACTACCCCACACAAAGTACAGCTGAGGGACTTACGTGTGTCCACCGTCGTCGTCGTAGTCGTTGTCGTGGCCGTTGCCGTTGCCACCGCTGGCGATTTCACATATTCGTAAAACCATTCTGGAAAATTCAGCCATCCCATTTGGTAATCTTAAACAGCACACGCACGTTCAAAAATGTTTACATACACATCCAAAGAAAGAAAGAGATCCATGTGAGACGACGGACGCGACTGACGGACGGCAAAGGCAAAGGCAAAGCAACGGCAACAGCAGTGAGGATTTGACACGGGAACACACATTTTCGGACAACGCAACGACGCGCACAAGGCGATTTTCCATAATATCCCTGTGCATTGTATGCGAAATAAGATATTCCTCCCCCACCATCTAAATCACCCCCCTCGTCTTGTGTGTTCTCATCTAACGCCACAACAAATATGTTGGCGAAGGATAAGTCCGTCGCGTTGGCGTGCTTGTGTGTTGGCAAGTGTGTTCTGTGTTTCTTCTTCAAGGACCCAAGCAGGCGATTTTTTCTTCATTTCGCAAAAGGACGGTTTTTTTTTGCTACCGACCCTCACCTCCTTCACCGTTTCCTTCGTTTTTTGCGCGCGTGTGATGGGCTGCGCGTTATTTATTTTCCTTTAGCGCTTTTTTGTCCGCCACCCTTGGGCTTAGGTCGGATATATCATTTTTTTTTCTGTTCATGTTTGGTCCTTTTCGTCCTGCTGCTGATGGTTTCTCACATGTGAGTGTTTTTTTCGTGTGTCCTTTTTTTTGTTAACAATGTACCACACATAAGATGTGGAATAAATTGGAAAAAATAAGA
Source organism: Melanostoma scalare (assembly GCA_949752695.1). Lineage (NCBI taxonomy): Eukaryota > Metazoa > Arthropoda > Insecta > Diptera > Syrphidae > Melanostoma > Melanostoma scalare. The sequence goes on along the minus strand of OX456985.1, from coordinate 224,158,094 downwards.
CGAAGAAGAAGAGGAGAAGATGTGAGGATAAAAGAAGGCTCACCACTGCATGATGATGATTACGAACATGCCTTGGAAGGGGACTTATATCCAAGAAGCAGGGGCGATGTTCGGCCTTAGATGGATTTTCTTTTTACCCTTTGGGGAATTCTTAAAACGGCTTTTTTGTATGTGGACCCATCCGTGGGGCTGGCCGTTTGACTGAAAATGAAAACGGACATTGGACGTACAGCAAAGGACTTAAAAGAAGAAAAAAAAAGTACATTTACCCAAGGATGAGAAAATATTTTTCATCTTTCCCGAAGTGGATGGGGGTCGGTATATATATGGGGTGGTCACCGCTTGCGTGTGTTATTTTCATCTTTTTTTTTTATTTAACTTTAGAGTGTGTCCTGCATTGGTGGTGCGGTGGAGCTGCTTTCTAAACAAAAAAGCAAAGAAAAAAAATTATATGTACCTAAGAGGCCTCGACTGCTTAGAATGGCCCGTCTCACTATGGGGTGCAATGCCGCATTGAATAATTCATAATGTGCGTTCATCCCTTTCGGCTTTATTTTTTCTCATCTGTGAAGTGTGTTCTATGGGCGAAGAGCAGCTTCGGGTTTCGTGTTGTGTTGACTGTTGAAGCTGAGGAGCGGTAATTTTGGAACGTTTTACTCAAATGAAGACTTAAACGTATCGAATTGTGGTAATTTTTCAAAGAACTACTTTTTTCTCGAATGAGGAGTGGGAAGGAAGTATTCTGTTCTTTTTTAGATTGATTTGGCCTGCTTGACCGTTTTGGCTGTTACACACTGTGTGGTATTAAAGGCGAGATGAAATGAGGAAGAATGATTCAGGATAATTTATAATCGAAAACATGTATTTGTGGTCTAGAGATGTGTGTAGGAGGTAAGCAAGTGAATTGGCATCCCTTTTTTGCCCCTAAGGGTTGGGGCTAAAGTTCATAATGTTATGAGTGCTTCATTTTGAAATGAAAAACGTTTGAGTTGGTTTTTTAAGGAAATTGCTGTAGTTTAACGCATTGAAGATGAGTTTAAGAGGTTTTTGCAGCATACCTATATGAACATATGATTTAAAGATTGAGGACTCAAGCTTGAGACTCATGAAGTTGCGATTACCAAACAGCAAAATACGATCCGTGGTTCTTTGGATGTATTCTTTGAACATCTCGATCTTTGTATGCATCTGGAAAAGCGTCTTCGTTTCAGATCTTGGCAAAGTGCTTTCATACTTTCTGCACATTGTTCAACATTATATCCCACGGGCGAATCAATAATGTGAAGGAGATAACTGGACGAGAGGTTATCCCTTCGAAATCGCGGTACTTATTGTGCCAACTTAGCTGAGTAAGAATAAGTTCAAAATTGCATATGAACCGACAGAGTAGGGTGCACAACAGCGGTGTATAAATCCTCAAATCAGAATCAGGTTGCAGACGAAGGTTGAGCCCCCTGCATCATTTCATCAGCCCTTGATATCATCAAAAATTGCTTCAATTGACACTTTGAAAGGACATTCTCATTCAATTGATATAGGATAGGAAACCGGAATTACTTTAGTTTTTACTCGTACGGCGTCTATTCCTCATAACGGGAAGGACAGAAGTAATGAATCCATCCTCAGTAAAGAAATCCTCCTGAGGAGGTGGTCATAGAAAGAAATAAAGAACAGATAACTCAATTTGCTTTCTTCCTGTATGTACAACTACTTTCTTCAAAATCATCGCCTCGTAGCCTTCTTGATCTTCTCAACCAACACGGTTGACGACATTACATACACATATACACATACACTTATGAGAGAGATTTAAATCGCCTATGTAAACGTCGTACGTCACCACGAGAAACACTGTGCAGCATAGTGCTGCAAGTGTAAACACTTGCTCTTTGCTCATTGTTAGAGCCGAATTATGGGCATGAAACGTTGATCGTTTTCCACTTTTTCTCCAAATCTTAACAAAGACTCACGGAAAAGGGTAAAGTTGTTCGATTTGGTTTTGTTGGTTTTCCCTCCCATCTTCGATTTTCGAAAGTTGTAAGGTAGAGAATTTTATCCTTCCCCTGCTCTGTCTTATATAATAGAACATTTTAAATAGAGTAACTTAGAAAATTTCAAGACGTGTTATATTTAACTTTCTGTAGCTTTCAATTTTCTCGATATATTTTATGAGATGTGTCTGATCTCGTCTGAACAATTGGATGCGTTTTGGAATCTATCCTTAGCAAATTTTTCAGAACATTGCGATTGGGAAATTGTGTGAGTAAAATTCGACAACTGAGGAAAATGTCAGCCATAAGGCTTGATGTGCTAAACAGAGCCGTGTCAGAAAATCTCGAGACACGATAGGCTGATCGTATGAATATCAGGGAGCACTACAGGGTAGAGAGAGGATCGTTTGAATGTCTGGGAGGACTAGATGGTAGAGAGATGACAAATGGGGAAGATCCACCTCTTCTTGGTTGGCCTATAAAGCAACAAGTGGTGTTTGTGATTAAGATTTTTGGAGAGAAATACAAGCTTAGTAAAATGTTCAAATAATTATGAAATAGTAAGAAAGTGTTTTTAAAACTTGAGTTAGCAGAAGGTACAGAATTGAAAAGTGAGGGAATTGAAGAAAGAATGAAAATAGAAGAAGAAAGATGAGCACAGTGCTCTTTTTATCGTGAGTTATTAATACACACATATAGGTTCAATTGATCTTTTCCTTCGAAGTTTAAGATTCTCAAAATTGTGAGACACAGGCCGATTTTTAAATTCGCATTAATTGTTCTCTTTGTTTATATTATTGAGAAAGAAAAATCTGTTTTCGATCGTTCATAGATTGGTTATGAGGAGTTTTAAGCGAGGTAAGAATCCCACACTACTTGGTGTCGAATACTGCCAAGTGTCTTTTGAAGATTTCCTCCTGACAAATTAAAAATTAATTGTTCTTTTCTTGAATTAGCGCTTCACTCTTTTTTGTTTCTTTTGTTTGTATTTAAACCATTCGTCTAACCGCCTAACTTTGTATAATTTTACAGTTGAAAAGATTTGGGTTTAACCCCGCTTTTTGTGAGGTTTTTCCAACACAAAACACAATAAATATCCATAAATTCCTTTTGAGAAATTAAATTTAATGTTTCCCATCGGTTTTTAACATTTCAAGTTTTTGTTCACGGTTGTTTCATCGCAAATTTATCTAAATCGAAGGATAAAGTGTGACAACACGCGTTACGCCAACAATGCCAATCACTTTTACTTTAAGCTCAAATTCGGGCTTATATAGTCATGCAGAGATTCATACCTCAACCATCCACTTTTAACAAATGTTTTAAATTAATTAAGCTACATCGGTGTCTTCTTCTTTTGCAACATTACGAAAGAAGTAAACTTGTAGGGTGTCACAACAGAGCGGGAAGCCCTAAGGCCTGGCGCATTTCTTTCCTTGTGAAGGAATGGAAGGGGCTTAACTTTTTTTCCGATTTCGAACGGCTTTTCGAGAAGTGCTTTACAACTACTATCGCAGGGATTGTCAATTACTGGCCAAATACAACACCCATGGAAATGCATTTGCAAGTTTCTGAGGTTCGAACCTATAACTTCCTCGTTGTAGGCAGACATGCTAACCATTATGTCAAAGACAATAAACTTTAAGGGTATTCCAAGCCTTTCGGTTTATTATAACCATAAAAACAGAAAATAACATTTTTGAAGGTGGTTCCTCCCATTTTCAAGTTATCAATTTATCGTATGTCTTGAGTTGCTTAATTTCGATCTACAGGACCTGGATGGAAGTTTGTACGAGCTCCCGATAGATGTCATCTGTCCTCTTTCCTATTTACTTATAGTTGCAGTGCACACTTCTACACTACTCTACACACTTCACTTGTATCGGAAAATGGTTGACATTTGACGACAGGTTTTCTGTGATTGAAGTCACTAATGTTCTCCACATCTTGCATCGACTGGATTTGCATTAAAATAGCTTTTATGAAAATATGTACGCTGAAAATGATTCCAGGAAGAAGGACCCAACCAGTTTGTACTCAAGCAATGTCCAGTAAAGAACAGCGATCAAAGTATGTTGCAGTTGAAGGTGCTGTTCTGACTAAATGCGCTCTGCATGGTCTCCTTTCATACTTCTCCCACTTCTTCGTTAGCCATCAACGCATTACTGTCATCTACACTAATTCTAGCTAGAAAGATAAATCTCAACGCAAAAGCTTGTCCATATACAAACCACACATGTTCCTTACCTTATCGTGTCCATCGGCATAAAGCAAAACCCATTTCGCAGAACACGTATCCATCATCAACAAATTATCCCGATTACAAAACCATAAACGAACCAATAAATCCGAGGATTTTATTTAATTAACTCCTCATGATTTTATTAGCTTTCTTAGAGCCAGGTACTCCTCCGAAAATAGGTTCATATGAGTACAAAGCGGAACAGACGTAATCTCACTTTTATCACTTTTTTCTTATTTTTTGCTTCTACTCTACCCTGGTCTTCTTATATTTGTCTTTGCATCACTGATACCTCCTCGCCATGAGAAAAGGTATGTTGATGCCTCTCCAAAAATACATAAACGCAATCGTAAAAGAATTTAGTGAGGATATAAACACATCATCAATAAATGAATGTAGTTAACATAAAATTCGCACTCGTAAAACATAAAAAAAAAAAAACCAAACCAGCAACATAGAGATGATGGTCTTCGAAGATGCGTTGGTCGTTCGTCTTGAGTCCATCTGTCCGGATGGCACACACTCATCATGCAAGCTAAAAGAGCTATAAAAGTGAACCACAAATATCCAATGGATATTCTTCAGTCGTCGGGCTAGGGACCGTAATATGGAGGGGTAAAGATGTGAATGAAAGAGGAAGTTCTATTAAAGTTCAATCTCTGGAATCTGTTTTCGTCCTTCATGAGCAAAAGAGAGTATAGTTTTTCTTAACTTTCAGTTGAGGTTTTGTTAAGAAAAATCGAAAGTTGTTCCTTTAACCTCTAACTGGGCTAAGGACCTCATAGAATAAGCCAAACTACTTATATTTATTTAGAAGAAAGAGTTTGAGGATAAATTGTTGAATGTTTTTGGTGGGAGTATGCACTGAAGCATGGTAGGAGCAACAAGGCTATCACTTCATCAGGCATTGCAGTGAAAGTGAAATGAAATACACAAAAAGAATTGCATACAATTGCAAGAGTTGCATTGTCAAATTCCAATTTTTATTGTTTTTCAAAAGCTGTCGTTTTTTATCAAGAATTTGCTCAAGAGATTAATTTGAATCTATTTGATGCAAAAAAAAAACCTTGGAAAAAAGTCAAGCTTTGAAAATCAATGCTTAAGTTTCTATTGTAAAGGACAGTTTACAAATTTCTAGTGCCAAGTTTTAAGAATCAAGTGTTAAGCATCAAATGTCGAGCATTAAGTGTCCAGCATCAAGTGTCAAACGTTTACTGTCAAGTGTCAAGTTCAGGATAAAATGGTGAGCATCAAGTTCAAATGAAAAACAAATGTCAAATGTGTAGTGTCAAGTGTTAAGTGTCAAGTGTCGAGAATAAAGTGTCAACTGTCAAATTTCAAGTGTCAATTGTCGACTGTCGAATATCAAAGGCCTAGGGCCAAGAGTGAAGAGTCAAACGTCAAGAGTCAAAAAGTCAAGAGTCCAAAATTAAGTGTCAAGAAACAAGTGTCAGGTGTCAGGTGTCAAGTTTCAAGTGCTTAGTGGTTAGTGCCAAGTCTTAACAGGCAAGAAACAAACCAAGAGTCAAGATTCAAAAGTCAAAAGGCAAGAGTCAGGAGTCAAGAGATTAGAGCCAAGAGTCAACAGCTAAGAACCAAGAGTCGAGAACCAGTAGGCAAGAGTCAAGAGTCAAGAAACAAGAGTCAAGAGTTAAGAGCTAAGAGTTATGAATCAAATATCTTAAATTAAGAGTCAAGAGACAAGTGTCAAGTATCAAGTTCCCAGCGCCAAGTATCAAGTGTCAAATGTCTATTGTCTTAATATCCAAGAGCCGAATGTCAAAAGTCAAGTGCCAAAATTCAATCGTTTTGAGTAACACTGTAATGTACTGCTATCACCACAAGTCAGCCTCAACCTATTATTACTCCCAACGGTTTCATTAGAATTGGTGATATGATTTGGAATTTTGTTCTGGTGATGTCTTCACCATGCTGTGTAGTTTTTGAAGTTTTGAATGTGTTCTCTAAAGTCTTACACCGCGCACCTTAAAGAAAATATGTACCGATTTCTTCAAAGTTTCTAGGATCAAGTAACGCAATGAGGTAATTCGATAACTTCAATTGAGGTGAAAAATTCCAGCACTTCGAAATTCGGCGGTCGAAATTTTCACGACTGCAAAATTAACCCTAAAGTAGGAAGCAAACTTTAGGACAACCAAAAACATCATATCTCCACCGCAAAACCCACCCATTAGAATAGATATTAAAGCTTCAGCACAGACACGAGTCTTTCATATACGACATGGAGTTTGATGATGCTGCCGTTGCTGCTGCTAGTGCTTCTGCTACTCCTCTGTCTGTCTCACACTATTCTGGGCCATAAAATTACTTTCATTCTCTTTGCACTGTGTAAGAGTGAATGGTATTCTAGATGGGGCTGCTGGAACATACAGTAAGTTACATTCAAAGCCGGCCCAGCACAGGCTAAACTCAACAAGTGGCTCATAAAATTTAAATCAATTCATTTATGTGTTTTTTGTGTTGTTTCTTTTATTCCCTTCCTGTTCCTTCCGGTTTTGAGTGGAGACTTTTATTTGATTCTGCTCTCTCAGTTGTTTTTTTTTCTTTTTTTCTTTTTTCATGCGTCTTTCTGCAATTTTTTCACTTCTTTTTTTTTATGGGAATTGCAGTATGGGGAAGTGGGAGTTGAGGTTTTACTTTTTGTTAGTGGTGAACGAGTGTCATCCTCACACATATTTATTTAAAGACACACTGGTACTTGTCCTGTAGATACTTTTGGAATGTTCTATAGGAAATGTGTGTAACGGTTTTGCAGTGCTTTGTCATCTCGTTTATGTTTTTGGTTGTTTTTCGTTATTTTTCCTCCAGACGGAATGCTTTTTACGACCACCAATGTTGTGGTGCCGCTGTTTCAGTAGTTGTTAAATATGTTCCATGACTGCAAGTGGCTCATTAAAATAGATTTGGTTCATGTACTTGAGTGTGGCTGGAATGATGCAGTTAATCGGTACTTGGGACAAAAGGATTAATTTGGGATGCTAAAGGAGAGAGCCAAGTGCAAAGGTTTGGTCTTGGGCGATTAGTGGTATTCCGGGTGGGTCAATGTGGAAAGTTTTTCTGATTCTTTAAGATGCACTTATCACACAATAAATATCAGTACAATGAAGGTCAGTCAATATGATTAAAATCCACTATAGCTCAAAAAACTAAATGTGTTTGTTTACCGTGAGTGCAGTAATATTTGAAGAATTTCATCTGTTCTTAGGCTGATTTAAGTCCTTTTTCTTACAATTTTGGAACGCCATGGCTATCAACTACAGTAATGAATCCCCAAAACCGTAGTGTGGGCCAGCAAGTTATAATAATCACGCACTGAAGGTTTTGGAATATAAACTCTTAAGCCTTGAGAATAAGTGGATAACCATCTTCAAAATAGCCGCTCAAGGAATTAAGTTTCCTCGAAAGCACTTTCCAGAAGCAGAATCTTACGTTAATATTCGACATCACAGTCGAAGAAGTTATTTGTGCTGTTAAAAACTCCAAAAATTACATATGAATTTTGCAAAAAGATGGGAGACATCAGACTGAGGTGTTATACAGAGTGCCCCGTCTAGACTGGACCTATTGAAATGTTGAATAGCTCCGCTATTTTTCAGCCGATTTTGGTAAATAAACAATATTTATTTTGAGTATAGAATGCATTTTAATGACAATTCACTCAGAATACAAGATCGATCAAATGACTGCCTTCATTAGAAACACAACATGCAGCCCTTCTTTGGGCATTTCTCATTGTATTTGAAAACATTTCGGGCGTAATAGCAGCAATTTCTGCTATGATATTAGCTTTTAGTTGTTCAATAGTATTCGGTTTGCTGGCATACACCTTACTCTTCAAAAAGCTCCACAGAAAAAAGTCCGGTGCCATCAAATTCGGCCAACGAGAAGGCCAATTCAAATCACCCTTTTCTGACACAACGCGTCCCGGGAACTTGCTCAGCAAAAACGTCATAGTAGCAGCTGTGGTTTGACAAGGTGCTCGTTGAAAATAGAAGTTCGTCAGACCATATTTACGCATTTCCGGACAAACAAAGTGCGCCAACATCCAACCATAGCGTGCACCGTCCACGGTTTCTCCAACCTTGAAAAAATGGTCCAATAATCGTTTTTCGACACAGTCCGGCCCAAAGAGTAACTTTTACGTCATGGAATGGTGTTTCGTGAATGATGTGGGTTCTCTGTTTCCCAAATTCAACAGTTTTGTTTGTTGATCCCGCCGAATCTCTCCCACATTTCTAACGATAGGCACGCGCAGTTTTCACAATTGTACGATTGCTTTCGATGTACTGCGCTACAATTTCAGCCTTAGTAAGTATAATATGTATTACGTTGGCAGTATAGCGTTCTTGATCCTCAGTGAATTTTTAAACTTGCAGGCTTGAACTTGATATTTAAATAACCTGGAGTGATATTTTTCCGAATCTAGCACTTCTCATGCTTCTTCTTTTTTGCAAGGGAGAATGTGATATTATTTTCCTATTTTCTGCCTAAGGAGCTCACAGGCAGTCTTGGTTTCCTCTTGGCCAACATTTAATACCAGGGAGGGCTTTATTATTATTTCATCGTTAATTTTCTTATTCTATCGTCAAAAAAGACGTTCCACGCTTAGGTACTTGCCAGCCCCGGATCTAGGGGGGGCAGACCGGGGCACATGCCCCGGGCGGCAAGTATAGGGGGCGGCAAAAACAAGTTCGAAATTTGCTCCCGCTCGCCCACAGGAATCACAGAACGCTGCAGCACTTGTGTCTGCTACAATAAATCATTGCTCCCTAAAACAAAAATCACACAAGAAGAGCATCATAACCATTTCACACTACATATTCATTACCAGACCCAGCATATCTTGTGCAGGTAACGAGGGTTGCAAACGCAAAAAACAATTAGCTACTTTTCGGTTCCAAAACAGCAACGCTAGTTGCGATCGAGAAGTACACAATTTTTCTACCTTTCGGTTTCAAAGCAGCATCGGTTGCTGCGACCGAGAAGTGGACAACTTTTCTTTCAGATTTTTAAAGTGAATGTTAAGTGTACTCAAAAAAGTGTATGTTTCAATAATCTGACAATTTGAGTGAGGCCATAAGTCATGGCTGATTTTTAAAAATGTAAAAAAAACACATGACCTTGCAATACACGAGCGCGTCAGATTTTTATACAGAGCTATCAACTTGATGTTTTCGTCCTCCAGGATGATAATCTGACAATTATATGGGGGCGTACTCTTAGTCTGACGATTTGAAAGTAACAATTATTTGTTGTTTCTATTTTTTATTACTGAATGCTATAAAAAAATATTATGTACCTACACATATTATGTATTTACAAATTTGGATTTGAAATTTTGTTGAAAATACTAAAAAAAATAAGCCCTGAAACTTTGAGCCCTTAATATTAATTTTAAGTGCTCGATCAAGAGGTATGAAGATTTCCCATTGAAAAAAAACGGAAACTCTGATTTTTTATTTTTAAAATTCTATAGCTCGGCGGCATTTCATGGGATCGCTTCAACCAAAGATGGTTTTTTCTCAAAATTGAACGCTCTACAAAAATGTTCTTTTTGGCAAAGTCGTTACTCATACCGGCCAGGTGGTACGGGCCACTAAACCGGATTTTTCCATAAAATTCACGTTTTCTCGCCGTTATCCTTGCCCGTTCCGTCGCACTAATGGATGGTTTGCTCAAAACTTTACAAAAAATGAGACAAAATCCAATGGAGTATTGGATAAATGAGGCTAGAGAAGTGGCTGAAAAAAGTGGTGTTGACCCTATCTTGCAAAACAAAGGGATTCCGAAACATAAAAAACATTTCGATGAGATATGTGAAGAACACTCAAACCTGTTCAACTCTTTTCTAAGGAAATAATGATGGTATTTGATCGAATCATATCAGAAATTAAAAAGAGATTTGATTGTGCCACCATGCTGAATATGAACTTCGCTTTTCTTAATCGCTCTAATATTTTGAAAATGTCAATTGAAGAACTGCAAAAGTATGGAGCGGATCTGGCTAAAAAAAAATTAGCGAGATGTGAGCACCGTTGAATTCTGTCAGGAACTCTACGTTTTTAAAGAGCAAGCTCCGCTTTTATTTGGTGACATTGAAAAAGCTAACGGTTTCTATCTCTTGCAACAGATCTATGCGCATGATTTGCAGGATGCTTTTCCAAATATTTGTGTTGCCCTGCGAATTTACTCTACGCTTCCCACTACATCCGCAAGCTGAGAGCGAAGTTTTAGCAAACTAAAACTAATTAAGAATTTTTTGCGATCATCTTTGAGCCAGGAACGCTTATCCAGTCTAGCAATCTTAGCGATAGAAAATCGAATCGCACACGAATTAAATTATGATAAGGTCATAGATTTATTTGCTGAGCAAAAAGCTCGAAGAGTAAAATTGTAATTGCAAATGATAAATACATTAGTAAATTTGATTTTGTCTTTATTATAAACATTTTTATTTTAAGTCCTATCATATCTGTAAATAAATAGGATTAAAACAGAAAAAACAGCGGTTTAAGTATTTTTTCTGAAAGGCTTGTGTCCAGTTGTCAGTCAATTAGTGAAGATATGATAGCTGAAACAATAAAGATAATAAAGATAAAAGCAAATATAAATTGGTGGGGGCGGCATTTTTCAGTATTTGCCCCGCCTTTGAAAAATTGAAGATCCGGGGCTGGTACTTGCATAGATGAGGTGCCCAGTTTCATGAAGACGTAGTCCATGCTTTGAGTCAAACTCAGGCAAACCAGCGTTGCGTAACAATCCACAACGTTTTCTTCCCAAAAGTATCAACATATTCGACTACACTCGATGACAAAAGCACCTGTCCAATGCAGCAATAATAATCTGGGGCCGAATTACCGCACCCGTGGTCGAGTAATACGTGACTGAATTATGTAGTTTCGGCATTACTTTTCGAGTTATCTAGCACTTTAGGGCAATAATTTGACATTCTTTCATCGTAGTATTTGAACGAATTGAAGTCGATAACCGAACAGCAAACTTATGTTGTGTAATATGGAGCGAATTTTGATTGAAAAATAGTATTCACTCACTCGATCACAGATGCGGTAATTTGACCCCTGATTCCTTAAGCATCATAATCTGGGGTCGAATTTTTTTTTTTCATTCAAAATTCGTTCTTTATTACACAACATTTCTGTTGAATTCCTTCAAATACTGATGAAAGAATGTCCAATTGTGGTACTGAAGTGCTCGATTGCGTGAGAAATAATGCCAAAAACATGTAGTTCAGTTACGTATTACTCGATCACGTGTGCGGTAACTCAGCCTCTGGGTTCTCTTTTAGAACAAACTGTAGTAGGCAAGTGCAACCAGCTATTGTGTTTATTCAAACCCATGACAGCGATTACTCCAAGGCACTGACATTTTCGAGACGATGAAGTCCTTCTAACAGCGGAGTCCATCTTATTCTATATCTTTCTTCTATATCCTCTTCTATACCTTATCTTATGTCAAGGGGAGGGATGTCAAGGAAATGACCGTTTTCAATGGCAGAATAACTGGTCATCCTTTTCAAATTTTTCTCATTTTCAAGGACTGTATACAACTAAACTCTTACAGACGCTTCTTCAAAAGTCTCTGCGTAAGACATCATTCCTTTCAGAGCGTTGTGCGACTGATATGAATGAGCCATTTTAACATAGTAGCGTACAGAAAAATTCATACGCTGAATACAAGTTCTCTGTTATCCTTTAAAAAAAGAAAATAGTTCCAATAGAACTTACAAGTCAGATTTAAACTTAGTTTGGGAACAAATGCTCAGATCTTAGGACATAAAACGTTGAACTTGAAATGTTGTCTCAATCTTCATATTTTTGATTGAAATTCTTCGAGACCTCAAACTTTTTACCTACTGAATCACATTTTTTTAATTTTCCAATGCAACGGACTGAAACAATAACTACGAGTATCTTCAAGTATTACGCTTCTTTGAGCAGGCGAGATCTGAAAAGTAAACTTTGAGCTGCAAGGTACATGAATGTCCTCCGACAAACATAAACTTACTTATAGTGCCACTGACTGACGCGTATATCTTCAATCAACATGATGGACACACTAATTTTTTGCGCATGCAAATGCATAACATCGATACGCAAAATATCGCCCCAAGGAATTTTTTTTTCTGTCGTCTCAAACTATCAAAGGCTGCAAAAGCCATCCACTCAAACCTAAGCAGAAGTTGCATTGCGTTTGGATCGTCAATTGCAATCCAAGTAACAGCGATTCCCCTTGAGAAGGCAAGTGGCCTACTTACGTGTACGAGCAGTGAACAACTTCTGGCACGAGAGATGAGCAACACCATTATCATGCACGGATGTGCCTTGTATGGAACAGAGGCAAATGCACTACCCTTGATTGCTTCCTATCCTTCCACAGCGTAATGGTAAATGGTATACTTCCCTGTGTTGGCCCTTTTGCGTTTTTCTGGAGTAGTTGGGTTGACGTCGGTCGGTCGGTGTCGGTGGTCGGGCTGACTGTGCCGTCATGCTACTAAACTGCTCGCAACAATGATCATGAGAAATCTCGCGATAATGAGTGTGGAAGTGGAACTGGTGAAGCCTTAGTGCGGCCTGAGAGCTGAGATGGTGGCATTCTTACTTGGTGCTATGCTAACCGCCAACCACGAGATTTAAGCTTCTTCCTGTCATCTCAATTGGTGGTGTTTTCATGTCCATCTTCTGGAGTGTATTTGGTTCAGTTTTTTTTTTTGTTCATTCAAACTGACGGATTAACCGAAAGGAGAGCAAAAAATAAACACTGTCAGAGGATACAGCAAAAAAGAAAAAAGGAAAAAAAAATTTTAAGAATTGGATGAGTATCGACATGTCCAGAGGCTCCCATAATATCTCAAGGTTTTCTCTTCGATCGCTGAATGCAATTCAATCTCTTGGCGCTGCCACAATAATTCGTTCGGCGGAAATTACGAACACGCGATTTTTAATTCTCGCATCGCACTCGTACGCTTGGGTGATGTTGTTGCATAGCGCGACCAGAACGGTGGTCGTAAGGAGGAATAACAAGAGTAGTAGCCTGTGGTGGTAGCCAGCGATGAGTGAATTTTCGTGGAAGAATATGCAATGACACTGTGGCGGTTATATTTTGTCGTTTTTTTTTTTTTTCTTTTTTTCCTGTACACACATAACCCAATGCGTGCGTAAGTTGAGGATCAAATTGCCCCATAGGTTGGATATTGTATAGTCTACACCGGCGGCGTTGATGGTCATTGGCCTAGGACCTGGCTACCTATGGACACTTAGGCATCATTTTACACAGCTCGTCATTTCTTTTTTGATTGTAGCTAATTTTTTGAGACAGGAGGTATCGTTGGCTCCTAGGTAATGTTACACAAGAGTGGATGGAAAAGAGAAACTGCCACCGAATGTAGCCTTAGGAACGGTTAGTAACCTGTTAATAGAAGTAAACCGATTGTTATTTGCGTCAAGGAACATTGGCTTAAGGGACATTTTGAACTCTGATAGATCTTGTTTATTTCAAACACATTCTACTAAGTTCATAGGATCGAAACATTTTCATACAAAACTTATGTAGAGAGAGCACAAGCAACGATTTGATTTTTGAACCTGAGAGTGTGTTTTCTTTTATTGTGATGATGGAAAGTTTGAAACTTGATAAAGGTTCAGTAGCAATAGTGTACAAGTAGCTATAGGCTTTCATAGCAGTGGTCGCCGTTTACTGTGGCCGAAAATGAACTGACTATTTGAACAGCTAAATAGTAATATCGTCGTTCGTCGGACTAATACGAGTAGGTCCACATAAGTCTATATTCCCATCCTGATGACCCGACTAGAGGGAGACTCTCTGGAAACCAATCGCTCCTATGGGCTTGCTCAGCTTTCAAGTAACAGTGCTTTCCAAAAAAAAAATCAAGACAAAGTGGTGGCGAAAGCGCATGGTTACGGATAGCTACAGTGTTTCTTTATTTGACGATCCAATTGAACAAAGGAGGGACAAAACTTTTGGTTTACATGTCAAGCGCAAGGACAATAACAGAAAGCGTCAGCCCGAGGAACTCACAGAGGGCTTGGATCGCTGTAAGCCAAACAGCAGCTATAAAGATTTTTAAACTGCAGACAGAACGGAAAAATGCCATATTCTCAAGGCGCAACAAGTGAAAGAACAGATGTTATGACTGAAGCTATTACTTCTTTAACTTTAACATCGCACTACAAAAATGGACCCAAAGTTCGCAAAGTTAAAACAATTTTAGGTGTTAGTGAAGACCCTTCTGCTCTACCAGCAACTTGTAGCAAAACTTGAGTTGTTGAGACAAGTAAGTCGAACAACAAGAGTCGAACTCGTGCACTTCACTTAGGAACAACTGAGAACATTGCTGTTGATGCCCATAGTGTTGAGTAAAACCCTGTTTTCGAAATTTATTTGTCGATCTTTTGAATCGGATATTCTACCGAATCTTGCTTAAGAACTTAGGTCTCAAGGCTTTTGAGATTCAGTTGTCAGAAGAATTGCTTTCAGCAATGTCGTGTCTTTGTGAATCAGGTCCTTGAAATGCTTAAAATGATCCGAGATTTCATAGAAAAGTCATCTTAAGTGATGATTCCACCTGATAGGGTACGTTAAGATCATAATTGTTGCTATTTTGCATTGGAGAACAGATGGATTACTGCTGAAAAGTCTCTTCATCCTCAACCTGCGACTGTTTCGGTTGGTTTTTGCTTTGGCACATTGCGCCTACTAGAGCAACTGTCAGCTGTGAGTGGATTGAGCTATCCAAACACGATTAATGAATTTGACCGAAATCGGAAGATATTGATGACGATACGGTAAGGTTAGGCTAGACTTAGTAAAATTGGGTGTTGGGAAACAACCGACGCACCCATACGAATTCTTATGTATTGTGATATCATATGACAACTTGAGGAGTTGCCTCAGTATTTGCATCGATAAAGACAGAAAAGTTATGGAACGGCTTCTTCTTTGCTTCGTGCATGCAGCTTCCGGAAAAGTAATTTGATGTGACATTGAGCATTGTGGCATGTCTTCCTGTGAGGCAGTGCCCGGTTATAATACCGATTACGGATCAAAGGTTCATTCTGCTTTAATATAACAAACTTATGTTACGTTTTCGATACAGGGTTGCCAAGATCTCTTCGGTAGCCAGACAGCTACTGATGTTTGTCCTTCAGGTGTTTGTCATCTTCATTGCAGCTTGCATAAGTAGTAGTAGTAGAATAAGTTTGCACGTAATGATACGCATGTCAATGTTGAACCTTCATCCTGTTGGGTGACACTTGCATGGAGTTTCTATTTTCGCCGAGTTCATCGGCTGTGCAGTTACCCGGAATTTCTCGGTGCTCTGGCACCCAAAAAAAGGTGAATTTTAAAACTTTTAATCATCTTTGTAAGAGACGATCGGTACTTGTGGGCGGTTACAGAGTTCTTGGGAACGTTACCGATACATTTAAGGACTGCTTCGCTATCTTAGAAGATATTTTACAGGGATATCACGTTTTCTTTAAGCCATGATATAGGAATTCCAGCTTGGAGCACGCTGCAGTAGTTTGAGAAACGGAATGAGAGACTGAAATCGAAATAGTTCTTTAAATTATATGCCATTACAAACTCCTTCGTCGGTTTTCTGGCCCTCAATGCAGAAATGATCAGAATTGAATGGGTGCAACAATGAAAGCAACGATACGCGATACCATCGATCTACTCCGTTAAAAGATTTCTTACCGTTTGATTTATCGAATAGGCCAACACAACTTATTTGATTGTGATTTTATGACTAAAGACTTTTGCTTTACAGTGACGGATGTGAAGACCTTAGTCTATGAATATGCCCCTCTACCAATTCAAGTTTAAATTCGTGAACTTGAGATCATGCACCCGCTAATGGAAGAATTGGTGATGATCATGTCCGCATTATAATCTTGAGGTTGTCTTTAAATATTTCTATTTTGTTTTACCTTCCTTTTTTATCTCAAAATAATTTGCTGCTCAGGAAACTTTGAAAACTCTGTTCCGTGCTACATGAGTCGGAAGACATTAAGAGTT
Source organism: Melanostoma scalare (assembly GCA_949752695.1). Lineage (NCBI taxonomy): Eukaryota > Metazoa > Arthropoda > Insecta > Diptera > Syrphidae > Melanostoma > Melanostoma scalare. The sequence continues at coordinate 224,141,783 of OX456985.1, read as the reverse complement.
TCATTCATTCAAATTGTACGGAGGCTATCGCTCCTAAAGAAAAACTCATTTCACATTGCATTTCCTCAATCTTCCTCAGAACTTTCGTTTTGAAAAAAGAATATTTATACTTTCAGTTTGGCACAGAGGATCACACTCGGATAGACCTTCTCCTTTCCTTTCGTAAGAATTTTAACTTTATTCCAAAACAGACAAAATTAATTCACTCAGACTGTTTGATTCCTTCGCCCACACCTCTCCCACATCCCCCACATCTTCCACACCTTCCCATTCCCAACATCATCACAACCAGCAGCAACTCAAACTGCTTCAAAGGAAATTTTAATATCAATTCTCTATGTAAGTTGTTCCTTTTTTTCTCGTCTGTCCAACTCAATTGGATACCTTCCTACACTTAAATGCAAACCTTGCACAAATATGCCACTTCACGTTTTGAAAGAGGCCAGTACCTACTACCAAATGCGGCTATACCTTCATAAATATGCTGCTCTGTCCTGCCTTGCTGACCATTCCGCATGTTCCTCCTCGACACAGGATGACCTTATATTGGTTGCCAATTCTTTTCAAAAAGAAAATGCCACCATCAGAAAAAAAAGAAGCCTTTTTGAAAAATTTTTCAAATAAAAGAAAGGACTCATCTCCGCTGCCGTCAGCAGTCGTGGAGAATTTCCATTCTTTGTCCTTGTGAGCGCGTCGTCGTCGTCGTCGTTGTGGTCCTTTTTTTGTGCTCACATCACAATGACAGAAAATAGAACAAAAATGAAGAGCCTTAGCATACAATAAAAACAAAAAAAATCACAAAAAAGTGGCAAAAAACAAGACTCGCGTCTAGCAGCTTTTTCTTACTTCAACCTCCGTCGTCGTCGTCGGTCGTCGTCGTCGCCATCGCTGTCGTCCCAGTTTACTCCATACCAACACTCTTGAATAAGGCGACTTTTCATGCATGTCCTCCACGATGATGCGGGTTTTTCATATATGCTCCTTGTGCCACGGCTGCTGCTGCTGCAAGTGTCGGTGCCACTGCAGCAACTGTTCTGCTGAGATATGAAGTTTCATTGTACCGCAATCCCACCCCACATCTCTCAGTCATCTTTTTATTTCGCCGTTATGTCGAGAGTATAGCATGCACCATACTGCTGTCCATGTGTCGTTGTTACACCGCAATTCTCTGGCAGCGGATGGGCTGCTTGCCCTCAACCTGGTCTACACAACTCAGTGTACACAGATTCTGTACATCCTCCCAACATCTTAAGAAGGAGACTTCGCTGGGTGGTTGCGCTGGGCTGCAGGATGCTTCTTCCTTCATGTCACGGCTATACGTGTGTGTTGCTTCGTTTGTTGTGTGCCTTCAAGTGGAATTATCTGTTCTGGTCCATCCGTCTGTTGCGCCGTTCGATCATTGATTTTGCTGGGCCCATCATACCCATTTCTAGACACCTAACCACTGCATAAAGGGGTGGAAATGGCATAGTGGTTGGAATGGGTCCTTCGCGCCAGTCACCGCCGCCAATGCTGCTGCGCTTATTCATTTCCAGTTGACATATGGCGCCTATTGCTGCCTGACATTTGTCGTAGTGGTGGACCATGGTGGTGGACCAGCGACTGTGAGACGTCGTCGTCGTTGACGGCCATGACTACACGGCGCGCGGAGCCCATAAACGAGCAATGGCAGGAACTGCCACTGCATGTAAATACTTTGCTTTTTGTACATTGCCCACTATGATATGATGTGTTTGGTTTCGTATTAGTGTCGGTCGTGCAGGGATAATTGCTCAATTCAGCGGTTATCGTCATGGATATGTCGGAGAGCTTGTACTTTAGCTGTCGATGAAAGTTAAACTAAGACTCTTACTGGCAATGTTCTTTGAAAAGCATTATGCACTGATGGAATGGTTTTTGCTTTTTTGATGTTCCGTTTGCTTTATCGATATGTGCAGCTATGTACGTTCGTAGGCAGATGATCAAATAAAAGCTCGAGTACCTTAGCACAGCATTAATGGAATATCCACTTCATGAAAGGGTTTTAAATTTTTCTTTTTATCTGAACCATTGTGGGAAATGTTAAGCTAAAGGCTAAGAGTTGAGTAGCTGAAAACAATCAAAGATTGAACACCAGTATGAAGGTACTTTTTTAGATGTCTTTCAACTTTCCACTGTTTCGTTAAGTAAAGTGTCTGATGCTCCCATAAACTGGTTTTACTTATTATTTGAGATACCTACGATTTAAAGGGACCAACTGTAAGTACCTACGCTTCGATTTTCTTTAAATAAAAATAAAGTTCAGTAGTGTAAGGAATACCTACATACATGACGATTTAAACAGGCAAAGGCTTACAGTTCCTGATGATGAAAGTGGGTGACTGAGTCTTTATTTGTCTGAAACTTTTGAGGTATGAAACAATTTCTTGAAACATCTCTGAGATTTTGAAACAAAATTTCAAGGATTTAAAGTTAACACAGATTTTTTTAAAACTACAGTTTACTTTGAGCCAGTAAAAGCTGCGGATGATGATGGTGAAGTAGCTACTTTTCTGTAACTAAGTGCTGCGTCGTTTTGGTTCATTTACATATACTTCTGTTGCACCTGTGTTGCCCAAGGTGTAATGCATAGTCTACCTTTTGCATGGGAGGTTCGAGATTCAAATCACAAGTGAAAAACAAAAAAAATATTTTTTAAACAAGTATCGCCCTCCGCGAGGAATTGGCTGGTTCTCCGATAATAATTGCATTGTCCTGAAAAGCGCTGCTTTCTTATTTTGCTCTTCGGAATTGGTAAAAATTTTAAGTCCACTCCATTCCTCCCAAAGTGACGTTGAAAGAAATGCGCTTGGCCTCTGGCCACCCCACTCTGTTGAGCCACATAATTTATTTGCTGCACCTTACCCCTTTAGTTAAAATACCCCTCCGGAGACCAGCGAGATGAAAGTTACAAACACAAAAGAAAAATTAACGGAGTTTTTCACACAGCGGATTAGTAAGGATATTACTGCTGAATGTTGAGTGATAAATTTAAATTGCTGATGAATTTTGGTGAATACATCAGAGCCTTCATGATTTTTTCATCGGTGAACCGCGGACACTGGGACAGCTCCATAGAGATCAGTGCGAAAAAAGTCAGTTTGATATTTTGGGTACCTATACAGAAAAAGTGTTATTTTTCATAAAGTACATACATAAGAAGGGTTAGGATGTGAAGATTTTATTAATTTTTTCAAAAATGAAAATTAATCAAGGCTTAACACCAGTGGCGTAGCAAAGGGGGGGGGGCGTGGGGTGTCACCCATTTGGGGGTGACACCCAAAAGCTACCATAAGGAGTGTATATACTATGGCGTTATAGATCGTAGAAGATGCAATTAACCTTGGTATTAAAACATCGGAGAAATACGACATTCCAACAGATGGAAGAATTCGTCGTAGAAAGCAAATGGCTGGTGAGTTGGCAACTGATACAGAACTTTCTCTGAGCACTGAACTACGGAAAGACATGCTCAAGTACCTTGATCGTTTCATCACTGAATTTCGAAGAAGAACAGAATCTATTAAGGAAGTGGCTTCATTGGTCGAAGTTGTACAGGCGAATACTGTTTCAAAGTTTGCTAGTGCTTATGATGAGGTGTCAGAGTCAGAACTTAACACTCAACTGAACAGAATCTCAGAGATACCAAGGTTGAGAAGTCATTTGAAAGCGGCTAATATGACAACATAGAATTGGTTATCTTTAGATTTTATGGAATTCATCCTTGAATGGGACTTTGCAGAATCTTTTCCGAATCTCATTGTAGCATTAAAAATGTTTATGACAATATGTGTGTCAGTTGCGTCAAGTGAAAGGAGTTTTAGTAAGCTTAAATTAATTAAAAACTACTTGCGGGCAGCACTGACGGAAAAGATGCTTAACAATCTGCGAATTTTAACAATTGAACATGACCCAGCAAATAAATTTTGTTGACGCTATCAGCGAATTTTCTGCTTTAAAAGCTACGAAGAAGACGTTTTATTAACGTTTTCTGTTTTTTTTTTAACAATGTGAATATGTAGATACATTAATTTTTGTTATCCATTTTTAAAATTTTTTATTTGAATTTAAATAAAGGATTCGCAATATATGGATTAGTGGAATTTCATTTATTTTACTGTTTTACATTCTGGGGGTGACACCATAATTGCCGCCCCAGGTGCAACCCATGCTAGCTACGCTACTGCTTAACACCACTGTAACAGCCTAAAAAATCGTTTTTTGGTCATTTTTCTTGTGGAAGGAATGGTTATAAAAGTATTGTATTGAAGTAAGTAATTTAGAGTGTATTCAACAAAGTAGAAAATTATTATTAAAAAATATTCGAAAATGATGGCACCACAGATATTTTTGCAAGGCACGTAAAATTTGAGGCGCGCCACGCAGTGTAGCTGTTGCAAATTTGGATCAGAAAAAAAAAACACTTATTGTACATGCTCATAGCTAGAGAAATACGAAAGTGATTTTAAAAATATTAATTTTAAATTGTTAAATTTTTAACAAAAATGGAAAATGTAATCATTTGTTAGTAAAAAATTATGAAATTAACTCACCAAAACTTCTGTACTTACATATTTCTCTTCAAAATCTTATTTTCAAGATATTGTAACAAATTCGAATGAAAAGAACGAAAATTGTGTGCCTCCCGTTTTGAAAAATCGTGTTTCAAGAAAAAAGAATTTAAAGTTTAGAAAACCATTACAAAGATGAACGACGGGCTTGGAGAAGATCTCAAATTTACAAGAAAAAAAAAATACTTTTAGGAATGAAGCCTCAAAAACAAATCGATTTTTTGAAAAAATTACAGTGGTGCTACCCCTTAAGAGGTTTGAAAACTGAGTGTTTTTTTAAATTTTGTTTGATTTTCGCCTAATAACTTCTGTTTCGGTAAAATTTAAGTTCATAGTTTAGACAAAATACTTTTAAATAAATTTGAAAACTGAAGTATTAGACTTTTACCAGAAATAAATTTTTTATTAAATCTTAATGATTTTGAAAGACTGTTAATTGGTGTTTTTAAGGATATTCGACAACGCAATTCGGCTTAATTATTTATTTATTTATTTATTTATTTAATTTATTTATTTCAAATGCCTTATGAGACGAAATCTCGTAACAGGCTATATGTTAACATAAAGTTTTTCACAGAAATGTAAATTTTTATAATTAAAAAGTAGATATTAAAATGTTTGTACAATATATATCTTGGCAAGTAAAACGAAAATATTTCGCTCCGTTTTCGAAATATATAGATACCTGAAATCAAAAACTTTTCTTTGCTTTGCATGTGTAAATTTTGGATATAACGCCGCAATCTGACAGTAAATTTAGCTTGATAAGGCTGAAATAAAACAAAAATGTTTTATAAGATTTGTCGATATCTCTTCTCGTTTTCGTGATACCGTACCTTGAGACCGAACATTTTTTTTTGCTTTTTGACTAGAAGTATCAATATCTCGAAAACAAAGCTAAATATCGAAAAATGTTATTTTACATTTTTATTTTACTTTGATTTAATTAAGCTCAAATTAGTGCCAGATTGCTGTGCCCTAAAATGATAAGCAGCCATGTTCTTCGAGTGAACACGTAAACTTCTGTTAAAAGCCCTCCAAATTCGTCTTTTCTTGAAACAATTGAAATTTAAACTATTTTTTACTCTAATACAAGGCTTTAAAGCACCAAAAATCACTTTAAAATTAACAAAATAATTTATCGCGCGAAACCTCTACATCTGCGCCACTGTGCGTGCGGTGGAGAACTGGAAAGATGATTCCTAAACGTATTGCAGAGTTGCTTTGCTCGTTTGCAGTACATTTATCACTAAATGCGTAATATCAGTCAAATCCTATTCCAGCACAGCAATATTTTGTGACAAAAGAGGAAGATCGTGAGAGTGTTAAAAATCCTCCTACCCTATTTACAGAGTTCTGACACAAAAATTCTATGAACAGAGAATTTTCACAGCCAAGCCAAAACAACAGCTGTCAAATAAACGCTTTTTTGTAAAAACTATTTCTTTGCTTGTCTCTCACTCTTTGAAAAAGATTTTCACTCCGACTTCGGAAAAGATAAGGATTGTGAATCTTTGTACACAACATCAAGAAATAGAACTAATATAAAATCCTACTACTTATCTTGAACTTAAAACAGAGAACAGAAATGGTTTAGTCTCGATCACTTGACGAAACAGGGGCAGGAAAATAAGGCCCAAGGAAATAACTTTCAATTTTAATTCTTGGGACTCATCAACCATTTGACCAAATATGATGTTGGGACTTGTTTCAAACCGCTACAGGATATACATATACGTACATAGGTAAAAAAAGGAATTAAAAAAATGGTGGGTCGGTCTCAGCGGAAAATAAGTAAATATGTAGTTGATTTTGTAACTAAGGATGCTTTCAGCGTTGACTTTTCTCAAGTTTTTATTCCGTAAGTCTTCGATTAATACGTGTTCGTAGTCATACGCAATATTTTTTCTCAAGGCTCTCAATGCTGTGCTCTGAGACCGGGGAATGTAAATTTCAATTGTGTTTGAATATAAAGAACGATTAAATCAAAACCAAAATCAATCAAAATGCAATTGGATCGGTTTCCATAAGACCCCTTTTACACCAAGGATTAAGTACTGCTCCTGTTCAAAATTGGCATGGAAATTAATCTCTGTGCGGGTTACTGACAAAATGTTTTGCTAACGTTTCCGTGTATAATGAAAATCAAAAAACGGGTTTCCCAGTCAAACCCGTGCGAAAACAGCCCATAATCCAATTGAGCAGACCATCTCGTCACGTTTATCAATCAGAACGTCTTGATTGCTCAATTTTTGAGATCGAAATATGTAAATAAGTCGTCGTTCATTTAAAGGCGTTTGCCGAGCTGTTTGTCATTGAATTCGCAATGTTATGTTGCAAATATGCAAATGCAGTGATAAATTCCATTTGATTGGATTTGAATGATCGTTACGAAGATCGGTTACACATGGTTCTCCATGAATTAGATCAACACAAAGAAAAAAAAGTAATAATCCTTTCGCAAACCAAAACGAATGTGATTGCAAATTGCATGTCAAACAACGAAGGGTATCGATTACACGAATTTTTTGATGGAATGACATGTTGTGTCCTGCTGTGAGTCCTTCAAGAAGGCAAGTAGACGAAAAAAGAAGAAGGGAAAATTAGCATTTAAAGTGCCACAGTTTTCACACTATTGTCGTTCAAAGTGTGCAATGAAAACACATACCTAAATTCGAGTGCATGTGATATTTTTCAAGTCAGTGTCTGTTTTCTTACACACAATCCACATGCGAATTGATTGTCCTTGTAGTTTTGGGAAAACGTCTTTTTATCAATAAGGGCAATCGACTATAGTACACATTTTGCAATGTCACTTTGTCCTTTGTTATATATTTTTCAAGTCGCTACCCCCTAAAAGAAGAGGTATGTCGTCTGTCTGCTTTTCTCTTGCATTTCGCTGTGCTGCATTTGTCGTTCATGTTTGTCAATCAAGTGGTGGTATGTCCTTTTTTTCTTACCTACATGGTACGCGACTTTCGATGTAAATGAAGCGTGAAAGAAAACAATGGCACTGATGGAAGGCAACAAATTTAAGAAATAGCTTACCAAGTACTGTTTCCTATGAGAGGGTATAAGAAAAAAACAATAGAGAACAGCGAAAAGGACAAGCATTGATGAAATCGACTCCTTGGAAGAACTTCAATGTAAACGGTAAGTCGCGTCAGAGGTTCGAGTGTGTGTTCCAACGAATAGGTACAAGTACGTTGTACGTACCTACCTATTGTAAAAGTGGAGGAATTTTATGTGAAGTACGAAATAAGCAGCTGCCCTCATAACAAATTTCTGCTGTTTTGCAATTTGTAGAAACATCGGAAAGGGCTGGTGTTCGGAAGCTCGAGAAAGGACAGTCGTGTGAATTATAAGGAAACCTTTAAAGTTTTGGATTGATGTTGCTCTGTTGGGGATTTATTAATAATTTCAGTAAGGGCCAGTTACGAATGTAATTTCAAAAGAAAATTTTTGAAATCGGCTAATTTAATTTCATTTCATTTCGAGTCAGCCTCGATTAAGTACGGGTCACACACAGCTGGTTGTCAGCGGCAAGTCGAGTAGCTGCTCCTGCCAGCCGCTGATGAGCTTAATGTGACCACGAAATTCACCAGACTTGTTGGCAGCCGGCGAGTAATTAACAGCGACTGGCAAAAAAAATACTGATACACATCCTAGGTTTCAAAATTAGAAATGAAATTCAAAAATTTTAAAATTTTTGTATGGTTTTCTGCAGCTAATTGATGAGAGAAGCTGGCGAGTAGCAGCCGATGGTGTGCCCGGGCTGCCAGCCGCTGCCTGCTTCTGCTACTGCCGCAGCCGCTGGTAAGAAGCGGCTGGCAGGCTGTAGTGTGTTACCCGTGCTTTAGCAATAATCGTACTATTCTCAGGTTGTTGCACCTGTGCATTCCTCGAAAACCATAAGGAAAATCGTGCCAAGCATCGCCTTAACCCAAGTTTTTCAGTTTTTTGATTCAGTTTTTAGATTTCCGAACTAAAGATACATTTTCCCTCTTGTTCTTCTCGGTACTTCATCTACTCTACGTTTACTCGATGATTGATGTCGTCATCACCAGTTGCATAGAAATGGATCAAAGATTCCAGATATTTCAACGTTTTTATTCAAATAAATGCCTGGAGCTGGTAGTTCCGAATCAGAAAACGGGCTACTTTTACGTACTCAGTCTTTTTTGGAAAAATACTTTACAGCATTCCCTTCAGCTAATGAGGCAAATGGTGAAGCTTTCTCGCAACTTCATGTACGATGTTTGACGTGCGTCGTTGTCACAACTCACAAGTTGCTAAGATTCTTGGAAAGCACTTTTCAATTAAAAAAAATTTCTGCAAATATAGGCACGTCTAGATCAGAAAACGGGCAACAACAGCGCTCAGTTCTTTTGTCCACTAATAACTGACTAACAACGGATGTTGGATCTTCGTTTATGAGCTAGCAAAGAATAGTTGGTGCATATTGGTGCTATGGACTTTATCTTTCAACAGGTACCTAGTCAATGACTGTAATAAAAAGAGGACTCAAGGACTCCTTGTTGTAAGCCGACTGTGATTTGGCATGCTTGATTTGGTTAGCTTCGTCAGTGCTCTGCCGCACGTATCCCTGATCATCCGCACATAAGACTCCGGTACTCCCCGTTATCTCATATAGTCTCCTTTATTAGAATCCGTGGCTGTAGATCACATGCTTTCTCGAAGTTAACCAGCATACTATGCAGCTCCAAGAATTTGCGATTTTTCCTTATACCTAGGATTGTATTTGTTGCCCGCAACAAACCTGCACGTGGTAAAATATAACGCAAAAATATTGAGCGATTCGCAATGGAAATAGATAGATAAGGATGGGAATTGGCTTTCGAAATTTGGTGGCGATTTTTAAATTTTTTCTACCCTTGTTTGCTATTTGGTCAGAGGCAGGAGCAAGAACCTAAACAAATGTAAATCAAAATGGTTATGAACTTATACGTTTCTGCATGTACGCACCGACAGCCAAAAAGCGACATGACAAAGCTTGAAAGCTGCAAAGCCTATTTTAAAAGCTAGTTTTATTTATCATTCTTTTTACAAATCCTGCACAAAAATTACACCATTCCTAAAATGTGCCAATTTTGAAAACTTAGCTTTCGAAGTGTTCTGAAACAACTAAAGCAACGACGTAAATTGCTTTCGAGTCTATAGTGAGAAGAGTTGGTGAGTTAAGTGACTTCACTCACTAAAAAGCCTAATCTCGACACTTCATTACTTCAAAGTTGTGTCTATCTAAAGCTTTCTGCTATTGGTCGATATTCTATGTCCTTGTCTGATGACAGCATCATACCATATACGTACGACCTACCTCGTTATTCCCTCACCAACCATCAAAGGATTTCTTGCCGTTTTCAGTCTTAGTTCTAACAAGATACTCATGACATTGCGCTATGCTTTTGCCATTCCGTCAAATTGCCTACGTAAGCGAGAAGTTTTGCGAATTATTAACAAATGTTAGCCTTAATTTGGGTGACTGATTTTACAGCTTTTTGTAGCATAATATTCAAAGAATGGCAAGTCTTGTCAAAAGCTTGGTCCTCGGTGAATTGTTGGTCTACCATGATAGAGCAGAGTCAGTTTTCCAAAGTGGTTTTATATCGTCTTTTGAGATTTGCAATGATGCGGGAACTAGACATGTCTCTGTTCAGTTTGACTCTGTGTGTACTCTCGCATGCGTCCTTGAAATCGATTAAAAAATATCGATCCATGGTTTTTTAAAAAACCTGTTGTAATGTGAATCTCATCTCATTACGATCTCATTACATAATTTGAACCTATCGAATAATTGTTTTTGGGGAGTTAGACGTTGAAGTCTTACATCAGATAAGACATAGGGCCAGGGCGGTCAGTGAACTTTAAATTTAGCGAAATTTTGACGGACGTTCCTTTTTAGTTAAAAAAAATTGATTTGGAAAAAATGATGAAAATAAGGGATAGTGAAAATAAAAAATAAAAAACAATGATGAATCCACTTTTTCACCTGCAGTTAGACTAAACGTCTATCTCTAACCGCACCGCCAGTGTTCTCATTTGCATTTCAGTGTACCTATTTGTATCACTCAAACTATCCATACTCATATTAATAAAACAATATGTGACTGACCGATTTTGGAGTCATCCCTTTCTTCGTAGTTTTTCCTGATTGCTCCACTGACTCGATTCAAGTACACCACAGTCGCATCATTGACATTTTCCATATATGTATGAAGAAGGAGGTTTCTCCCGTACCTACATAAGTCTCATTGTGCTGAAGGCGAAAAGACTTTTTTCTAATTCCATGCAATACCCATAATCGTATTTCTGACAAGCAACTAAAAACCCGAATGATCAAGTTTGGTCTCTCGACCGACTGACTGAATGCGCTGCTATACTTGTTTTCTTTTCAAGCATTCAAATTGAAAATGTCAACGTCATGAGAAAAAAAAGAAGACAAATACACATCTCCGCGACCACGACCAGGCACTGTCCATAAATATTCCACTTGAACAAGTTTTCTCCACTGCTGCGATGGAAACGAATGTCTTCTATTATTATCAGCGAGATGGACGACGGATGGTCTCTAGTGGCGCACTCATACATCAACGTATATGAAACATAGAGCATCACCAATGGAAAGAAACAAAAAGGAAAACTCAAATACCTTACATGTACATCTGCTGTATATCGACTGGTCAAGTTCTGGAAAATCGAATCGATAATCTTCGATATATGCGCGAAACACGGGAATAAACCCAAGCGACAGTTGACGAGAACGGTTTTGTTTTGTTTCGATTTTTTTCTGTTTTTTTTTTTGAAACATCAACCATCTCTTGCCCCGCTGCTGACAACAACAAAGGACCTTCGTATTTGGTGTATACACCCCGGGCTGGCTGATGTGGGATCATCCCGACTCTAATGTATCTTGAACCCATCATCCATCCCCCGAAACATATAGTGTAGAGAAAACACCTACCCCCATCCACCTTGACTCTCGTCTGCCTTGGTCTATATGTGCGGCGCAGATTGACATGGCACACAAGCATTCTAATCTAAAGTGGAAGACCCTTACACCCCCATCCACCTGCTACTCGGCATCAACTGTCCAACGTTGAGAAAACGGGAATTTGCACCCGAAAAAAAGTACGATATCCACTCAACCCCCACCACAGCAAGACCGACCGACCGTTCAGATGAAAACTGCCCAAGTTTTCCCTCCCGTTGATGTATGCACACATGTGATGGTTGGACATACACAAATACATACATTTGTATTTTTGTGTGCTGGCGAAGGCAGCGAACCCACGGCGAAATATCCACTTTCATCTTGTTCACGTTTCCCCCGCTAAGGGATGCCATACATTCGTGTAAGGACCACCAACGAATAATTCGACGACGACGACGGCGACAACGAAGCCGACGACGATGGTAAGGACGTTGGTAAGGACGATGGCCGAATAGATCCCTGAAGTTTGCACTTTAATGTTCTGGATGGGTCAGGTAGAACTTTTTGAGGAAACTGTACGTTCAGCAATGAGGGGGTCATATAGGAGGGAAAGCGATGAGGTAGACGTGTGAGTATGTACAACAGTGAAGGCCCCACTTCGTTCGTGTATATTTCGCGAAAATTGACAGACCATCCCTCCCCCTCTACCAATCTTCGTTCACGGAATGAAATGGAGACGACTGACTAGAACGACGACGACGTTTTGAGGACAACACAGAGAATGGCTGTGCCTATACACAATGTAGGAGAATATTAGGGAAGCATCAAATGGAATGGGGACTCATATCCTGGCAGGCCATCGGCATCGGTATCGGCATCGAAGAACGACGGACGCGGTGCGGTCGGCGAAGCAAGGCAAGGCAAGGCGCGATAGCAACAAAAACAGCAAATCACACACTCACACGACTCAAGCATACATATATGGAGCCAAAGAAGAAAACCAAAGAGTATTTTGAGGAGGCAGCAACAGCAGCAAAGGCGGCACGGCGGGTGATTTAGAGAAGCGAAAAGTATACGAAAGGACGACCACGACCACGACCACGACTACGACCACGACGTCTACAACGACAACGCGAGATGGGTTTGACAGCGCCAGGACTTGGTCCATTATCCCCGCAAGGGTTATTCATTGTGGCGCGCGGTGGTCGTTGAATTTTATCCGCAGTGATGCGAATGACTTTTGTGATGTGAAGAGGCTAAAGTCTATCTATTCATCCATCGATGGATGGTGGTGGTGGCTTTTTCCGGATCTTCCCTTGAATCATTCCTATACCCTCAGTCCTCCCTGATTCTTCGTTCTTTTGGAGTACTCGTAACTCGTATCGTATATGTATGGTTGGGTGTGGGTGTAGATGTGGGTGGTAATGAGGAGTGTGTCGACTAACACAGGCCTTAGCTGCTGAAACCCAACAAAGTTCAGCGCCACGATAATTGAAGAGCGAAATTTTGGTGTCGCCGTCCTCACCCTCAATACAAGTTCTTATCTTTGTTGTTGGCACTGTTGTGTTGTCTATTCACCCTGCAGCGCGAATAGCTAATGTAACTTTTCGCTTGACAACAATCGATTGCAAAATCAATTCCACTTTGCGCAACGTGTGCGCGGGTATATGTGAAAAAGCAGCGAAACTGCGAAACTCTTAATTAAGCAATGTATACCTAGCTGGGAAGTTTGTTTGTTCTTCCTACACCCAATATCATCATAACCGCAATTGTCGAAGAGAGACCTATAAATCCAACAATGGAGAGAAATGTGTCGATAATAATTAATCGAAATGGTAGCGATAGATATGTTTCTGCATCGCAACGCCAGTGGTTATTTTATTTAATAACGCATACCGTTGAACCTAAGAAAAAAATAAAATAATTAAGAAGGGTGGCGCAACAAAGCTTTGAAAACCTCAGGTCCTCATCCCTCATGCCAATCCCGAACGGCTAAGTTAGAAATCGTAGTCTTTCTTCTGATATGTGCCTAAGGAAGCTTATTGATAGAAATTGAAACTTTTAACATTTCAACAAATAATCTAAATTATAAAATTCCATAGTTCATTAAAGTAATAAAGAAACTATGACCATTGACCACAAATCGAAAACAATTCTGTGGAGATGGCAAAGCGCGTCTGGAAACGCAAATGATAGCAAATCAGTTTCAAATTGAGCCATCATCAGTGGTCAAATAGTTCCAGAAAACGCGAACTATTAGGTATACTAAGATCACAAGTCAGATTCAAAATTGTAGGTATCGCCAGCGGACACACATCTCATGATGATACGTTTGAAATGGAAGAAGTCGTTGACACCAAGGAGGAGATTTGGGTTCGAACCTCATTCATTAAATTTCGGAGCTAATTTGAAAATTTCCGGAGTAAATTTGAAGAAAAAAGAAAACCTCCACTTTTCTTTAAAAAGAAGTTTATTCAGGTAAGGCGTTCTAATGGTTGCTTATTGAACTGTAGCCTATTTTGACACTGACAGCTATTCCCGTTCAAACTTTTGACTAAAAGTCAATATAATACCTCCGCGGAACGAAAAAAAATGCTCTACACCTGGACAAAGTTGGGAAATACTGTGTTTCCAAGCAATGCGTTTTCAAAAAGAAGTTTTGGCCATCATGAAGCACCCAACTCTCCGACTGTTAGCAGATTTATGCAAATAGTAATGCTAGTGCCCAACTCTCAAAGTATCCGTCGGTCGCACGGTTGCCAGTTTGGTCATTTATGTCCAAATCTGGTCATTATTTTTCACTTGGTCACATGGTCACTTTTTATTCCATTTGGTCATTTTTTCAACGAAATCAAATACGAGAAACACTTCAGTTTATAGGTCCTTAAAATTTTTCAGAAACGAACTGAAAACCAAGTTTTTTTTGCAACTTGACATGATTCTGCACATCTTGTTTCTGTCAATACTGTCATACTTCATACGCATGTTTTTTCCATGATCTCCCGTGTGCTGTACGAATTAGTTGACGTGGGTGGTTTTCAGACTTTCACAAAGACAAGACATCACATCTGACGTTAAGGAGGAGTATTCCTCTGAAAGCTATAACAAAGAGAAGGTTGCTATCCGGTAGTACAATGGACAGGTATTTAGGTCTGAGTGCTCCAGCTGGTATTTTAGAAACCTCCAACAGAAAAAAAAATCCTCTGCACCAACTATGTGTATAATTGTATAATTTTCCATTCAATGAACATGCTTTCTCCCGACTAAATCATACAGCTGGTGCACTATCCTTTCAAGCTAATTTCTGGCTTCCTATAAAATTTCGGCGTCGAGACCGTCTGGAAATCCAGTTTTATTTGATTTAAGCTAACATACGAGTTTAGAACCCTAACTTCTTCTGATCTAGAGTATGGCACTCTATATAATTCATGGCAATGAAGTCACTCTGCTTATACCTACCATTTCGAGGAAAAATGTTAAATCACAGTTGAAGCTAAACAGAAACTGTAGGCATTGAAAAGGAGATAACAGGAAACGTGCAGACAAATCAAAGTTTTTCAATCCGACTTCAAAGAATACTGCCGACCGACGCGACGCGACGCTGCCCGACCCTGAGGAGAAAATCCAAATGCAAAATTTCAAGGAAACAGTGAGGCACGGTGGAGGGAATGTCACAATTTGGAATTCTTCTCAATAGATGTAGTGACCAGCTCAAAATACCGGCCTCTATCGAACTGAGAGATTGTAGTCTATTGTGAAAAACCAATTGGGACAATACAAACAATACAAATTAACACCGAAGAACTTGGATGAGCTTTGGTAGCGAGTGCAGCGAGATTGCGCAGTATCCCAAAAGAAAATTAAAAAAATTGGTAGAAAGTGTGCCGAAACGATAAAAAAATATTTATTGCAATAAAGGCTTAAAGGGTTTAATTTCTAAAGCTTATGTTCAGATAGAATTGAATACAATCAAAAGTCGTTTTTGCTTTTTTTCCTGATTTGAATTTAGTGTTTTAGGGTGTTTTTGGGAGTGATAAACCATAAGATTGGCAGCACTGTTTTCATTGAAAGCAATTTTGTCATCGGTCATGTCATCTTTAGAGTGGATTGCCATTTCATCAGGAATCGACTGACTCCTTTAGGAATGCATTTAAATTGTTCAAATTTATTTCCTTCATTTTGTGGACACAATCGCTCATCAGATCAAAAAATTCGATAAACGATCGCAAGATCTCTTGCATCACGCTTTCCTTAATTAAAGCATTTGCCATATAAAATGTCGTAAAGTACGTACCGAAGAAGCATTATTGCGGTATAGCGCCGCAACAAAGAAAATTGAATGAGTCCATCCGCTTGATTGAATTGCTGCGCACAATAAAACAATTCGATCAGAGCCCATATACTCAATATGGAATTGTTCGATAAAATCGCAGATTACTGGTTTACAAAATATCCTTCTCATTCGATCAATCGAGAATTGGAACCGAACGACCACCAGCCACGGTGCGGCGGTGTACATTCGCTGATTTTAATTTTAACAACAACATTTTGTTCAGCGAGTACCTACCTAGGTCAGCTTTGCTTGAGTAAAAAGATGGCCAATAAGCTAAATTCTATATTTTATGTATGCATACCCACATACTCGAGAGCTTCTTGACTCCTATTTTAAAAAAACTCTTTCACAAATTCTAAAAGCAATAGGAACTATGTTTGTGAAAGCGAACGAAACCGGCTATTTATTTATGCTTTAAGTAAGAGTCTAAGAAGCTTTAGCAACTACGGCAATTTCGAAGGGCCTTCTTTGGCCTCAGCTTTCAAAAATGAGTATAGTCACAGTGCCTGGCTCACATAAACGATTTGTAATCAATTCAAAACAACAATTTGTTAAATCTAACAGTGTGACTTCCTTTTAAGGAAAAAATTAGTACACAAACATTTAATTGCAAGTGAAGGCTGCACAACAAATTGATTTTAAACACACAAAACAAGGCACGCCCAAGCTCATACTAACTTATCAATCAACTACTTCCGAACATATGAACCACTTTCAGAAGCAAAAATAATATCTACTCATTCATCTTCTCAATTTTCCATCAGTACGGCACGGAATCAGGTCTATCTTATCGACTAACATTCGCATAGAGAATTTAACAACAACAAACAGAAACAACTCTTCAAATAAATATAAATACTACATAACTCAAAAAAGAAAAAAAAGAAAATAATAATACACATACGAAAAAAAATTAAAGCAAAAGAAAAATCCAATTTCGCTCCAAGGGTCCTTTTTACCCAGTTTTCAATTTTTCTCCTCTCCATCTTCTCCACTTTTTGCTTTTCAAAACAAAAAAACAAAAACGAAGGAGGAATTTAAGTCGAACAAAACACACTGTCTCATCCCGATAGCTTTGGCTTTCAAAGTTTGAATTTTCCTCGGCTTTTTTCTCGTTTCTGTTTTCATTTCTTTTTTTTTGTTCTACTGACTGACGGTCCCCAGCTCAGTAGCACCAACATCCGCATCGGCCTAAAATAACTCACCCTCGATGTCCACATCCTTTAGCCGCATTTTCTTTGATGCTTTTCGCTTGAAAGTCATCGGCAACGGTCCAGAAATCTTTCGCTATTATCCTGACAGCGGATGGACTTCCTCTTCACATCATCAGCCCTCCTCGCTAAATTTTTTTCCGTTTTTTTTTTGCTTCTTCTTCTTGATTTCTCTTTCCCCATTGTATGTCATGTGTGTCGATGTCCATGTATGTATAACTGTGTATATGTATATGCAAACGGGATGTGTATAATTTTTTTGTATTTTCATTTCTTTGATATAATGTAGGTACCTATAGAAAGTCTATATCTAGACTCCATCTGAAGAGTCCAGTTCGAGGACTCGTCATATGTGTAGATACCGCAGTTCGTATCAAACATCATCTTTCAAATAAGCCCTCGTTTCCTCTTACTACAGACTGATCCACCTGACAAACGCCCACCGCTATGCGAAAGAGAATTCTATCGGGAATAAAAAGAACGCGAGGCTAAAAGATGACGAAGATGGACGGGTCCTTTGAAAACATTAAGCATTCGTATGTGATCTATTGCTAGGAAAATTTCGCCGCAGGCCACCCTTTTTTACAGTCTCATCATCTTGATGTCCATGGGATTTTGTATTCCATACTTTTATTTGTATCTATGTTTGAGCGGCATTCAAGACTGTTTGTATTGCCTTGCTTCTTCTTGAATCGCTGACCGAGGCGCCTTTTTGGCTTACATAGCACAGTGTTGCCAATAGAAATAAAATGAACACATTTTTGAAAATCAACTCAGAGAATTCACTTCAAAGTTAAGTTTAAAAAAATGAAACGTCACAAAAAATTTATGTGTTGCATGTTGCATTTCTGCATAGCCAAAAATAAAATCATATTAGAAAAAGACTCAAAACACATACGAAAGCAAAAAAGGATATTTCTCTTTAAAATTCCAAACATCCGCAAAAAAATACACCAAATGAGATTTTTTAAAGTAAGACTAATCGCAACTAGAGCCGTTCAGATTTTTTATTCAATTAGTCGGACAGACTTTGGCTTGAACGACCAATGTTTGATAATGTGAACCCTCAGACGACCGCTTCACCAACTTGGATGGTTTTCAAATATTTTTGAAAATTTTGAAGTTGGACGGAGCGGAGGAATATATTACATAAAGTTGGACGACAAGTTTGATTAGTATGAACGCAAACTACATCCGACCATCCAACATCCATCAAACGAAGTCTGTCCAACTAATTGTACAGTGTGAAGTGAACCCCGCTATTGACAGATGACAGATATCAAATGATGAATGAGAAATGATTTTTGAACAATTGTTGTTTATAAGGGTAAGTGTCCTTGCATTCAACTCTGATGCAACTCAAGTTTGAGTAAAAGTATTGAAGGTAATTTTAATATTTCAAATAAAAAATTCTTGGAAAATAGAACTGTGATTTCAGAATTTAGAAGGAGATCTGTATTCAAATTCCAACGTAAAGGTAAAATGAGCTTCTTATGAATTATTTTGAAGAAAGACAGACCAAAATACTCTTGGTACTGACTCTTGGTATCGATTCATCACAGAACACCGGGAATTCTTTAAGCCCATGTAACCAGGCTTGCCAGATTGGGCTATTTATCGGGCATTGAGCTATCTATTTTTCTGTTGAAGCGATATTTATGCCCTTTTCATGTGTTCCTTAAGACTGAGGGGGTATGAGTCGTTGACATCGATGACAAGTGACAGATAAATTAGATTGAGGTGTAGCTCTTTTCCTCTTTTCTTTGAATTCTCGCAAAGAAAAACACTCAAACCCGTTTTCCATAGTCTCAGGCACTAAGAGAGATGTCAAGGACTAATATAATCGGGAGATTTTTGTGGGAATTAGGTATATACTAAGGAAAACTGATTTTTCTTCAAATTTTGATTTTGAGACTTGATTGCTCGAAAACCTTTTAATCATACTTTAACTTGAACTAAAAATTAAACTGAAGATCGAAGTAGTTATTAGCTTTCAAAGCCACAATAGCAAGTGGAGGTATGTTGCTAAGATGATTTCAAATGTTTGATTTTTATTTAAGTCAATTTCACATAAGATTGCCATTTCCACCTAAATGTAGGAATATAAACCCTCTCCCATGCGATTTTTCTTGTCTTTCCCAAACCTATTCATCCTGGGCTTTTGTAGCATCTTGTCCAAAACTCCCTGTATATAAGTATTTTAAGGTATTCTTATAGGGCATCATAGGTTGAGAAACAAAAGTCAATTAACTACAGCGCTAACTTAAATTAGTAGTCTGGTAACTCATCAGTTAGATGTTGCCGTACCCTTCTTTTAAGTGTCGGCGTATTCCGAACAAAGTTTTGCGTCTTAGAAGGGTACGGCACCATCTAACTGATGAGCCCATTGCCGTACCTGGGTGAAACGCGAACTTAGGAGTTGTGGTGATCTTCACGATCTTAAACACGTCTTTTAAGAAATTTTATTTCTTTTAAGATTCCTATTTTTCAAATAAGTTACCAGACTACTACCTTAAAACAAATTACACTTCTCAAAAAAAAAAAAAATAAGGGAGCAAGAAAAAAATCCAAATTTTGGAGTGACTTTCAACAGGTTGTATCTTTTGGGTAGCGTGTTTGCCTGTTACGTGTTTAAAATTAAGAACTCGATAAGAGCATTTCTTCATTTGAAAACGTATTCAAAGAACAGAGTTTTTGCCTTCCAAAACACCAATATAATAGTGCCTTCATTTTAAAAACAACGAGTTCGTCAGTTGTGCCCCTGTTCTGTAACTATCGCCTCGATGAAAGCCGGCAATACGGTGGAAAACGGAATGAAGTTCTATGAATTTAGCAGAACATCGTTCCGGTTCTCACTGTTATCGATTCGATAGTTACAGGGCACTGTTGTCAATTGTAATTTGCTCTGCATTTTTTGCGGTGTATCAGTCGATGGTCCTTGTAACCAGTGCTGCATTATGTAATGTTTGTTCGTTTGTTTTTGTTTTCGATTCGTTATTTTTTTTTGCGATTGTAGTCTAAGTTCGCCTTTTTTATCTGAAGGGAGAGAATGACAACTGCTTCCCTTCAAGCAAGACCAAGGAATTCCAATTCGATATTAAGACCCATGCAATAAAATGGTATACAGATGGCTCAAAAACAACGGAGGGGACTGGAGCAGGAATTTTTGGGCCAAGAGCAAAAATGTCAGTACCAATGGGAAGAATGTCTAGCATTTTCCAAGCAGAAGTCTATGCAACAAGCATATAGGCGGAAAAATATTGGATTAAACATTGACAGAAAATATAAAAACAAACACATTGCAATAATGACCGACAGTCAAGCTGCAATTAAGGCCATAAGATCCTACACAATCTCTTTGAAACTTGTCAGTGAATGCATTGACAAATTGAACAAACTGGGCATTAACAACAAAGTAACTGGGTACCCAGGACATGTAGGAATCAAAGGCAGACCAACTGGCAAAGACAGTAGCCGGATCACCTCTCATAAGACCGGAACCTTTTTGTGGAGTAACAGAAATCCACGCAATAAGAAAGAAATCAAAAAGTCAGAGGTAGACAACAGAGTTAAATACTGGAATGACCTCCCCAAAATGGGTCAAGCCAAGCTTTTACTTGGTACTTTCAACTTAAAGCGCTACAAAGACGCAATGAAACTAAGTAGATACAGTGAAAGAATATGCTAGCCGGTTCCCTAATTGGGCATTGCAGACTAATAAACACCTAAAAGTAACACTAGGCATATAGAGCAACGAGCAATGCAGATACTGCAACAAACAGGAAGAATCTCCTGACCACCTCTTAGGTGACTGTGAAGCTCTATTACATCAATGGAAGAAGTGCCTAGGATCGATCCTACTGCGTAGAAGAGAGGGAGCTATGATTCCTAAACATAACCCAGATACTCAGTTTCATCAAAGAAACTAATCTGGATGAAGTACTTTAAAATTAAGGAATACCACTTAAGAAGTAGGGGGTACAATAGATCTACATATAAGGTCGAGATGCAATACAAAACCTCAACAATTTATTCATTCATATGCAGTTGAATGGTGCCCGTATAGCTTGGCATGTCTGCATATTGTGTAAAATTACGAGGTTTTAATCCCAGAAGTATACATGATTTTTCTCCGACCCTCCGTGAGTAGTTACTGCCATGAGAAGTGCTTACTCTCTCAGACGTTCAAAAATATAAAAAAAAAAAAGAAATTGCGGGTCAGTCTCATTGCTTTCAAGCTATGGTTGAGAGAAATGTCCCAGGCTCTGGGGTTTCCCGAGCTCTGTTGTGCCACTCTACTTATTTATTTTGTTTATGCGATTCGTCCAGTATATGAACGTACTTAGGCATTTTCTCATCTCTGTCTCATACAACGAAAAGGAAAAAACTGGCATCCGTAAAGGAGCTGTAAGATGCACACTTTTCTATTTATATTTTCATCTATATTTGATCCTGTATAGAAGTTACTTCTGATTTGTCGCTACTTCGAAACAAATTGCAGTCCAGCAGCACCGAAGTTTCAATTTGACGTGTCCGTTGTAACGCACCGTCACCTTTGTCATACTAAGGTGCACTTTGTGTTTGAAGGATCGCATATCGCATTATACTTTTCAGCACTATTCGTGAGCATCTGGACCATGAAATGGAGAGATTGACGGCTCCTGCTTTTGAGTTCGACTATCGATGGTTAATCAGTCAATGTCGTTCAAATTTTAACGAAGTTTTTACAAAGCGTAAACGATGCAATTTTTTTTTGTCCTGGCATCACTGAGTTAGTTATACCTGTTAAAATATTGTGACTAAGCGAACACTTCCTTTATCTCCTATCAATCAGAATATACCCGCTGTTTAGAGTGGACTCGCGACAAGCGAGTTTTTTCTAATTTTTGCTCAGGATTAACTCATGGCATGGGTGGTTATAGTACGAATAGGTGTTTGTGTGTTAGAAAACTACATGCATGTGATGTTGATTGAAGTACAATGGAAGAAGAAGTCAAAGCGCCGAAAGGGGTGTTTTTGGCATAAAATTCTTACCATAAAGCTATTTTCTATTTTCCAGTTTCAAGGATATTTTAGTGAACAGACTCAATTCATCGGCCTCTGTTGCCTCCCACTATACTCCTGCTGCCGCTGGGTCTTGTGTGCCACACGTACGTACACGTACTAATAATGATCGCATACCGTGTGTGCAAAAAAAGAAGAAGAAAAATAATACAAAAAATATAAAATCGAGTACGACGTTATAGAAAAACCGTCGTCGTCGTCGTTCTTATGGCTGTCATGTCGTATGACGCTTGGAGTAGGTATCTATTTGTATTTGACGTGCAGGCTGACAGACGCGCACAAATTGCTTGTGACAGCGAGCAGCGCGCTTTTGTGGACACAAACGACTTTGTTCGTTTCTCTGCACAAGCAGCACCACACGAGAAAACATCGCATTTGTACCTACATGAGATTATACCTATTCGACTCTTAAAGGTCAAGTACTGCAATCGGAAACAAATTGTATCCCAGCCTTCTCTAGGTGTTTTCTTGGCTTGCTTGTGCACCAATAAATCATTCCTATTTTCCGTGAAATTAAAGGCCTCTTTTTGAAAACGTTTCCTTATTTACGAGGAAACATTTTCCACGTGCGAGCATAAACTACGCACGAGCTGAGCGTGTTCTTGCGACTCAATCGAGCTCTAATTTTTTTTTGCATTTTTTTCATTCGTTTTCATCTTGCGAAATGGCAAGAAAATGCCACCTACACACGTTTTCGCGTGTCTCATGTGTGACCAAGGATGTGAAATGTACGTATGTGTGTGCGTCACAACATGTGGATAGCCTGGTCAGAGGAAGAGCCACTGGGATGGATGGATGGGTGTGTGGGGTTATGGTGGTCTTCTTTACTTCTTTTGCGGATATAGCACGTAGAGTGGACAGCATAAGAAATTGGTTTTGTTTGTAAGTAGATTTTTCATCAAATGGCCGACCCATGTCCGTGGGGTGCTGCTGTGCTTGCTCTGCGTATGATGCTTGAAATGGGGACTGCTACACACCATTCTGTGCTTGACTATACTGCCCGCTAGTTTTTCTATTTCTGCTTCTTTGGCAAAAGGCTAAGGATAACATACAGCATCAGCATCAGCATCAGCGAGTCTCTATATGGTGGCGAGAAGGGTTGATTTGACTGCCGCGCCAGCCTCATATGTATATCCAACGCTCCTCAGTCCTCACACTTTATTTCTATACACATAGCATGTATGTTTTTCTTTTGCACCACTAACGAACACATATTATGTCCGGACGTGTGTGTTTTCAAAGAGGCTATCTCTAACTCTGACAAACAGCAACCCCTGTTATTTGCAATGTCCGTTTCACGCTAGCTATTTAATTTTGTTTAAATAAGGAAAACATGGGGTAGAAGAAGGGACCGAATGCCAGATCAGGACAAAACTATTAACTCAAACACTACATTTTTTTTTCTTTTTTTTTTCAAACGAATACCCTTTATGGATGGGCAATGACGATGGGTATAGCAGCAGCAAGTCCAAGTTCCAGTCCAAATTCAGCGCAAGCGAGTGATGTGAGTTTCAAATGAGGGGTGGTTTTTTGGTCCGATTTTTTGGTTGTTTTTGGGGGTTCGGTTAGTTAAAAGTGGAAAAGAGGTTTTTTGGAGGATTTTTTTTTTTTGATTTAACCTTCCCAAAAAGGGATGACTAATAACAGGAAAACTCACTTTAGTGTGTTTTTTTTTGTAATTTTTTTTTTTTTTTTGAAAATCACTCACACATGTCTAAGTTAATGCATCAACATTTATTAGAGATGCGATGATTTATTATCAGTTTTATCGGGGTGGATAAACCGGATTTTGGGCTATTAAAAGCCGTTAAATAGAAAATACTTTGAGCGTGTATGAATACCATTATCCGGATGGTTGAACGGTCAGTAATATGGGGTAGTTATAGGTACTCGTACTTCAGCATGTTTAATTAACAAATTGAAAAATTTATGAAAAAAAGAGCTTTCTAATGACCTAGGTATAGTGAAGGGTAGAGAAACTAGATGCTTTGTGATGAGATTTCAGGCACTAAGTGTTGGTTTTCAATAAAAAACTTAAGTGAAAGCAGAGTAGCCAACATAACGGGGGAAATTCTATTTTTGGAGTGGACGTGTACTGCGGGTCGAATAAATAAATCAAAGGGAATATTTATTAGACTTTTCCAAAAATTTACTGCTTTTGTATTTTTTGAAAGGCAGGTGTATTCAAATTATCTTTTGGGATAACTACAAAAAAAAATGCCATACAAGTTTCAGCCCTTTTAAAAAAATAGGTAGAGGTCTATTGTATTTTCTATATATCATAGACCTGGATCCGAACTACCGCATCAGTAATCAAGTAATACTGAATTATGTGTTTTCGGCATTACTTAACACGTTATCGAACAGTTTAGCCCCACAATTTGACATTCTTTCATCAGTATTTGAAGGAATTAAAATCGATATCTGAAAAACCAACTGATGTTGTATAAAAAGGGGCGAATTTTGAAAGAAAAACAGTATTCACTCACTCGATGACTGATGCGGTAATAAGAACCCTAGTCTTGTTTTAGCGTCAAAACTGTTGAATCATTTTGAGTCAAAAAAGTTTATCGACAAATATTTTTGTAGGAAATTGAATTTTTTCCATTCAATTATCGCGCAATGGAATGGCAAACTCAAATGAAATAAATTAAGTGTCAGAAGTTCCAATTGTTGTCCAAAAAAAGATTGCTGCCAATCCTAAGTTTTATACGTCCAAAAAAATAGCTTTCTATTAACGCTAGTTCACAGAGTAGATAGTACAGAGTGTACACCTACCCATACTTTGCCTGAAACAACAATTTTATTCTGTGGTGAAACCAACGAATCTTCTGGGCGAGTCAGTCTCAGTAGTTTTCACTTTGGTGGCAGATAATGATCACTGCTTCAGTTTTGAATGAAGCTTTCAACATTCTCCTCTGTTAAAAATTCTAAAAGATTGAAAACACGTCCGCAAAAAAAAATCGCAACGAGCGTTCCCGGTCTAGTTTAGCTCGCAGAGAAAATGTTAGTATCTTTTCGCAGTTGACTCTCTGGTTCTACTCTGTGCACTAGATAAAGTCCAAAACACGAGTGCTGAAAGGTAAATGCTGGAGACATCAGATTGTGATAGGCACCAAAAATTGCAAGCTTCAGTTATATTGCTCATCTAGAAAAAAAAAAATTGTTCAAGACTTCATAAAATATTTTTACCTTCTGTGTCTTCTTTCTAATGGATTGGCTTTTTTAAAGGCAGATACAAATCTAAATTAGGAACAAATTGACTGTTTCCGTTTGCTCGAGAAATGATCATAACTGCCAATTTTTGGCAATTGATTCGATGTACCACCGACCGGAGTAGCCTTACAAGTAGTGCTGCCACCCTACTCCTATAGCAGTAGATCTACTGCGCTTAGCTTTAAATGGAAACCTACTGCGCAGCAAAACGAATCTACTCCCCTTTTAAAATTTTTATCGTTATTCAAAGTTTGCCCTAAACGCGTCCTTACAAATTTTTAAAATGCTAAACCACATTTACTTTGAATGCATCTACTGACTATTTCAAATAACATAAAGTTACGCTTGCCGCTGTTGGCTCAAAAACATCAAATTGACACAAACATATAAAAACAAAATGCTTGAGTTACGACCAAAGTTGTTATTTCTCGAAAGGTCTCTGAAATTAAGAGAGTTTGTGTGTTTTGATTGCATATTTTTCGTTTACTTTTATTGTTTCTCATAAAAATTGATATAAGAATTCCATAAAAGTATTCCAGCTCCTCAAAATATTATTTTAGCAAAAGAGCTAACGGTGTCAAAAGAAAATTGTTGGTCTCCGTCCGATTCACCTGGTATTATTGATTTTTTTTTAATGAATTTAAATTCATAAACGGTGAATTTAGAAGAAAGTGCCTACGACTAAAAATGCAATTTATATACATATTATATTTATTTATTATTTAATATTATTTTTTTATATGCAATAATGAAATGTGATTTTTTGTTAAAATAGTTTAATTATTCTGTTTGTTAATGAAGTTGTTTCATTTGTAATTAAAATGTTCTTTTATGAGTTAATTTTTTGTTTTTGTATATTGTAAATTCTACTGCGGTATATTGCAATCTACTGCGCTTTTTTCTGATATATACTGAGCTCCATCATCTGTAGGGTGGCAGCACTTCTTACAAGCTCGTCAGATTTTCGATTTACTGCACAAATTTACTGATATCTTTCATGTGACCTCCATTTGATAACTTGAGTTCGAAATTCATTCAAAATCACTCAAACATAAATGACAAGAAACTATTTAAAAATTATTATTAAAAAAAAAAATTTAAAAAACATATTCCTATGATTTTTTAAAACTATAAAAATACACCTTTGAATCCCATTTTTTAAGTACACTGGTCAATAGTAGTTCTGTAAATACGATGTACACAATAACGATACTGTTGGAGTGAAAAATGTCTTAAGGATCTCCCAAACAAAGGTGTTTTTCCGGCAGCGGCAGAAACGCTATCGTTATGATTTTTTCCATCGCCACAATACAAATCAACGAAAACGCTGCGCTTTTTTATCGCGTCAGTGTGGGTATTCTCATTTGTCACTGCATAACTTAATCTTGATAACTGCAATGGCTGCTAAAACGCTTTGGATATGGAGGTCCTTGGGCCCAGCTATGTAGCTCTATTCTGCTAGCGAAACATTCGAAAGTTATATTTTATACAACCTTTAAATATCAATGAAATTGAAAGTAGAATCAGATTTGAATTCTTCGAACTGATTTTAATAAAATCTTCCGAGTTCCGTTGAAGTTTCCGATCTACTCGTACGTCGTTCTGAATTATGGACAAGGAAATTTGGGTATTTAAACACTTTTGTTACATAGTAGGCCTCCTGAATTCGTTGGATCTAAGCCATATTTATACTACTAGTTTGTGCAAAATTTTTTTTTTTATTTCTGTTGGAGGTTTTTAAAATACTAGCTGGAGCACTCAGACCTAAATACCGGTCCATTGTACTACCAGATAGCAACCTCCTATTTGTTATAGCTTTCCAGATGTTCGGAGAAAAGCCAAAAGACGCTGCCATTATAAGGAGCCTAAGTTACCAGCTCTCACCATGTCTGCGCCGAGTATCTGTAACCTCATGCAAGAAAAAGCAGGACATTCACAGAGGAAGTGTTCTGCGGTGTCTTCATCTTCTCCACAAGATTCACAGAGTGTGGTATCACTTAAGCCTAACACATTTAAATGCTTGGCAAAAGAGAAGTGCGCCCGCTGGCAACGCCAATAAGCTTTCTGCAGTCTTTTCTGCTACGAGCTAGCAAAAATTTTTGCAGTCTTCTTACTAACGTTGGGGAGCATAAGCTTGGTGTGTCTGCATCCAATGGAGGCATGCCATCTACGGTTGTGCAACATTGATAAAGTATTGTTGATGTTATTTGTGTGGCAACAAATCCAATTTAATTTAAAAAAAAACAATCTATTTTTTATGGAGATATGTAAAGGATCAAAAATTCGGAAGCAACAAAAATTAGAATGTCAAAATTATTCCTCAAAAAACTCGCGTTCAGAAAGGGTAAGACTAATCGGTTTCTAATAGGCTAATTTTTTTCTGCGGAAGTTAAAGTATCAATAAAACTCCTCACCCTTTCTGATTGCAAAACAATTTGCAATGCCATTTGATGTGGTTGTCAAAGCATTATTTTCCATAGACAACCATGACAACGATCTTTTAGTGGCTTATTCAATTTAATTTAAATATTTAGATTCTACCATCGCATTTACATAGATTGTGTCCAAACAACTTACACGTTCGAATAACAATAAGACCAATGTCTTAAAAAGGGTTGAAAAATTTATGACATAGCTATTTTCTCTTTTAAAATTGAGCAATGAAAACGTTGTGGTTGATCAAACGCGAAGATGTGATTAACCAAATTGCATGTTACGACATTTTCGCACGAGTTTTCTGTAGAATCACTTACTCATATGGTGCACGGAAAGAATTACGAGATCAGATCAAGGAAAATCAGCTGTGAATCACGACTAATGAATCCAGTTTTAGACCTTGGATCAGATATTATCAAATTGCGACTTTTTGTTTGCAATTTGAAAAAAAGAGCGAAATGATGAAATTGACACTCAAAATTTTTTAAGTATCAGTTAATATTTTGAAGCAAAAAATATTGCGAATCGCAATTCGAGACCAATTTGGAGTAAAAGCAAAAATCTAATAACAACCCCTTTTTCAAATTGAAGGTAGGTAGTTATAGCATAGGGCGATATGGGACTGGTGAATTGTTTTGTTGTGATTCAGTGTCGGGGTGCATATGAGAAAGAAAACAATACTGGCTTAGGCGCTGTGTGGATTTCAACCAGACGTCTTGAAGTTGTGAGTCGGCGATGATAACGTTGAGCTGCGAAGGTAAATAAAAAATGATCGCTTAAAATGTGAGCATAAACAGACAGTTAAAAAGGAGGTAGTGTTCAAGAGATAAGAGAATTACGACTCATAATTTGTAATTTACTGTGCAGGATTTTCGTAGATTACGTTTTTCTGGGGTTAATATCTAGATCTAGATCATCCTTTAAATTTCCCAATTTGAGTATTTCGAGAAAGCGAATCGCCATACTTATTTTGTAAACCACGATAAATAAATTGTAAAACGAAATTGTGCTCCGGAAGTGTAGTAGATTGCGTTTGAAAGCTTGTAAACTACTAAAAAGACGAAATTCTTAAATTACGATACTTGATTGCAAATCACAAATTAAAAAATTTTGTAATTTGAGATGACACTTAGAGTAAATTGCTATTTTTTCGATCAATTTATAATTAAAGCGGTGTAATTTACAAAAAAAAAGGGATTTCGCAAATTACAAACTAGAAATTCGCAATTGGCGATTTTTCAATTCTTTCCGTGTAGGATAAAAAGTATAAAAATGCATCGCTCTTATTTGAAACCATTTTATATTTCATCAACATTATAGGTAACTAGGATATTTGAATTAAAATATTTTAGCTAAATTTCTTTACCTGATATTGGATTGATATATCCTTGGTATACTTGACTTACAGACCTGTATAGTGTACAAGGATAAAAATCTAAATCTGAGTTAAGACACGTATATTTGTCGGGTGAAGCTTAGGACATTCTGCAGTTCCTCCTTCAACCGACTTTGTATTTCAGACTTTGATGAATTAATTACATTTCAAGTTAGTTTAGGTATAATCAATCATTGTACTATATTATTTAATTTGATAGTTACAAATAAAGATTCTATTAACTAACTTAACTAATTACATTTCAGTGTATTAGAGGAATGCTTCCATATCCTTGCCATCAGAATTAAACTTACAAGACTCTTCTTGCCTTTCGAAACCTCAGCTAAGCATCATGATTTACTCACTAACTTAGATGAGCATTAGAATCTGGGTCTTAACCAAAATCTTTCGATAAAGACTTCGATTTTGGGTGAGCTCTCTCCAGTTTTGCACTCTGAGTCAGTTGAGGTTTCTTCCACTTGATTGCTCAACATATCACGAGGTCTTCAATTGCCGCGATGTGATTTCGAAAACCTGACTAACCATAGCGTTGATGTCATCGTAGTCTCGCGATGCTTAGCCTCTTCTAGCTATGCAAATGTAGCTTTACAGTTCATACAGCTCGCTGTTGTATCTTCTTCTCCACAATGTATCTCAACATACGGCACGAAAGATCGGTCGTACTTTTCTTACGAAACGACCAACGGTTTCCTAATTCGCTTTCGATAAGTACCATGCATCCGCGCCGGAAAGCAGGACTGGGATGATTAATGTCTTATAAATAGCTACCTTGGTGTTCTAGAGAGCGCTTAATGGTTTCAGACTTGGAAATATCTCCACAGAAATCACTTGAAACGTTGTTATTTCAAGCTGCATCTTCTTAAACACAAGTAGGTATTCGCATTCATTTCGAAGAACTGTGTCCAAATAAATCTTCAGGGAAAAGTGAAAACACTACGGCACTAAATGTTCAACCTTGGGAAACCTCTTCTAGCAGGTAACACCACTCTGATGTCAAGTCCAGTGTTCGATTCACTAGATTATTCATAATATTTTGCATTTTTGAAGAAATTTCAATTGTGCTCCTTCTTCCCCTACTTCTTTTTCGGTGTTACATGCATCGTGATTTCGATAAGTTCACAGCTCTTCCACTTATCCGTTCACACTCGTGATCCGCGTGTGTATGTGCTTGGCCTGTTACAAAAAATGAAAAAACTAATAACGGAACTTGCTTTCAAATTGACAAAGAACGAACACATTTCATATTATGAATGACTCGTGACTTGTCTTAGAGTATTTTCTTCATCGACTATGACTTTTTGAAATAACTGGTTCACTCACTTCAATGCACTGCTGAATGCACAACAGCATCATATCAAGAGTAGGCTATTTAATCGGGAAATGATAGAAAGTAAACCATTCTCACATCGACTTAAAATCCAATTAAGTACCTACATACATGAATACAAAGTGGTGGGAATCGAATTATGGATCTCCCAACACCAGGAATGATTGCAAATTCTCTTTCAAACAGACAACTTAAAATAATAACGTCATGAAAGTACCTACTACCAACAAAAAAGTGTACCAAAAATCTTCTGAGCAGCAACTATAACATCCTGACTAGAGAAATTGAAGAAAGAATTCCCATCAAAATGGTTCCCAGCAATCGCATACGCCAAATCTTTTACTCCCACCCTAAAGCCTAAATGGCAATTATCAGCAAACAATAGAACCGTCACATAGGATATCTAATTGCTATCTTTCCCGAGAGGATACACCACTTTGAATGCATCCTCTCGCTAAGCCCACACACTGTCAGATTTATCGAGGTATAATGGCCATATTTCTATTCACAAAAGGACTCAGTTTACCACGAAAAAAGTTGGAATAATTGAATTCCGAACAGGCAGTCATTTACAAGAGCAATTGCATTCATTACCCGGTCCTTTGCTACAATCGTACCTTCGAACACCCTTTTGAATGATCCTATCTACGATAGCGTAGGTGAGTTCGACCTTGGTGTCAACAACTGTACATAACACATCGCACACTTAGTTTATCGAAATCCCGTTCACAGCTATTGTTTTTCTAAATGTTTTCCTTTCGGTCTATGTTCATTATCCCTTTTTTCCACATAAACCTGTCTTTCTACTCTGATCAATCCTAAGTACGGAGTACAACTGCAGGCAGGCGAAGGACTACACACAGAGGTTGAAAAAACGCGCATTTTTCCGAATGCATCCCGCAAATCCTTCTTTTTTTCCTGCTCTGTTGGAATGCCTGGCAAAGTGTATCGCATCCAAAGGCCGATATATTGATGTATGCCATGTTTTGCAGGGAAAACTCACCATTCACATCGCTATCCTGCAATACCTCCTAGCTACTACACGGTGCATGATTTTGAACTTTTTTGTATTTATGCAGTGCATTGTGTTACTTGTCTACTTTCAGCAACACAATTTTTTGTGTCGTATTCAATTCTGCGTTTCCTACTCGCCGAAGTTGCCACAGCTAGGACAACCGTGGTCTGTGCAGTGTAAGGACAACCAGCAACAAAAGACAGGACATGAAATTGCAACGCTTAAAAATGAAAAAAAGGAAAGCGTTGCTATTTGTCTTCTATTTTTTTTTTTTTATATTTCAACAGGACAGTTTTACCCAGTCTCTTATCAATACAGTCACCATCGCCATTGCAACAGCAAAAAATTATGCAGGCAGATGTCAAGCAGATTAGTGGCAATAGCATTTTTGGAAGAGATTTAAGGAGCATGTTGCGACCTTGTTTCACGGCCCATTTGACGAAGGATGATGATGTTTTTCTATTTGTTTTTTTGTTGGTTTAGTGCGATTTTTTCGTAGAAATTGGCTGAAAAGATTGCCACACAGATCATAAATCATTGGGAGCAAGGAATAAGAAAAATGGACAAAATGTTTTGTTGCATGGGTACCTACGTATTGCACTTTGTGGTTGGTGTTGGTTTATTGTCGGATTTATTGTTTTCGATTCAAAAATCGTGTGGGTGTGATTTTGGTTAAACCAAACCACGTGTGACTCTGATGAACGAAGGTGGCTTTGAAATAGAACTTAATGACTTTAGGAATTAAAAATAAGATGAATTAGATGTTATCAGTTGAATGGGAGTTAAGTTCTTGTAAATGACTGGTTTGGTGGTACTGGTGTTGCATTTATCGTTTTATCTTTCTCCTTATACATTTATGAGCTTGTACCTACATTTTCAAGGCCATCTTTCGGATTAAAAGAAGTGGCTCTTGGAATTGAGATAACGTCGCAGACAGTTTAAGCAATTGACTCACAACAAGTGGGTGTGCCGTCTGATGCATCACGATGATTGTCAAACTTCCCTGAACCCATCAAAATTTCTCACTTTTTTACTTTTTGCCAAAAACATTGAAAATGCCGGAGTTCTGTTGTGTTCAGCGCAATAGTTTAAGTCGACGAGTGCAAAACTTCTCCAAGTGTAGTTGAAAATGCAAATTTTATTGAATATAAAAAAAAAAAAAAAAATAGGGTAGCGCATTTCTCACCACCATGCCTTACGAGGGAATGGAAGGGACCTACAATTTTCTGCCGGTTCCGAACTTCTAATTGAGAAAGCGCTTTTCATGGCAATGAATCTTTTAACGGAGGACTTGCCAATTCCTCGCGAAATGCGATACCCGTGTAAAAACATTTTTGCCTCTGCTGGGACTCGAACCTCTGGGTTAGCAGGTGGACAAGCATCACGCCACGGGTACCTACCACTACTTATTGAAGTACTTCGAATTCTTGGCCATCATGACATCAAAGTTAATTAGAAGACCTCTGACCTCTAACGAAGGCTTCTTAACGTCTTATTACAGATTTCTTCTTAAATATGGCTATTGTAAAGATATCGAGAAGCCCCAAGGAGGAAATCCTGCATCTGTGTATCGTATCCGTAATACATTGACCTCAAAGAATTGTCTGCCGTAACTTGATCTTGGGTGCCAAGAACCAAAAACTCTGATTAAAAGGATCAGTGCGCATGCCAATTATGGTCCTCCGATACAAGACTCGTAAGAAACTTCAAAGACATGGGACGGTTTTCTGATAAAACTTCACAAAAGAATCATCGACTCGCATTTGACATCTGAGATTGACATCCATTAACATTGAACCTGGTGCAGAGGTCAGAGTAACTATTGAAATTTAATGTTTTTTGTACCTTGAAAAAATGAGAATAAATTACACCTTAACAGAAATTAATTATGTCAACTAGCCCTTATGGAATCCCTCTTAAGCTTACAACAATAAGCAGGGCAAGCCATTGCAAAAGTCTATCGAAAGAAAGAAGACCATTCAGAGTTATTAATTTACGATTTGTGTCTGGCTAGCCATCGTCCTAACGATTTTCAGTGGAAAGTTACTCAATTCAATCACTCCCTGGAATGATTTTGTGTAACCACTGATGGCAAAATTGCGACGACACGTTTGTCGGTCTCCATTGTGTTTTTCTCGATTTCATTGCTCATAGTAACAGTGCTTCCAAAGTCATATTTTAAAAGTCGTTAGTCGAATTCGATGTGCTACCCGTGGCGTGATGGTTAGCATGTCCACCTGCTAATCCAGAGCTTCGAATCCCAGCAGAGGCAAAAATGTTTTTCCACAGGTATCGCCTTTCGCGAGGAATTGGCAAGTCCTCGGTTAGTAATTTCATTGCCATGAAAAGCGCTTTCTCAAAAAGCCGTTCGGAACCGGCAGAAAATTGTAGGTCCCCTCCATTCCCTCACAATCACAAGGCATGGTTGTGAGAATTGCGCTAGGCACAGGGGCCCCTCGCTCTGTTGCGCCACCCTATTTATTTTATTTATTTAGTGGAATTCGACATCGAAAGGGAGGGACGAAAAAAAATATCCCCGCGACACTTTTTGTAAAAATATTAAGAGGCTTGGACTCATCGGTTCTATAAAATGTTGTAACTTGGAGTAGTTACACTTCTTCTTCTCTTCTCTTTGCTTGAATACCTCCACGTGACCTTAAGAGCATCGATTTCCAGCAAGTTTGATACCTTATTTTTATTTCTCATTTTTGCAAAATTGATGAGTCCTTTGAGAACAAATAATACCACGAAATGTTCAATGTTCTTCTCTCAAGACGTTTGGTACCAGCCGAAAATTGTAGGCCCCTTCCATTCCTCCGAGGAGCAGTAAGTAAAGCACTAGAGTCGCATGCTTTTTCGGGCAACCTGTTGGCACGTTGTTCGTAGAATCGGTTTTAAAAACGCAATCGCTCTCGGTTTTATCAATTCCAAAGCTGAGCTTACATTTTGATTATGCTCGTTAGGGAAATCCTTGGAAGTGCGCCATTAAGAGCAGACTGACCAAGCAGCAAATTTGTCGTAGCGATAGAATCGTCATTATGGATTGTGATTGAACAGATACGAGTATTGAATCCGAGGATGTGGGAGAAGTCTTATACTATTCTTAACAAATTTCTAGCAACACAGACTTAGCTTTGTTAAAAATGAGGTACGATTTTTTGAGCTAAGCTGCAATCTTGGGATTACATAGTGAGTGAGAATTGCATTTATAGAAATACATAGACACATGTTAGCAACCCTATGTAGATAGAGACAAAGCATAAAATACTGCACTTTCTCAGCAAGTTATGAACTGAGAAAAAAATCATCAATATATTGAGCGACAACAATCGAACCAGAAAATTGAATCATTAAAAGTACCTTAACCGCCACTGCTACATGGCACAATGTTCGAGGTAACTTTAGCACTCTTAAACGGCGCTTCGCATCGGTATAATTTTGCATAAAGTGTCTCAACTCGAGTGGTTATAAACGTTTCCAAGCGGACTGCTTTTATTTATCTCATTTCAACAAGCACCTTTTTTGAGCAAATATGAGCTTCAAAATTTAATTAATACACTCTCGTCTCTCCCACCCATGCACCATACTTAGTTCAGTCGACCAAAGCCTACCCTTTGGCACGGACAAAAAGACCAGCAGTAAGTTCTTTACTTTTTATCTCCCGTGAGTTCCGACGCGTTGAAATAAACTCCGCTGATTAAAAGGGATAAAAGCCATATTAAAAAACCCCATGTCCCTTCATATGGAGGCTCACAAGCACGAAGCTCACCCACGGAATCCTTAACAGCTCAATTACAATCTCAGCAGCCTCTCACACCAATCCACTTTAGACCAGTTCATATCGCGTTTATCTACTCATCAAATACGAAAGTATGTTAGCAAACAACACAACGATTCAAAATAAAAATCTGGTTTCTCTGTTAAGAACCAACAGGAAAGTAACATATTCGCGCTCCGTTCTATATCACCTCCTGTTTACCGGGAGACACGTGTTGCGTAAGCCAGAATACAGGAATTTTCAAAATTTCCGCATAAATTAGAGCGCGAAACGACACCCCAATCAAAGAGAAAATTGTATTTTCCCCCAGTAAGAGCACACACACACTCACCAAGCCATGGACTTCATAATAAATAAGGACCACGGACGACAGCAATCACAAGCAAGGATAAAACGACGATATAGCAGCGGCGACAGGTAAAGGTCATCAGCGTATACATATGATCTCACATTTGCATATGACATTTGGTTGGAAAAATATCCTTTTTAGCAGCTTGCTGCCCATTCATCTTTTTCATGTGATTGTGTTCATGGCTGAATCCGCGGCGCGTGTGTCCATCTGGTTCGCGAGGCAGATTGACAAGAACAAGTCTGACAGCGTATAAATCGCCGATGCCACACTCACATTGTGGGGTGGGATTTGAGTTGAGATGCGTTAGCAGTCAGTGATTTGTTATCCTTTCATGTGTAATTATTGGACTAAGGGGTGTTGTTAAGAGTGTTCGCGTCAAAGGGAATGATAAAACGATGAGAGATGAGTTTAGTGAGGAGTTTGGTTTTGGAATTTAGAAGTGACATTGATGAGAAGTCGTGTGAAGATCGATTAGTTCATTGTTTTATGACTGGAAATAAGAGGTAACGGTTATTATGGAAATTATTCCAGCGCTTTTAAATGAATTTTCATCTAGTGAATTTATTGGATACAGTTCCAATGATGTTCTTAGAAAATTTCTCTTCTTTTATAATTCTGCACTTCTGAATTATTTTTATAGGTACCTATACAAGATTCTTTGAGTGAAGTTTGGAAATGATGGGTTATAGAAGTAGATGGACAGTTAAGTAAATATACTCTCAACATTTTCGCAGAGCAAGTGAGTCTCTAACATTGACAGAGTAGCTCAACGCTAAGATCTGATTTGGTTTAAAAGCTTATCGGTTGGGTGGCTTTGAAGATTTTCAAAGAATAAACTAAAATTTTATCATAAAATATTTTTCGAATTAATTAAGTGATTAAAATCAGATTAGCGGTGTTCAAAAAAGGTCTCAGTATTAAGAGATCGCCACACAGACGATGCAGTTTCTTCGTCGCACAAACATCTTCCCCACCATGTCCTTATAGCGTTCTAGCTTATCTCCACTTTCATTTTGAAGCTCTCGATGACGGGACTTTTGAGAATTGTCGAAGTTGATTTTTAGTCCTTATGCTCTGTCTACAATACCTGTCTCCCGTATGCTCCGAAGCGACTGCGACATTACTGTGTATCTGTGCAGGTTTGCGTTTGAGGTTTTAACGGAATTTCCTCAAAAGATTGCTTTCAATGCTCCTTCTCTCTTTCCTTCCTGTGCTTACAAATTGCCCTGGTTTATCCTTACTCGCCTCATTACATTTTTTGTCGAACTATGTAGACCTTGTTTTAGGGGCCAAGTGAAAACCAAAACTCAAGAGAATCTAATTTTGACTTTTTGGTTTCATTACTGCCAGTGGTATTCCATATTTTGTGATGGCTTCACAGAATTCAGGAACATTTCAGAGGATGCTCGATTGAAAAAGAAAAAGAAAACGTTAAAGAAGCTTTACAAAGGCTTACAAAGCTTACATCTGGTTGCCAGCTGCTTGTTGCTACTATCACCAGCAATTAACCGCAAAAAATCAACGGTTGGGAAAGAGTACGGGCCCGGGGGGTGCTGGCCCTACACAACAGCAAACATTTTTCAGTGTTTTAATGTATAGATACAAGTAACATTGTTACGAAATTGACTTAAAGTTCGAAAATGGCGTATAGGTAAATACAAAGGCGGAGACTCGCAACATGACTTTATTAAAAATTATAAATTTTCAAGCTATCGTCAATATCGTGGTTGATTGCTGTTCAAAAGAACAAGATCGTGTTTAACTTGCGATAAAACACTCAAAGAACATTCTGCGCTAGCGACTCTGTTAGAAATGGTACCAAAAATTAAAACATTTAGAAAAAGAATTTGAAGGTTTTCTGAGGACAGAGCATTGAGTGATCTAAATGGAGGAGGGCTCTTTCGAAGTTCCCTGCACAAATGTGGATAATTTCATCTTTCAGTTCTTCGAAAGTATTAGTTTTAAACTTCCTCGCAAATTTGCCGATCGACTTCTGGAGAGTATCCTTATCCAACGTGGTGAATTTCCATAAAAAAGAGATCACTTACTTCACATTGTTTATTGCTTTGAACTATTTCTACATTTCTGCAACGACCGAATTGATGATGCTGAGGTGAGTGCTGGTCTTGAACTTTTCTTCTTCAAGAATTATTTTGATCTCCGGACTCCAAAAATAGCTTATCTTGTTCGAATCGACGTTTCTTTCATTGATAGCACTTAATACCGTTGATGCTTCGGAGAGTCTACGTTGTCAAAATGAACAAATTCAATTCTTCAAGTGTTACGTTTATTACAGAAATATGTTTCGCGAAGTATTTTATACTCTTGCAAACATTGCGCTAAGGGCACATTGTGAAGGGAAGATGGAATTTTCTATTGAAGCAGTTTCCATGGTGGAGACTGGAGAGCTTGTACTGAAAATGTTAAAACATTTCCGGTGAACGGTTTTTTTAAAAAAACTTTAATTTTTTTTTAACATTTTCGAGACAGTATCTTTGATACTTGTCAAATTTTTTATCGAAACATCTTCTTGCAAGGTCCTAAGACTGGCATACTTGGTTTTCAAAAAAATAACAATTTGGATAAAATTTTCAGCGTTTTATATGCATAAGCAGCTGCACAAAATTGGCGTTTTTATTTTTTCGATAAAATCCTTTAAGTTATATTATTATTTTTAATTTTAATATTTTATGTGTTGATTAAATTTTCATAAATAATGTGTAGTTGGCAGCCCTGTAACACCAAATCCGAACTAATATTATAAATGTGAAAGTCACTCTGTCTGTCCGGCTTTCTATGTTACCGTCTTCCGCCCAAACTACTGAACTGATTTAAATGAAATTTTGTACAGGGATAGTCTAGAATCTTTTATCCCTTTATTCCCACGGGAACAGGAACGTATACGGGAACTTAGAAACTACAGCACCGATTTCAAAAATTTTTCCATCGTTAGAATGCTTCACTATCTTCGAGTAACATAAACTTTAATTCATACCCATATTCTTACGAAAACGGGAGTACTTACTAAATATAATAAATGCAAAAGTAGCTCTGTTTGTTCGCCTTTCTATGTTACCATCTCCCGCCCAAACTAATGAACAGATTTGAAAGAAATTTTTTACAGAGACAGTCTAGAATTTAAGGAAGGACATAGGCTATATATTTTGTCCCTATATTCCCATGGGCACGAGAACCCATACGGGAAATTTGACACTATAGCACCGATTTCAAAAATTCTTCCACCTTTTGAATCTCTGAGTAACATGAACTGTAAGTCATCCCCATATTCCTACGGGAACCGTAACCATATTCCCATGGGAACGGAAGTACTTACTAACATAATAGATCCGAAATCAACTCCGTTTGTCTGTTTTTCTTTGTTACCATCTACCGCCCAAACTATTTAACCTATTTGTATGAATATTGGTGCAGAGATAGTCTTGAGGCCGAAGAAGGACATGGGCTGTATTTGTTATCCCAATATTCCTGCGGGAACGCAACGTAAACGGGAACCTTGAAGTTACTGGACCTATTTCTAAAGTTCTTTCACCATGAGGTGATTTCTGTCAAATTGTCGATTACACAGTTGACCTGAGAAGAAATGTCTATCTTGATCTTCAAATAAATATCGGCAATCGGTATTGACTGTCTGGAAATCCGATTTCGGTGCCGCTAATGAGATAGTTAAACATATAAACTAACAAATTATGTTTGACGTATTGGGGGATGTTGTCGAATATCTATCAGTAGACAATATTATGGACACTGAGCAAGTCACATCATACCCTATAGAGTTTCTCAATTCCTTAGAGTTATCAGGAGAGGCTGCAAGTTGGTGTTCCAGTGCCAATAATGAGTAATCTAGAATTGTACACAGCTACAAATTACACATCTGGGATGCGGCATTGTAAAAGTTTTGATAATGACTGGAACAGCGAAAGGAGAAAACTATTGATTCCCCGTATTTCCTCAATTCCCACTGATATGTCATTTTAGTTTAAAAGAGTGTATCAAACTCGCAAAACCTTTTTATTTGACAAAAGATGGAAAAAGTAAGAACGTCGTGTGCAAACATGTTTTGAAATAAAATAATATAACAATAGTTTACTAAAACACATGAATGTGTCTTATTTGCAAAATAAGTATCCTAAAAAATTAAAAATGCTGCCAAAAGTTACCATTCCACGCGTACGAAGTCACGGGCACAGCTAGTATGTCATAAATATCGAATAGGTACTAGAACCTTTTACTCAGCCTCATGATTTCGATTTTGTAGTTAGCTCACAATCGCTAGTTCGTGTGACCCAGTCGTGCCCATTTTTTTTATTATTACAACCAGCGAAATTTCGGGTCTCTTTCTGAAGTTCGCACCCGGGGGAAACATCCTCCCCATTCAGGAAAGGCACAAAGATATTAAACGGAGATTGCACCATGTGCAATTTTATTTATTTATTTAAGGCTCAGTAGCCGCTAATTATAGTTTTCACATTGCGCCGCGCCGCAAGCTGCTGCTGGGATCACGACTGCCTATTATCAATCGTTGCCCGCTGCTAATAGTGGAAAATGCTGCTGAATACCCACCGGCCGACAGCATATCAGCAGCAAATTTCTAATGTCCCCTTTCTTGAGTTTATCTTGCACTTTAAATATACACACATCCAAGTAAGCGTTGCTCGTTCCTGATGTCTGTTACAAAATTACCACAAGAAATATCGCTTTTATGGTTGCGCGGCCTATTCTTTCTATCATTCCTCTTTGATAGTGGTTGATAACTGTGCATCCATTTCCTTGGCCCTAGTCATACTTCACAATCCGGTTACTAGAGTCGTCAAAAATGAAAGTCTTATTGTTATCAAAGTGCTATCGAGAGCAACTTCAATTAAATTATGACAATTTGCAATGTTTCTGTTGATGAAAACTCGAGAACTATTCCAAGTGCTCAAACTCTCAAATAAAGCTGCTGTTAAAATGGTAAATCAATTGCAAAAATTTGCTGCCTATTGCTTAGTTCAACTCTTTATAAAAATCTAACTTCGAGGATTGGTCTCTGTTTTCATGAGTTTTTTTGTTTTCAATCAATTCCTTTATAGATTTTCTAATCTCACTTTCTTCTTTGTTTCCATTTCGACCGAAAAGCTTATTTAATAACACACGTCCGGCCGCGGAAACATCATTCAAGAAGACAACTCATTGTATCCGGTAATCGAACAAGTATATGCCGCTATTATTACCCCCACACTAGTTCCAAGTTTGCTTTAAGTGCTCTAGCGACAGCAGACAACCTATTCACGTTCTACAGTAGACTATTCGACAATATCTCATCTTGGGATCTGCAACTCAATTGCAACTGCATCAACTACCGCAGTAGTTCTATAGTACAGCTACAGCATAGCCTCTAACTTTGACGACGACGAAGCCAATTCAGCGCATTTTGTAGCACACGAGAATGGGGGGCCTACTCACACCATCTTCGTCCTCATCATCATCATCATCATCATAGTCGTCGTCGTAGTCGGAGTCCTCGTCGCCGTCGGTCGTCGTCGTCGTCCTCGCGACCTTATTTCTCCAATTTGAGCAATGTATTTCCATCATCAGCAGGATTCGAAGGAGTTTCCGTAGTTACAATGAGTTGGATTCTGGTCTCCCCCTTTCATCTATGTAAGCATCATCATCACTTGTATGTGTACCTACAATAACAACATCATCATCATCATCATCATCATCAACATCAACTGCAGGGTGAGCGTAAATCAATAAAACACAATCGCGCGCGATTTTTCCCTATACACAGTCTCTACCCACCACCTGACCCCTTCCACTTTCTTTCTACCCAAAGTCCTATGACTTTCCTCAATCTCACATATGCAAGGACCAAGGAGCATGGGGGAATTTTCCTTCCTTGAAACAAGTGCACAAAGCGCACATAACCGAGTGGATTTCCGCTCAACATATTGCGGAGGATGCCACAAGAGCCTACTACAAGACTATATGTACAGCTGCCAAGCGGTAAGAGTAGCAACCGCGATGGCTACTTCAGTTGCGATACTATTATAGACCAAAGTGGAAGGGGCCGCCATACATTGAATGGAATAGCGCACCTAAGGAACGAACAAAAAACTGCAAAATGAGAGAAGGAAAAATACAAATACGAAAAAAAAGAAAATGTGGAAAACTTGGCCATTATAAGTGGATGTGCTCACATGATAAAAAGAAAGAAACCGTCCTCCTTCCATTTCCTAACTGGCCTTTCAAAGAATTTCCTCCGTTTGCGGATTCAGTCAGAAGGAAAAGCGCGACTTGTTTTAGCTTCTAGCAGAACCACCCAACACGCGTCGTGGACTGAAGAACACACAGGCATGTTCGAGGCAGGACCGCATTCGCGGTGCTTAAGGCCTTCTGTGTTGATTTAATCAATACATCACTTCGAAACTATGATTAATACCTGCCGTGGTTATCTAGAAAAGAGTTCTTCTTTAGAAACGCAGACATCGTCTAGAGTGGAAATAAACTGAAGAATGCTTATTTACGAGCTCAGTAGCTCCTCATTCAGCAGAGTAAATGGCTTAAGTCCTCGAATTGATATGTCTTCTGAATTATTTGTGAATTACAGGTCCAATTAGGAGTTTTCGAGGTTTCACACGTCTCAAGCAACAAACAGGGCCTTGGCTATCTTCAATTGCGATTACCAATAAGTGCGCCCCTTGCCATAACATCCTTAGCCATCATTGAGCACGGAATCCGCATAGGAGTGTGAGAAACATAAAGCGGAATGGATAACACATCCTCGCGGTGGTCTGATGGATGTCAAGAGTCAGGAGAAGGTGGTCTTCCTCAGCCGCCGTCGTCGTTGTATACATACATGTGTGTGGGTGAATTCTTTGGAAAATCTCTATTAGTAGGAATCTTTAGTTGCGGGTAGGTGGTAGCTTTTTTCTAACAACTTCCGCTGGACGTTTTGTAGGTTTTTACTGCCTTGCCATTTGAGATATGATGTACATGTGGGATTGTTTTCTTTTTTGTTTCTTCGCCCATTCTATAGCCTAGCCTGTCCTCCTCTTCTGACCCCTCGCCAATCTCCTGATCGCTTTGTAAGTCTACTTTTTTTTCATCCCATGTTCAATGTTGATGCTGTTGGTTGTGGTGTGGTGCTTCGCTGGCTGTCGCTTTTGTTTCTTCGTCGCTAGGATATGATAGCAATGGCTCTTAACCCAAATACAATTACTCATCAAGAGAACCGGTAAAGACACACTAGCGAAAACGAAGGATAACAAAAGGACGAGAGCAGCAAAAAAAAGCGCAAAGTATAAAGCAACAAAAAGTAAAAGAAGCAGAAAAAAAAATAAATTGTATCTACGACGTGTGTAGTAGCAAAGAGTAGGATGCGATCTGACATGGAAATTTCATTAGAAAAAGGCGGCCAAAGTTTGGAATGGGCGTTCAAAGACACGACTCTAGTGCACGTATATTTTTTGTTTCCTTCAATCTTGTTTTCTTCTTTTTTTTTTTTTTTGTGAGTTTTTGTTTCTATCGCCTCGCTACGAGTGATTCTTTTTGGAACAGAACACGAGCAGTACAGAGCGAGGATAACATCATTCTCGCTAAAGATTTGCAGATGAGAACAATAAGAAAACGTCCACTTCGCATCGCAGCAAAGATGGACAGAAAAAAAAAATAAAAATAAATAAATAAATCGAATACACACAGTAGTCTACCACGACACGGTCTGATGTGTCCTTGTGAATAGACAATCTGGCACACGGAGCGGGAGTACAAACATCAGACGAAGCCACTCACTACACACATCGTATACACACTCAAATGAAATTTTGTTTTTTTTTAACTTTTTTTCTTATTTGTTATTCTTGCCTCGCGGGAGGGAAACATCGCCCCCATAGGCGCAAAAGGACACACAAACAACAGCAGAAGAAAGAAGAACAGCTATAAGTTTTTGCGATGTCAAGTACAATTTCTTATATGACCGAGTTGTTAACAAAATCTGTTTTTTACCATTTAAGACGTTTCATAATGAGAATGTGGGTGAATTTTCCACTTGTTCCGAGATTTTCAATTTTTCTAATTTTTCTATTTTACTTGAAACTTCGCTGTGTCAAAACTGAGGGGCTATTCCGACTGGCTCAAGTAAATGAGTTTTCTTTGGTTATAAATGTGGTTATCAGCACATCTATCATCACCATACTACTGATTTGTCATTTTTTAGATTTTCACATTTTTGTGTGGCCGCATGGAATGCGCAGTTTATTTCATGAGCTTGCTTTCAAGTTTTAAGGGTTTAAGCACGATACATGGTACCTACACCCTGATTCATGACAGTGAATTGAAACATTACCTCCACTCCTTGCGAGGAAGGCATGGTTGTCAGAAATGCACTAGGCCCCGAGGGCTCCTCGCTCTGTTGAGCCACTATATTTGTTTTATTTACTTATCTCTAATTTGATATGATAACCTGATAAAGTCTGTAGAATTCTTCAGGACAAAGAAAATCGTAGTTTTACAGCAGAATAAGGCCGTTGATACCAGTGGACAAATTTTCTTTAGTGAACCAATTTTTAAAATTCAAGTGAACGATTTTTTAGTCTAAGTTCAAGAGTTCCAATCTTTAAATATAAAAGAAATCTAGCAATTTTACAACAACAAATGCAATTTCTCCAAATCTGTAAATTTCGTTAAAACAATTCCAAAAGTTGAAGAAAATAGTGCGAAGAAGTGAAATAACTTTTGGAAAACTACACTAGACTATTGTAATCAAGGATAAATTTAATTTTCGATGCAAGTTATCAAAATACCACCTTTATCAAGTCTATTTTTGTTGTGGAGTGCCTCATTGCGCAAATTTCGAAAATATAAATAACAAGTTTGCCAATCAACTGTGGATTAAAACTCAAAGTAATATAAAATATGATCGATTGCAAATGAAATAATTTCTGTTTTTGA
Source organism: Melanostoma scalare (assembly GCA_949752695.1). Classification (NCBI taxonomy): domain Eukaryota; kingdom Metazoa; phylum Arthropoda; class Insecta; order Diptera; family Syrphidae; genus Melanostoma; species Melanostoma scalare. The sequence continues at coordinate 224,097,162 of OX456985.1, read as the reverse complement.
AAAAGAAACCGGAATTGAAGCAAGATGTGCGTTTTATCTGAATTAAAAGAAAAATAAATCGAATAAAAGAAACAGTAGAGGCATCAAGTAATGAAACACCGACAGTTCAGAAACGATGTCGAATTCAGTCGTTATCATTCACCAACGTGTTGTATTATACATAATTCCATGACTTCACAATTCATATAGAACACTTGGATGCGAGTTCAGTGTGCACTTGTGCTAATATTGAACACATCCTATTGTTAGAAAAGGCTTATCAACTTCTAATGGAAGTCATAGTCAAAAAAAGCTTGGAGTGGATATTGTTTATAAAGGGTGTTCCAATAGGTATGATATGATTTCGCAGTGGCGTTTCGGACATTTGTAGTATGTCATGATCTGTCATTTGTTTTTTATTGCATTCAGAAGTGTTTACAATTTCACCATTGGACCACCGTAAACGTCGTGAACTTTCTAATTTTGCATTTTTACTTGTTAATGAGGTTTGATTCTAAAATAACTTGTTACAAAAAAAAAAACTTAAAACAAAAATATAATATTGGCGTTTCTACATTTCCGCAATTAAACCTTTGGATCACTGAATTTAATTTTTTTGTTTATTATTTCATATGATTTTACTTAATTCTCATAATAAGTGTACATACGGAAAGAATTGAAAAATCGCAAATTCCGAATTTCTAGTTTGTAATTTACGAAGCTCCTTTTTTTGTAAACTACACAGCTTTAATTATGAATTGATCGAAAAAATGGTAATGGTAATAATGGTAAAAAATAATTTTTTTTTTTTTATTTACAATCAAGTATCGTAATTTATAAATTTTGTCATTTTAGTAGTTATTAAGCTTTTAATCGCAATCTACTACTTCCAGAGCACAACTTCATTTTTAAATTTATTCATCGTGGTATACAAAATAAGTATGGTGATTTGCTTTCTCGAAATGTTCAAATCAGAAGAATAAAAGGAATAAAAGATAATCGTTTTTACTGTACAGTGAATTACAAATGTTGATTCACGTTTTTTTATCTCTAAAACACTACCTCCTATTCAAATGTCTCTTTATGTTCACATTCTAAGCGATTGTGAATTAGGTACCTTCGCAGCTCAACGTTATCATCGCCGACTCACAACCTCAAGACATCTGCTTCAAATCTACACAGCGCCTAAACCAGCATTGTTTTCCTTCTCATATGTACCCCGACACTGAATCACAACATAACAATTCACCAGTCCCATAACGCCTTATAATTAGCTACCTACCACTGGCCTACAATTTGAAAAACGGGATGTTATTAGATTTTTCCTTTTACTGCAAATTGGCAAGTCGCAATATTTTTTTGCTACTAAATATTTACTGATGCTTGAAAATTCCGAAATACGATTTTTGAGTGTCAATATCATTTCGCTCTTTTTTTTAAATTGCAATTTGCTAATATCTGATCCAAGGTCTAAAACTGGATTCATTGGTCGTGATTTATGGCCGATTTTCCTTAATCTGATCTTGGAAATCTTTCCGTGCAGTTGGTAGCCCTGTATGATAAAAAAAATATTATTTAGGGCTAAAACTAAAACTTTCTTGATATGTTCAGAAACTGAAAGAACTAATGAATTAGTAATTATTTTAAAAATAATGTCTTGAAATCACCCTACATTCATTCAAAGGACTTTGATATTGTACTAAGCACACAATCGCAAAATCGTGCTTCTCATTCGTGCTCAACTTAAGCAAAGGCAGTAATTTATGTTGTATACCATTACTAATTGCCATAGATACAAAACAAAGGCGCTCGGTGTTGTTAAGTTGCGAGAATTTTTCAGAAAAACAGTTTAATTCATTAGTCTTTGTATATACATATGTTTTGATTATGTTTTTGTCTTTTTGAAATCAAATGAATATTTAATGTAAAAAATGATTATTAAAGGGTAGTTTCTTTAAAATCAAATTTAACTCTCAAATTTGCATCATATATTCAAAATGTTTACTAGAATCATTTGTCATTTGCGTATCAAAGATAACTTTATGTAGGTAAATGTTGTCCGTGGCTCCGTTTCAAATGGTCGATTCGAAAGGTCGAACAGTTAACACACTTCGACTTTAAACAACACTTTACCGGACATTGTCTGATAGGAAGACACGCCATAAGACTTGGCGTTCCCTCTAATGACTTCTGCAGAAGTTGCTTAGATGAGGAGGAGGAGGAGACAATCCAACACCTCCTCTGCTCATGTCCTGCACTCTCTTTTAAAAGAAAGCGGCATCTGGGGAAATATTTTCTCGATGATCCAAGCGATCTGGCGAATACAGATCCCCTGCATCTCCTTCGCTTTATTAAAAGCTCCAAATGGTTTTGTTAAGTGAGGTACTCCCTCGCATAATTTCTATGGTATCACAATGGACCTAGTATTGGTCTAAGTGTGTCAGGTGTATTCTTGACAGCCATTGTAACCTAACCTAACCTAACACACTTCGAGTGTTATGTTATCCTGTAAGGCTTTAATCGAGTTCAGTTTCTCCAAATACACTTAATACTTTACAAAACTAAACAAGAAATAATCGAAAAGTGGCGTATCATAGTTCGGTATCGTTCGTCGTTTGTGCCACAAAAAACTGTAAATTTTTTTGGATTGCATCTGTAATTCTTTCATGGAATGCTTCTGTTTATCAGTTCAGATGCGACAGTTATACTTATTTACTTACCCGTTAAACCAGAAATGAGCCACATCATTAACCACAAGTTTTCGATAAAGCAGTTATTTTCATAAAGTTGTTCTAAGTACCAACAATTTGACGTTGTGGTATTAGTGCAGTCAATGAAGCGTTTTAGGTCCGAATTTTTTTACTGTGAACCGATTTGCATGAAATTTTGGAATTAGGCTCATCTTACCCTTAAATTCAAAAGTGATAATGATTTGCACACCGCCACCACCCTGGGGGTGGTTGCCACCCCTTCTCGGGGGTGAATTTTTTTTTTTTTGAAATAACCTCGGATATCGATAGAATGCCTAATTTTAAGCAAAAAAACAAATATAATGTTTTTTGTTAAGTCCAATACTTTTCGAGTTATTGGCAATTGAAAATTCGCAATTTGTTCACGTTTTTCATCTATTTATTGCAAATATCTCCAAAACTATACGTTTTATCGAAAATTTTATAATGAACAAAATTGTAGCAGGTAAAACAATGAACAATTTGGTTTTTTATAAAGTATTCTAAGAACAATATTAAGCTATATATAAAAGATCAAAACCATTTTTTATTTTGTCTGAAATTTAATGGTTGTAGTCAATGCCATTTAGCGGCGAGCAGATGCATTTTATGCATTCTAATACAAGAAGATGTTTTCTAGTGCTTGAAATAAGCTTTAAAATGAGCACTATTAAAAGTCTTTTGCACGTAAAATAAGTGAGCTGTAGTGCAAATAAGGAGAGCATCTAATGTTTTTTTCTTTTAAATCAATGGCTTTCATAAGTGCCATTTCCACCAAAATTAAATTTAATCGTATTCCGCCTAAAATTAAGTTTGTTATGAAGAGTTTGATAGATAGTATCAGTTTGGCTGCTTTTGGACACATATTTTTCAAAAAAGTCACGATTAAAAAAAAAACAACAAATTTTCAAATTTTTAAAAACCCCACTTTTTTTCATAATATCTCAAAAATGACGACAGATACGTATAATAGTTTAAGAATAAAAAATTTTAGTATTTTTTTGACAAACAATTTGGTCTTTTGATTTTTTCTGTCAAACAAAAATTGACGGAGATATGATTGTTTAAAGAGCGCGTGGCAGCGCAATCACAGCCTCTCTTAAGTCCTTTAACCCTTCACCGTTTTAGCAAAAAGTTGTTTACTATATATTGCAATCAAAGATGTTTTAGCTCTCTTAATTACCTTTACAATGGTTTCTTACAAATTGTGATAGCATAAAAATTGAAGGAGTTATGGTCCTAAAACTCATTGATTTAAAAGAAAAAAACATTAGATGCTCTCCTTATTTGCACTACAGCTCACTAATTATACGTGCAAGAGACTTTTAATAGTGCTCATTTTAAAGCTTATTTCAAGCACTACAAAACATTCTCTTGTATTAGAATGCATAAAATGCATCTGCTCGCCGCCAAATGGCATTGACTACAACCATTAAATTTCAGACAAAAGAAAAAATTGTTTTGATCTTTTATATCTAGCTTAATATTGTTCTTAGAATACTTTATAAAAAAACCAAATTGTTCATTGTTTTAGCTGCTACAATTTTGTTCTTTATAAAATTTTCAATAAAACGTATATCGTATAGTTTTGGAGATATTTGCAATAAATAGATGAAAAACGTGAACAAATTGCGAATTTTCAATTGCCAATAACTCGAAAAGTATTGGACTTAACAAAAAACTTTATATTTGTTTTTTTGCTTAAAATTAGGCCTTCTATCGATATCCGAGGTTATTTCAAAAAAAAAAAATTCACCCCCGAGAAGGGGTGGCAACCACCCCCAGGGTGGTGGCGGTGTGCAAATCATTTTCACTTTTGAATTTAAGGGTAAGATGAGCCTAATTCCAAAATTTCATGCAAATCGGTTCACAGTAAAAAAATTCGGAGGTTGGGCCCTATTTTTCGCTTCATTGACTGCACTATATGTCACTTGGTTTCATTTCTTGCAAAAGTTGAATTGTATGTATAAGCTTTCAAACACAAATCGAAACGTAAAATTTTCTACGTGGTTGAGTGAAACATGCTCAATTGATGATAACGGCGACAAATTAAATTTTTTTTGTTCACATGGGAGTACATATATGGTTTATTGACCAACAAAGTAAATTTGGTGCAAAATTAGGTGATAATAACACGAATAGTTGATTCACTAAGTCGACTAAGACAACCATAGCATGATCGTTACAAACGATGCACAACTTCACAGAGCGCGAATTTTAATAATAAATATCAACAACTTTGTAATTTTTGCTCGTTTGTAAGTCTTTCTATGATAAAATAGCATAATGTATTGAAAACTCTTCACTTTGACAGATGACTATTAGACGCCATTACTAACCAGTGCACGTGCAGTCAACCTGAAAAACTTAACTCTTTAGAAAGCACCTTTTATATGTCAAAAGCAAGCATTTTAGAACTAAAAACATTAATTTGACTTTGAAAATTGATCACTCGAATATATTTTTAAGGAAAGAACTATTTATTCATTAACACAGAGATTCAGATCTTTTGTAGCAATTAAGATCCCTTACAAAAGGTATAATATTTTGTTTTTGAAATTACCGGGTGTATGGTAAACATATCAAAGCTTTCGCCGTACGTGGTCCTTTCGCCAACACCCTGGAGGTATATTTTCCTTTGCCGTTGTCTCCTAAATTTTAAATAAAGCGTGCTTAAGAATTAATGCATTTCGTTGTTAATTCATAAGCACTTCAATCCTTAATCCAAATATGATGAGAATTTCAAAAAAAAAAATCATTCAATAAAAGCAAACGTTTTTGAAATTTCCGACAAATGTGAAACGGAACTGCGGTCAAACTTTAAAACCTTTTAGCAGATGGAAGAGTTCTAATCTATTCCTACAGTTGTTTCCATCTCAAAGGAATCTTATTTACTTCGTTTATTTATTAATATTGCTTTCAGCACATACTGCAGCACTTATTACATTTTGAAGGTACTTCGCTGCTGCCCAGCGCCCCACCTTTTGCTTCATAAGCTTCGCAAAAGTTAATTCCAACTAAAATTGTTCCGCACATTTCGGACATCTGTGATGACGATAAATCACCCCAAGCAGCAATCCCCAATATTGTCGTGGCAAAAGTAACCAAATTTGGGTGGGTCCGATTCCTACAGATCCCCAAAAAAGTAAAACCTTGACACACAAGCTACCCCACTATACTATACCCACCAACCATCACAAAACTGTAACCAGCATCATCAACACAACCCAAAACTATATCAAGTGCCTAGGCGAGCAAAAAACAAAGCAAAAAAAAGGTAAAGAAGAAGAAGATCGAAATCCAAAAAGTGGGAGTTACAGGTCGACGGACATCACCCAAAAACTACGATGACCACTTGTCGTTGCCAAAAAAGGTATATATCCTTGAATAGACGTTCTGCTGTCTCCGCAAAGTACAGAAAAAAAACATTTCACCCATCAGAACGTGTCCAGCGAATGGGCCGGGGCCTTGCCAATACTATATATAACATCATGACAGTCACACCGGACTATGGGTACATTCCCGTACGGCCGGCTGGCGTATACATACCGACATAAGAAAGGGGCCAACATTAGCGATGCCAATGGTAACAACGGCGACAGGACACGAAATTGTGCTGGCTGCCACCGCAGCACTGTCCAGTGTCCACCGAAAAACTAAGACTAAGGAAAGAAAACCCCAAAGTCGTATCTACACCCTCACATCCAGGATCAGGACCACATCTCTGGAATATTATAATAGAAAATGCCTGCACGTGAAGTCCCTTTTTTAGTGTTTTTATCGAGTACTCATAGTGGGACAGGGGACGACGGATCCAGGGCCGCACTTTCTTAGAGAGCTAGCAGGTTAAAAAGATTTCTTGTATTGACTGGGGTTCATTGATGTAGCAGGTTGGAATTAAGACATGGCTCAGTGAACCTTTTTTAGAAGGACCAAGAAAACAAATCTGGTTACCGTAGATATGATGAACATACGGAGGGTATACAAAATGAATGAAGTAAAAAGAGAAGGAATTGAAAATACGAATTATTTGCAGCATTTTTTTAAAGCCTTCCATGCAAGACGCACCTATAATAATTTGCTTATGTGGTAACGCAAAGCCTTCAGGTGACCAAGAAGATACAGGTGACAGTTCATCAAAGAGTGTTGCACATTGAAATGAAGCCAACTTCCCACAAAGAGCCGAAGTTAATCCTTGAATAGAAATGAAAACGCGTTAGATAAGGACTTTAGACTTCCAAAAAAAAATATTTTCAAACAATTTTAAAGGCCCCAAAAGTCAAGTTTGCTCCTGAATAAGTCACAATCAACTACAGCGACATACTGGACCACGGTCCAAGGACTCAACGCTGGGATGTCGTGCAAATCGTCCTTTTCGTTGCCACCATCGCCATCGTATTCGTCGTCATTTATAGTCGTAGTCGTGGCTGCCCCTTTGTGTACCTCTAAACCCTTTATTATTATCCTTCGAAGGATGTCGCAAGTAAAAGTAGAAGGACCAAGCCAACAAAACTAGTCCGTTTATCGTTTATCGACACATATACATACTCAAAATCAGCCAAAGATAGAAATACCCATACCAACGAATACCTACCTACACTATAAAAATTGAGGTGCATGTATATTGTACATGTTTAGTGAAGTAAGTGTAGGTATTTACAGTTTGCCGAGTCAACTAAACTAAAGGGGGGTAAATGAGGGTCCAGAAGCAGCAGGGTAAAAGCAATAGCAACATTTATAGAAAAAGGGGTTCCTGTGTGCGGCCGACCAACATCAAATAACTTCAGAAACTATTTCGCTCCTCGGATGTCCTTTCGCATCACACAAACACTCATACTCATTCCTATGCAACATTCTAGGCTAAGGCAAAAGTCCAGAGAGGTAGGTATAGCTTGGGAATAATTTATCTGTACAAGACATACATTAGGCACATAGATAATGGTGGCTGCCGCCGCCGATGTTGCCACCACCACTGCTCCTCTGCTCTCACTGTCCTGTACATCGTCGTAGTGGCCGTCGTCGTCGTCGTCGTCGTAGCTCCCCTTGGTCACAACTATAATACTTCTTGTAGTTTTTTGGGCCACCATCCGGACCCCCCGTTTCACCCGATAATTGTATTCCGTAGTGTACATCCGCATATTGTTCTTATGCCGAAACCAGGCGAAGGCTCAGCGAAGGATATGCTCTTTACCGGTCAACGTCGTCGTTGCCATCGTCGTAGTCGGCCCGTTATGTATACACCACCATCGATGTGAGTATAGAAATTTTCGCCGCAATGGTCATGTTAGATGATGGCCGACAACGAAAAGGCTGCGACGGCTGATTATTTTCTAAACTTACCACCACACCGCACACCATCCTTGTTTCTCGTCTTTTTAACCCAATCTCATTCCTCCCACATCGCTCAATTGGTCATTGCGAGTGGTGACACTGTAGGCAAGGGGTCAGTCCTTATACCTGAACCTGACCATAACCATATACAATTGCACATACCTCTGTACGTCTAAGTTCCAATCTACGGACAAACTTCCTAACTCAGCTGGAATTTTTCACGTACACTTAAGATCTCTCAATTTGCGTGGGCCGATGCGGCACAGCGGGTGTGTGAGGGTTTTTGAGATGGGTTGTCGAGAGATGGGCCAGTAACTCTGCCTTAAAGGGGGCTTATATGCTATGGAATATTCAATTCGACCGGGCACTGGGATGTGTGTAGGTATACACACTTGCCTCTATACCTATCCCGCGCCGTCATTCATTGGAAAGGATAAGAGGAGAAGAGAAAAAAGCGTTCGGCATTTAAATGAAATAAAAGTAAATAACGATGAAAATGTAATAATTTTTAAAACAATTTGTCGAATGTAAGTGATGTATACTCGTATTTGTACGATATAGACAAAGCTAAGAAAGGACACATAGGGATAAAGCTAATGAAGCGTACTTGAATTTATTTGTTTTACAGTTATGTTAGCACTTTCTTTATAATATCGTAAATTGCTTCACTTTGCAAGGATATACCTACCTGGGAAGAGAAAATATATGCACTGGCGTGTATCTTTCCGATAACAATTAAGCTTTGTAAGTAATAAAATGGAATTGTATCGAGTTATTTAACAGGGTCTGATTCTGATGGCAAATTATTTGTAACCTGTAACAAGAGCAGTTGAATTGTTATAGTGAAAAATGAAATTTATTATATTGAAAAGATTTTAGATTACATATACTGAAACAGCGTAACAGTGAAACAACATTTTCAATAAAAAAAAAGCTGGCATGATTTCAAGTTAAAGGATATATTTTGTTAAATTAGTAGAACAGTAGGAAGTTAAAATCGGTTTGTTTTCAAGAACTAAAATTTGAAAGTTATTTAAAAATATCTAATAAGGTTCTATTTGAAGAACAGTATTTCCAATGTGGGCAATATCAAAACAACGTCAGTGCTAAGGACCTCCTCTTCGAGAAGCTAGTTGGTGCATTCAATTTTGTTGTCACTACGTAGTAAAAATTCAACTAGGTTTGTGAAAGCCGAGTTCAAACTGTTCAATTAGTTGGACAGACTTTGGCTTGGACGATCATTGCGTGATAGTGTGAACCTTCAGAGGACCGCTTGACCAACTTGTTGGATGATTTTCAAATATTTTTGAAAATTTTGAAGTTGGACGGAGTGGAAGAGCATGTGACATAAGGTTGGACGACAAACTTGAAAAGTGTGAACGCAAACTACATCCGACCATCCAACTTCCATCAAACGAAGTCTGTCCAACTAATTATAAAGTGTGAATGTTGGCCGGCTAATGCCACATTGCACTGCGAACGTAGTCAATCCTGAAAAATATAAATAAAATGTTTTTGAATATTGAACGATTATTTTCATTTGTTCAGTTTGCTATGATTTGTATTTTTATCGAACTGCTGATTGTAAGACGTCAAAGTGATTCTCAACTAGATAGCTTTGTAGCTGAAATTTTTACATAACGTCAACTCGGAGTGGAAATTTCAAGTCATTTCGTAGTTTTGTCTGACCAATCAGATGACTTGACTACGTAGTGACTACAAAAGTGAATGCACCCAATGATCACGGCAAGAAAAGGTAGGAGTCAAATTTCTATTAAAAATAGCTCTTTCATATATGTAGGCACCCTAAGATAGGAATTACCTTACAACTTATATCTATGATAAGGATTTGGCGTGAATAAGTGAGTACATGGTGAGCACAGGAACGGAAGGTAAGTGAGGTCTTAATTTACTCATTTTCAAAAAGTTTCTTTTTTTTAAAGACACCTCATTTTGTCTGTTCATTTCTCATTAGATCGGGAAGCGGGTATTAGTTCGTGTCTAATAGGAGGAGAAAATTCCAATACTTCGAAATTAATTCCACCTACGAAATTGTTACCATATCCCATTCATAAGTTGAACTAAATTAAACAAAACTGAACTAAACTAAACTATATTAAGTTAACAAAATTAAACTAAACTAAATTAAACTAAACTTAACTTAGCCAAACCAAGCGAGACTAAACTAAACTAAACTTAACTTAACTAAACTAAACTAAACTAAACTAAACTAAACTAAACTAAACCCAAACTAAACTTAACTAAATTTAACTAAACTAAACCCAAATTAAACTAACCAAACCAAACTAAACTAAAATTAGCTAAACTTACTTAAAGTAATGTAAACTATTGTAAACTAAAATAGTAATAAGCAAAACTAAATTAAACTAAACTAAAGCTAAGTAAACTATGCTTATATGCAAAACTAAGCTTAACAGAATTAAAATAAGCATGACTTAGCTAAATCAATCCAAACTTTTGTAAGAGATATATTTTAATCATTTACGATCTTAGAAATCCCAAGTAATATTCATCTGCCAGTACTCTTTCTTACGATCACATGCATGCTAACATAAAAGCTTTCTGCTGTTCGTTTATATTAATGTAATCTAATCACATTAATGTTTATATGTTTATCGGTAAAACATAACCGAAAGATCGTATGATCAGTTGAGACAGTTTTCTTATCTTATGTAGTAATTTACAGTACTGTAAAGCTTCTTGGCAAGCTCTTCCCAATTTGTAACATTATCGATCAGTCTAATAAAAGCAGTCATACGTTGAAGATCGATGGTCTTGTTTCTTATTTTTGCACGTTATCTTTTGCATGTTTAAGTTGTTTTTGCATGTCAATAATTTAGATTTTGAATCGGGCGCTTACAATCTATCAGAAGTGGGATAGAGTACTCGAGATTAATATAGTAAATATTTGATAAATACGGTGTCAAATAACTATTTTTTTAATGGATGCTAGTGCACGTGCTACACAGTTTTTGCAAACAGCAACCGTGCAAAAACTAAAAGACAAACTGGCTGAAATAGGTTTGGCCACAAACGGTTCTAAGGCTGCTCTTAAGGCTCGATTATATAGGCCATAGTTTCATTTGAAGATGTCCAAATTGATGAACTTTTCCCTGAGGATGTTGATGAAGGTAATGATGAAAGCTGCGATGATGGCTCTGATGACGAAGAGAGAATTGTTTCACAACGCTTGGAAAAATTGCGAGATATGGTAAGGAAAAAAGAGGAGATTCTTTCCTTAGAGAAGCGCTTGGCTGAGTTAAATTGCCGAGAGTCTAGTCCCGTATGTTCGTTCCGAGATATTGAAGACTCATTGCCAAGGTTTACTGGAGATGACAATTATCCTATTCAAAAGTGGATTCAAAACATGGAAGATGCGAGACTTATTTATCACCTGACCGATTCCGAGTCTTTCATATATTTTAAGAGGTTGCTCACTGGTACTGCCAGGCTATTTCTGAGGTCGACATCGTGCAGGTCATGGAGTGAGCTTAAGGCTGCTCTTATGACAGAATTTCACCACCACACAACAGCTACAGATGTTCACAATGCGCTGCGGAAGAGAACGAAACGTAAGGACGAAAGTTACCAGCAGTATGTGCTCTCTATGCAGGAGATCGCGTCGTCTGCAGAGATAGAGGAACAAGATGTGGTGGCTTATATAATTAAAGGTATTCCAGACTCGCTGTTCAACAAACAGTTAATGCTTACGGCAAATACCATCGCTGATTTGAAGGCTACTTTAAGGAAGTATGAAAAAATGAAGGCTGATGTTCAACCGTCAATATCAGGTTACAACAGAACGGTTCCACTATCAAATCCTTCTCCACAAGTCACCGCTATCAAGTGCTATAACTGCAGCGAGAACGGCCACATTTCAACAAACTGTACGAAACCACGAAGAGAGAAGGGATCTTGTTTCCGTTGTGGAAAGATGGGTCATTCTGTTAGGGACTGCCCTTTGTCATCATCGGTTCTGTTGGTTGAAGGAGAGAAGCTGCAGAAAGAACGCAAAAACCCTACTTTATGTCACGACTTCCATGAGGTTTTGGATTTTGAATTTGGGAATGTAGAAACTGACGTTGCACGAATATGCATGAATTTGACGACTATGATCGATACCGGTAGCCCAATAAGCTTCATTCAAGAACGGTTTGCTCCTACTTTCCTGATTACACCTCTGGAGTCTCAATCTGAATACGTGGAACGTGGGTATAAATAATTCGAGATTAATTACATTGGGAACATTTATTGGTAAAGTTAATTTTAGTGATGATTATGCTTATGTATGTTTCTATGTTGTGAAGGATAATACAATGAAAGATCCAATCGTATTAGGTTGTGATTTTTTATATAAAACGAATAGTAAGCTTATGATTGGAGAAACGAATGCGAATTTAGTTGAAAAAAAAGACTTGGAAATTGAAAATTTTGAAGACAGCTCATTCGATAGTGAAATTTTGAAGATTGATATATGTGATAGACCAGATGAAAGTTTATGTTGATATGAAAAAGAAAAATTGAAAAGTTTAAGTTATGGAAGTGTTTTATCTAATACTATTGTTTGGAATTGTGGTGATATAAAAATTGTTTTGACTTGACCAGTTTTCTGAAAAATAATATCAAATATGGAAAAAGCTTATTTTATGATGTCATACAGAAGCGTTTAAAAAATTGTATGTTTGATCAAGCATTTCAAAAGCTACAAAAGCTAATCAAAAAAATAATTGAAGCAAATGTTCAACGTCAAAGACAAAAAATATATATTGTATTCATTTTAATTATTAGTAAATTTTCTATGCTCATTTATTAATAATGTTTTATGTCCATTATAAAACAACTATGTAGTATGGTAATATTTTAATATGAAATTATTATATGTGAAATGATCGTATTTTTAATCAAAAATTATGAGACAAAAGTTTGTATAATTTCGCTTTATATAAATATTTAGTAATGTTATAATGTTTTATATTTGTAAATGCATGCCATCGTAAATCGAGGACGATTTACTGTCAGGATGATCGAGTTGTAAGAGATATATTTTAATCATTTACGATCTTAGAAATCCCAAGTAATATTCATCTGCCAGTACTCTTTTTTACGATCACATGCATGCTAACGTAAAAGCTTTCTGCTGTTCGTTTGTATTAATGTAATCTAATCACATTAATGTTTATATGTTTATCGGTAAAACATAAAGCTAGTCCTAAACGACGAACATGCTCGCCGAGCATGGTCGTGCTCGCCGTATTTTCATCGTCTAGGGGTTGGTTGGTGAGCAGTTGGCGAGCCGCTCGCTGTTGGCGAAAATTTTCGATTTTCTTATGTTCGTTGGCTTTGATGTTTGTCATGTAGGGCCATGCTCGCGAGCAAACCGGTTTTTTACTATGAAGCAAACCTCTTTTCTGCTGTGGACGTCGCCGTCGTCGTGTGTATATCGCGGATAAAGTAATAAGGCAACAGACAGCCTCTATTTAATAGAAGAATACACACGTTTACGCTGTGGGGAATCAACATGAAATGAATGCTCGGCAAATGCGTTCGTCGTCTGTGGGATAATGCAAACGAGCATGCTCGGCGAGCATGTTCGTCGTTTAGGACTAGCTTAACCGAAAGATCGTATGATCAGTTGAGACAGTTTTCTTATCTTATGTAGTAATTTACAGTACTGTAAAGCTTCTTGGCAAGATCTTCCCAATTTGTAACATTATCGATCACGATCAGTCTAATAAAAGCAGTCATACGTTGAAGATCGATGGTCTTGTTTCTTATTTTTGCACGTAATCTTTTGCATGTTTAAGTTGTTTTTGCATGTCAATAATTTAGATTTTGAATCGGGCGCTTACACTTTACTAAACCAAACCAAACTAAACTAACGTAAACTAAACTCAACTACAACAAATTAAACTAAAATAAATTTAGCAAAGCCAAACTAAACTAAACTAAAATAAACTAAACCCAAACTAAACTTAACTAAACTATATTAAATTAAACTAAGCTTACCTAAACTAAATCCTTTTAAGCGCTCTCACAGTTAGTTCCGGATCAGCAAACATTTGTAGGTACCTACAAGGCCATTACGTATGGTTGAGATAAAAACTCTTAGCCAGTTAAGAGGTTCCTCGTGCTTTGGTGTGCCACCTTATTTGTTTAATTACTCGTATTTTTATCGTAATTGAGCTTTGTAGGTTGTAATTTCGAATTGATTGAAGCTGTATTTAAGCCCAAACGAGTTCTTCTTTTCTCCTTTTTTTGCTTATTTTTAAGTTTTTTTCTTCAATTCGCACCTTCTGGCAAATCTTTTTTAAAATTTCAGAAATTAAAAAAACAACAGTCTTCTATTTTCCATGGCCTGAGCCGAAGCAAGATATTGTGAAAGCACAGTAAAAAATTCCGATTCAATTTTAGGTGCATCTCCGGCTCATCTGTTTGTGTTTCTGTTGGTTTTCATGGCATTTTCGTGAAAAATTTGATGAAATATTTAAAGTCGTGTTTTGTCTTTAAATAATTTTTACATCCTAGTTTATTTCTTAACCTATATTGGATGATTATGGTTAAAAACTTATTTCGTTAAATGCCATAGAATGAGGCAAGTTTAGAGCTGAAAACGCTAACCAAATCAGGCAAGTTAACATACACTGACTGTGGATCTAATTGATAAACAAGATATAGTTTTGAGAATTGAAGAAGAAAGGGAACTTCAAAAAATAGCTAATTCGCTTATTTAAATTTTTTGTTATATAAATCTATCTTCTAATATATAAAATTTCCATGTCACAATGTTAGTTACCGTACTTCTCCGAAACGGCTTTACCGATTTTTACCACATTTTATAGCGTATTCAGTAGGTCTGAAAATCGGCTACTATCTATTTTCCATACCCCTAAGTGATAAGGGCCATCTACCCTTAACATTGTTTTTTTAATTTACATTGTGACAGGAGAATTTTATATATTAGACTAGCTGAGCCACCCGGCGTTGCTCGGGTCAGTAGTTTTAAAGTTCCCGTTCTCGTTTTTCCGCTTAAGTGGGAACTTGGGGATGAAAAATAATCGTTTTTACTTTGGGATTATTAAGCATCCCAATGACGAAAAAATTTTTGAAATCTGTCCAGTAGTTTCTAGGTTTCCGTTCCCAGCCCCCGTTCCTGTGGGAATCTTCAATTACCGTGGAAATATGTGAAATATAAGTCTATGTCACTGAGGGATAAGGTAACATCGTAGAGTTGAAAGAATTTTTGAAATCGGTGAAATAGCTTTACGGATGGAATATAATCTAAATTACTAATTGAGGGGTAGCAATCTTAATGCAGGAAGGGGAAGGGCTACAGGAATCTGTTCAGTAGTTTCTAAGTTTCCTTTCCCAAACCCGTTCCCGTCGGAATATCCGCGCAATTCTTTAAATTCCGTTCCTGTGGGAATATGGGGAACAAACCTTGACAGGAACCACTTATAAGTAATTGTGACTGAGGGATAATGTAACATCTTAGAGTTGAAAGAATTTTTGAAATCGGTTAAGTAACTTTAAGGTTTCGGTTCTCGTTCCCGTTTCTGTTCCCGTGGGATTAGTGGGATGAAATATAACCTGAATTACTGATGGAGGGGGATAATATAGCACCCCTAATGCTGGAATCGTTATAGAAACCTGTCTAGTAGTTTCTAAGTTTCCGTTCCCAAACCCGTTCCTCTGGGAATATCAATTTTTTAATTTTTTATGTCATAAGAACCTTCTCCTGACAATAAAAAACACAACAAAAAAAGAATTGGCCAAATTTGTTCAGGCGTTGTTGAGTTATGCGCTTACCAACACATTTTGCGATTCATTTTTATATATAAGATTTTACAAATTTCAAATTGTTTTTTAAATGTTCGTCATCCCACGGAAATAGACTAGAAACTTTCCGGCTATCTTCAGCTTAGTCCAGCTGGTGTTCCTGACAATTTTGAAATAGATCCGAGTAACGCCGGGCGGGTCAGCTAGTTTTTTTTTTATAAAAATACATATGTATTTTTGAGTATGACATCTCCGGCCTCCCCTACATAAGCCTAATTAACTCGCTATGTCTAGCGCCGTGGCGTGATTGTTAGCATGTCTGCCTGCGCCGCCTGTTACGTGGGAAGGTCGAGGTTCGAGTCCTAACTCCTAACAGAAGAAACATGATCTCCCACGGAAATTCTTTACAAAAATAAAATGTATAAAAGTTTTTACCAATTTCAAGTAACTCGAGTTTTGAAAATGTTATTTATCGGAGGAATGAGCTTACAAATACTAATTCTTCACAAGCAGTATATGCAAAACTTACTGGTTGTAATATTTGACGCATTCGAAGCCATATCGAAAGCATCAAAAGTGTATTGAAGTCCCGACAGAATTTCTCTTTTTAGATAAAAAATGTTTGCCGAGTAGGGGAGTTTAATATTACTCTTCTTCTTTACATCTTCTGCGATAGAAAAAGGCAACGAAGTAGACATCATTACAACAGACTAGCAAGATTTTGTTTTAAATATCTGATCCCTTTATTCTCTATAAGCTATCCTGTCTGGACTTCAGTCGTAACATAAAATGGATTTCCGAGAATCTGTAGCACCGCCAATAATTTATAATTGGTTCTGCTCTTTTTAGATCCTTCATGGTTGCTACATCTGGTATATCTTAATGGAGCTGTCTTTTATCCCTCTTGTCTATTTTTGCCATCAATGATAATTGGAAAAGGTATTTCAGTCATCTTAACTCTCTCTATTTTACTGATGATTTGAAGACCTTCAAAGTGATCTCCTCCAGCTTTGGTTCTGTCCTGGTTCTTAGTGATCTCAATTCATCAATTATTTGACTAAGTAAAAAATGTTCTTGAACTGAATATAACCAAATGATATTTTATGAAAGACCTAAGAAGTAAGAATTCTCCCTTCAGATTTAATCATCTGTTGCTATGAATTCGTTCGCCAGGAACTGGTAAATGGTAAGTTCTAAATAGTAATTTCCTTTCCATGAGAAGCGCTTTCTCGATCAGTCGTTCTGAATCAGCAAAAAATTGCAGGTCTCCTCCATTTTTCACAAGGTGTTATTGTGAAAAATGGGCTAGGCCTGAGGGCTTCCCGCTATGGTACTTTTGAGATGACGTAGTAATATAAAATAAAATTGAATAGTAAAAAATCCCGAATACAGTGGGTACCTACTTAAATTTTTCTCACTTGTTTTTTTTTCCATTATTTGACGAGTAGCTACGCTTTTTTCTATAGCTCCTATACTAAGACGACTTTGTGATCGATAGGCGTAGCTATCTAAACACAATTAATAACCCTTAAGTAGCTAATAAGAGCATATATAATAACTCCATGGCTTTAAATAAAAGTCTTTGAAATCAAAATCGTCCTCACCGTACCTAGTCTCATGTAAACACCTTCAACTCAATAAACTATCACATGAATGGAACACCCATCCTTTGATTTTCACTAAAGTCCTTATAAATAAATAATCCGAATCTCCTAAGCTCACATGTGTGTCCTTGACCTTGAAATATTAATATACTAGCGGTTAATGGCAGCAATATTATGTGGGTATTGTTAATACTATCAAAATGTTGGTATGTGTGTTGAGTTATTCCCGAGTTCGAATTGCTGTAATTTCATGGGAATATATACGAGCAACTTTCACTCTATGAAATAAAACTTGATTTTTACACCGAAAAAGTAATAAAATAAATATTGCCATAGGGAGTTCGTCTGTCTGTTCGTCTGCTGTGTAAAAGCATGCACACCCTTTGAAATAATAATAAGTTTATATTCCACGAAAGAGGGTCGCTTCAGTGCTATGCTAGAACGTCACATTCCTCGGTAAAAGCTATCAAAAAAAAAAAACAAGCAGTGTTAAAAGAAGCACTTGTATTTGTTTATGTTTCTTTTTTTATTTACTGAGAAAAGGAATAAAAATGTAGTAAAACTGATTCCGTTACTGTTACTTTCTTGTTTGGCTTCTTCTTGAGTTGATGATTATGTTAGTTTTGTGTGAACATTTTGTACCAATTAGTTTGGTTAGGTATAAAGTGGCCATGTGGATTTACGAGTACGGTGACAGTTTTGCTTCGCTAATTATTCTTCTCTTATCAGTTGGATTAGAATCAAAATGGTTTATTGAAAGCAGGTCTGTTTTAGCTCGTGTTGAACAACCTGTGGCTTCCACGTTACAGAAGCAACACATTTGCCATTTGGGCACTCCTGCAGAAAACGCATAGTGTCCTGAAAAAGATTAAAAAATTTCCTAACTACACTCGAATTCAGATTAAAGAAAAAATGGTATTTGGTCATATTTGCGATGACGCTTAATATGCGGTTGCAGGAAGAAAATTTTGTTGGCCCTTCAAATAGCTTGGTCCGACAAGCCTATCTCTGCCTTAGTAGACGATAGACGTACTATAAAAGGTGAGCAATCACAAGAAAGAAAAGTAGATGCCGTGGTGCCGTGGTATAATTGTTAGCGTATCTGCGAGTTACGTCGCAAGTTCGAGGTTTGGTCACAACAAAAAAAAAACAAAAATGCTTTTCCATGGGCTCTGCCTTTCGCGAGGAATTGGCAAGTCTTCCGATTCTAATTTCATTGCCATTAAAAGTGCTTTCTCGATGTCGGCACAAAATTGTAGGTCCCACCATTCCTCACAAACTGTGGTTGTGAAAAATCGTAGGGCCCCCGGTGCTCCCCGCTCGCTCTGTTGTGTCACCCTATTTATTTATTTGAAACACATTACGAAACATCATTCAGTTTTAGGAAATTTTAGCCGAAATATAATTAGGAAGTGTTAGCTGGATGCCAGGACTAAGTTAAGAGCTGCAATCTTGCCGACATCACAATTCTCAGATCACCATTTGGTAAAACAGGTTTCGTTTTATTTTGTTTTATATAACTAAGCAAAACAATTGAAACGATTGTATGAACATCACACAGAACCTTTCTGACCCATCCACTGCCGTAAGTTAAGTTCAACCCCATCAGAAAACCAAACAAGAAAACATCGCTATGCACTTAATTACACCCGAAAGGACGAAAGGATTGCTTTTGCATTAATCCAACCAGAGAGCGCAGTGGTGTGTCGAAAATCCTTACACCAATTTACTCTAAATTTATGATTGTCATTGTTTTGATCGTCCTTGTCGTGGTTCAGACAACTTTCCTGTGATGTACCTTCAAAAAGATAGTAGGTACCTACCACATCAAAAGACATGGGTTGTCTATCGTCTTCGTCTTGGTTGTTTCTTTTACTAGAGTGTTCCCATTCCGTTGCATGTTTTCACAACGAATAAATCAAGCTTCTAAATTAACTTGCACTTTTTGACAGGGTCCTTGGTGGGTTTACAAAAGAAATGAGGCGTTCTCAAAACGCGAGCGGAAAAGTCGCATCAACTGTCAAATTTTGGAGAAGGGTCGTTTTCTTCTTCTTCGTCGCCGCGCCGTCTCCGTGTTGTCTGTCCCGATAATCCATTCTTTGGCGTATCGCGGGAAAATAAAACTTCTTTAGTATGAACATCGCACATCGAGTCGAAAAATATTTTCTAATCACAAATTTAATTGCCTGATGTCCTTAAATGACAGGGTTGTAACAATCCTTCTCCCTATCTTTGATCCTTGTGCGGTCGGGTAAGCAGCACAAAATGCAGGTAAGCGCATTTGCTATGCCATGGGTGGCGGGATACTACTTACTAAGTGACGGCGAAAAGAACATAATACTGTATAAACATGCTAATGAATATGTCAAAACGAAAGGATAAAATATCCTTTTTATCGTCCCTGATTGTTCAGTGTATTGTTTTTTTTTTTTTTTTGGTTTGAAAGTTTTTGTTGTTGTTGTTGCTGTTGTACCTCAATCCACACACGGCGACATCATCTACGTGACATGATTTCTAACTTCGCGGTTTATAGACAGAATTTCGAATCCTTTTCTCATCATTTGTACGTGTAGTGTGTATAGCCCTGTAGAAGAATGCATTTGCCGTGTGTCCGGCGGCGATTCAATGGAGGGAAAAAACTGGATATTGCGCTTTTGAGACTGTCTAGCGCCTTTGTTAGCAGCGACATCAGACATCATTTTCATAATGGACGGACATTAGTTTTTAATCCTTTACGAAATAATTTATTTCTGCTATCCTTGTTGCTTTTATAGTATTTTTTTTTTTTCGTTGTTGTTTTGCTTTGCTTACCTTAAAACAACTTTGTTGCATGTCTGTGAAAAGGATGATTTGCTTTCGGATGGATGCGTGCCGCGGAATACATCAGCGGGTATTATGGAAATGTCATGTTAATATTGTGTTCATTTGAGACAATCATACAGAAGGACATTCAGTAGCTGGTATTTGAACAGTTCTTTAAGGGTTGTTGGTCAGCGTTTAGGAGGTAGATCTTGCGATGAATACCACTCCAACCTATCGCAGTCAAGTCATCGGAAAAATAAATATCTGGCTAACCTGCTCCTTTAAATAGAAAAACTAGTGTAGGTATTGATATCATTTTCTGTTTACCTAGTCATGGCCAAATTGATAATACTTACTAAAGACTTTATAAAGGCAAAAATAAACAGAAAACTGGGTAAAATAGTTCAGTATTCAGTTCACGTGCTCTAAATTATCGCCGAAGTTCTACTAAAATCGTGGTCAAATCTTATTACAGCACAACAAATTTTTCTAGCTGCGTGCAGAAAAAATAGCTCAGAAGAGAGTCCACTCTTTGAATTTCTGCCATCTTTTGTAGACAGAAACCGTGGATGGCAAACAGAAACATCAACTGTAAAAACACACGTTTTTTCAGTTGTTGTTGAGATTTTTTTTTTTTTTGCAAAAAACTCTTATTTACTTCATAAAGGATGTTTTCTTTTAGAGGTATAAGACTTCGAATTGAAGTTAAAGACAAGAAAATCGAAGGATAATTTTATGCCATTAATGTTTTAATACGATTTCGGTCATGTGGCCGTCGCGGCTGGCTCGAATAAAACCAAGTATTCCAAGAGGTCCCATTTTCAACCACTTTTTCGAGCATTTGAGGCCGTATGTTGGCAATAACGGCACGAATGTTGGCTTCCAAGCCCCTAACGTTTCTGGTTTGTTGACGTAGACGAACAACTTCACATATCCCCAAAGAAAATAATCCAATGGTGTCAAATCACACGATCTTGGTGGCCAATTGACAGATCCATTCCGCGAAATTGTGCGCTCATCGAATGTTTCCTTCAATAAATAGATCGTGAAGTGCGCTGTGTGGCATGTAGCGCCGTCTTATTGGAACTACATCTCATCCACATTCATGCCATCCAATTCGGGAAGAAAATAGTCGGTTATCATGGCTCTCTACTAATCTCCTTTAACGGTAACTGGCTCACCAGCATCATTTCGGAAAAAGGATGGCCTAGTGACTCCACCAGCCCATGGAGCACACCGAACAGTGAGTTTCTGTGGATGTAATAGCGTCTCAAGGTACTCATGTGGATTCTCTTCACTCAAAATGCGACAATTTTGCTTGTTGACGTAACCATTCAACCAAAAATGAACCTCATCACTGAAAAAGAATTTGCGTTGAAAATCAGTATCGAGCTGTACGCTGGCAATTGTTTATTCGGTGCGCACTGTTCGAAGTCTCTGCGGATGCGTATTATCGCATAAAGTAAACGCAGTGCGATATCGTAATATGGTTAACCAAATTAATTGCTCTGATGTACGATTATGTCGACCATTAAATGGATGGAGCTTGCGGTAAGCTTCGCGAACTTCACCAGCGATTTGAGAGTGCTGTTCTTTTGTTAACCTTTTCGTGATGAAATGTCAAACCAAACTAAACATAAATGACATTAGAATTGGCCGAAATCAGTTTTATCCTTATACAAAAAACCAACCTCTAAAAAAGGCAACCGATAAAGAGTCTGCCACTATATAAGTTACTATAGCTGGTGACCGCGACTTCGTCCGCGTAGAATAGTGACTTTCGGCAGCATTTTTAATTTTTAAGGCGCTAATTATTTTGCAAATGAAACACTTTCATGCATTAAAGTAACCTATACTTATATTAATTTATTTAAGTACATGTTTGCAAAAGACGTTCTTACTCTTTCCATCTTTTGCGAATTAAAAAGGTTTTTGTTTTTGGTTTGATACACGTGACAGTGCCACATTGTTGCCATTGGATTTTTTCTAAACGAACACCTGCAACTTAAAGCGTCTGAGCAAACTGTACTCTTAAACTAAACTAAAATCGAAATCGACCTTTCGCACAGCCATTCCCGATTGCCAATATTTATTTGAAGATCAAGATAAAGATTTCTTCTCAGAGATCAACTGTGTTATCGACAATTAGACAGAAATCACCTCACGGTGAAAGAACTTTTGAAATCGATCCAGTAGCTTCAAGCTTCCCGTTTACTTTGCCGTTCATGTAGGAACAGAGGGATAACAAATACAGCCCATGTCCTTCCTCGGGCTCAAGACTATCTCAGATGCTCCAAAATTCATACAAAAAGAATCAATAGTTTGAGCGGTAAACGGTAACAAAGAAAAACAGACAGACGGAGTTGATTTCGGATCTATAATGTTAGTAAGTACTTCCGTTCCCATGGGAATATGGGAATAAATTAAAATTAATGTCACTTGGAGATCCATCCTCAGGTTCTAGAAATGGGAATATGGGGATGAGTTATAGTTTATGTTACTCGGGGATAGTGTAGCATTCTAACGGTAAAAGAATTTTTGAAATCAATGCTGTACTTTCTAAGTTCTCGTACACGTTCCCGTTCCCGTGGGAATATAAGGATAAAAGATATATCCTATGTCCTTCTTCAGGTTCTAGACTATCTCTGTACAAAATTTTATTTAAATCAGTTCAGTAGTTTGAGCTGGAGACTGTAATATAGAAAGACGGACAGACAGAGCTACTTTCACATTTATGATATTAGTTTAGATTTTACACCTACTTTTTAAAAGTGTGTGCTAAATAGTGACTTTCGGTCCTCAAGGAAAGGGAACGGATCTAATATATTGCGCATGTCGTTATCCTAACTCACTTTCAATTTGACATTACCTGAATTAACTTAGGTCTACTTTCACGTACATCATAATTACCCTGGATTTAAGTCAACTCCTAATTCAAGTGACGAGATGCGTAGAAATCTATATCTATCTATCTATATCTTCTATACATATAATAAAATCGTAACAGTTTGTTTGTTTGTGCACGCTAATCTCAGAAACGGTTTATTCGATCTAGATAGGGTTTTTAGTATTATATTGTGGTAAGCTTCACTTAACATTTAGTTTTTATTTCATGTCAATCGGTTGATAAATAAAAAAGTTATGCAATTCTTGCGGACGAAGTCGCTGACACACCTAGTTATTAAATAAATTGGGCGCAAATAGAATAAGTTGTATTCTGATTTTCTTGTACAAATGTGAGACGACAATGATTTGGATGACGTTCTTGCACAGAAGATGTAGGTACCTTAAATTGCATCGGAAAATACCAAATACCACTTTGCTTTCAAAATATCTTTCCTCCATCCACGGGTGGTACACCACAGCGCAAACGCACGGAGCTTCAGGACTGGCTATGAGCGTTTATATTTACCATACTTTGTGGTCTTGTGAGGATCTACAAATGTTTGCCGATTCTGAACGTCTAACTGAGAAACCGCTTAAGAAGGTTTAGCTTACGTTAGTTTAGTTAACTTTAGTATATTTTAGTTACGTTTAGCTTAGTTTAATTTAGTTTTGCTTGATTTACGTTAATTTATTTCAATTAATCTTAGTTTGGTTTAGTTTAGTTCAGTTTGGTTTGACTTAGTTAAGTTAAACTTATTTGGTTTAGTTAAGCTTATTTTAGTTTAGATTTATTTATTTATTTATTTATTTATTTGTTTGTTTCGCATAGTTTACTTTACTTAAGTTTAGACAAGCTTGATTAGTTTAATTAAGTTAATCTTAGTCTATCTTAGCTTAGCTAAGCTAAAAATAGTTTACTTTACTTTAGGTAAGTTAAGTTAAACTTGATTTAGTTTAATTTAGTTTACCTTACTTTAGTTTACTTAAGTTTGGTTTATTGTAGTAACGTATAGTTTGGCTAAGTTTAATTTAGCTTAGCTTTTTTAAATTAAGTTTTTTTTTTTGGTTAGGTCTTGTTAAGTTTAGAATAGTTTAGTTTAAGTTTACTTTATTTTACTTAAGCTTACTTTATTTAAGCTTAGTTTAGCTTAGCTTGGTTTAGTTTCGTTAAATTTGGTAATAGATAAGTTAAGTTTAGTTTAGTTTATTGTCTTGTTTAGTATATTTTAGTTTGGTTTGGTTTAGTTTTGTTATGGTTCAGTTTTGTTTGACGTAGTTTAGTTTGGATGAGTTTAGTTTAACTTAGGTATCTACATAATATAGCAATTTCGACACAGACACCTTGATGTAAGTGGAATTAATTTCAAAATCTTAGTCTTTTCCAAAACCAAAAGAAATGAACTAATACAAGCTTCCCTATCTAATGAGATCTGAACAATTTTGACAAAATGAGGTTGCCAAAAAAAACCCTTATGAAAATTAATAAACTAAGTCCTCACTTACCTTCCGCTCTTGGACTCATCACGTCTTCACTTATTCAAGCAAAAATTATTACCATTAATATAAATTTTGAGATAACTTCTATCCTAGGGCATATGGAAAATCTATTTTTAATCCTTTGTCAGAAAGGAATAAGACTTGTAGTACTTGGTATTCCATTTGTTAAACAAATCTTTAGTTTGAGATCACGTTTACAATGTATATGTATTATACAAACTTATACTATGGACCTGTCTTCTTCAAGTTAAAGCAATCTTATGGATAGGAAGTGTTTTATAAATTCTCTTTCTCTTTCATATTTCTTGTAGGTTTGCTCCTTTGGCTTCCGAGACAAGATACTTCTCCACATAATAAATGTCCCAATATATTGAAATTTCAATTACAAATTTCCTAGTCATGTTTGAACGTCTCTGTTCGATCATATTTCACTTATGACCAGACCATAACCAATCATCGTAGCTTGAAGTAAAAATGTTTAAATTCAATAAGAGCGACCACAAAGCAAACCGAGGCCTATTCAGTCAAACAAATTCTTATAATATAGGTTTTGTCCATCCCTATGCAAGAGAAAACCCTCCTATTTACAGCCCGACAATTATTCCATGTCTTATATGTATGTGAATATACTTGGAACCAAAAATCATTTTTGAGCAATAAATGGGTGTCTTGACTGAAAATCGAAGGTGTGTAGATGGTTTTGGTATGTCAAACTTGATACGTTCTTCTCACAACACAGTATATCTTGACTCCTTTAGAAAATGTGACGCATCATGGAAGCCTATTGAATATCAAATTTAAGCCTTCAAAATGTTCATAAATTTCTTGTGTAACTTGGCGAACCCAACCACTTATACTTATGAGTTACAGGAAAGTACAGAGATGTTCTTCTCCTCTTAACTAGAGAGTAGCTAACACATTCGTATCCAAATTAAAAATGACAAATTGAAAATTAATTCTCTCATTTGCATGTGACCCAAAAGGATTGAGACGTTGTTGCGTCCGTTGAAACAGACACTTGGAATTGGAATGTTCGACGAACTCTTGAAATCATATTTGGAGAAATAGGAACAAAGCCGTCGAATAAGCTCTCATTACGATTTATATTCGAAGTCCAGATATCAATGCGAGTATACGAAATCATTCACTCGCTCAAACGAGGACATTCCATACAAAAACACAATGAAGAAAGTTTTAGGGGTGACCAGTGTAGATATTTTTTTTGTTACCTATGGCATTTAAGTATTCAAGATCAGGGTATTCAGTCGGTTTTATTGCTGGAATTGGTTAGTTAGTTAATAAACACAACCATGGCACTTGCATGGAGGTCGTGTTTTAGCCGCCATTTAAAAAGCGTGTTCTTTTTTAAAAAGCAATGGCTTATGCTAAGAGAAAAGCAGAAAAATTGATTAAAAATGCTGGGCTTTCTTTTTATAGAGGCAGATTAAATTTTTGTAAATGACAAGAAAATGGTGATATCAGAACGTCTGACCTTAGCTGATGATGCTAAACAGGAAGAAAGTCTAACTGAACCGACTCGTTGCAGATTTTCTTAGAAGATACCTGTACCAACACGCTATCTATTGTGGAACCAACTGTTACCGTGTAGGCATTCGGAATTTTTGATTTCCTTCCTGAACGGTGTCTCAGGGTCCATGAAAGTTCGGACAGAGCATTATACAATTTGAGCAAAAATTGCTATCTGTCCTCTCTCTTTCTCTTTGTCCCAGGAGTGTTTCGTACCTCGCTTGGTTATAGTTTTTAACTGATAGCTTTTACTTTTGCCTTGAAGATATTGGGTTTGAATATCAAAGTTGAGGTCTTATATTGTTTTAACATTCACATAAGGATAATTTTAGGATTTTGTCCCTAGATTTTGTTTAGCATTCACTGTCTGCATCACTGGTTCGTAATTTTTTTTTTTGAAGCTAAGACTTTAAACTCAATTTTCTACTAAAAGCAATACTGAAATAGTTTGTTTTTTTTTTATTATCAATGCACACATCAAAGGGCTCCCGTGGTGTGATGGTTAGCATGTTCACCTGCTAATCCAAAGGTTCGAGGTTCGAATCCCAGCACAGGCAAAAATGTTTTTCCACGGGTATCGCCTTTCGCGAGGAATTGGTAAGTCCTCCGTTAGTAAATTCATTGCCATGAAAAGCGATTTCTCAAAAAGCCGTTTGGCGCCGGCAGAAAATTGTAGGTCCCCTCCATTCCTTCACCAGGAAATGGTTGTGAGAAATACGCTAGGCCCAGGGGCTCCTCGCTCTGTTGCGCCACCCTATTTATTTATTTATTTTTACATCAAGGGGCTCATAAAGCCCTACTATGCTATAAAACACAGTGTGAACCTTACGAAAAACAGTAGGGGATTTATTTGAAAACAGCAATGCACTTTCCTTTCTAGCTTACGTGAATGCAGAGGAGAGTCTTGCAGAGCATTCCACATTTAGGTTGTGGTGACAACAAATGCAAACGAGTGCATTCCCAAAACGAAACCGCCAACTGAATGAACAACAGGTTAATGACCAACAGGTGAGTGAACGACACCACCAACAGACGAATGAATACGACACCTCCGCAACTATTAGCAGCTTTTATTACTATGCTCACGCGAGTGGTTGTATTTCTTTCTATGTATATATTTTTATTATTCCTTATCTCGAATTATTTATTGACTCGTTAGCACTTTGTTTGTACAAAAGGATTGCATTTGAAATAAATAAGGCACTTACTGCTCGAACGGCAAATCATACAATTGTTTCTCTAATTGATTTCTCCCCACCAGCGGTATGGAAACATCAATGAAAATAGTTGTCGAATTAACATGGTTCATAGAGAAAAATGAATAAGCAATCGTTACAAAGATTGCCAACTGGTAAGATTGGTAATATTGGTTAAAATATATATAAAAAAGAAGTGAGTGCAAAAGCGAAACCAAGGCTTCAGACATTGGTAAGTGAAAAGTGTAATCAACAAAATACAACAAGAAAAACTAATTTGATGGACAAAACAGATGCGTTTATTCCTATATTAAAGCAAATAGCCTTGACGGAAGAAATCGAAAACCAATTTGGTAGGGATTGTACTTCCCGAAAAGCAAGGAAGAAGGGCTAGAAACACTAAGAAAATAGTTGGTCTAAATTTCATTCAAGCCGCACCAAAGCGGCCGCGTCTAAGATAAGAATCTCCATAATACTTGATTGTACGTCTGGAGTTGGGCTCAGGGTAAGACTGGCGACTGGGTATTGCAGCTACATTATTTCACAGGACGAATGCAACTTGTTATTATACTACAACACTGTTGTTAAAGAACCGTTGAAAGAAAGTGAGATAAGAAACGTTTGGACGATGTTCAAAAGAATCAGTAGATTCTACAAATTGAACTATCACATATCGATCTTAAAGTTCTATTTTGTACCCCGTCAAGTAGGTGCAAAGATGTTTGAGGAGTACGTGATTACATATATGAGAACAAAACTTTAGTTTTAGGCGTGTGTAGACCTAATAAATAGCTAGATCAAATAACAATCGAGGGTGGAGTTTTTAGCAACACAATTAAGAGGATTAAAGGAAAAAAATGAGATTATTAATGAAGAAAGATAAGGACGAGAGTCGGAGAAGAAACGGAGCTGGGCATCCCATTGGCAGTTATTGAGTGAGTATCAGACCTAAACCATCGAACGTCACTTTTATTGAACGGTCGGAAAGGGTATTTCTTAACAAACAAAGAAATTCGTTGATGTATCTGCGCAATAACATTACTAATTCCAAAACTGTATAAGGATAGGTGTCACTTTTCGAGGGAGATAAGCCATCAAATCACCAGTCGAACAGCGGATTTTACTTGATGAAATTTGAGGGCATGCGATTGAGCGTCTAAGGGTCGTTTTACATTTTTGTGACTTACACAGTTTTTTTAAGAAGAGCTATTTCTATGATTATCTTTTAGAGACTGTCTATATTGTTGCTGAAGTTCGATTGGGAAAGCTTTCTCAAGGAATTGACTTGTACTCCAAGAGGAGCTGCACTCCGGTGAAAGACACACACTCACCTAACCGCTTCTGCTAGATTCCGTCTTCTCCAGGTGATTGATAAGTCAAGAAGGAGTTGATAGCTCCAGCGTATATTGTCGCACAGCTTTGAACAATCTCCATTTAGGACACTTTTAGAGCAATCTCTGGTGAATCAGAGTCCAGTGGATTTAGTTTAATTTTTTGATTGCATCATCATGCGGCGAGCTGTGTTTTGCTCGACATGTTCCGATTAACAATTTCGTTGAGTTGTATTGTAAATGTATGCTTCTCAGTTATCTGTCTTTGTGCATTTGGCAGTGTTAAAAAGTTTCCTTCTTTCTTTCGTTACGTTCCTTTTGCCTTTTGTACATCATAGCTCATAGTGATTTCTTTTTTCAGTAGCTATGTGTTGTCAAGGATCCCCATTATCTTATAATCGGAGAACTTTTTATCTGCACTGGTGTTGAATTAAGGTCGAGAACTTCTTAACGATTTTAAATGAGAAAACTAAAGAAAATAAGACCACTGGTCATACTAAAAGGGATACATGTAATGCAGGCCTTCTTGAAGGTGGATAAATGTGGATATATGCAGAGCGATGAATAAGCCAAACGGCGACAACGAATATAACGACGATAATGTGAGTGACCATAGACGACGAATACTAGGGCGTTTGTGGATTGCACAAGGATGCAAAGCAACATAAGGACTCAAGCAAAAGGAATTCCTAACTTAGTTTTCTCTCGTTCGTAATTAAAGTCCATCTTAATGGTTTTCTGGTCTTTTACAAAACCCAATCAGTGTGTGATGTCCTGGATATTGCGGGGGTTCTTTAGGGGGACAAGGGGTTTGTTTAACGTTGAAGAAAGGGTTCGTTGAGAAATTATACATCTACACAAATGTAGTGTGCTGTGCTTGCAACAGCAGCACATGGGACACACGTGCACTTACGCAATTTGCTGTACAATTTATGCGACTTGATGACCATATCCTTGCATGAATGGTCTTAGCAATCCGTTTATTTCACGTTTTCTTCTTCTTCGTCGCACACATATAAGGACTGCCATACCGGTCGGGACTTGGATGTTGTATAGCTGTGGCACTGCTTCTGCTGGCTGTCTCGAAGTTCAGCTCTCTGACCACCCATCTTGGTTATTTTCCATCGTCTTCGTAATGTTGCACACAAAATAATTTGCATTTGCATAAACTCAAAACCGAGCTCGTTCACGACATGTGTATTGTGTGTGAGTGGGTGAGTGGAGTTGCCTTGGCCAGTCAGCCAGCTGGCTGAGACGTGGGTGTTGCTTGCGGTGTGATGGCACATGTGTAAAGGATAGCCTCCTTTCGATGTGTCATCTTCTTGAGAAAACATAAATTCAATTTCCTATTCGTATACATAGACTTGAGAGATCTTCATTCAATGTTTAATCTCAGCCATTGCATCCTGGCATAGTTCTTTGCTTTCATCTTAGAATGGGGGTGCAGTGTCCTGCCACGCCTTTGTATATGGTACAGAGAAACGTAGTTATTGTCCGTAAAGTGCAGGCAGCAAGTGGAGGTTCTGGTGGACAGCAGCATCAGCATCGGTGCTGGCTGACCGACCACATGGGGCATTCTCATCGTATAAAGTTAGAATGCAGCAACTTGCATACCTATATCCTTTGCGTTCATATTTCCTTAGGAATCGACCATAAGATGTAGTGCAATGACGATGACGAGAACGAGCACCAGCACCAGCAACAACGACGACGACAAGAACGACAAGGGCGACCACCACTATCACCAACAGAGCCATGTTGGCCGGTCTCACTTGGCACTTTATAGTGAAGCCAGCCAGCACTAGTGCACAAAGATGGCCGACCAACGCGAATTATTTTGACCATCTCTGGAGGAAATTTTGCATCAGCTAAGAAATTATAATTGAAATGGGCTTGTGAGCAGAGGAATATGGGATCGGGATGGAGTATCTAAGCAATGGACGTGCAACTGCAAATGTCCGCATGTCATTTGTGCCAACAGGACACCTAACGTATGGAAGGACATTCTACAAGAAACACTAGAAGATGCAACCAAAAAATTAATAAAGAGAAAAAGAAATACACATATATATATATAGATTGTATGTAGTAGTTTATCAAGAAACCAAAATTGCAGAGCTCGAGGACATCCAGGACATTGAATAGATACAGTAGACTGTATAGAGAGTGGATCATCGCATGTTTCCAAGAGCCTTTACGATGCAAAATGCGAAAGGAGTTCTTCAATATGATTTTGCCAGGAAAACAGCCATGGACTGCGAATGGTCTTTATGTGGTTCCTGATTTGCAATGTGGTAAATAGATTCCTATGTACCAACTATGTATATGTACATATTTCTATTTGAATGGATAAGTTGACATGGAATCTATAGAGCCGGGCGGCATCTAGAATAATGCTCGCATTAGAACGAGCTGCAGATGACGTGAGCTTGGTCAGTACACAAGTGAAACGTAAAATGCAAGATGTTGTCTAATTTATACCTTGGAATCCACATCCAAGAAAACTCCTATAGGTCATTGTTCTCTGCGTCGTCTTTGCATCTGTTTGCATTGAATCCTGGATCCTGGTGGAGAGTGCGGTGAGCTTCTAATTTGCTCATTGTAACTACTTTGTTCATAGAAGATGGTAGGTACATACCTACCACTAAAGTATATGTATGTTTATTTTATGTAACAAGAACTTCAATCAAGACTGCTTGAATGTGCTAAGGAAGGAACACGGGTCAGCAAATTCTCAACAATGAACCAAACAAAGCAAAAGATTCCTTTTCTGCTAGAGAACTGGTGAGCGTCCGTTGAGCGCTGGGCCAAACTGGGCAAACTCAATGAGCTGAAGTCGAAGCCTCAAGTGTTAAAATAGAGTTTGCCTGTGCGGCTCAGGTGGTGTGCTTTATTCACAACACACCATTTGTATTTGTGTGTAGGAGCATTGCTATAGTATCAGCCCACTTAATTCCATAATTTATCGTTACCAGTTTTGCTAAGTATTGATCAAGTTGTTTGAATATCGTGTGAGTATAACTAATTTCAAAGACTCAAACCATACAAAGGTAGGTACAAATTAAATGTGTTTCGTTCTCATTCAAAGCGTGTATATATGTTCACCTTAGTAACGTTATTACCAATAACCAAATCATCAAGTGTGACGAAACCTACGGATCAGAATTACTGCTTACAATCAGCTTGCCATAGGCTGCGACAGTTCTGTGGGTCTACGATATAAGCTCAATGCATAACATCACTGAAATAGAAAATTGTTAGTTTTGTGTACATGACAAAATATCTAACTTCGTCTGCTCAGCTTTCTAAATGCTAATCAATCAGGTTGGCAATAAGACCCTAAAAATTTTGTTTAAATGAATTCGTTTCAATAAGAGAGGATGACGCAACAAGGCCCAGTGGCTTTCTGAGCTACCACATTTCTAGGATCTACATTTTTCGTCGATTCAGAAGTCAGAACGACTTAGTGAGAATACGCCTTTCTTGGCATTGTAATTATTATCGAAATGCTTGCAAATTCCTCGAGAGGGAAAAATAGTTTTATGTTTCTGGGATTATAACTTTGAACTCCTACGCAACTGGAAAAGTAATGCACGTGCGTTTCTATCTTGTTGACATCCATATAAAGTTTTCAAATGATATCACCTATCGTGAGGTATTGGCAAGTCCTCCGATGGTAAACTCATTGCCATGAAAAGCGATTCCTTTCCCTCACAAGGCATGGTTGTGAGAAATGCGCTAGGCCCAGGGGCTCCTCGCTCTGTTGCGCCACCCAATTTATTTTATTTTATTCATGAAAAGCGTTTTCTCGATTCACCATTTGGAATCGGCAGAAAACTGAAAGTCCCCTCCATTTCCTCACATAACATGGTTGTGAGAAATGCGCTAGGACTCGGGCACACCGCACTGTCGCACAACCCCATGAATATAAGTAGAAGACCAGAACGAGTATGTTGAGTCCAGAGAAGGGTTGGATTATATTTCTTTCAGTTTACCCAAAGGTATGACCCTATTTTACTGAATTACAGAAAATGCATAAGAGAGTTAATAAAAATTAAGGCTCGTTGTTAAACTTAGGTTCCATTCTTTTGTTATAAAATTTTTAAGAATTTGTTTTAGTACGAGGTTTTTGAGAAACAGAACCCGAAAACAAAAAACCTTTGCTTTTGAAAATCAGCTAACAGAAATTCTGAGACTGGGAGAACAAAGTGCTTTTGAACACGGCTTCGTTCGCTTTTGTACAGGTTGATACAAGTTGAGAGTACAAAGGCACATGGGACTTAATTACTTATTTAGAAGAGCACTATATTTCGGGGGAAACTGGTTCTCAACTATCATCTTTCGAGAGTAATTTCAATTTCAGGCGAGCTCTTTCCAATCTTGCTCTCTAAGCCGGTTGAGATCTTCTTCTAATTGAATGAGCCATCTTAGGCGAGATAAATCTATCCTGGCAATGTGCTTTCAAAAACCCGTCGAGCTGAAGCGTTGATTTATCGCAGTCTCACGATGCGTACTATTCTAGCTATGCCCAGACCATGTCGCGGTACAGCTCGTACAGTTTGTTGTTGAATCATCTTCTCCACAAATCGTCTTCACATTCGGAGTATTTTTCTTTCGAAACGCTGAAGGTTTTCCTCATGCTTCCGCGAAGTATAACAGAACTTAAATGATCGAGGTCTTTTAAAGGGCTGCCTTGGTGTTTCTAGAGAGGTTTTTATTTCTTAATTCCCATTTTAACCCAAAGAAGCAGTGGTTTGCAAGAAAAATGTTCCGTTTGGTTTCCGCACTGATGTTATGATCCATGCTTTTCCACATGGTTTTCATGGATATTGAAGCCTATGAAGAAAGAATTTTTGAAATGAGTCTAGAAGCTTTTGAGCTTGTGTGTTACAAACATACAAAAATACAGACCTTCCCTTTACAATTTGTTCGTGTAGATAGACTTTTACAAGTATTGTAGATGTAGAGGCATAGACTTCGAAGTAAGGATTAATCTTTTGTAGAAATCAATTTCAGTATCAAAGAAATCAACTAATGCACACGCTTTGCATTATTGCTAATGAGATGAATTATTTAAGGAACGTTCTCCCTCACTCTCTTGAATCAGCGCAAAAAATTAAATGGATTGAATTTTCCCTTTCAACTTTCATTCCTAGTTTTAACTTTCTTTTCTCTTTTTCTGTCATTAGATGTCAGATCTGCTCGCTGATGTTGCTACTTGCTGTTGCTATGCTACTAATAAATCTATATTATATCAGTAAAGCACTGCAACTGCAGTATCAAAGAGAGTGAGATGTTTAAAGTTCAATTACTCAATCATCACTTCATTTTTAGCAAACCCGCGGTTTTATCGTCTCTTTTTGTTCGGCGCGGCGATAGCGTTGACCGTTGAGACGTGGAGATTGAGAGTGAGTCTGCAGCGAGAGCAACAGACAACAGTCTGTTCGGTGGTTTTGGTTTGCTCAGACATGTAGCAACTAGCATGTTATGAAAAACTAAAAACCAAATTGAAATATTAATTTGTGGTTAAGAGTTTTTCTTAAAGAAAATTATGAAAAGAGCTTTTTTATGTAGTTCCAATTCCAATCAAATTCAGTGATTCTTTGAAAAAAAAAGTTTACTAAACCAAAGCGGCCATTTGCTTTTTTCCATGCGTGATCGACCGTGTTCGTTTTTTCAATTCGTCGGTGTAGCGTCGTGCGTCGGCGTCGCTTGGCGATGGAGTAGCCGGTTGCTCTTTGAAATAAAAAATCGTGTGAAATCGTAATGCGCTGTCGTGTTTTTCTTCGAAAGCTCCTTAAAAGTGTTTCGGTCAAATAATCGTTTCGTATTTTCGAATCTTGTGCCGTGTAGTTCTTTTTAAGCTTCTTCTGTTTTTCTCTTTTTTTCCAAAGGTTAAAACGAGTTATATAGTTTTTTTTTTCTTTCTTTAATTTCGTTGTTTTGGTTCGTGAAAATATAGAGCTAGTGTTTTTTTCTCGCAAATATATTAAAAATAGCCTGTTGAGTGAAAATTCTACGTTTTTAGTTTTGTTTCAAATCAAAAGTTTTGGTTAGTGGTTTTAAAAATTAAAAACTTTCTTGAAGTGCTTTGTTTTTGGGTGTTATGGTAGGTTAACACTACATTCATTAGTTTCACTAGAATTTTGCAAGTGCAACAAGAGGCTTCTACTAGGCAACGTAGTCCATAGGGATGCATAAGCTCCACCTTCCCTAAGACCTAAAATGTGCAAGAAAGTAGTGCAAATAAATACTGTGGTGTTTGAAAAGTCGGAAGTCAGCGTATTTGTCGCACCCTAAACGAAATTCTATACTAGATGATACCTCCATGTATATCGTGTGCACCCACCATAAGATCAAACGAATTACGAGGATTCACCACTAGCTAAGAAAAAGAGATGGTAAGTGTTTAGAAAATTCTTATAGTTATTATTTTTCGCTGTCATTGAAGTTTATTTTATGAAGACTTTTCGCAGAAGCTCTCTAAATCGGCAACTAAACCGCTTTTATTAGCTCGGCGGGGTCTCCTTTCTTTCGTTTTCTAGCTTTGAACTTCTGGTTCGTCAATGGAATAGGTACCTAGTTTTTCTTTTTGCAAAAAGTAGGACTTTTTGTAATGCAGAAAGAATCTTCCACTATACGATGTCTCAAGGCATTGCAGTTTGATGTGATTCATCTAAATTGTAGAGGAAGGCGGGGCACTTGAGCCACTTTTTGTAAAATAGCTAATAACAATTTTTTTCATTTAAGCTGCAGCTATTTTTCAATATTAATTATTTTAGAATATTTATATTAGTTGTGTTCAATGACCTGCTCTCGATCGAGCTAGACCAGAAAAAAGCAGCTTTTTGGTGTTTAATTACACTTTTTCTGCTCCGAGGAAGAATTTTTGGTGTAATGACCTGCTCAAGGATCAAGGCCTCTATAGAGCAGCTTTTTCTACACTTACTTTTGAGTCAGAGCTTTCAAAGAGAGGAGCAATTCTGCTGGTAGCTGTGAGTGATTCTGCAGTAGCCACATACACAAAAACACATAGACCTACACCAACACACAATTATCGTTCCTGAAGGAGCCCCGATCAAGATGGCGATGACCATCGTAGTAGGTATAGACTTTATTTGGCGTTGTCAATCTCAATATTATACTCCGTAGTGAATACCTACCTACTCACTTTCAGCCGTTGCAACTAACGAAACCTCAGAGAAACTGTCACCTGGTGTTGAAAGATAGGCGGTTGGATATATTTAGCAAAGTAAAGATTTTCTGGGGACGACAAAGGCTTTGTTACTAAGCCTGCATCTCTTCTCCTTTCATCAAAAATGAATTCTAATTTGAATGTTTATTAAGACTGTACTGTAATGCAAGTACCTACAGTTGTCATGCTTAAATCGAAGACCTTACAAATGTAGGTATAAGTAGATAAAAAGCATGGAACCAGATAGATTGCTCCAGCTTTTTGGTGTTTAATTACACTTTTTCTGCTCCGAGGAAGAATTTTTGGTGTAATGACCTGCTCAAGGATCAAGGCCACTATAGAGCAGCTTTTTCTACACTAACTTTTGAGTCAGAGCAGATTCGAGCAAAAAAGTCAGATGTTGACATTTGCTTCAAATATTTTTGTTTATATTTCTAACAATAAATTACAGAAAAGGAAGACTTTGGCCACTGATCAAGTCTCCCATAAGAAACTGGCTTTAGTT
Organism: Melanostoma scalare; assembly: GCA_949752695.1. NCBI lineage: Eukaryota > Metazoa > Arthropoda > Insecta > Diptera > Syrphidae > Melanostoma > Melanostoma scalare. Next base: position 224,060,783 of record OX456985.1, on the reverse strand, counting down.
TCCCGCTCTTGTTTTGTCACAATTAAAATTCTATTACGTTTGCGAGACATAAATAAAATAAAAAAACAAATAGGGTGGCGCAACAGAGCGAGGAGCCCCTGGGCCTAGCGCATTTCTCACAACCATGCCTTGTGAGGGAATGGAGGGGACCTACAATTTTCTGCCGGTTCCGAACGGCTTTTTGAGAAAGCAATTTTCATGGTAAGCACTTTTCGTTTAAATGAATTTACTAACGTAGGACTTGCCAATTCCTCGCGTAAGGCGATACCTACCCGTGAAAAAACATTTTTGCCTCTGCTGGTATTCGAACCTCGAACCTCTGGATTAGCAGGTGGACATGTTAACCATCACGCCACGGGTACTATGAGCAATCTTAGTTCTGTTACCAAAATAACAAAGTCTAATAACTGTTTTATAAGCTAATTTTGAGAGTATTCAACTACCATTCAAAAAATGTGGTACCAGTGGCGTGATGGTAAGCATGTCTGCCTATTAACCTAGAGGTTTGTAGTTCGAATCCCAATAACAGAGGCGAAAATGTTTTTCAACCGGTATCGCCTTCTGCAAGGAATTGGCAAGTCCTCCGTCAGTAAATTCATTTAAACGAAAAGCGCTTACCGTTCGGAACCGGCAGAAAATTGTAAGTCCCCTCACAAGGCATGGTTGTGAGAAATGCGCTGGCCCTGGGACTAGTCGCTCTGTTGCACCACCCTATTTACTTTTTTATTTTATGCTAAAAAAAAGTTATCACGAAAAAAGCAAAAAAAAATAAACTTTTTGTGCTTAAAAACACTTTTTCTAATTCACCTGCTTAAGTCGATCTAGAGACGATCTAGAATTATTTCACCACACATAAGCAAATTTAATCATGATAAATTTAACTAAATAAAAATTACAAAGGTTGTGTTTTTTTGTCTTACTTACAAAAGTCGGAATAAATATGAATTTTAACTTAAAATCTTAAAAGATATAGAGCTGGTAAAATGCATTCGCAAATTAAGGGGTCTTCCATCTTTGAACAGATAAAAAAGGTTATTAGTGAGTGCCTTTTGGCCATCAGTATAAGGCAGTGGGGTTAAGTATTAAGGATCTATCTTTGGTCTCACAGAGATTTTTTCCTTTTTTTCTTGATATCTAAGACAGTTTGAAAATTTATCTGGTTCCATGCTTTTTATCTACTTATACCTACATTTGTAAGGTCTTCGATTTAAGCATGACAACTGTAGGTACTTGCATTACAGTACAGTCTTAATAAACATTCAAATTAGAACTCATTTTTGATGAAAGGAGAAGAGATGCAGACTTAGTAACAAAGCCTTTGTCGTCCCCAGAAAATCTTTACTTTGCTAAATATATCCAACCGCCTATCTTTCAACACCAGGTGACAGTTTCTCTGAGGTTTCGTTAGTTGCAACGGCTGAAAGTGAGTAGGTAAAGGTATTCACTGCGGAGTATAATATTGAGATTGACAACGCCAAATAAAGTCTATACCTACTACGATGGTCATCGCCATCTTGACCGGGGCTCCTTCAGGAACGATAATTGTGTGTTGGTGTAGGTCTATGTGTTTTTGTGTATGTGGCTACTGCAGAATCACTCACAGCTACCAGCAGAATTGCTCCTCTACCTCGTCATAGCCGTCATTGTTCACTTCCGTCGCATCTTCTTCAGAATACGAAAGCGCCATCAGTATCTGCAACAATCACCACCGTTACCACTGTTTCCATTTCATCTCCTTTTTGACCAGCCCCACCAAGTGCTGCACTGATGAACTGCACAAGTACATAAGACTTGCCCGAGTCCGAGGAGCATTTCTGTTCATATCAATGGGACTGAGTATAAGGCTTAACCTTTGTGCAAACGAGGAGTTTTCCTTTTCGCAAGGCCCAAAGAGAAGGGGCATTGCCAACTAATGTCCAGAATAGAGATGTACGATTACGGATTGTACCCTGTTCTGGCTCTGGGACAGGGATGCAAACTGCAGCACAAATCCTGGACGATGACGACAACGTTGACGACGGTGTACACTATACATACGCCTTTTACTCTTCCTCATTTTGTATAAGTACATACAAACATACCTACAACTATGCCCAGGATGGACATAAGGAAGTCGCTGTAGCTGTACATCGTCACCTACATACATGTCTATACCTAAAGTGCTCGGTTCACATCGTATTCGTTGTCCATCGTGGCCGTGCAGCATCAGTATCCACGTTGATTATTCAGGAACACCATGCGGGAGAAGAGAACTGATCCCAATTCGAGTTTCTCCTTTTCTGCGGCACAGAGACAGGACTGACACCTTTCATGGAAGACGTGACCATCGGATCGCAGGTGAACCAGTTAGCGGAATGGTGAATAAGACGCATCGAAATTCAAAAGCTTTTTCTTATACTGAGGAGGAAGGTGGAGAAACGGGAAGTTGCCGCTACACAGCGATATCTAATGCACACTGCTTGCTGTGCTCGGACTTTGGACTACGAGTGAGTACTAAGTAGAGGTATGAGTAGAGGGATGCTGGCTGGTTGAATAAGGAAGAATGACTCTGAACTGAACGAGGATGATGCGGCATTCTGTGCAAATAGTGTTTTGTTCGTGTGCTCGGCGAACGCTGGGGAGTTAAATGGTTTTTGTTTAATACGGTCGCCTCTCTTAGTAAAACCCCCCTCGTGTTTCGAGTTGGCCAAGAATTCAAAGTCTGTGAATAGGGTAAACAGCATAATAATGGTTGGAGTGGTGTGTTCTTCAATAAAATATGCACAGGACGCATAGAGAAGATCTCCCTAGTTGCTTCGATGACCGCATCATATCTCTGCCTGGTAATAATTAAAACACGTTTGCGGCGCAAATATAAGCAATAAGTTGATGTATCTACAACCAATAATGTGAGATTATCTCAAAAGATTCACTGCAGTTCCGCATTCCATTACAATGGTTGTATAGTTGAAAGGAGCTATTCGTATATACGTTGGTAAACTGCTAAAAAGCGGAATCTAGAATTGTGTTGCAATGAGGGCATGCGAATAAAGTTCTTCCTGTCAGTGCTGCTGCCCTAGGGTTCTTTTTACATAGTTAAAAGTTCAATCAACCAGTAACGATGTTGAATTTGATACAAACTGGTGAGACTTCTGCGGGATTTCTTAAAGTTCTTTTACGCAAAAATAAACAAACATACCAAATAAGGATGTTTGCGGGTTACATGAACCTGTTCCTTGTTGTATTCAAAATATGAACAGTAAGTGGATGAATTAAATTTTTGACAGATATTTCATCAAATATTCCAAATCGAAGTAGTTATTATTTGAAAGCAATGAAAAGGGTTTGGGGAATGTTAAGTGATGATAGCTTTTTGTATGTTAATAGTTAGGGATCTTTGGAAAACAGAGTTTTGAAAGCGTTGTTTCAACTCGTTTCTATTTATTGCACATCTTGTTCTTTTACAGCTGTAAGAGTATTTCCAGTTTTTCTGCTTAGCGCTTGGGATCTGCTGGCCAGGCTCGCTGGCGCCACACTGACCTCAATAAGCAGCGGCAGGTATCCCATCTTCGACTGTTCTATGCTTGAAGGTATTTTGGTTTGCATCTCCTTTCCTTTGCGATAGTGTCTGAACTCTGTACAATGTTGGCTCCTTAACGGGGTCCTTTAGATCTCTTCTTTGAACAGGACAGCAGCAACTGCATCGATCGCGCTCTATTTTTCGGAAGATGGTATTTTTGACGCGATGACTTAAAAGGGTCTTAGTGCCTGCTGCCGACAATTTACACTCATACTTTTCTTACATTGTTCAACATTGAGGACCGTGTAAGAGTGCTGGCACACAACCACGGTATAGAGCCTATCATTCAACTTATTGAGCATTTTTCTATCACATAAGACGGCTGACGGTTAGAAAACGCTTATCACGGCAGTTTATGTAGTATCGGAGGACTTGATATTCTTCACAAAAGACGATACCTGTGGAGAACTAACCATTTTTTGTTTTTATGGACTTGAAGTTCAAGGTATGGAAATTCATGGTACTCCCACGAAAATGGGACTTCTTACAATTACGCTGTGAGCACCATCATTCGTCATAGATCCCAGATTTTTGAATTTCTCATTCAAATAAATATCTGGAATAGACAATATGTCTGGGATCAGCAATTGGGTAACACAACACCCACTTCCTTCTAAAACGTCTACAAATATGTCAAGTTTTTCCTGCGAAGATGTAAGGCTCTCGCTTATGATGTCACCGCGCTGGTTCTTTAGCATAAAATCCTTGATCTAGTCTGTGGTCAGTTTTTTATCTTCCAGTAGAGGTTTTAAGTAGAGGATTCAAAACACTTCTTCAAAGTGCACCAGCTGTAACTCCAGCTGGGTATCTTATCTCTATCACTGATTCTTTCACGATCATCCGCAGATGAGTCTCAACCATCATCTTTCGCCAACGAGTTGGATTCCGGGCGAGATTTCTCCAGTTTTGCACTCTTATTGGGTTTAGGTCTTCTTTCACTTGACTCTGCCACCTTTGTCTTCCTCTTTCGCGATTTCCTTTCAATGTGCTTTCGACAGCTCGTCGATCCGGAGTGTTGATGTCTATCGATACCCTAACCTATGTACATGTCCCAGGCAACGTAGTTTCGCGATGTCTTCACATACGGGACTACCTCGAAGTTATATCTGTCTATTGTGACGGCTCAATATCATCCAACTGACCTTTAAACTGTGTACGTCAGATTGATCAACTTCGCAAACATTGGTGGAAGACAACTTTCTCCGCCTCCTATAAGAATGAAGATGGAAATTGTCAGCCACATGATCTTAATATCTCCCGTTTTTTCCTCCAAACTCATACGGCACCTCATCTGGCTAAGCAATTTTGCTTTTTTGTAAATTTTAACTTGCTTCACTAGTTTTTTTCAACTGTGTTGTCGGGTATTTCCGTTAAGTCAGGTTCAGCTTCGGTCAGAGTGCTCTCTAGAACACTGTTCGTTCAAGGCCATCACGGTACTGTCACCACCTGGTGTGGAATTTTGTCGTCATCCACATGAAGCTGACCATGATTATCGTTAATAAACTTTGTCCTACGAATCTCCTGAGAATGTCTCTTTCCTTGAGCTGCTTTTTTGAATATGGTTGTGACCTTATTTGAGTTGTTTAATAGTAGCTCTTCAATAGCTTAAATTCATGAGCCGCCACACATTTCTTCCAGCTAGCGATACATGCCCTGCAGTTTGATTTGGAAGCGCGCCAAATATTACAAAATTACAAAAGCTGTATTTTGTTTTTATAAAGATTTCGACTTAAAATATACAAATAAATTACATTCATTCTTTTTAAACTATATCAGAAAATGCTAGAGCATTTTTAAACAACTTATTTGTTACGATTGTGATGATTAATGAACAGTTATAATAACTAGCAGGCTTTTCACAGACTTGTCGAAAGAGACCGAAGTTTGGGTAAATGGTCTAGGGCTCTAGGTATTTAAATAGAATTGAAGCACAGAAAAAGCCAAAATAATTTGCTCTTTGGATAATAGGTTAAGCTTACTAAAAGGTTCGGAAATCCTACAAATATGGCTGAAGAAAAGTAAAACGGAAGCTCCAAAATGTTGTTTAAAAAAAAAGAGGTAAATAGAGTCGAGCATACTTATCCAATAATGAGATTCGAGGGCAGTACCTACTTAGCCTACAAAAGAAAAACGAAAATTTTGGAAAAGTGTTGATTTATTTTTCAACATAATCTCCTTTTAGTTCGATACAGTTGACCCAGCGATGCTCCAACTTCTTTAACCCATCTGAAAAATACGTTTTCTCGAGTTCCGCAAAGTAGGCCTCGGTGGCGGTGATGACCTCCTCATTCGACACAAATTTCTGCCCGACAAGTGATTTTTTCAAGTTTGGAAATAAAAAGAAGTCGCACGGGCCAAATCTGGAGAATCAGTGGATGGGGCAATAGTTCATAATCCAACTCGACCGATTTAGCCGCGGCGATGGTGGAGGTGTGAATCGGTGCGTTGTCGTGGTGGAAGAGCACTTTTTTCTTCGCAAAATGGGGCCGTTTTTTCTGCAATTCAGCGTCCAATCGGCCCAATAATAATTCGGCATAGTACTGTCCTGTGATCTTTTTACCCTTCTCCATCAGGTAGTCGATGTAGATCACACCTTGTGAATCCCAGAAAACGGTGGCCATCAGCTTTCCGGCCGATGGGACAGTTAAGGCCTTCTTCGGAGCACGTTCGCTGGGTAAAGTCCACTGTTTCGACTGCTTCTTGGTCTTTGGTGTATACCAGTGGATCCATGTTTCGTCGACGGTCACGAAACGACGCAGAAACTCGCTTAAACAGCGTCAAACACAGCTCTGAAGTGATCACACGGTTGCGTTTGACAGCTTTCTCATGCCCAAAATTTCATGCAGGATATGACCCACGCGGTCTTTCGAGATGCCTACTATCTCAGCTATCTCTCTCGCGCACCTTCAAACAGCGGTCTGCCAATACGACATCCCGATATCCATGAATTCTTTAATTTTTTGGTTTTGATGAGCTGGTTATTCAACTTCAAAGCGAAACTGAAACAGAAATACGCTCGAATGTCCTAGCTTGTTTATGGAATTTTCATTTATAGTTTCAAGAAATAACAAATTTTTTAGTTAGGTACTGGAAAAAAAATATTTACCACCATTGATTGACTACAGATGATCACGATAAAACAGATTATTGAAGTTAGGCTCGTTTCAGTGTATTTTTTTTACCAATAAACGGTGATACACTGCTCACAGTAATAGGCCAGTCAACATGTCTTAACAATTACAAATCGTATTCCTTCAAAGAAGTAATAAATTGTTTCCTATTCAAACTCAAGCCAATTAAACGTGTTAATAAAAACAAACAAATTTCCCAATCACAGTCACTGATGTCAATATCTAATTTTCCACAATCATCACTTCATCATCATCTACTAATTCGTTTAATATTCACACTCCAGAGATAATCACCATCAGAGGCATAAACAGAGACCGAAACACACACAATTCATGATATGCTCGTATGCCAGGAATTCCATTAATTCGAACAGCAATCGCAATTCGCAAGCATCACAAATCCTTTTCTTGACTTTTTTTTAAATGTATAATATATGTATTATTTGAAAATGTAATTTTCATATACTTTAACCGAACATGGGTACTGTTTCACCTCCCCCTTTCATTACCAGACCTCTAGCTATGCGAGTTTTGTCCTTGTACTTGTGATCAACCCCCTTTTTCGTGTTCACCCCCATGTTAGTATCTAAAACAAGTTTTTCCAAAATAATATTTACCCAAAGTCGTACATTATCGCGTATAACGTATCTCTGTTTGAAAATAGTTTTTAGCTACCGCCATTTATATGGAAACTTTTGCGTGACATTATCTCAAAGAGGCCTATTAAACTATGTGCGATGACGACGGGGACAACGGTTCGTGTATTAAAATCTAAGTCCATCGCAGATCATCAAAATGATGAGATTCAAGCGTCCACATTTATAATGAAAATGCCTCCAGCTAAAATTTTGAGTGTATGACTGTATAAGCCAGCCATATCTATCCCTCTCGAAGTGGTATCCGGCTCATTTGGTAATTTAAACTACCCCCACGCATTTCAAAGGGTGTTTCGTAAAAAGTGACTATAGAAAAAAAAATATACTCTGACTAAAATGAGTGTTGTAATAAGTTGTCCAGTTGAAAGACATTTATTCTAACAGAGCTTATTTAGATGGCAGCTCCACAAATGACACAGGCTTTACATGTTCAATGAGTTTAAGACAGCAAAGCTTACACAGACTTGGTTGTAAACGAAACACCCTGTTCTAGTCGCCATAATAGACCAGCGTCACAAAAGCCCCCCACACACTCCTCATCACATTTAAAGAGACATCTTAGGACATTGACGAGTGGAGTGGGGCAATCTCAGAGTGCCTCAATGACACCGCAACCAAAAAAGAAATGGATATTGTCAAAATCCTTTCCATTTGCACAATAACGGGAGTCAAAGCAAAACCAGGGGCGGCACGGCGAATCACACAGAAAATGACCCAACTCATTTGTGACAAAGGAAAGTCGCTCATTGTCGTTGTCGTCGACATCGTCCCGGAGCAACAATTTCATATTTATGGCCATTTTCGTGTACGGGTTATCACCATCCACTACCACTAAAATTCAACCACCCTGCTACTTGGCTTGGCCAAGTGGTTCACTATAATATAGCCCTCTTGTCCCATCGCAGTAGTTCTCAACATAGTGTGATGCCATTAATAACATAACCTGGGCATCGTATCAACCTTTGAATGTACCATCAAAATGTGTCTGTAAGTGTGTATGTGTGATAAAAATGTGTGAGTGTTAAGATTTTACTGGCAAGGGTAGCGACCGATGAGGGAGAGATTAGTTAAAAGTTTGTAATCTGACAAAAGTCTATTTTTGCAAAGTGAGTAAAAGTCTCCGAAATTAAGGCCATTATCCCTTATGAGTAACGCAGTCAGCCTTTTTGACTACATGTGTATTTTTCGTCGTCCTTACAAATGCTTGTATAGTTTTGAATATACGCACATGAATATTTGGTGGAAAGATAGTCGAATAAGTAAAAGTAGTGGAAGAGCTTGTGATATGCTTCAAACTTAATATGAAAAAGAAATCGTTGAGCCGTAGGAAAACTTTATCAGTTGAAATATCAACTGCAAGTGGTATGTCAGATACTTAAACATGTGGGTTTTGTGGAAAGGCCTACGTTTACTTAAGAGTGAAAGGATGTCAAATACCTATAAAGGCGGCAAATGATTTGAATATGAAGTCATATGGAGAAGTTTCAATCTTTTGCATGAGAGTGAAGTTTTGATTTGATGAAAATGCGTACTCGAAACATGTGGGTCGAGATTGGGACTAAGTCAACAGGTGCTTAAAATTTTTCGATTTTCCATTAATGTCAAGCTTTCGTAGGACACAAAATAAAACTACTATAAAAATGAAGGAAACAATTTAAAAATACATACATACATACTTTTGAATAAGTGAATTTTTAATCGTGTAACGCTCCATGGAAAGTTTGCATCGATTTCATTGACATTCTCAAAACCTTACCCTTCTCCTCAAATTTAGATCTACTCAAAATAATACTCATAAAATATTTTACTTGTTTACGCAAAATTGACCCGACTGTTACGATCCCTTAGTCGATCATTTGTGGCGCGGAGTTCTCAACTTTGTTGAAAAGGGACAAATGCTATTTCCAGAAATTTGTAATGGAGACTGACTTTATAAAAATATGTTCAGCACAGTTCAATGTTCGTCTTTGCGAGGAATCGCTTTCAAACCTTTGAAACTGAATCATTTTTTATGAAAAAATGTACAACATAAAAAAAAATACCATCCTATAAATTTTAATTTGCTTATACTTTTGTGTTAGATTTTTTGTCGAAACCCGCCTTCTTTTCGATTTATATTTTTTTTTAAATCTCAGTCTATACAAAAATTGTCAGAGTATTACTTTGTAAAACAATGAAAAAAATTGAAGGTAAACTTGGCTTACTCCAAGTTGAGTTGGATTTCTAACAGGCAACGATTCAAACGCAGTCCTTCTTGAATGAAGTAGCACTGGAGGTTAATATGGGCTCTTCATTGTATGTAGTTGGAGATCATTTGGAAGAGAAGATGAACTAGCTGATCTGCATCATATGGTCGTATTGGATCGTTTGCCCGATCCTGGAAAAGGAAGACTCTCACGATTGCTTCAATTATTGAGAAATAACCTTCCTTAACGTTGCATCCCTTGCCTTATCTCGTCTAATGTGAACGTATGAAAATCTCCACGTGAGCAAATTTTCACAACACGTCGATCTTGAAGCAATCCTGCGGAAATACAATATGTATCGATATTCCCCATCCTTTTATCGGCGCGCATATAACAGTATTCATCCACCACTGAAAAACTCGACTGAGAGCCTACGCTGTTCAGTCACGGTCGTAACGAATGTATCCAGACCTTCGATATCGAAAACTGCTTTCGACAAGGCGACAAACTGTTATACAATTTCTTTAACATCATTGGGCAGATGAAATTGACGTAATGGGAAGAATCAAGCGTGATGTGATAGGTGCTTTTGCGAGCATCGAAACAGAAGCAGAAAAATTGAGTTTGATTGTTAATGAGGGCAAAACGAAGTATTTGTTGTCAACAAACAAGGACAGAGCACATCGGCGAATTGGACAAAACGTTACAATAGATATACATAACTTCGAGGTAGTAAATGAATTCGTCTAGCTAGGATCCGCTATTGACACGCAAAACAGCATCAGTGCGGAAAACAAACGGTGAATAACTCTTGCCAACCGTTGCTTCTTTGGTTTAAGAAGGCAATTAAGAAACAAAACCCTATCTAAAAAAAACCAAGGTCACCTTTATCATCCCAGACCTGCTTTTCGGTGTGGAAGCGTGGACCATATCGAAAGCGAATGATTGGTTGTTTCGAAAGAAAAGTACTCCGAATAATCGTTGGTCCCGTATATGAAGACAATTTGTGGAGAAGACCAACGACAAGCTATAGGAGCTGTACTGCAAACTGCTTTCGAAAGCACATTATACAGGAAAGAGGAGGGAAAAACCATTATCAAATGGAAGAAGACCTCAACCGACTTAGAGTGTTAAACTGGAGAGAGCTCGCATGAAATCGAAGACGTTATCGAAAGATGTTGGTAGAGGGTCAGGAATACCCTGAACTGTAATGCACATCTAAGTAAGTAAGTAAATAAGTAATCGATGCTGCTGTGGGCCTGGAATTGCGTTGAGAAAGAAAACCCTCTCTCTTTAAACCAAGGTAGACTTTAGATAGACCCTGATCATTTCAGTCCTATAATTCAACTCATGAGCGTTCGTCTGCTTTAAAACTAAGTAGAAACAATGTAAAAATGCTAGCCGGGTTCTTAACCGGACACTGCAGACTAAGAAAACACCTAAAAGTACTAGGCTTAGAGAGCGACGAGCAAAGCAAATAATGCAACGAACAGGCTGACCACCTCTTAGGTGACTGCGAAGCTCTAATACACCAAAGGAAGAAGTACCTAGGATCCTACTACGTAGAGGAGAAGGAGACTCCTAAGCGTAACCCAGATACTAAGTTTCATCAGAGGGACTGATCTGGATGAAGTACTTTAATTAAGGAATACCACTTAAGAAGTAGGGGGTACAACAGATCTAAAAAGGTCGAGGTGCAATACAAAACCCCAATTATTCGTTCATTCATTCATTCGTCTGCTTCGGGTATAGTCCATCTGGGGGGATTATACAGCAATTGGTCTTTTTGAAATAAAAATACTTCGAGTGACCTTTAGCCCTGTTTGTGAAGCCGATGTTTGGAAGAGAAAATTTAAAAATGAACTTGAACTGCGTGACATGATTACTGCTAGCAGGCGTGAAGTCGCGGAAAAGAAAACTTTGTTATATGTATATAAGTAAAAAAATGAGCAAACAGCATGAAAGGCACCTAAACCAACTTGAAGAAATTGTTTAGGAAAACTATAGGCTTAGGCCAAAATCGGCCAACAACTGTAGTGACCACAAGTAAGTCAGGGTGGTTTTTATACCTAAAGCCGGAAAAAGCTCCCATGTAAATCCAAAAGATTTAAGACCTATTAGTCTATCATCCTTCCTCCTTAAAACACTGGAAAGAATGATTGATGTATGTCAAGACAAGAAATTAAACCTAGTCTGATCTCAACGGCGCAACATGCCTATACAAAAGGTAAATCAGTGGAAACTGCACTCCACTCTCTGGTTTGCACCATTGAAAAATTCCTGCACTACAAAGAATACTCTCTCGTCGCATTCCTAGACATAGAGGGTGCATTTAATAATGTTAAAAATTCAGCAATCACTAATGCTCTTGATGGGCTGCTCATAGAGGAACACATCAAAAACATGATAACAACAATGCTCAACAGCAGAATCATTAGCTCCGAAATGGGGAACTACAAAACAAGCAGAATGGCCAATAGAGGAACCCCGCAGGGAGGAGTTTTATCTCCCCTACTGTGGAACCTGGTCGTTAACAAATTGTTAATCGACCTAGAGGACGAAGGTTTCAAAACTATAGCCTATGCCGATGATGTAGCAATTGCCGTTTCAGGCAAGCACCCACAAACCCTAGCTGAGCTGCTACAAACAGCACTTAACAAGCTTAACAATTGGGCTGCAGATTGTGGTCTGAACATCAATCCACACAAAACGGAATTAGTTCTCTTTACGAGGAAATACAAAATTCCGGACTTCAGACCCCCAACTATTAAAGGGGTAACTCTCACACTGTCAAATCAGGCTAAATATCTAGGTCTCATTTTTGACAAAAAACTGACCTGGAAAACCAATATTGAGGAAAGAGTAAATAAAGCCAACGTTGCACTCTTCTCCTGTAAAAAAGCCATTGGCGGGAAATGGGGTTTCTCCCCCCAAATCACCCATTGGCTGTTTACATCGGTTATTAGACCGATACTCACATACGGGGTGATAGTCTGGTGGACAGCACTAGACAAGATGATCAACTACAACAAGTTGGCCAAAGTTCAAAGAACGGCTAGTCTGTGTATTAGTGGCGCACCACTGAGGACAACCCCATCGGACGCCCTCAATGTACTACTAGATCTCACACCGCTAGATATCTTCAGCAAACAAGTCGCAGCTAGCTCAGCTACTCGACTCAGAGCTACATCACAGTGGACCAATAATCAAATCGGCCACACTACCATTCTAGATAACTTTAGATTCTTACCGAATCGATCCGACTACACCACCCCCAAGTTGGTGTTTGACAATAATTTCCAAGTAACCATACCTTCAAGAGAAGCTTGGGAAAATGGCGCTCTTTTGGAAAATGAAGCAATACACTTCTACACCGATGGTTCAAAAACCAGCGAAGGTGTGGGAAGTGGAATCTACTCACAAAAACTGAATCTCAGTCTTTTCTTCCGCCTACCCGATCATTGTAGTGTGTTCCAAGCGGAAATTCTGGCGATTAAGGAGGTGCTGTCTTGGCTCAAAGAAAACGTCATATCCTCCACGGATATTCGGATCTTCTCAGACAGCCAAGCTGCCCTTAAATCTCTTGCCTCTGTCTCTACAAAATCCATCACGGTCCAAAATTGTCAGATGTCTCTGAGGGAGATGTCAAATCAGTTTAACATTCACCTTTCATGGGTGCCTGGGCACAGGGACATACCAGGCAACTGTATGGCAGACGAACTAGCCAAAAAGGGCACGACCACTTCCCTACGCTCAGAATGGAACAACATAGGTGTACCTATCGCTACATGTAAACTCCTACTTAGACAAGACGCTTCAAGGATAACAAACACTAGATGGACTGAGAGTAACAACTGCCTTGCAACCAAAAAAGTTTGGCCGTGTGTAGACTCAAAACGCTCGAAGAGTTTGTTGGCCCTGAACCGTCTGTATCTAGGTTCTACCATAGGTGTTCTTACGTGACACTGTCTAATAGGGAGACACGCCAAAAGACTTGTGTTTTCCAATGATTTCTGCAGAAGCTGCATGGACGAGGAGGAGGAAGAAACCGTTCAACACCTTCTTTGCTCATGCCCTGCACTACTTCATAGGAGGAAAACTCATCTCGGTGAATTCTTCTTCGATGATACTAGCGACCTAGCTTACATAGACCCTAAAAGTCTTTCAAAATACATTAAAAGTTCCACGTGGTTCGACTAGCAGGTGATTAACCGGCTAGTCCCGTAATGGAAGATTAATAAGTGATCAACTCGTTAATCTTACATCGGGTTTCTGAGATCAGTAGGTGATTAACTTGCTGATCTCTGTGGTATCACAATGGGCCCTTGCGGCCTAAGTGTGTCAGGCAATGTACTCATTGACTGACAGCCACTTCCACCTAACCTAACCTAACTAGTAAGTCATTAAGTAATGTTAATGCAGTGTAATGTGTAACTAGTAACTGATACATAAGGCATATAAATTGTTCAAATCTAATTTGAAGAACTTGGTTCTGTGGACTCTCCGTGACACGCACAGCGCATTTTCTTCATTTCATGGTTGAAATAATCTTCCCTAAAGAGCATTTAATTCGAGTGACCTCAACAATTGCACGTTTTCGCACCAAGTTTACTCTAAATGGTAATAAGTATTCATCAACGCAGTCTTCACGTCGTATTGTGCATAAAATAGATATAAAACTTTGTTGCTGTAGAGCGCAGCATCGAAGAAGAAGCCAAATAAAATAAGTCCATTCATCATGGTGCACAAAAGTTACATCTGTTTCTGTGTCCATCCATTTTATTGAAAATGTTGAGGAAGGAAATAGCAAACCAAAATTTACAAAATCCAACATGTGCCAGAATTGAAGCCGCACGAATACTGGCCGTGCCGTGCATTCAGTGCGATAATGCTTCTACGCCGGCCACCGCTCATTATTGGTTTCATGCAAACCATGCCGGCCAAAAGGCAACAGTCAGTGGAAATCGTTATAGAGCCACGATCAATGACATTTTCGTTCCTAAATTGAATTACTCTGATGTTGGGAAGAAGTTGTTACAACAAGACTGTTGACGTCTTGGACCTGTGCATTTTCTGCCAAGATGATGACATTTACAACTACTACAATTTCTTCTGTAAGGCTTTCTGCATCGCTAAAGCACGGGTCACCCAGAGCTGTTTGGCAGCCGCTTCTTACCAGCGGCTCGTAGTAGCAGAAGCAGGCAGCGGCAGGCAGCCCGGTCGCACAATCGGTTGCTACCCGCCAGCTTCTCTCAGCAGACAGCTACAAAAAACCATACAAAAATTGCTTTTGAACTTTTTTTCTAAATTTTAAACCTATTTATGATATTTGACACAAATTTTAATAAAAAAAATTATCGATCGCTGCTAGCAACCAAAAGTAGAGCATGATGTTCAATTTTGCCACCGCTGCTAATTACTCGCCTGCTGGCAGCGAGTGTGGTGAATTTCGTAATCATACAAAGCTGTCAAGCGGTTGGCAGAAGCGGCTAATCGATTCTTTCTAGCAGCCGTATATAAATAAATAATTAAATAGGGTGTCGCAACAGAACGAGGAGCTCCAGGGCCTAGCGCATTTCTCACAGCCATGCCTTGTAGTAGAATGGAGGGGACCTACAATTTTCTGCCGGTTCCGAACGGCTAATCGGGAAAGCGCTTTTCATGGCAATGAATTTCCACGCGAAAGGCGATACCCCTGTAAAAACATTTTTGCCTCTGTTGGGATTCGACCCACGACCTCTGGATTAGCAGGCAGACATGCAAACCATCACGCCACGGGTACCGCATGTGACCCGTGCTTAAGTCAGAATTGGTTGAAGACCGTATAAAATTGTAGTTGTCACATTGAAATTGAATTTTTTAATTGACCTTTCATAATTCAATTTTATTGATTGAAATTACGGGCACTCAATTTACAATCGAAGCCGAGAACGTACCCCATAGGCGGATCACTAATGTGAAACGGACCAGTGACAGAGATGTGACATGTGAGCTCTTAATGGTCACAATGTCATCAAAGGTGAAGAAGAAGAACAACAACTACAGTCAATGTGGTTCTGAGAAGGACGAAATCCATGATTTGAATAGATTCCCTTTGACTTGGTAAAACTAAAACAAGAGTCTTAAACACCTACTTTGAGATCCAAAAAATTAGTGGAAGTTGGGCAAATCATATTTGATTTGTTTGCACTAAAATATTTTTTTCGAAATGTGATGAAATTATAATATTAGCTTCAAGAGTTAAGTTTTTCTGGTTGGCTACAATGGTTGATAATGGGGCCAAAAACTTCATCTGTCAAAATGAAAAGTTTTCAGGATACTCTGCCATTTTGTCATAGAACGAACAAACGAGCAAATTGTTGAATTTTGTTATTGAAATTCGTGTTCTATGAAAGATGTTAATCGTTTGTTAGAACCATATTATGATCGTCATAATCGGCCAATGGTGAGCGATGTCGAGCCATGATACGCGGCTTTTTTTGACGGGTTGATTGACATGTGGACTCATCAAGAGATTGCCACATGCCACACAGCTGGTGAAACAATGAACATGTTGAAGGATTAATTTAAGATTAAAGCCTAACTGGATAACATAATGCACGTAATTGGTAGAATACGTCCTGAAATGCTCGAAAAAGCGACACAAAATTCACCTTCCGAATGGACTATTTGAATATTCGAGTGTTTTAACATATTCGATTAAAAGAAAACTACGCTTAAGAAGTACTCCTTTATTACCACCAACATCAAAAACCGCTTGAGGCTAAAAAAAACCTTCAAACTGAATTGCACCAAAATTAAAATTTTGTCGTGGTATTGAAAACTCCTTAAAAAAGTCTTTTGGATGAAAAAACATCTTACTCAATTCGGATGTACGTCTGTCTACGTCAATGGGAAGAAATAAAAGTCCCTTTGTGCTTACTCATTTCGTATGCTAGGCTGGAGTCCCATCTCAGAATTTCTTGCTATGAAAATTTTGTTGAGATTATCCAAAAACCTGTTTAAAACAAAACCTCTTCTCCAGGCCCACCTAATTCCCTTCAATCAATTTTTCTTCTTTAGCTTTAAATGCCCTCTAAATTGTTGCACATGCCTTTTTCCTTTAAAAGGATCGTCTTTGCATTTTCCAACTTTTTTTTTT
Organism: Melanostoma scalare; assembly: GCA_949752695.1. Lineage (NCBI taxonomy): Eukaryota > Metazoa > Arthropoda > Insecta > Diptera > Syrphidae > Melanostoma > Melanostoma scalare. The sequence goes on along the minus strand of OX456985.1, from coordinate 224,044,110 downwards.
CATCTACATACCATCACATCATGTGTGAGACCAAAAACAAATATTTACCCGAACAAAGATTATTATGAAAACTTTTCCTCCCCAGGTAGGGACTGAAGTGCAGGACGTACAATAATGTTGTACTCCTTTTTTTGCAATGGTTAAAAATTCCAAATCAGATAGTCCGGGACAGTAATTAATGATTCACTAATTATTTAGGATTACGCAGGATAAAAATTGTATGACAGAAAGGAGAACAAACAAGGAAACTCCTCAGTGGAATTTTCACTTCACTGAGGTTCTGTGATTAATGACTGTTGAAATGTGAAAACAAGATCGTGAAACAGATATGTCAGAAATTGTAACAATTCAAAACGGAGAATGAGGGATCATCGCAATCGCAAGGATCGCGGACAGTTTTGGGTGCATTTGCATTTGAATTCCCATGTAGGAAGGGGCGCCACTCGGTATTTTCTATAATTCCAAACGGACAACCCTTTGAATGATGCAAATTCAAAATACCTTTACTTCGCTTCGCGTCCTCATTTAATGTATGTGTACATTCGTATGCGTACATGTAAACCGCTAAGAAGATTAATTGTTATATTATTAGCCGCAGTGGTGGCATTGGCATGGGTTTGTTTGCATTCCGCGACGGATGCCATTTCTATGTTGATTTTTCAGCTTTTCTTTATTGTTTTCTTCCCCGAGTTCTTGTCTGCCATTGTGTGAGCCCAGTATAGTCTTTCTACTGCTTTCGCTCTGCTGCTGCTCAGACTAAAGGGAGACAATCCTTTTTTGGGATAATTAATCAAATTCTGCATTCCGCGCCTTCCGCAAGGGACAAGAGCGGAAGGAATTAAGAAAACGATAAAAACTGAAATCTACCGTAGGTTGGTATGAGCGATTGGGTAACATTTTGGGATTTAATGAAGGGTTTTAGCGGTGCTGCAGTGTGTATTTAGTCGGAATCCATGCAGGAGGTGCTCTGCACTAAACAGTATTGCCATCGCAGCCTTTTTGATTACCGATTGAATTGTGTGTTGCAACTGGACGGCACATGGTAAAACCAAAATCAAAGCTTGTGTCTTATCGAAGTAACGTCGCACCTCCGGTGGAATATCGACGCAATTGCAATTTTTTCTGAAATTGAGTTAAGAACGACATAATGTCCAAAATTAAAAGTTTTATACGTGGTAAAATCGGCGTGATTGTATCTTTGCTAGGGCCCAAAAGGGGCAATTTTTTTTTTGACACCAAAGATAAATCTATAAAACTTTTCGGAGCAATAAAGTCGCAATAGTTAATTGCGCGCGTAACATACGAAAGGTCAGAAAAAAAGAGTGTATATCTTAGTACAACAATGACATAACTGCACTTTGCGTCGTTGTTGCAAGCAAACTTTAAACGTGATTACTCAACATTTAAGAAAATTGCATTTACGTCGTTATTCCACCGGAGGTGCGACGTGTTTTCTGCATTCTCTGCTGTGGCAAGCTCAAATATATCGAATAAAAAGTTCACTTTTAAATTGATTTCAAACCAACTTACAATAAAGTGGCTACGAAGGGTAAACGGTATACTTTTGCCTGTTTACAAAACACTACGTTGCTAAAATTGACACTAGTTTTACTTTGTGAACTATGAGAAGTAAAGCAGAAATCAAAACATTTTTAAAATTTTGCAAACACATCAGATAACTTAAAGCAAAATAAAATTTTCACTCTGCCAAATATTTCATCAAAAAAAAACTGACTTCTGGCATCGCTGCTTCTTTTTGCCCCCAAGCTAGAGAGTATGCAATTTCTCATGATTTTTTGTCCTTTTTTTCGTGAATTTGAGGCAGAAAAATTTTAATTAGATTCCCAGATGTGGTTTACTGTGCTCGCTGCGCTACTGTTTGCCACGACAAATGTGGCGGTCTGGCCAGTACCTATAGTGTGCCTGGTTGTCTGCGCTGCTAAAATAGTCGTGAGCATTGGTAACTAAATGGTGCTTAATTACTCTTGGCTTGATATAATGGGTTGGTGGCAGAGTGAGCCTCGCTGCGCTGCATTTCTATACCAATTACGCGGATTGCGAGGTTGAATTTGGATTATTTTAACTCAAACTCCATGCACATTGCCTCTTTGCCTTTAACCTTATGACTAGTGCCAATATAATTTTGGTCAAATGCTGGAATGGTTGTCTCTCTGAAGTTGGTATTTCCATATTAGTGAGTTTAGTACCTATTATACCTACGTAAGTTAACATTGGATACGGGAAGGGAAAGCTCTTTTGATATTTTTGGAATTCGCATTAATTAAATTAGCTGTGTAATTGTTGAAAGGAGGGAGATTGAGTTATATGTATGTACCTCGTAATGGCATTTATTTGGCATTGGTATTAATACCGTTGTTTGATTCTTTGTACCGGCGGCGGGACTTCAAATTGACGTGCTCAACCTGAGGAATGTTTAATGTCTTAATGAGCTCGACGTTCGTTAGGAAAACGATTTGAACTTTGCTAGTCGCTTGGTTTTTTAGTCAAATCATTTGTACACATAAGTGGGTGTAAAGAAAGGTGGGAAAGTACCTACCTATCCTTTTTTGAAGTAGATATGCACCTTTTTTGTTTGAATGAAAACACAGATTTTTAAGAGCTGTGTTTTCTTTAATCAAAATTGCGCTTGAGGGAGCTACAAGGCAGTCGTCTAGAAATTGCTATTGCCAGGCTTCTCTTTGTTTGGTTAAAAATAGCTTTTTTTAAAGAATATTACAATATGAGGTTTGATTCTGAATATCCTGCTGTTTTAACATGTGTCATTATTCATGATCCCAGCTGTCACTGCTTGGCAAGTGGCAAGCAATAAAATGAGGATTGTCACTTTGACACGGCATTGTTTTAATTCAGTACCAAAATAATAAAAACTTCCTTATCACAGTTCGCAAAACTAAAGCATTTTTGGTTCACGGTTCAACTTCCTGACCTGCAGCTATGAAACGACGGAGAAATTTGAGCTTTTGGGAAAAAATCTGCGATGTGAAGAAGAAAATTCGTTCACGTCGATCAAGAACAGCTGAGAATAATTCTGTTGCAGCCTGCAGCCCATAGTTACTTACTTTTCAGAGTGGTCGCAGTCCTGACACAATTATCAGCCATCCAGAAAAACGCTGGTTTTTATATTTTTCGTCAATCTTTAGAATTGGGCATTCTTCAATGACAGTACGTAGAATTTTGGGTAAAGACTTTGGTCTTAAAGTTCAGTTGACAAAAGAAATCAGGCCTAAGACGTCGTGTTTTTGGTGATTGGAATTGGATCTTAGAAGTGTGTAAAAATGAAACCGAATTTCGTTTAAAAATGATTTTGATCGATGACGTCAATTTTCACCTCGGATGCTACGTTTACCGCATAGAAGCATATGAGGTATTGCTGAAACCCCTCTTCCTCTTGTGGCTGTTTGGGGAAGTTCTTGGTCTGGATAAGTGAATCTTACTCTTAAAAACGGCGAAGCAAATGATACTGTAAACGTGCTATGGAATGATGATAAATGATTTCGTGTGGCTGGACAAGGAAGATATTTATGTGAATATCGATGGTTTATTTTCAACTGGCGCAGCGCTACGTTCTACAAAGTTGCTCTTTTACTTGAAATACTTCTTGAACGAGTGATAATTGGGAGAGCGATTACAATTGGCCACGGAGATCTTGTGATTTGACATCTTCGGATTTTCTTCTTTAAAGCTTTCTAAAAAACAGAGTCTGCCAATGAACCACTGCCGATTGTTTGAATTCGTAAAGTTATAGACGACACAGAGCGAAATAGTGAAGGAAAATTGTGTGTCCTCAAAAAAATAGTATACATATTTGTATTTTATTAAAACTTACTTTTTACGGGTCGGGAAACAATTGGCATTTTTTTAATAATTTAGTGTTTACTATCCGTTTCAAATAATTTTTAAAAGTAGTTTAAATCACAACCTCCTTAAAAAATTACAAAACTCGAAACTACAAACTTCGTCCTTTTCAAATCTAGCTAGGTCTGGATGTGGATTCAGTTTGTTAAAGTGTGACCAAATTAAATATAATTAAATAGAGTGGCGCAACAGAATGTTGTGGGGTTGTCCCGGGACCTAGCGAATTTCTCGCAATCATGCCCTGTGAGGGAATGGAGGAGACATATTCAACTTTCTGCCTATTCCGAAAGACTAATCGAGAAAGCGCTTTCCAGGGCAATGAATTTACCATCGAAGGAGTTGCCAATTCTTCGCGAAAGGGAATACACGTGCAAAAACATTTTTGCTTCTATTCGAATTCGAACTACAACTCCCGCGCAACAAACAAAAATGCTGACCATCACGCCACGGGTACCACAATCTACCTAAGTCCGGATGTCATTTTGGAATTTGGAATTTTGGAATTCGTAAGAATTTGAATGAAAGTTATCTGCTTCCTACTTTTACAACTTTTAATAGTTCAACCTTATCTAAGGACGTCTTCATAGTCGCTTGACAGAACTTTTTTGAATTACTTAGTTATCTTACAGGATTAAAGTTTAATTTGTTTCCATTTTCATCCGTGTGTTTCCACTTTGAATATTTTTGCGAAAAATCGGTTGAATTATTTTATAAATTATTGCTGTTTTTTGTCATAACGTTTGGATTCATTTTCTATTTCAGTTTCATTTAAGTGTTTTCTCTTCTGATACCTCAAAGTTCTTTTTTTTAATAGACGCCATATATAACATAATATAATATAACTATAACATCAATCTTGCTTGTTTGTTTATTTATTTCATCAATTGAGCCGTTCACAATTGTACAATTAGTTGGACAGACTTTGGCTTGAACGACCAATGCTTGACAATGTGAACCCTCAGACGACCAACTTGTTAGATGATTTTCAAATATTTTTGAAAACTTTGAAGTTGGATGGGGCGGAGGAACATATGACATAAAGTTGGATGACAAGTTTGATAGTTTGAACGCAAACTACATCCGACTATCCAACATCTGTCAAACGAAGTCTGTGCAACTAATTGTATAGTGTGTAATCGGATATTCGAGTTATAGCTCTTACAGACTAAGAGATTTACAAATTTTATGTAAAGTGCGTACAAGAAAAATATAAATTTAAAATGTTTACAAAATTTACTCTACTACGAGTATAATGAAATTTAAAATCAAAATCAATTATTATAATTAGGGTTGCAAACGATACATCGATGTTTTCAAAAAATCATAGTCATAGGCATCGATTTTGACATCGATGTTTTGAAAAACGATCGCCGATAGCTACATCGAAGGACGAAGGCAAAACTGAAAACATCGTCAAAAACATCGGCATCGCACATTCATTTCCTTGAACATTCCCTACATGTGTAAAGTGTAATTCTTAAACAAAAAAGTTTTTCGATCACTGAATTGCAACAACAATCTACCCACAATGTAATCCGATGTTAGTCGGAGACCATCGATGTTTTCCAACATCGATGTTTTTTACAACGATGTTGCACCCTAATTATAATACGATTTATTTATAGTTTTCAAAAAACTTTTTCAGCTTTTTCCATCAACTTATAACGGAAGGTGTTCTAAAGCTTTGGTTTTGGGTTCGCAGTTTTGTCTGAAACAAAACTTTTGTTGAATTTATTGTTTAACACGATTGGCAGTTTTAAGATCGAAGAAATTAAGTAGTTTGAGATGCAAAAAAATATTGTTTTCAATAATTTCATTAATAAATTACCCAAATTTCATCAAACTATGAAAAGTTATAACCACAAAGTCAAATCAGATGTTTTTCTAGTTTCTAGGCCTAGTTCATGTCTTATGCATATTATGGTTATGGTTTTAGTATTTCTACTCGTATATTAAAATACAATTAAGGGTACTATACGGATACATCGTGAAAGCCACCATTTCAAAATTTACAGAAACCGGGTACGTCTGTGAGTATTTGGAGGCTTATTATTTAGGTAACTGTTGGAATGTGTTTATAAATACGAAGTTAGCTATGGCTTCTCCATCTCTTTAGACTGTCTAGCTGGACAGCAGTCCAAGAGGGTACGGTTGTATGTATTTAAAATCGGTGGATTCCTCGACAAGTACTCAAACGATCTTGATGACACAGGTCTTCGAAAAAAAAAACAATCCACAAAGAGTTGTTGATGGAAGTTACACAACTATAATAACAAAGCAATAGACTAATTGTTGGTCAAATACAATTTTCTAAGATGAATTCCACAAATCGAAATTATATATAAAAGGGTCATTCCACGCTCCACGGTAACACCCGAAACGAACACTCTTCGACTCATAAAATTGTTAATCCTTATGCTGATATTTTTGCGTTTTAATTTTTTTTTTATTTTCTACGTATTAAGTTGCTTTATCTCAATTGTTAGATTTGAAGATTTTAGCAAAAGGATAAACAATTTTATGATAAACAATTTTATGAGTCAAAAAGTGTTCGTTTCGGTTGTTACAGTGGAATGACCCAAAACGTTAACAAAAACAAATCATATGAGTAATATGATTAATAAAATACAGAATTCTAAAACAAACGATTTGGTCGTGGTTTTCTTCATCGGAGATTTCAATAATATTTTTGGTATAATAAACCAAGCCAAAAACAGAATTGATAGAAGGATTTTTTTTCGATTTCAACGTTTTGACAGAAAAAATGTGACCGTTCTCTTTAGGATATCCTGTAAGAAATTTTTTTCCACGCGGATGATCCTTTTCCGAGGGGTCGCCGTTGTTGATGTCACAAACGCGGAGTTTGAATGTTTTTTTCGAGAAAATCTCAGAAACTATTTATTAAATTTCGGTCTTCAAGACTGTTATCAAAAAAAAAAAATGTGGAGAATAGGCTGTTTTTCCACATTGTAGGCCATGTGCCATCTTCTCAGCTCAACAACAATCAGTTTTTCATAAATTTTTATTTGATGATTAGAATTGCTTTCTTAAGTGGTATTCCATTCTCTCTTCACTCTTTGTAAGCGCAACCTCGGAATTTTTAATATATTTGTCCTTTTATTAAAACAAGATTACAAACAAAGAAGTATTTAAGGAGTCCTTAGAATGTCCTTAGAATTTTCAAAGAAGCAATTGCTTTTTTACTACATTTTTCAAAAGTGTAACTTTATAAAAATAATAATAAAATCTTATAAGGACTCGAGCAGCCTATAACTGTACTTTTCGGAGACGTTTATACATAGCTATTTAACCCTTAACTAAAGTCGTGATTATTTCCTACGGTTCTAGAGTCGTGGGTCCATTGGACCCAAGCCGTTTAAAAATGTCAATAAAAAAAAAGTACATATAATATATTTTATAAATTTTTTTTATCAAACTTCATACTTAAGCAATAGCAAACAAGTTTTTAAGAAACCAAGCACAGGAACTATCATTTGTACTTCAAATTTGCACTTTCGTCAAGCAGTCTCAATTTATAAAGTTTAAAAGTAGTGTGTTTAAATAAATTTAAAATTAAATACTAAAATCAAAGTTAAAAATCCATCAATAGATTTTTTTTGCAATTTTAAAACCAACTCTTCAAAACTATAAATTCAAAAAATTAAAATCAATTTCTGAAAAAATGTTGACAATGGTCAAAGTCAGACAAGCTAAAAACTTGAAAAACATACTTTTTTTGAACAGGCCATACAAATGGGCAGCTTGCACTTAGCACACAAATGTACCGTCTTCGCCTTTGCACCTTTTCTTTTGTTTCTTTCTTCATCTTGGCCTTGTCTGACTATTCAGAAGACAATTCTGAGTCTGAATTGTGATCATTTCAATACCAAATCGTCGTCACTGCCGGCAGAGAAATCGTTTTTCTGAATAATTGCTAGAATTTAGATCAATTTCCTTTTCTTCGTTGTTAAATTCCATAAACAGCTGTTGCTCCAACATGTTTTCGGGATATGTAGAAAAACTTCTTTGATTTGCAATTATAATCAGCTGAAACATTACAATAAACTGAAATAATAAATAAAATAAACAACCGAAAAAAAGTAACGAAAATAAAGTTGTGGGTCCAGCGGACCCATGTACACGCCAATACACACCTAAGGAGAAGCGAGCTAAATACGTCCTTCTCACTACACATACATTGGCTTACTTTAGGAAGGTACTGAGAAGTTGAGAGAGCTGCGGTGACTGTGCCTTTTTCTATACACATTTATAGATTGTGTGTGGGTCCACTGGACCCACGACTTTAGTTAAGGGTTAAGACCCCCGAATATCGCAATTTTTCATTTTTGTCGAAATGACGTTTTTTCCCCGAAACTATTCAACTGAACCTTACTAAACCACATTTTCTTTACGTCACGATTTTTGAAATTTTGAGTGTAACACAAAACAATGGAAAAAGGTGTGTTTTTTCGAAGTTTCTGGAAAATAGCGACATTTTGTCATTTAAAAAAGCCATATGATGTGCAGAAAACCGTCAGAAAATTGTAGGTCCCCTCCATTCCCTCACAAGGCATGGTTGTTGTGCCCTAGGCCCAGGGGCTCCTCGCTCTGTTGCGCCACCCTATTTATTTTATTTTATATGATAAGCGCTGTGGCTGTAAAGCACATGTGATAAGGTTAAGGAAAGAATCTGATCTTTTATTCCAGATATTTCACCAACAACGCACACGCATCTTTTTTTACCAGTCTTCAGCCTCTTTTTTTTATACAAGAGCTGAGTAAAGTAAATATAAAAAATTCTTTTTTTCATTTTATTAGTTTTATGTATTCATATTTATGATTTATAGCGGTCAACAAAATTCGTAAAACAGTATTTTTTCTTGCCGGCCAAACTGGTTGGAATCCTTAAAATAAAAATTTCAGAGATTTTAAGTTCTTAGGGAGGTAATCGAAATCTGTCACAAAATAGAAGAATTGCTATTAATATGAAAGAAGCATTCAATGCTGTTAGTCAAAGAAGCTTGCTTCACGAACTTTTCGCAGCGCCATTTGAGTTCAGACCAAAATTACGAAAAACTTTTAAAGTAGGAAAGTGTGACTGCAGTAAATCCAAACTACAAAAATAAGTAAAATAATTTCAATTGTTAGACAGGTATTCCAAAAGGTTGCGTGTTTAGCCAATTAATCTTAGCTTAACTTTCCAAAAATCGAAATTTTTTTTCTTGTCTAATCTTATTGCTTAATATTTCAAGAACATGAATTTTTGGTGTAAATTAACAGTTTACACTTTAGATGGCTACCAAAAGTTTTAAAAGAAAGGAAAAATTATCGATGAAGTTGGAAGGAAGATTCGATAGTAATTTAACTAAATTTGAATGGTTTTTTTCCGATAATTTCCCAAGGGGTTCCGGGGGAAGCTCTATTACCGGCTTATGCCTCAATATTTCTGCATGATAAAATTATACAACAATGTAAATAGAATGCTCAAAATTGTACAACAGGTTCAAATAAAATCGATCAACCAATACTTAAAGATGTAAAAGATTATATCTCGGGCGGGGCTTAAAAAAATGAATCAGTCAAAATGACTCTAAGAAACTCTGGGAACACGGGCCTGCACGAACGAAATAAGACACATTCGTAGTGTACGGAGTTGTTTTTAAATTATTGTCGCTCAGCATAGAAAAACTTTACGTATATACCAGTCCATCGCAAAGTTTCGTCTTAAATTAAGTATAGACATAATACTTTTAAAAATGGACAGATTTGGAAACAATCTCTATTTTCCAACAAGAAAAAATTTTATTAAAGCCACTTCAAAATATAATCAACGCAAAATTTATGAATTCAATGAGGCTAGCCAGCCGCAAATGCTGTTGACCAAGCGCAACCTGTGTCCCATTAGCCGCAACTGCGGTTGAGAAGCCCAAAAATTAAATTTCGAGGTCGATAATTGTGGATTTCTTTTAAAGTATGTGGAAACACTGCTTCAATATCGAAAGTAAAAAGTCTTGCTTTTTAAAAATACAAAAACTTAAGTCAATAGGTATCATCAGGGACTTTCAATAATTGTATGAATTTTCAAGGATCGGGTTCTAATTTTTGTGTTGCGGATACGATTACAAAAATAAAACTTTTAATTTACAAGTATTGGCCAAAATTTGCACTTAGGACTGAATAAAAACCTTCTTCTTTTACAAACAAAGAAAAACCGAACGACGCTTTACTATAGTGATTGCTTGACATTATAGTTTTTTTTTTTTTGCAACTGAATCCATTGCCTTCGAGCTCTCTGCGGACCTCAAACCGAACATCACTTAACCAATTACATAGCTTTTTACATCGCGAAATATGTTCGACATGACATTTCGACAGCGTAGCGTGAGCACAGCTCAAAACAAAAGCGGTCCTTTAACATTCCACACACTCAATGCCCAATGTCGTGGAGATAATGGCCGGATTTTGTAAATGCTAATTTTGACATGTCCTACATCTGTTCGACGGAGGATTAAGCCCCCAATATTTTCACGGTTCGAAAAGCAATAGTGACGTGCATGCGAAAAATTATATTTCAACTAATTGCCATCCTTTCGCTTTGTATTCGTGCTTCTTTAGCTTCTTTTCTGCTGCTGCTGCTGCTGCTGCTGGTGGTGTTCAACTGCTCATTGCAATGTTATAATCAACCAAGCGTCGATCGTCGTCTTTGTCAGTTTAATCCTTGGAATGGGCGATTATAGACTCCGAGGCTGGTAAAAAAGACGGTAAAAGAGAAACTGCACGCACAGTGGACTTACAAGCCACACATTCAGTCATTGTTTAAAGTTTCACGACGACGCGACGCACGATTCGAGCAAAAATCGCTGAACTGCGTGCAAGCGGTTTGCCATCGATCCGTCCATCCATCGATCGCTGATTGACATCTTGGACATTGCACTGATGTGATATTGGAGAATGTAAAGGTAGATAATTTTCTGGTAGCGCCTGCAGGATGAGAAACCGCAAAATATGATTAAGAACCAATTAAGTTGGGGGAATGGTTGGTTGGTGGTTGGTAGTTATACCAAAGTGCGATTATTTTGGCCAACATGTGGTGCTGTGTGTTCTTTTAATTTTTTAGTAAATGTTTCAGTGAGCGAACAAAGATAAGTGAAACACTTTTTATCCACGCTCTTTTCGACTGGTTATAGTTTTTACATGATTTCCTCCATAGCGTTGTTCGAAAATACTATGAGGTGTTGTGATACACCTACGCTTGAGCATATACTCCCATCAGTTATCAAGTCTTGACATTTTAAAAGAATTCAAAAGACGATCAAATATAAAAAAAAGGCTGCACGTGTTTTATTTAGTTAAAAGATTTCTTATATTAAGTTTTAAAACGTTATTTATTGTTGCTTAAGATAGTTTAGTTCTGGTTTATGTTATGAAAACTGGAAGAGCACTAAAAGCCCGATCCATAGAAAGAGTAAGTAGATAAAATAGCAGGAACTATATGGTTTTATAAAGTGTCGAATTCCAGCTTGTGTTTTTATCTACAGTAGGCATCTGAATATTGCTTTCTTCAACTCGTACAACAACTCGTTAAGGCTTTGACTACTTCTTTTTGATTTGGGTTTGAGTACTTTTGAAGACATCATAAACTATTTGTCTTATATTAAGGCTTGCTTCAATTTTGTTTTCACATTGTTCCTTAAGTTCCTTTATCGTCGAATAGTTTTTGGTGTGGATTAATTCACGGTTTAAAAAGTGGCCAAATTTTGGAAAAAAAAGTATAAACGTCAGTCACTACAGTCACTACAGTCACTACAGTCACCAGTTCGATACGGTTATTTTTTTTTTTTTTTGAAAACTGCAAACTTCTCGATGCGATCGATGGCGGTGGTTTCTATCATCCTTGAAATCACAGTCGGTGGTCAAAACTTAGCCCATAAACTTTTGTTATCTGTCTTTTAATATTTCCACGTATTTGTTTATTTAATTGTTTTTAATCGAAACTTTTATATGACGATTAAGCTAAACATATTTGTGAAATAAAAATTTTTTTTTTCACATATTTTCGCAAAAAATTGTTTATAAAAACAGCGCAAAATCAAATCAATCACTTCCGATTGCAGCGACATACAAGATACTATTTTTCTATTTTTTTTATCTTTTTGCATATTTTCAATTTCTTTTCATAGGAGATGAAAATTTGATATTTTACGAACCCTACATTTTTCCTTGTCCTTGTGACTGCAGGGGACGTTTTCGTGTCCTATCTTCATAGCTTCATACCGACCGAAATTCAGATAGAAAAAAAAAATGAGAACGCAATTCTTCCCTACAACTTATAAAGCTTCCTATCTGCATTTCTAAGCTTTGTAAAGAAAATCCAAAACCACAGACATTGAGTGAACACGACAAACGTTTTTTAATTCAAAAATTATGGTTGTTTTAACCATGCAAACAAACTTTACGTGCTGCTCCCAATAAGTCATATCAAAATCTGAAACTCAGCCCAAACTAAAAACTGAAGACTCTAAATCGCAGTGCGTCCATCCGCACTCACATAGGGCTCACAATGTTGAACAATGTACAAAAGGTATGAGAGTAAGTTGACATCAACTAAGATATAATACCCCCTATGGATAAGTAACAAAGGTTGATCGTATTAGAAGTATGTAGGTACGAAAATCAGTGGGAGCCTTCACGTCAAAAATAACATCTTGGAAAAAATAAAGCACGGCCAGCTCAGTTGGTATTTTCTGTTCAATAAAGACGTCCGTCAAAAAGGCAACGTTCAGACACGATCGCGAAGGAAAAAAAGAAAGATTGACCAAAATATTCCAGGTACAAACAAATGCGTCAGAATTTGCATTTGGTTGACCTCTTAATTCAACGCGGACGAGCTGGTCACTACTATGAAGCAGTTAAGTGAGGGATTTGTGATCCCTTCGAGATCGCGATGCTCGTAACTCGTAAGTCATAACGCCACCGCTGTAAAAGGAATAACAACAACAAGAAACTCCGCTTAATAAACTAATCTAACTCATTTTCAAATAAAAAATGTTTTTATTTGTAGACGTGTGGTTTTCAAAAGAAATAAAATTTAATATTATGGTCTATAGTTTAGCTGTATTATAAGACAAGGATTTGTTATTGTGCTTTAAAAATAATTTCGGGCTATGAATGAATGACCCATTTTTGGACGACTTTAGGAAGCATTTGGTCCGAATGTCAGCAATAACGCTTTGAATATTTTCTAATAAGGTGTCAATTGTCTCGGGATTATCTGCGGAAGTAAGCGACTTCGCATTACCTCATAAAAATTAATCCAGCGGTGTAAAATCGCTCCATGTGGAAGGTAACTCACAGGTTTACAGCTCGAAATTATGTAAAAATCAGCGTCATCAGCGATTTTGTTTCGAGGCAATTTACGAACGTAGTGTCCAGTTTTCGTGCGACTTTAATACTTCCATGATAAAAATTAAACTGAGCATAAATCAAGTGACAGCTGTCAAAAAAACCAAAAAACTTCAAAAAGTATTGCCAGATTGAAAACCACAGGTCTAAAAAAAACACCATTTAGTTGTCAAGCTTATGTGTGTGTTTATACAACCAAATATGGATTTTTCAAACAAATTCGAAAAAGTATGTCAAATATATAAAAATTAAAAATGAACATTTATTTCTCCTCGAAGAAACGCAATTTCCCAGAAGGGAGGAGAACAGAGATATCTCTATTCAGAGACAGTTTCAAACATCAATCCAAACTGATTCGGTGCTCTAACGGCAAATGGCTGATCAGAATATGAACAATGGATCTGTTGTAGACAATTGGATCACACCTGGAAAAAAATCAAATCACAATGCAATAAACACTTATCATTTGTATACCACTATTTTTCATTCAACTAACATCACCATAAACAGACAAGACAAATGCATACTTTTGAAGCCTTTTTCTGGAAAAGTGAAGTAAGATGTTTCTACTTACATATCATTTGGCTAAAAATAAAACCTCTCTTTCTTGGTTCAGAATCTGAAATACTCGTAGATCACTTTCTTCGATAAAGATTATTAAGATCACTTAAATTTTCTGTCAACTATTATCTGTCATCTGTCATCTGTCATCTGACATCTGTCATCGGTCGTCGGTCATTGGTCATCTGTCATCTCTCATCTGTCACCTGTCAACTGTCATGTTTTGTGTTTCATCTCTCAGCTGTCATCTGTTATCTGTCATCTGCATCTATCGTCTTCTATCTGTCATCTGTCAACTGTAAACTGCCACCTGCTTTTCTCAAATGTCATCTGTCATCTGGCCAAAAATGTTTCTTCCCTGCCTTCTTAATTAATTAAATTAATTCTTATTTAGTGTAATATTACTGCTTATTGTTGTTCAGATTCATAAACATAAAATTGTTGAGTTGGGGAATTTTATGAATGAAATATCTCTTTCCCCTTCCGTAGGTATTTTTATGGTTTTATGAAACGCAGTAATGGATTTTGTTATACCTTTTGTTTTAGAAAACTCCTGCAGTCTGAGACAAATATGCATACAGGCGTTTCTAACAGATGAATTTTTTTTATTCAAAAAGCCTCAGCATTGGTCCGCACAGGACAATAATTGAACACATAGACAATAATTGAACTTATCAGATGCGCTTTAAAACAGTCACCTTGTAATAACAAAAGTTTCGCTAGCCCCGATCAGAACGTTTCTTTAAATATGGGTATTGAACTATCTAACCAGCCGAGGTATTTTACTTTACTACTATACCTTGTTTGGTACAGTGTGGCCATATAGATCAACGATCTACAGATCTGCCGATGAGATTCACAATATCTTATATTTCTATAAGCATAGTAGCTTAGATATCCAACTTCCAACCATCGCAAAGGACACGCAAGTGCTATCATTTAGTCGATCTGCTTTGTACGAGAGTTGTCACCCAATAAGATAAAAAGTAAAAAAATAGCTGAGTCGTGCAACTACCTGTTGCAAATTATTTTTGGTCCTAAAAGTTCTGCTAGGTTCGCATTGATGTGATTATTTACTATTTGAATCACGCTTATTTTTCATTATTTTGCACGCTTAATTCAGAAAATTGACTTCATAAAGCTGAACCCTATTTATTCAAAGTTTCTAAAACAGTACATCGCTGTGTGTGGTTATTTCATTGAAATCGTCACTGCCGTTATTGAGAATCATACAAAAAAAAAAAAAAATTCCAAGAACTTTCCAAGTTTGATTCAAATATCAAATATTTATGAACTGCAAAATAGCTGCAGAATTTTCCCGCCATTTTGTGATATCAAACTTTGTACCATCCCTGCACTCCATATCAATAAGTGTCCACCTCCAAAAAATGTCGGTCATCCTTTTGCATTGCCCTGCAATACGAAGGTGCATTTGTTTATAATAAATACGCAGCTATACGCACCAAAATGTACGCCTCCTATAGGCCACACATCTACGCAGATTCAATGAAATGCCAACACTAACCTTAGCTCTAAATGCTATGGTAATGAATGCGACAGCTGAGATCGTATCTCGCATATTGGCCAAACTAAGAACATGCGTAGCAGAAAGTCCTTTTACCCAAAAGCCCGCATGTAAATAAATCCACCCACAAAATTTTTGTTTGGCTCTTTTGTTTTGTTGTTTTGTTTTACTCGTCTCGAAGCCATGTGCTCCAGCTCCAGCTCCAAAAAGGAACTGTCAGTTGCAAAAAGAATGTCATTTTCCAATGAAAAATTATTTCTAGTGGCTAAAGAGAAAGCACACACTCTCTCTCGCTTCAACACTCTCCTGGAGTTCCATTCGAAGAGAGTCCAGTCAGAGTCAGAGCTCAGAGCCAGTAGCAGAAGCAGGCTGTGATTATGAAAAAGGGGGGAATCGGTCGGCTCGGAAAGGAAGCAATGCGAAAGAGCAAAGGATAACAATATAATGAAAAATCCAACACATAAAAATACAGATTATACCTACGTCTAAAAATAAAATGGGGAATTGTGGATGTGGAGTCGAAATCGAATGAAAGAGCAAAAAAGAAAAAACTGTTGCAGGCCAGCACCAGGCATAGGAAAAAAATTACTTTCTTTGTATGGGTGTGTGTGTAAGGGGGGGTACGGGTATGTAAAAAATGAGTTCTTTGGAAAAACCTACACATAGGAAAAAGTAAAAGTTGCATAAAAGTTGCACAGCCACTATTGCCTATTTTTGCTGTTTTGCTGTTGGATCTTGGTAGGAACTATGTGCCAGAGGGGATGAGATGGCAGGCAGGCCCTTTCTAGGGATTGCAGATGACAGGCAGAAGTAGTTATGGGTGGGGGATGTAAGGTGCTGGTGAGAGTTTTCGAAGGATATTTTTAGGGAGGAAGACATCGCGCCGCTGCTCTCTAGGTCAATGTCGTAAAAGTGTTGATTTACTGTGTCAAAAGTGTTCTCCCTTTGGTCTCTTTTATTATTTTATTTTTCCTTTTGCACTTTTGCAGATGATGCTCTGTGTGGTTTGGTTAAGGTTTTTATATATTTTTTCAGATTTTTTTTTTTTTTTTCTTATCTCACTTTTGGTCTCTCTTCCCCTATTCTTCGTAGTTTTCATTTCTTTTCTTGTGTGTAGGTGTTTTATACATATAATTTTTATTCTTGCTTTCTTATTCCTTTTCCTTCTATGTTTGGTCTGGCCTGTATGTCGTTTTAATGCTGTTACAGTACCGGCGGCGGCGACGGCGACGGCGACGGCAGCAGCTCCTACAAAATGTGTGTATAGGAACAAGTGAGTATGGAGTGCATTATCCTTTTTGTAGGATTTGAGAAGATTAATGCGTCTATACGTACACACTTTGGACCATCAAAAGTTGTGTTTCAATGTCCTTTCGTTCGTTTGTCTGCTGTCCTATATTTCTTTTGGGTTCTACGAGTATTTATCTGGGGAAAAGGATGCACTTTTCCTTATATTTTTATAGAAAATATTCTGCCTTTTGATTATCCTCATACTGTCGGAGGGTTTTGGGGGTAAGTTGGAACATGATTTCTTATTTTGTCGATGTGTTTTCATTTCCCTTTCGTTTTGTTGAGTTCGTATAGTGGGTGGGGTGGTGGGAAAGTCTGTGACGTTGTTATGTTATTTTATATAAAATTGATGGAACGATACTTTGCCGGCATTTTTATTTCCTCCCCATTTTCAGTAGAGAAACTTACTCAAACAACTATACCTACCTACCTACCTATACTTACTTCGTTCGTTGCACGTTTTCTTTTCGAATGAACTGAAGCAGATAGCAGACCCTTTTCGTTCCGAAACGCATACATATATGTAGGTATAAAGTTATGGTAGCTCAATCTACGACGCACTACGACGACGTATTTCTCAAGTCACGTGAAAGGGAAAGTTTTCACTTAATGTCATGACGAATGTTACGTTCATGTGATTATTATACTCCTATTCACTTATAATGTTAAGACGTTAGACGATGACGACGAAGACGAAGACGACTACAACGAAGGTGAAGGACGGTGGCAAAATGAGGGGGTGGCGTCAGGCGGCAGGAGCTTAGAATAGATAATGTTATGGTAATAATATATCCCCAATCATATGTTTAGTTAACGTGCACAAGCCAAATACCTACTTAATGGGGGAAACTCATATGAACACACACTTTCTTGAAGGAGCTCCTCGTCCCCAGCCCCCACCCGACTACCGATGGTCTGTCGGTGTAGGTCATTAAACTTTCACCAGGACATAACATTATTGCCTTTGACTTTTGTCATTGTTATTATTTCATTTCGATTTCAAGTTCACGTGCAGTCAATGAA
This sequence comes from Melanostoma scalare, assembly GCA_949752695.1. Lineage (NCBI taxonomy): Eukaryota > Metazoa > Arthropoda > Insecta > Diptera > Syrphidae > Melanostoma > Melanostoma scalare. Next base: position 224,026,433 of record OX456985.1, on the reverse strand, counting down.
TATAACATAATATATCTGCAAGCGATATACATAAATACACCCGTATGTGGGTTTGTAGGTAGAATATGCTGCTATAGCATAGCCCCATAGCATTAAATCGTGCGTTTGAGTGTGTTTGCGTGTTTTTGTCATTACATGATTATAGATGATGATGTTCTATTTTATAGGTGTCTATGACTTCGGCAAATATTTGAATTATAAGTATGTGTCTATTTATACATATACATAGGGTTCCCCATACATAATTAGGTGATGCACAGTAGCAACAATCTGTTGATTGTTTATTGAGATTGAGAGGATAATGTTATGCAAATTGGGATAATGTTAGAGGGAAGGGTGCTCTGCTCATGGTAGTGGTGGCGCTGGTGGTGGTGGTGGTGCTGATAGAAAGACAGGGTGTGAAATTGAGCTAATTCTAAAATATGTATGCAGAATTAACTGAGATTCTTGTTGACATTGTTTTGATGAAGTGTGACAAACCTAAGTACATAATATCTCGATACTCAAGGGTGGTAATTAAGTAAATTTATTTCGATTCTACAATCAGGTGAAATGGCTATTGACGTACTGAATGTGGATTCAGGCTTTCTTTCTACGGTTGAACAAAGGCCTCGGTCTTGTAATATTTGAATGAGTAACTCACAATTCTTATCTAAAAAATTTTGTCTCTAGCCTTTGCCTTTGCTTTTATGTTTTACTTTTGCACTCATTCGGTTATGTTTTTCGTTCTTTATCCATGTTCATTTAATAACTGAATCGAACGTCGTTTTATTTGAGTGGTTGACATCACTTGCTGATTCGCGTAAACGTTGAAAATTCATTATCATATCATAGGTCGGAACTTCTCATGCCAAATCATAATTTGTGTTATTACTTATACATAAATAGCATTTTAAAATAATGAAAAAATAATAACCGCAAATCAATCACTAGGTCCTGAGAAAAATGTCTAAGATCCTTGACTGGCACCTTGCGCTTGCCGAGGGGCCGAGCACAAAAGCGATCTGGTTTCCAGTTATGCCGTAACGCAATGTAACCCAAGCCAGGCTCAAACAATTTAGTGTCCCGTTGCCAATCGGAGAGGTTTTTTAATATTACATTAACATAATGTTTATTGAACGATATATACACTGTCAACCACTAGGATAAGGCCACAAATCTTGCGATCGATTTTCCCTTTTAATAACTGGTGGGAGTTTTGTACCTACCCTGAAAAGTTTATTACCAGTTCATAGGTATACGTATTTTCCCATAACAAATTCATAAAATTAAAAGGTTTATTCGAAACGAAAGTTGGAATTTCCCAAAATCAATTAATAAACTACTGAAAATAGGTATAAAAAGGTGCTCCACTAGGATGAGGCCACATGCAAAATTTTAGAAAAAACCAAAAAAAAAAAAAAAGAGTGAAATGTTTACATTTTATGGTTTAATAATCTTTATTAATAACGTTGTTTTACATTAATAATGAGTATGTCCGCCATTTTTGGATATAACCTCTATTAGACGGTTTGGAATAGAATCATACAGTTTTTTTTTTAAATAATCATATGAAATTACGAATAGCATCAGTTTGCAACATCAAATTGACTGCCACCTTCATAAACTTTACGAGATAGCCATGACCAAACGTTTTCAATAATGTTTAAGTCCGGTGAATAAGGCGGCCATGACAAAAGTTCCACGTCTTCTGATTGAATCCATATTCTGACAACCCTGCTAGTGTGGATTGGGGCATTATCTTGTTGAAAAATCCAAGTCAGAGGTCCAAAAATGTTTTTCATTTTTGGAAATGACCGTTCCAGCAAACATTTGTAGCTATTTTCGTTCATTGTTGTAGACAAAAACTCCAACTCCAATTCTACTATTCGTGCCATAGTAGGTAACAGCTCCCCACACCATTACACCTGATGTACGGCTATGATGTCTTGCCAAAATAAGCTCATCCTTTCTAATATCATGTAAATAAAAGTTGTAACCATCAGGGCCGTCAAGGTTAAACTTTTTTTCACCCGAAAAGACAACGTGTTTCCATTCACTGCTCCATCAGTATGCTGTCTTGCAAAGTCCATACGATACTTCTTGTGTACTGGCTTCAAAACACGTTTCTTTTTCAGTTTCCTCCTTTGAATAGTATCACTTTTTTGTATTATTAGTCGAACCGTTGCCGTTGTTATGCTGGTTGAAACTCCGCTTTTGGCCCTTATCATAGTCGCTGGTATAGTGGAATTTGAGGCAAGTCGTAGAATCAACCGATTTTCTCTTGGTGTTGTGGTTTTTCCTGTGCGTCCTTTTTAATTTTTGCCATAGTTTTATGGATCAGCAAGATAATTGCTTACAACTGTCTTGCTCGTGTTAAGTCTCCTTGCTATTTCACGACCTGAGAGTCCTATTTCCTTGGAAGCATCTATTTTGCTCTTTCTGTCGCTGTCAAAGTCTTTCCTAGACCCATGTGTGCTTCAAACTAAATAAATCGGTTATTTTTAACACTCTCTTAGATATTTTATACATGAATTCGCACATGCGAACTCCTGCACGGAAATATTCGCAATGGCCTCATCCTAGTGGAGCACCTTTTTATACCTATTTTCAGTAGTTCATTAATTGATCTTGGGAAATTCCAACGGTCGTTTCAAATTAACCCTTAAATATATGAATTTGTTTTGGGAAAATACGTATCTATTAACTGATAATAAACTTTCCCGTGTACAAAACTTCCACCAGATATAAAAAGCGAAAATCGATCGCAATGTGTGGCCTCATCCTAGTGGTTGGCAGTGTATATACAATTGATACTTATACTAAGTAATTTAAAAATTAAGAAAACGATAATAATGTAGTAATGTTGGCACAGAGGAAACCTGACCAAATACATTGTCTAGAATACAAATAATAACTTAATATTATAAAGCTGAAAAGAAAGAGAATTCTTGATTATAAGTCGGCTGACTTGAGTTATCTCGGTATGTTCCGTCCCGGTTGTTGCTTCAGAGGGGTTTTGCATTCCTGGAAAACTATAGTTAAAAAATTTAGTAAATCCTTACGTACAGCAAGGCCGCCGCTCCAAGTACAAATAGTTTTTCCTTTACAATTATTCTTAGCTATGTCTCTTGTAGCGATCTAGATAGCATAAGTCATCGCTCGGTAAACGGAAGCTTGTTTGCCTAACGAAGCGTACAGTCGTATGTCATCGGCTCATCGCTCATCGCTGTCAACGAAAGTACCATCACCAGATCCATAATCGTTTCCAAGTATCTTTCCATCAATGAAGATTTTATAACATTCTTCCCAAGGTATCAGGAGTGACACAGTTCTGATCTGAGAGAAAGTTCACTGTGTGTTTTCGAACCTTAGAGTCAAAAGATAAGTTTCTCTCGAGGTCTTCAAAGTTCCAAAGTAAGTTTTATCAGAGACGACTTCTTTAAACGGAAAATGGTCTCGAGAGTGCACCCCAGCAGCATCTGAAAGTTTGAGATAGACACTATATATCTCAAACAATAACCAAACCACTCAGATACACCATTTTTTCTTTTGTAATCAAACGGTGGAATCGGTAGTGAAAACAGTGCTCGCAACCTTAAGTTCCTCATCTCTAGGAAAACGGGTTCTGCATTTAATAATTTACAACTTTTGTTTAAATAAAATAAGAATCTTACATCTTTCTACTGTAAGGAAACCTCTAGGACCTACAATATTATGCCAATTGCGAACGCGTTTTTCATGGCAGTGTTGAGTTCTCGGAGGACTTGCCAAATCCTCGCGATGGGCGATAGCCTTAAAAAAAACATTTTTCTTTTCTTTGATGTCTCTGGAATTTGAAACTCGAGCCTCCTACGTAACAAACAGACATGACGACGAATTAGAGTGCTCCATGGATAAGTAGGTACTTAAAAAACCATTCTGAAAATCCTTCTGTTGGTTAAATTATTTACCCTATGCGAAGTCTTTCAAGTACCTGCAGATAGAATCCTATGACCTAGAACCAGAATGAGTTATTTGGTCAGATAAATACATACATAGAATGACGAAATAGAGCGGTGAATCCTGATGAGGCCTAGTGCATTTCTCACAACCATGTTTTTCGGGGAAATAGATAGGACCTACAGTTTTCTTTCGGTTCCGAACGGCTTATCGAGAAAGCACTTTTCATGGCAATGAATCTTCTAAAAAGGACTGGCAATTCCTCGCGAAAGGTGATTCCCGTGGAAAAACATTTTTTGGTTTCTGTTGGCATAATTATGCTCAGATAAACCGCGTATCAAATTATATTTCGTATCATTATTTCAAAAGAGACAGTTCTTTCTTTGTAAGATCTAGAAGTGCAAAATCTTTTTCTTTCTCTTCGACTTACGAGCATCGTAATTTCAAAGGGATCCTAGTTCTCCCACTCAATTGCTTCACACTAGTGATCCGATCCATCCTTGGGATGGCCTCAGAATGCGCCGGCAAACCGGTTTTGGAGCGTTTCATGTCTGAGGGCAACCAAATGCAGGTTTTGTTGCATTTAATCTACAATCAACAAAGGCTTTGCAAAAAAAATTCAATTTTTCTCAGATGATAACTCGAAGTATTTTTTTTTTTTTTTTTTGATACGACCAAGGGATCAAAATCCGCTTTAGATTAAGTCCATGTTTCTGTTCCGTAAAGCACAACTTGAATGGTCAGGGTACCTTATAAATTGGCTTTTCGAAAAAGTGTTTTATGGTTTTATTTCTCAAAAGAAGTTCTCCGTTTGATCTCCTATCTGCTCCTTTTTTTGGCATTTGCAGAGGACCTTATGGTGGTTAATTTTTGGACAAATATTTCTAAGTTTTTTTTTGTTGACAACAGATAATCCGTTTTTATTTTTGAACGCCTGTAGACATTCTGTAAATGCCTTGTTGTAGGGACAAAAAGCTGCCGTGGACTCACCAGGCGCTCATCCACCAATATCTCTATTTCAATACCCTGTCTTTGTATTGAAAACCCTTGAAAGCCATTAAAGGAAGTAGATACTCATATGGATATCTACTTTTTGGTTATACTGATGACGGTGCTATTCCGGTAGTTTATTCCGCAGTGAGATTATATCTTTTTCCCAAATACATTTATGAAACAATTTTGGAATCAAGTAACAATTTTCTGTGGCAAAAGTTGTAAAAATAACCGCTTTTCAAGATTTCAACACAACACTAAACTGAGCATTGCTATCATATTCTACACTGAGCGTATCAATTTGGACGCGTTCAGTCTTTTGCCCAGAGACCTCGTCATTTTATATTGAGCAATGAAGAAGAAATACTCTGGCGGTTCATTATACTTCTCAGAGCTAAAAAAAGAGTAATCGCTTTTTAGAGGTTTGCTTTATTTTTCTGAGCTTAAAACGAATAATCTCTTTTAAGAGTGTCACTCTACTTTTCGGAATTTAAACGAATAATCCCTTTTTAGAGTGTCATCATTGATATTGCTAAAGCATTTTAGGGACCTATAATTGCATGCCGATGTCGAACGGTTGGTTCAGAAAGCTCCTTTCATGGAAGCACTTTTAGGAGGACTTAACAAATTCTTGAAAAGGGCGATACCCGTTTAAACAATTGGAGACTCGAAAATCAAACTCCCACGTAACGTTCAGACACGACCATTACGCCACAGCCACCGTAAAATGATATTACAAGAGAAAAAATCATTAAGGAAATGGACTTAAATAATAGTTTATATAGGTAATCGCGTTTATTGCTGCTATGGTCTTTTGCGGTATTTGAATTGAAAAATCACTCTAAAGATTTTTGTGATGTACCTTGCTGCAAGGCGCTTTTGTCTATCGTAATGGTTGAGCATCTTCAAGACTTAGCAAGACTTGTCTCTATTCTCAAAATGTTAGGTTAGTGTTCAGTGTTCACTAACACTAAATTCAATGAACTACGAGTTGTAAATCAAACCTAAAACTAGTTGACTTTGATTTCAAGCCCGTCGCGCCGAAAAAACAAGTAAAGGAATCTAATTCCTCTAACAAACTATCCAATAAGAGAAAAGAGAGTTACGGAAAACCAAAACCTGATCAATATAGAGACCAATATTATCTTAAAGTCTGATTCTGATTCTTGAAACTTAGTTACAAAACTGGTAAAATTTGCATACACCTACAGAAATATGCAAATATCCAACAAAACTTTTCTTTCGGAAATGATTGCTTATTTTGCTTAGAACCAAATGGGTGTTCTTCCCTTTCATTGTTGGCATCATTCAGCTGCATTAACAACAGCTGATCATTCTCTCGAAGTACAAAACAAAAATAAGCCAAATATTATGGTTTTTGTTTATAAAATACAAACTGCACTTACAAAAATCAAAGTCTAAATCCAAAAACAAAGCAGAAAAATAAACATTGCACAAGTTGAACTGTCAAAAACTCTGATACGAGTTTCGTATATTTAACAAAACTTTTCAGCATTGTTTTGTTGATGTATTCTAGCAAATCTTTTTCTTTTGCGAACTTTTATCGAAAACTGAGCACATCTGAAAAAGTTGCAGCAAACGTCACCGCACCAATACTTCCAAAGTCACACCGGGGGCATTACCTTTAAGACTCTCCTATCTTCGTTATGCATTCAAGTTATTAAATTTCGTTCTAAGAAATTTAATACGTCCACTCACACAAGGATGAGCTTCACCCACGCGTGCACATTTACCTACGAAGGATGGAACCGATGTACCGATGCCGATGCCGATGTCGTAGCTTGGCCACGTCGTCGTCGTCATGTAAATATTGATATCCTTTTTGGGGATACATTTTTGTTCGTTTTGCTTTTGCCAACTGACTGACAGGGGGGACGGACGTTTCAGACGGAGTGAGCAGGCTTAAGAGAAAATAAAGGACAGATATTAAACGAAAGGATATTTCTAGGCATTCACTACACACCTAGGCATATTCTAAACACACACACACATACACACAGTGTCCTACGCATACAATTCGTATATGTACTTCTTCTTGGTGGACATGGTCCAACGTCCGTTGTCGTCGTCGCCTTGGTCGTCGCGTTCGTCGGTCGGGTCGGTCGTACACGTTGTCCACATCTTCATCGTTTTTGGATACTACTTCTTCTTGACCATCTTCAGTGTGTACATAGAAAATTTCCTCGTCTATTTACATAAAAGGGTCCCTCATATTCAAAAGAGTAAAAGAGGAAAGATGTGCGGATGTGGAATGACCAAAACAGTCAAACAGAGTGTGCAGATGAATTTGAGTTACCTACCTCCAGAACTCCTTCTTCATAGATTTTGCATTGCTCTTGCTTGATGATGGTGGACTTCTTCTTCTCCTTGTTCTTGCTCTTGTTCTTCTTCTAGTGCTGGTTGCTCCAGATGGATGTGAAAACTTGGCCACCCGGCGATTTTGGTGGTGGTTGGTCAAACTCTATGGAAAATAATCGATCGTGTTGCCTTGCGGCGTTCTAACAAAACAACCAACGTTCTCGTTCTCGGTCTCGGCTTCGTCCTCCTTCTCGTCTTCACCATCGTTGTCATAGTTCGTAGTTCGTATAGTTTCAAAAGGACAAATAAGAGGATTTCGAATAGAAGGTATCCCGGAGATGGTTTAAACACGAAATGCTATTCTAATATTGCTATGTGTGTTGTTTTGGTGCTGGTCAGAAGGAAGCATTAGGATATTAGTAGCTATATACGTCCAGAAGTGATGGTGGCAAAGACTGAGGCCGGTTACGAGAATGGGTATTGGTAGTCGTCGGTTGGTCTTTTGCATTGGAAGGAAAATGGTTCACCAAAAACCTTTTGCCTACTTTTTGGCTCGCGAAGATGATGTCCCTATTGCAATATCCTTAGAACTCATGTGGGTCACTTTGAAAATTGACCACCTTTCTCAATCAGCCCATCTCATTCTCTCCCTCTGTCTCTCTCATACACACTCGTGCAATATTTGCTCCTTCCTTCTCTTTGTCTTACTATTGCCTTCTCAGTCCATGGAGCACCAATCAAGAATTAGTTGTCGTTGGGTTTTCTAGAAAATGGAAATTAAGAAAATTCGCTCCTAGTCTCTCAAAGACTTTGTACCTATAAAGTACGTGTGTGTATCTAGATACGTATGTACTGCCTGCTTAAAATAAATGGAATTGGATGTTTGTATTATGTGAACCTTTGAGTAAAATTATATACACTTTCCAATAGAATGGTTCACCGATAAGAAGCTTCGGAAATGCAATTGCATTTCGTTCCTGTCTGCATATGATGCACTTACTCTAACGTTCAAGATAGGTCTTGCCACTTTCTTAATAATACATAAATTGAACCTAGGCCGAGAGTCTTGTAGCTCTGCTGGACATAGCTTATGGTTGACCACCAACCATTCTCAAGAAAACTTATTCACAGGAAACTGCTCTTGTCAGACACTCATTGCGTAAAATGATGCAATTTAAACTTTAAATTAGAAAACAGGTTGGATACTCATACAATTTTCGAAAACCATTAATTATATTTCTGTTTGGAATATAAGTAAAATGATAACCCGCATTGAATGGTCAAACGAATATAAAACCAGGTGGAAATAATTTTACTTGTTCGGAAAACACTTGGACAGGTGTTAAATGAATCAGCTAGGTAGTAATTTTGTGATGCATGCGAAAGTGGTGGACTTAGATTAGAGCGAATAGGGTTGACGGCGTGGCGGCGCGGCGGCGGCGCGGCGGCGCTCTGTGGAGCCAAACGGTGAAATCGAAACTCTTTTTTATAATACGGAGTATCACATAAAACGAACTTCATCTTTACATTCGTTTGTTTGTTTAATTGTATTGAATAGGCTCCAAAACTATTGGACCGATATCAATGAAATTTTGAAGAGAGATGTTCTAGAATCTAGAGCCTAGCAAATAACAAAGGTCATAAGTATTTCTATTTTCTACCCATTTGGAACAAAACGGGAACGACAACTTAGTGTTTGTATTCACAAGGCTCCAAAAATACTAAGTCGATTTGACTGAAATTTGGAACAAATCGGTTTTCCTTACCTTAGTCTTTCGGAAACGGAAACGTTAACGGGAATACAACCGGAGACTAAGAAAAAACTTGGCCTGCTTCAAAAATTCTTTTATCGTTGGAGTGTTTCATTGTCCTTGAGTAACATAGAATGTATTTCAAAAATCTGTTTAGTTTTTTTAATATGAAGTTAAAGGTGCCAAATTCATTCAATTTCGCAGGGTAAAAATATATCAAAAACAAATGAAAAATTTCGATAAAGCAAAAACTCTAGGATCCCAAATTTTATATGTACTACAAAATACCGCGATGGTTCTTCTAGACAAAATTTAGATTAGCGAGAAGAATCGAAGAGGCCATACGCCATACCTATTATCTTACCTTAATTTGTTTATAATCTCATTTATAACCCTAAAATAAGTTTGTAGAGATGGCGATACTGTGATAAAATCCAACGAGTTATTTGCGGCAAGGATCTTTAGACACATTGCGTCAGATTATTTCTGATACGATAGATAGAATGATCTATGCCAATAAATTCCAAGCCTTTTGGTAAAAAATACAATACACTACTAGAAAGGATCATAATCTCTTCTTATCTGAAAAATCTCAACAAAATGACCCAAATATTTTCTATCAGAGGGTAGATTTTTTTCAATTTTCGAATATGTCGTGATTTGTAGACAAAAAAATAATGGTCGGTTGATAAACCCAATAAATAACTTGGGAACTACTCAACCGATCCAATTTGCATTTTAGTCAAAAATAAGTACAGTATCGCCAATCGGCCTATGCGTATTATAAAAGTTTAAACCAAGTAATTTTTGACCTGATGGGGTTGCAACTTGATCGAAGTGTTCAAGTTAGCATTATAGAACTGTGTTTGTTAAATTGAATAAAGCTTAGATATTCTATGAGTGACAGTTCTTGTTTAGTTGCGATCATAGTTATCATAAGGCAAGTTTTGCAATCGTACAGGAAAAAATTTTAAAGTAACATTACGATGATAGAGAATAAGAAAAAAAGTGGGTCCTGCAATTCTGTCTGCCTGTATGTCTGTCTGTCCGTATATAGATCTGCATCCGGAACCGCTTGACCGATTTTCTTCAAATCTTTCTGTATTACCAGTCTCTGTCCGATTATCCAAATTTTCGATTATCCGAATCAACCCCGGTCCCAACTGACTTGGATAATCAGCGTTCTACTATATCAACAAATTAGTAGCAACGTGACTCAAAAAATCTTTGGAAACCTCGGGTTCTAACGTAATTTTCAGGGCCAGCGATTTTATTCCGGTTCGGATCGGCTGGGTTAGTAGGCGCTTTTCATGGCAGTATATTTTACTCTCGGGGGACTTGTCAATTCCTCGCAAAGGGCGATACCCCATGAGAAGCATTTTTATATTTTAGAGACTCCAACATAACGTAACCATTACACAACGTGAACCAAACAAAGAGGGAAGGCATTAATAAAATCTTTCAAATGATGTCCAATTGTCTATCAGTTCAAAAAATGTTGAACGACAGAGTTTGAGCTTCATCTTTAAAAATACTTAGCCGATCAACTCTAAAATCTATCCAAAATTAGCCCTCGAATGCTGAACATCATAATCCAATTAGTTGAATCGTTCTCAAGATACATCACAACAAAAATATTTTTCCACACCGGTATATTTCACCAATTTCAAGCAAATAATAAAAGGTGACCAAGTACTAGTACATTCCACAAATGCAATAAAATGAACAAAACTAAATTTCTTCCACTTATTATTCACTAGCTGATCCGCTCAGAGCGGCGAACACTGGGGCAGCTAAATAGAGATCACTGCGCAAAGGTAACACTGGAATTTTGGGTAAATTATTACTTTTCATCAAGTAAACGATATTTTTGATAAGAAAAGCACAATTTTTTTTTCTTCTTTTGTTTTGCGCGCAATCAAAGTTGACTTGTTCAGTTCAGTGCATATTTGCCATTCGAAAAAGGCGTAAAAAGTTATCCGTACTGTTTTTTTTCAATATCTTCTTTATTTATTGTGCGATTAAAAAAACAAAATATGTCCAAGAAAGGTAAATTGTGTACATTTTAGTTGTTTTTCCCAAAAACGAAAAAAAAAATTTAATTAATTAAATGTTTTTTTTTTTGTTACTTTTTTTTGAGTTTTTCCCAATATTTTCTGTTTCGACAAGAGTTTAGCAGATCTGTTTATTTTTCATAGTCAAGACATATTTTATCAATAAAAATGTGAAAGCAGAAGTCTTAAACATCTGCTTAAATTTTTTTTATTAATAAAAAAAAAGAGCTTTTAAAGAGTGAAAGTCGTTTTTGTTGATATTCGAGAGGAGATATGGGTGGCACCGATTTCTTACCATGGTTTTGGCTAAATTATGCAAAAATAAAACTAAAATGTCTATAAAATTGTTCGATATCTCTCTTTGTTTTCGAGATATTGATACTTGAAGTTGAAAAATATTTTTTGGCTTCAAGCATTGCCATCTCGAAAACGAAACGAAATATCGATGTCATGTCCAATTGCGGCGCTAATCCAAAATTTTCATATGTACACTCATGGTCACACAATTAAGTAATTTTTATAAAATGAGGTCTACATATCCATATATTAAATACAAATTACAACGAAAACACATTTTTGGATACACATGGGTTCAGCTCAGCATTTCTGGGACGTCTAACATACGGTTTGCCATCATTTCCATAAATGTTGACTTTCACATTACACAATATTTGTTGATGAGGAATGCTGAGCTGAACCCAAGATACACCAAAAAGACCTTAAGGCATGGCGGCGATTCTATAATGGTTTGGGCGTGTTTCACAAGCCATGGTGTGTCGGTCCGCTGTGTCAAATAAACGTTAAAATGACAGGTATTGACTACCGGGATATACTGGACACAAATCTTCTCGGCGACTGCCAGAACCAATTACCCCAATGATGGATCTTTCAGCACGACAATGACCCCAAACACAAGTAAAGAGTTGTGAAATCTTTCCTTGAAGAGCGTAAACGTAAAGTGAATGTTTTGGGGTGGCCAGCAAAGTCACCGGACTTAAAAACTATTGGAAATTTGGGGACATTCTAAACAAAAAGTTGCGGAAAAAAACCAACCAGGAAAACTACTCTTCGGAGTATTTTGCAGAAAGAGTGGAAAAATAGTAGCGTAGAGCAATGCAAAGGTTTGGTGGACTCCATGCCAAGGAGAATATCCGCCGTATCAAAGCAGAAAGGCTATCCTACGAAATATCAACTGTGCGGTTAAAAAAACTATGTTTTTATCATATTTTGCTTATTTTTTTCATGTGACTTAATTATATGGCCACACTTATTTTATATATTATTGATTTTTTGTTAAAGAAATGACTATTGTTATAGTGGAATTTATTTTGTTTGTTTTTTTTTTTAATGATTGTGATTGTAAATATTTAGAATTTGAACAAATTTTGTTTTCGTTGTAATTTGTATTTAATATATGGATATGTAGACCTCATTTTATAAAAACGACTTAATTATGTGGCCATGAGTGTATGTAAGGAAGAAACAATTTGTCGACTTCAAGTATCGACATCTTGAAAACGAATTCAAATATCGAAATATTTTATTTTCTTGGTGTAACTACCACACAATAGCGCCGTTTCTTTAAACGAATTAAATTTCAACTCATTTTTACTCGTATAAAAGAATTTAAAACACAAAGAATCACTTTAAACTGATCTAAATAATCTATCGCACATCGACTTAGCTCGGTGATCGAATTGAGTAAATATAGTATACCTTAGTTGTTTTTAAGTTTCAATCCAGTTGGAAAATAAGGATGAAGTTATAGAGCAGCTATACTCAGGAGCAATGAAGCACTCTTTGGGTGAAAGAGTTTTGAAGTCGGTCAAGAAGTTTTCTAGGTTCCTATGTATGTTTCCATTGTAGTAGGAATATACCGATGAAATATACGTATAAACTTTTCTCTTGGATCACTCGACCTATTGAAAAAAAAACCTCATCAAAATCCGTTGCTTAGTTTTAGAGATCTAAGTATACAACGAACGGAAGGCGACTTGGTTTTATGATTTTTATGGATTTTGTAAAAAAAAAAGTGGCTTCGCAGTAGCACATTTTGAAGGTCCAATTTTCCAACGCTTGAATGATATTAAATTAAAGTATGAAAATCATTTTTGGACTGTTGATACAACATCGATTCTTTGCGGTTTTCGACGAAAAAAAGTCCAAAAGGTCAAATCGCAACTCCCAATCGGCCAACTGACATTGCCAAGACTTTGTTTTGCTGATAACACGATTTAGGTGCACAAAAGACCGATTCTGATATGGACTGTGTGGCATAACGCACAATCCTGCATGAACAAAAGGTCGTCCAAATCCATGTAATCCATTTCAGTAAAAAAAAAGTCGTTTAACATAACTCTGTTCGTGAATTGAGTTTCACACTCTCGGCTACAACAATAACAGTCTGAGCGCACCGTCCGAAATCGGAAACAAAGAGTGTCGTCCAATAGCATGAGAATCTTTGATGGGCGATTTACTTCGGCCTGAAATTTTTTAAAAAAATTGCTCTGGTTTGAACCCTATACAGCACTCATTTTGGAAAAAAATTAATGTTTTTTAAGCTTTAGTTTTTTTAAGTTTTTTAAAAAAAAAAAAAAAATGTTTTTTAAGCGACTCATTTTGTTCCTCTGAGGTCTGATACTGAGTTACTTTTACAATTTCGAGCGCAGAACAGCTTTCAGTGTGAAAATAGGATATGATTTAAAAAGAAACCACGATGGTAAACTCTTACACAAATTACTTACTGAACAAAAGTTGTCAAATTTTTCTGGCATATTGAAGAGCATAATGCTGCTGAAGCTCCCGAGATCAATCAAGAAAGAGTGCAGGATGTGAAAAAATCCACTTCCTTTTGGATAAAAGATGTTCTTGGAAGGACAACCCGTGATGGTGTAAGTATCTTAGTGACAGAGCTTCAGATCTATATTCAGTTGACCAACGGCAAACATACATGATCACAAAGGAAAAAAATAAAGGCAGACCAAAACACTCCTGGTACGAGCAAATGCAACGAAATCTGCATTTGGTTATAAGACAATCGGTGTAACATCACACTTTAACGCAAATATGTCTGAAAGCGGCATGTATGGATCAGACATATACGCCATTGCACAAGTATCCTTTCATATTGAACAATTACGGTCAAATATCTACCTTGGTTTCTGTTCTACCCGAATGTTCTTACCATCCCAGCTATTGCCGATCCGGTTATCGGTTAGAAACAAAGTAAGAGATCATTTGAAGCAGTTGCTATTGGACAAGAAAAGTGAATACTTTGCTGACTGCAATCAAACTCTACAAATAAATGCAACTGAATCCTTTCGAAGAATGGTAAAAGTTAAAGAAGTGTCCAATCTTTGTTCAAATGCCTAAGCCTTTTGCATTCAAGTTAAGATCCAAAGTACGAAATTCAGCAATCAACGGCGACCGACGTGTAAGTCGACCTTTATATGGTAAACTCGAAATAATCTCAATCGATTGGGGATTGGGATTCATCTTGGTGCTTCAGGATACTGCAAAGGAAATGAGGCTCTCTCCTTGAAACTCATTCTTCTTTTTGATTTTTTTTTTCATCTTGTAACTGTTCTGTATGTTCTAATACTGAAAGAAGTACATACATGCCGAAATGTTAAGGCAATACCTTCGAGCCTTTGCTTCACTTTAAAATCATAAACAAAATCTATTGCCGAAGACACAATCGGCAAGAAACCTCACATATCTAGATACGAACACATCATCATATTGGTATGAAAATGTGTACTCGTATGTGACAGTAGTACTTACCTATACAGCTTTCTATGCGGGCATGGATAAATCCCTCTGCTTAAGGTGTGCTTTCCTTTTAAAGATAAGACGTGTACGTGGGTGGCTAAGGCTGTACCAAAACCAAAGCAGCAGCAAGAAGTGGCAGTATAGCAGCCTTGGCCAGACATCATTGCGAACATCAGCAGTATACCAGCGGAACATCGTATAAATGGACACTCCATCTTGGGATGCGGAGGACAGAAAACAAATGTGGTACCTATGGAAATATTAATACGCACACACACTGGACTTAAGATACGCTCGCTCACGTATGTAGGAATAGGAAGGTATGTAATGCGAAAGTCTTCTTTGACGTGTATGTAGGCCGAAATGCCCATCGGTTAGCCAACGTTTCTCATATCCTGCTTCTTAATGGATCGTGCATGATGGGGTCTTTACTTGACCAAAAGTTACAAAACCTACCCACAAAAAGCGATTTAGAAGTTATAAATTCGCAAGTCTGCACTTTGTCGAGCCGTTTTGAAGATCTTGCATCAGAAAATCAGAGCTTAAAAGATCAAGTCAAATCACTTTACGCTGAAAAGGAAAGGGACAGGCAGACAATCAATTGGCTTGAGGATCAAATTAAAAATAAAAACATTATCTTCAAAGGCATCGAGGCGCAAAGTTCTGTTCCGACTGCGGTAAATAAAATCTGCGAGGATATTATGAAACTTCCAGCGTCCATTAAGGTAAAATCGACAAAAAAAATATACGAAAAAGATGGAAAATGGACGGTAGTAGCAGAATTTGAATCGGCAGACATTGTGGAAGAGATATTGAGGCACTCCAGAAGCTTAATTGGCACTACAATAAGTTTGGAGAGAGATCTGAATTCGAAGAAACAGGTGAACAAGAAGGCATTGTTACAGTTGAGAAAAAATATTTTAGCAAGAAGTCAAAAACATAGAATCAGCGTCGTTAATGATCGAATGAGAGTAGGTGTCAAATGGTTCCTATGGAATAAGCAAAATGAACTTATGTGCGGCGCAATTAAAGGCGAGAAAGTCATTCATGATTTATATTCTGGTGAATTAGACCACATAAATTGCAATTTTTGTGAGCTAATAGATACACAAGCTCAAAAAAACTAAAAATCTCTCTATCAAAAAAATCAAAATCAAATAATTTACTAACCCAAACTAAAAATCAATTACTAGAAACAACAAAACTCAAAATAGTGTCTTACAACGCACACGGTCTTGAAAATAAAAAATTATTTGCTCAATTTTTCAATTACATCTTAACACATGATATATTTATTTTAATTGAAACTCACCTAACCGAAGAGAAAAATACACAATACAGAAAATATTTTAAGGATTTTGACACATATTGGAAACCGGCAACTAGAAACAGTAGATTTGGAAGGGCAATTGGTGGTTTGGTTTATGGGGTCAACAAGAATTTGGGAACGCGTGGCATAGCTCATGAATATATTAACTGTAATGAGGTTGACTTTATAAAACTGAAATCGATTTGCGGTGAGTTAAATATATTTCCCACATACCTGAGGGGTGCTAACTGGAGCAATGATATTGAACTGTTAAAGTGTTTGTTTGTTGAAAAAAACATCGTTAATCCTATTGTAATAGGTGATATGAATGTAAGAGTAGGCGAGCTTCAACAATCCATAGACGATGTGTGCAACTCTGAATTTACAGCCGGTTTAGAAAATCGACGCTCCAAAGATAAAACTGTTAATGGGAAAGGGAAGGACTTCTTAGAATTTTGCAATGATAATGGTTTGATAATTTTAAACGGAAGAACAACAGGCGATGAGGAAGGAAGTCTTACATTTATCGGGAGCATGGGAGAATCCGTAAACGATCTGTGTGCGGTATCTCAAGAGCTATTAGGACATGTGGAGAAGTTTAATGTCGAAGAAGAAATTTGGTCTGATCACTTGCCAATAAAACTAACCATACATCTTAGCACCACTATAAACGATTCAACAGAATGCACATTCCTACCGAAACTTAAGTGGAAGGAGTCAAAGAAGTTGGAGTACCAGATTAAGCTTAATGCTAACCTAGCTAGGTTAATAACCGTAAAACCTTCGATTGATCTGAGGGATCTCACGAACCTAATCAAACAATCAACACCTATACAAAATCCAAACACAAAATCATTCAAGCCAAAAAACAAATGGTACAATTTCGATTGTGAAGCGGCGAGAAAAAAGGCTTTCAAACTTTTAAATAGATATCGAAAAACGCAAAACTCAGAGGAAAAAGTAAAATATTTGAGAGCAAAATTTGAATTTAGAGCAGTCTGCAGCAGAAGCAAAACGGAATATCACCAACAACTGGATTTTCAAATCAGTAAGGTAAAAAATAGTAAGGACTGGTGGAATCTAGCAAATGAGATACGAAACAAAGATCATCATGTATTTCCGAAAATATCTCCATCAGATTTTAAAACTTATTTCGTTAATCTGCTTAATCCCTACCAGAATATTAACCAAATTCACTATGCACACTGTTTTATAGAAAATCATGAATTGGATAAATCATTCTCAATCGATGAGATTAAAAAAATGCTGTCAAATGTAAAATTAAATAAAGCTCCTGGAGAAGACAGAATTAGTTACGAATTCCTAATAAATGCCACAGATGATTTCTTAAATTATCTTGCAGAGGCCTATACGGATATTCTTAATAATTCTAAAATTGAAGAATCTTTCAATAAATCTATTATTTTCCCAATATTTAAGAAAGGGGATATAAACCAGCCAAGTAATTATAGAGGAATTTCTTTCATGAACTGCATTGCAAAAACTATGATGGGAATCCTTAATGAGAGACTACACACTTGGGTGGAAAGAAACCATGTCCTGACAGAGTACCAATCTGGTTTCAGGAAAAATTACTCTACGATTGATAACATCTACAACTTGGCATCAATAGTACATATAAAACTTGGCGAAAAAAAGAAAGTGTACGCTTTTTTCGTGGATCTTAAGGCTGCGTTCGACAAAATTTCACGTAGCTTGCTAATTTATAAATTACACACTATGGGGGTCTCAACAAAATTCGTCAATTTGATACAAGCGATATATGCCAAAACATTATCTGCCGTGTGGACTGGGAAGGAAATGTCGGAGTATTTTGAAACCCTAAATGGAGTCAAACAAGGATGTCTCCTTTCACCCCTACTGTTTGCACTCTACATTAACGATTTACATGAATGCTTAGGAGGAGGTCTTCATATCGAGAATATTAATGTGAGACTACTCTTGTATGCAGACGATATGGTCATCCTAGCTGATGACATCCGAGTTATGCAAAATATGATCGAGCGAATGGAAGAATACTGCAACAATTGGTGTCTAGAAGTTAACATGGCAAAGTCAGAAATAATGGTATTTCGAAATGGAGGTAGACTTTCTCATCAGGAAAAGTGGTTATTCAATGGAGAAGAAATAAGAATCACTTCCAATTATTTATACCTGGGTGTTCTTCTTACTCCGAAAATGTTATTCAGCAAGCACGTGGAGGTCAGAAATAACTCAGCAAAAAATAGCATCAACGCCACTTGGAAAAACTTTTTGGCAAGGAAAAATGTCTGTATTAGTTCGAAATGGAAACTCTTTCAAGCAGTATGTAGGGCTATTCAAACCTATGGAGCGCAAGTCTGGGGATTTGGTGCATTCGAAGAAGTAGATAAGCTGCAACGATATTTCATAAAACGAATATTAAAACTACCTGTGAGTACACCTAATTATGCACTGTCACTTGAAACAAGCGCCGAAGAAGGACACTTTTATACTTTGGATCTCCACCTGCGGTATGTCCAAAAAACCTTGTTTAACTTAAATGAAAATAGACTTCCACATCGACTTTCGAAAATACTTTTGCGGAAAAATCAATTTTGGGTAAAAGAGCTCAATTACCTTGGATCTGAGTTCGGAGTACATTGGGATGAAAGTTTAGTGTCAAAGGAAGAATGGATCGACAAAAGCCTTTTACTATTGGACTCCCTCAAGTTTAAGTCTAATCAAGAAAATAAAAGAAGAGCATCTGCAAGTAGCGCACGTATCTACAAGTTTTTAGATTATACAAAGGGACCTATCTATATCACGGCACGTTCCGATGTCTTTAAAATAAGCTGGATCTTCAAAGCGAGGTGTGATCTAATCTCTCTGAATGGAAGCAGTTATAGCGGCAGTGAATCGTCCTTATGTACCCTTTGCAATATGAGGGAAGAAGAAAACATTCAACACTTTTTGGGCAGATGCCCAATACTGCGAGAATTTAGAACCAGATGCTTCGGAAAACCTGCAATGGATGAAAACGAAATTATATGTCTGCTTAATGGTGAAGATGAATCAGATTGGGACAAATTGGTCAAGTATTTAACGGCGTCCATAGCCTATAGAAAACTGCTGGTCGAAGAATACAATTAAATAAATAATTTGATGTTTCATTTATCTATCTGTTATATATTGTTTCAAATTTTTGATTGCGTTTTAAAATCCAAATGTAAAACTTTGATTATAGTATGTAGTTTTGTCAAATCTTTATAAATTGTGGATTAATTTCATGTTAAAGTTCTATTTACAAACAGTATTTCAAATTAAAATTATCTACTCATCTACCCGACAGACGACTTTTAATGTCATTGTCGTAGGTTAAAATATTTAATGAAATGAAAATCTATATGTACTAATATATTTAAGATTTGATTTAAAATAAAACCAATTTACAATACAATACAATAATGGATCGTGCATGGACTACGATGATGGTAGCACAATTTCTGTTGGAGAAAGCTCCAAACCTTTTCCTTCTTCTTCGTCGTCTTCTACATCGTCGTCATCGTCGTTGTAGTGTAGTACCTACGTTAGTCCTTCCTTCGTTGACCATGTGTGATTCCAAAAGATGGAAATCCATTTATACCTTGGAAATAGGAGTGGGAACGCGTTTGTCGAGAGCACTTTGTGTATCTTGGCTACAACAAGCTTCAAGCGTTCGTCGTCCTTTTCCAAAGAGTATTGTTACTGGGCAGTTCATTCTCACCCTTCTTACCACCAATGCCGCACATACATATTTCGTATAGCATACCCCACTTGGACGTACTTACAAATGCTGTGAGTGATGGTCCTTTGGGATGGGGGATATGTGTGCGAGAGATGGGCGTGTATAATTTTTGAATGAGTGGCAGGCGAAGTGGTTTTTGATTAATTTTCGGACAAGCCAGCTACGGGCAGGAGGCAATTTCTTGTGATTCTTCTTCTTCTTCATCATCTTCTCCGTCATCATCTCCATCTTCGTCTTGTTTCCTATAGTTGCTTGGTTGAGTTCAAAGTTTGCTTGGAGTTTCTTTGGTGATGATTTAAGCGATTTTCTTTGTTCTGCTTGGAAGGACTTTGTCCAATCTTACTCAACTGCCCATCCTTACATAACTCTGATATAACCTATACATCTCTGCCACCTATAACCACCAACACCACCATCACCACCTCCATCCCAACCAATTTTCATTTGTTAAGTGTGTTGCGGAAATATGTGGGTGAAGTTTCGAGCTGAAAATTAAATTTAAGAGAATTAATATTCTTGTTTCCATTTATAGCATGCAATATGAAATTTTAAGTTCAAGATGTGGTTACGTAAGAAAGGTACTCGTATACATAAATGCAAACTTCTAAGGCGGTTCGGAATTTATTTAATTAATTTAAGAAATTTTTAGTTTATTTTGCATTTTGCAAACTAATTTCAGGATTTATAAGATTGTTAGGTAATCCCACTTTGTATCTTTTTTAACTTTTTGATTGATGAAAATTACTTTTTAAAAATACCTGAGTGATAGAAAAGCAGTAAGTATGAGCGAATGAAGAGCTATTAGTTTATAGTAATGGCTTACTGCTTGAATCTCAGTGGTCTAACAGAGCTTATTTGAAAGATACAGTGGCAGAGTTTAGAGTCAACAGCGGATATCATCAGTCAGAAAGCAGATAACATTGAATGAGCTATTCTGAAGAATATCTCATATTTATTTCAATACTAGGATGTGGTATCGAAGCAGAGATGGTGGTAGATCAGTTACTGGCGAGCTAACCGCAACTATCAAAACCTTGCAGATAGGTACTGAGTAGGGATTATTAGACCCTTTATGTCCAAAAAGACACCGAAAGAGGCTGATCCTACAGCTTAGGAGTTGTTCTTGATGTTATTTACATAACCACTAGAGAAGCACTGGTAACAGTTTCGGATAATAATTATGATTTTACTTAAGAGGTTCCAGCAAACGAAGAAAATGCATTAGAGTCCGAGTGCTCATGAGGAACGTTAGGTCCCGTAATTGGATAAATGTAGCCGGAGATTGCACGAGGCTCTCGACTAAAGTAACGCAGAAATGTCCACCATCCTGGAAGTGCAATAGAAATGCCAGAGCCAAGGAGGATGAAAAACAACAATTTCTGCATGCGGCGATGTACGATGTTACAGACAAAAGAAATCACCATTAATCGAATGCAGATCGGCGCAGACTTTAAAAAAAAAAATCTACAAAATTAAGCTGGAGCACATAGACTTTAACTAATACAGTAGTTTGTCTCTCTGCCTAGAACATGTTTTCTTATTTCCATGAGAATGAGACATCTATACGAAAGATAGCTGGGATTTAGATCATGTCATTAGATTATTTGGTTACGTTTGGTTGGCCTTAACCTCAGACATGGAACAATTCTAAACCGGGAGGGTTGCCGAGGTATTGTGAGGATAACGCAGCGTGCACCACGAGCTGATCACTATAGTGTGGAAGTAGTTAAGTGAGTGAGCTGTGATCCCTTAGAGATCACCGTCGAAAAATAAGAAAAGACATTAGATTGTTTTGTTGGTACGTAGAGGAATCAATAATACTTGAATCCTGCAAGGTCCTTTTTTGTTTTAAAACCAACTGTTGTTGGAATTGTGAAAGTAGTTTCTTTCGCACAAATTATGTTAAAGAAGACTTTTCACACGATCTTCTCTATATTTTTCGTCTATTTTTTATGGAAGAGTATAGAGCAAAACCTTGGAATTGGAACACCCTCTATCTTCACTGAGAAAACTTGAATTAATCGCACAATGTGTCGGAAACTAATCTACTTTCTTATACCAAAACATTTCGCGTTAAATTCCGTCTTTAGCCAAAAACTTTTAAAATGTATCCAACATACATCACAAGTGATTTTAGGATTTTTAGGATTTTTAGGATTTTTATTATATAAACAACTTTAGTTACAGTTTTATGTGTTTTTGTTAAATAAAAATAGATTTTTACATAATAAAAATAAAAGGCAATGGCGTTGCCGCCTGCCTGTTTTTGACTCTATATAAAATTAGTTTAAGTAAAATTTTTTCTTTTATATTCCATTATTAACTAAAAACATGATATTTAAATTCAATTTTCGCTCTTTAGCAGATAACATTAATCATATTCGTTAACTATAATATACCGGTAACTTTTTGCGGATTTTAAATATTTGTAAAGGCTAGTCCAGTTTGAGCCATTTAAAATTATCTTTGTTTGCTCTAGGGTAAGTGTAAGACAGCCAAAATGGATCAATCTAAGCTCTCTGAATACAGGACATATGGCTAGGAAATGGAAGCAATCTTCCTTTGCTTTGAGATTGCACAAACTACAAAGAACTGTGGTGGCGTTATTGTAGGGTGTACCATTTAGATTTAGGAGATCACCCCTTGCTCTGCAAATCAAGGATATCGCTTCCACACTTAATTCGTCATTAAAATAATTATTGCACATCAGATTATAATTCAGTTCCGGGTATATCACCCTATTTATAGAGGATATTCCCTGCTGAGTGAATTCATTGCGCTGGGTGATGTCCAAGGCCTCAATTACATTGTATAACTGACTTTTTAGTATATTGATATCAGACCACTGAATATTTAACTCAACGCTACATTTTTGTGCCATTAATTCCCAGTCGACGATCCAGTCTATTTTTTTTTCGAAAATGTATCTTGTAAGAATTAGAGGAATTCTATTTGAGCTATAATTCAGCACTTTTAGAACATAATCGAAGTGCAACTTTAAGGTGTATATGAAAAGTGTGGGTAACCCTGTTTCTAAATTAAGCACGTAGTTTGGTGTGTTCAAAGGTAGTTTAAAAATCTTTTTTAGAAAAAAACGTTGAAGTTTTTCTACTTCCTCAAATGGCTTAAAGCCCCAGGTTTGGCAACTGTAGCACATGACCGATCGCAAGACTGTTTCGTATACCTTGTATTTGGCAGACGGTGGAACATCATTATTGTTAAAAACCTTCTGCCATGAAGCATTGATTAAGCTTTTGGCAGAAGACAGTTTTTTTTCTAAGTGAGACTCCATTTTCATGTTAGGCTTAAGCAGTACCCCAAGATATTTATATTCCAACACTGTCTCTAACGCCTGCCCGTTGAAATACCATTTTTCATTTTTCAGCAGTTTGCTTTGCCTCTTTTGCACAATCATAATTTTGGATTTTTCTAAGTTCACAGTGAGGTTCCATATTTTACAATAATTGTTAAGTTTGTTTATCATTAACTGTAAACTTTGTGGAGATTCGGCAAATAAAACAATATCGTCTGCAAAAAGAAGCACCTTGATGGTGAGGCCAGCAATCTGAATTCCTGCAGGTAAGTTAGAAGTTATATCGTCTAAGAAAATTGCGAAAAGAGTGGTACTTAGAACACAACCTTGCCGCACTCCCGATAACGTCTCAAACCATCCAGAGAAATCTACACCATCCCACACCCTCTGTCGCGTGTTAGTGTACATACTTTTCAATACTTTTAGAATTTTGGTCGACATTCCATTCTGCGTAAGTTTAAAAAAAAGGGCATTTCTATCTATAGAATCAAACGCAGCTTTAAAATCGACAAAGAACAAGTAGAGCTTACGACAATTTCTTAAGTAGTAGTTCGATATTGTAGTTAGTGTAAATATATTATCTACAGTTGAGAATCCTCTTCGAAAACCTGCCTGAAATTCACTTAAAATGTTTTTTCTTTCAACCCAAGAGTTAACATGTGTCAAAAGAATGTTTGCAAATAGTTTAGCGATTGAATTCATTAAGGATATTCCTCTGTAATTATTTGGGATGTTTACATCGCCTTTTTTAAAAATGGGAAAGATAATTGCATCTTTGAAGTGTTGCGGAATAATTCCAGTTTCAAAAATTTTATTAAACAAAACGAGTACATGATTTTTTAATTCAATTGGGGCGTTTTTGTAAAACTCATTTGCAATACGGTCAGGGCCGGGAGGGAGCTTTATTAGCTTTAGCATTTTTGAGGGCTAGTTGTAGTTCGTTCAACGTTATTTCCTGATCTAGTATATCATCTTGAATAAAAGGTTCTGCAAATTGAATTTCATAAGCGGTAGGAGATATATTTAAAAGAACTTTGAAATAGTTCGCCAAAACTGAAGCATTCAGGTGCGATCCGCGTACAAAAACTGAGCCATTCAACTGTTTTATTTTTTCTCAGAACTCCTTAGTATTCGTAGTGCATGCAAGTTCTTGTGCCATACATCTATAATAGTCTATACTTTTGTTTTTGCATAGATTCTTATAATTCTTGTTTGCTTGAACATATTCTGAAACTAAAGGATCGCTGGGGTTATTGTTTCTTTGCGCTAGCTTCAAAAGGGAAAACGAAAGATTTCTAGCTGCGCGACATTCATAGTCAAACCATTTCTGTCGACAGGTATATATTTGATTGACGTGCTTTGGATTTGCTGCAGTGTTGATAACATGAGTGAGAATATTTATCTGTTCTTCGGTAGTTGCATGTTCTATAGTGGTTTCATATCTCAGTAGTTCACTTTGAATTTTATTTTGATAAGCTTCCTTTTTATGCTCTTTCCACAAAGGCTTTAAGGGGAGACTAATAGGGCAATGCTCGATACTATCTTTCTTACTAATTTCTACAACCAACGGCATGTGCTCTGAGAATGTTTTCGCAACAACAGTAAACGATTTAATAATTTCTCTCCATTTTTGTGCAACAACGCAGTAATCAATAACTGATTTGCCTGGCCCTCCGATGAACGTCAAATTACCCTCACTATCATGTTTACAACACCCGTTCAATACAAAAAGATCTTGTTCTTGACATAATTCTAACATTTGTCTACCATTTCTATTTATGATCAAATCTTTTGATTTTCTTATGTCTAAAATTTCGGAGTTTGTACTATCATTTGTATGAGTTGTTATTTGAAGTTCCCCTATCCGCGCATTAAAGTCACCGACAAGCATGAAATCATCCATTAAAGGATTATTATTGACGAACTCATGAAGATTACTGAAAGCGGTATCCCACGAATTGCAGTTTAGGTATATCGGCAAAATGTTGAAATTCTTATTTGAAATCTTAAGTTTTAATACAATTTGACTGTTTACACTACTAAAACTACCTTTCACAGTACTATGTTTATAGCCATACAAACATCCACCACTAGCCCTTCCAAACTTATGCGTTCTGACCGCTGGTACCCAATGAGTCCTGTATTCTAAAAAGTACTTATTGAATGTTTCATAATTTTCATTGGTAATAAAAGTTTCAAATAGGAAGAAAATATCATGTTCTTTTACAAATTGAAAGAAATCTACAAAAAATATTTTGTTTGCTAGCCCAGAAATATTATATGATAAAATTTTAATGTTTTTAAAATTAGCATTAGAAAATTTAGTATTAGAAGTTTTATAATTAGAAAATTTAGTATTGGAGATACTATTGCTTGACAGACGGCAACACTTTCTCAATTGTAATTTTGATTTGAATGTGCAGATGGCGCTGAGCTTCCAGGTGATTCAGCATATTGCTGATATTTGACAGATGAAAATGTCAGAACTTTGTTGTTTTTCTGCTGCGGGTAACTTCTCGGTGTATGTCGATTTGCATTTTCTTTAAGCTTGAAGTTGTTGATTATTGATTGAAAATGTATACCTCCATACAGTTCCTTCAACACCTCCCATCCGTCTTTATCACCACATAAAAGATCGCCTTCCATAGTTGAAGTAAACGTTTTTTCGTTGACAACTAGTTTTAAGCCTCTTACTTGCGGAGTCGCCGATGGTTGGCTCAATTTTATAGCACGTCGAATCTGTAGGAGATGTTGTCTTTTCTTCAGTTCGTCTTTGGTGTAGTCGGGGCTCACATAAACACCGTTTCCTTTAAGTGCTCCTGCATTTTTTAACATTTGTGATGCTGTTGCCTTGCTGTTCGTCTCTACCAGTACAAGTTTTTGTTTACCTTTGGTAGTGAGCTCGATGACGTCGCCGAAATTAAAATTTTGATTAGAAAGGAGTTGCTTAGAAAGATCATTTATTGCCACATTCACGTCCGAAATTGTGTTCGGGATAGCGAAAACTATATTTTTTGCTTTTATTCGCTTTTCTAGTGCCTCGAACTTTCTTTCCAACGAGTTGTTTCTGTTTTTTATGACCTCGAGTTCTTTAGATAGTGCTATATTTTGGGCAATAATACTTTGCATTTCCGTAGATATTTTTTCGATGTCGTTTTTCGTTGGTAGATCACAAATTCTCCTATCTAGAACGTTTTCCATTAACGCCATTGCCTTTTATTTTTATTATGTAAAAATCTATTTTTATTTAACAAAAACACATAAAACTGTAACTAAAGTTGTTTATATAATAAAAATCCTAAAATCTAAATCTACATCACAAGTGTGAATGTAAAGCCGTAAAGTGGCATCATACTAAAGAAAAGAAGAAGAAAAGAACTGCAGTCTAAATTATGTCATTTTCAGAACGAAAACTATGCTTAAAATATGAAATATTTTGAATAAACTCCTGTCTTGCAACCGCTTTTGCCAAATGGATTAGGTAGATAAAATACATTTGTAGGGTTTGCCTCGCCTCAACATTCTTGTTTTTATTCTGTGCATACATTCTGTGCATAATAGTCTAATCTATTTCATTTACATAGGTCCTTACAGGATAAATAAATAAAAAACTAAATGAAAAACATTTATATGGTTTAGCAAGTTGATAAGACACTCAGAATTCTCAACTGCATTGATTACGTGCAGCTATATGTGGTTATATGTAGTTTCGAAGGAAGATTTATAATAGATCTCCTTTATAAAATACAAAGTTCGTTCGTTGAAGGCCTGGGGTTGCCCTGTGGTCGCTACAAAGCGTTTTTTTTTTTAAGCCTTAACTCGCCTAGAATTCTACAATGAGTGCTTTGTGAACCCTGGGCTTGCCCTCAACTCTTCCATCGATTTTTGCTGGGGCGAGTTCAAGTAATGAATAGGGCTGTCAAATGGCATGTACTTTTCTTCAAATGACAGAGTTGTCTGTTGATTTCTTGGTTTAGCTTTTTTTGAGAACTGAGAGCTCAGATTTTTTTTGACAACTTATGAGGTTGTCAAG
Organism: Melanostoma scalare; assembly: GCA_949752695.1. Lineage (NCBI taxonomy): Eukaryota > Metazoa > Arthropoda > Insecta > Diptera > Syrphidae > Melanostoma > Melanostoma scalare. Next base: position 223,999,203 of record OX456985.1, on the reverse strand, counting down.
GAAACCTCGGTCAACCCAAGGTAAAGTTCAACAAACGAACTTAATAAAATGGATCCGGAAATTTAAAATCACCTTGCCATTGCAAAAAAACATTGAATACTGTCTGTAAAAAAAAAAATTGTTTGACATCTCTGCAAGGTTCGAATGAACTTTTTTTAGGACTTAGTTTCCAGAACACGGATAAAAGAAGTTTATTCTTAAACACTTTTCGGAAATGAAAAAGATTTACATAGTTAGATATGAAATACGCTGACAAAGCTTGGAAAAGAACTTTATTTTACATTAGGGTCAACTTAAAAGGCCCTGACTGCTAACAAGCAGACAACTTCAATTCAAGAATCGTTATGGAATGAGCAAAAAATATTAGAAAAACTGCGATGTTTAGCTCGGACACTGTAGAGATTACAGAAAAAACCCTTCATTAGATGTGGACCTGTCCTTAAAGGCATGTTTAGAAAGCAAGTTAGGCTTAACGCATTAAATCATCAACATTTGCTTGATAACATGTGGATTCACAGTATTATTAAGTTCAGCGCAGTAATATTGCTTTCATTTATAAACACAGTAGGCCATGCATAGCTATTTGAATGCTTTCTCCATTTCTTCGTACCGAAAAAAATTAACTATTTAAAATCGTGTGGCTCGCCGACGCGACGGCGACGGATTCTGAGCTAATCGCAACGTTACGTACCACGTACCCCGCGGCCGATTGACTATTGTGAAGATGCAGATAATTGAAAGAGTTGTGACCCCTTCGAGATCGCGATGCTCCCTATTTGAAAACAAAAGAAGAAGAAGACCGAGAATGGTGACAAAAACCTAAGAGTGTTGAGAACACTGAGTTTTGAACTTTAGGAAAACTGTTTGCTTGCGGAGCTCTGCCCGTTAGAAATAAGGACTTCAATTATCTTCTTGTTCATATTCACGATATGAAACGTTTTTGGGTACATAAACCTCTAGCAAAAAGATTGCTACTGTTTCTACTCTTCATAATCTTTTCCAAAAGAAAAACCTGAAATTTAAATTTATTACGAATGTAAATATTGACCTTACCTCGAGAGAAGGAAAAATAAGATCTGAAATCTTACGTCCAATTGAAGGAAAACATCACATAGTGTGCGACAAAGTTCAATTACAAATTGGATCAATAACTATTTGCCTTTCATTCTTTACAGTGGCTCGCTTAGACTAAGGCCAGAGTCATGTGGCATCATTTATCATCACTATGACCAGCACTATCACATCACCGGAAGCATTGCCTGCGAACCGCATGCAATCGCATAGCCCAAGAAAAAACTGACACGCTAAACCTGCACAAAATTATTGTCATCGAGATCGGCACACACTGCGAGCATTCTCAAAAATATGGAGATGGAGGCTGTTTCGAGACCATGCGATCAGACAATTCGCATGCCATAAAGTTGCTGACATCTCGCAATCAAATCCGCACTACTAGCCACTCCAATAAGGCGCGCGGCATTGTGGCATCCACAATACCGCACCGGCTATAGTGGGTGATGTGTGCTGGCTCTCCTTGGGTTTAGATCGCCTTTTGGTTGATCTCTCAAAACAACGATCATGCAAGAAGAAATTCACGCGAATAAAAAACTAAATCTATTGACTCTAAGAAGACGACTTTTATAAGACTAAGCGAAGGTGGTGGCTAAGACCGTAAGAGGAAAAATGAGAAGAAAAAAAATTTGAAATTGTATTTCATTCCAAATGAGCTCATTCGCATTTTTGTGGCTTGAAGTGGTGATGTTGTTGTTGGGGATCACGTTGGGACTCAGCATCTATCTCGCTCTCCTCGAACGTAAATTACGAGTTGCTATTTATCGCGCGAGGAGGATTTTTTGTATATGATTAGGCGCACGTAAGCGTACTGCCCTTTGGCCAATTATATGCATGTTAGGTATTGTGTGTGTTTATCGCGAGATACAAGAATAAATATCCAAAGCCGTAGAGTTGCCAACGGAACCAAATATGGAACTTCAACTTGAAACTTAAAAAGTTTGACATTCTTTGTACAAGAAACAAACAACCATTTTGGATATTGTTCTCAATGATTTTTGTGTACATTACAAAAAAAAAAAAGTTTGAACTTCTTTTAATTTTCCAGAATTAGTTTCTAAAGTTTTATTTTGCGACGATGAATTAATGAATGAAGGAAAGCCACTTTTTAGTAGATATTTCTCTTTATTAGTAGACAAGTAAGTTAAAAATTAATGGAAGAAAATGGGGGTTTCATTCATTTCTAAGTTTATTAGACAAGGACGTGTAAGATGAAAATGCACACAAAAAAAAATACGGTTCGATTCGGCATTTTGATTGAAGCACTTTTAGCAGGTGTCGAAGGTACCTCAGATTGTCCAATTTTTTTTTTTTGTAATTTAACAGATCATGTTCGAAATAATAAGAGAAACCCAAGGAGTATTTATATAAACAAAGAGTTAATGAAAAGGACAAAGGAAAGTAGGTATTTTGTCTGTGAAGAGACAGCACGAAATAAAACTTCTGACCTTACAGTCAAGTCATTAGAAAAAGGCTTAAGAAAAAGAGCTCGTTTTTTATGTCAAAATGTTCGTTTTTCATTATTTTGTTTTGACTTTTAGTAGGTACACTTTGGAGGCTTGCGTATGAATGTGCATCTAGAGCTTCAGAAGATAGACTTTTTCGATTTTTGAAGAAGAATTGGAATTTTGCATTAGATTAGATTGAGATGCAGAGTCTGCTGTTAGGATCTTCTACTAACCTCAGTTGGTGAAAGTATACTTTTTTATTATTATTATTATTATTATTATTATACATTTATTAAGCAAGTAATAAATTACATGTTAATATATAAGAGGAGAGCTGGAAACTACAGTGGTCTTACGCTCTTATACTTTTTTAGAAAACAGTGGTCGGCTTATAGTCCTACGCAGCCTTTGATTGTTTTCCTATTGAGGTTCAGTTGGAATTTTGATGTTTTTTCAGTATATTCTGACAAAAAAGTTTCAACAGGTTTGACCAGCTGAGTTACGCTAAGATTTATTGGATTCTTCCACTAGGATATCAGCAGCTGTGTTTTTGAAAAAATCCTTTTATTTAAACCACAGATAAGTTCAGGGCCGACGAATGGCTTAGATGTGACGTCTTAAGCCACAATGTCTGCATTCTCGTAACAAGGTAGGCTTTGTGTGCTGAAATCTTGCATTGCAAAAACCTAAGTTTTCCTCGTTTTGAAGCCTTCAGTAAAACAGCCGTTGAGGCTTACTTCACAAATTCTTGAAATCTATATGAAAAAAATCATTTTCTGCGTAAAAATAAACATGTCTACAATCTCGATGAATTGGGAGTTACGACCGTTTTGAATGCTTCAAAGATTCTTTATGTTATTTGATTTTAAAATTAAAGGGTCCTTCCACTTAGTCGCTTTTCTTTCGAAACCTTACTTCATCCCGGCATTTTTCTAATGAAAATTTTTCTGAAAAAATTATAAAATAACTAGCGCATGGTCGAACGCATCATTACAAACTGATGGCAGATAATAGCAATGAATAAGCTTTTAATCTGCTCGACAGCTATCCCGAACGCTCGCAGGTAAAATTCGAGGACAGGAGACTAATAAGATAATAATGAGAATTCTGCTCAAATCGGCTTCAAGTTTTTGGAACATATTCTTAAAATGTTCAACAATAAGATTAGACAAAAAAAAATTTTTCGGTAGTTTGGAAGATGCATAAAAAAATTAACGAGTGAGCCCAAGTTTGCTTATTTAATTTAAAAGGCCCAGATGGATTTAAACTCTCTTTGTCTACCTCCTACACAAAGAGGAACACCACTCCAATAGATTTCACAGTCGTGGGGAGCGGGGAGCCACTTCTTTCCGTGGAACTTTCGAACTACGATTTCTTTCAACAACGCAGCAGAGCGAGGAGCTCCAGGGCCACGGCATTTCTCACTACCATGCCTTGTGACGGAATGGAGGGGACCTACAATTTTCTTTCCGAATGGCTAATCGAGAAAGCGCTTTTCATGGCAATGAATTTACTAACGGAGGACTAGCCAATTCCGTTCAATTCTTTCAACTATGAACGCAAATACTTTCAGAAATGAAATAAAAAATCCGTCTCCTTAATTTAAAAAATTGGCATATTCAATACAACAATGCTCCGACTACATTCCCCGAAGAGGAAAATCTTGGGTTAAGGGACAAAATATAAGTTTAGTCATGTGGCCGCGGTACTCTCCTGTCCTCAACATAATAAACATGGCGTATGATTAGCTGACTCATCATCAGCTATATTATAAATATTAACTAAATACGATGGTAGGTCACTTCGTTCCGCAGAAATCGCCTAAACAATGGGATGTGCTAACCTGATTACTGACCACAGTGATGGGTCGAAATTGAAACCGAATTTGTACTGATGTTCATTGTGTATTTTAAGTAAGTAAGGCCCATGAGTCATGCTTCCGTCACTCTGGGTTTGAAATAAGCAATGCGTTTTTACAAATTATGCAGTGAAATTCTTTGTTTATTCCTACCAACTCAGCTCTTTTTGTCTTCTACGACGTGGCAACTCTGCTTCAATTCATACTCCACATATGTACGCCCAACCAAAATAAAAAAGTATCCAAATCTATCTCGAACGCAAACGCAAAGTCATGTCAGAGATTTGTTGTGACCAGTGTCCAAAACGTAGCGTTCTCTTACCTCATTGCAAATTGCGTGCAGCATCTTTAATCGAACAAACTAGGTATACCCAACTGAACCGCCATCACCAGTATCGTCTTAATATTCGCATGACAGAGCCAGGCAGCCGAATTCTCAGAATCGCAAGAGGAACTTCCAATAAAGCACTTCGCTCTCTTGGGGTCCGTCCCCACTAAGAACTATAACTACTTCTGTTTCTGATTCGTGGTCGTGCGTCACTTTGGGTTTTCTTTCCTCTCAACTTCTTCGTGTTGTTAATAGCTTTTGCCAAATCACTATGCACCCAGTTCCACGTGTATGCAGCTGAATTAAAGAATGCTATGAATAATTTATAATTCCCTTCTTTTTGATGTTCAATCTGATATTTTATTTCATTGCCGATTTTTCTTATGCAATAATGTCCCATCCATAGACCAGGTGGAGACCCAGTCATTCTTGCTTAATGACACAGACTCAAAAACCCGTAGTGACCAATGATCTTGGATGATTATGTCAACATAATTTCATACTATTGTCCTTTAGTAATAAAGAAGAAGAAAAATAGTAACGGTCAAGCTTAGACAGAGCCGGTTTAAGGACATCTCTGCTTTAAACAAGAAACCTACCGAAGCAGGACATTTTATATTCAAAATCCTTTTTCTTGTTCTTGTCGTCCCAGCGGCAGACGATTGGATTTTGAGAAAAACCAACCGATGGTATTAACCTCGACATTCGATAAATTTCTCAAGCATAAGGGTAAACAAAAGGATCTCAAGCGAAGAAAGCAAATCAAACAAAAGCAAACACCCATCAGCAATGTGTCCTGCACAGTTGATTCTTTGTTTTTTTGTCATTTGTACCAAATATGGAAAAATTTACATATATTCACTAACGCTCACACTTACACGCACAGACTGAACCGAACCGGACTCGGTAAGCCTCAAATTAATGATTCGTAGATTTATCACGTTGTCATAGTGCTGTCAGGATATTAGGAATTTTCGGAACATCCCGCAGCGGAACGAGTTTTGCAAGAAAAAGAAAGGATGATGCTACTGCTACATATATACGAGTATTGATGAAAAGGACATTCGTGGTAACGAAATCGAGTAAACGCCTCACTCAGAACAGAATTCAAACTCACACGTCGCAGAATGTGGTGGTGTCCTGTGCAATTTGTTTGGATTAGTTTTGATTGGGACCGTTTCTTTTCCATGTCATGTCTCATGTACCTACCTACAAAAAGGTGACAATTTACCTAGGACATAATTTAAGTAGCAAATTTGAATGCAAACTCATAGCAGAAAAAAAAAACAAAAAAACAAAAAACAACCACCACAAAAAAAAACTTGTATTCATTCCACCGCATCTCATTCCCTGCTGGACCTGGAACAACCTTTAATGTTTGATTAAGGGCCCGGTTCCATATAGTTTGGTCCACATTAAGGCAATGACCATACACAAAAAAAATGCGTGTACGCACGTACGGTTAAGAACGAACACATTATGAATACATTTACTAGGACTCATCCTAAAAGAGGATTTCCGTTTCTACCTATATGTCCTGCTCTTTGCCTGGCCCGCTATATCTTGTTTGCCAGTGGTTTTGCATTAAATTAACCGTAATGCCGGCCAAAAACTACACATTCAAGTAAAAAAAAAAAATCACGGATTGTGTGTTCCAAAAAACGTGTAAGGTTATAGGAGGGAAAACTTTAAGTTTAAACAAAAACAACACCACTCAATGGATAGTGACCCGTTTCAACCCCAAGCCTATTATAGTTCTATTTTTCATGTGTAGGTTGAATTTGACGCGTAAAAGGAGGATAGGGAGATAATCAGGAGCGGATTAAATACAAACAACGGAAATGATCAAATTTTAATCTCCGGTTCGGAACACTGCTGTCGGAAAAGCCATTGTTTAGAGAGCAAAAAGGCACTCGTTTCACACTTATTTTGTATAAAGTAAATATTCGGGATGAGCCAGGGCCTGGCGCATCTTTCTCAACCACTGGAATGAGAAAAGGAAGGAGCCTACAACTTCTGCTGGTTTTGGACGACTACGAATAACGTGGAAAAGCACTTTTCATGGCAGTTTTACTATCAGAGGAAGTTGACAAGCCCAAAAAGTATGAGGTATTACTGGGAGTCGAACTCCGACCACCCACGTACCAGTCTAGCACTCTAAAAATCACTCTGTGTTTTGCCGTGCAGTTTTAATGTTTGACGTGAGTCTACACTCTCATTCCTGCTCTAAAGAATATAGCTTCCGAACCAAAGTGGTGTACAGATGCGTCTTTAGGCTTTGCTACCATAGTTGTTATTACTCTCTATGGTTAAAAAAAAGAGGTTGGACCCAGAAAAAAGTTTTTTATTCAGTCTGGTTGCATTGGTTTTTTAATCAACTTTTCGTTGTTTTCGAATTTGAGGCATTTGCTGAGGTTCGTATGATATACTCCAAAAAAATCCCAAATAAACGCTTTTAAACTCAGCATTGGTGTCAGAAAACAAGTGAGCTTTGGCTATAGGAGAAAGGGTAAGCAACAACATTCTCAAAGCACTTAAGACAGGAGATTTAACTAACGGGTGTAGGAGTCCTTAAAGGTCCCCAATCAGTTCTAATCTATACACTTAACTCTCTACCAAAAAGTCTTTAGAGCTTTCTTCCTACAATCGAATTCTACTTTGTGAAAATCCCTGAATGTCCTTAACAAAAAGTAAGTTTATCTTTATCCTCAAGTACGGCGTTATTTGATGATAAGGCATAGGAGCGGGGCAATGTCAAAGTCTGTTTTGCGGAAAAAAGCGTATACCAAATCGTGCGGCTGCACAAAAATGCAATTCGCTTATTCTAATGCTGCAGGGTCATTGGAAGTAACTTCAAAATGCAATCGTCTCCCTTGTCCCAACCCTATGAAGTGAGTTTTATAAGATGCTGAGCGGCTGTAATATCAACAAGGAAATATTAGATCTATGTTAGTTTTTTGAAGAACATTAACGTGTCCTTACTTTTAAGTTTTTCTCATTTGGTACATATGTTCTACTTTTTGATTCATTTTCACTTACTTTGGGTCGAGTATGGTGATTTCTAAATTCTAACACAATTCTCCCACTTGTATCTATGCCTTGTTTTAGTGAGCTACCGGTGGTATAGCTAGCCCGCACACTAGATTAAAGGTATAAATAATACCTCATTCAAATCTCATTAAATGAGAGGATACCAACCTCAGTGACTAGAGCAGCTACTACTTTTGGTATACCAAGAAAAGTAGTTTTTTGTTTAGTTTTTCGGCAAATTCAGTTGTTTCAGAGACATAAATTATTAGTAATATAGGGTGACCGGAATCAACAGTTCGTCGGGCAATTATAGAAAATCAATGTAATCCACTCGTTCTTAGCCAAAAATAACGAATGGTTTCGACTTATTCAAACTTTAACTTGTCACTTTTCACTGAAATATACGACGCAAAGATATTAGGTGAGATTATCTCAGTTAGATGGGCCCACATAGAAGGTTGGGAAGGTCCCAATCTAACGTATAAATCAATCCCTTGCACTACGTTCGGAAATACTCTTGTTGTTTCATATCTTTTAGTATCAGTATCATCTTCATATAGGTTTACTAATAAAAAAAAACTATCGCCCCAGTTTTAAGGCTCTCGAGGGAATCATGTCTAGTCCTCCACTGTCTGTTGCCATAAATACATGCATATATCTCTGTCCGCATAGCTTAAGTTTTCTTTGCGGAAATGACCTCCCTCCTTCCAATAGCACCATAGAAGAAGAAGAAGATGAAATAAAAAAAAAACCGAGCCGAAAATGCGGTCTCCACAACCCTTTTTTGCCGTCCGCTTAGTGCCACAAAAAAAGGGTCACTATCCTCTAAATACCTTCCACCCACACTCACACACACACAAACACACTCACGCAAATCCCAAATTTATACACACATAAGTGTGTGTGTTTGTTGTTATCAAGTAGCAGGCTTAAGCGAGTATTTTCATATGTAAACATTGGCAATGGGTTTTCGTTTGCCATTTTCGATGGTGGTGGGGAGCTGGAAAAACAGAGGACCAAATGGACATCATTTGTTGTTGTACCCCGTTGCTGTCCTTCGGACACTCGAGAGATTGCGTTTTATTTTACTCCATCTTGCCGGCCGCCTTAACCGAAATGAAGCTTAGTGGATGCCAAAGGTATTCCTAAAGGCCTAGCAAATATTTTCTACATAACGGAAATATGTAAGTACATAAACCCGATTGCGACATCAATTTCGCCGAGCGCTGGACCATAAGCCTTTTACATAGCCTTGGTTTTTCTAGGAAATTGGAATGGGCAATGGGATGTTTTACTTAGGGGATGGGTGTGGAGGTAAGGGTGGTGAGTAATTTCGATTTGGGACGCTACTACTGCTGCTGCTGCTGGCTGGCTGGCTGGCGCTGGGTCAATGTAGATATTTCGCTTATCTCATATTTTTTCCCTTTAGCATATTTTTTGGCTTTTAGAGTTTTTGTTTTGACAGTTTTAAGAAGGGATATCAATAAATAGGATGATATCAGTACGGGCGCCAGGATAACTTTCTCGTGGTCAATCTCACTCACGAGCTTATTTATCGATTTGCAAGCTGAATTTATATCTCTGACCAAGGTAGATATAGGAAATCGTATTCTTAGGTGGCCAGGTGGGTGCTTGGGTTGGTATGACAACGAATTAGAAATTTAGATTGCGGCCATACCTTTTTTTGAGAAGGTAAACATGACTGAAATGAGATTGAAAGTTGTTGCTATACTGATGTTGTTTCTTTTTGCTTTAGCTATAAAAGGATTAACTTTAAGAGGGAAACGCAACAGTATTATTCATTTTTTAGGACGAAACTTCGAAAGTTAAATATGATGTTTGTTCCAAGCGCCTTAAATAAAATGAAAGCATTGTATCGAACACCAAGCCTCTAAGTAGGAATGGATGAACTAGGTATTTGGCGACAGATATTAAGTTTTTTGTCGAAGCCCTGGGTTTGCCCTGTGGTCGTCACAAATCATTTTTTTAAAAACCTAGACTCGCCCTGAACTTCAAACTTTTGAGCCCTGGGTTTGTCCTCAACTTGCCCTGTAATAGCCCTAGGTTTTGCTGGGGTGAATTCAGGTAATGAAAAGGGCTGTCAAATGCCATGTATTTTTCTTCAAATGACATTGATGTGTGCTGATTGTAAGGTTTAGCCTTACAATCAGCATTAGTTTTTTTGAAAACTGAAAACTCAGGTTTGTTTTGACAACTCATAGTGTTTTTGAGGAAAACCTAGGTCATCCCTGGGTAAAGTTCAACGAATGAGCTTATTCGAATGTGTTTTAAAAAAATGCAGAAAAAACAAAAAATTATTCCTTTAAAGACCATCCACAACAAAACTTACCCTCACACAAATTACTGATTTTCGAAAAGCACCTCTAAAACTCTAAGTACGTTTGAATGACTCCAGCTAGGCATTTTACTTCATCAGTGCTTTTCATACATACTATCTACCTACTCTGGTTCGTCCTTCGGAACGTGTAGATGTTTAAGTGCCACCCATAGAAGATCTCGATGGTCATACCTACTTGGGATTGCATCTGTTGTGGACTTATCCGAGAAAGACTCGCACAGTTTGTCCGAAAGCCTTATCTTTTTCTCTCGGAGTCGGCTACCCAATACGCGATTAACGATCTTCAAAGGGGTGGGGGGCATCAGCTCGGTTGAACTCTAATTAACTTTGTGTATTTCCCTTTCCTTTGAATATTGATAGATTGTTAATTTAGTTATTTGGCCCTGTACATGAAGACAAAGTGTCTTGAAAGAATTTCAACAAGAACTGTATGTATATCCCAAGCTAGAGTATAATTCCCATGTTTGTGCAGGTGCTCCTCGAATATTATTGCGCTTGCTTGACAGTGACAGCGTTGAAATTGATAGGTAACAGTTGAATGGCAGGTTTAATTGATTCTCTGAAGCATCGTCGTAACGTTTCATGTCTCTCTCTCTCTTTTTATCGCTATTTTTACAGGCAGAGCTCTAGTGAAATAGCCAGTTGCATTCCTCCTCCGAAACAACTTAGCTGTAACACCCGGCTCGAAAGGAATGCGCATCAGTTCTCCCTTCAGTCCAACTACCGTCGAACAGTCAAGTAAAAGAAATCATATTTTGGCCCTCAACCCGCATGCGGAATGCTTTACCCAACTCAATTTTCCCCAAGTATTACAATGCATAGAAATTCAAATTTCCTTGTTTCCTAACACCCGTACTGTATTTCCCAACACTATAAAATTGGTCACAATCCGCGTGAATTTTATAAAAAAAATGAAATTACGAAATGGATGGAGCTAGAAGAGTACACATCGCGAAACCATGATGGCTTGGACATGTAAGGCGAATGGAAAACAACACTTCGGCTAGAGTTCTCCAACACAAAATTCAGGGAAATCAAGGAAGAGGAAGACCTCGTTTTAGGTGGCGCAATCATGCTGATGAAGTCCTCAACCGAAATGACCAGATACTGAGAATTAAATACATATCTCTCTCACCCATCTTTCAATTGTGTTCTAATTTTGCCGCTTTGCCGCTCGCTGCTTTGAGCTCGCTGGAAATTGAAATTGTTATCGAAATATGTTGGCTGAGGACCAGGGTCACCCTGAACTGTAAGTAAGTTACATTCCCTCCGTTGCGTTGTTTAGGTAGGCTACAATCTCTTATATGCTTGTAGATAAGAATCCTCAGACGTTTATACTCAATTTGTCCCGTTTTCGTTTTCCAAAACTCATATGGTACTTCGCCTGGTTCATCTTTTCCCGTTGTATAGGAATTTTCAACTGCCTCACTAATTTCTTTGAATAGAACGTTGTGTAGGTATTTCCATTAAGTTGGGTTCAGCTTCTCGAAAGTGTTTTGGAGGAAACAGCATATATTCAAAAGACCATCACAATACCGTCGCCACCTGTGCAGAATTTTATCGTCATCCACAAGAAGTGAGTATCCTTAATAACCTTCAACCAACTTGTCTCTTAAAGCCTTTCTATCTCCTTCTTCGAGCGGCTATTTTGAAGACGGTTCCCACTCATTCAAGTTGTTTTATCGTATTTTTTTTAACATTTTGGGTTGCATTATCAGCAAGGGCAGTCATTTCTTCCAGTCCTCGATACATGCCCGCCATGCTTTTTGTTGTGAGCTGGCAAAACTTCTTTTTCACTTATTTTTTGCATAGCTTCAGTGTTTCACTTCGAGTTCAGTCCATTATTTGCGGATCACTTCCACCAATTTTTTCTTACTTGTCACTGCTTTCATCATTCCACCAACATTTTCCTTTAGTTTATTGGGAGCTTCCCTTTGTGATCCCAAGCAATGATTTTACTCGCATTGTGCAAGTTTGTTGACGGCAGTTCTCTGCATAGGGTAAGTGGTGGGAATATGCCACACTTAACACTAACCAAATTAAACAAGATGTTCTCAATTTCATTAGGTTTTTATTTTATTAAAAAAGAAAATAAAGGAAAACGTAACTTTTTTTTAGAATTCATTGTAAACTAAGTTTTAAAAAAACCTTAAAAAGGGGCATTTTACCCACACGTGCGGGTAATAAGCCATTTCTGAAGGGGTAAAATGCCAGCAAACATTTTGTATAGTGTTCAGTGTGAGTCTTATTTAAATTTCATCTATCGGACAGCTTCCATTGTCCAAACAATCCTAGTGCATCCATTTTTTGCATTTAGAACATTAAAATCGAAAGTTGTAAAATGCCACTTAAGTGGGTAAAATGCCAGTTGGTGTGGAAAAAATGTGGCATTTTACGCCAGAACGTCGCAAAATATAAAAACATCACTGCACAAAATTGAGGGAACATAGAACGTTTAGACACTGAAAAACACTACCTATACAAAACAAATCTTACTTTTTTTGAAGACACCGTCATATATTGAATTGAAAAACCTGAAAAACAAACGTTACCAACTTCACTGAGTTTAATAAAAAGACACTTGGATTTACACTTCACGATATATTTTCTCAAACGAATTGCCTAGTAACACGTAAACCCATATGTCCATACATGAAAGCGAAACTGAGAGAATTGCATTGTCAGCTGTATCGACTTACCTATATCACTTGATTCTCCCAGTTGCTTTTGTTTGCTTCATTTCCTTCACCGCCTCGAAAAAAAATCCAGTAATAGAAGCCAGGAGATACACGGAAGCATCTTGCAAGTAGTCGACCAAAGAGTTCGTAAAGTAACGTCTACACCATGCCCAAAAAAACAACAATCGGCACTTGCCAATGGGCAATATCGAGCTAACGTAGCAATCCGCCTTCCTACTTACCGAAAGCTTACCCAAATTGGAACCGAATGAAGTAGTTAGTAAGGACGCACGTTAAGGCAAAAGTGTTTTTGAAACAGTAAATTTTCAAATTTTTTGATGACTCAAGTAGATTCTTAGTTCATTAAAAATGTACGCAAGATGTAGACATACCTACGTAGGTTTTTTTTTTTTGTTGGAGGTTTTTAAAATACCAGCTGGAGCACTCAGACCTAAATACCGGTCCATTGTACTACCAGATAGCAACCTTCTATTTGTTATAGCTTTCCAGATGTTCGGAGAAAAGCCAAAAGACGCTGCCATGGTAAGGAGCCTAAGTTACCAGCTCTCACCATGTCTGCGCCGAGTATCTGTAACCTCATGCGAGAAAAAGCAGGACATTCACAGAGGAAGTGCTCTGCGGTGTCCTCATCTTCTCCACAAGATTCACAGAGTGTGGTATCACTTAAGCCTAACACGTTTAAATGCTTTGCAAAAGAGAAGTGCCCGCTGGCAACGCCAATAAGCTTTCTACAGTCTTTTCTGCTACGAGCTAGCTAAAATGTTGCAGTCTTCTTACTAACGTTGGGGAGCATACGCTTGGTTTGTCTGCATCCAATGGAGGGAGGCATGCCATCCACGGTTGTGCTCTTCACAGATCCAATCGTCAAACGTCCAATTGAAGCCCTCACTGAGGATGCTGGCAGACCTAGCGACAACTAAACTAAAATAAACCTCCACGGCATTGTCGGAATGAGGGCGTCGCCGCGCCGGCGAGCGCCGCCGCCGTCCGGAAAGTTTTGCGAGCTGAAAAAAAGTCATCGCTACAGGATCGCATATTTTGTAACCACGAATAAAATTGCTAAACAAAAAATTTTATTAATTTTAAAAATCTTTCTTTGAACCAGCCGAAAGCTGATTTTTGTTTTTTTAATTAATTTGTTACATTTATGTGATAGATCAATAAATAATAATAATAATCTTTCTTTGAAAGTGCCTCCCTCAAGCCACACCAGTTTAGTTCCTGCCTGGTCTGACATAATTATTATTTTTCATTTTTTACTATGCATGGGATGCCGCCAACACAATCGACGCTGTTTTATTTATTCCGAAAAAATCGTCCTTACACAGCAGCTAGGTCTATTGTGTACCTTGTGTCGTGATCATTCGTTTTCCTAACTCTTGTCAATCAAATTTTTCTTTCTCTGCAAATATCGTTGGCAGATGTCCTTTTGTATAAATTTCTTCACAATGTAACAACACGCGTATCCTGTGTTCCTTCAAATTGAAAATCTCATAATCGTTACTCTTATAGGTACATCACTACATAAAGAACAAAAAAAAGGAAGAACCGAAACAACAATAATCTCCCGAAAAAAAGGACCATGGCACAGTTCAAGATTATGAAAATAAAAAAAGAATATTTGCATGACACTGCAGCCAACCAGAGCAGGTCCTACTCCTTTCTAACAATCTCTTGTCTAACCCGTAGGAAAGCAGATAAAAATAATAATCAAATGTAATAACAATAAATAAATAAAAAGAAAAGATTTAAACCAGAAACTTTCTTCAACTTCCCCCCTATGCGAACACAAAGGACGACGCTGTTGCATTTCCATCATATTCTGAGCCAATGCAAAAAGGTGAGAGACCTCCAAGACCTCTGAAGTACAGAAAACAAACATACACACAAGCGCACACACCTTCGGTTTTCGGCAAAATGTCCGAAACATAAATACAAAATTATCTCATTCCCCCAATGCATTTATTTATACGTTTCACGGTTAACTGCCATCGGGTTGAGTTTTGAGTGTGCAATAGTTAGGTTTAAGCGGGATAGAACAATATCCAGAGTGCAAGTAAGGGATTTAATTATTTTTATTTTTTTAAACTTCATGGGACCCTTGCCTTAGCCATTGTTGCTAAAGAGAGATTGTGTTGTGATAACAGGATTTTCTAGTCGATCGACCGGTAAAAGGATTCTTATGCATAATTTGTTCGTTTTAAATGAATTTCTTTACATTGATGGTTGTGGGTAAACGGACTGTATCCGTTCTCATTCTCATAGCATGGCGATTGCAGCGACACGTTGAACAGATGCAGACATACCAAGCCTACCTCAGAATTGATGTGAATGTTTATTGTTTATAAATGAGCTAATTGTCAGATTGTGTTTGGATAAAAATTGCTTGGTTGACCTGTGGTCATCTCAAGTCGCTTTGCAATGTTAAACGAATGAAAACCTTTAAATATGAAACTGATTCTACTTGAAGTTTCTTAAGACGCATGCACTCATTCACCATTTTCCTACTTAATGTGAAAATGGCTGTTGTTTTTGAACGTGTAGTGAAATTATTGAAGTTCATATTTATTGAAAAACTTTGAAATGAATCCGCTCGATAAGATAGTCAATTTGTGCCAAAAGAGAAGAGCTTGCAAGGTGCAACTCAGTAGTCAGTATGCATGACGTACAATTCATCCGGCGATTTTCTCCGGTGTCACTTCTATATTATGTACTGTTGCTTTCGTTTTTATTGTTTCTCAGAAACTAAATAAAATTTTTTTCAATTAGTGGTTTTCTGTGCCTGACTCAAAACTAATAAGAGCATTGATTATTTTTTAAAGAAAGAGTGTTCTTCAGTAAGGCAAAATTTTGTTAAAAAAATTTATTTAAAGAAATAAGGTTAGGCTTTCAAACTTGACTACTAAGAAACTGTTCACTGAAACAACTTGAAGTAAAACCTTAATTAAAGATCACTAAAATGTGTGGCATTAAGTGAGTTAATTTGTTTTTAATTAATTTTCTTTTTTTAGAAAATTAAGAAGTAAATTTTTTTCTAAAATTGACGATTCAACCGAGGGAGATATACCCTCCCTCCAATCCCATTCGATTTTGTTATTGTCTTGATTTAACCTATCCGTCCTGAGCTTTTGTCTCATTTGTTTTGAATGTTTCTGATCTGAAATACAGGGTGTTTCATAATTCGTGGAACATACTTTGGGATGTGATTCTTGGTCATATTCTAAGAAAAAAATTGTTAAACAGTAAAGTCCGTTTCTCAACTTTGACATCACTTTTTGACAATTTAAGAAAAGGCTAACTTTGGTGTACCCTGACCTGAGTTAAATTCGATATCGTATGAAAGAATAAGAAAACAAATTTGTTCATCAGTTTATCAAAATAAGTCACGAACATGATTGCAGTTTTATCAGAGAGCTTTTTGAAATGCCTTCATTTACGAAAGAAGAATACGCAGACATTTTTTTCTTATATGAGTTTTGCAATGGAAATTCTAGAAGAACACAACAAAGATACCAAGAACTTTATCCTTACTGATAATCTGGCAAACCTAAGCCTAGAAGTCCAATTTAAATACAGTTTCAAAGATTACCAGACTACAAGTAAAACAAGAGTTATGGAGAGCAAACACCCAGAATGAAATTCAAAAACGGACCTCAAAGTCAAAACTTTGCTTGGGGAAGAAAATTTGAACACCATTTAAAATTGAAAATCTGGCAACCCTAAACCTATGGAAGCTCAACTTAAATACAGTCTTAAAGGTTGTTATTTCTACAAAAAATTAAGTCTAAGATTTGGTTTCTATCATTTGTATTGACAGAGATATCGAATTTAACACAGGTCAGGGTCAAAGTTGAGAAACGGACTTTACTGTATAAAAATTTTTTTCTAAGAATATGACCAAGAGTCACATCCCAAAGTATGTTCCACGAATTACGGAACACCCTGTATTTTCTGATTTTATTTAATTCTTTTTTTTTTTTTGTAGATTTAAATTTATTTACTATGCATTAGACTTTGTCTAATGCACTTATTATTCCTTAGATTTAGAAGCTGACTTCTGTGCTGTCTTCTGTTGGAGAGCAGCGGCAACAGCTTTCACAATTTTAACTGGCTTAAGTGCCTATCGATGGCTGTTAAGGGCCTTCATAATCTTTTGTTCCTCAATGAGGAAGTCACGAATCATACGCTAGCTCAGTGGTTCCCAAACTTATTTTTCTCGTGGACCACTTTCAAAATTTTGCTGGTTTCAGTGGACCCCCTGCTGCTACATTTCTACCACATTCTTAAAGTCATCAAAAAATAAAAATTGTGTCGCTTCTGAGATCTGTCCCTTTATTATGATAGGTAAAATAAAAACGAAAAATGGTACATTTTATAACACTTAATTTATTAAAAGAATAGAATTACAAGAAAAAATTAATAAGGTAATATAGATTCAGGTCATTTGATGGAGTTCGGAGTGTCAGCAAACGATCAATGTTTTTGTTTTTATTTTTGTCAGCAATAACCGCAAATCCCCCCCGCTCTGTGATGTTTAATTTGCTTCTTTTTTTGTTAAGAGGTTTTCAACGGCACTAAAACTCCTTTGGCAAGGTATGACGAGGGAAAAGCTATTCAAAATTTCCTTGTGATTTCCCACAGTCCAGGATATTTTTCGGGTATTTCTTCTTGTAGCCACAATGTTTGGTAGCCTTGTCTATATTTCACCTTCAGCTCCTCATTGAAGCTTAGCTCGAGCAGCTCCTCTTGTAATACAACATTGGCCACTAAAGTTTCATTAAATGGATTTGTGATCCATGGTGGTACATATATCCAACGTCAGCATATCTTCAAACCTGGTTTTGAAGTCATCATGCACACTTAAATGTTGACTGTAGGTATGGTTATCCTCATCAATACATTCTATTATTATAGGTATTACAAGGCAGCCTTTGTCAGCACGCTGAAATAGAATTTCGGCTTGTAAAGGAAAGAACTAATAAACCGCTAAGACAAATTGGTGTACTCAGTATCGAATACTGATCATATTTGTGTAGGAAAAAATAAAAGTCGAAATCGCAAAATTTTCCATAAAAACGATAACTAAAATTTCATCCAATCAATGAGTTCACGCGCTCCGTGAATTTGCGTTTTTTTTTTTGTCTGCGGCTTCATTGTTAAAACGTTACAAACTGGCATCGAAGCTCAAGCCCCGCTCTTCCGAAAAGGAAATTTGATAAAATAGTTACTTCAAAATCAATTTAAAATGATTGTGAAATTACTGTTTTATAAAATTAGTAGTTATTTGCAAAATAACAAAATAATTGCTCTGAAATTACAAAAATTACAAAATAATTGCTCTGAAATATTTCTTATTCGGCCTTTTTAGAGAGGCAGTGCTTCTCTCGTGAAAAAAAAACAATTGAATAAAACGTGCTGTGTTTGTTTTCAAATCGAAAGAGGACAATCAAAATATCTGTAAGTTACTAAGTTACCTATCTATACGAGCAGTTGTGATCAAACGATTAGTACACGTAAAAAAAATACTTAACTAAACTACTATACTATCAAAAAGAAAGGTAGGAACTTACTTTTCTCCGGCACTAGCAAACACTGATGATATAAATTTTCTCACACCTTTTTTTCGAAATTCCGGAAACAAATGAATGAGTTCGCCGTTCATGTCTGAACAAGCACTAAGCATTGTCGGCAGGATAGCGCTTTTCAAGTCTGTACACGAAATTGTACGTAATGTCGAATACGCAAGTTTGGACAAGTAACAGTCGCTTGCCTTATTGAAATATTATCTGATTGATTAGTTAGGTACTTAAAACAATGTAGGTAGTAGCTAGTAGGTCCTTATAAAAACTATGCTTACATTTTTGATCTTTACTATCAAAAGCAGATAAATTTTCGTGGACCCCCATTAACATCTTATGGACCCCCATTTTTTGTTCACGCCTTTGTAGACCCCCAGCAAGTCTCCCGTGGACCCCTGGGGGTCCACCTGGACCACTTTGGGAAACACTGCGCTAGCTCATGCACCTAAGACAAAGAATTAGAATACCAACGTTAGACTACGGGTTAGTCGGATTCCCTTTAGTTTCTCTTTACATTGGCCCCACTTTGGGACGGTCCTATTCTTCCTCACTTATTGGTAAAGCAATCATCCGCCGGTGGTACGAAAAACTCGCCTTCTGTTGGATTTTGTGACAAACATCTCCCCAAAGCCAATCGTTGAACCATTTGGTCAGCAACTTTAAGAATTAAACTGGAAGGGTAGTACTAAAACTGTTCTATGAAATATAAAATAGTATCTGATACAAGTTCAAAACAAAACAGACGTGAAGTTTCGCCAGAAAAAAATAACCGAAAAAGATGTATGTTTCAATGCTTAACAGAAAACTCCTTTATTCTTTTTTTCTTTATTATTCTATTTTCTTCTCATTTGTACTAAAACAGTTTCAAACATTAGTGTACACATACGCTAACTTAACGAAATTCAAATTTTTATACGTTTAGCCAATACACCATCCGATTAGCACTATGGTTTTTGCTTATATCAACAAGGCTCAGAATTAGAGACACAAACCATGTTCAGAATAGTGATTCTTTTGCGTCAAGTTCTGAATTCCGATAGGTGACGTTAATATAATTCGAAAGTCTACTACAATTCAATTTCGATGGTGTCTATTATTTCAATGCCTTTACTATGTGGGTTTGTCGCGATTGATTGCTCCTCTGGTCCTTGTTCATGGTTTGCTCCTCTTGCTTGAGTCGTTGTGGTAGTTTTGTTGGCTTTTGAAACCAAGCTCCTTTCGTTCAGTGGTAGTTGCATTCTCTCATTCAAAAGTCCGTTATACATTTTTCTGACAGCTTCCCGAAAACCATTATGCCACCATGCGTAGATTATGGGATTCAGTAAACTGTTGCTCAGTCCAAGCATAGACAATGGACTTGCTAACGCCACACGCAGGTTGTCGCAATAGTCAGGATCCGAATATTGATCACACATGGCGTACAGCGCCGATGCAATGAAGTACGGAAACCATGTAAAGAAAAAGGCTCCTGTCGTGAGGAGAACAATTTTAATGGCCTTCCATTTATTGGAATTATAAACTGGAGGGTCAGTAATTGGCTGAGGTTTGTTTTTCCTGGAAAAGCAACCAATAATTAAAAAATAAAAAACTGGTGCTATGGTGATTGCTTACCTTTGGAAGCATTTGAAGATGGATCCCCTGCTTTGAGATGGTTTTTCTGCATCTGCTTCTTGAATGCAACTAATACTTGGAGCTTCTACAGCTCCAACTGATAGTCTGGAAGACGCTAGTCCTCCACGAAAACAGCGAAGATCTCCTACTTGAGACCCTTGATTACCCATCGAGGCACGATGTAGATGAGATATTGTCCCCAGTGCGTGCTTAAGAATAATGCTGTAGAGAACCACAATAACCACTAACGGAATCATTCCCATTGCCGTTATAAAGAGAACCACTTTAGGTGGAACCAGTACAATAAACCAGCACAGTTGTCCATTGTCTGTTGGATTTCGCAATCCGAATGCAGGTAAAAAGCCGATGATGCCCGATATAAGCCACACAAGAAGGACCATTATGCGTGCACGCTGCGTTCGGATGTACCTCTGGTAATGAAGGCCATACAAAATGTAGAGATATCTATCGATTCCGATGAGTCCGATGGTGAACACCGACACCAAGGTCGCACAAACAGCCATACCTTAGGTACATAGAAAGACTAAAAGTTAATATTGGAATAACAATTATTGTATTATTTTCTATATGTATGTGACTGTTGACTCTTCAATCTCACCTACACTAATACAACACTCCGTTTCGTTGCGCAATGTATGGGGATAGAAGTGAACGATGAGAGTCGATGTCCCAATTAGTAAATCAGAAAGGGCTACATTTCCGAGAAAGATATACGTACTTCGAGGCTGTTGTCCTGGCAATGAAGGGTTCTAATATTGTCAATGCTTGACCATGCTTTTTATCTCATTCGACTTACTTTTATGCAGTATAAGTCCACTTGAAAGGACTATGAGTGAGTTCACGAGAATTATTATGGCACACAGAATTGGTATGAAGATATCGTATAATTTTAATTGAATCTCCAATGCCTGTGGGTGAGTGATATTAATTTGCTTCTCAAGCCTCTCCACTATCGTTTCCTCTTCCATTGTGAATTCTGCCAATTTAATGTAAGATTTACATATGTACGAATGTTTGTACTCTCGAATTAGATCGCAAAACAATATCCTTAGTGAGGCTAATTGTTTTAAAGGTGCATCGATTTCGTTCTATGGAAAACTGAAACGAGAAGATTTAAAATTAAAGCTTGCAAGAGAGATATTTGAAATATTTGACTTGAATACAAAGTAGGTAATTGTTAGGTATGCTATATTTGTGTTTTGTATAAGGATTCGTGTAAATTTATTGAACCAGTTGATGTTGTTAGTTGCTTCCATTGTTATCAACCCTAATAC
Organism: Melanostoma scalare; assembly: GCA_949752695.1. NCBI lineage: Eukaryota > Metazoa > Arthropoda > Insecta > Diptera > Syrphidae > Melanostoma > Melanostoma scalare. The sequence continues at coordinate 223,977,925 of OX456985.1, read as the reverse complement.
ATAATATTTCGAAGTAAAACCCTGTTGAGAGAAATTTCTAAGAATTTAGTAAAAGTCTTCATGTTTCAGAGGTTGTGTAGTAAAACGAGTAACCAAGGTTTTATCTTTGTTATATAATAGTACCCGAATAACGACCTATTGTGAAAGTAACAGGAATCACTTAAAATAATAATAATTGGAGTTGTCATTGCTATAATGGTTTCTCAAGAAATGTAAGGGAATCTGTCATCCAGGTCATTAGGTCAATCATTTAGCTAGGGAGCTTTCTTTCAATGCTATTTTCAGCCTAGAGGAAAGTCGATGTATGGGACTGGTAAGAGACCATTTCTTACTTTTCTATCGAAGACAGACAGTAGATTGTAAGAAAGTCCTTTGTATTGCACTAATGAATTTTAAAGAACCTACGCAAATTCTTTGCAGAACTAAATTCACCCGAAATAGAATTTTTTATGTTACTGGGGCTTTAGGGCTTTGTTTTTTGACGAACAAATGTAGTCAGTATGTGAAGAAAACTTTTCACACTGCCACTAAATCTATGTGGAACAATATTTCCATAATAGTAGTGTCCAATTTCTTTTTTTTTTTTTTTTTACTTTTTGTAACTTCTTCTGCTTTGCGAAAATAATGATATTGAAGGGCTCATAACTCTGTCACTTATCTGCTTGACACAAAGGATCCCAAATAGTGTAAGCCACGTTAACCTCAGTAAGCGTATAGGCGAGTGGTGCTCTATTTTCTGCAGGACGGTATCTTTGACATCAAACTTTATTACTTCTGCTGTCGAAGCATTTTCATCTCAGCTGCCATAGGCCACGAGAAGCACATGTCCATTCAAATAAATTTCTTCAAAAAGAGTTCTTCTTAAGGAGTTGGCCATCTAGTGGGTCTTTTTTAAATCATAGGATATTTTGAAAAATGTTTTGCACTCGAAATTTTGAACGAAGGTCCGTATCCTAGCTCTCGCGGAACGAAGTGAGTCGATCTACGTTTGAAAAACGTTGGAAAATATTGAAAACTTGTTTCCAAAGTGAGGGCTGTTAAGTCCTAAAATGCGTTTTTCTGATAAGAGATTTTCGTCGAAATGAAGCTCTAACCGCACCAAGCTTGCGCATGAAAAAGCTCGTGAAACTGAAAATATAGTGCACGTTGCGCACAGATGAGAATATGGCTACTGTAACCGAAAGTGTTAGACTCAACCCAAGAACAGCAACTTGCCAATAATATCAACGTCGCCGGCGCGGCGGCCGGGTTACAGAGCCTTATTTACCAACTTTTGTTTTACTGCAATTTGATGATATGGACTTGAACGACCTCTGGTTCTTGCAGAAATGAGCGATATGCCACACAGCCCACGTCACAGTCGATCTTCTGCGCACTGTACTCCCAAATCGTTTTATCAGCCGTCTTGGCGATGTCAGTTGCCTCCACAGAGCTGCGATTTGACCTGTTTTACCTCTTTTTGTTTAAAACCTTAAAGGACATATGTTATGCCGATAATCCGTCTACTATTCAAGTACTTATGGTCGATTTGATTCAAACGATTCGTGAGCTAGAGCAAACAAACCCGCAGTAGTTTTCAGTAGCAATCGGCTATCCAATACTTAACTTAATTTTTAAAGTGTGAGACATCAGCTTGATCATCAATATACGGTAAAAAAAATTCAAGCCTGATGACAGAGGTTGTTTATAAAAAAAATTAAAATAATGTCTTCGTTACCAGAACTCCAGTGAAAATCTAGACATTTTAGTCTTTATGTGTTTACTTGAGCCGGGGGCCAAAAACCACGCTTTGTAGACTTAAAGAGCAAACTGCGCCCCAAGAGGACACCTGTTATTTGCTAGCTCCATCAATTTCCCTTCTTCTTGCTTAGGTGGACATTACAGATCTTGGTGAACCTTGACCTCAACCATCATTTTTCGCCAGAAATTTTCTGTTTCTAGTGGGTTTCTTCAATTTTGAAATTTTTAGTTTTCATAGCAAATCTATCACTTCCAATCGACAATATGGCTTCCTGAAAGACAGGCCAACAACCACTAATGTTGTTGAATCCGTCTAATTCAACATTTCTGCCTTGAATTGCATGGAAACTATCCACCGTCGTCTTCGAACCCATTTGATTAAAAAGGATTTCCTCTTATTTAAAGGACATAAGTATAGTGTTCCCTACCTAGCAGTGGCGTAGATAGCTTTTCGCTATGGGGGGGGGGATAGACCTAGTTCGCTAATTTTTTTAAGTTTTAATAATTTAAAAAAAAACAAGTAATAAGACTTCATTGAATTCATTATGTATGCCATAAAAAATTATATTTTTTATAGATAATATATTATGCGCATTAATTTGAATATGAACAAGAATAAATGTTGATGTGATAGGTGAAATAATATTAATTTAAAAAATAAGTCGTAGAATAAAATCCTTTTTATTTTTGTCCTTTTTAGATAAAACATTTATAACCTCGTCTGCTGCTATAAGTATTTCGCGATAAAAAGCTAGAGCAGCCAAACCATTCAGACGATCTTGCAAATAAGTAAATCTCCAAAGTTTATCAAACGGTTATTAAAAAGACAAATTTTTAAGAATCTCACTTCGTTGATCGTGCTTCTTTGTGTTGTTTTTACTCTCTTTAATAAGGAGAATGTTCTTTCGGAAGCTGACGTTGAAACAGGCAGTGTAGCTAATATCCTGAATAAAATATGTATGTTAATATATTTTTCTTCGGGGCAGCTATCGAGCGCTTCCAATGAATTCTTAGAGGAAGTATTATTCCTTCGGATCAAATACCTCTTGCAAGTTTTTTCTTCAAGAACAGAAGATGGTTCGGCACCCAAATATGTTTGGTAAAGCTCAACAGTTTCATTAAACGTTTTAGCTGCTTTGCATATTTCTGACGAAGAATCCTTGAAAAGAACCGAAAACCCTTCTAGTATGTTTTTATGGTTTGTAAATTTTTCTCCAAGGTCCGTAACATAAAAATCGAAAAAAGGATTGAAAACAGTATCAAGAAAATATTCTTCTGTACTTTGAACCGAAGGGTTCGAACGATTCTTTTGTTGGTTTACGTTTAACGTCAATATCAAGGACTTCATTGTTATGAATTTTTTTTTTTTTTGCATCTTCAAACACTTTTGAAAATGAGTCATCTTGTGCCCGTTTAATTTTTAGTAGATCCCTTAAGTCTTTGGCGAGATCCATAGCTCGGACCAAGTCTCAACTCTTCGAAGCTCACGACTTAATGACAACGAGAGTTGGTAAACCATACTTATAACCTTTAAGCTAATGAAATCGAAATCATATTCGAAATCCATAGCGTTTTTTAAGTTCCTTGCGTCACTTTCCAATGTTCTTATTTGGTCAAAAGTCGCAAACACAAACGGAAATGGCTCCTCAAAATCTTCAACTGCTTGATATTTTGAGATCCATCGCGGCAGATTCAGCCTTTATAATGTCTTTTTTTGTGGAGTCTCTTGGCTTTCGCTTATTGTTTCTTACAACATATCTTTTCTTTTCGGTGTATTGAAATAATTGTCAACTGCTTCAATTGTGGTTAGGCAATCTCTAATGGCTGGTATTTTTGCAGATAGAAACAGATAAAGCAAAGATTGACAAGGACGTACAGAGCATGCGAAGCAAATTGTTGGCGAATTATTGCCTGAACACCATTGTATCGACAAGACATATTGCTTGCTCCGTGTCGTACCCATGGTCGATCAAAAAAGAAATGTCCAGATCACAATTTCGAAGATTTTCCACTATAAGCTATGAATGAGCATCAACTGGATTGTTAATACTAAATACAGTAATGTTTGTTAAACTGCTGTAGTAGAGATTTTAAGAGAAAAGATTTTATTAATACCTACCAGTCGTGGAAAATCGATAGGTATAAGAAAAGGATTTCAAAAGATTAGGTGATTTACCGAAATAATAATTTCTATCAGATGATGTAGACTTTGTATTTTCCCCATAGAATGTGGGTATAGAATGTACAATCCTGTGAGTACTAACACTTAATTCACGTAGGAAGTAGGTACTAAATTTCACAGTGTGTTTTTTTTTAAACTTTTTTAGTTCATGACTGGTTATGTTGAACAATTATCGATCCCAATGGGGGGGAGGTATCCCAATTCTTTGAATTTCGTGTTTACAAAGGTGTCATCAGATTTGCGTTAAAACCACCAGGGATTATTTATTTTTAATTTATTTCTGGGACGTTTTTCTTCGCTCAAATATTTTTGAAACAGCAACTGAAGCACTCAGACCTAAATACCTATCCATTTAACTATAGCAACCTAAGACATTTCTGTGCTACCTATGATGTTTTTTTCGAGGATTTTTTATTCTTGGAATTAATATCTTTCTCTTCTGTGGGGCTATGCGGGCGCATATAAGGTGTATGATTGCAATTAAAACCCTGATGTGGATTGTCGTAATGGACTCGTTAACCAGTATCTATTACACCGGGCCCGTGACGTAATGGTCTGCCCTGGGAGATTCGAGGGTTGAATCCCAGCTAATAATAAAAACAAATTGACTCTGTTGATTCTTCCTGTTACGGAACATAATGTTTCACGTACAGTCCTCGAGTGGTTGGGCTGTTAGCACCACGCATAACCCTTAAATGCGGGTTGTCCGAAGGAAAGACGTGACACAAAGGGAAAGGAGACTCAAAGCAACTTTTGAGTCTACTATCCACAGTCTACCTTGATGGCCAGTCTCCCTAAGGTTTATTACTACTTGTCTTATTTTTCCTTGTTTCTGTCTTCTTTGGTTCTCTTGTAGCCTTCACTCGGTTTTTTTGAACCATTAATTTGTCTGAATATTTGAGGACCACGACTCTATTATGGCAGCTATTGGCCCAGTGTAAGGACCGGGGATTCGAACGATAAACAACCCTTGCTATGAAAACATACAGGAATCACGACTTCTCATTCTTTGATAATCATCTTACCAAGCTCATGGTAATTAATGTCCTTTCTTTTAATTTTAAGAAGCGAACTACCCACTCCAACCACAAACTTCAATCCGCACTCTCATCTACAAAGGACTAACCGAAAATTCATTTATGTTTCCATCAGTTCCACTCATGATTAACATTGAGTATAACCTGAACTAATAAATACACAAATTTCTCACAGTAGATACATTGATTAGACTTTATTATCAACACTTAATTACTTACCTTAACTTCATTACACCTTCATACATTATCAAACACTTTATCCTGTCAAATCTCATTCACTATTTGGTTGATAAGATTAAAATATAATCAATAGCCAAGAACGTATGGGTAAATTAAATGCTGTCCACTTGCATAATCTTTGCTGAGCCATTTGTGTGTTGGATTCAAATGTTATTTATGTATGACGAAACCAGTATTGTCATCAACTATACTACTCTCCTGAAAGCTTTGCTTAGTCTATTCAATGTTAATGCAAATACCAACCCATTAACAGACGTGTGCCATTTCCCACTTCCGGTACTTCGAAGTTCTTAAGTAAAATCGCTTTTAATTATTTATTACGGTATATTGGTTTTCTTCGTGGTATCAGATTTGTTGAAGGCATTTGGCACAGATACTCTTTATTTGAAGTCATCATTGATAGCTTTGTGTTCATGTCATCATTTTGTTCACACTTTTGTGGCTTTGAGGCATGAAGGTGTAAAGACTTTTGGCAAATAGATTACCAAATAAAGCTTTCCTATGAAGCATCTGAAGCAATTAGTATGTGGTGGACATGAGGGATCAGAGTTCGTTTTTTGGAAAAGAGAAAAAAAAAATTGTTTCGTTTGGTAAGATCTTCGCTGCTAGGCCTTGATCTTTAGCTCTTGTACTTGAACATACTGCTGAAAGCTGGGAGTTTACCGAATTGTTTCGTTGTGCAATAGCAAACCAACATTAAGTTTTTCATTCACAATACAACTCTATAAAAAAAACCGACGTAGGTTTTTGAAGGGTTTTACTGAGCCAGTTACGTCAGGTTGCAGATGATTCGCTCTTTTACCATCCGATACCTGATGGAGCTATGAGCATCGTCTAAGTCTTACGCGTCAACGTGCGACTGAATTTTTGCCTTGCTTCCAACAAGCTGCACACTGATTTAATTAAAACCCATGTCCAAACAACAATAACCATCTCAAAACACAAAGCCATTCAAGACGCTTGAACACCGGTAATGGCACAATTAAAGTTGTTGAAAAATTGACTTCTTCAATTTTTTGCAATAACCCATTCAATGTCAATTCAATAAAAGACAGCAGCCAATCCTCCTCCCTTTGGGAAGTCAGTCAGTCGACTTTAAAAACAGAATCGCCATAGCCATAGCCCACTTCAATTTCCAGTCCGAGCATTTAACTTTTGTCAATGAGAGAGAATACTCTGTCATCCGTAAGTAAATATCTTTTTATTATTTATTCAGCGCACAGTGAACTTTTGACAGCCGGAAATGTGACCCCATATTGATGTAGCTTCCGCAATTCGCTCAACAAAAGACGTTCGAACATTTGTCTCATAAGAATGGCCAACGAATTCAACTGAAATCGATTTCCTTTTGGTATATTCTTTCGTGTTATCTGTAGCACCCACGAAAGGTCTGTATCTCCTTATACGGTGGAACTTTGTCATAGCATTTCTCATACATTTTTCAATCAACGAAGCACACAAAAATGAATAATAAAATCGGGGAACAAAAAAAAACCAAACAAGTTGACTAGACGAATCGGATGGCATTGATGGAAGAAGAGGGGGCTGGCACATGATGTTTAAACAAACGGAATTCCTAAAGGCCAGTCAATGAGTCTATTTACGACACAATGAATTTGTTTGCAATCAAAAGCTTCATGAAGCTAAACATTTTGTTTTTTTTTTGTCATGCTTGGCTTTTATGTTTGAGCTCAGAGTCCACTCAGTCATTGGTTGTATGACATGGATGACTATGGGCTTAGGTGGGTGATCTGACTTAATGGCTCAAAGCAAAGTCCTACAAATATTTATTTAAAGCCACGCCAATGCAGAGTGGTTATAGCAACAATTTTATAACTTGAAATGAGAGTTGAAATGTGGTGTGATTTGATAGTGGTGTCATTGTGGGGACTTCAATTCAGGCATGATGGTTACTCATATAAAAGTTTTTGATGTAACCGGCGCGGTGTAGTGTACCGGCGGGCGTACTCTTTTGTATCATTCCTTATAATCCATTTGTTTGTTCTTCGTAAACAATTTGCCTTTAGTTTTGTTATCACAATTTTATGAAGCCAGACATGCATTGAAGAGTTGCATAAAAAATTGTGTTAACTGATAAGGAAGGAGTATTTGCAAAGGATCTGTTGCTTTTTTTCTTAAGTGGGCACTTACTCGAGGCAGTTCTCGAATTCCGGAACGGCACTTAGCATTCAACGATATAATTTCGTAGTGCGAACTTAGAATGATGCGAAAATAATTTGCTTTATGTTCATTCGAGTTATCTGCACCAATGGGAGCTTAAAGTGAACATTCGATTGATGAATATGGAGACAATTGTAATATTTTCGAACTCATTGGTGGGACCAAAACATTTTTCCAATTAGCCGAGTTCACACTGTACAATTAGTTGGACAGACTTTGGCTTGAACAACCAATGCTTGATAGTGATAGCTTGACCAACTTGTTGGATGGTTTTCAAATATTTTTGAAAATTTAGAAGTTGGACGGAGTGGAAGAGTATGTGACATAAAGTTGGACGGCAAGCCTGATAAGTGCGAACGCAAACTACATCCGATCATCCCACTTCCATCAAACGAAGTCTGTCCAACTATTTGTACAATGTGAACTCGGCTATTAGCTTTCAAAACGATTTCAAGTTAAGCATGTGCTGAAACCTCTTCTGGGGTGAGAGACCTTTTCTGAGGTGAATGACATCTTCTGAAGTGACATATCTAAATATGTAGAAGGTACTTTGACGAACTGGTTCAACCGAAATATCTCAGCAATCGACCTGATCTTCATTTTTGCATTTGAAGTTCGAGTCACTTGTTTATGTCACCTTATAGAAGAAATCTGTCCCTTTTGCTATCTTTTCAAATGTTTGGGTATGCCCAAGCACATGTCTCGGCAAAACTCTAGTCTCAACACCCTGTTCTCCTTGACAACAGCAATCAAAGATCACTCATCGTATCGTAACCTTGTTTTCAAAGAGTATTTTAATATCCAAAGGAGCACCATTTGCAAAGAACAGATTGGATAATCCCGCCTTTCCCGTACTTTCTTTTTTTTTACAAGAGACTAGCCTAAAAATTCCTGGCCTACCACGAACTTATAAATATACATTATGATGACATCATGTACCTCGTGCAGTGAGTTCCTCATCATCAGCCAAATAAAACAAAGAGAGGCGCATCCAATCTTAACATTTATTAAAAGATGATGTGAGTAGCAATGTCTTTGATGTGGACTTTTCTGTTCCAATTAATTGGACCAAAAGGCGACTGTCCCATACACAGACACAAATTTTCTTTGTATCTAAATCAACTGTCCTACTCTCGACGCAATGCTGAATGTTCCTGCCCGTGATTCCTACATCAACATGTACTCACAACTCACAAGACCGTTTCTCGTTTAAAGAGATGTAGTTTCTGGCACAATTCGCACTGGGGTCTTGAGGAACTCGAAAGCAGCATATCTTTTGACTCACGTCTAATGGATATGCCGTCCGACACTGTGTCAAAAACACATAGTCAACTTTCCTTCGGTTCGGGACTGGTCTGCTCTAGAACCTGAACCAGGAAAGGATTGTTGTCAAATCTTCAAAACGAGTCCAAAAACTATCTGTTGCTAGTTCTTTTGTGGAGGGCGATGACATACGACTGCACGCCTCTTTAGGCTCATTCGCATCCGTCTTCCAAGTGGAGGCGTATGCTATCCCAAATGGCAATAAGCTAAGTTAGGAACAATGGTTGGATGGGAAGAAGTATCTGTATTTGCAGCGACAGCCAAGCTGTGCTTAAGACCCTTCTCAACCCTCTAACTACTTGGAAAGTGATCTAGGAATACAAGAGCTCTCTGAATACCGTCGGAATACAAAATTCTTTGAGTTTCGATGGGATTCCAGGCCATCACGGCATTACTGGAAATGAGATCGCCGATGAACTTGCGTGGCAAGGTTCTCAGACAGCCTTTTCAGGACCTGAACCGTCGCGTCGCTTGGTCTGCCTAGATCCTCAGTGAAGGCTTCAATCAACGATTTGATCTCTCAAGAGCACAATCGAAGATGGTATGCCTCCGTTAGATGCAGACAGCAGACAGACAAAACGTATACGCCCTAACGTTGATAAGAAAACTGCAAAATTTTTGCTATCCAATAGCAGAAAAGAATATTGGCGTTGCAACGGGGCACTTCTCTTTGCCAAACATTTATACGTGTTAGGTTTAAGTGATACCACACTCTGTGAATCCTGTGGAGAAAAAGAGGACACCACGGAGCACTTGCCCTGTGAATGTCGTATCCGGTGTCAGATGCTCGGCGCAAACAATGTGTATAGCTGGTAACTTAGCCCCAGCGTTTTTTGGATTTTCTACGAACATTTGGAAAGCGATAACAAATAGAAGGTTGCCAGCTGGTAGTAAAATGAACCGGTATTTATGTTTTCGTGGCCCAGTTAGTATTTTAAAAACTTCCAACAGAAAAAAAGAAGACAAATTTAAAACTTTCATTTGAGTACATAAGAGTTGATGATCAAATTCAATTATTTTATAATGCTATATGTCAAATTGTCTTGGAAAACATTTTTTGTTCGGTATTCCGTATCATTTTGTTGCTTGTAAGGGATCCAGCCAGCAATGACCCGAGGTTGTTGATGATCGGTAAGCTTGAATTCTTGTGTCGATTGACCTTTTAAAGTTTTTAGAACTAAGTTTTTATCCAGAATTTGGTTTGATTTCGTTTGTGGAATGCCCACTTCTATAGATCGACGAAAAATGAACTAACCTTTCTACTTTAAATAAATAAATAAATAAATATAGGGTGACGCAACAGAGGGAAGAGCCCCGAAGCCTAGCGCATTTTTCACAACCATGACTTGTGAGGGAATGAATTGGATTTACAATTTTCTGCCGGTTCCGAACAGCTAACCGAAAAAGAGCTTTTCATGGCAATGATTTTACTAACGGAGGACTTGGCAATTCCTCGCGAAAGATGGCATCCATTGAAAAACATTTTTGCCTCTGTTGGGTTTCGAACCACGAGCCTCTGGGTTAACAGGCAGACATGCTAACTATCACGCCACGGGTTTTTCTTTAGGAGTGCAAATAGAAACTTCCTTTCCCTTACACTACTGCTATATTTTCAGTTGTTCTTGAGCGACGCCGACTGCGACGCCGACGTGCAAAGTTCGATTCATTACATTTCATACTGACACCTTTCTTTGAAATACCCATTTTACTATCTACATGCGACCATTACTCGAATTTTTATTAGTATGTATGTTGCTTGAACTAAGCCAAATAAATAAGTTAAGATGAAAGGGTCGACCGAGGCGAGAACCCATTGCTTATTTGAATAGGCTTTCGAATTTGCGTATGAGACTACTTCTGAAGTAATTATGTTACTTTATTGCTCTATTCATTGGGGACAAAATAGATCCCTATTAACATAAAGCTTAGTTTATGAAAATTCGCATATGATTCTCCTGCTCGCAACTGTTTTTTTTTAATAATAGCTATTTACTAAAGTGCACTATAATTTCTGTATGGCTAACTATCTTCTCCATTATGATCTGGAAGTCTTTTAGAATGGGAAGCTTCAATCAATGGTTGGTTTACCAAGCCCTAAACCAAAGTGATTGGCGCACTGATTGTCAGCAGAGGGCAGGGGCTCAAACCTTTACACAAGACTGCCAAAATTATTTCGCGTGTCATTTAGATGAAGTATTCCTCTGCAGATGCAGGAGCAGTTTAGAGTGTGAGTTTATTTATTGACTTAATATTGAAAAAGTTTCTTAAGATGACTTTCAAAAGTTATTTGTGTAACTATGAAAAAAACAACCCAATCAAAAGTTCAACTTTGTAAAATTGTTTATTTGTGGTTTTCCAACTTCTAAAAATTTTTATATTAACAACGAACCTGCTGAAAACGCTTGGGAGCAGCAAAATTCAAGACTACACTTGCTTGTTCTTAATTCATCGTCTGCTAATATGTTCGTATAAAAGTAGAGAGTGATTTCACTATTAATTTTTAAACACTTCGTTTATTTGATTTCCATAAAACGTTTCACTGATTTCATTAAACAATCTTATGAACATATATATTTTACGTCAACACACCGAAATGACTTTTTTATCTTTTTTGATTTTTAAATTTTTGTGGTAAACATTTCTATTTAAATTTAATTCACTAAATCTTGTCAAATGTCACCATGACAACAATAAATTGCACATTTATCACTTTCGTACCTGTTTGGTATTCCTAACGCACAAAGACACGCATTCACACTGGACAATAATTTTCGCTAATCAAATAGCGTAGGTGTCTGTCTGACTTGTGGCAATCGCGCTCGACTAGATTTCATTCACAAGCCAAAAATGTCACCGACAAAAAAGAAGAAGAAAAATACTCACACCTTCGCGAAGTCACTTCCAGTAAAAGTTAAACGATACTGACCGGCAGAAGTAACCATTCAGCTTGCTTAGCAATGAAGGGTCTATATCTAACACTCTGTATAGGTATGAGATAAAAGCTTTTTGTTTTCAACCTGCTATCTGTTAGGTTGGTAAAGAAGTTTTGCTCAGAAGTGTGTCACCTTCCCATGCGAACTTCCGCTTTTATTTGCATCAACTTAATAAGTTGACTAAGAAAATGTTATTTTCATATTCAACACTCGTCGCGTCGGCGTCGCAAGGGCGAAGCGTTGGGAATGTAGTAGAGTATCTTCTGAATCCACAAAAACTTTTTTGTATATAAATATTAATAAAGCGCAGGCATTGGCAATAATAAATAGATAAAGTGATAATGGGCTGGATTTTTGACAGTCTAAATTTTTGTTTTAATCAAAACAGATCAATTAATAAATGGTATAGTGAACAGTTTACGCCTTAATAGGCATACTTCAGGAGTCTTGATAAAATTAGGTTTGCATTTGTGGCCGGCGTCATTACTGAAATTAAATTCAAGTAGGGAAGTACCTTACCTACCTAAAATTACAAAAACGTAATTCCGTTCGTGGTGGGGATGCTTTTTTATTTACTCTTTTTTTTTGTTGTTTATACTTTTTGCAATGCCAATGGTAAAGAGAGGGTCGTTCTTTTGGAATTATTTCATCATTTACGAACTTTCACTGCAGGTTATTTTATTGGTGTGTCTTCAAGTGGTAAAAAGTTGACCACTAAATTACCTTTTTTCAGTCGGAGATTATGAGTTTTATTTTTTCACTTGAAATATTTAATACTAGTGCCTTGAATTCATCGACTCGTGAGAGGGATTTAACTTTGTTCTCGTAATAAAGCAATATGATGATAAGTATGATTGGTATGTCTATAATTTCCGCCGGTGGGTTATGTGCATAAATATCGGAATTTAAAATGATTTTGATGAGCCTCCGGAGCAACCGAGATGAAGGTTTTTTCTGTAAAAGCTTTTGTCGGTCAAGTAATCTCCAAATGCTTTAATTTTCAAGACGGAATTCATTTTCTCCTGTCGCAGTAAACAGACATAACATCAAAGTTGTAAATTTTTCAACCCCCATTTATTCGCAAGTTGATTCTTAATCTTACTTGAAACCTAAGAAACTAATACTGACTAACATTAATGAAGAGGGTGATTAAAACCATAAACTTTAGGCGAGGGGTACTAAGATTCAAGTCGATGCAAATGAAACTCGAATCAACAATACTCAGCATTCGGAAGATGGGTTCATTAGAGGCATATGAAGAAAGACATCTCAAGTCAAAGAAAACGGCTCTGAATATTTTCAATTCTAGAAATATGAACCTGCTCGAAAGGGGCCACATTTGGCAGGCCTATTCAAAGAGTGGCTAACAAAGGCATTGTGAAGAGATCGGGTTACGTACGTATGTGTCGGAGAATTCCTTTGACCTTCGCTTAATCAATCCAAGTGCTGATTTGGTTTTTAGGATAATATCATAAAATTGAGTTCCTGGTCGCAAATGATCCTGAAATCACGAATCGTCTCAGCAATGGTTTGGTTGTGAAGAAGCAACGGATATGAGATACGAAGCGTTTACGAGAGAAGGTAACGGATTGATAGAAAAACCGTCGAGATCCTACTGAAAATGGAAGGAACCATTAGGTGAAGAAATAGTCTTGTAAAACTTCGTATCATCTGCGTACAGCGAAATAAGGAAATGGTGAAGGACCAATTCGAGGTCATTAAAAGTTAGAATAAAAAGAAGAGGACCTAAATGACTACCTTATAGGACACCGCGCCGGGGGTATTTAAAAAAAGTTCTTGGTAGGGAAGTTCTAAACCGAACACTATAATAACGGTTTTCCAAAATAAAAAAACTATTTCAATAAAATGGGTTCGAGACCGAGGATGGATAGTAAAAAAATATTCTATGGGGAAATTTAATCAAAGGCTTTACTAAAACTCAAGGCAGAAAAGGTGAATCAGATAATTCAACAAGATTAGTGGTTGTTGATTTGCCATGCTGTCAAGTGGAAATGAGAGATTTGCAATGAAAACTCAGAAGATTTTGGGTGTGTGCGAGAATTTTGCAATCGGACGGTAATTTTTAACAGCGAGAGCCGGGGTAAACTGCCCAAATTTTTTGAACTTGTTTCTCAAAGTGCAGAGCCAATGGACTTAGTCTAGTAAGGATACACTATATAGATACGGGAAGAACATCAATGCGAAAATCAAACGGAGCTGTAAAGTGACATTGGCATAGCTAGACGAGTACGCATCGCAAGACTACGATGGCTAAGACATGTGGAGCAGATGGACATCAACGCTCCGTATCGACGGATTTTCAAAAGTTGAAGGGAAAATCGCGGAAGGGGAGGACCTCATCATAAGTGGCACAATCAAATGGAAGAAGACATCAACCGACTTAAAGTACAAAAAGTAGTTATCGAAGGATGATTGTTGAGGCTCAGGTTCACACCAATCACCAAACTGTAATGCCCACCTAAGTAAGTAAGTAAGTAAGTCCTCGATCAGTCTCATAGATCGCACTTTGAAGGTCTAGAATCGATTGTGCCCCATTGCCATGGACGTCATTCTTGTTGTGCCCCATTGCCATGGACGTCATCCTTGACGTAACCTCAACGAAAAAAGTTTTAAGTCAAAACGAAGTGCTTGGATTTAACTAATTAAGTTCTTCAGATAATCTGACCTCTGATTGGTCAAGAGTTCAGTTTCTCGTTCCATACGAGACTTCTGACTAATCGGAGGCCGAAAGATAGATTATCTGGGGAACTTAATTGCGTTGAACCCGAGCAATACCTGGGTGGAGATTTATGATCGTCTCTGCGAGAATAAGCATAGCTATCGTTGCTTTTATGTCATGGAAACCCATGAAAACGACCGATGCAGTAAAGCAAAATACCAACAATATTTCAATACCAGGGTTCATATATTTATTATTATAATTTTTTTTAATTCATGCAGAATTACAAATTTTGTTGCTGATTGGATAAGTGCCTTGCGGAACTCACACATTTATTACAAAGTCTATATTTTTTCTTACACTTATAAATTCTTTATCAAGAAGATGTCGAACCCTAAAACCGCCTCTGATCACTCAGATTCTCTGAATCAGATCTTCTCATCGATATTTTTTGAGGAATTCTTCGCTCTACATTTGTGCGTGTTTGTATTGATTGTTTTTTAAATGGTGCCACCAACAATTTGTGATACATTTTCTTACACGATTCTCGAAATCCATTGTGCCACCACGCATAAATAATTGGATTCAACACGCTGTTGAAAAGAATAAGATGTGCCAATAAATTTGCTAGATCATGTCGATAATGTTGACATGTGTCGAAATGCGTATGCAAATCACATGTGGCATAGAGTATAGATGTTATAAAATACGGAAACCATGTTACAAAAAACGCTCCTGTAGTGAAAACAACAACTTTGACTGCCTTCCGTTTACAGTGAGGATATTGAGGAGCAATCTGCAGGACGCTGTGGTTTCTGAAATTCCAAGGCATCATGATTATGTGTTTTGATTATGTTTGGCTTTTATACGTACCGTCTACAACAAACTAAGCTAAGCGATCTTGTCCTTGATAATGGCACATTTACTTCTTCAAATATTTCAGAATTTACACTCCCACTTGCCGATGACGACGAATGTGTTCCTCCACGGAACATTCGTAAGTTTCCCAAGTTTGCTTCACACTTGATTCTCGATATACTCTCGATAGCGTTCTTCAAAATAATGCTGTACAGAACAACAATGAGCACCATAGGGAAGACTCCCATGGAAGCGAGAAAAAGAATGTATTTGCGAGGAACTATTGCAGTGAACCAGCAGTGTGTGCCTTCTTCTCTAGGGTTTCGGAGGCCATAAGCTGGCATAAAGCCAAGTAGTGCCCCAACGACCCAGGAACCAAACACCATGCAATATGAACGCTTCGAGGAAATGTATCTCTGGTAGCACAAGCCATACAAGATGTAGAGATACCGATCGATGCTAATGATTCCTATACTGATGACCGATACAAGTGTCGAGGTAGCAGCTACACCTGCAAAAAAAGCATTCCGAGTAAATCTCTTTATTTGCTCTTGATAGCGCTTGATAGACGCTTATAGTCAAGAGCTAAAGCGTTAGCGTCTTAGAAAGAAATATCTATTCTCACTTATGCATATGCTGCAGGCGATCTCATCCTTGAGAAATCTAAATTCATGGTTAACAGTCAGCGTGACAATTCCTACGAACAGATCCGACAGAGCAATGTTCCCCAAGAAGATATACGTGCTGCGAGGCTGCTGACCTTTGGTTTTAAAGAAATGTTATCACAGCGTTAGTTATCATATCATTTTTACATATACATCAATTAGTTACCTCGGTGAAGTAACAGTCCACTCGACAAAACCACAGGTAAGTTCAACATAATAATTATGACACATAGAACTACTGTGATGTAATCGTAAGAATCATGAGAATCTTCCATGATTCTTTTGGTTTGGGCTTTTTTTTAATTAACTGGGAACAAAAATTGAAAAATATAAAAAACCAGCGGGACAGGCGTAAAATTTGGCCACCTTAATTAAGTCAGAAGTCTGAGAGGACTGAATGATAAGACTTGCGAAGGTAATAAAATAGTTAAATTATATTTTGAGTTCATTCACCGTCTGAGCTAAAACACATTCTTATCTAATCAAATATTTTGTCATAATAGAGAATCCTGCTCCCATTTGATTGAGTGAATATATCAGTTGAATGAAATTTCTGATAACTGTGAATGAGAGGAGTGCTTTAATTGATAAGTCTAGTGAATGCAAGAAAAATATCAACAAATGACTTAGAGCACAACTGGGCTGCTAAAAACCGATGGGAATGTCCTGGCCCTGGATCGTGTTACTTTTCAGAAGGCAATCGTTCAATTGACGATTAGATTGTCACACGATTGCTTTTTGTTTTGATTGTTTATTTTTGATTGATTTGACTACCGTCCTTTTGATTTTGGTTACTTTTCAAGTTCTTAAGCGCTTTTATTTAGTACCGAGAATTTTGACTATAGTCGCCTTAAATGTTACGGAAATGTTAAGATATCCAGCCCCTGGTCTTATACCAGGGCAAAAAACCAACCAATTGATGACTGGTGAACCACTTCAATCATTTAATAGCGCGATTTAAAAGAGAGGCCATATTTGACTACGATTTCGAAAAGGAGTTTTACGAAATTGTCCTTGTAGAATACAACTTACACGAATAATGTGGTCGGGAAGGTGGAGTCCTTGTTATTATGTTTATTACATATTTATTTATGTGGTGGTCTCCTCGTGGATTTTATTTCAATATCTTTACCACAAATCATCGTCCATGACCAGGATCTTATTCGATTAACAGTGACACGTTTTCGCACCACGTTCGCTTTAAATAATGATACTCATCATCTGAGACGTTTTGCAGTACGTACCAAAGAAGTTGTTGCTGCTATAGAGGGCGGCATCGAAGACGTAAGTCATTTAACCGTCGCATCGTGCACAACAATTCCGTCTGTGTCAATCTACTTTATGGAAAAATTTGCTGGCTCACAAACTTTAGTTCGTACAAGAATCTTTTGAATTATTCAAATAAACTCAATTCATTGCGTAACAAAACCGGTCCCTGATGCGCTGAGCGCCAAGTTTAATTATTTTTAGCTATTAACCCATCAGCCTAAACAAAAATTAATTTTATCTTGTTGCAAGAAATATTGCTAATTGCAATCTAAACAATAACATTGTTGAAGTATATACTTATAAAATACCACCACTCACGAACCTCCCAACATAAAATAGGGGACTTTCCGTGAAATTTCCACAGGGTGCTAGTATAGCTGATCCCGGCCCTTTCACACATGCGTTGTAAAAATTTGAACATTACGAATGGCCTTTGATTTCTATCACTCTAAGTATTTAATATGGGCCGGATCCGGAACCATTTAGCAACAACTTTTTGTTTTTCGGCTTAGTTTTTAATAAAATATTTTTTTTTCAGAGACTGTTATGTTTTTATTGTTGAAAGCAAAATCAAGGAGGTAGTTATTCATATTCATGGAAAAGGGCTTGTCGGAAAAATAAAACAGGAAGCCATATTTTCAGAATCTCCTTTTGTTACGTTAGCAAACATCAAAGCTAAAAAATAATAAAAACAAAAATAATTGAATCAATAATTAGGTTCTTCTGAACACAAATGATTAACTTACTATGGCAAAAGTGAATACGAAGAAGGAAGTCAAATGACAAATTAACTTCCCATTCACGATGGCTTGAAATTTTGCAAGGTACTTTAAAGTATTCTTGTCGGTGTATACCAATTTTTCGAAAATGAGAAATATTTCCAGCGAAATTTTATTCATGATGTGGTATAGTTTGAAGCTTTGACATAGTTCCAAATATGAACTGTTAGCTCGCATTGGTAGGATATAGGCGTTGTTCGAGTCCCGCTCTGGTCATCTACTTTTTTTTAAGCCTCTCAGATTCATCTGGACACCGCGCCGCGCCGTCGCGTCGCCCTTGAAGTTATATGTGAAATTACAGCCACCTCATTTCAATCTTAATAATGAAATAAATATGGTGGCGCAACAGAGCGAAAGAGAGAAAGAGAAAGTGCTTTTCATGGCTTTACTAACGGAGAAATTGTCAATTCTTCGCGAAGGGCGATACCCGGGAAAAAACATTTTTGCCTCTGTTGGGATTCGAACCACGAACCTCTGAGTTAACAGGCAGACATGTTAACCATCACGCCACGGGTATCACAATTTTTCAATCTACTTCCCCACAAAAAATAAACGGGGATGGCTGGTGGAGGAATGGACCGGCAATTAGGTCTGAGTGCTCCAGATAAGCAGGTAATTTAAAAAAATAAATGGGTGGGATATTTGACAAGAATCTTCCTATATCTTACATGCAACGGGCACAGAAATGATTTGCATGTCTGCCTTTTGCATAGTGGTTTGAAGTTCGAATCCCAGCATAAGACTGTTCCTCCATGTGTGTCAAATAAATAAATAAAAAATAAATAGGGTGGCGCAACAGAGCGAGGAGCCCCTGGGTCTAGCGCATTTCTCACAACCATGCCTTGTGATGGAATGGAGGGGACCTACAATTTTCTGCGGGTTCCGAAAGGCTAATTGAGAAAGCGCTTTTCATGGCAATGAATTTATTAACGGAGGACTTGCCAATTCCTCGCGAAAAGCGATACAGGTGGTGCCTCTGCTGGGATTCGAACCTCGAACCCCCGGATTAGCAGGTGGACATGCTAACCATAACGCCATGGGTACCATATGTGTGTCACCTGTTGTTAAACTTTCGAGAGTAATCACACTGCCACGAAAAGATTTTTTTCGATTATGCGTTCTGGAATCGGCATACATTTGTAGGTTTCTGAAATGTGTTAAGGCCAGAGGCTGCCCAAAACTTGTTGTGGAAACCTAATTATTTATTTTTAAATTTATGTTTCAGATAGAATAGATAAAAATTTGTTTAAATCATTAGTTTTCGTAAGCGTAGCTCATATCTATGCACTATGGTTTAAGACAATATAAGTAGCGCGAGATTAATTTACAAACTTCTCCGTAAGGCACGGGCCAAACAATGCTGTCAGTCCTTGATCAGTTTGATATGTTTACAAAATTAACCGCACTAGCCGTCGCGTCAACCAGCGGCTGGCAAAGTTAAACAATGAACATGCTCAACTTTTCGCTGCTTCCAGCAGCTGCATATAGATACTAAATTTGTTTTTAGCTCACATAAGAAAGCATGTGTTCAATGAGCTGTCTTAGAACTGTTTCATGCAGAAAAGATAAACTTTTGGTGTACAATGAAAAATTGTATGTTCTTCTCTGATATGTGCTCAAAGAGCTGTTCTCGAACAAGTTAGCACAGCGTTTCTGCGCCTTTTTTTTAACAAGACCAATAAAAACTGTCAAAATCAGCTACCTATATGTCTTCAGCCAACACTCTGAGGTTCTTCTCACTGCTTTTGCTTTACTGAACATGTTTTACAGAGTCTTAAGGCTAAAATTAGTGTGATTTTCTACCGCTGCTGTTTGCGGATGGAAGCTGAAAAGTTTCCTGTTTGCTCGTGATTTATTGACTTGAGGCCGAGAAGGCGGCAATATAATTTTAAACGAAATATAATATGAGCATTAAATTAAATCTGCACCAACATTTCTACATAGCTCCTTATGGAATATCTCATGCTCCACATCCACATTTGCATACGATATGAAAAATCTCCATTTACTGTATCACTGGTACAGGGATATCGTAGGGCTTCCAAGAGCGTACTCTATCTCTTTGTTTAGAAGCTTATTTAACTTAAAAGGTTTTTATCAACTACTGCTCCCATATGTACCGATTTTTTATAATTTTGGTATTGAAAGTGGTGCAGCTAAATTCTATGAATGAAGAACACAGCAACTGCTGTCCATTTCTAGAACACTCACTCGAAGTAGTCACCCTTATTACGAGTGGCGTTTTAATAAAACGACAATAAGATGACTTATCTCTTGGTGCCACAATTGCCGTTTAAATAAAATATTTTTTGAGGGAATGGTAAGAGCAATGAGGAACGGATAGAGGGCTGAACTTATATTTTTATGAAAACAAAAATTATCGCGGCTGGAGTTCTGTCATTTTTTAGGCGTTTTAGTGAAACGCTTATCGCAATAAGGGTGAGTATTCAGGCTAGTGGGCGTATTTCTGTGGCCTTGTTTTAGCCCAAGTAAATAAATTGAATCAACCTGCTTCGATTTATGTTGTTTTTTATTGAAAAAATGTATTTTATTTTAAAATATGTATTTTTATATACGCACTTTTCTTCCTTAGTCTGTTTGGTTTTTTTTTTTTTTTGCAATATATTTTTTTGTTTTTGTTTAATTTCTTACATTTTGTTCAATATATAAGTTTTCCGAAAAATTATTTACTTTGGTTTTCTTTTTCCTCTTTAGCTTATAATATGCGTACTCTGATTTTGTTTCTTTAATTTATCAATTTTACTCATTTTTTATGGTTGTTGTTATTAAATACGAGAAAACAATTATTTTATTTTTATTTATTTGGTTTTGGTTTTGCATTAAATATTTATATATAATAATTATAATAATTAATTATTACATGATAAAATAATACCTAAATATTTGTTTATCTTTAATTTTTACAGTATTCGAATATCCTCACTAAGTTTAATATTAATAATAATTTAGTTTTACCGTTCGTCATTTAAAATATGTTTTTTTTTTGTTTTTTTTCTTTTACTTATAGTTTATATTTTATTGATTTATTCATACTCATTTTTGATGTTCTTGGGAGGGTTTTTTATGGGGATATCTGTGTTTTTTGGTTTTCATTTGCTTTGGTATATGTTTTTGTTTCATTTGTGGGAATGGGGGGTTTTTTCTTATTTAACTGGTTTAACTTATGTTTTTCTTTACTTTTTTTATTTCATTTTTGTTAATTATGAAATCACGTGGTGGTACAAGATACGAAGTGTATAATTTATTAATGCTTCATGTTTTTTTTTTTTGTTTTTTTTTTGTATGTTTAATAATAATTTTATTAATTATTCTAATTTTATGATACATTTATACAAATTATTTCCTTGTAGGGATATTAATCTTATTTTTCACCAGTCAGTCGGAAGGCTTTTTCACTTTGATTTTTCTTCTTTTATATTTTTTTTTTTTTCGCTTTAATACAAAATGCGAAGCTGTTTTCATTTCTCATCATAGGATTTTCTTGCAATGATTTTTAACGATTTGTGTTGTTATTGAAAAGATGGAAAACAGTTGAGAATTTTTCGGCAGAATTTTAATGTTTTACAAAGTATCTCAATATAAGGAATAAAAAAAGATTTACATACACCCAACTTTTGACGATTTGAGGCTAAAATCTGCTTGGAATTTCTTGATACGTTGGTTGAGCAATTCACTTTTCGCACAAGGTTCAAAAGAATTCAGAAAATGAAGGGAGCTTTGTGCTAAAAAAGTTAAAGCAAAGTTATTTGCCGACAACATCAATGCAACAAAAATACTTTTTGTAACAACCCACAACTTTTGATCCGAGATGGTCACATTCTCCAAGTTTTAAAGAGGCAATGAAGCGGTTTAAATACTTCAAGTCCTAAAAAGACTCAAACATTTCTTTAACTCTGGCTTTTGAATACGGCAAAACTGATTTCTTAAACTATGTCCCTACAACAGACTACCAAAAATTATAAACAATTTTTCTCAGCCGAGTTCTGCAGGGAGGGGGAATTGGACCATTTTTCGTTTCAAACCATTAAGTCAGTTATGTTTAAAGGTAGACCTTTAAGTCCAACCTAATGTTAAGCTTTTATCCCTTGAACAACCATAACTACCCGCACTTTCTGCTCAGCTATGACTAGCAGAAGCAGGAAAGCTCAAATAGCAATTGAATCCAGCCTTAAACATTTCAACTAGCCTTGGTCTCTGCAAAAAAAATATTTTGTGTTTCGCCAGGCTTTTCGAAACCTTTCAGCTGAAGCCATGAAAATGGGACTGAAAACAAATACAGTCTGCCGATTGAATTTTAAAGTTCTTAAATCAGGCTATCAACTGCAGAACAGGGAACCCAAAATGGTCTAGGCTAAAATTTACTGGAAAGAATATGCTATTCCTTACAGAAGAGTCGGCCTACCAAGCTGTTGAATATGAGGAGAAGCATAAAGCACTCACAGATAAAGCTGCGATTGATTTATTCAACTTCAAATTAAAAGAGCCGAATGTTTTCAGTTTGTGAGAAGTCATCTCCATTAATAAATTACTCAAAAGTTGCAGTCAGTTGCATAGAAAGTTTCTTTTTCGTCAAACTGAGTCTCATATATGTTAAGGCTTCAAAGGGGCACGACATCATTAACGAAGGAGTTTAGGGAATTTATTGGGAATGCGCATTGTGACTAAAACACAATTCTAATACTGAACATGACATTCGTGGCGAACCGCTTAGCAGAAAAAGTGTTCGATCGTATGAATGTTGGTAGCACAGATCAAGCACCTCTAAATCCATGCTTTAAGTAAAAAGCAAGGAATTAGAGGTAACTCAAGCTGAAAAGCTTTGGAATAAATCGAAACATAGGCGTTGTTGACCATCATGTGTTTTCAATGGGAATATTCGAATGGCTTGAGATCTCAATCGGTATTCAATCGTTGTTCTGGAGTAACACTATTTTGCAGCGAAGTTCATATGGAAGACATAATTGCCTTTTCCAAAGCAACATTTCGATTACCTCACAAGACAGATCGGACCTTTAGTAAACTCATTTTGGGTCTGTCTGACGCTGACCTTATCAGTGAACTTCTACGGATCGGTATTCTGGAGTTATAAACGACTGCAAACTTGGAATGTTCGATTCCAAAGCACGTTTACATCACTCAACCAAGCCTGAAGCATTTTCAAAAAAATATTTCCTAGAGTCTTGCTTTAAAAGCTTGAAAGTACCTGGTATCAATCGGATCTCAACAACATATTTTAAAGCCTCGGGTATGGCCTCAAGCTTGAGCAAGCTCAAACACAAAACTTAAATGAACACAAAACAACGTTGAGTACTTATATTTAAAAATAGGATAACAGTCACTGTGGAAGAAAACAAAGATAACATATTGCACATACCTATACCTACATCATTTATACTGATTTTATTCTTATTTTTGTTTATTCTTTATTATTTTTGTTTCGTTGGTACTTCAAGTCAGCTTCATCACATTTCTTTTTTTTATTTAATTTTTTTTTTTCATTTATTATTAAGTTGTCCTTCTTTCCATTGCTTAGTTTTATTTTCATCATCTTCTTCCTTTCTGTATAGTAATTAAATTTAATTTGAAATCTTACAGACATAATAAATTACAACTTAAGGTTCTTTATCATTTAATCGTATAAAGGAGTTTCTTCAGTAAACAATAAATCAATACAGTACCAGTATAAAAAGAATTTTTGGAAAAAAAACTTTCAGTTTTTTTTTGTTTTTTTTTGTTTTTAAAGAGAGAAATATTTGCTTTGATAAGTTTCCTTCTTATGTAATGCTATAACAATTGTAAAACAAAATAACATAAACAAATTTACTACATAAACTGTTAATAACTTATTGATAATGATCCCATTTGTCCTATACATCGTCCTTCATCATCAAATGTTGCCAACGTCAGGCGGGAGAGCTTGTTGCAGAGAACACCGTTTCCATTGTTTTGGATTGGATTTGGTTCTGAAATATTATTGAAAAAAAAAAAGAAAAAGAGAAGATTAAGAAAAGTTCATATTTGAAGGACTTAAGATGTAAAAAATTTTAATTAATTTTTTGTTTATAATTAGGGGAAAGAGTTAATAGCTCCATGGTGAGTAATAAGATAAAAAAAGTTGACTGTTAAACATTGAAAGGTCCTTCATTTTTCAGTTTGTTTCGGTGCTTTGCTTTCGACAAAGCAGCGATAGAATTTTGAAGAAAACTTTACTTCATTATAAAATTTGAACATCGACATTGAGTGTGAAAAACAATATCATTCAATGACGGCCTTGGAATTTTTTCAGGTCATTTCTGACAAATTTTTGGATGATTTCGGAATGTATCTCAGGCATGGCTTTTCTAAGATGCTTAGTAGTTCATTTTAAATTTGGCAAGCACAAAAATCTAACGGTGTCAAATCGCATGATCTTGGTGGCCAACTAACGTCGTCAAAACGCGAAAATTCGCGAATAGGAAACTTCCCACGCAATAAAGTCATAATTGGTCGTGTTGTGTCAGTTGTTGCCCCGTCCTGTTGTTATCATATATCCTCCAAATCGTGATCTTTAATCTATAAATATAAAAAAATAAATACAGTGGCTCAACAGAGCGGAGAACCCCGGGGTCTAGCAAGTTTTTCTCAACCATAACTTTTGAGGGAACGGAATTGACCTACAAGTGTTTACCGATTCCGAACGGATAGTCGATAAAGCGATATCCATGGCATCAAATCACTATTGGAGAAATTACCAATTCGTCGCGAAAAGCAATACATTTTTTTTATGTTTCTGGCATTCGGACCTCGAATCTCCCACGTTACAGACAGACAAGCAAACTATTACACCACGAGCACCACATATCTTCAATCGCCGGCCAAAAAAAAAACTATTATCTTTCGACCGATTAGAATCTCGGAAGAAATAAATACCAAAAACACCTTCACACCAAATAATAACTTTGTCTGGTTATAACGGCACATCTTCAATTATAAATTTTCTGAGCCTCATATGTAGCAACATTGTTTGTTTCCATACCCTATGAGTGAGATATTTAGATACATAATCGAAAAGAAAATGTTTCTCGAAAAATCAGTTTTACTGTCTGCTGCATCAACACAGACGAAGCTTATCAACGGCATTGTGAACGGTCAGCAGCCTTCCATTGTTGTATAGTTTAACCATTTGTTTCCTAGTGGTTCAGCGGGGTAACCACACAGTTAATATTTTGTTTCTATATTCCTGTGCTATCTTGATGAAATTTTTTTCAAACTCTTTCTTAAGTCAAAATTCCTCCGAGAACAAAGGGTTGAACTTAATTAGGATGGAAATGCAAATAGAAATGCAAAATACGCCATAGTGATGTGTATGACATTCAATTCAATTACTCCGAGCGATGATAAATCATTGAATTTTCAATCATCAGCAACACTTTCTCTTGTACCAGCAAATAGATATTTTCGATCAAGATTGCATTACTATGATCCACAAGCCTTACGACATCAGTAACACTTCCAATCTTTCTTCAAAACTTTACCAATGGCTTGCGTAGTCGGTCGATTGTGAAGAGCGTCAACCCCTTAAAAATCAAGCAACGCGTAAAAACTATAATAAATTTTACTACAAAGGTGATGATCCAGTCGTAGTCACTTTTTGCAAGCCACACGATGATTATAGCTTGCAAAAAGTGACTACGATTGGATCATCACCTTTGTAGTAAAATTTATTATAGTTTTTACGCGTTGCTTGATTTTTAAGGGGTTGACGTTATCTTAAATGGATTTATGACTCTTTAAATGACGGCTGAGTTTGACAGGTTTCAAATGCCAGCTCTACCAACCTTTTTCTGAAATTCGTCAGAAAGACACAGACCCATTTAACCGAATCATGTTCCAAGCCTTTGCCGGTTATTCAAAGCACTTTGCTTTTCAAACATTTCCTAAATTAAGAAAAGTGAGTGCTCAAGAGTGGTACCGAAAACTGCATTTAATTCAGACGTTTTCCATTTTGAGGAAATTATGACATTTCCTATAAATGCTTATTCAAATTAATGAAACATCGACTGAATGGTATTTTTATTTTAAAAGCACAAAATGAAGACCATCTGACGATTTGTTAACCCTGAACGAAAAAAAAATTATGGTATCCGCTAGTTTTTGTATGACAAATGCAAATATTCGTTTTTTCTTTCCTTGAAGTCAACTAAATTTCTTCTATTTTGATGTAGAAAGATTAATTTGTTATCATTCCAGTTTTTATAAGAAGTTCAAATAGAATTCGGCTTCTTGCAGAAGGATAATTGATATATGTAATTGCTCCTTTATTAAGAGGGAGTTGCATAAGTAAAGCCTTTGATGTGGATGCCATTCTTCTATACTAACCAGCCGCTAGCTACCAAATGATGTAAGCGTTACCTCAAAATAGGATTCAAACGATCACAGTTGAAGATTGTCCTAGAGATACCAGAATTTCGAATATTGGGGTACCACAAGGGACTGTCATGGGTCCTATCATGTTTCTGATCTACATAGACTCTCTGTTTGATATAACTTTTTCTGTTAAAATTATAACGCTTTTTATGTTATGGCTAATTTGAACAGTGATGCACATCTATGGCGTAGTTGGTTTATGCTACTCATAAGCTTTGTGTCGGCGACAAAACAAGAGCTTTGTACTCAAAACGGATACGAGATCCAGATCTAGACATCTCTATCCATTCACTTAACTGCATCGAGGTTTTGTTAAACTATGTTACGTACCTAATCTTTTTTTTTTATTTTATTTGATTCATTTTCTAAAACTTCTATCTCCTTTTACATAAGGTAAACTTTTTTTGCAAGGTTATTTCATTCAGCTCTGTTCGTCTCAACTTTCACTTTTCACTGAATGGGTCTTATCTTACGAATTTTTTTTTTTCTAGTTTTTTAACAGCCAGATCTGGTTCCTCGAGGAACCCATCTAGGACCTTTTCTGTTCATTCTTGACATTGATAATCCTATAAGAGTGTTTTAATCCTCAAGCTCAACAAATGCCAAAGCTTGACTTTCATTAAAAAGAAAGTGGAAAGAAAGTACTAGTAATTTACTCAGTGTTCAAAAATAATGTCAGTCGAGTAAAAAGTTTGCGGGATCTTTTTCACTTTGATTGCATCGGTGGTAAATCAAATTGTAAGTTCGGTCTTATGAAAAAATGGTATGAAGAATCTAAAGGCATTTCTTTCTTTAACGTAAGCCCAAGGCGATGGGGACAATAATGCATCTTGAAACACTCACAACAATTTCTGAAACATAAATGATATGAGTGCTCTATATTTTCAGACAAACAGCGTTTGTATAATTTTATAATACATTCATCTTCAAACGTCACCAGCACGGCCCATATTAAAGAAAAAACAACCTTCAAAATCAACTACGAGTATAATCCAAAGAACATCCCATAACAAAAGCTTTTCGCATCCACAAAAGATAACTAATTAGTCCCGAAGATGTTAATACCTGCCAACTTGTTGTACAAACACTATTCAACGTAACAAAAGACACTCTTCTTTCTATATTGACAATATCCCATAAATCCTATTAACACAATCAAGAGGAGGGAGCGCCTCTTTCACCTAATCTTAAGGAAACACAACATCCAAAATCTGACATCTGCATCTCCCTGCTTCGGTCCTTGTTCCTGTCCCTTTCCCGGTCCCTACTCAATCAGTCTATAAATCCATTTTGGCAAACAATAAATTTACTGCGCAAATCCCCTCCAATTACTTCGATTAAAATTAGTCAATAAATTCAAATTATGTATCCAGATACATTATTAACAATAGAGACGAAGTTCTTCTTGTTCTTTCGATAAACAAAATCCCCAAGCGTGCTTGTGAAAAAACCCCCGTCAATGTCACCTGACGAAAACACCCACTGACTTAATGCATCATAAATAAATCCACCTTATTCTCCATCGTCCTTGTTGTTGGTAGGTTAGGTATTACATTGGTTGGTTGGTTGGTTCTTGTTGGCCCTTCTGGATCATGCCGCATGCAGGCAAAATGGCAAATTAATTAAACTTACAAGGATCTCCAACCAGACCTTTGAATAAAAAGAACAAACACAAAAAAAAAAGGAACACAAGAACAAAAAACCTAAATTATAAAAACACGCGAAGCTCGACGAACCCGTGCTGGAAATTCCTATGAATAATGATGAGTGATGCTCCGGTGAGATGGCACTTCTCCTCTGTACCTCCACCACGCTCAGTCTACTCGAGCCGAACAGAACATCCTTATCCTATTAGGATTTTATGTTAGAATAATAATTACTTCCACTGAATTTGTTAATTCGTCGGGATATGTGTCGGAAGTTATAAATAAATGACATCGAAGAGATTACGCCTGCTGGGACTTGGGACTTGAACTGGAGGTACTCGTATATTAGGTAGATGAAGGCAATCAAGGTTGGGTGAGCTGCTTGGTGCATTAATTCCAATCCCACTTGAAACACCAGCTGTGTTTTTCAACGTAGAATGTCAGCTACAAAGTCTTCTTATATCGGTCCCAGTAGACACAAATTTGGAATCTACTAGAGCTAGAGAGTTGGTATATGGCAACCAGAGATGTGCACGGTTGTCTGTGTGGTAGGCAAGAACTACAATCTACAATGGGTGTTTTCCTCTGTTTAAGGATTTTGGTTTTTCGTGCATATGCAATTCTTAGTGGAATTAAATCAACAAACACAAATCGTTGAATGAAGTTTCGTTCCCGTTCGTCTTGTAGCTTTCCTATACTCCTAAGATACGAAGCAGTTCCGTACTTGCCATTGTACGTGGATTGCAGGCGACAAGTGTCAAAGATTTTCGAATTTCTAATTTGAATTTGCAATTTAGCTGAGGAAGAGGTTGCACGTCTAGGCTAACTTTTGTAAACATTTCTGACATAAACCTGTTTGGTTATTTTGCACCGAAACCAGCAAGGCCAACGTCACGATGAAGGACGACGAAAAGCAAGAAATCGCTTTGGTGGTTCAACAAAGACATGGACACTTTGAAGTCAAACGCATTTCCCGGACCTACAATTTTATGGCGCTTTCGAACATAAGGCATGGTGGTGAGAAATGCGCTAGGCCCAGAGGCTCCCCGCTCTGTTGCGCCACCCTATTTATTTATTTATTTCGAATAGCTAAGTTAGAAAGCATTTTTCATAACAGCTTTTTTTTATTTGCGGACAAATTGTCAATTCCACGCGAAGGGCGATACCCGTCAAAAACATATTTTTCTTTGATGTTTTTAAGATTCCAACCTCGAACCCCTTAGACAACAGGCTGACATGCTAACCATCATAGACCGGACACTACCGCTTTGAGCTTGAATTCCCACATTAATTAAAAAGACTACAGCAAGCTCAGAAAGCCATTAGCCCATTGGGAAACCTTTGATTCTATTTTATGAAACTATTTTTCTGTCTTCGCTTGTGATGAACGCTTCTGAACTGCCTCGAATCTGCTTCGTGTTGTATGTATAGCCCCAAATTGCTGAGGTCAATCAGGAGCTGTTTTGTTACAATGGATGGCAATAGTGGCGACACGACACTTCTTTTTTGGAGTAGCCTCTGGCAGGTAAGTCTCATTCAATATTTACCTAGTGTCCTTTAAATAAGTTTGCAGTAGTTGGTGTTATGTCTCCAAAACGATCCCATGGTTTGATGAAGAATACAGGAAGGTAAATGCAGCCAAACAAGCACTCCAGTACCTACAAGGAGACTTGCAAAGCGAAAAGATGGGAAAACACCCAATTTTCAAGAAGGCAAAAAAGAAGCAGGAGAAGCGCTCGGAGAAAACCCTCAATCGGGTTTGGGAAGACATTGTGTCGAGAAAAAGATTCAACAACAAACTGTATGAGTTGCACTGCGATATGAGCACAGCTAGGGTGGTATACATTGTGAGACAACAATGATCGAGACATGTAGAGCGGCTGGATATCAACGCTCCGGTTTGACGGGTTTTCGAAAACACATTTCAGGAAAGTCAAAATGCGTGGCACTCAAAAGGAAGACCTCGTTATTGGCCCAATCAAGTTGAAGAGGACCTCAGTAAAGCTCGCTCGAAATCGAAGTCAGCCTTTACTTTAAAAAAAATTTCGACCCAAAATAAACTTTCACCGAATAAACATTTCTGGATTTTTCAAATGTATTACTTTGCCCGTGATACTTTTCTTTTTCCTTCATCCGGTATCGGTGATCCAGAAACGACCTGATGTCATCACCGCAAACTTCTTTTTCTACGATTCGGTTTTTCATCATCACTTTCTTGGTGTCTCTCTTCAAGATCTTAGTCAGAACTTCAAAGATTTTCTTTACTATTTGCTTTGTTCTGCAAATGAGAACTGGGACCCTTAGTCTTGTTTATAAAGAAAATTAAAAGATAAAGAGGAATAGAGAACTTCGACCTACTTTCGAAGGGATGAAGGGACGTTTTCACTTTTTTTTTCTTCAATGTCAAAACTTTTGTCCACAACGGAATGCGCCCCTGTTCTCCAAGGGGCATTGCGGCCGGAAGCAAGATAATAAACGTACATCCCATTAAAGACACCACACCATTTGTGTTTCGCAACATTTTGGGGTCAAGGGAATGTGGGAGTACTGGTCTGGTTAGGTATACTAAAAAAGGCAAATAACTCTTTAACACCAAATTGCTTTTTGTGCAGTGTCAAACAAGCACGACACATCGGAAAGAGACACACAAAATTCCTTAGAGCAACGTTAAAATTTTACATAAAATTTAGTCTCCAGACACCTTATCCAGGGGAAAAGAAGGACACGACACATTGTCGTGTTTGAATGGGATACAACGACGACGACGACCGAAGCCCGATGGTCGACGGTAACGTTGACGTTGGGGACACACTTTTTGGTCTTGAGAAACTTATTACATGTCCGAAATAGTTTTGCACAAGGATATTTAAATTTTAAGAAGAATGGGGATTACTTTCGTAAGATAATCCTTCTTCAACGTTAAGGGATATAAATTTTGTTGTTAGCCAAGAGTGTACTTACCGTCGTGGATATGCTCTGCAGCACTTCCTTCCCCACCTTCACGTCGTCTTCTCATTTGTTCCGCAAAATGAGCAATTAAGGCATCCATCATAGCCGCTTGTCTTGAAAATATTTGCATTAGTTTTGATATTTGGATTCCGTTTTCCACCGCATCGAACTAGAAAATCACAATAAATAACAAAAGGTTAATGGGCTGGAAAATTCTTTAAGGTAAACATTCTTAAAAAGGAGGCTAAACTTTTGGTAAACTTATATTTTGGAATCCTTGTTTGTATTCACACAAATTTACTGTAGAGCTTTGTATAGGTGTACAATTAAAGAGAATGATAAACTCGGTGGGTAGGAAAAAGTAAATAGATAATTCAAATAAATTACAAATTAAAAAGACAAAGATAAGTTCCAATGAATAGGTGGGTTCCACCAGCTTAAGTAGCATCGGGGCCAAACGCTTTTGTTCCAAAAAAACTTGTGAGACATGGATTGGGCTAAGAATTTGCTGTCGTCGACTCCAAAACTCAAAGAGATAAAGTGCTTTTCAAGACAGAGAAACTACTTTTGGAGGTTTCCCCGATTCCTTACAAAACGCGTTAGCTTGAACACAACCTCGGGCTCTCACATAGTAGACAGACATGCTAATCATTCCGGGTTAGAAATTTGCAGTCCGTAAAAACCTTAGGTCCCTTCCATTTTTCCACAAGATATGGTTGAATGTTGAAATACGCTAAGCCCGGGGCTCCATGCTCTGTTGCGAAACCCTGTTTGTTTATTTACTAATTGCTCAGGACTCAGGTTCGCTGACACTAAAAAAGCAGATAAATTTCCTTAATCGGTATTTATAGAAAATTTGTCAATATTTATATTCGCAGTGTCTCGGTGTCCATCAGTCCTGACAGAAGTTTGAAACAACATCCAAAGCAGACAATAAATGAATTTATTCGAAGAAAAATATGTGGCTAAGACTTTTGGAAGTATATCCGAGATAGAGAAATAAGCTTAAGCCATATTAGCATTAAAACATCGACTATGCCATTCTCAGCTGAAGTCCTCAGCTCAATCAGTACTCAAAAACTTTGAACGAAATGAGCTGTTTAACAAGACTTACGCTGCCCATGTTTTTGTATATCAGACATAGTTGAAGTTAAAGTGGCAGTGCTTATTTGTTTTTCGCTTTAATCATTGTAAAATCTGAAGATAATGCTGACAAAAAAATTGAGGTGCAAGGTGTACATTTGATAAGAACTTAATTTAATTACCATTTGCAGGAGGTGATAGCATCAAAGCTTTCTCGTATATAACAAACAACTTATACACCACTTGGATGACAGAAAAAAATGGAAATGAAAGTAAGATTGGTCAGCAATTAATCAATCAGTCAATCAACTACGTATTCAATCAGAAGAAACTCAATAACAATACGAATAATTAAGTTTTA
Source organism: Melanostoma scalare (assembly GCA_949752695.1). Lineage (NCBI taxonomy): Eukaryota > Metazoa > Arthropoda > Insecta > Diptera > Syrphidae > Melanostoma > Melanostoma scalare. The sequence goes on along the minus strand of OX456985.1, from coordinate 223,945,572 downwards.
CTTTTCTCAGAGCTAACGTAAGGCTCATCAAACATGGCAAGAGAAGTTAACAAAATCAACATCATTAATCACTAAAGTCGAAAAACAATTCGACATATTATCCTGTTTTAAATTTATAATTCCATAGGTGCACAGCTCGTTAGTTATCAGAAACCGCAAAACATGTCAGAATAAACCTATGCGAAAAGTTTAAACATAAAGTAAACGCATGGTATGTGTGTCTTAGAGCGTAGCTGAAATCCTCAATGCGCCTACTTTGAAAAAAGTTACAGTGCATAACCTATCTGTATAATATGGACCGCACCTCATTTCGTTCAGAGTTGAGAAACTATTAAAAAGCAGTGCAAACGTTTGAAAAACCAACGGCATTGTAAAGAAGGATTATATGAGACAAGAAGTTCTATAATTTGTGGTTCGACTAGGAATCGTGTTTGCAAAAACCAAAACCAATTGAAAAGGATCGATTGCGTGAAGGTCCAAATTTGAAAGCTTGTCTTGAGCATGTTTGAACAATTGAAACGTTTTCATGTAAAGCTATTGCAACATCTTTCGTAAAATAAGTTACCCAATAGACACTTTTTCTTCGGATTTATATGCTTTTGCCAACCACAAAGTTCCAAAGAACAGGATAAAAGATTTCATCAAGTCGGGAACCAACTCTACTGTGTCACTGAGCAGTAAACACGGTAAAACGCCCAGCTTCTTTCAACGAAGCATTCCATCATCAACTATTTTTTGCTGATGGAGTCATCATAAGGGCACATCCTACATCCCTGCAAGAAGCACTTCTGGTGGATTGATAAAAGTTTTAGATGGTGGTGGGTACCGTATTAGTTCCAAAAAGTTGGAGTGTTGGCCGTTTTCTGATCCAGTAATGCCCATTCCGGACATGGGAATGTTCTGAAGTGTGAATAGTTCAAATATCTTTAGGATCTATGACCAATAGTCAAGTAACTTGTGATGACGACATCAATCGTCAAGTAAGCGTAAGGTGGACGAAGGGGCTATAGAAAGCACCGATATCTTCTGTGTTTTAAAAAATATTCCCTAACCTAAAAGGAAGACTCTGCGCATTTAGACATCCGCATTGAGTTGACCTCAGACATGGAACAAACCAAAACCGGGAGGCTTGCCGAAGCTTTCGAAGTGAAGAACAAAAATTAGAGAGCTGTGATCCCTTTGAGATTACGATATACTCGTATCGCCAAATAAGCAAAGAAGAGCAAGAGTATTGGTAGAAGCTACATCTGAAGTGTTAAGTTCACGACGCAGATCCCATCGAGATCACGATGCTCCTATCACCGAATAAGAGAAGAAGAGGGGACCAACTATGTAGGAGTGTATTGGAAGAAGCTCATGAATGCAGTTTTCAAGTGAAGAGGACTCTAGTGTGCTATGCAACATCTTGAGAAAATCGAGGATAAAAAAAATAAATAAATAGAGCGGCGCAACAGAACGAGGAGCCTAGGGCCTAGCACATTTCTAACAACCATTGCCTTTGTGAAGGATAAGCGAGAGTATTTAAGGGTAACCTTGAAAACATTTTCCAGTTTTTGGTATATAAACAACCATAACTTTTAACCAAACTACAAATTTCCGTTGACCACAGATAGCACTGGCAGGCCTCCTCTTTTTGAACTTAAACAAATATCATAGGTTGACTCAATTTTCCTCATGAGCTTCTTAACAATGAAAATAGTCTTGTTTCAGATATGTCGGATCCTCGCACATGATGACTCCATCGTTATCAAAGAATTTATTCTGTAATTTGGTGTCCATCGCTTTATCGCCAAATAAGTGTTTAGTGACTGCTATAAAGAGGAGAATACTCAAAGCGCTTTCTTGATGCACATGGACACCAATTGTGAGTTGGAAGAATTTGGTGACGCCAGGAGGACAAATTACCTTTGTATTTCATTTCTTTTATTGCTTCTTCGTACAAGTCTCCGATCATCCGAAAAGAGCTTTGTCGATTAGACGTTCGGAACCGGCAGAAAAATGCAGGTGCCCTCCATTCTCTCACAAGGCCTGGTTGTGAGAAATGTGCTAGGCCCTGGGGCTCCTTGCTCTGTTGTACAACTCTATTTAAAGGGTCAACACTTAGCTCATGTCTGATTTGCAAGATAACTAGTTTTATCCTTCCGCTAAATATGGTTGTGTATGCGCTTAAAAAACGCTGGGACATTACTTTGAAAATCATGGTAATGTTGCAAAATGTGTGCGAAAATTGTAGATGAAGCATGATGAATGAAGAATGATGATCTTGGCGGGTATATAAACAAGCAAATTGTCGCATTTGGGGCACAGAAAACCCGCACGCATACATTGAAAAGCCGATACACCCAAAACGAGTCACTGTTTGGTGCGGATTTTGGTCCAGAGGCATAATTGGGCCATTTTTCTTCGAAAATGAGCAAGGAGTGGTCGTTACAGTCAATGGCGATCGTTATCGCGCCATGTTGAATGAATTTTTGTTCACAAAAATTGAAGAGGAGGATATTGGCAACATTTGGTTTCAACAGGACGGCGCTACGTGCCACACAGCCGAAGTTTTTGAAGATCGCATTACCAGCTGCAGAGCTGATGTCGTTTGGCCACCTCGGAGCTGCGATTTAGTCAAAACGATAGATTCGCACCAAAGAGCAAGCGCTCATGTTTAAAAAAAAATTAACAATAGCCGAGTTCGCACTGTACAATTAGTTGGACAGACTTTGGCTTGAACGACCAATGCTTGATAGTGTGAACCCTCAGACGACTGCTTGACCAACTTGTTGGATGGTTTTCAAATATTTTTGAAAATCTAGAAGTTGGACGGAGTGAAAGAGTCTTGATAAGTGTGACCGCAAACTACATCCGACAATCCAACTTCCATCAAACGAAGTCTGTCCAACTAATTGTACAGTGTGAACTCGGCTTATAGTAAATATATTGAGTTCCAGTTTATTGTATTAGAAAAATATATGCTTTTAAATGTCTGTATATAAAAATATGTATATTATATATCTATCTATCTATCTATATTTACTAATACAAAATGAATGACTTTTATCATGACAAAGATTTAAAAAAAACTATTCGAGAGAAATACTGTAGTTAAATTTTTTGATGAACGGCGAAAGTTACGTTGCCCTAGACGGAAACTGCTGTCTTTGACTCTACCCGATAACACAATTATCACTCCTAAGCAAGTTGTTAAATACCTTGAAGTTCATATCTTCAAATTTAACCAACACGCTTAACACACTCCTTGCAAGGCAAACGGTGCCTTAGCTCCCTTTCGTCCTATTATGAAAGTAAGAGGTGGTCTACAAAGGCAAACGAAACTTCTGGTTTACAAGCTACTAATTCGTCCCATACTAACTTAATGCTTACTAACAATGAGGCCAACATATTTGAACAAAATGCGCAAGTATTCGATCGTTTACGTTACATTCGTATGCGTTATCACAATGGACCTACTTTATTGGTCTTAGTGCGTCAGTCCTTTTTTTGACAGTCACCCAAAAATCTAGCCATTGAATTTCGAAACATACTTTTGATGAATTAATCACTAAAATGTGACGTTCCGCATCGTACATAACCTCAAAAAATACCTTTCATCTAGAAAACAATATTAATTTCCTACTCAGACTAGATCAATTATTCTGAAATTTAGAAACCCATTTGGACAATATGCATTTGTATTTTACACTCAAGGCTATTTCGATGAATTCTTCTTACTCTCTGTCTCTCAACGCAATAAACTTTACTTAGTTACGTTTCAAATATTCATTCCTCATAATTGCCACAACTCGAAACTTAAGGTCATTGGTCATGGATTTAGAACCATTAACCCAGATGAAATTGCTTTTCATTCGTTATTCCATTTCATATCATTTTATTATCCTACCATGGTTCCCATACAGTCTCAGGTATGGCAATTATTTTTGTGATCCCAAATCGAATGAAATGAGCTGCATTTTCCCCATATCACCTGCAGCTACCTAAAAATAAATCTTTCCATCCAATGATAGCAATCAATCCTTGCCTCTTTCAGTGCACCACACCATATACAGACACCCAGCACTGTGGTACACAGACAATCCAAAAATTATTCCTGAAAATGCACACTCGAAATTTGCTAAAGAAACACTCAAAAACCTTAAAATAATGGTACCTCCATATCCGAGAGCATCTATCTAATCCTTTTGCTCTGACATCGAGTAATCTTTTAAGACGCAGATCTTTCCAATTCATAGAAGAACTCAATCAATATCTAAGTAAGGATGAATGGAATGTGCTGGGTGTTGGCTGTGTTGGGTGTTTGGTGGTGGGATATAGTGAATGGGGTCTGGTATGGCTAGTATGGTGGTGCGCCCGCATGCTCCTTTTTCTTCGTGTTTGTACTGGAAATCCCGAACATAAATACGAAATTCAACCTGACTTAGCTGGCATGCAAGCAGGATACGTAGCTATTTTCATGAGAATGGCTGATATGACCTACTTACAGGATAAATACCCAGGAATAAAGGAGAGCACAAGGAAAACTCAGGTTGAATACACTCAAGAATGAATGAATGGCAGGTAGCTATTTGGAATTTTGTGTGAAAAGTATGCTAGATGCATTGCATATTTCAGCCGCCTTGCAAATTGCAATAGAAAAAAATGACAAAAGAAAAAAGGATTCTTTTCTCTCGTCGTATTTATATCAATTAGCATATTCCCACTCCATGCTGTTTTCTGCTACCTCAAGCATCACGCTGATTTGATTGTGAAAACAAACAAAGAAAGCTCCATCGAAAAGGTGGTGGTGCAAACATAGTCGTATACCTGAATTTAGCTTTTAGTCAAAACAAATCCCCACAGCGGGTATTAGTTTCTAAACCATTGAGAGCCTATGACTTAGATACCTGTTTCCAAATTAGCTTTTGACAGCTCACATTTAACAAAGGTTGTTTGTTTCTGCTTTTGTACCCTACGAATTTCAATAAATGACGATAAGACTGGTCTGCGTGGTCATCCGACTTAACGCTTTTTTCTGTGGGGCTAAGTGTTTGAAGTTCTGAGTTTATATCGACAGTCCACAAGCCTCTAAGAAACCTTTAAAGCCTTTTCGAATTGAACTCCTCTTTGGAGCCATCTTTCTTTGAATTCCAATATGGACTTGATGGAGCCAGCTTTTAATTCCTTGACTTAAGAAAGGTAAAAAAAATATTTTCACAGCAAGGGAAGTGGTGTTATGATATGGAAGGGCAACAAGCCATTGAGGAATTATAAAACTGAATTCTCAAAGCTCTTAAAATAAGACCATCGTTACTGAAAAGAGCTTTTCCTTATTTCTGCCCGATGTTTGGTGAAGAGCGATGGATTTTTAAACAACACACTGAACTGATGCATACCCCATGGACAACAAAACTTGGACTAGGAACCAAAATCTCAGCCATCTTCCTTAGCCACTTGATTTGAGAATCATGAAAACCCTAAGGGTTTTCTTTCAAAAAAAGTATACATAGGAAGAAGGCGATATATAATGATCTGGAAGAGATTATTGAAGCTATAAAACGAGCCTGGCCCGGAATTTCGCTAAATTATTTCACAAAAACAAACGAAACTTGAAGGGATTTCGCGATCAAGAGGCAGTACCCATTACGAAGAACAGTTGCCAATCTTTAAACAAAATCAACTTTTATGCCATCATATTTTGTTTTATTTTATTACCTCTTAACCTTCTAACTGATATGATGGATTAAGCTTCTGTTCCCAATCAAGTGAGACAGTAAAGTAAGATTTTATGAGCTCTCTGGGAAAAGAGTCATAAAATTTGCCTATATCAACCTTATCTCAATTTTGTTCTTAAATGCAAACATAATATTATCCTTCATTCCTTGTACAATAAATAGATTTTTCTCAGATTGGCGAAGAATTTAAGAATTAAAACACTGTTTATAGTCGTGTGTCATGTGAGACAGAGTGTAGGCAGCAGAAGGAGACTAACTATGGATCGGTGCGGCTGGATTAGAGGAACTGCGAATTAATTCAAACCGTGTACGTTTTGTACTCTGACCTCCATTGTAAGTTAAGGAAAACTCTTTGGTGACTAAAATGTAGTTATTAGATTGCTAAACTACTATATGGGAGTTGCAGGTTCGATCCTCAGCATTATCCAATATAACCCTTTGCAAGGATTGGAAAGTCCTCTGAAAGATAGAGTGTCATGAACTTATTATCCATTCGAAACCGGCAGAGAGTCATAACTCATAAGTCTCCGAAGCTCATCATAGAAATGCGCTATAGGCCCTTATAGACTTATACAGAACTGTGGTTCAGAAATAATTAAATTTAAGCACAGCTCAAAATAACTTAGGGAGAGACTCTCAATTCACTGAAACTGATGTTTTAAAAAGCTAAGGCTGTCTCACGCTTGCAGTCAACTGTTGGGAAATAGTATTATAAGCATTGAGAGAGGTTTACTTCAAATTGTCCTCATAGTGATTATCCAATCCATACCAGCAAAAAAAAGGGAAGAAAGGAATCGGTTATTCATTATCACTATTCGCGTAAGTTTCTCAGGTGTACAGTCACCAAAAACAACCGTTCTATGAAAGTGCTTATCCACTCCCGAGTTCTTTCGCTAGTAAGGTCCCGACGCGACTGTTACTCTGAACTCTCTGTTGCCTTTCCATTTTAAAGTTATTTTTTTTTTTAAATTTTAGTATTTCGAGATGAAAGTACTTTTATATCCGTATCTTTTGATATATTTTTCCTGTTATTTGAAAGTTGTTTTTGTATGTAGTACCCGTGGCGTATTGGTTAGCATGTCTGCCTGTTACGTGAGAGATTCTAGGTTCCAATTTCAACAGAAAATACCATGGGAATCGCCTTTCACGAGCAATTAGCAAGTCCTCCGATAGTGAAAAGCGCTTTCGCGATAGCCGCTCGTAATCGTCAAAAAATTTTCGGTACCCTCCATTATTCATTAGGTGTGATGGTTGTGAGAGATGCTCTAGGAGCTGCCCGCTCTGTTGCACCACTTTATTTGTTTATTTCAATAAACATGTATTCCTTCAAAACAAAGGGTTGCAGCTGCTTTAATAGATACTATTTTAAAAAAAAGTTCTGGGTTAAGCCACCGTCTCGTCAATGCTTTCATTTACTATTTTACATTAATATTTCATTGATGACTCTTTAGTCATTATGTACAAAATTTCGAAAAAATCATATTTTTATGAGTTTTTGTGTGTCCTAAGCTGTTCACTGTTTTGCCATGTTGGATCTTCGAAAGCTGCTCGCAAAATACAAACTATTTCCAAATTCTGTGAGCCTATCTTAGATAGTGATAAAAAAGTGTATCGACTTGTGAGTAAAGGTCGAAAAAATTGAATGTCGAGAGTAAAAGGCTAGGCTGTTCTTTGGAAGCTTTTTTCAAGTACCGCTGTTGTTCTTTTCTCTATAAAATAATGGTTAACAAGACTCCCAGCTATCTGTATACCGCACTTAATTTTTGCCACTCTAATCGAAATTCCTTATTGCGTTCGTCCAGATATACTTGTTTGACGTCACGCAGACAATTTTTCGTTTATGCTGTCAGACTGTGGAATGATCACCTAAGATCTGGAATCGAACACAGAAAATTTCATACGCAATGCTTTCGATTTTGAAAACTTAAACTGAGACTTACTTTTTTTTTCAATTTTATACATATTATACATGTTGCGACCTTAAGTTTTCTTTAATTCTTAACTTTATATTTATTTTTGTCTATCTTTCAATTTTGTTGAAATATGTAATGGTAAATTTTATATTAAATTGTAATTGAATTTTTTGTTTTTGTAAATCTTGCACTATTTATAAAATGTAATATATCCTGTACAAATTATAAGTTTAATCTTAATGTACAGTTGTTAAAAATCATTAAATCAAATCAAATCAAATCAAAATGTCCACTTGCGAGTTTGCTTTCAAAAGCCTAAAAGCTACTTTCAGCGTTTTTGCCCTTTAATGGACACGCACCTTTAGAATGTGAATCCTTTATGTCCCAAAGAGTTATTTACACTATCGCTGTTTGATTAGCCTTCGCAAAAACGTCGCTAAAAGGTACTTCTATTCTAACTTTTTAGACTTTAACGCGGGCAGTCTTTACGTCCAGTTACCCACTTAACAAGTAGAACACGAAAATCGATAATATCGTACACAAAAGCGTCCGCAAGCAAAAGGTACTATATTTGATCTATGTTGTAACGAAGCATTCGTGCTACCTGTTACTATTGTGATCTTATTGGTATATGCTACTTTTCATAAAACAGTGTATATCTGTACATCCCGAGTCGACAGCACTGAACTACGAATGGACAATGCTTCACATACTACACACACAACTGTAATAATTATGCATGGAGCAGTTCACTCGCCGAGTATAACTCACATGTAGTTCCGTCACCAATAATTATATAATTTTAATATTGTTCACTAGCCGAGTATAACTCACATGTAGTTCCGTCACCAATAGTTATATATAAATTTCGTGAATAAATATTTCTGCTGTCCGACAGCAGCTGTCGCGGTTTAAAGAAACTAATCATCCGCTAGTATTGACATTAGCAAACTTACAGAAACAGTAATCAAGCCCCAAGCTTCATACCAAGAGCAAGTATCCATAAAAGATTTTTTTTACTTCAGGACTGAAAACGTCCGACTATTGCTTACGACAGGTTCTCCGTAGTGAAAACCTTAGTTTTTCAGCTTTCTCGGACCATCCGTTCCACCAAGGGCCGTCAAAAGATCAACCAGAGCTATTACCTACTGTTTTGTGTGCCACCAGAGGCCATACGTAAACCTGTACTTCTCCATTGCTTCAGATTACGGTATTAAATATGTTATCAACATCAAGAAATCCGATAGAAAGTTGTAAACGACCGGGAAGAAATACCGAGGACCTACCGTACGGACTTTGCTAAACCGTAGTCTAGTTTGGAGTTTCTTGATTAGACCTTCTAAGAGTTTTTATTTGCGTTTGAATAAAGAGTTTGTACATTTAAGGTGAAGACCTTCTCCCCTGAAGTTTTGTGGTTTTCGTCAGAAAGACCCTCTGAAATCCAACCAGGGATATCTCGGCTAGAAAGCAAAAAGCATGTCACAATGTGAATCACTTTTCGATTGCCTGAACTCCCATGACTGGTTAGAGGTAGAACTCATGAGTGGTACCTTTGCAAATCAGTTTGAATTGTCACAAGTGTCTAAATGAACACACGTTTTAGCATAAAATATACCAATAACACATTATTTCGAAACCACACTAGCTTGGAGACAAATTACTTACTAACGCAACCAAAATGAATTCTTTGGGACGTAATCATAATTCTGTACAGGGCTTCTGCCAAAGCTGAATTTCATTTTTATTCCTAGTAGACCATAACAAGATGGACTTTTGTTGAATTTTTAGATTCAAGCTGAATATTTTTCTCAATGCTACTTACTACGTTTCGATTATACTACATCACTTATCTTATTGAGTTAAGTAAATAAAAAAAAGAACAGATAATTGCTCATGTTGTTCGTAATGGAAGCATGTGCGTCATCTAAATGAATATGACAAATTTTGATTGACACACATTCCAAGGTTCTTTCCCATTAAGCTTTATTGTTTTAACGAAATGATTGATTATTTTACTACCTACTTTGAGTTACTTTTCTTACAACAATCAATGTATCAGAAAGTTTACACAATATGATGTGCGTCTAATCAATCATCTTAGGCGCTATAATGTTAATAAGATTTCATTCCATGAAAAAAACTCAACATGTGCGGAAACATTTAAAAGGGATTTGATAATTTTTCGGTATCTAAAAGAACCCCGAGTAGAAATATGACTGAGTTTGTATAATACTTCCGGGTATAGTCCTTGAGAAAGTCCTTTTCAGTTTTTGTTTTATTGTAAAATGTTATCAAAAGTATGGAGGTTTGTTACATGGTATTTTACGGGTCACTCGCTGGACCAACAATGGAATGGCATGACCTTTACAACTTCAATAGCGAAACGAAAGATAGAGTTGGCCTAATTGCGTTTTATTTTGGTTAAGGTCATGGAAGAACTAAACATACAAAATTGAATCAACCATTCCTAGCTCCTCAGTGATGATATTTTTGTGTGCAGATGAAAACCTTAGCATTCCATTGAAAATTAAAATGCTCTCTATACTGCGCACATTTGGCAGAAAACCACCACCAAGCATGACAATGAAAGTCCTTTTGTAAAAACCAATCGTCATTTACGATTAAAGAAAAATGTAAAGTACTCACCTGTAAAAATATACACGTCTGGCATTCAGGATCATCACTCGCACTCGGTTTGGCAAAATCCCAGGATAAGTCTTCATATCTTAGTCCCAGCAACAATGTCTGCAGGAAGCGGAAAAAAACAAAAGCCATTTAACAGTGAATTGCGAACAATGGAAACCAAAGATGGCTACTTACGTATTCTACTGGATCAATGATGAAAATACCACGCTCGTTTATCGCAACAATCACTGAAACATCCTTGTGATTCACTAAGCTCATAAGACCACGAACTGGCTGCTCCACTTGACCATGAAAAAATGCCGCACTGCAAATGAATTAAAAAAAAAATTTAAAAAAAAACGAGAATTGAAACAATTTTAAGTGTGGGAGGGTGAAAACAGGATACAATATAAAGCACAGGTACACATTAGATATACTCGTATTCGCAATACAAAGAACGAAACAACGACAGGGTAAAATAGAACAAAAGGATAAATGCGGCGCGCAGCAATTAATTGCCACAGGGACACGTTCCCATTTCCCATGTATTCACTTCATCTGACAGGAGAGAGAGACTGCTAACACGAACGTGCTTTTATTTCTGCATTTTATTGCCCGAAAAGGGAAACCGTATCGTACAACACAAGGCGTTATTTAGAAGCGAGAGATGTTCTTAAAAGCTTCCTTTTGTTGTTTGAACTAAAGTGTACTGCTGGAAATGAGGTGAAAGACCCTCAACGCCCACACCACCAACACACCCATACTCTTATCATATTTAAGACCTCACTATTTACTAAGCAGAATGACTCTTTCAGGAACAGAAACAGCATATGGCTTGTTTCATGTCCTGGAACGTGCCTTTTTAAAAGGATAACATTTTTGCTGAGCTTCTAGTAATCCCCGTGTATTTTGTTTACATTCCAAAGTGATAGTGTTTAAATTTTACAGAGAAAAAGGACACACACGTGATGTGCACTCTGTGCAACGTGAACACTGAACAACGTCACAGGATAGGTACTTTTTGGAGTGGAAGATCTTAATCCATTTTATGCAATGCAAGGAGGAAGCAACTATGCAACTATATTATTGGAGATTTTTCTCTGTTGCAATATCCAAATATAGGACAAGGTATGGCAGCAATTTGCAACAGAGTATTGTGAACACTTTTATGACTAGAATAGGTTAATGGGATCCCCGAGCTATAAATGTAACACAAAATTAGTCGGGGTACGAATGTGTAATTATATCGGTTTCAGTCAAAACACATATCTAACTGGGTCATCCACACATTCACAATGAGAATAGTTTTCTTCAATTGAGTGTGTGGTTTGGTTATCCGTAGTTCTCGCTGTAGCAGAAGGACACACATCTATAGTTGAGCCTATGATTCTGTGCATTTGGAAAGTAAACGAAAATGTTAATTTTAACTGTAACAAACTCATGGGACACATTTTAGCTATGTTTTCTATTTTGAATATTAATAATTCGAAAATTCTATGTGGATACTGTGTAGCACATGTGTCTGACAATCCTGGAACTATAGGAGTGCGTCTTGTTTAGAGAATCATGGAGTTCTAACCTGACCCTGAGTACTTCGTAAAATTGCCCTCAATAAGCAGAGCAGTGAAATAAATAGAGCTATTTACAACATCTCAAAGTCGAATCAAAAGGAATGAGATTTGAACAAAAAAGAGTAGGAATATGTTTATCAACCTTCCATCTCACTTCAATTCTGTCAAAAAACACAGACTATTTGAAAAAAGGAGGCTTCCTTACAACAATTAATTCCAAGAAAATGTAATGCAAATTAATTAAACACAGGTCCTTTTTGCTGACTACAATGCGTTGAAGACAGATATTATAGAAGAGGCGTTACATTTCTGAAGCCATCCATGGAATAATCCGTCCCTACTTTGACAAAACACAATTTTTATTCCTAGAAAGCAAGTTTTGCATAACTTCCCAGGTCAACTAAGTCATCAATTGCTGCGACAAAAGACCACATCAAAAACAAAATAGTATCGAATGCTTACAAATTTTGAAATGGTGTCGAGACAGTCGACCACGGAAAATATTCGTGAATTGAAAACCATAGCAAGTCTACCGAGAATCAGAACTTGCTGGTGATAGTAGTTCGAGATGGACTGTCTGAAAAATATAAAGTTTTTACCTGGAAAGGATAATCGTCTTAATACGACACTGTATATGAAATGTGCAATTAAAAGGGATATACTTTGAAAGCAACGTCCTGAGTGCGCTTCGAGCATCAGTTTTCAGCACCAATCAAAAAGTTCAAATTCAGTTGAAGACTTAAAGTGGTTTCCCTTACTATTGCGAGAAATGTTGCAAACAGGGAACAGGACAGAGGTTGATTAAGCAAAGGCAACAAATTCAAAATAAAAAGCACAAGGTAGAAACGAATATGAACATGGTTTTCTTGTGAAAGAAATTGGAACCGTTAACATCTACAACAACGTATAGGACCCCATGCCGACCTAATTTTGGAAAAAGGCAAAGGGGATAGAAAGAAGGCAAAGGAGAAACGAAACAAATAACATACAGTACTGTACTTTGGAACATTTCACGAACTTTGCTGATTGACAGGCAGAGCCGTTTTAAGACAAAATAGTGTCCGCCGGACTAAATCACATCACAGAAGATGGCTTGTCCTTATAGGGAGGTGTTTTGATTAGGAGAGTATGATAAGTGTAGCTTTCTACACGGAGAAAAAAACAAAACAACCTAGAAACCAACGAAATTTGTATTGAGTGTTGAAATTAAGACTAACGCCGATTCTTTTTGAAAAGCCAGAGTCAGGAAAATTCTTAGTAGTACATAATTGGGAAAAAATAGACAGGATCGCTATTTTTTCTATTTAAAGGAGAGTCCAATACTAAGCTTGAGATCTCAGACCAATGAATCGGTCATTGTACTGCCGTTTTTATATTTTGGTCTCGTGCTTTACCTGGGTCGAAACCTCTCCTTTTTTGGCGCAGTAGGTTGTTGTAATTTCATTTGGAACCTCAACGACAGACAGCGTCGACATTAAACTGAGGGGCTGAAAGAAGACACCCGTTGCAGGACTCAAACCCACTTGTTCGACTCTATCACTGCACTAATGCACCACAGTAGATTTTGATACCAAAGTATTGGGGACATCATATGACCGGAAGTTTTGTGGAGGTTCGTCAATTAGTAGAACGTCGATTTTTGGCAAGTGAAAATTTTTTATTTGATTTTTTTTACGTTCGTAGTAAAACTAAAGAAAATAAAAATGGGCACGACTGGGTCGCACGAACTTGCGATCGTTTGCTAAGTAAAATACCAAAATCTCAAGACTGAGTGAAAGGTTTTAGTGTTCGTTCTAAACATATTTGGTGGTACAGGGTTGCCAACTACTCATTAATTATGAAAATTTTTACACGAAAAGTATTGAAAAAAATTAAATTAATTATTCCAAAAGTTTCAAGCGAAAATCTAAAAACGCCATTTTTTTACAATTGTTAATATATATTAACCCTTAAAATTTAATCAAAATCGTTAGAGCCATTTTTTAAAAAACCGGTTTTTTATTTTTTATTTTTTTAAAAAGTGAGGTTTTAAAAATTCAAGTACACAAATTTTAAGATCTTGCTAAAAGATGCATTGACAAAAAATTTTAAATAAATCAAAGATACGGTTTTGAAAATATTCAAAAAAACAAAATTTTTTTAAAAAAATTAATGAAAATTCAAAAAAAATAAATTTTCGAAATGTAGATATGTAATCTTTTTTAAACAACTTAGGACTTCTTGAATATGAAATTTTGTCAAAATCGTGTTTGCCATTACCGAGAAAGTCGGTTTTGAATAAAGCGGTACTATAGCGGGTACCGTTTTTAGACTTTCTCCAAAAAAATTTTTCACATCATTAGAACATTTATTAAAAAATAATACCTCACGTAAAATTTTATCAAAATCGTTAGAGCCGTTTTCGAGAAAAATAGGTATTGTCATATCGGTTGTATGGCAGGTACCGTTATTTCAAGACCTAGAGACCCAATTCCAAAAACCCCTCTGTAGGTTACTTCACAGACCCTAACTGCAAATTTTGAAGAAAATCGGCCAAGCGGTTTAGGCTGTAGATCCATATACGGACATACAGACAGACAGACAGACAGACACACAGACAGACAGACAGAATTGCAGGACCCACTTTTTTCGTATTTTCTATCATCGTAATGTCATATTTAGTTGTTATCTCAAAAAATTTTTTCTGCACGATTGCAAGACTTGCCTTATAGTACCTATAATCGCAAGTAAAAAACAAACGTGCCACTAATACAATACAATCACAAAAACCCTCATAGTAGAGTGAAGGCATTAAGGCATCACACCACGAAGGTATAGTGTAGGAAACAAGCAAGCACTTGTTATGTATAGTGTAGGAAGTGTCATCGAACCTCCTGGTTCTGACGACACTGACAAAAAAGCCGCGATTAGATATTAAAACTGAATTATTCATAACAACGGAAACGAAAAGGTACAAAGTAGTTATAAACAATTCAGGCATTAACTACGTGTTAAAAATAAAGGTCAAACATTCCTTTGACACCAAAAAGAGTGTTTGTGTTTATTTCACGAAGTTTAAAAGAAATTACTGTAAAACCTTTGAAACTTAACTCACGTAGTCATGCCTAAGGAGCTTGCAGGTCTATGGTTGAGAATGTCAAATTCATTAATACTTCTAGTTTTCACATTCTCCAAAACTTTTCAGTTGTGGTATCTATGGCGATCGATGGCGTAATGGATGGTTAGCATGTCTGCTCATTACGTACCAGTTTGTAGTTTCACGAATATCAAATTTAGTAAGTGCAAGTTCTAAGATAGTAATTTCTTTGCCAAAAAAAGCTGTTTCTCGAGTTTGAAATCGGCAAAAACTCCATACACCATAAGTTGTAGTTAAGAAATTGCGTTAGGCCCCGGAGTTCCTCAAGCTCTAATGTGCTACCCAATCATAATCAAATTCGATCTTTGACAACAGGAAAGAAATGTCAACTTAACATACATAAACAAATAAATAGCGTGGCGCAGCAGAGCGAGGAGCCCCAGGGCCTAGCGCATTTCTCACAACCATGCCTTATGAAAAAATGGAATTTGACATACAGCTTTGTCCAAAAGTATGAGGCACCCCTAAAAACCGGCCAGAGCTCAATCAGAAAGTAAGATAAAAAGAAACGAAATTTTGCCGCCATCTTTAGTTCTAATAATTTGGGCTATTTTTAGACACTATAGTCTAACCAGTTGCGTCTTACAGTTTCAACCAACTTTTCTCGTTTTTCACTTCAAAAGATGTTCGACCATCTCTTTGGATATAGTAGGGTGATTTTAGACCTTCCGTTTTAAAATTCTGTACTTGATTTCGAAGAATAGGAACAAAATTTTCAAGTGCGTGTAGTACTTTTGGTCAAAGCTGTAGGACAATAAAATTTTTTAGTTGGCGTACACAACTGAGAAGTTCATTGATAGTGAATCAAGCAAGACAGCAAAACAGTCATTTTTCGAATATCATCGCAGTACATCGACGATCTTTGATCTTGAAGTATTGCAGCACAGGTTGATCAACAAGCACAGAAATCAAAGGAAGAAAATTGCTGTTTCAAAGCTAGTGCACTGCTCATACCATGAGATATTATCAAGATAATCGTAATGAGCCATGTTTTTTTGGTTTTGAAAAAACGGTTTTTGTAAAAACGCTTTCCGGTGACCACAGGGCGACCCCAGGGCTTCAATGAACGAACCTAATGGCAAACTCTTTCAGAATTCCAGATGGTTCAGAAAAACACACTACACAGAATTCCCCAACATATTGGCCTTGGCTGCACTTACTCTAACTCTAGTGGAGCTTAATAGACCTCAACAGATTCAAACAGAGCAGAGCATGTACCTGCCGTATCATTCTCTTTTTTTCTCTTGAAATAATTGCAGATGATTCGTAACCCAAAAAATATTCTAGTATTTCAAATATAGAACTTTGTGATAAGAAATCTCTCTACGAATCTGCTTTTTGATAACCTTTTAATAGAAATAGTACATGAAATCGATATTTTTGACTTTTGACCTTTGGAATCGAATTTAACTTCTGATATTTGATTCTAATTAATGTATCATTCGCCTGCTATTACTCTAAACATGTGAATTAGTCATATCGTGTATTTTATCTGTTACCATGAGACACGCGTGTATACATCCAACCTCTAATAATTGAAATGTAATGCGAGTATGGCTTCGAATCGAATTAATTCTTTGATATCTATTTGCAATTATACTGCGGAAGGAGACAAGTAAGCTGACTTCACCTTAATAGGACGACAAGGTAACTCTGCAATAGATATTACGGATGGTTTTGAAGTCATAACAGAGATATAATTCCAATCGAACTTTCAATAGATATAGACGAATTATTGACAAAGAGGGAATTCAGGTGAAAAAATGCATCTGACGAACTGTACACAAATTCCATCCAAAATGCTGCTTTGTCTTTGCCACCAAATTTAACGAAGATTCAGAATATTATCCAAAATTCTACTCCAGTGGTATGTCAGATAAATGACAACACGATGCAGTACCGTAGAAATGGTTCGATGGTTCTTTTGTGTGGCTGACGGTCACATCAACTAGCGGCAGTATATTGAATTCAGAGTCCTTTGTATAATAAATTGGACGATTGTCTGGAATGTGTGTTGTTTCTTCAAGTTCCAGGTGCTTATTGCAAATAACTGCGCAATAAAATACGATCTTATTTTTCACAAAACAGACTTTTCATCCACTCTCTCTCCTTGCTCACTTCATTAATAGGAAAATATAAGCAAAAAAAAATGTTCGGTAATGTCTGTAGATGTATACTTAAAAACCCCCCAAACAAAAAGTTCCCGGACTAAACAGACCTTGACTAAACAGCAAGTAGTTAGCTTGGGAATTTGCATCATCGATAAGATTGTGATTTGCTTAAATGAGTTACGTGGCTGCCCTAGATTGCTTATTCCCTACCACCAACACTTAATTGCTTTTTACTCTAATACATACGAACAAACAAACCGAAACCCAGTCCAGTTTCTAATTAAGGTGCTTCCAATTTTCTATCGCCTACCACCCTACTCACTTCCCCTTACCCATAGACACGATTGCTTTTAGATTACGAAACTTTCCAACAACGGCCAATCCCCCATTTAATCACTTTTGAATATGTTTTAATTTGGTTGCCGCCACCTTGTTTTTCCCACTTCATCATTGAAATTTTTATTTATAATTAACTGCCTTGAATTTGTGTATATACGAGAGTATCAAGTAACTTATGCAAAGTGCAACATCACACCCAACAACACCCGCACCGAAGTCTGAATCTTTTCAAAAGGAAAATAAAGTGCATGTTCAAACAATAAAAATGCAAATCAATCCCTCGCTTTAAGGTTAATTGGAAGTTATTTTTGTTTTTCTTTTTTTCTGTTTTGCTTTTTACAATTCAAAACCCCCACCCTAAATGCAACGACCCAATTACATCCATCTTAGTTGTTTCGTGATTCCGTGTGGTCTACATTCATTTCGAATTTTGCTAGCTAGAAGCAAACAATTAAAAACTCGAAACTTGTCTTGAGCAACAACTTCCACCAAGAACAGCAATTAGAAACGTGAAAGCGACTTATTCAAATCTGACACCCTTTTCCGTGGGTAAACCCTAATGCTGGTCTTTTTTGTGGTGCAATGCACCAGGCTGTATCGGGTGCGCTTAAGAAGGCGTCTGACCAAGAGCGCAAGTGTTTTGTGATGTGATGAAGCATTCCATCGAAGGACAATCATAGCTTGCAAGGACATCACAAACTGAGACTATTGGGATTTTTTTAAATAAAAAGTAGATTCTTGGAACTCATGACTTTAAGAGAGTTACATAGTCATTCGGGTGAATTGCTTTACAAACTTCGAGTTTCTGCACCAAATATCGCGCAAAATGTGAGAAATAACAGTTGTTCCTGGAGTTTTCCGAAAACTTATCGGGTATGACGGAGAACGATGTAGCGTTGATAGAAGATGGAGGGTTAGAGATAGATGGAACTGGTACAGAAATCGTATGAAAAACCGGGTATGGCATCGTGCCTGCATATATATGACAATATCCGTCATGCTGCGATGTTGTCAGCTCATTGCTCCGACCCATTGTAATACTGCAATGGATCTAATCATCATCCTAATAGAACCATTTTGAGCTTCCAATGAAGCGGAAGAGACGGAGGAGATCGACTGAGCTAAGATATGATTGACAGACATTTACTTCGTTTTTGATCAAGTTTTTGCCAAATCTGCTTAATTAACGGACGATGATGTTTGTCCACTGTTTTCTTCACCATCTTGTCTGTTCAATGTCGAATGTCCAGCTTATTGGGCAAAATTGGCAAGTTTTGCAAGCCCCGCAGTTTTACAAAATGTCTCCTTTTACCGGAAACGAAAACGATGAAGGAAGAACCAGATGTGAAGTGATATTTAGTTCTGGTGTCATTCCTGGGCCCTGGATGCTGATGGCGTATACTCAACTGGTGGCAGATCACTAGTGTGTGTGAATTAAACGAATAGAATAACTGTGATCCTTAATCTAAAAAAGCCGCCCTGTTAGGAAAAAAAAGACAAAAGTAAAGATTGAAAGACAATTAAACAGCAAAAGCAACACTCGACTGGAACAGAGCCAATGTCTTTCGTGTAAGATTGCAGTTTTCAATGTAGTGTTGCCTCACAATGTTTGTTAAATTTTTGTCCTAAAGGATCTTATTGATACTCGGGCACCCAATGCTGCTTAGAATTAAATTTTGCAAAATCGATTCGACTGACTCCGTCATCAGAGGTTTGTTATTACAAAATATGCCTCCTTTTCTAACTTGATGTTGAGATCTCTAAAGCTTAAGGATGCCTTCCACATCGTGCTTGGGAAGTTTCGTAGAGACTATATTTGAAACTCTCTTGTCTGAGGCAAGGACAAATATTAGGTTCATTTTGTCTTATTTAGTCAGCACATTGTCAAGAAGTTCTTGTTTTTCGGGTGGTAGTTGATGAGTTGGTTTCTATTTCTTACTTGAAAGACAAGCTGGCAACCAACCAGTTGTTGTACAGGCCAATGCAGCAGATGTAGCAGTTTTTCATCGCCTTTTTGCGCGGCCGACTTCATCGCTCACTTCTTGGAGTGCGGTTATAAGAACGAATCGTCCTGTGCGCATTATGGGGCAACAATCAGCAGAAAATTAAGAATTTTGAGTCACACGAGTGCCTATTATTATTCAGTTACATTCGTAGCAAAACACTACCAGTTCATCCCACACATAGAAAAAAGGGATTGAATTTACTGAGCGTTATTAAAACTTCTCAAGCGATACAATTGTTCTACCCATACAATTGGTCTGATGAGCTGTACTTCTACCTGGTGAGATGGGTTTGGTTATTGACTCTATAATGAGGTATTTTGTGTTTGAATCTCAGAGGTTTTACGTTTCAATTAGTATTTTTTTAAGAAACTATGTAATTAGAATTATTGCCTACATCAATTAGTCCTTTGATATGCAATGCAAATCTGTGGTTCTTGCGGCATAGTGGTTAGCATGTCCACCTACTGCGTAGCAATTCAAGGTTCGAGTTTCATAAACATAAAGTAATTTTCTCACAGATATTACCGACTGCAAGGAACTGGCCAGATGGTAAGTCGTCCGAGAGCAATCGCAGTGCTATGAAAAGCGATTTCTGACTAAACCGTTCGGAGTCGGAATAAATTGTTGGGCTCCTCCATTCGTCCCATGGTATAATGAGAAGAAGTGCGCCAGGCCAATGGACTATTTTATGTCACTCTATTTACTTATTTGCTCAATATGCATATACTTAACTAAACCAAAGCGTGACGAAATATTTTATTTCGGGGCTTAAATTTGTCAAATTATTTGATTGGTGGGAACCGACTGTTTGTCTTCTTTGCAAAGATAGTATAATATAAGAAAAGCAGAATAGGTGCGTGTTTATCTTTTTGGTAACCACAGAAGCAGAATAGCAATCAATTCGTGCCAAAAAATTTTAAACGTTCCTTTGATGACGTCTGCACATATGTATGCAATGGAATGCTTAATCCTAATTAATATTATAAATGTGAAAGTCACTCTGTCTGTCCGGCTTTCTATGTTACCATCTCCCGCCCAAACTTCTAAACCGATTTAAATAAAATTTGATACAGAGATAGTCTAAAACTTGAGGAAGGACATAGGCTATATATTTTATCCCTAAATTCCCACGGGAACGGGAACGTATACGGGAGCTTAGAAACTACAGCACCGATCTCAAAAATTTTTCCACCGATGGAATGCTTCACTATCCTAGAGTAATATAAACTTTAATTCATCCACATATTCCTACGGGAACGGGAGTCCTTACTAATATAATAAGTGTGAAAGTAGCTCTGTCTGTCCTTCGTTCTATGTTACCATCTCCCGCCCAAACTAATAAACCGATTTAAATGAAATTTTGTACAAAGATTGTTCTGATCTTAAGGACGGACATAGGCTTTATTTCATTAGAATATTCCCACGGGAACCGGTCCTCACTATTATTATAAATGCAAAACTAGCTCTGTCTGTACGCCTTTCTATGTTACCATCTCCCGCTCAAACTAATGAACAGATTAAAATTAATTTTTGTACAAAGATTGTTCAGAACCTGAGGAAGGACATATGCTATATATTTTTTCCCTATATTCCCACGGGAACGGGAGCGTATACGGGAACTTAGAAGCTACAGCACCGATTTAAGAAATTCTTCCACCGTTAGAATGCTACACTATCCCCGAGTAACATAAAGATTAATTCATCCCCATATTCCTACGGGAAAGGGAGTTTTTACTTACAGTACCTCACACTCAAAGTGGGACACCTAAGAAATAAAATCTTCAATAAACTTCTTTACGAAAAAAAATGCAGAGTTGCTCACTTTTTTAAATAATTTTTATTTTTATTGCTTAATATTGACCTCAAATTATTATAAAATAAAAAAAAAATTTCAAAAACAACCCCGATTTGTTTAAAAAAAAAAGATGAAAATGATCTGTCTAGTATTTTTTTTTTAATGCAGGTCACACTCAAAGTGGGACACCTGCTGTTTTCTAAGAAAACTAACTGTAATTGCCACGTTATCTATATTTTTTAGTTGCAGTTTTTGTAGAGCTTTCATTGTGATAGCATTAAAAAAAAAAATCGAAATGTCAAGGCAAACAACCGTTGAAGAAAGGCAAATTGTGATTTTCAATTACCGAAAAGGAAAATCCGTTCGCAAAATAAGTAAAGTTGTTAAAAAAGTAAATCTATATGGTGTTAAGTGTAATAAAACGGTTTCGGGAAGGTCGAATAGAAAATAAACCAGAAAGTGTTGAAAGCAAAAAAAAAAATTGCGATAGAAATGTGCGGTTTCTTTTAAGAAAAATAAGAAGTTATTCTTTGCTGTCCTCAATTGGCCTTTAAAAAATGTTAAAGGACACTTAAAATGTTGACTTAAGGGCAGAAAGAGTTCGACGGTTTGTTAGGGGAAACGAATTGAGTGGCTGAGTTGCGCACAAAAAGCCGTTAATATCAGAAAAGAATAGTCGTTTAAGAATGCAATTGGCCAAAGAAATATCAGAAAAGAATAGTCGTTTAAGAATGCAATTCGCCGAAGAAAATGTGACAAAGGATATGAATTTCTGGTCAAAGGTAAGTCGCATTTTGTTCTCCAACTTCAATCATAATTCGGTCAATTCATTAAAAGTCCATTTTACGGACGAAACCAAAACTAATCTTTTTGATTCTGATGTCACATGCTCTTTGGCGAATTGCATTCTTAAACGACTATTCTTTTCTGATATTAACGGCTTTTTGTGCGCAACTCAGCCACTCAATTCGTTTCTCCTAACAAACCGCCGAACTCTTTCTGCCCTTAAGTCAACATTTTAAGTGTCCTTTAACATTTTTTAAAGGCCAATTGCGGACAGCAAAGAATAACTTCTTATTTTTCTTAAAAGAAACCGCACATTTCTATCGCAAATTTTTTTTTTGCTTTCAACACTTTCTGGTTTATTTTCTATTCGACCTTCCCGAAACCGTTTGATTACACTAAACACCATAGATTTACTTTTTTAACAACTTTACTTATTTTGCGAACGGATTTTCCTTTTTGGTAATTGAAAATCACAATTTGCCTTTCTTCAAAGGTTGTTTGCCTTGACATTTCGATTTTTTTTTTTTAATGCTATCACAATGAAAGCTCTACAAAAACTGCAACTAAATAATATAGATAACGTGGCAATTACAGTTAGTTTTCTTAGAAAACAGCAGGTGTCCCACTTTGAGTGTGACCTGCATTAAAAAAAAAATACTAGACAGATCATTTTCATCTTTTTTTTTTTAAACAAATCGGGGTTGTTTTATGAAATTTTTTTTTTATTTTATAATAATTTGAGGTCAATATTAAGCAATAAAAATAAAAATTATTTAAAAAAGTGAGCAACTCTGCATTTTTTTTCGTAAAGAAGTTTATTGAATATTTTATTTCTTAGGTGTCCCACTTTGAGTGTGAGGTACTGTATATAATAAGTGCGAAAGTAGCTCTGTCTGTTCGTCTTTCTATGTTACCATCTCTCGCCTAAGCTACAGAACCGATTTAAATGAAATTTTTTACAGAGATGATCTAGAACCTGAAGAAGGACATAGGTAACATTTCATTCGAATATTCCTACGGGAACCAGTCTTCACTAATATTATAAATGCAAAAGTAGCTGTCTGTTCGCCTTTCTATGTTACCATCTACCGCCCAAACTACTAAACTGATTGATATGAAATTTTGTACAGAGATAGTCTAAAATTCAAAAAGGGACATAAGCTATATATTTTATCCCTATATTACCACGGGAACGAGAACGCATACGGGAACTTTGACACTATAGCACCGATTTCAAAAATTCTTCCACCGTTAGAATGCTACACTATCCCTGAGTAACATAAACTGTAAGTCATCCGCATATTCCTACGGGAACGGTCACCATATTCCAACGGAAATGAGAGTCTTTACTTATATCATAAGTCTGAAAATAGATCTGTCTGTCTATTTTTATTAGTTATCAAAAACCGCCCAAACTATTAAACCTATTTATAGGAATTTTGGTACAGAGATATAGTCTTGAGTCTGAAGATGGACATAGGTTATATATGTTATCCCTGTATTCCCACAAGAACGCAAACGTTAACCGGAACCTAGATACTACTGAACTGATTTCAAGAATTATTTCCCCGTTAGAATGCTACACTATCTCAAAGTAACATTAACTTTAATTTATCCCCATATTCCCATGGGAACGGAAGTACTTACTAACGCTATAGATCCGAAATCAACTCCGTCTGTCTGTTTTTCTTTGTTACTATCTACCGCCCAAACTATTGAACCTATTTGTATGAACTTTAGTGCAGAGATGGTATTGAGCCTGAAGAAGGACATGGGCTGTATTTGTTATCCCAATATTCCTACGTTTACGGCAACTTAAACGGGAACCTTGAAGCTACTGGACCGATTTCAAAAGTTCTTTCACCGTGAGGAGATTGCTGTCAAATTGCCGATCTTGATCTTCGAATAAATATTGGCAATCGGTGATGACTGTGTGAAAAGTCGATTTCGGCCCCGACTAATGAGATAGTTAACCATATCAACTAATAAATTATGTTAGACGTATTGGGGGATGTTGTCGAATATCTATCAGAAGACAATATTATGGACACTGAGCAAGTCACATCATACCCTATAGAGTTTCTCAATTCCTTAGAATTATCAGGAGTGGCTGCAAGTTGGTGTTTCAATGCCAATAATAAGTAATAAAAAATTGTTGTGTAAAAGTTTTAATAATTACTGGAACAGCGAAATAAGAAAACTATTGATTCCCCGTAATTCTTTAATTCCCATTTCCCACTGATTTGTCATATTAGTTTAAAAGAGTGTATCAAACTGGCAAAACCTTTTTATTTGATAAAAGATGGAAAAAGTAAGAACGTCGTGTGCAAAAATGTACTGAAATAAAATAGTATAACAATAGTTTACTAAAACTCATGAATGTGTCTTATTTGCAAAATAAAAAATTAAATGCTGCCGAAAGTCACTATTCCACGCGGACGAAGTCGCGGGCACAGCTAGTCAAATATAAATATTAGCTCTCGCTACTCATCATCATACATTTCATTATTTTTGACGTCTTTTCCAAATCTAATTTTGGTTTCGATTGAATAGGGAATTTTGGAATTTGGTTTTCTTGATATTTTTGGAAACGACGGGCGATTTGAATAGTATTTTCTATTTTTCCTGAAAAAAATTGGTTAGGGCTTAACTTTTCTGTTTTGTAAATGAATTACGAAAGCAGGTCCAATGGACTTATAAGCTTAGTGAGTTTATTGTGGTTTAAAAAGATCAGATACCAGTGTTGATCATACTTCAAGTCACAAAATGAATGGTCTACAACACTTTTAAGATGTGCTTTCAATCTGTAAGCATGTTTTATATCGAGGTTTAAGATTCCATTCAGCTAATTTAAGTTTCGTTCGCAGTTACGCACATCTCCCTCCCAAAATTATCATCTGAGATCTCGTTTTGAGTTCTCTTAACAGCCTTCTGTCCGAAAGACACGGCTAAGTGCGAGCTAAGATATCCTATTACCGCTCAATTCTACCGATAACAAAAAACGATTAATAATCATCTTCAAAACCCAACAAACTCATACAAACTTATACGAGGGATGATATTTTGGCAAGAAAAGCAAATTATTGGATGAATGATTGTACTGATCATCCAAAAATTATTCTCACTTTGAAAGAAATTCAATTGAGTGGAAACGAATGCGACAAGAATTCCTCTTTGAAGAATAGTTACACGTACGCAAATTAAAAGCAACGACGTGTTTTTTCTCGTACGCTATTTAGCCATTTTCATTATGCTCAAGGCGCTAGAACACCATTATCCGACCCTGTACCAAACTTTTTTTGGATCAACTTCTGCACACACAAACCGATAACCCCAACTGAATGGCGTCGTGTCGTGGTATGAGAGTAAACGAGTTGAAACTCAATTCAAGTCGTAAACTCCCACAAAAAAATGGTTTATAAATGCAAAAGCAGTATAATTGCAATTTAGCCTACTTTGCCCTAAAAATGTTTAAGTTTTCACTTTCGCCTCTCAATAAACACCCTCACATTTCAAAAAGTGTAATGCCACTTCACCGGAAACTTGATACAAACTTTTTAGGCAAAACTTCTTATCGACTAAAACAGCACATTCTTATTGCTGTCTGCTTGCTGTTCCGAGTTCGGATGGATTTCGGTTTTAATTAATTCCATGAGATTTCTTGCCAAAAAATATAATTAAATAAAACCAAAATGGTGGTGGAATAGAATATAAGGGATAGAACAAACTACACGAAAGACTTGGGAAATAAAAACAACACAACCAAAAGAAAATAAATAAGGAAATCGTTTTCAACACTTACCCGTAGAAAGGAAGCGCCCAACAAAATTCCAAGTATTTCCTCATGAGTTTTCTCGTCGTTGCTGTCTGTGGCACTCGCTTGTATTGTTCTAAAAGTTTGACTTCCGCCGAATTCTTACGACTAACTGGCAACCAGGACCAACTGGAGTTTTTGGCAACGTGTTGTGGCAGAAATCGTGATTGATTCTCTCTGAAGTTGTAAAGATGTTGTGTGGAAATGAAAATGGAAACGGAAGTGAAAGAAAACAAAACGAAGTGATGATTTGAA
Source organism: Melanostoma scalare (assembly GCA_949752695.1). NCBI lineage: Eukaryota > Metazoa > Arthropoda > Insecta > Diptera > Syrphidae > Melanostoma > Melanostoma scalare. Next base: position 223,919,504 of record OX456985.1, on the reverse strand, counting down.
TGGCTGATGGTTGAGTGGCAATTTTTGTAAAAAGGACTTACCTAAAAAAACTGATTGTGTGGGTGTGCGAATTGTAGGGACCCAATTCTATTCGCGCCTGAATGCCGCCAAGCATGACCGAATGCACCGGTTCCATGATGTATCGACCTGTTAGCACATTGTGTTTCGCCTCCTCATACAGTAGCTCCAATATCCGATGGTCTCTGTTTGAAGAACAAAGAATCGATCGAGGTAGTGTGCGTGTGTTTTGATTGGCAAAATTGATTCTACTCTACTTACTTGATTTTCTCTTCGTCCTTTTTCGAAAAGAACACGTTCCGTTTGAGCATTATCATTGGTTCGTCGTATTTCTTTTCAATTGGATTGCCATGGCTGAACTTCTCGAGTAGACTTTGCCACGCTATTCTAACTACATAAGGTCGATGATGGGATTTCAGTTGGATTTCTAAAAGTGCGCTGGTCATCCAAAGACCAAATATACTTTGCGCTAGTAATTTATTAGCTATTCCTAATTCTTCACAGCCCAGAGCAGCAGCCAGCATCACTTGCGATGGACACTGGGCCGTTCCTTCGATTTCCATATGTACAGCGATGCGTGACATTAGGTACACGCATGTGGGTATCACCTGCAAATAGGGAAAACCATTAAGTAATAATTACATATACAAATCAATTGGAAAAGAAAAGAAAGTAGTGATTGCTTTTGTTCTATTTTTCGCATGGCTTGCGTTTTTGTTCACAATTCAAATCAAATTCAAGTGCAAAACCCTGAAACAGTCAATTGGAAGTAGCATCTAAAAGGGAAAACAGAGTCTGCACAGCAACACCACTGGAACTCATGTCTTGACAGCTGTTAAAGAGAATTACTCTTTCGGGATCAAAAGGCAGGCCAAAACGCAACAATCAACATCACTGAGAGCCAAAGTGGAAAGCATGGTTAGGCGTTATCCTTTATATAATTAGTGTAGACACTGATTGGAGTCAACGTGGGTATGGGCAGATGATTCAACAAAGAGTGCACGTCAATTCTGTTTATTTTACCTCATATCGTTGTAACTTTACGGGAAAATGTTCTCTCTGACTGACTGCTTGACCTCAGAGTCTGTTATTTTATTTTATTTTTTGCTATCCTATTGACTTTGTTGGCATACCTTTAGGATCTTTGGCAAGAGCAAAAATATTGCACATCTGTGCCTGTCTCTAGGTTGATTTTTTAATAAAAAGAAAATACTGCTTATATGGAGACTACAAGTGAACCTGAGCAAATCCAAAATCATAATCTTTCGTTATGCAGAAGGTAGGAATAGGAGTTGTCGAAATAAGTAGTGGAAGTTCGTTAGCCACGACGTAGAGGTAGTTAACGAGTACAATTACTTAGGAGTTCTCATTACAAGAAATCTAAAAAAATCAAAAAGTGGCATAATTGTAACCTGGAGAAGTGTCATGTCTAGAAAAGATTTGGATTCAGCATCAAAATACCGAGCCTGTGAATCAACAGCTAATAATGTTCTATGGTGCGTAAATCTGGGGCCATCTAGAATCAGGAAGAAATAGAGCAACTTTTGCGATTCTTTTTGAACTCTGCTTTGCCTGCTCAGATATTTTAATGCTTTATTCTGAGTATATTCGACCTTGGTTCTCCACCAGATCACCAATACGAACCACAATGTGAAAAAAACAGCACTGAGCTTTAAAAACCTTATTTTAATCGATTAGCTGTAAAACAGCTCGACCAATTCTGCAGACTGATGATAATCTTTGGAAGTTTGTCCTCGATTCACATCTTTATTTAAATAGACAATAATTGTAGATTTGGTATCCTTGCAACACTCATTCAACTCTGTCGAATGAAGAATCAGCCCCTCTTTTAAGATTAGGTAAAAAGCCATCGAGAACTTAGAAAAGATGTTGGACATAGTAAATGACGGATCAGTGAATGAATGAAAAGAAAAGCCAACACCTAAAGCACATTTAATAGTATGGTACCGATTCTATCAATGCTGAGATCAGAGCTACAAGCATTCCGAGTGCTAACAAATCAATACGGCGAATTGGTTAGAATTCAAGAGTTTCCACTTGGAACATTGGAACTGATCGAAGTTTTCTACTAGAAGCGATGATGAGGTGGAGGCGAATAGATATAATGTTCATTAGGGTGTCCCTTATTATAGAGGTTTTTCTGACTAGATGCTTTGATTCTTTTTCATTTGAAAACAGTATTGTACATAAAAACTGAGTCTGAGATTATTTAAAGAAAACCTTAAACTGTCAGAAACCACTATGGTTTCCGTTCGAAATGTGGTAAGTTGCCATCTACAGACAAATGTACAAAAATATTTTTCGTTGCGAAGTCGGCACGGGTTGCCGTCATCGTAGCAAAGTGAAATTTGGTATACAAGTAGGCCAGGGAGTTTTTTATGAAATAAGAGGGTATGCGTTTCCATATCTTGGTTTGTATGTTGAGTACAGGTACCACTGTGACACTTTTGTCATACTAGCACTCTCTACGTGTCTGTTGTCTGATACATTGTTCATTCAAAAAAGAGAATGTTTTTGGGAAGTAAGGAAAAAAACCTACGAGGTGTTCTCCTATGAAACGGATCAGGGTAAGAACGGAATCGGTATCGTTCTTTGAGAAAAGCAGAAGTGTGTTTATACCAGGGGTGTTGCAGATATTCGCATCCGCATCCGCAATCGCGGATTATTCGCATTGATTTCAACATCTGCATCCGCATCCGCATCCGCATCAATTTATGCGGAGTTTATGCGGATGTGATTCAAAGTTTTTTTTACTTACTATCTGCACACAGTTAAAAAGCAAAGAGAAACTATTCGGTTTTTTCATTTTTTCCAATGTACGCAATAACGTATTACAGAAATCCATTTGAAAAAAAAAAACATAGCTAGTGAGTGTTGTTTTCATACTAAGAGTCGACAAGAAAATATGGCAAATACCAACACACACTGAAGCGAAATTATTTTTTCTTCTTGTCGATTTCTGTTTCTTGTTTTGTTTTGTTTCAATCACGGCACAAAATATGTGGGATCGCCTACAACGAACCTGCTTAGAGAGAGCCAAATCACTGCTAGGAGTCTCAAAAGAACACTACCAACAAGCTAAAGAAACCTGGTGGTGGGATGATGAAGCTAAAGCAGTGATTAGAAAGAAGAAAGCAGCTTTCCAAGCTTGGTCGAAGTGCCCCTCAAGAAATACAAATGAAAAAGCGCGTCTCAAAATGGAATACAAGAGCTGCAGAAAAGAAGCGAAGAAAAAGTGCGCCCAACTTCAAGCAAGAAGCACGGAGGGCCTGTATCGAGAGCTGGAAGAGATTTCTGCCCCAGCTGCTGAAGCAAATCAGGCAATCCAAGAGCTAAGACAAAGCAACTTGAATAAGGGAGCAACCATTTTCAAAATAGCCGCTCAGAGAAGGAGAAATGCGCAGGAGATTCGTTCGCCAAAGTTCATAAATGATGCTCAAGGACTGCTACTTGTGGATGACGACAAAATTCTTCACAGGTGGCGACAGTATTGCGATGATCTTTTGAATGAACAGTTTCCTCGGCGCCACTTTCCAACAGCTGCACCTAACTTTACGGAAGTATCCGACGTCACAGTCGAAGAAGTTAGGGAGGCAGTTAAGAACTCTAAAAAAGGCAAAGCGATTGGGCCAGACGAGGTACCATATGAGTTTTGGAAAAATATGGGAGACATCGGGTTGAGATGGCTCACGATTCTCATCTCCAAACTTATAAGAGGTGACAGTTTGCCTAATCAATGGAGGGAAAGTTTTCTCCTTCCAATGTATAAGGGAAAGGGAGATACCAGAAGCTGTGACAACTATCGTTCGATCAAGTTGATGTCCCACACTATGAAGATCGTTGAGCGGGTCTTGGATAGCCGACTGCGGAAAATAATAAGGCTTTCTGATGACCAATGCGGGTTTGTCGCGGGTAAGTCAACTACAGACGCAATCCAAAGTATAAGGATCATTATGGAAAAACACCGAGATGCCTTAGAGGATTTGCATATTGTGTTGGTTGACTTCGAAAAAGCATTCGATCGACAACCACGAGATCTGATATGGGTGGCCCTCAGACACCGAGGAGTTCCTGAAGCCTATGTGCGAATAATTATGGACATGTACGAGGGAGCAGTTACAAAAGTGAGATGCCCAGCTGGAGTCACCGAAGAATTCCAAATAACAGTAGGTGTACATCAGGGAAGTGTCTTGAGTCCACTGCTCTTTATTGCTGTTCTGGATTATTTGCTCGAAGGAAAAGTAACGGACAATAAAGTACAACAATTATTCTTTGCTGACGATGGAGCCATCATAAGCGAGGATCCTACATCCCTGCAACGAGCACTTGACGTTTGGATTGATGTTCTGGAAGGAAATGGGTACCGTATTAGCGCTAAAAAGACTGAATACCTGTGCTGCCCTTTTTCTGATCCAGACAAGCCTATTCCAGACATTTATTTGAATGGAAATGTGCTTCCCAAGTGTGAAAAGTTTAAATATCTGGGATCTATGATCAATAGTGAAGCAACTTGTGATGACGACATCAATCATCGAGTAAGCGTAGGGTGGATGAAGTGGCGAGAAAACTCCGCTATCTTCTGTGATCGAAAAATGCCCCCTAAGCTGAAGGGAAGACTCTACACAGCAGCTGTCCGTCCAGCTCTGACATACGGTTCACAATGTTGGACAATGTACAAAAAGTATGAGAGCAAATTGACGGCAGCCGAAATGAAGATGCTTCGGATGACAGCAGGAGTAACAAAGCTTGATCGAATTAGAAGTACTAAGATCCGTGGAAGCCTTCATGTCAAAAGTACCATCTTGGACAAAATTCAGCACAACCGGCTCAGTTGGTATTGTCATGTTCAAAGGAGAGATCCGCAGAACCCCGTCCAAAAGGCAATATCGTACAACGTTTCAACAAATTCGCGACGAAAAAGAAAAGGCAGGCCAAAACACTCCTGGTACAAGCAAATGCAAAAACAGCAGCATTTGGTTGGCCTCAGACATGGAACAATCCAAAACCGGGAGGCTTGCCGACGCTTTCTGAGGTCAACGCGGCGTACCCCACAGGCGGATCACTAGTGTGAAGCAGAAAAGTGGGAGAGTTGTGATCGCTTCAAGATCACTACTCGTAACGCCAGAAATGGAAAAGAAGAAGAAGAAGAAGAGTTTTGTTTTGTTTCTGTTCGGTGTGTTTTGCGCGCGAGTATTTGTCACCTCCACCTGCTAGTTCCCAGCGAACAGCTGTTTAGTGGAGCTGGTTTAATCTACGATCCATTAAGAAACAGATTGGAGTCTGAGAAGGCTGCAATATTATTATTTATCAAATATAATTCACCTATTTTTAATTTTAATTATTAAACCATTTTCTTATTCAGTAACACAATGAAGTACAATACATTTTTATTTTTATTTTTAAACTAGCTGTGCCCGCGACTTCGTCCGCGTGGAATAGTGACTTTCGGCAGCATTTTTTTTTTGTTTTAGTAAACTATTGTTATGTTATTTTATTTTAGTACATTTTTGCACACGACGTTCTTACTTTTTCCATCTTTTGTCAAATAAAAAGGTTTTTGCGAGTTTGATACACTCTTTTAAACTAAAATATTAATGAAATACGGGGAATCAAAAGTTTTCTGATTTCGCTGTTCCAGCCATTATTAAAACTTTTATAATGCCGCATCCCAGATGTGTAATTTGTAGCTGTGTACAATTCTAGATTACTTATTATTGGCACTGGAACACCAACTTGCAGCCACTCCTGATAGTTCTAATTAATTGAGAAACTCTATAGGGTTTGATTTGACTACTGATAGACATTGGACAAAATCCCCCAATACGTCAAACATAATTTATTAGTTTATATGGTTAACTATCTCATTTGTCGGCGCCGAAACCGAAATTTTCACACAGTTATTACCGATTGCCAATATTTATTTGAAGATCAAGACAGACATTTCTTTTCAGGTCAACTGTGTAATCGACCATTTGACAGAAATCACCTCTCGGTGAAAAAACTTTTGAAATCGATCCAGTCGTTTCAAAGTACGTTGCCGTTCCCTTAGGAATATTGGGATAAAAAATACAGCCCATGTCCTTTTTCAGGCTCAAGACTATCTCTGCACCAAAATTCATACAAATAGGTTAAATAGTTTGGGCGGTAGATAGTAACAAAGAAAAACAGGCAGACGGAGTTGATTTCGGATCTATAATGTTAGTACGTACTTCCGTTCCCATGGGAATATGGGGATAAATTAAATTTAATGTTACTTTGAGATACTGTAGCATTCTAACGGGGAAATAATTCATGAAATCAGTTCAGTATTTTCTAGGTTCCCGTTTACGTGTGCGTTCTTGTGGGAATACAGGGATAATATATATAGCCTATATGTCCATCTTCAGGCTCAAGACTATGTCTCTGTACCAAAATTCATATAAATAGGTTTAAAAATAGACAGACAGAATTATGATATAAGTAAAGACTCCCATTCCCGTGGGAATATGGCGACTACTTGATATGGGGATAACTTAAAGTTTATGTTACTAAGGGATAGTGTATCATTCTTACGGTGGAAGAATTTTTGAAATCGGTGCAATAGTGTCAAAGTTCCCGTGTGCGTTCTCGTTCCCGTGGTAATATAGGGATAACAAATACAGCCTATGTCCTTTCTCAGTTTCTAGACTATCTGTGTACAAAATTTCATTTAAATCTGTTCATTAGTTTGGGCGGGAGATGGTAACATAGAAAGGCGAACAGACAGAGCTACTTTTGCATTTATAATATTAGTGAAGACTGGTTCCCGTGGGAATATTCGAATGAAATGTAGCCTATGTCCTTCTTCAGCTTCTAGACCATCTGTGTATCAAATTTCATTTAAATCGGTTCTGTAGCTTGGGCGATAGATGGTAACATAGAAAGAAAAACAGACAGAGCTTCTTTCGGACTTATTATATTAGTAAGGACTCCGGTTCCCGTAAGAATATGGGGATAAATTAATTTTTAAGTTACTCGGGGATAATGTAGCATTCTAATGGTGGAAGAATTTTCGAAATCGGTGTTACAACTTCTTAGTTCCCGTATACGTTCCCGCTCCCGTGGAAATTTAGGGATAAAATATATAGCCTATGTCCTTCCTCAGACTCGAGACTAACTCTGTACAAAATTCCATTTTAATCAGTTTAGTAGTTTGAGCGGGAGACGGTAACATAGAAAGTCGGACAGACAGAGTGACTTTCACATTTATAATATTAGTAAGGATAAAAAAAATTTTAAATTGATAAATTTTCATTCACTTATGTATTTAAAATGATATATATTTCGCAAATTCTAAGATCCGCATCCGCATCCGCATCCGCGGATATTAGTTTCCTAAAATCTGCATCCGCATCCGCATCCGCGGATGTCAAAATTTGCACATCCGTAACAACCCTAGTTTATACTTTCGAAGTCAGGTGATCGTTTGATGTCCTTTAAATGGTGATACAAGGAATGATGCGGACTGTTGTCAGTGCATATGCCCCCATCCCACATAGCAAAATTTTCAAAATCTATTTACATCCCAAAACAGAAGTTTTTATTTGTTGGTGGACATTTAAAGGAACATATCGGGAAGAAAAATAAGAAATATGAAGACTGCCTTGGAGTTATCGCATACGGTACCAGGAACACTCCTAGTGATGATATCCTTAATATGTATACGCAAGCCACAAGGTTCTATGAATATAAGAATTTACTGTGCGAAGTTGCCTGCCTTCGAAGAGAACGAAATTGCGGTAAAATTAGACTGACGCCTGAACAACGCTTCCAAATTGTGCAAATTTATTTTGAAAATCATAGTTCTGTTCGAAAGCGAATGTTTTTTAAGCGAATTTTGTTTAGCGATGAAGCTCACTTTTGGTTGGATGGATACGTGAATAAACAAAATTGCCTTATTTGGAGTAAGTGAAGTCGCTTTTCTACGCCGATAAGCCCGAACTAAACTTGGAGGACAATATTCGGCGCGTTATTGCCGATAAACGGCCACAAATATTGGAAAAAGTCATCGAAAATTGAACCTCCAAATTAGACTACGTCCGAGCCAGCCGTGGCGGTCATATGCCAGAAATCGTATTTAAATTATAATGCCAGAAGATTGCCTTCCGAATAAAGTAAATTTCATATCAATAAAAAACCTTTCTCTAAAAAAAACACCCTTTAGAAGGATCTGATTGCGCCTCTTTTATTATCATCCATTGAAAAAGAAATGCACTACATTTGGTTTTTTCCTAGAAGTAGATCCGGAAAGGAGAGTGAAGGAAAGGAATTTTTCCGTGGAAAAAACATTTTTGTTTTCTTTTGGGATACGAACCACGAACCACCTGCGTAACAGGCAGATATGCTAATCACGCCTTGGGCATCACAACTACGTTAATTGACTTTTTTATTTACATCCATCATATCCACTTTTTTAATCGACTTTATATCCACCGAGAGTGCAGGTGCGACTACCCACTTTGTACTTTGCAGGTATAAAAACTAAAAAGGCCCTGAAATATCAACGAAAAAAGCATCCCAATTAACGAGGATGCTCTCTATTCCTCTGTTTCACCATTGAATTAATTTCATTTACCAGAAGCATTTAAAATTATTCCAGTAAATGGAAAATTCCTTTGAAATGCCCCTGCTCTTCAAATAAAACCGCTGCCTTTTCCAAAAATGTTATCTGCTTGGATTTCAAATATTACTTCATTTTACACAAAAGCGAAAATTACTCCGTCATATTCAACCGAATGTAAAATTAACTAAACGAATGAAATGAGTTTCCCTTTCAACTATGTATACACATTTGTTTAAAGAACCACAAAAGCCAGTTTTAAGAATTCAAACCGCTTTTCAAAAGCTGGAATTTTCTCAGAATACGTTCAATGTAAACCTTTTTTCCACTCGATGCATATCGTCCAATGGAGTGGGTATACCGCCCTGAAATCGCTTTATAAACGCATCTATACCCCAACAAATTATGACTATTTTATTTATTTGGATAATAAGGCGAAAGCAAAAAAAAGGCGGATTAGTATTTTGTTTATATCTCTGCGAAAAGCCATTTTGGTTACCTAAGATATTTTAATGAGAACTAGTCATGCGTTTACTTACATTTTGCAGAGGCCTTGGTATCGACGTCGACGATTTAGCACCACTTGAGTAATTTGTGTTTGATGATGAGGTGGTTGAATTAAAATTATTTGATATCCTTGATGAAGAGTGTTGTTGTTGTTGTTGTTGCTGATGTTGAACTTCTGAACTGCATGGTTGCTGATGTGGTTGATAATTTGAATTTGTACTTGTTCCTGTAAATTGAAAGCAAACAACAAATGCAATTAGTCTAAGTTAATTCAATGGCGAAGGGGAGGAGAATGTTTTAGATAAAATAATAGTTTGGAAATACATAAAATGGCAAACAAAGTTTTGAAAAACTGTTTACTGCAGGACTCGCTTCATCGTTGTTAGTACTCTCGGCACTAGTGGCAGGTAAACTAAAAGTCAGACTCTGAGTGGCACATCCCAGGACTCTTGACAACTTTTTTAAATAAAACGCAAACCATTCGAGAAATTTCGAAAACTTTACTATCGGCTACAAGTCCAATCGAAACTTTTAAAATAAATTTTGATTTCGTTCATAAGGTCAAGTTTGCAGCTGTCGCTTCGGCAGATTTTCGATGACTCGGCCACACATTTCGGCGGAAATAACACTATTTCGCATTAAGTGTTGGCTCTGAACTGTTCTAAAAGTGCGTCCACAATATGCCGAGCGGCATCAATCGGCACTTGCAGAACGGCAATACCGACTTAGTGTGGACGTCCCGATCGGCCTTCCTCCTTACCGAAAGCCGAACCAAATGAAATGGATCGGTATGCCGCGCCGCCGGTCGGCGTAGTGTGGATGCACCTTAACGTCGGCATCGTCACCATCGGCTTGTTGGCATACATCCATGACTTAACTTAACCCCAAAGAAAAAAATCTTTAGGCGTTAAATCGCTCGACTGAGGGAATCAATCGACTATAGGCACTAGGACATCTCTTGACGTAACACGCTCATCGAACTTTTCTTCTAAAAATCCACTGTAGCTTGTGCTGTGTAAGTCTTTTGACACCATCTTTTGAAACCACATATCGTCCACATCCATATCTTTCAATTCGAGCCAAAAATAATCGGTAATTATGGCTCGATAAGAAATTATGGCTCACAGAAAAATGACTATCGTTATCGCCAACGAAAAAATTTGGCCTCATAACGCCTCTGGCACGCAAACCGCAGCAGACAGGTACTTTTTGTGGATGCAGTGGTGATTCGTAAGCCACATGTGGATTTTCACCGAACAAAAACGCATATTTTGCTTATTGACGAACCCATTAGCCCAAAATGAGCTTAGAAACTGATGGTGAATTTGCGGAGTAAGTCATCATCTTGACGCATCTTCTCCAGAGCCCAGTCGGAGATCGTACGTCGGTCCAAATGATCCAACGACTTAAATTTTTGTCGTCACTTTTTGGAGTCAGCTTGATCTTGAGTGGGTGTAAACTAAGGTCCTCACGCAAAATACGCCATAATGTGGTTTTAATGATGCCCACTTCTTGGGGACACCGCGCCGGGCAATTGACGGATTTGGATCGTTTGCTGAAGCTTGAACGGCAGCGATATTTTTGACACTTCGACCAACCCGTTGTCTCTCTGAAACGAAAACGTCACACAACGAGTATGTAAACTCAAATCTTGTTGTTGGCGAGATTTGCAAGTGAAAATTGGAGTTATCGGTCTAAGAACTGCGTTCACCGACTCCGAATACAACTTTTTCTAGGCAAGCTCAGAGTATTCTTCCAACCGGAGCCGTAGGCTATCCAAAGAACCTTAAGCTTCGTTACGAAGAATATAATTAAAATTGTTTCTCTATCGACAGACAAGCTTTGCTTAGAACCATGGCTCTCATCAACCTTCCTTTTACTTCGAAAGTGATTCATAAATTCAGAGCCTCTCTAAAAACGGTCGGGAGACTGAATTCTGTGAGCCTTGCTTAATGCTTAGGTTGCAAGCCACCACAGTATAGTCGGAAGAGAGATCACCGATGAAATTTACTTTGACAGATCCAACCGCGGATGGTAGCTTCCATTAAATGCACACTGACTCAAAGTATGCACCTCTAAAAAGCAATTTTTTCTGAACCTAAGCGAAATTCCTCAAACTAATTTTTTAAGTACGAGTATGACCTCTAACAAACAATCTCTGGAAAATGGGTTCGTGTATCACAGGAGCTAATAAAGAATTGTGGTAGCCATGGCGTGATGGTTAGCAAGTTTGCCTTTTAACCCAGAGGTTCTCAACAGAGGAAAAAATGTTTTTCCACGGGTATCGCCTTTCGCGAGCTATTGTCAAGCCCTCCGTTAGTAAATTTAATGACATGAAAAGCGCTTTTTCAAATAGCCGTTCGAAACCGACAGAAAATTGTAAATCCCCTCCATGCTCTCCCACAAGGCATATTTGTGAGAAATGCGCTAGGCCCTAGGACTCCTCGCTCTGTTCCTCCACCTTACTTATTTAATCAACTAAGAATACACCAGGCAGAATGAGTTTCGAATTTCTGTACCTATCCTATTCTGTACCTCAATGCGATTCAACAGAATGCGAGTTTACTCAAGAATCAAAAGAACTCTGTCACTTTTCACGATTACCTGATATTTACACCATTAAGAATTCAAAAGGAAATGTCACACAAATGTCTATTTCAATTAAAACAGATCAGAACTTTTTTTTCTTCACACCGGACGAGACTTTATTTGACTACACTCGGATGATTTATATTCGAAGTTGCATCCAATAATGTGCGGTAGCAACAAGGATCATGGCTTATCGTTGTGGTGCATAAAACCTCAGCAACACGCCCCAACAATGAAACGGAAACCATTTCTCTTGAATTGGTGAGTTTCTTCAGTTCGCACTTCGGACCAGCCCCAAGTGTAATTGTAAATCCATGAACCCATCTGGAGCAAAACACATTCATCCATTCATTTGTTAGTAAAAAGCTCTCTTCGCCTTGATTCCATTTCGATTGTCATGACGTTGATAAAAAGCAAAAGGAAGAAACTCATTATTGGCAGACGTTTAATTGAAAGTATGGGGCATGGTGTGAGCTGTGTGGTACTATGGGTAGCCTCCTGCTGATTCTGATGCTGTATAGGGTGTAGGGTTTATAGCACACAAGAAATAAACGAAATTTATTTCATTTTCATTGCAAAAACTTTCAAGCCAAAGAAGACACTCATTTGCGATGCATCAGCTAAAAACGCTAATGAATTGGTTTTCATTGCGGACTCGCTTCTCTTTTCTTTTTTTTTATTTCTTTTTGTTTTGTTCACGTGGTCTTCTATCTTTTTTAATGGCACATTGTGTCATTAAATTCAATGAGTTTGCTATTTCATTTGAGTTATTAAGTGAAATGGGAGAATTTGCGGGATCGGAGAGTGCAGTAAATTTTAAATCCCAGTGATTGATCGTGGGACGATGAAACGCACCACATCCCTTAGTATTGAGTGGTTTTTACTTCACAGTTTATGATTGGAAAGTAATTGAAATTTTAATCTTAAACTGAACGGAAGTCAATCTACAAAGAACAAAAAATATTTTCTAGGGACTAAAATAGAAGAATGAAAACTATTCACCATGTTTTGATTTCTCAATTCATGCGGGTTCCCATTCAAACTTAAGACATTGCTATTTAGAGTGACAGAAACAACCTACTAGCTGTTTTTATTTTTGTCTTCACAACCGAAAAAACCTATCACGAACGATGAGAGTGTTGAATGCTCATACCGATGACTGCACAAACGTGCATTGCAAAACATGCAAGGATTTTATTGGAAGTACTTGTACCAAAGGTTTAATTATGTTCACTTTTCGTTCTCATACTACGACTTTAACTTTGGTATAGCAGCTGTATACACGACCGAGCTAGTTTAACCATGCACAAAAGCCAATACTTTTCCATTGAGACCATTCTCGAACAACCTGTCCGATACTGATGCAAGTTTGCAAAGCACAAAATCCAATTATTTGCTCCAAGGAACACTTTCATGCTAAAAAGGCGGAAATTCGGATAAATATCCAAAAAAAGGCCTATTAAAGCCACTAGAACAACTTTGCCCCGCATTCTCTTTTGAGTGTTCTTAGTTCTTCTTACCTTTTGCAGTATATACATAAGTTGTACAGAACAAATAATAATAATAAAAAGAAAAAAACTTATAATGTTAACCACTTCTATGGATCGTTGTCCCTGTTTGTATAGCAAAGAAGCCCCCAATTTCATGTGCTGCTTGTAGCACTCGCAGTGATGTTTCTCTCCAAACTTAATATTTTCATTCTTTCAGCAGACAAAATATGAAAATTTATTTTGGAATAAAAAAAATAAATATTATCTTTGAGAAGGTAACCTCATTCCCTTACCTTTCTGTACTCAGAAAACCAACAACAACAAGCTACAACCTAACCTTACTACACCTACCACCAACCACCCCATATACCGAGAGCCGACATCAACTTTCGACATAGTTTTTTGAAGGTTGTTTCTAGTTTTTTTTTTTTATTTATTCTTTTTTTATCAGTGGGATGGCTCCGCTCAAAGAGAAAAGTAGAAAGCTTTTGAAAGAAAATTTGTTCTTTTATCTCGTGCACCTACATTTCTTCTTATCGCACGTTCTTTCGCCATTTCCATCAAACTCGTCAGCAAGTGGTGGCATTCTGGCATCTACTTATTCTTACTTAACATAATTTGGCTGAATTTCGCCAGCTATGAGGTTTTCGTATAGGGAAAATTTTGAATTAAATATAAAAAAATTTTTTGGGTAATGTAAACAGTTTTGGTACCCGCGACGTGATGGTTAGCGTATCTGCTTTCAAACCAGAGGTTCGTGGTTCAAATACCAACAGAGGCAAAAAATGTTTTTCCACGGGTATCTCTTTTCGCGAGGAGTTGGCAAGTCCTATAGTAAATTCCTTGCCATGAAAAGGGCTTTCTCGATTAGCCGTGAAAGAAAGAAGAACTACTTGATCTGTGTGAATAAGAAAAAGAATTTTCTAGCTCCTGTCGATGTAAAATATAACTGGTTGCTGTACCAAATCGAAATGAATCAGGGTAGATTCAGTTTACATATTTAAACCACTCCCTTGAAGAATAGAGGAGTCATACAACTATAAACTAATTTTGAATGGCTTGGTGCGAAGGCCTTAGCAGTTTTTAGCCAGAGATAAAGAATCAAAACATAATTTTGGGTTTTACTGCGTTTCAGCAGTAGTCAAACAATACAACAAATTCATACGACAGTGGACAGTTGAAGTAGTAAGCAGGTTTGGTTTCAGTAATAGAGAGCGTAGCCACAGTGATGGTAAACATCCACATTTCCATTTCCGTTCCACATTTTATGGAAAATATACATAAAAAGTAATACAAAATACCACACAATCAAAAAGTTGAATATAAGAAGAGTAACTTTACAGCGGTTGTTTTGATTTCTACTTAGGAGTGCACATCTATAGTCATGTACAATCGCCTCAAAATGATCCTTAGTACCGACACTACCATAGAATGACTGTTGAATCATTTTTATTTGATGAATTGATGAACTCCACACTCTTTTTAGAGTTAAGGTTCTTCCAAACCATTTTCTGACATCGCGACATAAAAAGGGTGATTTTTTAAGCTAAGCTTTTTTTTAAATCGAATAAAACACTCAAACTTGCATCAATTCAGAATTGGTCTTTGCCATTTCCGTTTCGAAGACAAATTCATGACAATGTTGTCCGCAGCTTCTTTTCAAATGGTTCATTCGGAAGGTCTAACTTCTCATCGCTTTTTCGAGTTATGCCACGAATAACGCATACATAACATGCAAGGCTGCAAGGTTTCAATCGTGTTCGGCTTGTCCATATAAAATAAAGACTTTAAATATCCATACAAGAAATAATCAAGAGGCGCTAAATCACATGATCTTGACGGCCAACTAACAGGGCAATTTCAAGAGAAAAGCTCACCAAATTCATCCTTCAACATGTCCATTGTCTCACGTGGTCTGTGGCATGTGGCACCGTCTTGATGAAACCCCATGGCAACCAAGTTCAACTGGGGAAAACAAAAAGTCGCATATCATGGCTCTATATCGTTCGCCGTTGACGGTAACCGGTCATCCGCGGTCGTCTTTGTAGAAATATGAACCGATGATAACACCAGTATCGCATGCATCGGCAATTCTCGTATGGTATATGGCTTTTCATCAATCCAGATGGAACCGTTTTACTTATTTTCGCATCCATTGAGCTATCAATGAGCCTCATCGCTGAACACATTTCTCACAAAGCACAAATTTTGATAATAAACTTCAACAATTTGCAATCGTTGCTCGTTTGTAAGTTTTTCCATCATGAAATGGCAGAGTACATATTGAAAGCTTTACCTTTGATAGATGACGTTTGGACGCCATTACCAACCAGCGCAGCCAACCTGAAAACCCTTAAAAAATATCCCTTTACAGATCAAAAAGAAAACGCTGCGTCATTATTTTTCACGACTGTCTTAATTATCTTAACATTTTTTTACTAATTCCATTTCAAAGATGCCACTAGTTAGTAAACGGTTAAGGGGTTTATAATCGTATTTGTTGAATAAAGTTACCGTTATAACCAGAGCCGTCACTGTCTTTTAGAAACACACTCTGACAGATTTACACTAATGCTTTTTGAAAGTGAATTGAGTGAGTACTTCAAACAAAACTAAAACTGAAACAAATTTAGTCAGCTTGTGCTGTCTAGAAAAAAAACCGCATTCAACAAATATACAACCTCTAATTTTTGAGTGAGGTAATGGAGGAGAGAATAAAAGCGAATATTATGCGATTTACCAGAAAAAACCGTGCGTTGGGCAAATTGAGAGATTACAATACGCAAATGCACAAAAAACTTAGAAGCCCATTTAAGTCTTGGGAAATATGAAAAAAAAACTCTTTCGTCTTAAAAATTAAATATCCATAGTTTCAAGATGATATGAACTTAAGAAATAGTGAGAAAGACTTAACGAAAAAAAAAGATATTCCATAAGCAGTAGGTAGGCGCAACAGATTGGGGAGGTCCGGAGCCTAGCCCATTTCTCACAATCATACATTGTGATTTGTGAGGGAATGAAGGGGACCTACAATTGTCTGCCAGGTCCCGGACGGCCAATCAAGAAATCGCTTTTCATGGCAATAAATTTGCTGACGGAAGACTTGTCAGTTTTTCGCGAAAAGTGACACCCGTTAAAAAAATGTTTGCTTCTGTTGGGGTTCTAACCACGAACCACCCACGTAACAGGCAGACAAGTTAACCATTACACCACGGGCGCTACAAGTTGAATTCCGGAACTGACTATTTTCCACACAGTTAATCTTATATTCTTTAACTGGCTTGCTGATGAACTTCACCAAAACGAGTAATTGATGTGAACTGCGAATGTGTGCGGCAGAAGTAAAACTTTTTCGACTAGAAATTCAAATGATAAAATTAGAATAAAACTTTATCCCCCTCCTAGTTCCTTTTTTTTTTTTTTTTTGAAAAATTGTTTATGTGTGAGTTTGTATCTACGGCTTGAACATTAGTTGGACATTTTAATTCGAGAGGGTGTGTTTGAGTGGGTATTTTGTGAGTCTTTTTTATGTGTTACAGTGATGACGATAAAGCGAATAGACAAGACAAGCGAGCATACACATGTGGGGGGGCTGACTGACATATGTTTCTCGCATAGAGATTTGAATTTTAAAATTTTTTATGGAAAAGTTTTTCTGTTCACTTTCTCTTGACTATTTTACGATTTTTTGTTTTGTAGTTGTTTTCTTTTGTCTTTGTGTGTTACTTAGTTAATTTGTTTGATCGCTTATACGATTTAACATGAAAATCTCATTTGATATTTCAACTTCCAACTTAAAAAAGTTAACTAAGAGATGTTGAAAAGTTTAAGTGCGTTAAACTGAACAAGTTTTTCTTCAAAAAGTTCCTCTTATTTAGAAATAGACAATGAATGTTTGGATGTTAGTGTGTGTGCGTGTAATGGCAGTGTTAAAGATACTTTTATGATCTTCAAATAATGTTAAAATATTTGAATACTGTCATTTAAGCAAATATAGGAACATCAGAGAGGGAAATTACATTTGATGTTGCACTTGTCTACGTAAATTGAGTTTTAGTTTTTGAACTTTAATGAGCTGAAATAAAACACTTTGACATTGAAGGGAATTGAATACTTCGTTTATAATCTCAGTTGATGGGTAATTAGCTCAAAGTCAACTGACAAGGGTATAATCTTTCAAATGAAGGAATAAGGGTCTTTTTGACGTTTAAATTCAAAACATTTCCTCCTTGATGTTTTGAAGAATATAAGGAAATGGTTTTAGTTTCATTCGATATAAAAAGACGACGTCTTGTAAGCTTTTCACGATAATGCCCTTACCCAACTTAAATAAGTAAATAGAGTGGCACAGCAGAGCGAGGAGACTTTGGGCCTAGTGCATTTCTCACAACCATGCCTTGTGAAGGCCAACTTGCGAGATGATTAGGATTGACGTGAATATTGAACTTCTATACGCTAAATTTTGAAAACCAACCGCAGTCTACCCCCAATTTGAACTTTCTATAAAACGGTTTACATAAGACTTATAAGAATTAAGCGTAAGAAAAAGCCTTTAATAGTTGGGCAGGAAGGAAAATCTTCTTTATAAAAAGTGTCCTACTGGGTTTAGAGCACTTTTTCTTGTGTGCTGCTTTGAAAACAACATTGAAGATTAGCCTAGTTCCTAGAAGAACCTAGAGGAAGTTAAGCTTGTCATATGTAAGCTCAAATGGAATACAACTGCAGGTTCAGAATCAGATAGCCCTAATGCCGGGCTTTTCAGGGCAGCAGGAAATCAGTTGGAAAGGAGCATGTATCAGCTGATATGCATGACACGGTCGGAAGAAAGTATGCCCGAAATCGCAGCAAAAGGGTGACCCTCACAATTGCTCCAGTTATAGAGGAATACGCCTCCTTAACGCCACATACAATATCATGTCTGCTGTATTATATGAACGTCTGAAGCCCCACGTCAACAACTTGATAGGTCCTTATCAATATGGTCAGAAAAGTCAACAATAAACCAAATTTTCAAACTACGGCAGGTCTTGGAAAAAACCCGAGAATACAATATCGATATACACCATCTTTTTATCGATTTCAACTCTGCGTATGACAGTAATTTCAGACACGATCTGTACAAAGTCATGTCTAGTTTCGGCAAAACTCGTTCCTCTCCGTTCAGATCGGTAAAGAACTCACCAAGACCTTTGATTCGAAAAAAACTTTCGATAGAGAAGATTAACACCAACACTCCAGCTTGACGGGTTTTAGAAAGCACATTGCAGGAAAAATGTGGAAGTAGGTGGTGCAATCAAGTTGAAGATGACCTCAGCCGACTTTGAGTGTACAACCGATCTGAGCTTGCTGAAAATCTAAATTTTTAGTGTACTGTAAGATGAGGATCAGGGTCACCTCGATATGTATTGCCTATTTAGACATTACATTTCCGGGTGAACCTGTAAAGATAGTTAATAAAGTATTCAAAGGCTTTAATGTAAGCTTGGGGATGTTGTGAGTATAATATTGTGCGCCCTTTCCCTCTTTTCAAATCTAGAACAATTGAACTATCTTTGCAAAAGGAAAAGGATTACCTTCACAGTAACAAATTTCAAATTCACACAGCACCTCTTAGCATAGAAGAATCAATAAGCTCTACAAAAACACCTTAACATGCATAAAATATTTGAGTATACCAGTTATAATAAATTAACATTTAGTATCGGTGTCAGATGGAAGCTTTGTCTAAAGTCAGTAAAGTCTTCGGGTACTTACCGGTGCCATTGCCCTAGGTACCTACATTTAAAATACGTATTCGTCCAACACAAGCTTAGCTCATCCACAATCACAGGTTCTTCTTCAGAAAGGGATTTTTGATTTCAAATCCTAAGCACAATGAAGAACAAAAACTGCTTCGGTGAAATTGTTTCACAAATAGGATTTTTCCATCTTAATCCTGCTTTGAGATGAAATGTGAAAGAGCTCCTCGTTGTCCTTTAAAGAATACATTTCTCTTGTTTTTTTTTCTTCCATTGGTACATATATTTTGCTTCCGAATGTGCATTGTACAGTAGGTTAGGTGTAGTTACTCTACATACTCATATAAAAGCCGCTGAGTGGAGATTGTTGAACAAGAAGTGTTTTACTACTCAGAGTTGAAATGGAGATCAAAAGTGGGGACCAGAGCAAATACCAACTGGCATCTTGAGATGTTTTATGAACTTTACACTCGCAAAACGGGAACATTCTTTTTTTTTGTTTCTTTTTTGAAGATTTACTGCTCTGAGAGAAGTTGAAAGTGGAAATAACCATTAAAATCATATTTCTCAAGAAAGAAAGTTTTACTAAAACAAAATATTTCTACCTCCGCATTGTGTTTGTTCTTCTTAGGATGCAAATCATTGACCCACTGTAAGAATATTTATAAACATTTTCCACTATTTAAAGGAGGAGATGGAAGCAGAACTACATAAATACTTTTTTATATGATTTGTTTTTGAATAGCGCTTTCTTAAGCAAAAAGTATTTATGATTAAAAATTTCGGAGAACTTGATTGTGTTTTGAAAGGCTGCTGCTTTATAAACCAGTTAGTTTCCCAATTTGTATACTAATCACCAGCTCAAATTTTAATGTTAAAACAATTACATTTGCCAAGAAACCACAGGAAAGGTTTGTGAAGTGGGGTAAAATATAAGTCAAGTAGGTACCTATACAAGTTCAACTCATTATCAGGAAAAAAGTCCGAACAGGAGAAGGTATGAAACGATTTTGTAGAAGAGAATTTAAAATTTAAAGAAAAATATGATTTTTGGAATTATTTGATTTTTTCCCCCTTCGATGATTTCAAAACAGGAGAACACTGGACTTGGGGGTATGACGAGAAAAGACGGAATAGACAATTTGTGTGTCCAAGAAGCAAAATGTCGGAATAAATATGACAGGGTCCGTTTTTTGGATGTGTGGACAAAATCTAACGGGATGTTCTACTATGAAACGGTTCAGTCCAAAACGGAATCTATGTCATCCTTGTGGAAGAGCTACTTGACAGCGTGTGAACCATTTCGAAGTCTAGCGACAGTTTGGTGATGGAATGGTGTGAAATATTTTCAGCGCACATGCTCCCCGAGTTGTGAACAGATGGATAAAGATACTTTTGGATTAGATTTTCGCCATCTTTTTACATGACAAACGAGAACTATATGGACTGCCATGGAATTATTAGATACGCACCAGGAACTCTACGGGTGAAGTTATCCTAAGAACATAAGTGTAAATCAATTGGTTTTATTGTATTAAAAACCATATGCTCATCAAAAATCACCAACACCTTTTCACTTGCAGCAGTGGTGGAAATGAAACCCAAATTGACTACCATTTGGTCACCATATTTTATTTATGAAGTGACTGGTGAAAGACTGGTAAGTGGTACTGGGGGTCAATTCCCGATCTGTGAAGCTGTGAAGTGAAAACATTTATCACAGCTTCACCGAAAATTCGATTCTCGATTAGTGAAAATCCAAATTCAAATGTCAATTTTTTTCATATGATAAATTTCTTTTCATTGCCGTATGAGTCGGTGAAAAATTCAATTATGAAAAAGGGCCGCAAAACTCAAACGATGAAAAATCCAATTGGAATCCAATTGAAATGAGAGAGAACCCGCTTAGAGTGGGTTCGTGAAGTGATAAAGTGAAAAAACTGTATGAAAACTGAAATGATATTTTTTTTTCACTTCACAGATCGGGAATTGAACCCCTGGTGTACCTATCACCGAGCAGCACCGTCTTCTGCTGACAGAAAATTTTATGGAAGCCATGAAAGAAATCAAACAAACAAGAGCTATTCAGAGAAATAAGTGAAAGGGAAAAAGCGAAGGATTCATTTGAATTTGTATAGTGATATCTGTGTAACACCAACAACACAGGCCAAACTGCGAGAACACAGCACAAAAAGTGTGAAATTTCTTACAAATAATTTTCTTAAGTAAGCCAAATCATCATTGCTACCAACAAGCCAAGGAAACGTGGTGGTGGAATGATGAACCTAAGGCAGTCATAATTACGAAGAAATTTTATTCCAAGAAATGGCCAAAAGAACTCAGAAATAACAGAAATGAAAAGACTCGCCTTGAAGTGGAATACCAAAAGCTGCTAGAAACAAGCGAGAAAAGTGTTCCCAATTCTAATCAAAAGTCACGGATGGCATGTATCGGGAGCAGAAAAAAATACCTACCCCGGTTGCTGATGGATACCAAGCTATTCAAGAAGTACGATTAAACAGCTTGAGTAAGGAGCAATCTTCTAAATAATCACTCAAAAAGAATGAAATACTCAGAAGATTCATTCGCCGAAGCTCAATAACGATGCTCAAAGACAGACAGCTTCTTGTGGATGATGACAAAACTCTGCACAGGTGGCGACAGTATTGCGATGGCCTTTTGAGCGAACAGTTTCCTCTGGAGCACATAGAACTACAAAAAAGGCAAATCAACTGGACAACATGCAGCATGAGTTTTGGAAAAAAGATGGGAAACATCGTGCTTCGATGTCTCACGATTCTCGTCTACAATTTTATAGGAGGTGATAGTCTGCCTAAGCAAACACAAAACTACAAGTTTTTGTAATACAAGTGAAAAGCACTTGTAAAACAAGTGAAAAGCACTTGTAACAAGTACAAAGCTACATTTTGGCTTGATCTTCTACGAGTGTAATGGACATAATCCTACAAGGGACTCTTGACTTGTAGACTTGTAGCTTTAAGTTACAGGCCCCTTTTGTCCCACATTTAAGTGATCATTTAGTGAGTGTTAAGTGGCAAACTGTGAAAAATATCTGAAAATGATATGTGGACTTGTCGCATCCAAGGAAAGGGTAGTTTTTTAAGAGTTAAGTGATTTCAGGTTGGCTGGACTGGTTGGTAACGGCGTCCAAACGTCATCTGTCATTTGTGCTGGTATCAAAAAATTTCGCACCAAATTTACACTGTTGGACCATCGAATTACCGATGCATCCCGAAAAAATTACAGTTTGGTGTGGCTTATGGGCTGCTGACAATATCGGTTCATTTTTCTTCAAAGAGGACCGTGGAAGAAACGTGAACGTCAAAGGCGAACGATATCGAGCCATGATATGCGACTTTTTGTTTCCCCAGTTCTCTGAGCTGAACTTGGTTGACATGATGTTGTTGATGATCAATAAGGTGACACACAACTCGTGAAACAATGGAGATGTTGAAGGAGTTGGCCGCCAAGGTCATGATTTAACGCAATAATTTCTTGTGGAGTTATTTAAAGTCGTAAGTCTTTATAAACAAGCCGAACATGATTGAAGCCTTGCAGGATAACATAACACAAGTAGTTCATGGAATACGTAGCCCGAAATGCTCGAAAAAGTGAAGTGAAATTTTACCTTCTTGAAAATTAGAAATTTTGGAGAATTGTGATCTGTTCCAGATAGCGATGCTCGCAAACGCAATAAATGAAGAGGAGAAGAATGTCAACAGCAAAATGTGTGCCATCTGCGACATATGTAGGTATTTGCCATTTGGACAACATGCCAAAATAACCATTGCCTTATCTTATGGCCCTTTTTGCAGTCTTCAATCTATGACATGACTCAATGATGGCATGATGTTTACCCAAAAGGATTCGTGGATCAAACCAACGATGTAAGGAAGTACCAATGCTTGTTCGTATACTTTAAATTCATGCATTAAATCGAGTATGAATCTCTTTTCCTCAATTAAAACTAACATCTTGAATGACATGACTTGTTGTTACATCAACGTTCTGGAGCGTGTTAGTTCGGAGATGGACATCTGGAGTACATGATATAAATTTGGGAAATAATTCCCAAAGTCAATATCAAAAATCTTATATTAGTTTTCTTTGGAAATTCCTTTCAACTGCAGAAATTTCTTCTAATTTTCCTATTTTGTTTTTGAACTGAGTTCAAAGAAAGACCCGATAGGTTATTCTCACTCCCCACACACACACCTATCGGGTTAAATGGAACCTCTCAATTTTGTCCATTACTCCAAGTAGAACAATTCATGCCGACGCACGTACCAAAATGCACCTCTTTATTGGTCTGTTCTTACAGTTCGCAAATAACAACCAGGTCGAAAGTACACAATACCTATACAACATATATCCCAAAAGAATGTCTTCAACTTCGTGTTGTTGTTTCTTTGAAAGGAAGGCCCAACCCGTACGGATAAGTGAATTGCAAAAGCAACGAAATATGAAAACTCGTTTTAGTTTGTTTTCAAAAATACACAGGGTTCCTGTCAGATGCATGATATGCATAAACCATACACCCACCTCCACACTAAACACAGCAACACACACTCCAATTCCAGTACCCGTCCATGGCAAACTCCAAATATAACAATAAAATGTATGCTGGCTTTTGGCATACCAATCCTTTGCTAGGATAAGGAAGGAGGTAGGCAACAAATTTAATGCTCATTTCCTTTTCAGTTTCCGAATATGATTTTTCGATGCATAAGCTCATACCCATACATTTGAACGAAAAGGAAACGACAAACATAAAGGGTTATAGGTAGGGCATAAGACAGTAGTAGCAATACCGTTCATCGACGTAACTTTATGAAACCTTTTATAATAGTTTACCTCTGAGGCTCCTGCAGATGAATGCCGATGATCGAATTCAGGTGAATGAAGCCGGAATTTGTTTTGTTCACAAAAAGTCCTGCCGAAAAACTTGGCTGATAGTTTTGCGCGTTCGTTAAAGTTTATCTTTTAGTCATCACGAGGTAGATGGTTCTTGTATATGAATGTGTTGAAGTCTTTCGATAAGAAAAATCCTTTATGAGTGACTGAGGTGAAAGATTGTAAAGTTCTTTTTTTTTGTTTTTTGTTTTCAATTTTATTCCCCTGCTCTTGCATCTTGTTGGTAGCATCCTGTCATTGCTATTTATGCTCGAGTTAGCTTCAAAGTAGAAAAATTCAAGCAACAAAAAACTTTTTCTACATTGTAACGAGAAAGCAGAGGAAGGCACATGTGTTCATGAGTTTCCGGGGAGTGTAAAATATTTTGATAGATAAAAATACATTTGTGAGAAAAGAAGAAAGATCCATTCTCAAAATTGAAAGGATACAAAGGCTATGCCACCTGGAGGCTATACTCCCATTCCATATCTCAGAGTCCCGCCTTCCCTTTTGTACCTCAATCTCCTTGCGAAAAACGAACTTAATGCTTACCATAGACATTTAATTGCGAAAACACATAAATAACCGGAGTGTAGTTGAAAAGAAATGATGGCCTTCCTGAGAGTTGGTTCGTAGCAACAACGGCATGTAGTCTATACTTTACAGTACCTACGGCACAAGTCCATGTCGTGTTTTGATGTTTCTTCTTTTCTTTTCTTTCATTTTATTTTCGACGGGAAAAACATTTTGCTTTCAGATTTGTTTTAGTTTTGTGAGAAGAACTTTTCCTGGTACAACTTTGTTTTTTTTCTTTTTGAGATTTTATATTTTTAATTCATAGTAAATGAATTTAATGGGAGCAAGGAGAGTCAAGTGCTGCTCTAGCGCTCGTATACTCAAATAGATTTTTATGTAAAAGTGTGGGAGCGGCTTTGGGGTGTGTGCGCCGGATGGTGTTTTTTGTTTGGAAGTTTGAAGCTATGAAAGAACTGGATAATTATATATTATGGACTGGTACTTCCTAATAATCCTACTTTTGAAAAATGAAAGGGATTATATGAGAATGCACCAGGAACACCAGTCAACAGTCTTGCTCGTTCGGTGCTTAAAGAGATCACCTTACTTTCTTGAAGAAGTGAATGAACAGTTTTGAAAGTTCTCGCACAGGTATGCAAAGAGTTCTTAAGGATATGACTAATTGTAGATGTAATTATACACACAAGTAGAGGGTGTCAGGTCTCTTCTTGAATATTGTTTCCGAACTTATGGTTACTTTGGAAATTTTGCTTGAGTGGAGTTCCTAAGAGTTTTGAATAACTTCCACTAGTCATTAAGTTTTCAATCAAGGTTTTGTAGGTATAAAAAGTTAGTGAAAACATATAAAGGTCCTAGTTGAAGTCATAGAAGTCAATCGTGGTAAACACGACCCTATCGAATAGCTTGTGAGGCAGACCGTGAAGAAGAATCGAAGCATGGGACTCTTTTGAGGTGGTTTTTAACTAAGTAATTTTTGCATATTTCGGACGGTATCTTAGCAATGACCTGATTAATGATGATTTTTGATGAGTCTAGAGTTTGGAGACTTTTTATGTAACCTCACAGAGCAAAATCCAACGGTGCCAAATCGGATGACTAAGCCTTGCAAAGGCTCAGCAGGAAATTCGAACCTTTTAAGGATGGAGCAGCAATCCAAATGCAAGATCCACCTTAGTGAGATGTTTCACTCTTTAAATTGCCGCGAACCCCGGGTAATTTACAAATTCTGATCATTAGCAACACTTCTAAATTAAGAGTGCATCAAAATTGTTAGATTACATTGCACGAGGGATAAAAATGATTTTTTCCTTAGTCGAGATCTACCAACGAAAAAAGACTACACTCTTTTAATAGAGAGAGAGAGTGTCCAGCTGCTGTGTGGTTGAGAGGGGAAGAATAGTTGAGTCAGTCATTTTTATACTACAAAAGTTAGCGGTAGCTGGTTGGCTTAAGGTGGCATTAATTTTTTTTCTTATTACGATGATGTAAAGGCCGAACGATATCAGTACCTTTTTAAATAAAAATGAGGCTTTTTCAATACCCTTTTTATTTCTTCGAAATATACTATAAAAGATTTAGAAAAAATGGTTGGATATCTACAAGATTTTTTCGGCCCAGTTTAGTCGTGAGCGGCAATAATTCACTCGGATTTCTGCCACCAGTGGCAACAGAGGATGAGGTGGTAAGTAGAGTGGGAGTTTGTGGTAGCGAAAGATTGATTTGGTGACTAGGCTATTGGGCTTGAGAACTCTCACTGAACGATTTGGAGCCCTGAATGAACTTTAAGATGATGTTTGGTGGAGGGTAAGAGACGTCACCTATTTCACCGAAGAAGTATCCTTTTTCAATGCTTTTTATTAATGTGTGAAAAATTTGGGCTCTCACATAAGAAATTGAATGATCATTCTTCTCCCAGCTCTTACTCTTGGCGTCCTCTACATTATTTGTACCGAATGACCTGCGAACTATGAGAATGCTAATCAACGTAGAGCGCTGAGGCCTGCTTAGCTGGATTAGAAATTCTGTTGTTTTTTTTCTTGAAATTATCTGTAAATAAATTCCTGGAAACCAACCACGTTTTTAAGGACGGCCACCTGTCATTGGCAGTTTATAGACATTTTCATTGGATTCTGTTGCTTTTCCGCTGTAGTGGCTTGAATACAAAGATGTTCGTCTCGCTGGATTCGTGTGATGAGACAATTTCGGCTAGCTTACCCGCCATTTCGCTACCATGCCACGGTGTCTTGGGACCCAAATTAAAGTTACGGCGTTCGTTGAGCTGAGCAGTCTTAAATTACTGCTGCAGCTTTTTATACTCCCCCTTTCGCGAGGAATTGGGAAGTATTCCGACACTATGTTCGTTGCCATGAAAAACGTTTTCTCTATTGTCCGTTCGGAACCGGCAGAAAATTGTAGGTTTCCTCTATTCAAACACAAGGCGTGGTTGTAAGAAATAATCTAGGTCCCGAGACTCACCGCTCTGTTGCGCTACCCTAAGTATGAGATGGCCTTTATAACCCAATGGCTGTCTATGAAGATGTCAATGTTTTATCAATTTTTGCGTAGCTAGATATTTTACGGCTTACTGCAAGTACTAGTCGCGGAACTTTTTTGATTTATTTATGGGAAAATTATCTGAGACGATGCTTTACCCCACCCTCGTCTATTTGGGAACTGTCTGTGAAGGCATGATTTGCTATTATAACCCTGTCTACCTCCCAATATTCCTTTTGCGGTATGTTTGCTAGGGCCACTGAATTGAAATCATGTGCCGAATTACCGCACTAGTGATCGAGTGAGTGAGTGAGTGCCAATTTTATTTCAAAATTTGCTTTAAATTACACATTATCAGTCTGCTGTTCATTAATTGACTTCTATTCGATCAAATGCTGATGAAAGAATGTCAAATTGAAGTACTAAAGTGATCGATAACGTGAGAAGTAATGCACCACTCACATAATTCAGTCACGCATTACTCGATCACGTGTGCGGTAGTTCGGCGCCAGTATTCAGAGGAGTATAGCCTGTTTGAAAGTCAGAATCTTAATCGTTGATTTCATTGAATTTCCCTTAAAAAATAAAAAGTTGTACATTTCTTCCTTTATCTATAACATTTCCCAAGCCATTGGTTGCAATAAACCAGAAAAGAATATAGAAAAGGCCGTAATACTAGCAAACCAATTAAGGTACAATAAAATGCATGAATCACAAAAAAACATTTATATGCAACAAAGTCGCACGTTGTATTTTTGTCACTATCCCATTTACCATAGTAAAAGTAAGATAACATTCCATGTCATTTTTCAGGGTTGGAAGAAATCTATTCGTACATCGAGGACTTTCAAGTTGTAGTATTTAGTGGCACGTGCCAATGGCGCAAAAGATCTGTGTAATAAAACCAAAACTGAGCTCTTACCTCTTACCAACCCCCTTCATTGTCATAAATGTATAGTTCATTCAACGAAACTTCACTCAATTAGTTTCATATAGGATTCCTCAACTATATCCGATTAGATAAGAATGTTATTCTAATTGCGACGGTCGGGGACGAACCTAAAATATGCATAATTGAACTTATTTTATTAACTTTGGAGGCCTAACCAATCAGTTGTATCGAGCCTATCAGTTCTAACAGCCACATTTTGCATAAGTACTACCCGTTTGCTTGTCGCCATTTTGAATGGTTGTTGGTTGACCATTGATTTAAAACCTAAGCCAGTGAAATAAGTGAAATTATCTGGCCGAAATAGCCATGGAAGATGTGAATAGTTCATACGACTACACCACGGTAGTTCTGTGCGTCTTAATAATAGTGTTGAATTTCATGGTGGTTCTATCGAGTGGTCTTTTAATTTACCGAGGTGACGAATGAGTATAAAATGTGACACCTAAATGTGCTAATTGATTGTTTTTCTTCTTAATAAAAAGATCAACAGCCTCGGAACACGTATGTGTTTTTAGGGAATATTGCCCTGTCGGACTTGTTCATAGGAATTGTGACTCTGACTGTTATCCATGAATTTCGATTTCTAAAAGTGGAAATTGCTTGCAGTATCTTTATAAGTTAGTATATCATGAGCTTTGACTCTTTAGTTTTCACACTGAACACTCAATCATGCGCACGCTGATATATTCAGAGAAACAAAAAAAAAACTCACTCCTTTTGAGTCAATTTCTTCTTTTACAGGCTTAGCTGCAACTGCAACAATGGTGTCGATACTCAGTATAGGAATCATTAGCATTGATCGGTATCTCTACATCTTGTATGGCCTGCACTACCAGAGATATATTTCATCGAAGCGTTCACATTACATGGTATTCGGGTCTTGGGTGTTCGCGGGACTACTTGGCTTTATGCCAGTTTATGGCTTGAGGAGTCGAATGGACGATGACACACTTTGTTGGTTCACCGACATAGTTCCCATGAAATATATGCTGATTCTCGCTTCCATGGGAATCCTCCTTCTGGTGCTAATTGTTGTTCTATACAGCATTATTTTGAAAAACGCTTTTGACAGCATATCCAGGATTAAATGTGATGCTAATTTAGGAAACTTGCGAATTTTCCGTGGAGGAACTCAATCTTCGTCTGGGAGTGGGAGTTTTAGTTCTGATGTATTTGAAGAAGAGAATGTCCCATCATCTAGAATGAGATCGTATAGCTTGATTTGTTGCCGAAGGTAAGCAGAAATAAAGGAATGTGAAAACTTTAACCAAAATCCCTTCACATTTCAGACACAACAGCATGCTTCAGATTGCACCCCAGTATCCTGACAGCAAATGGAAGGCAGTGAAAGTAGTTGGTTTCACTACAGGAGCGTTTCTCATCACGTGGTTTCCATTCTTTTTCACAAGTATTCTCTATGCCGCATGCGACTTACATACGAACTTCGAAACATGTCAACATTATCGATATGTTCTTTATACGCCATTGTCTCAACTTACTCTCTTCAACAGTGTATTGAATCCAATTATTTATGCGTGGTGGCACAATGGGTTTCGTGAATCTGTTAAGAAAATGTATCACAAGCTATTGGTGGCAACATTTAAAAAGCAACCAGCACGAATAAGTCCAGAGCTGAGGGTACATCAAAAAATATCAATGAAAAGATCTAATTCGGTGAACTTGAGCGAACAGAGAAGGTTTTAAAGGTGTACTTCTGGAGAACTTGGGTTTATATGGTTAAGAACTGTAATAATGTGTGATTCAAATAAATCTAAAAAATTTGTCTCTTCATCTTACAAGTCCATTCACTTCATTTTGATAAAAGGTGAATTTTTACGACGAGCAAATATTCAGTTTTACTCTCTTGCTTACGCAATAGTTTTTTATGCAGAAAATGCAACAAGAAAAACAGTTATCAGTTATATATTGAAAGATCTGTCCCAGTTTCTCTGTTTAATGGTATTAATAAAAATAATGTTCAGACAACAAAACTTTCAACATTGAGAACTGATATGTAGTGTTTAAATGAACAATATTGAATAATACTTATCCAAATATAAAACGGGCTAAGCGGGATTAAACAGGATTTTAAAAGGCGGGCTTGATAGACGGGATTTTGATTAAACAGGATTGTCACGAACGGGATTTTAACAAAACGGTATTTAAAAAGACGGGATTATAAACTTTTTTTTGTCGGGATTTTAAAAAACGGGATTTTAAAAAGCGGGATTCCGATACGCTCCCGATCCTAAACTAGACGGAGTTAAACCGCAGCCATTGTTCAATCCTATTTTGAACCTAAAATTCGATCCTTTAGACAAAACATTAGAGAACCTTGTCATAAGTCCTTACCTCCTTTACTCTTTGGGGTCTTTTTATGAAGTCCCATCACGACTTTTATATAGAGACACCCTATATCCTCAACACACTTGAATAATGTGCAGATCAGTGGAAACTGTTCTTAGAGAAGAAGTTCGAACCTTTGAGTACACTTTACATCTTACAGTAAGTTACGTTCTTGGTGTATCGCTATGTAAATATATGAAAACGAGTATTTTTTTAATCAATGTCCACTGTTTTAAAACCCCAGTTTTAATTTATCGTATTATTATCCGAACATGCACTTAAAGATGGGTCACAACTCTTTTTGTACCCACATCGAGGGAATAGGCTTTCCAAAAGGTCGAAGCACATCGGACCCATGTAGAGGGTGGAGTGACGAAGAGACAGAGAAGGGATCATTTCATTTTCTTTGTTTTGTCAACATTTGGCCAACATTAGGAAAACAGCCCTTGCAGAGTACTTCTCCGACGAATTGTGCGACATCTCAAACCTTCCACTGAACAAAAAACAAAATGGTTCAGTGAGGGTTCATAGCCCCAATAAGCTCGTCAAAAATTCTACTTATTAACCCCTCCCCCCCCCCCCCCCCCACATCTCCTCATTCCTAATTTTCTTGGCGAGCACAATGTTATGCTTGCGGCTGAACGCCAATCTAACCTAATTTATACCTTATAATTTGCTTTTTTCTCTTGAGCTGGGATATGTTCGTCGGGTTGAGAAGGTCCAATCCTTTTATTAGTCTTAATGCTTTTAAAATATAATATTTATTGCATCTAAATGGGCTTATGTTTGTGACTCCAATGCTGGCGATCGGTTCCAACGAGAGGAGAGGGAGAGGGAGTGGGGGGGGTGATGGGGTGATGGAGCAGCTAGCCACGGTGGTGGGTTGACGCTGCATGAGCGTAGAAGGCCATTCGCTCATTGTTGTTGAATGTGTCGTATTCTTATAGAGTCATCGCATCGATGTATCTCGGGTCCGGGTGTTGTCGGTCTTCTTCTGCTATCCTTCTCACTAAGGGGTTCGGATGGTTGGCCAGGGTTTTCCAGTAGGCGTCTTCCAGACTGCATCATGTATTTCTCTATGGGATGACCCTTGCTTCTTCATAGAGCTTTCTATTGCTGACGTTTTTGCTGCGTATCCGATCGTAGCCAAGCTCTGTGCATATGCGCAGAACCTTCCTTCCTCGAATACAGCCAGTTTTTGCATTCTAGTCCTGGATATTGTAAACCAGACGGTTAAGCAGTAGGTGATCACGGCTCACGGGTCGTATTAGCTGCTTGTACAGCAATAATTTTGTGTTTTGGCTGAGTCCACTTTTTTTGCGCATCAGCGGATGAACGCGATGGATGGTTAGCTTTTTTGACGACTGCAGTGGCGTGCGGGTTGAAACGCATCAGTTCGCTTAGGTGGACTCCTAGATACTTGACCTGCTTTTTCGGCCTGAGTTGTGTACCGTCGGGAAGGTTTACGCAGATGTTATGGCTGATCTCGAACGTCTCCGTCCTTATGTTGGTCTTTTTATGCAAACTAGCTCGGATTTCGCTGAATTAATTCTGATTTCCCATTGTTTGTAGTACACGAAGAGCTTCTTTATGTGGTCTTCAACTCTACGAGCAGCGATCACAGCTCACAGGTGACAGTGAGTGCGCGACTTCTGTCTTTTCGAAATTTTTATGATGGCTTATAAAATTATCTTCACTTAGTGCGTGTGAGTTCTATTACATGAATTAAAAATATCATTTGATAACATTGAGGATTTTCTGGCTGAAGGATTTGTATTAGTTACTTAGTTACAACCTATATGGGTAGTGTCGTAAAGGCAGTTGCTTAAGCAGACGACTCTTTTGTGTTGATTTCAGATATGTTTCCAACTGTTTTGAGTGACTTTATGGAAAAATTTTTGAACCAAGTAAGCAGGTTAGCCACTAGAACCCGAGTCAAACCAAAGCTTATCTAGTATGCACTTCGTAACCAAATCAAGAAAAGAAACACATGAGGTCTCATAAAACACCTGGGGCCGAATTACCGCACACGTGATCGAGTAATACGTGACTGAATTGTGTGTTTTTGGCGTTACTTCTAACGTTATCGAGCACCTTAGGATCTTAATTTGACATTTGTTTATTAGTATTTTAACGAATTGAAGTCGATAATAATTGATCAGTAGACTGATGTTGTGTAATAATAGAGTGTATTTTGAAAGAAAAAAGCATTCACTCACTCGATCACTGATGCGGCAATTCGACCCCTGTATGAATCAGAGTTCCGTATGCTTTAAAATTTACATCTTATCTTTATCACTAAATAAAACTCAAATTTGGTTGTTTTTCTTTCAGTTTTTCGGTTGTATAATTAAAAACAAGGACTGAGCCTACGAAAATATCCGAATTGAGTGCCAAACTTAATTCAAAATAAATTGACGTACCTCTACAGCTTCATTTACAAATAACTTTTGAACTCAATTTATCAAATTCCAATAATATTTACCCATACCGTACATATAATTATTTAGTTATACACAATTTGCTCACATAAAATCCCTTAGCTTAGTATTTTACAAAGAAGTCCTATAGTATAGAAACAGAGCCATAGGCACAAAAGAAAATTTTCTGACTTTCGTACCATACCCCAATACGAAATCTCTCCTTTCGTCACATCACATCACAACACAATTCCATCCATAACACTGCTTAGGTACGTCAAACAAACAATCATAAGACACAAACAGGTTAATAGAACATGTGAGAGCAGTCTAGAGTGAGTGAGAAACACACACTAGCATAAGATTGTTCCAGGATATTTCTAAAAACTAATTAAAATGCTTTTAGTTGAAATGCTGTGCTGTTTCCCATAACGACACATATATATATACACCGCAGTTGGTGTATGTGTGTGTGTGGGTGTAGCAGTGAAAAGCTTCAATACACAAATTAGATTTCTTTTGAACGGTTCATTTTATCAGCCTAATTGGAGTTCAAAGAACAAAAATCGATTAACTTTGTTTCCAATTTTAATTGTATACGAGGCAAAAAAATTAATTGACTTTCCAAAAAGGTTAGGTTTTAGAAATGAGACAAAAAAAAAGTATTTTTAAAAATGAATTAGTGCCCATAAATAGATTGCGTCCAAAGCTGATTAGTTCCCGGTTCTGTACCGTAGCAAACAATTTTCAAAGCTGTCCTACCCAAATGGACAGTCAGAATTACTTGAATATACGCCTTTGCTCACACTCCATGAAAATAAATCCTTTCAATGAAAATGAAGGATCCACCCATGGAGTGTTGATAATCCGGTAAAATAGTTACAAAGAATCCCCAAATGGGATGACATTTTGACCCCATTATTAATTTTTCGTTTTTTTCTCTTCTCTCATCTTCCTTCTTTCTATGGCCAGTAAGCGGTGGCAAATTGTGGATTGTGGTTAGTGTGTCCTTGTACTGCACATGTTTAATTCATGTAATACATTTGTTGTAAACCATGTCGCCTACCCACCCTAATGCAAGTTTGTCTTTTTTTCTTTTCTGTTTTTTTTCTGTGGGTTTCCATCTTCGCTACTTGTTCCTTTCCTTAAGGGTGTCATAAAATTCCTTTTAAAAGGTTTAAATATCCTGGCACGAAAGTAATCCACCAACGGCGTCGAAACCGAGACATGTTCGTGGTTTAAGTAAAAAAATCACACACACACACATACACACGAACGACAAAAAATATACTCATATCTGCTTAGAAAAAATAATTCACTAAGGATGTGATGTGAGTAGAGTAGGGCAAAAATTTGAGCATCGAAATTTACGACAGGAATGGAAAATGATGTGCTCATCATATTTAGCAGCTTCAAATTCTTTTTTTTTTTTTTTTTTTTTATGTGAACACCCCAGAATGTTGGGCGGAAACGAATAACGTATAAATCAAAAGTGTCGGTGTATCCTTTTAAGTTGTTGTTGTTTTTTTTTCGAGAGAGAGTCTCTTCGGAAATACTTTTCCGTGTGGCGGCTATAAAGTGATTGGTATTCAGGATGTTTGAAGGGAGAAAAGCTCCTTGAAAAAGTCGTAAAATATATAAAACAAAAAATTGAACATGTTTATAAAAATTTTCTCCTCGAAGGCAGAACATTACGAGTAGATCTTGCGGAAGGACCATTTCGGTTTCTTTTTTTCTTATTTTAATGGGGAAACTTCTTCAAAACAGTCTTTAGCCTAAGGTATGAATTGGAACTTAAATTTGCCAGGAATTGCTATTGTGTCTGGGTGGAAACAATCACGTAGTTCGATGTGCATTCGAGTTTACTTCGTGGCTTGATGCTAATATAGTTATTTTCTGAAAAACCAAATTACGAGTTAAGGTATACCCCGTACCTGTAATATCGAACAAACATCGAATGCTTGTGTCTGTTGTTTATCAATTGATAAGACTTCAATTAAGGACTCAGATTATTTTAACCAAGCGGAGTGGGAGGGGGAAAAAAGTTGGAATGGATTAGGATAAATGCTTTGTGCCTTTGGAAATTATAGAACAAAAATAATTTACTTTGCGCTAATTTAAATCCTTAAATCGTGCCTTAGGCCCGAAATAATCTTCTTAAAGTCAATTTATCAGATTCCACTTTAATCCCTTTTTGTAAGGAACGTTAAAAAATCTTTACAGGTAATGTTCGTTTTGGAACATTAAGACTTAAGACATTAAAGGGAATTTTTTTTTTCTTTTCTTAAATTACGACGGGAGTGTTTTAGTCAGTAAAACTGAGTCTTGATTTCAAGCCTCACGAATGTCTATTCACAAGAATCAACCAGGGTGTTTGAGATTGAAACTTTTTTTTGAGTGATTTTAACTAAATAGTAAACGTAGTCTGGTGCGTATAAGTCTTGAGTAGCCTCAAGAACAGACCCAAAAGACAAGGATATGAAGAGTCTATAACCGAGATGAACTGAACTACGAAATCGGTCAGGAAACTTGGTGCGTGTGTTTTTCACAATTAAAAGATCTTCCTGATTCCTAGTGGGAGGTGATACTCGCGGAAAAAGCATTTTGAATCTAACTGGTACTCGATTCCCCAAATTCCACTCAACATTTCGATACTCACCAGTATAACACCATCAGCACACATTTTCATGCCAAGTATGAAATCTTGATGCGGAGATACTTGACAGCCATTTTCATATTTGGCGGTTCGCGGCCGCCAATTGTAAAAAAGTGAGAATCTAAAAAGAAACTGAGACAATTTGTTTGGTTAGGATACAGTTGCTTTGAACTTTTAGAGGCTTTGACTGCTTTTAATATATTGCATTCAGTATATTGAATATGCCTTTTCTCAACCACTTTGACTTTTTCTACAGCATACACGAAGTATTTCTTTTCAAACTTTCAAGGGTTACATTGCAACCAAGCTCTAGAAGGTTGAAGAAGTGGAAGCTTTTTAAGCTGTTTTCTTATTTCGATCAGAAGTTTGTGACCCTTTGGAGGAGTTTGAGTTTATCTTTTGCTTGCTATGATTTGAAATGTTATTCCACTCTCGAGGCATAGATTGCAGATAATGATGCCAACATCATTTAGTGCTCATGTTTTTATATTTTATCGAATACCTAGTTTATCCAATGTTTTAATGGTTTCCCCATTGGGGATTTATAGAAATTTCGATATTTTTGAATTGATCCTGGCATAAATAGAACGGCTTTGGCGGGAGTAGGAATGCCAAGCTTGGTTTTATTCTTCCTGTTGGATCTTCTTATAGCTGTGTTTTTGTTTATACCAAGAATGGTTCAGGCCAACGAACGAGACAGAGCCTAGGGAGACTGCAATCTCGTTATCATTATAAGCCTCGGTTCTGGAGTCAGGTCTCTCCTGCATCAGTTTCGATTTATGACTTGTGAATTCATTGCTTTTAGGGCAGCTTAGCTGTCTGCGAATCATTTTCTTTAAGTGACAATGATTACCTCTGACTTACTGAAAAGTTCGTTCTAGATGAGTGGCTGAAATCACCGGAACCACTACCGGTTTATAACTTTAAGGGATGAAATTTTGATTTTCCTCAGTTTCAAATGATGACTGTGGAAAAGTTCATTTCAAAAGAAAAGTAAAAGCGCACAATAAAGTTTTCTAATCTTTGCACGCTGTCAACGATCGAGAGGTATTCGGGATGAGGTGCTCCCGATGAAAGAAACGGTGGCTTGCGTATGAAAAGGTGGATTGGGGATAGTCCTTAAATACAAGTAGTGTAATTGCTATCATTTAAACCGTAAGTGAGAGACACCCAACCACTTTGTCAGTTTCTCTTAAGAGAGAAAATGGATTTCCAATAATGACGGCTTCTTCATTTAGTCTCGCACTACAAATCACAAAAACGAAGACATACAAAAAAAACCCAAAACAACGAAATCCCCCCATTATGAGGACCTATGAAAATGACAGAAATGTCGTTAATGACGAAGTTCACATTGGTGGATTTGTTGAAATTTCGTACGAATAAAGCGACTGTTTTCTCGACCGCAAGTCAATACCGACAAATTGGTGTAACAGAGAAGGAGAACACGAAAACTGTAGCTTTATTCGCACGACATTTCAACAAATCGATCAATGTCAATGACAACGAGTATCGGAAAAAGTAACTATAACGAAGGGTTTTTGGCACGTATCGTTTTTTGTACCATAAAATAGTAACTGTGATGTACTTTGGAGTCCCTCATTTGGCTATTGTTCAAGTAGTCAAGAGCTGTAAATTTTGGTGTATATGAAACAACTGGGACCTGAATATCTAAGTTGACTCTAGTTAGAAATAATCCCTTTTTTTCATTGCTTCCTTGATCATCCGATCAAAGGTTTCTAAAACTTTCCGATGCTTCACATACCTAATGTCAATGCCAAAGAAATCGCAGTGATCTTCCTCAGCGACCATTTTATTTCATCTGTGATTGGCTTCTCCTTCCACTGGACAGACTAATCACAACTTAAAGTCAGCTGCTGGATTGTCAATGTTTCTTATTATGTGGGCCATAGCCATAATTCCACTTTACTCAGCCTTTCACCACAGTTTGAAGATGCGAATAGTGAGTCATTTTGATCCCATTAGTTGTATTTATTAGAACTCCTGGATAGTTTCGTTCGACCACAATCGTTTTGCCTTTTTGGAGTTCTTAACCGCTGCAGTAACTTCTTCTATAATGTTGTTTCCCTCCGAAAATTGCAACTTCAAGGTTCCTTCCTCAACCAATTGAATTTTTGAATTTTATAATGCTGTTAAGCGGCAGGTGTGAAACTGAGGGCTGCTTCTCTAGTATGGGGTATAGCTCAAACTTGGCCGCTTAGATAAATATTGAAGTGATCCTTAAAAAGCCTTGCTAGCTGAATCATCACAGAATTTCTCCTTCCTTAGACCTTCTGTTTTGGAAATGGTCTTTCAACTTGTTCAAATTCTTCCTTTTCTTTTAAATAGGCTCGTTTATATAAGCAAAGAAGCCTTCCTTCATTTAGATCGAGTCATTTCCCTTACATTTTCCTTGTTAAGAAATAGTAATTTTTCATTGAAAATATCTCAGAGTTTACGCAACTTTTGAGTGAATGAATTAAACAAGTTCGTTCCGCAACACTAAAAAATTTATTGATCTCTTGGCTTTACTGCGTAATTTTACCTCAATTATAAGATATACTCCTTGATTACATTTACCCAAACAAGGGTTAGAGTTATGTTTAAGGCTTTCAATTTCTTCTCGCTAAGTATGCCATGATAACTTGGGCCTTTTTTCTTTTGCTTCTATTATAAGGTGCTTTTTTCTTCAGCCAGTTTGATACCTCGGCATCTGTTTAAGTTTGAAACCTAGCATTCTAAAACTGAATCATTGAGTATTTAAAAAAAAACTTTGCGAGAGAATTCCACCTGCTCATTGCAAATTCTGCATGAACCGTTGCTCACTCCCGATACTCTACTTTAAATTAAATGAGATTTTGAGAAACTCATAACGTCACACAATAATTTCAAGTTTAAAAAAAAAAAAAAAGAGGAACAAAAACAACTCCAATAAAACTTTGGCGATAAAACTTTAACTTCTGAACTTCACTCGAAGCAATCACAACAAAACCTTAAACAATGCACTTCCCTTCGGCCTTCGGGGGATAAACAAACATCCCTTCTCACGCGACCAGAGCTCAATTTGTCTGAAATTTACTATAAAGCAGATTAAGCAACGTCAATAAAAACACCACTGCAAATACATACCTCTACGCTAGTATATTGAAACTCGAGGAAGCGTTTAATGACTGCATCATAAGCAACAACAAAAATAAAACCTATCCACAAAATCGTAGAGAGGAGCCCTCTGTTCTATGTTTACCATCATCACCGACCAACCTTCGCTGGGCACCAACCAACAACGGAGCCTAGAAGTCGAAATGTCTTTGTTTTCGTTATTTCGCATCCTCAGATAAATACAAAATAAATTTTCCAATAAAAATTTTATCGCCGTTTTGCTTTCTTGCCATGAAAGAGGTTTTCGGAACGGTGTAGTTCGCGCAGCAGCCGCCTGTTTGTTTTTTGTAATTTTTTTTTTTTTTGCGATAGTGGATTGGATTATGCCAGTCTTGTAAAGGGAAAAAGATTAAATGGAACTCATGGAGAATAAAATAATGAAACAAGAAGGGACACCCCTTGCAAAACTGGTGAGTTGTTAGTACATTAAAAGCTTAGTTCGAGCACGTACTTGGCACATTATAAAATTGTGAAAAGTTTTACACAGAGAACTGCTTCGCTGCGCTCCTTCTCAATGCTGAGATTTTAATTCTCTTGAGTATATCTCTTGATGGGTTAGCCTTTAATTGCTCTTTGCTTCAATTGAGTTGGTCACTTAGTTTTGCGAAGAATCATCGTCAAAAAATATTTCTCAACAGTTTTAATTAACATTTTTGAGAATAAGAGCCATTCAGGGTTCATTGGGCTGAATTTTAATGTAGCGAGAGGCAGTTGTGGTAAAATATATATACCATACATACTCGTACATTTTGTTCTCATTGATTTATAGATGTGTTGTTGTTACTAGGTAATGAAAATTTATAGCTTTTCCTGAAAGGAATCGTTGGGGGGGTGCACTGAACACGCTGAGTGCTTTTAATTTTATGTATGCGTCTTCTTAGTTCAGTTGGAGTGAAAACTCTTGAAGTGGCTTCCGCTGCTAGAGTCGCTACGCTTACCAAAAATCAATTAGTTTTTTTTTTTTTTAACTCGACCTATAAACAAATATTTTGAAACAATTTAAAAATCCTCATTTTTATCGAGTTATATAGTTTTTTAAAACTATAAACGATTTCTCTCTGTTGGACCGATTTACCTGTTTGAATCGTGGCCATGGTCATTGGTCATGCTCCAATTTTTGAGATTCCCCACTTCATCAGATGCTATTTTCTTAAACTTTTAAATTTTAACTTTTCTTTTTTTCTGCATTCTTTAAATGTTAATTTATAACCTATAACCGAATTACCTCCTTTAAGAACTTTTGACTTTTCACCACATTATGAATTTTTCAATTGCAATCGCTTTTTAACACAGTTTGTGGTTTTTTCTGTTGACGACTCACCAAAACGTTGTTCTTTACAAATTTTTCAGTTGTATTGTGGAAATTTTTCTTTTAATGCTTCAATACCAATACAAAACTAAAGTTGTGATCTATAAGCAACAAACTTGTTAAAATAGAAAATTTATAAAATACGAGTTTTTCTTGATTCCGATCAAGGGAATTTTTGAACGAACACCTTTTTTACAATTTTAGCCCTTAATCATAAGGTTATGAATTAAAACTTGTAGTTGGAAAGACAAAAAGACAGATTGCAATTTTTTAATAATTTATAATTACATATCCCAAGTACAAATTTCGGTGCCCTCTTTCACCAACTTTCAAACTTGTAATTACAAGCGTTTTCAAAGAGCTTGTTATTTTAATAATATTCTTTCACTAAAAACTATTGTTTACAATTTTGCAGTTGAACTTAACAAAATAGTAATCAACAAGTAAGAAACTTGTTCAAAAGCAATAACTTGTGAATGACCATTCAACCAACGAAAATATACTTGCAAAGTTTGTTCACTTTGCAAGAATATTTTGAACATTTACGTGCAGTTTTTCTTCACTTTCAAAACAAAAACAACATGTGAAAACACAATTATAGGGAACAGTGGCCTATTTCACCAAAATGAAAGTTACAACCACAAATTTGTTCTTGTAATTTACAATTACAAATTTGTAAACCCATTTTTTGTTTCACCAATTGCAAGATCTTAGTTCACAAACTTGTGATCGATCATAATAAAGTTGTAGGAAAAAGAATTGTAAGTCACAAGTGTTCAAAATTCCTGTTGAACCGGCATCAAGAATAACTTGTTATTTATAACAGTTTTTTCACAATATTGTTGAACGTTGTGCTGCGTAGACATCAAAATGAACAAGGAAAATAAAATATTTGCAGCTTCTTTGACAAGAGACAAAAAAGATATATTCTGCCCTAGCGAGGTATCCGTTCAGAGAGTAAAATTCTCCTATTTTGTACGATTCGGAGGTTTTTGCTTTGAAGTATTCTTCCGAACAGCTTTTTGGAATTTTTCTCCAATATTATTTCAACACACAAGGCGAACTGCGTGGAAGTGCGATCAATTGCTTTTTCAGTAAAATTTCTGCCAGCTTATTGCAATAGTTTTTGGGATTTCGTCCGACGTTGCGGACAATTTTCCGCTCCGAACGGATACCTCGCTAGAGCCGATTGTTCGGAAAGTTTTCCGATTACCTGACACCTTCAGACAAAGTATGAGAATGGAAAAACATTCTAAATTCCTTGCAGTCTCAAGCGCCAGTTGCCCTACTCTGTAATTCGTTTCGAAAGCAAAAATTTCCCAAAAACGAATATTTTGTACTCTTTATTTCTAAAGCGAATTCGAATCTGCCACTTTCGGAATGGCAAATCCGAAAACGATTTTTTTATTTCATTTATTTATTTATTAACTTGTTTGCAATTTGCTTTGATATTATTTTTTTGCTTGATTTGACATACATATATGTATCTTGAGAAATATTTCAAGACTTCGCAAATCTATTCCGTTATTGAAAATATTAACAAGTACTTTTTTTCGATTCAAAAACGTAATACAGAGTACGAATTCATAATCAGATTGAAAATCATTTTCGAATGGACTTGCTTTTCGAAACGAAATACAGAGTAGGGCCCCTGCATACAACGTTTTCGAACATTAAACTGACGACTGCGGTGCAAACTCAATGTGCCCATCTGCGAACTTATAATTACAAGTTCGATAATTTTATCTGCTTTGATCACAAGTTTGCAGTTTGTGAAACAAAAAACTAGATTGCAAATTTGTAATTGTAAATTACAAGTAAAAACTTCTGTATCCCATTTCAACAGCTTGTAAGCTAGTAAAATAACAAGTGTTGATGTTTTTTTTAATTTCGTTTCACTAAAGTTGTGGTTCACAAGTTGAATTTTTCAGCCGAAATTTTTTGGGAAAATTAAGTTTTTTGTTTTGCTAGCACAAAGTGAAAGTTGTAATTTAGACGTGACAAACGTGTTAAAAAATAAATAACTTGTGAATTTCCATTTTTCTAAAGAAAAAGACTATTCTACAAGTGAACGTTTACGTGTAATGTTTTTTCACAAATTTGTTTCATCTTCACTTTTATAACAGAAATGATTTTGCTAAAAAAGCATTGCAGTAGTGATAGGAGTCAAATAGCTGATAATATTTGACAATAATTTCAACGAAAAGTTCAATGACATTGTAAAAAAACAACTGCAAATTACAAGTTGTTCTTCATCGCAGTGCAAGAGTTTTTAACGCATGTGATCCTTTTTTTTTCAATTTTGCTCACCTTGGCCCCAAGGTAGGTAGGTGAAAATGGCTGTCAGGAAAACAACTTGTGATACCATAAGAATTATATGAGGGAGTACCTCACTTAACAAAACCATTTGATAAAGCTAAAGCGATAGAGATGAAGGGTATCTGTGTTCGCCAGATCACTTAGATCATTAAGGAAATATTTTCCTAGATACAACGGCCTTGTCAACCGAAAAGAGCGGTTCACATTAGAACACCGTAATTGAATCGTAATGAGCGCTGTTAGTGACAAGATGGGGGGCCATCCCGTACTACTACTGCGTGCTGTTGTCATGTGTTATTAGTTATATGTAATATTTGTGTAGTTAGTCTTGTGGTGTATCAGCCAAATGGTCTTTGTCACCCGGCTGCAACCCCCCTACTCCGCAGATTTATGTGTGGAGTATGTTTCATGTAAATGTAAATGTATATTTTCCAAGATTCAGTTTTCTTTGAGGTATGGGATTGTCTCTTTCTCCACCTCAACTAAGCAGCTTCTGCAGAAGTCATTAGAGGAAACGCTGAGTTGGCCCCAAGCTAGTGAATTAAAACTTGGAGTTGGTGAAGCAAAACTGGGATTTCACATTTGTAATTGTAAAACACAAGTGCACATTTTTGTTTTAACTGTTAAAAACTTTACTAATCTCTTCATTTATTATGATTATTACTCTATCGAAATAGCCCACTAGGCAACTGTACAAGTACTTTTATAACAAGAGAATTATGAAGAGTGCAGGAAATTTCTGTAGAACAAAGACACAAGTTTTACTTACAATTGTTATGAACCTACGTACACCAATACCTTCAAGTCTTTGCTTCAGAAGTTAAAAAATCAGTTAGTTTAGTGAACTGATAAATTTTTATTTTCATAAATCGAAAAAAAGTAGGATATGAAGCTCTTAAATGTGGGTGCAGAACTCTTTTCCAATGCTATCTTTTTTATACTGATTTGAAAAATTTAATTGATTGTTGGTCTAAGATCGAACTCACTTATAGAGACTAGTAAGAGCATATCCATATATCTACAGCCCTTGGCCAAAAGTATGAAGCACCTTAAAGGCTATGATTACAGTTCAAACAGCGAGTAAGATAAAAGGAAACGAAAACCGCAGAGACATACAACTCTGCTAAATAAAATCGAAAGTTGTATGGTCGAATCGAAGATGAGTTCAATCTCGGGAAAATTTGGATAGTTGCGATAATTCGTCTGCTTCCTTTTTGACATTACGAGCATCGTGATCTCGAAGCAGATCACAGCACTAGTGATCCGCTCGTGGGGTATGTGGTATGTCGCACCTCACATCATTAAAAACAGTAAAATTTACTCTTTTTGGTGTCGTTAATCGCGCGTGTAATCATAAACGTTACATAATCATTTCCATACGATTCTGAATTGTTGAACCATTTTTGTTTTGCTTTGCAATTCTACCACAGAGAGCTGCTCAGCAACAATAAACTACATATTTCAATGTGAACAAATAACGAATTGGTGTCTAGACAAAAGAATTATCGTTAATTTATTTACTCGAATGCACGTAATGTGTACAACTGAATCTTTGCAAAATTATATAAAACACCTCATTAACATGCTTGACAACACATTTTCATTCCAACATTAAATTTAAACGAATAAAACGATGATGAAATGATTTTAAGTTTTTTTTTTTCTCTCTTTGTCTGAAAATACACATTCAAATATTTCTGTTGGTTCCTAGAAAACACCACACAAATAGCCTCCCTTCTTCTATGCTTAATCCCCTTTCAAACTACCCTACTCAGACCGTTTTTCAAACCTCTTCGTTTGTATGCCCTTCATTAAAAGTTGAAACGGTGCAAAAAGAAAAAAGGAAAGAGAGAAAAAAATTACTTACACAACATCATTATTTAATAAACATGAACTTTCTCATTCATTCGGTTAGTCATGTTGGGTTTTCTAGCCTCGAGGTAAGGAAAGAAAATAAAAGGTATAAACTTCATCCAAAAAATCTCATTCAACGAAAAACAACTTTAGAACGTGTGCGTCCGAAACCATCCAGCAACCCATAGCTACCCAGCCACCCATTCTCTATTCCTCTGTACTCTGGTCAAAACATCTCATCCAGGTCAAGGATCCAAGCAACTTCCCCCACTTCCTGCTCGTATAGGGAGTTGCTTTTGAAATGTCGCCATCGGATGGGATG
The DNA here is from genome assembly GCA_949752695.1 of Melanostoma scalare. Lineage (NCBI taxonomy): Eukaryota > Metazoa > Arthropoda > Insecta > Diptera > Syrphidae > Melanostoma > Melanostoma scalare. The sequence continues at coordinate 223,875,282 of OX456985.1, read as the reverse complement.
AAAAGTTAGAGAAGAGAGGGAAAAGAAAAAAAAAACGAAAACGAGGACAAAGAGAGACAGATAATGAAACAAACAAAAAAAAGATAAACCAAAAAGGAGAAGAAAAAAACAAAGTCAAAGCGATGACAGAGCACATTAAAAGATGAATGAATCAAATGAACTGCCATACCCTTCACAAGGTATTCTGATGACTGTGTTGTTACTCGAGAGATGACCATGGCCGATAGACGGACATAGGCCAGTTAGTGGAACGTAAATAAATTGACATTTTTTCCATCTAGTTCGAGTCTTAAAGTTGAATTGACCGAGATAATCCATGTCAACTGAGTAAGGTTCACCACTTGGTCGCAGGATCTTGCGCTTGTAGTACATGAAACAGTGAATAGTGAACAGAAAGTATACTTAGCAATTGCTGTCTATCTGATTGAATGAACTAAAACCTGTACCTGGTTGAGCAGAGTATTTTTTGAGAGTTCTGAGTACAGGGTCGTTAGAGCAACCATCACACATTTTTTTAAGGAAAAAAAGTATGTTCCGTACAAATGACGCGAAGTTTAATTTTTTGATCGAGAGTTTCCAACGAAGTGAAGTATTGGAAGTAAACATGCTTCGATAGTTCTCAATTCTTCAGAAAGTTACCAGCATAATCTAAAACAACTGGTTAAACAGACAGTTAAGTTTGTACCAGTTAAGTTTGTACCAGTGTCGGAGAAGACAAATGAATCGTGGAGGGACTTACCCCACATTATATGTCTGAAATCGTCGCCCATCAATTGAACACTCAAATAGCAAAGAAAGCGTATTACTTTCAGATTTTGTATGAGAAGTGTGTCCAGAGAACAAGTCTCCAAAAGCTTTTGGGGGCTCAACTTGCCAAAAGAACGGAAACAGGAAGAAGTCCAGGGATTAGGTCCGCAAAAGCCCTGAACAAAATCTGCACATCAAATGTGGTCTCTTCATTCAGAGAAAAAAAATCGAAATTTCTATTGTCAAACTTATTTTAGGTCCTGAAACGGGTCACCAAAAGGCAAACACAAATTTATTCACAAAATGTTTACCTTTTACTCACAAAACAAGTCTGAGGAGGCTGATGGCGGGATGGGCACACATCACACAAAAGTGGTTGCCATGTCCATAGAATAAGTCTTCGAAAATGCTAAGCAAAGCCCACAAACTGAACGAGTTTGCAAAATTTAAAAGTGGAACCCGTACATAGGTTGTGGTTTCATTTTCCAAGGAAATGGGAACGAATCCCTAGAAGTCCAAAGCATTACTATCATATGGAGTGTCATCGCTTTTTCTGGAGAACGAGTACCTAAAATCTACCAATTTGAACTCCTTGCCTTGGGCACGCAATCCTGTGCTTGCCGCTCATAGAGCCAGCTCACACTGCCTATTAAAATAATTTGAAAAACCAACAGCCAGAGAGGGACAGCAAAATTTAAATTTTGTAAATATGTCCTAGAATCAATTTCCAAGACACCTTAAGTTAAAGGAAAACTTTCAAGTTGCCTGACAAGTAAGTCCTTGCAACCCATCTGTGTTTCATTAAAATGTCCTTGCACTTCTCTTCATCATCAAGCATAGCATCCCTTGGGTAGAAATAGCACAACCAAGGTTATTGGCATAACGATAAAATTTCAATTTGACCAAGCAAGAGAACTATTATTTGCTTAACTCAAACTACCCCACCCAAAGGAATACTTTATACAAAACCACCAAGAACGTTCCAAAGCGTTTATTAATTATAAAGGAAAAGAACAAAAAAAAAAGAAAGAAAAAAAACGAGGAATACCAACTAAGACTCCAAAATGTATTCTCGGCAATGGTCTATTTAATCAAGTTTATCATAGGCCATGACCGTGTACATCTCTCTTTCTATTTCCATCTTACTCTCTCCTTATCCAAACTTGACCGACCGAAGAGCTTATTAAACTGAAACTTTTAATTATATTAATCTGCTGACATTTCCATTCTTACGACCCAAATCTTATTTGGCCAGTTTTATGTTTCGCATTAACTCTCTTGACACACAACAACTGTTAAGCAAATAAAATGGCCCTTTTATGAGGGGATGGAGAGAGGACTTAGGGTGGGGCGACAAAGAATTGGACATTTTGACCATTAATTGGGCCGACTTCAGGAGTTTGTCCCTGTGATAACCTGTGAAGGGTTTGTGGATTTTGCGAGACTTCAATGGAGCTTTGTGTGTAAGAAGTAAGTACACAGCTCTTTAATGGGTTTTCGGTTTGTTTTATTGAATTACCCGAACGATGAAAAAAGAAAGATCCTTTCGAAATTAAACTCTTATAAAAAAAGGAAGTGGTTCGGCAAATAAAATTTTTAACGTTTACACTAACGAATGTCTTTATTTTACTTGCCATTGTAGGTACCTACTACAGTTCTGGATTAAAGACGTGTATTTAATTACACGTGTATTCTTAAGGCGTGTACACGTTTTCAAAAAAAAATTAATCACGTTTAGCCGTGTTGTTTGTAAATACACATGTACCTACGAGTAAATAAAAATACACGTGGAACTGAAAAAAACATCGGTTTTCTCAATAACTGACATTGTCATTTGATTCCACTTCAAACATCACTCGTAACTGAAATATTTCAAAAATTAGGAGAGATTATTACCTGCGAAGCGGAAACCTGGCTGCCGGAAGGCAGAGTGGTAGACGAATAAGCGGATTTCCTTTGAAAAAATGTGGAGCATGCAGTTGCAATGATATTTTAACAATACACATGTAAAATATCTTCAACTCTGGACAATGCAATAGCGAGAAATCAGGGGCCGTTCACGTTAACGAGTGAGTGGTTTCATCGAGTGAGTGTGAGTGAGTAACCATTTTGCGATAACAGCATACGTGATCTCACGTATCGTATAGCTATTTAAAATTGTACTAGTTGCATCAAAAATTCAGTGGTATATTTCAGCTTTCTATTAACTCACAGATGTCGCTGATGTCTCTTTAGACTAATTAAATTTTTTTATTTGCGAAATTCATTCCTTGTTTCAAAAAATTACAAATTGTAGTGAGAGTTTCAGAAAACAAAAACTCGAGTGGTGTTGGTAAAAGAAATTTTGTTAATTGCTACATAGACAGTTGTGATTGTCTTCCGATGAATGTGTACATGTGCAACGAAATTGATAGGTTTCAACATATGTACTTCTTTTTCGATATGATTGGCACTTTCTTGTTAAAAAAAATTACTTTGACTGCGATAAAGTAATCTGCCTTCGTAATAAATACATAAATACAAGAAAAATGTTCACAAAGTTTCTTATATTTTCATTTCAAGAATATTCAGTAAGCACTCCACTCGTCGAATAAAATTCCGTTCGACTACTGATGAGAGAATGCCAAATTATAGTACTAGATCACTCGATAACGTGAGCGGTGATACAAAATTCCGTCACGAGTTATTCGATAACGTGTGCCGTAATTTGGCCCCAGCTCGCCAACTATGTTTTTTTTTTTATTTCAAGGAGAAGTTCGAAGTTTTTTGTGCAAAATCTTAAGGTCGGTTTTAATAACACATATCGTTTTGAAGGTCCGGATTTAACGAGCACGAACAAAAAACAACTTTTTTTCAAAACTGTCCCCATCCCCAGGACTTTCAATGCATGCACAAAATTGTATGAACAAAACACATTTTGAAATTTTTTTCCAGAGTAATCTTTGCTCCAAACGGATACCTGGCTGTGGCCGAATAATGACCATGGCTTTCATCTCGTGCTCAAGGATCTGTATATTTTCCATGGGTTTTTCCAATGACAGATGTTTTGCAGTTAACTTCGGGCTCAATTCAGCACTTTTTCCATACAGTACAGCGGAAAAGTTAGTATGTACCTGTACCTATATCTAATTTACCTTTATACGTTTGAGGAGTTGAAAGAGGAAAACAACGAATACGACTTACGACCAAACATTGGAATCTAGTGCTTTTAATTATATATTGAAAACTGCGCTTAGGTTGTACAATATCCAATGTCAGTGGCAAGGAATAGTAAATCAACGTCATAAAAATATTTCTAGTCTAATACTAAGTACACGTCTAAGTACACAGATATTTTAGTTACACTTGTAGCACGTGTACGCGTGTACATGTGCATTAGGGAGCCCTAGCACCTACCTTAGTTTATAGGGCATGCTATATATTCCTTAAAATAAAGGTAACAGTGAAAAGTGAAACATAAAACTACGGTGATGGAGAAGTCCAAAAACGATAGTCCCACAATGACTGTCTGTCTGTATATGAACATACAGCCAAAATATCTTGATCGAATTTCTTAAAACGTGATATCTAAAGTTTTCCTGCCAACACATAGAGGGGGTTTGAGATCTTACTTACTTAGGTGGGCATTACAGTTCGGGGTGAACCTGGGCCTCAACCAACATCCTTCTGTAACGACTTCGATTTCGGGCGAGTTCTCTCCAGTTTTGCACTCTAAGTCGGTTGAGGTTTTCATCCACTTGATTGCGCCACCTAGGACGAGTTCTTTCCCTTCCGCGATTTCCCTGCAATGTGCTTTCGAAAACCCGTCGAGCCGGAGCGTTTGGGTCCATCCGCTCTACATGGCCCAACCATCGTAGCCTCGCGATGCGTACTCTTCTGGCTATGCCCATGTCGCGGTACAGCTCATACAGTTTGAGATCCAATGACCTTTAAAACTTTGAGTCGAAGCTCTCTTTGCGGCCTGAGCTTTCAATTAAAAAAAAGATATTAAATTAACACTCAATAGCGAAAAATTTTGAAAAAAGTCTATTTGGAAAAATTACTTTCGATTTTGTGTTTAAAATTTTGATTTTTAGAATTCGATCTTTAAAAAACTGTTTACTGAGACAATTCAACTTATATCACTCTACAAACTACAGGCCACATTGCGAAAAGACCTGACTGCCATTCTCTTTTCCACAAAAAAAAGGAAATAGTAGCTACGGATCTTGTTTCTATTCTGAGAACAAGAAAAGGCAAAGAATAAAGGCCCATGGTCTTGTGACGACTGAAGCAAGGAACTGGTAGCGCATTACCACACACGTGATCGAGTAATACGTGACTGAATTATGTGTTTTTGGCATCACTCTCGCGTTATCGAGCACTTTAGTACCAGAGTTTGACATTCTTGCATCAATATTTAAACGAATTGAAGTCGATAAATGAACAGCAGACTGATGTTGTGTAATATGGAGCGAATTTTGAAAGAAAAATAGTACTCAGTCACTCGATGACTAATGCGGTAATTTGATTCCTTTTCACCATAAAAAGAAAGGGATATAGACTTCCCATACGCTCCCACTCTCCATCAATAAAATGTGTTTCTTATATGAACCAAACCTCCACGCTGTGGTTCTGAGTTTCACATTATGCAATTTACTCAGCAGATGGTATGACCGGTGTTTTTTTTTGGGGGGAAAGCAATCCTATACACAGTAAGACCTTGAATGCATCACAAAAGCAACTTCGTCGGTAGAAAAAGAAGTAAAATCCTACAAGGGACTGGTTTTTGACGTATATTGAAATGAATATCCAATGAATTTGTGGGTTTTTTTTTTTGTTGCTTTTTTTAAGGTTGGTGCAATTGATAACTTTCATGTGTTTCGAACTGACACGAAGGGAGATCGAGCAAATAGTGAGACATCGTGTGTCTCGAACATTCTCGAATTCGGAATGTCCCTCCCCTTCAACCCGAACAATAAAATCTACTGTCGAAACTGGGTACCTGGCCATTGACACCTGCGTGAAAATGTACATAGACAGCTCCGTCTTCCGAAGAGGAAACTCTTTTCGTGCATTTTCTTTACAAAAAAAAGTATCTGTCTCTACAACTTCCAGTTGCGTTAGATATTTTTTCTTTTTCAAAGTTTATTACAAAAAAGCCATAAGTCAACTGCTTTCGATTCAATGTAACTCCGGGCTACGTTTTTCTTCAAAAGTTATGTTACTAGACTACACTGGTTGTAGTGTTTTCTGCTTTCGATCCTCTTAGCTCATTTTACTCTTTGATTCCTCGAAAAGAGTTCCTTTTTGTGCCTTGAGCTCTTTCTTTCTTTTTGTTGACTGTGTTAATTTTTTGTCGATTATTCCCGCTGTGAAAAAAAAGTCCACGAATTTTTGAAATTAAATTGAAATTACTGTTCCCGTTTCACTGAGATTCTTTTGGAAATTCTTCAATCTTCAATTACCGAGAGCTAAATAAATGCAACCAAAGTTGGCCTTGTATTGGCTCCATTTACAAAAACCAATCCTTTTTCAATTACAGTTGCCTTAAATCTAACTTCGCTACCAGCAAAAGCACACACCCAAAAACTCATATTCTGCCCTTTTCATCGCCTTCATTGAATTTGCAATAAAGTACCAATTCATAGTAGAACACACTTATTGCGCGGAGTGTTGTTGTTGCTTTTGCTCTTGCTCTTGTTGTTGCTGTGTAACTTCTTTAAAATAAATAAATGGATGAGGATGACGACGAAGTGGTGAAATCGGTTCCTCAATTTCCATTACACGTTTTGAAATTGTATACCAATAGCAATTTAAAGTTTTCAATTAACTTTTCTCTTCATTTTCCTTCTGTGAGGCACTTTGAGCTTGAAACGAAAGACGCCATGCCTTGCCCTGCCCTGCCATGCCATGCCATGCCATGATGATGACGATAATGATGATGATGTTGATGATGATGATGATTATGATGGAGCCCACCCTACGCGTATACTAATGTACTATACAACGCCATCTCATCAGAGTTTCGGTGTGTTTAAGAAAGTCGAACCGAATTTTGCTTTGACTCTAAGGCGACTGAACTTTGATTGAAGATGAAGCGAATTACGAAGTTAGTTTTTTCTTTTATTCTTTTCGATTTAGAGAATGGACTCTCTCCATCAAATTTGATAAAACAAATCAAAAGCAGATCGAACTTAATTGAAAATGAAGCCAAGCACCTTCCTGCTCCTATCCTTGGAGTTAATTCATGAAATGGACGTTTTTGTGGAAAAGTTTGAAGAATCTTAGAAATACAAGGTATTCCAATGAAGAAAGTTTGGTAAATAGTCCTCGATGAAGGACAATTGAATGCTTAGGTTTGAATGAACCTAAATGACAGGTGCGAATTGGATAAAAAAGGAAACCACAAAACAGGCAATTGATTGTTAAATTGTTATGAGGAAAGGTAAGTTTTCTAATGCTGACTTGTTTGACTTTCATTTAAACTCTCATTGCCAAACATTGACTCAGATCTGAAGTCACTGACTCGTACATTTGTAGTATCAGGTAAATCATCGAGTTGCAGAGTCATCTAATGGAACTGTGAGCTCGAAAGGCTTTCAACAAGGTCTAGAAAATAAACAAATAAATTAGGAGATCCTCAATAAGAGCAAGAAAGGTCAACATATAACAACTTCTACAAAAAAATTGACGATCTTTTGTCTAGAACTTCAATTAGTAGCTGAAGACTGTACTTATAGCCAGAGTAAGCAACAGTGACATCTTGAGGTAATCTCTGTCAACTTAGCTTTCTGACACTGAAAAAATCACTGATCATAGCTTCGTATGTGAGCTACTCTTCTTCAATAACATCACAGAAAGCAGAACGACAAAGCTTGAACAGACTTAATCAGGTAGGGAACATTCTATAGCAAGATTGTAAGTCTCCCGTCGCGGGGAAGGTATAAAGTCTTTCAACGTCTTTTTTAGTACTAAATTGTACTGATTTCGAAAGTCTATTCGAGAAAGCGCTTTTCATGGCAATGAATTTACTATCGGAGGACTAACCAAATCGTCGCGAAAGTCGATACCCGAGGAAAAATCGTTTTGTTTTTGTTGGGATTTGAACTTCGAACCTCCCACGAACCAGGCAGTCATGCTAACCATTACGCCACAACCCACAAGTCACATAACACATTGGCAGGTATATATGAAGAGGGTGTTCTACGAAAATAAGACAGGATAAAGGTCATCCCACTACCTTTGTGAGTTCTCAATCTTGGGGCACACCAGAAAAGCAGCAGTCGTGAAATTATTTTTGATGAACTGGGTTTTGCTTTGTGTCCTTCTTTAAATTTATCCAGAATTACACATTGTGCTAGAGAGACTCACACTTAAGGTTCACATTATATCCCTACTCTTTTCTTTATCCCAAAGATTCAACGAAGTCCTTATGAGAAGTTGCTGACTATCCTTCCAACATCAAAATAGGTATTCATTATTTTGAGAACAATGTCAAACAAACAAAAATTGGGTACTATGGCCATTCTTTGGTTTGGAAAGGTGATTGAGATATAAAATCCTCCTATCTCCATATCTCGAAGCTCCTGGAAAACCACAGCAAAATCACCTAAAATGTTAAGCAAACTCTCGATCTCCTCGAAAAAAAAAGAAGAAATGTTCTGATTGAGAATGGAGAACCAAACTCCGACTCGACGAGTCCTTGAAAACAGACTCGGGAAAACTGGAGGTAGCTATCCGAGCACCTCACCCCTTGTCGAGATACTTAAGTAGTGTCCAACTTTAAGGAAACGTCGTGAATATTTTGGTTAAATGATGAAATTATGTCTCACAGCGCTTGTTCTTGTCCTGATTTGTTTATATTTATGTGAATTCTAAGGACGATTTGTAATAAAACAAACACATTCAGACCCGTAATATGACCGAAAATTGTAAGAATTCAATGATTTTGCTTTTTATTTTCAAAGAAAAGTTTATATTTAAAACTATGGACTATGAAAATTCGTCAGCTTCAAAAATCTTAAACGGTTCGTAAAGTGTTTCAGCACAGATACCACCATTCACTCCATCAATTTAACTTACAACAACACAAATTTTGTCATAAATATGTGATACATGAGCCTGACCGCTATTGCAGCTCAACCATCAGTGGACACTGACTGGGCTAGGCTGTGGCAATCTTATTTTCATCTGCAAATGACCTGCATTCGATCATCAAATAAAATATACAAACACACACAAGTCAAACACAAATTGCAGTAACGAATTGAAAAATTAAATTTACAACACAAACAATGAACATTCAAATGGTTGAGTTAACAATCGTTTTAGGTCAATGGATTTACATGGCAAATGGACCAAGAGGCAAAACCACTTTCCAACATTCTACTACTGTCCACCGAAATATACATTTTCGGATGCGAAAAATAAAGAAGAGATAGAAACAGCACACGTACACATCTCTCAACGCTATATGTTTGCCACTGTGTGTTTCCATTTGTTTCTGTGTGCTTACGTGCCAAAAAGAGTATTCCCTCAGAAGATACCCTCGCCAACTCATACCGTTTAGGATTCCCTTCTTTCCCCAAACCACATTAACCAACCGAGTGTCACTGGTATTGTGCTGACAAATTCATAATCTTCCAATTTAGTCCTTGATCTGGATACAACTCAAAAATAGACCATGGCTGCTACGACTATGACTCTTTTATGGTTGTGAAGAAATTTGTGTGAGTATACCGACGAACAAATTTCAAAAGAAGAATTGCTGCTGCTGCTGCCTTTCCTGCTCTAAAACACACCTACACTCAAACAAACACACCCACAGTAGAAAATAAAAATAATACCCCAAATCGAATGGAAAACTATGGAAAATTAGCAAAGTCACGTAGGCTAAGGCTGTAGCTGTACCACCCCAGCCTTTTTGTATGATTTACGTTGCCTGGTGGCGGAAATTAGGAGCCGCATTGACAGAACTTGCGTAGTCCCAGAGCTATAGCCTCAATTATTCAGAATTCATTGCAGCGTGTGTATTTTCAATTGGTTTCAGCTGGCGAATTTGCAGGCGAGACGAGCAACGCTCAAGGTTTAATGAAATCCTCTGCTACTGATCGATTAGTTAAGTAGTGTGCTTTGCGTTTTGGTCTTCCGATGTTTTCGCGGAAAATTGTTTTACTTGGGATCAGTGCTAAAGTTGATGCTTCTAAAGACAACGTAGCTGATATCACAGTCGTGAATGATTTTTTCACTGTATGTGAAGGGTTTGTTGTCTGCCTGTTTTCTGTAAATTGTCCCGCTCTCTGTTTGCATCTTATTAATTTAACCTCCCTTTTGAAATTGCTTTTTGGGAAAGCAATTCCTCTGTCAGGTGACTTAAAATCAATTTGTATAAAAGTAAAGGTTTTTTTGTCAAATGTACTCCTGGTTTTTAGGCGGACTGCAAAGGTGGACGCATTCCTTTCGTAGGACCTCAAATTACGAATTTACAATCACTTTGGAAATCGAATTGGCAAGGACAACCTTAAAAATTATCATGAGCGCAAAAGATTCGGTAAAACTTTAATGAAAACCGACTACTCAAACACTACTCCACTGAAGAAGATGCAAATCGCCTTGTTTGTTCTACCTTTACCAACGGAAACCTTTCCCTTGGACAGAAGAAGAATGAAGGCGTCATTATCGCCATTGCTTCCAACGTCCCTATGCACCCAATCGCGAACGGTCACTAGTCACACATCCAAAGTTTTCTATAATTCATGAGGAAGCTATGACTTTGAAATGTTTAGTCAAGGACAAACAACGACACTGCAAGCATCCCAATCAGGAGTGAGATTCCTTGTGGTGAATAAAGAAAGCAATAAAGAGCCTGAGTAAGTGATCGGCTATCTCCCGAAGAGGTTTCTGAAGTTTTCAACGTAAAACAAAGGCTTTTAGATGCGGTTTCAACCATTGGCTCCACGGAGTTCATTTCATCAAAAATAGTAATAAGCCCACCCTTAAAAATTAAGGCGGTCTTATTTACTCCTCCTGTCTGGCATGACGAAGACCATTCTAAGAACATCCCCATCACGAAAGGCCGGAGAAAACCCACGACAAAGGTGAGTTCAAGTTCGAAATAGTCCATCAGGCAACGAACAACAAACAAAGTGAAAACTAAAGGTAGACAAACGCTGAAGAAAAATGTTCATTTTGTGGCTTCCCATTCCTTAGAACCAGAAAAACTTTCAGTAATCTTCACCGCGTTGCTCGTGGCGTGACGATTAAAATGTTATATGGGAGTTCGAGTCCCGTGCCCCGTATTACGAATTATTAGACAAAAATACAAGGCCCAAAACAACGATAGCAATAACCGATTATGAATTACGAGAATGGATCCATGAAATTGAATTGAAAATTGAAAAATTGTGCAATTGAAGGACTTGCCAATTCCTCGAAAGGCGATACCCGCGGAAGAACATTTTTTGCTTTCTGTTGGGATTCGAACTTCGAACCTCCCACGTAGCAGATAGACATGCTAACCGTCAGGCAACGGGCACCACAACGTGACGAAAACGAGAGATTTTGCAAGTATCGCTAATTGTAACAAATGGCCAGAAACATAAAATTGTTTTCCCACTTGTATCGCTTTTTGAGAGCATTCGGACTTCGAGCGTTGTTACACTCTGCCATGAAAAGCGTATTCTCACTCAGCCGTTCAGAATCAGCATGAAATTGTAGGTTTCTGGGCCTCCAAGCTCTAAAAGACTTGTATGCCAACCTATTTATTAATTTATTTATTCAATCTCTTCCATTGCGGTACCCTCGGCGTGATGGTTAGCATGTCTGCCTGTTAACTCAGAGGTTCGTGATTCGGATCCCAACAGAGGCAAAAATGTTTTTCCTCGGGTATCGCTTTTCGCGAGGAATTGGGTAGTCCTCCGTTAGTAAATTCATTGCCATGAAAAGCTCTTTCTCGATTAGCTGATCAGAATATGCAGAAAATTGTAGGTCCCCTCCATTCCCTCACAAGGCATGATTTTGAAAAATGCGCTAGGCCCTGGGCCTCTAAGCTCTAAAAGTAAATAATAAGTATAATAAATAAATGGGGTATGCCACCCCATTTATTTATTTATTTATTCATTCAATCTCCTCCACTTATGCCAAAACTGAACAACCCTAAAGTTTAAAAAAAATCTGTGATAGTATATAAGGATTTAAATCACTGAAAGCGAAACTTTGAGTAGTCAATGTAGTCGAAGAAAATGTTAAGGCCTAGATAAACGACTTCTGTTCTATGGCAAACCAAAGACTACCACAAAGAGAGGCTTGTCTTTCATAAACTAATAGTTCGACACACGGAAGTAACCACAAGACTAGGTAGCCTACGTAAAATTAAAACGGAAGTCTAGCACAGCTAGTTCTCTAGTCAAAAAATGCGTGAACCTTGGTGCGACACATTTTCATAAAAAAGACCACGATATTTGTAAAAGAATTGAAATCACGAAATTCTTAGGAGTACCAATCCAATTTTTTAACAAAAAAGCGCGAGAATTATTTCAAAACTCGAGACTGTTGATGAAATTTTGAGTGCATTACGCAAACTGTCTTTGAGAGAGATTTGCATCAACAACCTTCTGCAAAATTCAGCTTGTACACAACTCTTTGTGTCTCACGTTTTACTTTGCCTCACATACCCGGTTTTCAAATAAAGGAAAAAAAACAAAATTTGTTGAGTTAAACTTAACGCACCTTGATGATGGGTGAAGGTTTGAAGAAGAAAGTTTCATAAAACTCCACCTTTCGAATTCACTTTGTTTGATTGACACCAGCGAGCTAGATCCAACCCCATTTCGTTTCTCATTAACAGCTTTCTGATGTGACTCCTACCAAGAAAAGTGTCTTATTCAATTTCCTTGTTTTTTTTTTATCACAGATTCTTTTTTTTTTCATATGAAATCGCCGAAGCGTGTTTTAAAATTGTTCAGCTTTTCAATTTCGATGAAGGCAAGCAACGTCTTAGAAGTTCTTTTTTGTCTTTGAATTTCTTCTTCCCTCTTGTTTGCTTTTAAGAGGTTTTTTTCCTTTTGTTCCTTTGTTTTCGGTGTCTGCTTTCAATGTTCCTTTTGTTTTCTTTTCAAAGAGGTGAAAAGTGAAATATGTGTTCTTTGTCACTCTCTTCTTATATATGTATTTTGCAATTAGAAGCGAATCAATGAGCTTGAGGCGCCTACTTGACCTCATAAACTTATCAAAGAGACCTTATTATTGAGACAAGAGAAGAGGTTGGTAATAGGTAAGTTATTTTCAAAACGCACATTCATTACGTGAAGGATAAAGGAGCCTGTCTAAGTTCGTTAGTATTATAGACATTTTGAAATATAATAATGAAAAAAAGAAGAAAACACATGCAAAGAAACAATTCACCATTGTTTCAAGGACCATCTGTATTCTTACATTCAATAGTCTTATGTGGAATGTATGATGAACGGCCAGCGGTAGGCGAAATAGGTGGTGGGTGGGAACAGCTGTCTTTGTTGGCATATCACTTCGATATCTTCTTTGCTTACTTTTTTGCTTCAATGATCCTGATTCGAATACACATAATCAGGAACTAAATATTAATTAAAACAGATTCATTTTGGCTCCTCTTTTTATATTTGTTTCTTGGGAGAGTCAAGCCTCATGATGCCTTTGTACTCGTATTCCATCCTCAAAGCCTTTTTTATTGAAAATCTCCTCCAAAGAAATTACCAGTGGTGCTGAGAGCAGCAAGCACGCATCATTCAACTCATGTACTTAATGATAACAGAATAATCCGAAATTTTCACAATTCACCCAACCGGTATGACATCCGTCCTCGTTTACACCCTCAAAGGGAAAGGGAAGGGATAAATAAAACCATGGAGTAGTGCTCTCACGCACTAGTTCACGTTTCTAGGTCAGAAAGGAGAAAAACAGAGAATTGAAAGCAGAAAAGCCTGCACGAGTGTATAGCCACTTATGGCAGGTTGAATTTTTAACATTCGGATTGGTAGTTTCTTGGGCCTCGAGGCACGGTCCCGAAAAATTTAGAGTAGTGAGTGTTTTTGTATTCAGAATTCAACATATCTGTGCTCCAGCATATGCCTCTTGATAAACGTCTTTATCTAAAAACAGAATTTGGAAGCAGCAGCAATTTCGAACGTCTGGACTTTTGTTCAAGGTTTTTAATACGCAGCTATTGATTCAGTTTTCTTGACTAAGGACTTTATTCCTCTTGATTCAGTTTTCTTGACTAAGGACTTTATTCCTCGATTGCATTGTAAGCCCAAAGGAATGTTGCGCCTAGAGTGAAATCTAAGAATACAAAGTCCTGGACTACCATGTTTTTCCTTGTTCATGACAACAGCATACATTTCGTCTTACGCAGACCACGACGAGTCAATAAACAAAACCTGGCTGCTTCTGTGTATATCGTTGCAATCGCACCTGTGACATTCTGGAACCTTGTAACACAATGCTACGAGTCTACAAGTCAAGAGCCACCTGTTGGAATATGTACAGTACACTTGTAGAAGATCAAGCAAACTTGTAGCTTTGTTGTACAGAAATTTCTTACACTTGTCATAATTCACTTGTGTTACAGGCCGCTTAAGCAGTGTAGCACTTGATAGTGGCACATCCCTCGGAAAAATTAGTCGTTTAGTGTTCCAGTCCTAGTTTTACACAGTTCATTGAGTATGATGTTGAAAATACAACAATAAATTGCCTCGTCAAATGCTTTATCAACCTAAAAGGCCTCGGTGAGTATTTGATTGTTTTTATGGATAAATACGAAACTAGTCGCCGTCGCGTCGTGGCACCACAGAGCGCGAAGCCCTGTGGCCTAGTGCATTTCTCAACCATTACTGGTGTGGAATGGAGAAGACTTACACTTTTTGTCAAATCCGAACGGCTATACGAGAAAACACTTTTCATTGCAATGAAATTATTTTGGAATCGTAATCAGAAAGTCGGAATTCCAAACACTTCTTCAGGCAACTGGATCCGTTTATCGGCAACAAGAATTTGCAAACGTTGCCTATTCATTGTGAAATATCAAAACGTACTGACCGCAAATTTAAATCTAGTTTTCAAATTCATAATCACAATCACGAACTGTGCATGCTAATTTAGAAAACTCAACTTCTAAAAAACACTCTTTTTCCTAAATCAAAGGAGTTATTTATGGGCCGAATTCAGCCCTGAATTATTATGAGAAGTCTAAAACCGAACTATTTTTATTTTTCGCTCCCGGTGGTGTCTGTCAATGAGCCTTTTGCTAATTCATTTGGAAACCAGCACATGAAAAAACACAATATCCTAAAGTCAAAGGCTTCTCCATCTACAATCTTTGATTTTTGGTGAGGTCTTAAGTCTGACAGTGTCGTTGCGTGCCCCTCACTTTTCCAAAAATGAGGGTGGAGCAACTCTAATGGTCGATGGATTACATTATCGAACGATGCGATGGTGCATGACATTGGATTTTGATGTGAATGACGTTTATCTTCAACAAGACAGCGTGGCGGAAGTGCACTTTGAAAGTTTCCTGACATTGTGTTTTCTCGAAGAGTTGATCACAATCACAATTGACCAGCGAGATCTTATGATTTAAGACCTTTTAACTTTTTTCCTTAGAGCTACGCGATTTGAGACACACGTAATAATAATTCATGTAAAGTTCCTGCTCTCAACGAATTCGTCGACATTGAAGCAAAAATTATGATTGGAAGCCCTTTACGAACTACTTAAACCTTTGCGGCTCCATTGGACACAAAGAAAAGAAATGGATACATGTACCAAAATATTTTGTTAAATTTGCTTTGCCAAGACCCTTGTAGAAGACGCATATGCCAGAGTGCGAGCCCCAGGGCCGAGCGCATTTCTCACGGCAATGCCTTGTGAGGGAATGGATGGGACGGGACCTACAATTTTCTGACGGTTCCCAACGGCTAGTCGAGAACGAGATATGCCTTTTCATGGCAATGAATTTTCGATCGGAGGAGTTGCCAATCTCGCGAATGACAATACCTGTGAAAAAAACATTTTTGTTTTCTGTTGGGATTCAAACCACGAGCCTCCCGCGTAACAGGCAGGCATGAGAAAGTTGTCCATCAAATGTTATTTTTTATCACATAACATTAAAGCAAAAACTAACCTAAATAGGAATCGTTTGGCTTGACGTTGTCAGGAAAATAAATACTTGTCTTAAAATATAGTGAAAAATGGCTCGACCAAGCGCCTTTAAAGTAAGTACAGCCGTACTTGTACTTGACTTGCTTTCCTCTGAGCATGTATGAACCTCAATTGCACAATGTACGTTCCTACAAATACAAAAGCAAATAGCAAAGCCCCCCCACAATTCCATGAATCTTGGCGTTTTCTACGCTTAGTCAATTTGTTTATAGGATTTGGTTGCCCGATTCAGCGAAATTCTTCACACTTCATAATGTTGTCGGAAAATCCTGCTGAATGTGTGTTTACTCGGAAACAAAAAATCTGGATTATGGCTATAAACAGGAATATATACGCTCAACCGCAGAACATCACCCAGCCTCCTTGTGCACTGAGGCTATATCTTTGCTTTCATATCTAGTGATATTAATCCTCCGATGGCCAAATGGGACTTGGTCTATATATACCTACATAGTATATATACATTCACATTATTTGAATACCCGAGTATCTATGTGACTTATGCAACAGCAGTGCGAGGCTTACCAACATTCTGGTACCATTTTTATTTTAGTTGATATCCTTTATTCACTATAATCATGCAATATATACGGAAAAAACCCAACTACTTGCGTCTCCGACGACCCGAACCGACCCCAAGTCTGATGTTTATGTGTACCCTTTGGAGCGTCTTCCTCTTTCATTTTACATGCCGGCCTTAGCCCATTTTTCTGCTTTTTTTTTTTTTGTTTTGTTTTTTTGTGTGATTTACTTTTCTGTGCCTGTCATTGGGAAATCCCTTTGCATACGAAACAAAGGATTTTCCATTTCTCTGTGATGTGGTTTTATGAGTGGATATTCTTTTTAACGAAAAAACAAAAAAATATAAGTCGAAATAAAAACAACACTTATATACAGATGAAACGTAAAGTAAGTAAGGAACAAAAAAAATGGAATGGTTTTGCATTTTCAGATAGCTCTTAGCAAAGACTGAATATGTTTTGAGTGCGCGGGTGGAGGGGCAAACAAAAAGAAAAGAAGGAACTGCAAAGTCCTTGTGCATCTACAGTTGGAACATTGTGTTCGAATTTCCATGTTAATTTCTGCTTTCGTATTCGAGATTCATTACTGCTTGATGTCGAACATGCCTCCGAGTTTTACTTTAGTGAGTATTCTTGTTTTGAGGAGAGCATACTTAGCAAGCAACAAAAAAAAAAAGAAAATGGAGTAACTTTCCCTCAGTACTTTTTTCAATGGGAAATTGTTTTGGCTTTAGGGCAAAAGTAATCGTTGATTCAAAAAAAAAGTAAATGCTTTTTGAAAGGTATAAGCTGAACAGAATAAGTAAGATGTTCGCTGCTTTTTAGAACATAGACTGAAATCCACACGTTTAGCTCAAATGATCGGGTTTGAAATGGAAACCGAGCTAAGACGAACAGCTAAAAACTAAATGTAAAATCAATATGCAAATTGTTGCCTTAACAAAATTAAATTATTTTATTTATTTTTTTATTTCGATTTAAAATTGTGTCACTTTCAAAGGATAAATTTTATGATCACATTTGTCACATTCCTCCGAATGGGGCTTAATTTAACGTCTTCAAATGTTTGGTTTCGATTTGCATGGAGAGCATGAAACGAGAGTCAAGTTAAAATAAAATATTTGACTAATCAAATCTCAAAACTATTATTTCAGTACTAGATGAAAAATAGAAAATAAATAAAATGTGTAAATAGGGCGGCACAGCAAAGCTGTGAAAGAACAGTGGATTAACGCATTTCAAGGACCTACAATTTTGTGCCGATTCCGAACAGCTAAGTGAGAAAGAGCTTTTCATGGCAGTGTTTTATTCTCGGAGGATTTGGCAATTCCTCGTGAAAGGCATTACATGCATACGTGCGAAAGGTAATACCCGTACAAAAGAAATTTTATGCTTCTGATCGGTCATCGGTCTGGAACCTCGAACGTCCCACGCAACAATCAGGCATGATACCCATTACGCCATAAGCACCTCAGATCGAAAGCAGTGCTTGTTTATTTAATATTGACTTGTAAACGAAATAGTTGTGAAATTGAATTGTAGTCGCCTTCCAGGTCAAATGAGGTGGTGAAAAGAAAAGCAATTTTGTGCTCCAAAATTGTAACAGGCAAGCAATTTGTTCAGTAAAAGTCAGCAACAAGCCTAAAGTGAGATCACTTTGTTAACTTTGTTAACAAACCAAACATAATACAACTTGGATCACTGAGTTACGTCAATATCCTTTAAATTATATAATAATAATAATATAATTTAATTTTCTTTAACTTTATTTTCATACACAAAAGTTCCATTAATTTTTCAAAAAGAGAATATTTTAAATCAACCAGAAACGCAACAGCAACAAAATCATAGCCAAAAAATGTTTAATCATGTTTTTTCCTTCATTGGTTTAACTTTTTTTTCAGTGTGGATTCAAAGTAAAATTTCGTTCTAAGAAAAGCAGCTGTTAGACAATATTTTATGTATGCTCCTGTTGCAGTATATTTCACATAGTCTCCGTCTCCACACAAACGGACCAACGATCAATTGGAATTTTTTCTTTTGAAACGTTCAAAGGCTTCTTCATAAGCTTTAGACAGTGTCCACTGTCCATGCTCCTTCATCTCATAGGCGCTAAGAATTCATGAGGTTTTGTGGTTACGAAGCCAGATTTTTCAAGGTCTATTAAGGTTTATTTTGCACTTCCCATCATTTTTTGAGCTTATTCTCAGAACCTATGAATCTTATAGTTGGTTTAACAATCACTTTAGCAGGAATTCTATTCTACTATTTGTGTTTGTTTTTCCATTTGATGAACAAATAAACAGAAAATGTATGGCATGGTATCATTTTGTTTTGTAAAAGATCTTCTTAAGTAAGTTGCACTGAGAATTTTAATTTAATGACAAATATAGGGAATGCTTATCGTAAATAAATGATAGGGATCTTAAAAGAAGGTAGTCTTATTTTGCCAGAGAATCTTTTATTTCTTAAGAGTATTATTTTTGCAAGCAAAACATTTTTGTGTGTTATGTACATTGTCTGATATCAGCCTAGACTATTAGTAGTGATGAAGTAGGCCACTGCTGACACGTTATTCTGTGGAACTACTTTTGTAACTCACACTCACATCATTTCAAAAATGTTGGCAATGCATGTACTTGTACATCCACTGAAAGAATCCAACTCAAACTGAAGATATTTGAATTTCTTGAAACAAAGTTGTAGTTTTAAGGGTTTAATTTATAAAATACTCCAGTTAGCGGCATGCGAAACCCTACAAATGTGGTGTGGGCTGATACGAGATTTGGGCGCCTTGAAACAACCGCGGTCTGATAGACCATCTGATAGATTCATCATCATCAGTTGTTTTTAATGAGTGTATAATATAACTAAATAAATGGAACGGATCTTCATTTTAAGTTAGGATCCCAGCCCCCGCATTTTCCAAGTGCGATTCATTTGCAATTCAAATTTATTTCATGTTATTTTAAAAGAGGACCCCAACACCACACGTTCGTGTGTTATGATGAAGTTTACTGTACCATAGTTGAGATATGTTTGATTTGTATAAATTTTACACATGTTTTACTTGTCTTTTGTGGAATTGGAGTTATTTGGTGCGTTTTTGTCGCATCGTATTTCAACAATTATATAATAAGCACGCATGAATTTAACGCTGTGCTCTTTAAACTTCTCAGGAACAATTGTGGTCATAAATTTACCATAGTGAATGCTGTGTGGAGCACGAACTTTCTATTGTTGGTTTACGTCTCTGCTCATTCATAATCGACGTCTTCAGCCATTAGTCAAAGACCAATTTTTTTGTATCAATATTTTCCCCTATTTTGAGTGTCATGTACATTTGCAAGATGCTTTCACTTTCGATTTCTTATTCCATGGAAATCGCAGAAGGCGAACACTTTGTCTTAGCACAATCAAGTGGAAGAAGACCACAATCGACTTAGAGTACAAAACTGGAGAGAGTCCTTATCGAAAGATGTTATTTGAGGAGTAGATTCACCGCGAACTGTAATGCCCACCTAAGTAAGTAAGTTTTACTTTAGTCACACTAACTTGCTGAGATCATTTGCGATCCTTGGTATGAAAATAAAATTAAATAAATAGAGTGGTAGAACAGAGCGAGAAAGCCCTGGAACCTGGAGCCTAGCGCATTTCTCGCAACCATACTTTGGGTGGGAATAGAAAGGACGTACAATTTCCTGCCGATTTCGAACGATTAATCGAGAAAGTGCATTTCATTTTTTTTTTAATCAGCACACACATCAAGAGGATATGAATACCCTTAAAATGTTAAACCCAGTCCGAGCATTTAGGAAAATGAGAGAGGATTTAATAGAAGACACGGATGCACATTGCTTTTGAACTTTTGTGAGAAATTTGGGAGAAAAACAGAATCAGGTAAAGAATTCCACATTCGGGTGGTGCGACTAAAATATGAATTTCTTTACTTTATTCTTTATTCTACGTCCGAAATTGGGCTCGAGGTAAAACTGATGAGCGATAAAAGAGACTGGAACAGGTAAAGTTTTGACAATGTTTAAGAGAATCAATCAATGAGTATCCCCTATCAATCTCAACGCTATGTTTTGTACCCTTTCAAGTAAGCGCAAAGATGTTTGAAGAGCACCTGATCAGATATAGGAATTGTACTCTAGTTTTGGGCAGATGTATGCTTTATGAATTGTAGCCAGATCAAAAGAGGTGAAGAATTTCCTAAATTTCTTGTGTTCAATGGCAAAGTGCATTCCTGTAACTCTTATTAGATTACTAATATTATTGTAAATAACTCTTTTTTGGCACTTTGTGCCTTATAATGAGTATGAGTACAGGTACATGGTACACCCACTAAATGAATCTAGTACATGACGTTATTTAAAAATACTTATATGCAAAATGAATGTGTGACAAAATATGCACGTAATAAATAAACATAAAAGAATTATAAAAGTTTGTGCCTCGTAAAACCCTACAAATGTTGTTCATTTTCCTTCTTTTCTTCCAGCTTTCATTCGTTGCCACCTTTGTGTTTACGAGAGTATACTAAATTTTATTTCAAAATACTAACGCTTATTACTGCCTCAAATACACTGCACCGCTACAGACATAATTTTGTACTCTAACTTTAGTTCAACTTTAGCCAGTTCAACTTTAGCCAACGCGTATTCTTCGTTTATGCTGACACTCATCGTCAAAATCTAATAATGGAAGCTTCAACTTACAACTAGAAAGCAGTTTAATATTTTGATAGATCAAAAGCCTGCTGTCCCCCCGAAGTTGGTGACACAACTAAAAGAACCATAGTTTCATTCCCTATCGTCACGACACTTAAACTTATCCACATTATTAGGCAATTGATTAGGTCGTAAGAAACAGGGCAATAAAGAACTAAAACGTTCAAAGGTTTTTATTGCATTTCGTCCAACCAAGTTAGCCCGCACTTTGTTGGAATGTTTATGGAGTCCTCAACGTACATAGGAAACACATTTACTCGTATTTAATGTTGAACCTCCACAACTTTTGTTTGTACTCATACTCACTACCTCCAACTGGAAAAGAAAATAAAAATGTTTCATATACCAACTTCTTCTCGAGGAACACTTTCTTGATGTTTTGGGAAGAAAATTTAATTGGAAAAACTTATTGATAGTCCTGTCAACTAGTAGTGCGATGTTTGAAGTTCTGGTGTCAATATTCAAAGCATCTTATTTTATTGTTCTTTTGGTGGGCGAAACATGAATTTGACGTTGTTCAACAACATTTTTCATGACATTCATAGAGCACTTCAAGTACTTTTTGAACACGATTTGACTAGACTTATTACCAATCAAAAAATTAATAAAAATGATTGATTCAGCAGTCTGCTCCTTTTCTAAACGTCAAACGCACACACACAAAACGATTACACAACAAAAATTTCGTGTAAATTGTTTTTAAAGGCCAATTGTAAAGCTGACAATAAAAATCAATTTACAAATTGCCTCCATGGAAACAAATCTCGATTTAATCTTATTTGATTGCTTGTTGCCTAGCAGCAGATTAGGTTAAATGCCTCGTGGGTCTAGAGAAGTTCTTTAAGTCGATATGAATGCCAATTGTCAGGCAATAAATTAACTAGTCATTGTTTGTACAAATTGAAGTCACTTGTCTAATAGGATTTGTTAAATCGTTCGTACACCTATACCAATAGCAACCACTACTATTATTAGCTCTGCAACAAATGAATTCAATTGACAATCCTTAAACTGCTCTCTATGAACTGATGAATATAACTTCAAACGTTTTTTTTATTACTCAGTCAGGATGCCAGTGGACAAATGAGAATAGTCAAGTGGAAAAAGTACAAATATCAACGTAAGATCAAATAATTTCAAAATGTATCCTCTCTAGACAACTCCTTTGTCATCAGCTTAAAATGCACATGAAAAACATTTAAGGCTGAAGCTCTTGTCTTGACTACGAAGTCTGTCAAGTCAATTTATGTGCCTGTGCCTTTATTGTGTTAAGTGGCATGACTTGTATTGGAGATCCTTCAATCGCATGTTTTCAAAGGGACAATAAAAAGTAAACATGGCATAACAACATCCTCTGTAGTATAGGAAGGCTTTACTGAATTGTTTTCATAAACTGGAGGTACAATATTCTTGAACATGACAGCCACCCGTCAAAGTCAGAATGTCACGTACATATCTATTCACATTTTGTGCCTATCCATGCTCAAAAAATTAAAATATCCAACATTCTCTGTAGTAGGGTAGCACACGTCTTATACAAATTAGCTGCCTTCCGTCACTGGTGCTTCGTCATTCTCCTTCCTGGTTTTTATTATTTTTCCTTCTTACTTTTTTTTTGAAACACGGATACACAGTTATACATACATATATAAGAGGAAACTAATATGCAAAGAACAGCAAGATATGCTCCCCATTATAATATGAACTCAGCACCATTTAGAGGGATAACCTCATTAGAGGCGAGTTCAACTTAATTTACTCGATCAATGTTTCAAGAGCAGAAAAACAGGGAATCCTTCAACGACATTTCTCTAGTTTATATAGAGGTATGTACATTGTAGAGGGTTAAATATCATCATACCAGTTACCAGATCCACTCTCAATCCAGCACATTTATTTCAATCATCCAAACATCTCTGCAGTGAACCTGAAAACGTGCCCTTTTTGCTGCTTTTATAAGAGAGTAAGGTATGCGAGCGATAGCACCAACATCCATAAATATATGAATATATGTGTGTTGTGTATCCTGTTGGGTTTCACATTTGTAATTAGTAACTGAAACTCAACTTGGTAGAAATAATTTAATTCTTCAAGTTGAAATCATCAAAATGGCAATGAACGCTTTCATGAGGGTGGCTAGGTTATATAAGCGAGTATTTTGTAGTGTGTGTATATATGCATAGAAGGAAGTCAGTTGCCAAACCAAAAAGGTGAATGGTAACATAGGTGCGATAATATAACAAAAAGAAACAGAAAAAGGTAAAATCATGTTGCCTGGCACATGGAAAGTTGTTTCGTATTATGTGGAAAATGAAAAACCATTCCAGAAGCCCCAAGAACCTGTTTCACAATGAAGCTAGCTTCATTGGTATAAATTACTGAGAAAGTAGTGGGTGTTTTATAGAGCACCAACGACGACGACGACAGGAGAAAGAGAAGGTTTGGGTTGGTGATGGTGATAGTAGGCCTTGCCTGGAATTATTATGTCCTGGCGTGAAGCAGGTGGATTTATTATTCCTGTGTAATGACATTATTACGCAAATAAACACACGCTGGCTGGCTTCGTTTTCAAGAAAGCCCCACAATTTTCTATTCTCCGTGAACTGAATTCAGCCTCTCTTTTTTTTAGTCATTTTAATGCCAGACGATGTGTGCCGCCATATTTTTATGGGAAGTTGGGTGTTGCGCTTGTTCGCTTTCATGTTATCATGACGTATGTGTACGTATATATATGTGTTCTTGTTTTTTTGGAAAAAAAAATCAGTTTTCAAGACCTTGCTTCATGTTGAGATTTTCATTTTTCAAAAAGAACAGTGTGTCGTACAAGTTGTTTTAATCAGACAAGAAGGTTAATCGTGTCACTCTATGGGTAATTTCGCGTAGGATTTGTGGTTTAATAGCGAGAGCGACATACTCGATTGTGTCTTGGGTTATTTTCATATTCACATTCATTTGGCTTCATATTCGCGAAGTATAGAAAAGAGGCATTTCAAAATTTCGTCCCTCTCAAAAGTACGCTGTTAAGATTTCGTGCTTGTGGTTTCAATGACACAATTGCTGTTCTCAAAAAAACTTGAAGCAAATGTGACTTAAAGTGTCACGAAAGACTACAATAACACGTAAAGCCATTCTCGTTTTCCCATTAAAATTCCACACTGAAATGGTTTCTACCGCAACTTTGGTGGTGACATTGGTGTGTGGCTGATATGTGTTTACTTTCTGTGCAAAATGAGAACGAATTTTGAAAATTGTTAAGGTAGTTGTGCATTTAAGAAAACCATTGAATTAAATTAGAAGCTGGGAAATTGTGTGATATTTTTCTGAAATACAAATTTAAACACACGTCTACAGTATGCCTCTAGTTTAAACAACAAAATCTCTAACATTCAGGTGCAGATGAAAAAAAAGTGAGTAGGTATGGGTCAAGAAATACTTCAATACCTTTTGGCAAATGGTAATTTTCCTAACCGTAGAACATATCTCTAGAGAGAGAAAATGAATGAAAGGTACTCTAGTTGGTGTACCTGAGGGAAGCATACTCAGCACTTAACTGTTCACAATATCCTTTGGTTTTTTGTTTGAAGATTTACTAATAAGGAGCTAAAATAAGAAATAAATTCCTTGAAAAGAAAATGACACCATATGAGTTCCAAAAATAATACGTACCTATGTTGCATGTCTAGTCTAGTTGTTGTGATCAAAAAATGAGAGCTGCCCACCACGCTTATGATACACACACAAATATTTGACCTGACCTATATTGGGCTCTCGTATGAGAGGAGGTAAATAATTTAGGGTTGCACAAGCCACAAATTCTATAAATTGGATCTTCAAATAAAGAAAACTGCACTTTCTCAATCAAGTCAGTTGAAAGAAGTCGACGAAAGTAAATATGTAGTTCATTCAAGACCTGTGCAAAATATTAAATTGTAAGGAGATAAAGTAGGGTATGTCGTAGTTGATGTGCAGTTGCCCATACTGCTGCTTCTTTTCTATAATCAACGCGTTCATCAAAAGGCTTTAAATTCATTTTCATCATCACAAGGCACAATGACAAGGAAAATCGAAGAAGAATCAGTAGAAGAAACGCCGCCGCCGCGCCGGTGTTAAGCCTATGCGTGTGTGAATCGCAATGAAGAGGAAAGACAGAGTTTGGTAAAGAATTCTACATACGCACTGTGTGAATAAAATAAAAAATAGTCATACTTGACTATACAGCTGAAGATAGGTTGAAAACGAAGTGATTAATGAAATTGTTTTCAGTGTAGCAATGCAACAGGCTATTTGACGATACCACTGATGGTGGAAAAACTCGATAAAAGGAAGTGAAACTGACATTTGACGAGGTTCAAAAGAATCAATCCATTAAACAATTAAACTTCTCGAGTTAGCCCAAAGATGTTTGAAGAATATTTCACCAAACATGGGATATATACTCTAGTTTCCGACGGATGTAGGCGTTATCAATTTTATTTAGAGCAGCATTGTCTGTACCGTTAACTTGAAGTAGAATGACAATGAGTTCTTAAAAGCACCTATAAATGACATGGTAAAACTGGCCCCAAGAAATAGTTCCGACGAAGTATTGTGTGCCCTTTTCACAATGAACGAGATACTCTGAACTGCACAGATACATAAGTCTAATAAATGTAACGAAATCCTATGTCAATTCTGTATGAAGCCTAAATCCTTTGCAAACATCCTGATTTTCCAGTATCACTGCGATTTCAGAATTCGTAAATCAAACATTGACTAAGCGGCAGCCAATTTTACTACACAAAATTCCATTTCGATTCATTAAACTTTTTTATTGATTTTAAAGTCGTCATTGGCAGAGCTAATAGTGTCGAGCTATACAAATCTCTATATTCCATTGAAACTCCGTCCAACTACGCAAAATATTCATATCTATGGAGAAATCTCGCTACAACGGCACCTAAAGTGCTCAGATGCTTAGAGAGGTTAAAGACAAAGAAGCTAACTAGCATGAAACTCCTTCAACATCACTCCTGAAGTAACAATGCACCACTCGCGAGCTAACACCTGTCTGCAATTTTTAATAGACCGTTTTCCGTCTTGCTACTGACATTATCGTAAGAACAAACCATTTTATCACTGAAACATTGAAGGTGCTGAAGTAAATGAATCAGGATATTTATAAAAACAAGACAAAGAACACATCATGTATGTTGTCGTTGAAGAAGAAACCCAAGCATAGACGACTTTAGATCTAAAGATTTAACTTTAAAGTAGTCAAAGACAAGGAGTAGTAAGCAATAAACAGAGCGGGAAGCCTCGGGGCGGGGTCAAGTGCATTTCTTACAACCATGCCTTGTCTGGAGATGGAGTTGATCTACACTTTTCTGCCGGTTCCGAACGGCTGATCGACAAAGCGCTTTTCAAGGCAATGAAAGTAGTAATAAGTAGTAAGCAAGTAATAAAGAAGTAAGCAAAGTCTAAAAGAAAACAACGAAACTCCTTACACTAGATTAGGTTAAAATGGCTATCAGGAAAACAACTGACACACTTAGACCAGTAATAGGTCCATTAGATTACTAGCTGACAGCTACTAACTGTCATAATGGTCGATTTATCCAGGCAATCACTTAAAATGTAAGTCCTAATTATGAATATCGAATCGAAAGCCTGTCTTAGGTCGAACGTTTCAGCGAGCTTCATCAGCCTCAATGTTGTCAATAGCGAACTTCCACAGTCGCTAGAAATAATACGAAACACTACGAAGCGGACTTAATCTGAACAAATCGCAAATAAAAATATAAAATTATCGAATTTAAGTTCGATTTGCTATTCACAATTAAAGCCATTATATCCTTTTTTTTTTTAGAAAAAATCAGCAGGTTGGCGCAACAGAGTGGGGAGCCCTGGAGCCTAGAACAATTCTCACAACTATACCTTGGGAAAATTGGAGGAGATCTACAATTTTTTGCCGACTCCGAACGACAGATTGAGAAAACGTTTTTCGTGTCAATGAAGCAATTTTGGAGGCCAACTTCTCGCGAAATGGAAGAACAATTTTTGTTTTTTTTGTTGGAATTCGAACCTCTCCCGCAACAGGCATACATATTAACCATCACGATAAGGACACCAACTTCTTTTTTTACCTAATATGAAAATAATTCCTTCCCAACGATATTGTAAGTACTCCTAAAAAAATTAATAAAAACGTACTCCTGACCTAGACGCTGTCGTAGAATATATGAATCTGGACAGAAGAATAATTTGCTTAAAAAATCAATCATTTCGCATCACGTCCTTTTCAAATACACTCACTCCGAAGTCGAATTATAATAAGTCAATACTTTTCATGTGGATGAATGAATGGAGTCCTCGAGAAATCAATTTGATGTAAATTTTCCCTCGGAATTGGGTCAAAGGATGTCAATTCATACATCAATAGACTGGACACAAATACACTACCAATTACGAAGCGTAATCCTGACTCATTGTCTTCCACGGTAGATTAAATACATTTGTCATTTGAAACACAATCCTGCAATAACTACACACAAACGCACTCGAATGTTGGATTTAGAATAAGTCGCAATAGATAATAAATACTCTTGTTTAGCACGAACTAAGAAGACAATACAAATTGAATTTGTGAGTTTCAATATTTCCTGGACAAAGCAATAGTTGTATGTGACACTTTGGATGCCGTTTGCAACTTATTAGTCGCTTTAAGCAGCTCGTATCGAATCACTGAAGTTGAAATATATTGCCAGGTTGCATTGAGCTTGAACACGTTTATTGCTTAAGAAGTTGTAAGCTTACAAAGGCGAAGATTTTCTTTATCGAAAGTTAACTCAGAAATGTGGCCTTAAGTTCAAACTTTGCCTAACTCACATACCTTACAATGATCCAAACCCCTTTGCAGTTCTGAGTTGTGCTGTAATTTAAGACTTTACTTTAATAAAAAGTCAGAATTTATGAACTTCTAGGTTCGTCCTTCGCCATTGTACTTTTGGAAGGTGCGATGACACGTTTGTGTCTCTTTTTCCTGTCATTTTCAGCCAACTTTAGTTTTCTTTTTGATATCGTTAATCGTCAGACAAAATAAAAACGACCGTCTTTTGAAATTCAACAAAGTTTTCATTATGTCCTTGCACGGCTTCTTTGATGCAGAAAACAGATTTAACAATTCGCATATTTATTGCTCTGTTAAGAGTTAACATTCTACTCGACATTTTATATAAATGTCGTGGAAAAACTACTGAAACTTTTATCACTCAACTAAATTTTACAACCTTATCCTCCAATGCACAAACACAAAAAACAGCAAAAAAGAAACTGAAATTGAGTTTGCTCTTTAACAAAAAAAAAAAACAAGAATGAAAATAAACGCAACATCATCAGAAAAGCAAACTTTTAAGTTTTCAAAAAAACTCTTCCACAGTGCGTTGCTTTACCCTCTCACAGTCAAACAGCGACCGTCTACCATCCTTTCACACGACAAACTCTTATTATCCTTGCATCAGGATAGTAATTTTTATGCACCAGAACTTTTAGATTATCACCTGACACACTTGTGCAACAGCGATGATGGCTGCTTTTGTGCTTTTCCCTTTCACTTGCACCTCATACTTACATATATGACAAGCATTACGCCACCGAAAAGGATCTCTACTTTTTTAGTATCCTTTGCATCTCACACCTTACTCAAAGCTTTAAAAAATGCAATTTTTATATTTTTCAGCTTTATGGTATATTTTCTCATCGTCTTTCACCTTCTTCGGCTTTGCCAGAAGAGTAGTCTTCATTTTTATTTACTAACCCGTACTTGTCTACACAAAAATACGTTTCTATAGCTGGTATATATATATGAACTGGAATGTGGAGCAGGGACACAGTTTGGTGGAGGAATATAAAGTCTCCTAGTGTGCAAATTCACCATCCTCCTTATACCGGATAAAGTGTATTTCTCAAATTCAAAATGATGTCTCAATCTTAGTTACCTTTTTTATCTCACAAACAAGGAGTTGTAAATATTTATTTTTATTTGGGTAAAAACGTTAGCCCCTTCGGTTATGGCCATTCTTGGGAGCCATTTCCGAAAGAAAGTTTCCCTATCTCACAAAGTCCTTTGAGGTTATGAGCAGAGCACGCAGCGTATCATTATACTTTGTTTACTTTTTTCCTTTGTTGAATATTCTGTGATAAAGACAAGGAAAAGTTCTTGCGTTGTGTGAGGTTTCCCACACAACTTTTTTTTGCTGTATTCCATTAAAGACTGGAACAATTAAAAATTTGAAATGATTTAAGAAGATAAAGAGTTGTTTGCTATAACGAATTTTGTATTTAGTAGAAAAACAATTAAATGAATGAGATGGTCGCCAATTTCTCGTTTTGTTTACATTCATTCTAAAGCAAACTACCAGACGGGTACAGGTGCCAAAAATTCCCCTTAAATAAACATAATGGCTTTGCTGGGCAAAAAAAAAATTAATTTTTACTCTAAATAAAAGTTTTGATGCCAATGCCAGGCAGCTCGTGCCTTTTTTGGTTTGTTTTTGTAAGGTGTTGTCTTTATACCACAGTGAACATTTATGAATTCGTTCTTTTGAATGGCCCTACTCTCATCACTAGCCCAGATCTGCTATACACCATATTAAATAATATTTATAGCCGGTGTGGCCACGTTACTTTTTTCTTTAGTATTTATCAATCAATATTTGTAATGTATTCAAACCGCTTTAACCTTCGGGTCTTCTTGTACTTCACCGTTGGTGTTTAAGACGTTGTAAACAGCATGATTGAAGGACTCATTTCCCATGAAAGTTTAGTCGTGCAATTCCGATGAGTACAAAATGTCTTTTCGGTCAAGGGTAGTGTAGTTTTATTTATAATTTAGGGCTGAAAACTTTTCCAACACTAGAACATAAGCCAGGATATACAAAAGTGGACTTTCTCGAGTTGAACATCTGTACTGGTGGTTATTTACTACTGTTTAGTTACAACAATGGTAGATTGAAATCATTTCCACAAAATAAGTCATTTTTACTTCTACAGTACGTTTGCCAATAAAAGTAGCTAAGTTTGTGTCTTTAACTTTATGTAACTACGCTAGAATCTGGAAGATATGGAAGATTACTTTTACTGGTGCTATAAATGGAGAATGAAGTGAATGCAATTTCATTTATAACCCCACATTTATGTAAATCAAGTAGTATAAGGCTTAAGGCTAAGCTCATGCATAATAGTCACTCCGAACTTTCACGATATATCGCTTTGCTAAAGGCAGCCTAACAAACTGTTGGCATATGATGTGACTGTGGGTCTAATTCTCGAAATTATAAAATCATTTCATAAATGTGTGACTGGGAGCCACATTTGGTGCCTATTCGCATGAATAGAGTGATGCTGCAGCTTTACTGAACTGTACAATAAACAATAATTGGTTTTCAATATAATTTCTTGTTTAGAATCAGACCTGGAAACCAAAGTTGTCAATTTGGTGTGATTTGCCCCTAAATCTCGAAACCAAGCCGGGAAATTCGGATCGAAAAAGAAACTATATTCACTGAATAACGCAACGCAGGTTTGGTATTGACAGTGTTTCTAATGCTCATCGTTTACTAAGTGCACATTCGGAAGAACCAATTGCGTTCAACTGTTTATTTAATTTTACATGAACGAATTATTGTCAGATATGCTCATGAAATTCGAAGGTAAATTTTAAATTACCACTGTTTTGGAGGTGTTAAGAGCCCCTACTTTTCAACTCTTTCATTTGTTGGATACTCTCTCGCACCAGGCTGACAGACTCACTCAATTGTTACAGTTGAAAAACTTGCCTAACATTGGCCCACAAATATAAGCTCCTCGAAGTGATAAACAGCGTTTTGGATGGAATATTTCTGTTCACTGGCACAATAGGTTTCATTTAGACACCGCAGTGCTCAGAGCTGAGCATGCTCTACCCATCCCCTAAATCTATCTGTCTATCCTGTTCACCTTGACAACCAGCAGTCGCTGTAGAATGCGTTGAACTCGCTGTACTTAGTACTTAGCTAAGAGCTACTCAAACGTCCATAAAAACGTTTTGATTTGAGTTCAGCTGAAAATGTTTTCCTTTTCGCAAGACATCTTCTGGCTAAACAACACTTTTCGACAACGATTCCGATTTCTGAAGATTTTTTTATAGTTTTGTCCTTCAAGAGTCCCCTTTTTCTTGTTTGCACCAATATACTCCTCTTCTTTAAAAATTTGCCGAACCGGAGGGAGCATTCGTGTTTATTTGCACAACATGTATCAGCCATCGCAATCACGTAAATCATACACTCCTAATTATGTTCAACAGCAATAAAACCTTGCTCCGATCGGAACAAATTTACTCCACTTTTGAAGAAAAAACTAAATCTACAACGACGCTCTGATTTTTTCTAGGTTTACTCCACTTTTTTCACTTTTGGATATGTAAGAGGCCGATAAGAGAAGACAAAAAAAAACAAGTGATGTGTTCGGTTTGACTGTTTATTACAAATTGAATTTATCTTGTTCTTAGAGACTAAATGATACCATTGCACATAAAGAAGTTCGAATAATTTTACATAGGAAACTAAAGGGCATACTGTTGTATGATTCGATCGTACTGCTAGTATTAAGATTACATAATATAAAGTAGTTTTACATAATTAAATCGATCGTGTATAGGGTGTTTCAAATGAAATGAAATTATAGCAACTTTATTTATACAATGAAATTTTTTATAGATACCAAAACTCCAATGATCTGAAATTTGTGTTGTAAATATGTAAATGAAAAAAGCAATAGAGAACTGGGAATCTCGGGGCCAAGCGCATTCCAAGGATCTTCAATTATGTGCCAAATTCGAACATTTAAGTGAGATGGTGCTTTTCATGGCGATTTAGTTCTCTTGACTGGTCAGTTCCTCATAAAAGCTCATACGAGCTTGAATGGTTTCCGAATTTTTGACATAGCATCGCTCCTTCGCACTCCATACAGAACATAGTAGAAAGGCGTCAAATTGCAACTCCGAGCTGCCAAATGAAAGTGGTCCATCTCAGTATCAAACCGGAACGTAGAAACGTGATCCTCGATTGAGTCTCATACTCTCGTTACAGCAGCGACATTCCAGTCTGTGCAGACTGTAGGAGTTGTAACTATGTGCACAAACTTGCTTATTAACATCAGTGCGCTATGTGCTACACTTCAACCAAAACTTCTTCAAAAAACGCACCGTTTCGACACACAGCACTAACTTTCGAATTAGTTGCTCAACATTTTTTAACTTTGGTTAACCATGTAGCGGCTTGTTTCTATCATAAGTTCATAACGGGAAGCAGCTGTCAGTGTTAAAATAATCTATGATAGCAAGATGACCCACCCTTTACTTACATAAACTTTTTTATGGAATAGTTAAAAATTCTCTCTTTGTTCCAAGTCTACTCCGTAAATTTTGCATTTACTCCATTTTTTTTTTAATTTGCTCCGAAATTTCATGACTGATTTTCAAACCCTGATGTTCAATAGCTAATGTCGCTGATACCGATACCGCTTATACAGTCCTTTTCTTAACGTTACTCCACGTTGACACATGTTTCTTCAGAACGGGACAAAAAAACAAACACTCAAATTGTTTTTCCTTCCAAAAAAAGAAGAGGAGTTTCTTTTTCGTTTCGAAAACCGTTTTATTTCAGTAGTACAACATTCAGCACAACGATGATCAGAGTTTTGTAAAGAGTTAGCTTAGTTCTTCGAGAGAACGTGTTACTCCTAAGTGAAATCCTTTACGCAAAGTCAAACAGATTCTTTATTATTAACCTCTCCATTGCTCTGCTCTTCCAGTGCTATTTCCAGTGTAATCGCCGGAAGTTATGACTGTCTTTTGCGACCTTTTGTCCAATTCGGATATGTTTTCTGTACAAAGTCCCAACTTGCCTCTTTCTTTTCCAATATAGAAAAGGAACACATGTCGACAGAGTAGAACCAGAGAGTCCACTTCGGCACTGTAGTACCATTTGCCTACAAGCTAAACTAGACCGGGAACCCGCGTTTACCACGACCGGGAACCCACGTTTACCACAGCCGCCATTGTTTTGTCAGAGAATAAAATCAGTTGAGTTTGAAAAGTTAAAAAAAATTTTTTGGTTACACGAAAATCGATAATATTTAATTTTCATACAGCCTAGAACATAGAACATAAAATTCGTGACGAAAAAGAAAAGGCAGGCCAAAACACTCCTGGTACAAGCAAATGCAAAAACAGCAGCATTTGGTTGGCCTCAGACATGGAACAATCCAAAACCGGGAGGCTTGCCGATGCTTTCTGAGGTCAACGCGGCGTACCCCACAGGCGGATCACTAGTGTGAAGCAGAAAAGTGGGAGAGTTGTGATCGCTTCAAGATCACTACTCGTAACGCCGGAAATGGAAAGAAGAAGAAGACAGCCTAGAACATAGAAAAATTCATTTAAGTTGCAGGAATTAACATTATTTTCCAATTTTTCATGTTTTTTTTACTCTCCTATTGACGTTTAGAATCTTACCATTACTCCACTTTTTTTATCAGGAAATAGGACGCCATTTTCAATTTGCGATAGAAAATTTTTTGAGGCTGTTTCAGGCAAAGGGGGTACGAGTTGCCCCTCTGTATTATCTACTCTGTGCACATGTCATTACTTTTGCTTCTTCCAATCGATATCGTCTGCAATTTGCAAGTAACTCTTCGCATTTTTGAACGATTACGATTCAGGTACTGATTTCTGACATTTTCGCAATCCTTCTTAGTATAATCTCTAAGAACATGGTATTCACATATTATCACAGATATATGAGAGGTAATTTTTGTGATGAGTAGAGTTAATAGAATTGACACATATGTATATATTTCCCATCCCATATTTGTGAACTTTTACTAGAAGAAAATAGGTTACACCCTTAAATTAAGAAGTAAAAGGTTCATTTCTGGAGCTTAACCCAGGTTTCCTTGACAACCCTATGAGTTGTAAAAAATACAATGGTAAACGCTGCGTCACTATGCGAGCTCTAAGCAAAAAAACGTTTTTCTATATGATAAATATCTGCCAAAGAGAGACATCAAAATTCCTCAGAAGCCAGCATTTTCCATCTAAAGTTCGGATGTCAGCTCTTTTGTTTTGGATAAAAAATAATTTTATTAGTCGGCCAAAGCGAGTTTTTTCTTACACAAAGAAATATTTTTTAGTGTGTCAAAAATTTGACAGAATTTAATTTTTGTCTAGTCTGCGAGAATATGCCGTTGAAAACCCAGCTTTAAAATTAGTGTAACTGTAAAATGATATAAAAGCTGTGAAACTGCACCCTTCCAAAGGAACGACTTTGGCAAAAATGTCATGAATTTCCAACAATCTAGAAATGGAACTATGCCAGATGACATGAATACGTCGCCTTCCAATTATTCACAACATGATCGCACATAAAACGCGCATCCACACACTACCAAAGTTCTAGTTAGACGACACCCGTTTCGGTTCTCAGTACTTTCTGTAAATTCTTTGCAGTTCGGCGAAATGCCACGCAAACACGAAACATTCGCTTGATGGCATCATGTGCCTGACTGTCCTGATTCTCTCCTTTTATGTATATTTTTCTTCTTTTTTTTCCTCGATACTCTATTTACTTTTCCCAACACAATTTATCTTGTGTGTGATGTTGTTGTTTTTTTTTTGTTTTTCTCCTCTCATTTTTTGTTGAGTCGTTTTTTTTTCTGGTGTCGTTAGCTCGTTAAGCTAGACTCTGACAAAAAGCACGGCTATAAAGACGACACACTGACAAGGACTTTAACCTTCGACATTTGACGTGTAAGGATGCGCATCATCTATCCTTCAATTGGGTGGCTTCCATTCAATATATGAGTAAGAGGTAACTATCTACATTGTGAAGTAAAATAAATTTACGTAAAGCAGCAGCAGCACAACAAAGTAGCACAGTGACTTGAAATAAGTGAGGGTGAAATAAATGTTCTGTGTTTCTTTTTTCTTCTGATTTTGTTTTTTTTTTTTCTTTCGTACCAAGTTGCCCCTGAAGCTTGCTTAGCATCACCGCAAAAATCAACTTCAGTCAATTTCCTGTAGAAATATTTGCAAATTTTCTGGATTGTTAAGCCTTGGTTGGCTTACCGTATAGATACCAACGAAATGATGTGTTTTTCTTTTTTAGTTTATGAGTGAGTATGTGGTTTTTACGTGTCGTTTTTTCATATTCGGTTAATTTGGCAAGGAAATTGCGTTACTTCTTGTGGGACACACGTAGGAAATTTGATGGAAAATGGTTTCACTCAGAATGGCATAAGGAATTCTTAATTAAAGTCAATGGGGTGTTAGGGTGATATTAAGCAGAAAGCAAAAGCCAAAAAAAGTCATCATTTGCTGTGCTAACAAAGCATTTCTCAAGACAACATTTTCTTTCAACCTTAAATTTGCAGCTTCTAAGAATTCAGCAATGTTCGTTACTTTGTTTAAAAAATGTTTACCCATTCCCCTTCAGATAGGGTATCTGGAACAAGCCATTGATGTTTACAGTAAATCTTTAAAGTTATATTCCAACAAACAACTTGACTAAAATGTGAATAAAGAAACAATTTTCTATAAATTCACAATAAATTTCCATTTCACATGCGAATTCACTAAACGTTCGTCTTTTCACCGCATTTTGACTGAACAATAAGTAGCAAATGAAAATTTTTACTGAGATACTCAAACAAAACAAAGTGACTTTTTGTC
The DNA here is from genome assembly GCA_949752695.1 of Melanostoma scalare. Lineage (NCBI taxonomy): Eukaryota > Metazoa > Arthropoda > Insecta > Diptera > Syrphidae > Melanostoma > Melanostoma scalare. The sequence continues at coordinate 223,839,367 of OX456985.1, read as the reverse complement.
CAAGTAGAAGGGAATAGACAACGATAAGAGCCCCAGACTCATTCAAAGACCGCCATGAGTAGTTGTTGCGTTAAATAAGCGAGAAATGTCGTGACCGTTTGGCCATAATTGATTGCAATTTCTTTCAGCAAAAAATAAAATATTATGCGTAGTGGGGAAGACACTAACACGAACAACATCAACTGTTTAAGGTCATGTGAAAAATATCTACTTCATTCAGCGACTTAAAATGATTATACAAAACGAACACGAACACTAGCGGATTTATGACTGCGCCTGTTGCAACGAAAGGAATCTGATCTGTTGAATAGTAAATCGGCCTTCCCAAAGCGTAAACGCTTCAAGATTTCATATTGGGAAGTGCATTTGGCTTTAATCCAAAAATTGGATGTAATTTTTTCAATTTCGCATCATCAAAATCGAAAAAAATGTTGTCGTCTGTCAATTGTCGCCTACACGGTGTTTCCACCTTTAAGAAAATTTCCCATTTGATGTATAAGTATCATTTTTCGTTGGCAGGAACTATGAACGATACCCCATTTCTATTTCATACTTTTTTGTGGTACGAAGTACATACACTTTGTCATTCGGGTTTTTTTAACTGCGTACCTTAAGGAACTTTCATTTTAAAAACTTGTTTTGCTTAAGAAGTAGGCTACGACTTTCTTCTTCAATAAATGGCTACGAATGTGTGGCTGAGACAGTCTTACTTTTAACTCAATTTTGTAAAACCTTTTGTAAAATGAGTATACCCCTTTCTAAGGAGTCAATCCTGTAAGCACTCCCTTATCATACAACTCAATAGAATGATGACAGACTCAATCGAATCACAGAATAATTATTACATGTAATCGCAGAAGTACCTGAGAGAACTAAGCCTCTGTGACAACACCAAAAACTTAGCCCTGGTGCCGTATGCTCCCCAACGTTGATAAGAAAACTGCAACATTTTTGCTATCCCGTAGAAGAAAAGAATGTAGAGAGCTTATTAGCGTTGCAACGGATGTTAAGTGTTCCCAAACAGTTAAAAGTGTTAGGCTTAAGTGATACCACACTCTGTGAATCTTGTAGAGAAGATGAGGACACCGCGCAGTACTTCCTCTGTGAATGTCCTGCTTTTTCTCGCACGAGGTTACAGATACTCGGCGCAGACATGGTGAGAGCTGATAACTTAGGCTCCTTATCATGGCAGCGTCTTTTGGGTTTCTTCTAAACATATGGAAAGCTATAACAAAAGAAGGTTGCTATCTGATAGTACAATGGACCGGTATTTAGGTCTGAGTGCTCCTCCTATATAAAAAAAACAGCTTAAACTAGACCGCAATGTGAAAACGGGAAAAACTCTCAAACAACAAAATGATCTTCATCTCAATCTATAATAGTGACAGTGAGACTGTGAATTGTCCCAAACCTTCATTGCCTTGCTACGATTGATCCATTTCATTATTTAAAAGAGCACAATCATCATGTGACAAGCAGTACAAACCTCAAAGACCTTAAATGCCAAAAGATTTTACTAACTACAATTGAAAGCTCTTTTAAATGTCAGACATTGTCAACAAATGTTTTAGATTATCTTTCATATTACCATGTCCCCAAAATCAAAAATAATTCCTCTCCTTTCACCCGAAAACTGCATCCAAGTTCATCACATCATTGTGATTTTATATTGTTTTTTGCATATATATTGTGATTTTCATGGCATCAATAACTACATCATCAAGGACATATCGTAGGCCTTTAATCTTCGACGATGTATAGTCATTTTCAGAGAAGGCTTGGGTACACAAGTCAATTAGAAAAGAGAGATGCAGGAAGTCAAAAGCAAAAGAACAAAAGCAAAAATAAAATAAAAAAGGAAATAAACGTAATCATTTTGTAAGACAATAGACATTTACGAGATGTCCTTGTTTGATCAGCATCCATTGTCCTTTCTACTGACTTCGACTTGATTGTAAAAATTCATCTAGCGAACTATTTAACGCCAGAATGGCATTCCATTTTGCAGAGCCAACCTATACGTACATAAATATATATTCGAAATAAGCAACTCAATGCCAATTCGAAGCCCACATCCACTCTCTACATCTATATATGAACATACCCCGACACTGGTACAATTTTCTCTATTTATGCACCAATGAACTGTAATCAATTTCCTTCTTTTCTACTCTCTTCTTCGTCCTGCTTGCAGGCACACACATATGCAAATGAAACACAATTGTTCGTCCTTTGGTAAGAAATGTGTTCTCTGTTTTGAAAGAGATCGAGGTCGGATGAAGAAGTTAAGAGGCGCAAAGGACAGGGCTGAAATTGAAATGAGAAGCTTTTTTTGTGAATGATGATGGTAAGCCTTTTAGATTGCTTTAATTTGACAAAGCTCAGATTAAACAAATAAATTTAAAAACATTTTGACACGACAGTGAGTGTTACATATACATATTTCTCTCATTCTTTTAAGCGCGATATTAATTCGGAAAGAGGGTTTGGGGTGGTACACCTACATTTCGCCTGCTGGCTTAAAGACAGATACCTTTATTCAGCATTTTAACTAATCGAGGACTTGATAACCACTGGGTATAAGTAGGACCTTTTACCCAGAGCGCAATCGAGGAGACTGAAACAGAAATGCAACAACTGTTAAACCAGGAAAGTCAAAACTCTTACTGAATGATACTAGAAGCTTTTCTTTTTCACAAACTTTATGTTTCCTCACAGCCACACACACCAGCTCTGATTCCCATTCGATATACAGTTTTAGATTAGCTTAGTACAAAACTGCAAGATCAACGTTTAGCTCATGTTAACAACATAACATAAGCGAGCAAATTAAAACGATTAACTACCTCAGATTTAGCATAGCCGGCATCATTTGAAATAATCGGTAGGTTTGTTGTCAACCGCCTTAAATTGTGTGATGTGTTTGCAATTCAAATTGATAAGTCTTTTCTCACTCATCTTAGTAGCTCATCGCTCGTGCTAAAAAAGAGTAGTGTCTACCAAAATGAGGAAGGTAATTACATTTCTTGTCACAAACACACCCAACTTCAGAAGAATAAATTGGTTGCCGTTTAATAAACTCAGGTGATAGTTGTTGATACTGCACAAATAAATGAAATAAAGTTTTTAAATTGTCAACACATCAGGAATGAATCCACCCACATCGATTAAGGTAACTATGTTCACAGACACGTGGTTAATTTCTTGGATGAATTCTTTGACAGCTGCAAACATTCAGGTGCAAAAGACAGACCTTGGTTCACAATAAACAATCGCTTCGCGAACTGTCGTTTTAAAGAATATGTCAAAAAGTTAAGAACTTCTTCAAAAACAAAGTGATTGTCTTTCTTTAAAATAGCTTCAGCAGAAGATGAAAAAGTTAGTATACACCTGACATCAACAGATTCAACAACCACTTTCAGAAGGACCTCCGGTTTCATTGACTTTCATGTTGGAGTCCATACCAGAGTGTCCCTTGAATGTTTCCAGCATCACTAATGAGAAGCCAAGCTAATACCCGAAAAATTGATGCACTTGAAAGTAAGAAGCTGCTGCAGAAATTTTATTTGACTACCCTTTCTGTTGGCAGAAGAGGGCACTTGTCACCTTGTCAGGGTTATTATTTGACACTGGTATTTCTTTGTTGGAGGAATGGATTAGACAATTTGAAAAAAAAAAAAAATTACTGGAAATAAGTAAGTAAGTAAGTAAAGTATTCATTTTATTGGTATATTAATACATCATTTACAAATATTTTTAATGAATTTAAAGCCTTGGCTTTGCCGTCAGCTCGGTTGGCAGATTAATAAAAAAGGATTTAATATTTATAATAGAAAAAAAATAATAAAAGGAGAGTTATCTATTTAAATTCTGTTATAAGTAACTTTCTATATTTAAATATGTCTTTCAAAAAGAGGGAGAGTTTTTTCCAAGCACTATAGTTTAACAATGTTATTGTTTCTTGTAATGTAAGTGATTTTTTTCCGAAGTATGAAAGTCGATGTTGTGCAAATATGGGACATACACTAATGAGATGGAAGCAGTCTTCTTTAGCTTTCAGATTACACAATGAACAAAATTGATGGAAGCTGTTGTTGTATGGTGTTCCATTAAGTCCAAGGACTTCACATCTTGTCTTGAAAATCAGAGATATTTCCTTATAAGTGTACGCATCGTTAAAATAACTTGCTTCCATTAAGTTCAGTTTCAATTGAGAATAAAGGATTCTGCTTTGTGACTTTTGAGCTTCTTTAATGAATTCAATCCTTACTATGTCTTCCTGAGATTGGATTATTTTGTAGACCCGTTCTTTAAAGTGCAATAAATTACTATAATCCAGTTCCAAGGTTTTTTCCATAATAATTTCCTAAGTCTTTCCACTTCGCCGTCCACCAGTCCGCGTTTCTAAGTTCGTACAATGCCATTTGTTTGGTTAGCCGATTTTCTGGATGCGCAAGCACCCTTAGGATGTAGTCTGCATGCAGCTTGAGAGTGTATGTGTAGATTTTAGCTAGACCCGTTTCGAGATGTAGAGCATAAGTTGGCGTTTTCATCGGAAGATTGAACAGTTTCTTCAGAAAGCACCTTTGAAATTTTTCTATTGCCTCAAACTCTTTTATTCCCCAAACTTGCGCAGCATAACATATTATTACTGGAAATATGAGGAATGATTTTCAGAAAAAGTTTTTATGAAGTGCGGTTATATTTGAAAAAATGGGCACGACTGGGTCGCACGAACTTGCGATTGTGTGCTAAATACGATATTAAAATCTTAAGGCTTTGTAAAAGATTTTAGTATCCGCTCTTCATAATATATTTGGGTTCCCAACTACACATATTATGAAAGTTGAAGTAAGTCCCACAAAATATTGAAAACATTAAATTAAATATTCAAAAGGTTTCAAGCGAAAACCTAAAAACGCCATTCCTTTGCAATTGCTAATATATATAATTGCTGAAAATTTCATCAAAATCGTTGGATCAGTTTAAAAATTAACGGTTTTTAATTTTTACTTTCTTAAAAACAAGTTGTTTAGAAATACAATATGCAAAATTTATGATCTTTCCAGAAGTTAATTTTTGACAAAAAAAACTCGTAAAAAATCAAATATACAGTTTTGAAGTTATTTTTAGAAATCAAAAAATTTATAAAAAGTTCAAAAATTAAAACTTTTTAAATGTTGAGATGCAATCTTTCTCAAACAATCTACGACTTCTAATAAGCAAAACTTCGTTGATATCGTGCAGGCCATTAACGAGAGAGTCGGGTGTAAGAAAAACGGTATTATGGGAGGTACCGTTTTTAGACTTTTTCCCAATTTTTTTGTTCATCATATAAAATTTTATCGAAATCGTTGGAGCCGTTTTCGAGAAAAATAAGTATTGCCATATCGGTTGCATGGCAGGTACTGTTATTTCAAGACCTAGAGACTCAACTCCAAAAACATCTTTGTAGGCTGCTCCACAGACCCTAACTGCAAATTTTGAAGAAAATCATTTTAGCGGTTCAGGCTATAGATCCATATACATACAGACAGACAGAATTGTAGGACCCACTTTTTTCGTATTCTCAATCATCGTAATTTCATGTGTAATGGTAATGGTCTCAAAATTTTTTTTTTTTTCTGCACGATTTCAAAACTTGCCTTATAGTACAATCGCAAGTAAAAAGTATGTGAAATAAGAGATGTATGAGTTTCTAGGTTCTAAAGTTGTTTTCCTTGAGAATGTCAGAATAATTGTTTTTAAAGCACCATTCAAAAGTTCCTGAATAAATAGCTATGGTTACTGCTCTTGCTCATGCACTAGGCGCCGTCCTAAAAGACGAAGCAGCTATTCCATCTATAAAGCCAGTCTCTGTAGATAGGGTCGTTAGCTGTTAGCTCAATACCTCTAAAAACGCGTTGGCTCTACCCGATTTCGAGAGTGTGGATTCTGTGATGAAATTAGGGAGATCTTTTTATCCAAATTCTAAAGAAGTATTTTTATGTCTTTAAAAGCAACTGCATTAGATTTTTACCATCTTGTTGTCTAGAGTCTGGGTTTTTTCCCAGTTTTCCGAAAACAGCATTTGTACATATAGAAAAAAGAAACACTCTTTTGATGCAAGCAAATGCAACATCAGTGACTGCAGTAGATTCGCCTCATTCAGTGAATATTTAAAGACTGGGAGACACTTCGAAATTTCGACACGCATACTGTTAAATGAAGAAGAAGATGAATCAAAAGAAGACGACGAAAAAGAAAAACAAGAAGAAAAGAAAATAACGAATTCACCCTTTCTTTCTTAGGGATGGATGGCAAACCGTAAACTAAAGAAATGTCTTAAAGAACAGAACCCTCTAAACTAAATGAACAACAGCACGTTTTACATATTTTTATACTTTTTCGACGTTACGAGCATCGTGATATCGAAGAGATCACAACTCTTCAAGTTAACTGCTTCAAACTAGCGATCCTCTAGTGGGGTACTCTGCACCGATTATCTGATTGCATAAGTCACGCAAAAGTGAAACCATTGCATTACATTATTTTGGGAAAATAAAATTATTGCGATGTTTTAGAAGCTTTTCAGAGAACATCAGACTGTCTTATCATCTTCCAACGAAGAAGACACTCATTGAAAATTATAATTGAATGCTTTTTTATTGGACTTGAATTCACCTTGGTGATTATTCAGAACAAATTGTGATTGATTCTGATAAGTTTTAAACCCTCAATTAAAATTCTCGAGTACCTCAGGGTTGGGTTTTGCTACCAAGTGTATTTATTGCCTATGTCGAAGAAGGTGCATACGCTGTCTCCCTGCGGTAATGTTATCACGTAACGAAACATTTAAACAGAAGCTAAAATAAAAAAAGGCAGCTGGAGCTGATGACCTTGATGTACAGGGTTTTTATAGATCAGTTGGAGATAAGCTGTACAGGGGCCAGCTGACCGACATGATATGATCAGAAGTGAAAATCTAATCGTAGGAAAGATGCAAACAAAGTAGGCCAAAAGTAGACTTACTGGTTAATTTAGAAAAAAAGAATTAACTTCTTTTACAAAAATGAACGAACTACGATCACAAATTTATTAAGACGTCATATAGTATTTTGATTTAAGTTTTCACCTTTTTTAGCTCTGCCAAAACAACACCAGGGCTTAGATCAAACGGAGATCTACGTTTTTCTATTGCTCTTTCTTCCTAGAGTAAATAACACACTGCAATGAAAAGCTGATGATGAGAGTAGCCAAAAAATTGTAGGACCTTGAACGCTTTACGCTCCGAGGTGTCTCTAGCTTCGTTGAACACCCCTATTTTATTTATTTATTAAATTGCTGTTTCTTAGGGCTTAGCAAGCAATTGAAAGATAAAACCTTCAGCTGAAAAACGTAACATCATTTTAGAAAAATACTCTGAGTGATATTTGGTAAGGTTAATGGCGCAAAGGCTCCAGATTGGAGAGTATTTTTAACAAAGTACATTCACGAGAAGGAGCTCGTTAAACAAGGAAACTTTTTCTTACATTACGACAGTAAACAATTTAAATTCTTATAAATACATCATCAGATCACATTCTTTCCTTCTTGACTTCTTAGCACTAGTGATCAGCATCGAAGAGTACGCCGCCGTGCAGCATTCGCATCAGAATTCAGAACACTCATCAATAACCTTTTAAAAGATTCCTTCATTCAGCTACAGTGGTAAGTACAAGTAGCTAAAATTGAGCTTCCCTTCAAGATCTTTCTGAACGAATGCTCTAGACTTGTAAATACACCAATTTTATACAAACAGAATAAAGCAATTTAAACACCACTACTATAATGATCGCCCTTAATTGTTAACATAGACATATTCATCCTTCATCTATATAGCGCCTGTATGAAATTATGAAATGCAAATACAGCCCTGAATCACAACAAAATTCTCAGTTCAATGCCGCAGTAACGGAAGCAAGGATATAAAGTCCTTTATCTAATCTTCATTTCAAAATTGAACTCTCTTGGCTAAGGCCAAACGCAGCATGCCATTCATTTTCTAAAACTACTACTGCACAACTTATACATCGTAAATATCATAACCGATATTACGCTAACAGGGGGGCACCACCAACAAAAAACACAGTGGGTGCTACAACCACATCACATATGAGGATGGTTGGTTAAGGAACATGTTGGCGGGCTTGCTCAAATGGACGTTTTAAACTACCCAAACCTAACCTTTGTTATAGTCCCGACCCGACACAGATAGATAGAAAACGAATGGGGGAGCATCTAAAAAAAAAAATTCTGTCAGGATTCCCTTGAAAGGCTTTTGGGGTTTTGTTTGACTTTAGAAAGAAAACCAACACAACGAACGTGAAGAAAAAAAATCTTGAGCTCTTGCTTATACTGGCACTCTCTGCTGGCAGGCAATGCCACGCCCATTGAGTCTGTGTGAAAATTGAGTATCGAATTTGTTTTTGAAGTTTAAATTGAGTTCTTTGGTGGAGTTATTTTCGTCGATTTATTCGATTTTCTTTTGGGTTTTCCTTTATGTTTGCATTCTTCGTGGGTGCATATTAATTGGCTTCAGGGGGACAATTAGTCACTGAGACAATAGAAGGATTGGTGGAGGGGAGCAAAAAGAGAGGGAATTGGTCAATATTTGATGTCACGTCTGGCAAAATCGATTTTGATTATTTTTGTTCATTTCTTGTGTTTTTTTTTTTTTTTTTTCATTTATTTTCTTCTATTTTTTGGTTATTCAGCTCAATCGTCTCTGGTCTGGTTGGGATTTAGATGAAGACTGCAAATTTATTCAGTGAATGTGAAAGGATTTTGCTTGTTTGGCAGAAATGGAATGTCTTTGTTAAAGGGGTTTATGAAATGAAAAGGGAGGGAGACAATATACAGGAATGTGCATCGGTTTCCTGTGTTACGTGTGCTGCAGAAGGTTCTTTACCTTGATGGCTGTGGGCAGGAGTTACGTTTAGCAATGTCAGTTCTAGTGCACACCGAAATACAATCAAAGACAAATAAATAAGGGTAGGTGTATGTGAACGCAACTAAAAGCATACGGCTAAGCGGATGTTCTAACTGAGAGAATTTTGAATAATTCTTAGAAGTTTGAGTTAGAAATGACTGCCAGCATGCGTTGTTTATGGAAGTTTTGGGGAAAATTTGCATAATTGTTTATCATGAGTTGGATGTTAGTTTATCTTGTTGTGTGCAGAGTGTGCGTTTATTTTCTGAATAACTACTTCCGCCTATCAGGTTTTGATTCTCTTGGTTTTTTTTTTTAAGAGTGTGTCTCGGTGTTGTGTGGAGATTGTGGATTTGCGATTAGTTGAGAATCTTTAATTTGAAAACGTAATCTGCCGAACAACCTGAGTGGCTTTGAACAGATTATCATGGGAGCTTTCCATGATAAATAGAATCATTTGGGACACGAGCTCAATTTAAATGATTGAATTTCTAAATTGAATTGAATTGCCGTAGCCTCTACAAAATTCTTAAAATGATTGGTTTTCAGTTGAAATTTAAAACTGAGGATTGTAGTTCAAAGAAGGTTTGCAACCATTGCATCGATTGGATTCATATTTAACGTAAAGAAGACTTTAAGAAAACGTATTATCCAACTGCATTATATTATATTGACTACAAACACAGTGAAGTCAAGAAGACACTGATGTACTCCAAATAAAATGTGCGAAATTCCCTTATAAGAGTAAAAATATCGGTTTCAGAAAATTGTGTGTTGTCGATGCTATACCGCTTAACTAAAACCGTAAACCATAACTGAACTGAGGTATTCTACAAGGCGCTATCTTTTCTACCCTTCTGTACGAACTGCGGTGGTGAATATCTTTCTTAAAACATTGGAAGGAGAAAACTGTGAACTTGTTGCTTTTGGTGGGTGTCGTTATAAATCAAACAGAGCAACGTCTAAGGCAATTGGAGAAAAAAAACGATCAGCATTGACAATCCTCTGAGGAGGACGAATCAGCTAATTCAACTCTTCTCAATGCGTGGATTAGTTGAAACCGCTTCCTCTTGTTCTTCGCTTTCCCGGATTCATGAGCATAGTTATCTCGAACGGATCACAGCTCACCCACTAACTTTAACTTGAGACTGTTGATCCGCTCATGGGGTATACCGTGTTGACCTCCCGGCTCTAGATTGCTCCATGTCTGAGGCCAACTAAATGCAGATGTCGTTGCATTTGCCTGCACTAGGAATGTTTTTGTTTTCCTCCCTTTTTGTTTTCTTCGTGACAGTGTTTGAACGTTGTGTGATATTGCTTTTCTTGGTGGGGTTCTATGGATTTTTTTTTAACATAATAATACCATCTGAGTAGGTCTTGTTCAGCTTCTTCCAAGATGGTATTTCTGACGTGAAGGCTTCCACGGATTTTTGTACTTCAAAAAGGACCAAACTTTTTTACTCCTGCTTTCTTACGAACCATCTTCACCTTAATCTCTCAGGAGAAACCGCTGCAAAACTAAACTTATCCTCGTCTCTAAAATGAACATAATCCTACAAAAAACCTTCTCTTCATTAACTTCTCGGAAGGAGTTTGTGAGCCCAACACCGAAACAGCTTGCAACATTTTATGAATAGGAATCTTAAGGAATGAGCAGATCGAGCTTATTCAATGCGATATATTCACGATGTCTGCAATCCATGCCAATGCAAAATTCAAATTCATTCAAAATGTCTGAAATTTAATAACGGGTGTCTTTCGAAGAACTTGAGTACTTTAAATAATCATACAATTTGGTAGATAATTTCATGGCATTTATTTTTTAATAATTTTAGGCATATATCCGCCGCGGTTGCTAGTTATGTAGTCAATGAGTCCAATTTTCACAACTTTTTTCTAATAAATCTGTTGTATGTCATCAATAGGGCTTGAACATTGGCATCCTATGCTTCAAAAGCTACGGAGTTGTCGGTAAAAGCCAATGACTTGACAGAGACCACTTCTGGAAACAAAGTGGTCTCCAAAAATAGCTACACGAAGTGTTTACTCACTAGGACGATTATGTTTAAACTGGACGAAGGTCCCGAACATGTTTTTTTTTTTTTCAAAGTTAATTTCTTCAAGTTGGAAGCGTTGTTCTGGCGCTGAACTATTATTGAGCTACTAATCCTTACTTTAGGGAAATATCAAAACAGTGTTAAATTCTCAAATGTCAAACCATAGACATCAACCATCGAAACTTCTTGTGTAGCTAAAAAAACACCCTATCTTAACGTATGTTGCACAACTCAACGTTGAAAGCATTTGCCGTATTGTTTTGCATTCTAATCAACAAGAATTACAACCCAAAGGTGTTCCACTCGTAATGCATAATGCATTTTTGTTGCCATTTGAAATTCAACTCGTTTTGTGCTCTGAAAAGTTAAAATTAAGTCGCCCAAATCGGATTTATCTCTTATACACCACTTTTCCACCAGTAGGAAAGGTTGAGTATAGAAAAGCATTTGAATAGGAACATCTTTTAAGCAATTCGACACATTGTGGCCAATGTCACATTTGTGTTGTTGAAATGGAATTGATCTAGAAAACTAAGTTTTTCAATTTTTCTTAGTTTTAACCATAGCTCTAAGTCGTAAATTAATATAAGTTATACCTAGGCCCAAAGGCATTAAGATTAAGATATTGTTTAATTTAGAGTACCCGCCTAGGGTCAGTAAGCTAGTTAAGATATTATATTAGCTAGTTTTATACATTTTTGTTAGCATATAAGTAATTATAAGTAATAATAAATGAAAAAAAAAAAAAAAAAAAAAAAAAAAAAAAAAAAAAAAAAAATCATTCAGTTTAGTTTTTAAAAGTGTAGGCTCCATTAGTGACTGAATGCCACAAACTGATTAAAGAGGCTTTGCTGAACTTCCATTTGATCGCAATTTTATCAGAGCTTTTGAAATTAGATCTCTATAAGAAATTTAAAATACAAGCAAGATTGTTTTAAAGTAACATTTACCAAATACTATGCCAAATGCTCACAGACTGGCGGCGAGTGTGGTGAACTTCAAGTTGATTATCGGCAGTGGCTACTCGATTTGTTGACGGCAACTAGCCCTGTACGACTCATGCTTGAAGAGTCTTCCAAATCAAAGCGATTTTGCAGACGCGGCCGAGGCAAGTTTTTCCGTAAAAATTCAGACATGTGAGAACACTTACATTTACACGACGAAAATACGAGGCCTTTCCGTATACATGTTTGGACCGACCGCAATTGTTAAAACGCTTTGGTTTCAGAAAACCCTTTAGAGATCAAGATGTTTTTTGCAATTTATTTTCCACCTTTCTTGGGAGCTCTTGATTCTTCTTTTATTTATCTGCAGACACGGGCACTTCAATTTACTCCCACAAGCTTATAAACACCCTGGATCAGAATTACCGTATGATCAAGTGAGTGAGTGAGCGGCCATTTTTTTTTTTTCAATTTTAATGGTGAATTACACAGTTTCAGTCGGCTGAACATTTACTTAAGGTGGCGATGGTCAAATGATAGATACGTGCACCCAAGAGGACCCTAGCGTCAATAGGTTTTTCTTAAAACCCACCTCTGTCTATCAACTTCTACTTTCACCTCCACGTGGTGAACATCGGGTGCCTAGTACTTCAACTGGATGGAGATTGGGTCTCAACCCTAGTTTCTAGGTTGTTGGTGGCAGCAAACGAGAGAGGGGGGGAGAGGTGTTCCCACTAAGGCACCTCTTCTTTCATCCAGACGGCAGCAGCGGGATTCAGTAGATGGAATCAACGGTGGCGTCTACAGTTCCTGTCAGGTTGAGCTACTTAGTGAACACCTTATAGGGCTACTACAACATATTTGGAGCTCAAACCTATAAGGAACGGTTTATCCGGCTCCCCATCTTTATAGCTATACAAGGATCTGGCCCTCCAGGTTGGGGGTCGTGATGTTGGGGTGACTTTCCGGCCACGTAAAGCTATTTTTTAGTTGCGAAGCACCAACAAGCCTCGGATACGGACGGCTGTACATTTAAGGAAGCGAATTTGGTTCAAATGCTGATGAGAGAATGTCAAACTATAGTACTAGGTTGCTCAATTACACGAACAGTAATGCCGAACTCTTATAATTGAGTCACGTTTTACCCGATAACGTGTGCGGTAATTCGGCTCTAGCTTTCTGATATTTTGGTACCATAACGATGGACAGCCGAACCGAAAATTGCAGCAATTTGAACACGAATTATGAGGTCGTTGAAGTCATCGTGGTGCGAGATGAGTTACCAGTATAGCTTTGTTTCGAAACGTTGCGAATAATAACGAAACAACCTTTAAATATTTAAGGTGTACTCAGCTAATACAGTTCTTATTGGCGACGGAAACAAAGGTATTCGTAATTTGAGCCTTTTGGTTTCCGTTTCCATGAATATCTTATATTAAAATTTTGTCCGACTTATTTATTAGTGTCATCGGAAATTGAAAGTTGGATGACACTTTCGGTACTTTAGATAACATGCGTTAAGACGAAACATATTTTAGGTTGTCCTTTTTGTTGATAATAATTGACGACTTCTTACATGTTTCGTTTGATTAAAACTATGCATCAAATGTCCATGACCGCGACGATTTGGAGGACAACAGGTTATGATTTTTGACATGTTACCACCTTGAATGTGGTTCGTTAACTTAGCCCAAATCTGGTATGGAAAGGCTCGTCGAAAGATGAACTAATTCCTTCCATTTCATCAAATGACACTTTGCGGTTCTAAATCCGATGGAGAAATTAGTTTCTAGTTTCACTCAACCATTGTGAAATAATCGATCACATATTCAAATACACAACTGATGTTGGAGCTTGTTCTAAAAACACTCTAGTTCTCCTTTTCATCGTCAATCGGAGAGTCTTCACATACCCCTTCAAACTTAATGATTTGAATACGGCTTTTAGTTCATTGGCCGCATTGGAACGAGAAACAAAAGAATGTTTCTATTAACATTATGGAAGAAAAGAACAAGTTTTCCTTATTTTCCAAACTCCTGTCCAGCGCAAGCAAATCTAGGGACATTTTGGCACAGATATCGTGCATTTGTCCAAGATCCTCTCTGCCGTATAGTGTGAGCGTCTGAAGCCATTCGTTAACAACCTGATAGGTCCTTATCAGTGCGGCTTTAGACCAGGAAAGTCCACCATAGACCAAATCTTCACACTACGGCAGATCTTGGAAAAAACCCAGGAGCTTCAAATCGATACTTACCACCTTTTTATCGATTTTAAGGCCGCGTATGACAGCATCTATAGAGAGGAGTTATACAGAGCCATGTCTAGTTTTTGCATCCCTACCAAACTTGTCCGATTGTGTAGGATGACGATGGAGAACGCACGCTGCTCCATCAGGGTCGGAAAAGATCTCACCGATACATTCGATGTCAAAAAAGGTTTTAGGCAAGGCGATGCACTGTCATGCGACTTCTTCAACATCGTTCTTGAAAGAATATTGCAAAACTCCCACGTCAACACAAGAGGCACAATCTTTCAAAGATCCGTTCAATTGCTCGGATATGCCGACGATATTGACATAATTGGAAGAACGCAGCGTAATGTCAATGGCGCGTTTATGAGCATTGAGATGGAAGCGAAGAAGATGGGTTTAGTGGTCAATGAGGGCAAGACCAAGTATATGCTGTCATCAAGAAAGGACACCCAACACCGACGTCTTGGACAGAACGTCACGATAGACAGCCATAACTTTGAGGTAGTTAAGGACTTTGTCTACCTAGGCGCGCGCCGCCGCCGCCGCTATTAATTCAGACAACGACACCAGCGCTGAAATCAAACGAAGAATAACTCTTGCCAATCGCTGTTTCTTCGGACTAAGAAGGCGATTGAATAGTAAAGTCCTCTCTCGAGCAACTAAAGTGTCCCTGTATAAGACACTTATCATCCCGGTTCTTATATATGGCGCAGAGGCATGGACCTTGTCAAAGGCAGACGAGAACGCTTTAGGTTGCTTCGAGAGAAAAATTCTTCGGGTGATTTTTGGTCCCGTCTGCATAGATGGAGAGTGGAGAAGAAGATTCAACGACGAACTGTACGGGCTGTACAGCGACACTGATCTGGTCAAACGAGTCAAGGTCCAGCGGCTTAGATGGTTGGGTCATATAGAGCGAATGGACAACAACGCTCTGGCCCGGAAAATCTTCGAATCCAATCCCGAGGGACGGCGCAGTAGAGGAAGACCGCCACTCAGGTAGCGCACGCAAGTAGGAGAGGACCTCAACCAACTTGGAGTGCAAAACTGGAGGCTGCTAGCTAGGGACCGAGCTGGCTGGAGAAGCATGTTGGTAGAGGCCATGGTCCGACCCAGACTATAGCGCCACCTTAAATGAATGATCGTGCACTTGTCCCAACGATAACTCATCTCCGTAGAATCTTCACCATTATGATGATTTAGATAATAGTGAAAGTTGGTGGTGTCCATGAGTTGCATGTTCAACGTATGATTTTTCGTTTTCGAACAAACTTTCTGCTATTTCTAGTGCAGGCTATGCCATATTAACTTTATGTTTACAACTAATCGATACCAAAACCAATTAAATTCAGAACCCACATAAAACATCACAATTACACGAGGCTCTTAACGGTCTTACAGCGATTTCCGATTGTGAATCAAAGGAATTCATTCTTTGATTTTTATGGCCTTTTGACATGGTTACACAAGTTTGACGGGTAAACTGACACCTAGAACATCCAGGAAACTCATCATGTTTTATTAATCTCAGCTTCTATCCTTTCAAATTTATCGCAAATTAATTGCTCAGTTTTTGAACATAACCTCATATTATAAAAAGTACACATTAGTAAGGCTAGAGAACTTCTAACCAAGTCATGTATTGACAGTAATCCAAAGTGGCAATGTAAAAGAGTGCTCATACAGTGGTGGTCCAGTATAACGAATGCCGATATTACGAACACTTTTTTCAAGTCCATTAGGTATTCTATACATACAACGAACAAATAACGAATCAGACAAAATGGCACTGAAAACTCTAAAGTCTTAGTTCTAAAAAGTTTATACGGGAAGAGGCATTCAACAATAACATTCAACCCCCGAAAAAGCAAATGCATATTAACGATTCTTTTCTTAAATTTGAGTACAAATTGAGTCTATTTTCCTAAAGATTTGTATGACAAAAAGGTTTCGATGCAACGAATTTTCGATATATAACGACATTATATCGCTCGTTATACTGAACCACCACTGTATTTGAAATACAATTCCCATTGTCAGTTTTGAGTGCATTCACATTCAATAAACGAATATCTCATTTAATTTTCAATTTTCCTTTGGGCTTTTAAGTAATAAAAAAATTAGCTGAATTCGCAGAAATCAATGCTTAATTATTCAAATCCAATCAATTTGTCCGAGTTGAAGCCATAGCAAAAAAAAAATGTGACAATCAATGCCATTGCATTCTTCCGATTAGTTGATCCTCTTCTGTTCTACAGTTTTTGTTTGACGACTACCCACATATTTATTGTGTGGCCATTTTGAAATTAAATATTTCTACGACCACATAAGACCAACATTTTGTCCTCATTGTTTAATTATTCTTTTTTTTACTATTGTAATAGTAACTCTTTTGTTTGTATTCTTTATTCCCATATTCCTGGATGAGCAACCAAGTCGAATGCGGATAGAATTAATTGAAAACTTAAAAAATGAAACAACATCAATTGGTGCAGGCCGTTGTTCGTTATTGAAGGCATATACTGCATTGGTAAGTGTGTAGGAGTATATATAAACAGCGAACACTTTATTTATTATTTACTCATGCAGTCGCAAAACGGATTACGTGCAATGTTATTTTATATTGAATAAGCAAATATTAATTTATTGAATAAAACCAATTGAATTGCGAAAGCACTGAATGTTGGCTAAAATCAGATTAGTTTGTTTTATTTCTGGTCCACCTAACGTGTGCGATTGCATACAATGTTTATGTTTTTAATGAATAGTAAAGCTGGTGCAGGTCTATATGGATACAGTTGGACATACCGCGCTCTGGTCTTTGAATATTTATAGAACTTTTCTAAGCTTCAAAAAAGAAAAAAAGAGTTTATTCCAATAGACAATAATAATTGCATTTTGCCCCAAGAGCCTAAGAGGGATTAATAAAATTCATTAATATTTAAATGACACATTAGCACTTGAATATGACACAAACAATGGTCACTATATCATGTGCATGAATGGATTATGAATTTTGAAGCACAGAATGAATTTGTTATGGAATCTAAATTATGAATGATTTATTTGCAAGTCGGCGTTGGCGTCGGTCGTAGTCTTTAGTTATGAGTATACAGGATCTTTCATATGATGGATAACACAGCATACATATTTCGCAAAGATGTTTTAAAAAGGTCTCGATGCAAAATGAAGTCTGTAATTTGATTAAGGAGCGTTACGTTGAAATAAATTATGTTTCCTCGACTTTTTTTTTACTTCGTGAATAATTTTAGGATGATGGCCACTATTTTAAGTTATTAAAACGTTTAAGCTAGTTTTTGAAAAAAAAATGTATGTTTAAGGTATAGTCTGGTGTGATGGATTAAAAAATCGATTTTTTTTTACTTTTTTCGTAAGAACCACATTTTAAAAAATATGCCCTTAAATTTTCAGACCGAAATTTAGAATATTTCCAAAGTTATAAAGCAAAAGAAGAGAGCGCCCCATAGAGCGCATGAAAGTGTGTTGACAATGAATGCACGGATTTTAAGTGCGGAGAAAACTAAAGAAGCCAACTGTAAAGAGACAGAACCTTACGCTAAAAATGACGACTGTGAGGAAACAGAAGGATTGCTGTATGCACCGAGCATAGCTGATTAAATAATAAAAGTATTGTTTGTTGTCAAAACTTTGAACACGTTTTTCTCGAAACCATGTTTTTGAAATTTCGGGGAAGCACTGACTCAAAACTATTCTACCGATTTGGCTAACAATTTAACCAGTTATTCTACCTATACATACATAGCTAGATACCTAATCTTTAAAACATTTCATTTTTTAGCAATAAATTATTTTTTTTAAGCATTTTATCAGCGAAAAAAATTATGTTTTGAGAAGATTTTTTTTAAAAGTCCGCCATTTTTTTTAATATGTATGTATATTATTGGTTCATTCACTAGAATAAGGTCTGAAATAAGGCTCTGTGCTAATGTCATTCATCCTTAAATGTATGAAGAAGGTCATTGATAGACACATCCGGGATAAGCAATTAGCTACCCACCCACTATCCACATCACAATACGCATATCAACCAGGGAAATCAACGGAAACCGCGTTGAATGACCTAGTTACTAGGATCGAACTCTCTATCGATAAAAAGGAAATTTGCGTAGTGGCATTTCTTGACATAGAAGGAGCCTTCAACAACACTTCCTTTGTGTCTACAGACCGTGCTCTAAGGCACCACAACGTTCCACAAGTTATTCGCAAATGGATAATGTCAATGCTAAACAGCAGAATTATCCACAGCAATATCGAAGAAGTGGAAATCTCAGCACTAACAACAAGAGGCTGAGGCTGCCCACAAGGTGGAGTTCTCTCACCACTCATCTGGTCAATAGTTGTAGACAGCCTACTAAGATTACTTGCAACCCAAGGCATCTATGCAGTGGGCTTTGCAGATGATCTGGCAATTGTCATACAAGGTTCATCAGAAACACTAATATCAAGAAGACTTCAGACAGCTCTGAACACAGTACAAAGCTGGTGCTCAGATGAAGGTCTCTCTGTCAACCCACGTAAGACAGTTATTGTCCCATTTACAAAAAGAAGAAAACTAAATCTTCTAATACCCCCCAGTCTCTATGGGGAAACAATACCATTCTCCAAGGAATCAAAATACCTTGGGATAATCCTAGACAGCAAAATGTCATGGAACCCTCAACTAGAACGCATTTCCAGCAGAGCAACCAAGTCTCTATGGACTTGTAGAAGCATATGCGGGAAAAACTGGGGTCTAAAACCTAAAATGGTGTACGACCTATATACGCTGGTAGTAAGACCAACAATAACGTACGCAGCTATTGTATGGTGGACAAAAACGAAAGAAGTAACGGCAATCCAAAAACTAGAAAAGATTCAAAGATTGGCAACAACATGCATTACGGGATGCATGCGTACAACACCAACATACGCTCTAAACGTCATTACAGGACTACCTCCAATTCACCTTTTCATAAAAATGGAAGCAAGACTGGCGACACACCGTCTTTTCCATCAAGGACACATGAATCGGTGATTGTTGAAACAACATAAGTGAAATTTTTATTTTTTTGTAGGAGAGACAAAAATGTTGTGTTTTCTACCCTTAAGCAATGAAAATACGCAAAAATAATAATAAAAATAATAATTATTAAAAGTAACAGATTATTGAAAATAGTTATTTTTGCGTATTTTCATTGCTTAAGGGTAGAAAACACAACATTTTTGTCTCTCCTACAAAAAAATAAAAATTTCACTTATGTTGTTTTAACAATCACCGATTCATCATAAAATCACATCCATACCCGAAAGGACATCTATCGATAATGGAAAGTTTAGAAAAACTTAATACCTTTAGTATGTGCTTGGATGCTACTATTCCCATGTACAACTTCAAACTCAACTTCTCCATTGTCATCCCCCCTAGGGAAGACTGGGAGAACACAAAACCTCATCCTTCAAGGCAAGATATGGTCTGGTATACGGACGGCTCAAAATTGGAAACTGGTACAGGTTCCGGCATTTTCAGCGACTGTCCCAGAACGAACTTCTCAGTAAGTATGGGCAGTCACTCGTCCATTTTCCAAGCCGAAGTCTTTGCCATTAACGAATGTTCAAGAATAATATGTTCATCGAACACGAAAAATAAAACAATATTCATTTTTTCAGACAGCCAAGCTGCACTAAAGGCGTTAAGCTCACCTGTCATAAGATCCAAACTAGTCCAAGAGACAGTCATGTCGCTCTCTGAACTAGCAAGGAAAAACACTGTAATCCTCAACTGGATCCCAGCACACAGAGGCTATGATGGTAACGAGAAGGCAGACATCTTAGCTAAAGACGGCGCATCTAAACCATTCGTCGGTCCTGAACCCTTCTGCGGTGTAAATAAAAGCACCTTCAAACATACTGCCAAGAACATCCTACTGGAGGAATCAAATAAAGCTTGGAGTAACTCATCTGGCCAAATCTGTTCAAAAACTTATTGCCAGAATATACCGAAAAAACATCAAAATTCCTACTGAACCTCAATAGGAAAACCCTAAAAATTTGCACTGGACTACTAACCGGTCACTGTTCCTTAAACAAACATCTTCACCAAATGAGGCTGGTAGCGGATCCCGTCTGTAGACTATGCCTCGAAAATGAAGAAACATCTCTGCACATTATTACAGAATAACCAGCACTTTTCCGCCTTAGAAAGCAAATACTTGACTATGAGATTATCCCCTTAGATAAACTCAAACTCATTCACCCACAGAAGATTGCTAACTTCTGGTTCAATTCAGGAGCAGGAGAACTGCTCTGAAACCTCACATGGGCTGACACAATAGGTTTCATTCAGACACCGCAGTGCCCGGAGCTGAGCAAGCTCTACCCGTCCCCCAAATCTAATCTAAATCTAAGGCTCTGTGCTTCCCCGAAAAAGCTCACTATTATTTAGAGGACTCCACTTTGACATAACAAATTGTTAATAAACTAATGTAGAATTAGATAAAAAAAAAAATTTTGTAAATTTAAAGTACAAAAATAAATATGTAATAGTTACAAAACGATCGCATATTGTTTTCTTGTTTAAAAAAGGTCACGAAAAAACGTCGAAATTTCGGCCGTCACACTAGACTACTACCTTAAATTCAACAGTCCTTTCCAGTATCATAGACATACGCATACCAAAAAACCTAACAAGAAAATCTTTCTTAGTTTTTGATATCAAAAAAAAGTAAATGATAATTTTTTCAAACAAAACCGTTTTTGTGGGGTTGTACTCTATTTTTTGAACAAAAAAAATTTGGAAGAATTAACTTAAATTTTTTTTAATTTCTTCTTACTTTTTCTGTTACAAAAAGTTTCAATCAAAAAACAAAAATTCCATCTTTCAAGTCCTTGTGAATTGTATTTCGAAAATTTGTGTTGAATTTCATCAGGATTGGTCAAATAGCTATAGATAAATTTTGTCCAACGATTTTAAAAACACAGTTTCGAAAATAAGTGTATTTAAAGTTAAGAGCGCTAAGACTAACTGACCTCTGGGATCAACTTGAAAATTTAGGACAATTTTCTAAAGATATGGTAGAATTTCATAAGACAGTAAAAAAAGGTCGTGGAACCCATGAATTCTTTGACCTCAAGAGTCTACTTTGAACCATATACAGTACGTAAAGTGGTACCAAAGGCTCTAGTCAAATATAATTCAATACCCGACTTTCAATCTCGAACATGAAAAAACTAGATGTGTATAGGATTTTTTTGCATTTTTTTTTTTTTAATAGATAGAGTGATCCAAGAGAAAGGTTTATCTGTATATTTCATCTCCATACTATGTCGGGAACAGGAACGTAAGTTTGCTAATGCTAATAGTAAACTAATGAGCCAATTTCAATGAAATTTGGAACAAAAATGGTCTAGAACCTGAGAAATTACATAAGCCTGGTTGTTTCCTTTCCATATTCTTGCGGGAATGGAAATGGTAACGAAATCCCTTTTGTGGAAACCCAATGGAAGAAGAGGATCACAAAGATCCACTGATAGAGTGTTTATAGTCGAATGGCATGTTGGGTATGGGATCAAGTACCGCCCCTATACTCTATCTTTCAGCCTCTCAGTTTCATCTGGACGCTTGCCGCTCTTTAGATTATGAGCGAAATTTGTTTTTTCATAATTAGCTTGTAGAAAAAGATTAAAATCATCAGCATGTATTGAGTATATTGGGTACGATATCATTGATGAAAATAGTGAAACCCAAAAACGGATTCTTTGAGGAACTCTAGAGATGCAGAATATCAACCACATCAAGAATTGTAAATGCTTACCTTTAGAGATCTACCAATTATAAAAGACGAGAAAAATTTCAATGAAGAAACATGAATATCAAAATGTTTAAGTCTAAGTTTATGAGTCCCGCTTTTTGGCGATAGGGAGTACTTTAGCAACTTTCCAAGAAAGAGGGAAAGTAGCTGTGATGATACACCAGTTTAAAATATGAGTGAGAAGGTTTATAAATAGAGGCAGTACAAGCCTTGCAAAACGCATAGGTATACCTACCATATTCACCAATTGCATCGGATTTAGCTTCCATTACACATTTCATGACTTCATCTTCACCACTAAAAAGTCTCTAAGCCTCGGCACCGAACTCGAGAGAATTGAGGAAGTAGGAAGTTCACTTCAAATGCGCTAACAGAAATCGAGTAACCAAGTAAAAAATGATTTACTTCATTCGGATCAAGAGTACATTGAGAGTCTTTTTCTTTGCAAATACCAATTCTACTTAAGTTACTTCATAATTTTCTAGAAGGCAGGGAGATATTTAGCTTGGACGCATAAAATGTTCAAGCTATGACTAGCCAGAGACAGATTTAAGAGCTTTACTTAAGACTGAGTAAATAAAAAACCCTTTCGCATTAGAATTTATGGCAGAAGTTGTAACATTAACATTAATTTTGTTAAACGACCTAGAATTTAAGTCAATTCTAGATTTCGTAGTGTTTTCAAAAGGTTTTGAAAAAGCTGAAAGCTTGCTGGTACCTTTACAGTTTTCCACGTAATTCTTTGCATTTGACTTAAGCATAAGAGATGAAATTTTCTTTCATATCAAGCTCCATTGCCTTTCTTAATTTAAATTGCAGGAACTGTATCTGCTCCAAACTGTGATATACTTATATAACCCGGGTCAATAAGTGAACTACACATCATTCCAATTCCAAGCGAATTCCAGAAGACCAATGATTTATTGGAAAAGAAACAGATTCAAAAAATGTGCAACAAATAGCAGAATTATTAACTACGCTATATGTTTCATTTTTGTTCAAAAAATTTCTGGAAAGAAGAGCTCATTAGAATGAATGAGTATAAATAGTAAATGGTACTGCGCCGAAGTCGAATCGCTAGTGTAGCTCAGACAAGTGGAAAAGGTTATTCCTTCGAGATCATCACATTGTTGCATGAAAAATGGAAAGGAAGACGCCCAGTAAAGCTCTTTTGAGAGGCACTATTTACAAGAAACGGTGGACTGCTTACAAAAACAGATACCTAGCTTATTATAAAACTGACTAATTAATGCTTAGATTCCATTCAATACGGGCTATTTTATTAATCAAGCCAGTAAGAAGCAAGGTAATGGTCATTTTCAATACAAACAGAAGAGTAGAAAGAAAAAGACCTTTCTCTTCATCGCACCAAAGAAAAACTTCAAATACTTAACCAAACTAAGAATATTCTTTCAAAAAAAGAAAAACTGGCCTTCAGGGCTATTTCTTAAAAAACGAGGAACCCTTCTGCTGATGTTCTGACCTAAGCAAAGAAACTACAAAAGCAATCAATATTGAAAATATTAATGCGACTTTCTTATTTTCTGTTTCCTTCTAAAATAAATCCAACTTTTGATGCTTGTGATGTCCGGACATTCGAAACATTTTCACAAAGTGGACCATAACCAAACAGCTTAGACTGCGTAAGGATCAATATTAATATGGTAACATAGTGTGATAAAACGTCTAAATTGCATTTTGAAAACTAATATAACCATTCAACAAACGCCGCCCACTCGATTTCCAAAGCAATAACAAGGATTTTATTTATTTCCACTCCAAATATCATAACAGAAATGACAATAAATGAGTTTTTCCACTCCCACTAAGATACTCATCATTGCCATAAAAAGCAAAAAGGAATCCAACAACAAGAAAGAATGATGAAGACAAAAAATCCCGTTTATCTCTTACCTTTTTTTATATCCTATTTTACATATTTTTCGATCGAAATTGGTCAAATACGGGAACACCTATAACAATTTAAAAAGGTTCTTATCTCAATATTAAAAAAAAAAAACAAGGTTACTTCTCTACTACCCGCAGTTCACCGTTAAAACCCGTCCGCGACCCCTCCTTTCTTCCGTTACAAAACAAAGAAAAAGGTCATAGGCCTATCCGTGATGTCGTTGTTTATTTAATCGTATTTTCAGCACAATTTTAAGGGATTTGTTTTTATGTCCCTATGAAAGACCGTTCTCATTATCTGTAAAGTGTATCCAATGCGTATTTATATTGTTAAAGCCCTGCTCCTTTTATAGTACCTCTTCTACCTATGTACATGGTCATTAAATTGCCACGTGCTGCTTTATGAGTTACGATTACAACACTGTCATGTTTTTTTTCACAAAATGGCCGGACATGCATTTAAATCTCTGGACATGGCGATTATTCCCGATATTGCTAACTGATATGTTGTCATGCACCTAATTACACTGTCAGAACTTTAACCCAACCCCATTATGTGTATGATATGACACTCTTTTCGCTGGCAACCGTCTCGTCCTCTTACCATAATAGCTTAATTACACAGTAGATGCTTCCAAAAGGACTCTTAGCAACTTTAAGTGGAAACCATGTTTTTGAAACAAACAGCTACATGACTTTCATTGGAATCGGCAAATGAGAAAAAGACTTCCAAGTAATACTTTGTAATCCGCGTACCGTAATTCTTTGAAATGAGGACTTTCTGTTTAACTTCCATCAATCGCAGAGTAAATTCCGAATACATATACAACTTATTGCAGAAGTTATCTGAGAATAGCAAGGATTGTGTAGTACAAATGAGAATATGTTTCTGTTTCTGATGTTTTGCTCTGCAACTGGCATTATTCACAAAGTTTTTTTGGGTTTTTCTTGGAACGGACCTTATACTGCCAGTGGTGTTCAACAGAAAATGCAGCTTTATTTGTCAAATTTCGATGTCTTTCTAAATTGGTAAGAAGTCGCAAGGCAAAATAAAACTTAAGGAGAGAAATGCTTTTACAACTTAGTTCTAAAAGCTGTAGGAAGAGCTGAAATGTAATGAAAAATAAAGCGAGTCATTAAGCGAAGCTGAAGTGATGAGTAAGAAGGAAAAAGAAGGACAAAAGATGAAGAGGATCACATCGAAGTGGAGTAATGTAATCACAAGAAAGAAGCGACGAAGAAGTGCGCCCGCTCCAATCAAAAAACACGGAAGACATGTATCGGTAGCTGGAATAAATGTTTGCAACCGCTGCTGGTGCGAACCAAGATTGTCAAAGATAGTCGAAAAATACAAAACAACTTGAATTAAGAGCCACATATTTATGTTCAAGGCTGCTCAAAGAAAGATAAATGCTAGGGAGACAAAATTCTGCACAGGTGGCTAGAGTATTGCGTGGCCCAATTGAACGAGCAGTTTCTTCGAGAACACTTTGCAAAAGTTGAATCTTAGCTTAACGGAATTACCCGTCACTACAGCCGAAGAAGTAAGAGAGGCAGAGGCACAGTCGAAGAAGTAAGCGAGTCAGATAAGAACTGCAAAAAAGACAAAAACTGCATCTAAAAGAGAGGCCATATGGACTTTGGAAGCCGATGAGAGATATCGGGCTTCAATGGGCTTACGGTTCTCTGTTCTAACACTCAGAAAACTAAAAGTGTCTGACTCTTTGAAGATTGTTGAGCAGGTATTGCCATGCCAACTACAGATAAGCAAAAGAGTGGGAAGCCAAATTCACCGTCTTCTGTGATAAAAGAAGGTTGACCAGCACAAAAACTGTGAGGAGAACTAGGCGGTAGCTAAGATGAAAACACTCCGTATGACATCAGAAGTAACAAAATTCGATCATTTAAGGAGCACCAAAATTCATGGAATCCTTCACATCAAAAGTTACAGCTTTTGGATATAGAGCGGCTTAAGGAAAAGCTTCCAATTAGTAAAAAAAAAAAAAATCCTTTCCGTTTCCCTCGCAAATATGAAATTTGGTTTACTGTAACGATTTACTTTGGCCAAAAAATTTGTTATTAACAAAATAAATAAGAAAGATCCCACTACAATGCTCTAAAACTCAACAGGATACCTCTTCAATAAGATAAAAGATTTAATACGACGCCATTGCTTGATTCTGATCACGAACATCTTGTTCAAGAACTTTTCATTCACAGAACTGAGCTGCAACTATCAAATTTTAAAAAACTCTTTTTTTGTCTGGCCTTCAAATTCAAAGGAATATCAAAAAATACGTTTCAGAGAATAGTGTAAATGCCGTTAGAACCACACCAACCGAAGCTTTATTACCAAGCACTTTACCAGCTGCACTTGTTTTTTTTTTTTTTTTTTTTGAGATAAGACATCCTATGGTCAAACTTGGTAAAATAATAATGGAAAAGGAAGGGTCCACTGCAGATATTTCGACTTTTAAACAAATCAATGGAGTAGTGACCAATGTTATACGTCCATCCGGTGTCACTGAAACATTATAGTAGATGTACAACAAGGAAGTCTCTTGAGTCCTCTGCTTTTTATCACGGTTCTATACTATCTGCTGGAAGATAAAGTGCAGAACACCAAAATACTTCATTTTTTTTTTGCTCACGATCGATGGAGCCATTACAAGTGAGGATCCTACATCCCTGCAAGAAGTACTTAACGCACAGGTAAAAGTCTTATAAGGTAATGGGAACTGTATGAGTCACAAATGGGTACTTGTGTTGCCCGTTTTCCAGACATTTATTCCAGACATTTATTGGAGTGAAATGTGCTGCCCAAGTGTTAAAAATTTAACTATCTGCGATCAATTAATCAATAGTAAAGCACAATCATTGAGTAAGCGTTGGGTGAATGAAAAGGCGAGAAAACACCGCCTTCTTTGAGACAGAAAAATACCCCCTAAGCTGGAGGGAAGACCCTACCCAGCGGTTGGACGTCCAGCACTCACATATAATTTCGCAATGTTGTACAAAAAGTGTGAGAGTAAGTTGATGGCAGCTGAGATGAAGATGCTCCGATTGACACCAGGAGTAACAAAGATTGATCGTATTAGAAGTACCAAAGTCCGTGGAAAAATTCACATCAAAAACACCATCTTGGGAAAAACAATACACGAAATAGCTCAGTTACTACTGTCATGTTCAAATTAACATCCAGAGAATCCCGCAATCAAACCCGCCATCGAAAAAACAATACAAAGTTCAATGACAACAACAAAAGAAGAAACAGAAAGCTAGAACAAGACCGATCAACCTCAGACATGGAACAATCTATAACCGTGTAGTTTGCCGACGCATTCTGAGATCAAAACGACGTACGCGACAAGCGGATCGCAAGTGTGAAGCTGAGAAATGGAAGAACTGTGATAACTTCTTCAGGATCGCCATACTCGCAACGTCGAAAAATAAAGAACAAGAAGAAGCTTTGAGCTTTGATGACCGCTCGACTGTCATTGCAGGTTGATATCTTCAAAGATAACTCAGCGGTCATCAAAATCTCTGACGTTTGAGGTCAGAAGTCTAACTATACAATGCAGCAACCTCAGACACAATTAGATTGAGGCCTTGATACACAGAGTAAGGAATTACCTACTAATCTATGGTAAAAAACAAGTCATCTCTTTCATCGGGCTAACTAGATATCCCAACGTTTACGTTTCTTTATTCGGAACTAAGTGAGGAAAAAACGCAATTGGATGTACAATTTGATAAAACGATTTTATCAATAATGAATAGACAAAATTGATTCTGGTTAGAAAATAAGAGAACCGAAAATGTCTTTTAAACTTCTGATCTCCTGCCATACTCTGCCTTACTTGATTACGAGCATTTTGTCTCTTTTCTTCACATGGCAGCCAGTGTGAACCTAGATCTAAAATAAAAATGTCGGGCACTAGAACCTTAATGGCAATCAGTTACCGAACTGATCAAATTCATAAAAAAAAAAATGACGGAGCTAATTCCTAGATCTTGAGTTTTTCTTTAATTAGCTAGTTGTTGTGGTAATTTAAAGGTTAGCAAATCCTTACGACAAGCGGTCGATGCTCGATCTCCAGTTATATTCAAAAAAGTATTTCCACTAGTACCGAACTAAGCAAGGAATCAGTAGGCTGTATGTGTTTGTTAAACTTATGCAACTGTGGAAACTGCGGTGTCTAGTTGAAAACTACTGTTCCAAGAGGAATAGGTTAATTCTTCAAATGCAATACTGTAAAGAAAAGTACATTCTCACGTATCTTTCGCAACTGACAGACAATTCTGTATTGCTTTTAGAAATAGTTGAGAGAAACGCACTAGAGCCCCGCCCATCAAGAGTTTTTATCCTTGATCACTTATGTAACTATTTAACCAGGACTTGGCTTTTCTCCTATATGACCCGTCAGAAACAAAGAACTATATTCTTTGCCTCATACGAAGTAAAAACGTGACTATTTTGTAAATAAACTCATTATATTTTGCTAAGACGATAGTAGCTAAGTGTCTTCACATGGGTAAGCAGAAATTGAAGAACTCAAGCTTTTATGTCTGCAAAATAGAAGTGACAATAACGAGGTATATGATTAGAGGTTAGAGGTATCAACTTTTTCAATAGTCGGAGCATGTGAGGTCCTATTCAATATTTCTGTTGACTTAACACAGTCCCCAAAATACTTAATTTGCTTTAAAGAATTTCGATAACAGTTTCCCCTTTCAAGAAATGTACGTCATTCCACGAGCTTACAAATCATCAGATTGTATTTCGTGTTCCATTGTAAGAACAACCCATAACGGTTGTGCTGTTGTTTGAAACAAATTGCCCCTAACGGCAGAACATTTTGTGTAAACAGTATTATAGTCTTACATTGATGGCCACCACTGTACATCGTATTTATGATAAGAACGATTTCACGACAAGCTATAAAATGTTAGTAGGGCAGCAAAACATTAATTACTATATGTTTACTCACCAGGTGAACTTCGGATGCCTCCCGCTGAGGCAATTGCTGCTGCTGCTGCCGCTGCTGTACCACCAACCCCTCCAACACCACCACTGGCCCCACTGACTGCTGCTGTTAAACAGTCAGCCGCTTCACCCCCACGCACCGCACTAACAACACTCGACACGCTCGATGACGAAGCGAACGTATTACCACCGGCCGTTTGTATTTGGGCTGTTGTCACTACCCTATGCACCGTGTAGAGCACTGGCGGTGGGGGTAGCGATGATGCACTACTACCCCCACCACCCACATTATTGGTGCCGCCATAACCTGTCGACACTATTTGTTCACAATTACCGTTGCTGGTCTGAGTGGCAACAACGCGACTACTGTTCAACACCTCATCAACAATATCCGTGCAATGCTGTTGATGTTGCTGGTGTTGGTTCACTAATTGCTGTTGCTGATGTTGGTGTTGGTGCTGCTGTTGGTGCTGCTGCTGTTGCTGTTGCTGTTGATGATGATGTTGTTGGTGGACATGATGATGTTGGTGGTGGTGTTGTTGTTGAGATTGATGGTGATGTTGTAGTTGCTGTTGATGTTGATTTTGTGGTAGTTGCGACTGTTGTTGCTGCTGCTGCAACGACGGCGATGGAGATGTCGTGCTCAGCCGACCACTCCCTGCTGCTAAACTATAGTAATCCTCCCGACATCGATAGTCCGTGCCATTGTAATATAATCGTGACCTAAATACAAACAAAAAACGACTTAATTCCAATGTTAATTTTTAAATATGAAATTAAGTTGACAGCATGAATAAACGGGAGAGTTAATTAGACGTACACAGCCACAGGGTGAACCATGGAATTATATCTACGACAAATTTGCGTGCTCTGTCAAATTATTTTCACAACGTCGTCCATTGGAAGCTAACATGCGATTAAAAGGATTTTATGTAAAGTAGCTAAAATAACTTTTTGGACGGAAAGTAGTGACAATTTATTTTGGTTTCTCTCAGAGCACACCTAGATTATGTTTACTTGTTACTCAGATAAGCGGGGTCATTTGTTTTTTAGTGGAATGTTTAGAAATTTTAGAAATTATTATGAGTTAGGTAGGTTAGCGGTACGTTCTGACTGGAACTGTATCTATGAAATCTGAAAATGGCTTTGATTCAAATCTAAGTTTACCTCTTTAATGAATATTTATTGTGTAAATTGCTGCTGTGGGTATATAGGAGCTATTGCAACGCTCAACAAGTTGATGACAAGTTGGAAATCAAAAGCAATTTGAACCAAAGTTCTTTGCATGAGCTGACTTAGTTGAAAAAAATTACATTTACATTTACATGAAACCTACTCCACACATAAATCTGCGGAGTAGGGGGGTTGCAGCCGGGCGACAAAGACCATTTGGCTGATACACCACAAGACTAACTACACAAATACTACATAGAACAAATAACACATGACAACAGCACGCATTAGTACAGAACGGTCCCCCATCTTGTCACTAACAGCGCCCATTCCGATTTAATTACAGTGTTCTAATGGGAACCAACTCTTTTCGGTTGACAAGGCCGTTGTCTAGAAAAATATTATTAATAAGGAGATATGAAAGACGAAAATGAAGAGGAAACCGTTCAACATCTTTCTTTGCACATGCCCAGCCCTCTGTCAAAGACATAAAACACATTCAGGAGAACACTTTTCCGACGATCTTATATGGTTAAATAAGAGGCAACTACTCAAACTTTTTGTGTTTCACAATGGATATATTGGTCTTAGTGTGTCGCACAGTCACCTTAACCAAACCTAATCAACATAGATACTTATATTTGTTTTCCATGAATTGCCGCAGAAAGCCGTTGGTCCTTCCATTACACAAGAACAGAAACATGCTCACAAAAGTCCCTGATTTTCCATAACAACCAACAGCAAGCCAAAGGACCAATATATTGTACTTTTTTGACTGCAAGGATCACTTTGAGCCCACACCTCAGTTTGATGTTGAAGTAAAACAATTCGAAATACTCGTAATTCGAAATCAATCTTATGGAAGTAATCCTAAAATAACAAAGTACCACTCTTTGCTTTGCAATCGATGTGCAATCGGATTGTGGTGTAAATACAAATTACAAAACCGCACAATCTAGAATTTTGCAATTGGAAATTGATGCTTTTTTAGTTCTCACAACTACAGAATCCCGCCTCTTAACTCTCCAAGTTACTAAACCCCGCACATTGAATGCTCGAAAATGGAAACATCGCATAATTTAAAATAAAAACACCTCAGTACGAGTAGAATATTGTAGTCACCTGGTAGTCAGTAGTACTATATTAAATCCTATCCTTTGTTTTTGATAGCTATATGACAACTTCACATGCATGACATGCAACTATAACTAGACGGACAGTTTCCATGTTCTTGCTTTTGTTCTCTCTACAACATTTAAAGTAAAAACAGTGAAAAAAATTAAAATATGTATGTATGTGTATCAATACTAGTATTTTTTATTTTTACGGCTGTCAATTTGGATTTGATTCGTATTACAAATTTAAGACCCGCCTGTGTAGGTAAAACTAAATCCCGAACGATTTTTCGAATAGTTTTGGTAGTTTCATTTATAAAAATGTTGGTGCGTTTGGTGATTTTCATGTACATATCTCAAACAAAATTGAATGAACCTCGAAGGTTTTTTTATAGTTCAGTTACGTGAATTAATCGTTTGGCCTTTTTTGTATGCTTGGACTTTTCCGATTAGGATTTGCGATTAATGGAACAATTTTCGAAAGCAGCAATTTTAATATTTGGGAATGTGGATTTATAACAGAAAAGTTGTGAAGAAAAAAACTAGGGTTGAGTGAATTCTGTTTCCATTTCTTTATAATCTGTAGCTTAGTAAATTTCAGGGGTGTTTTATTCTGGTAGTGCTCGTGGGGTAATTTTAAAGTGTCTGCCTGTTAGCGAGTTCGGAATCGGCAAAAAATTATAGGTCTCTTCCCTTGCTTTTCCGATGACTTGGAATATTTCATACCAGCTGAACCTCAATTTCGAAAATTTTGTTTGTGTATGTAAAAATGTTAAAGTGTATTGCCAATAGCTTGCCATTTATTGCTCGTGTTGACCCGGAGCAAGCTTTTTCTATAAAAGCCAAGTACGCTCCTTTGCGAAACGGAAATTTTCGTTGGTCTCCACAGGCACGACGAAATCGTGAATGAACACTCAGCGGAAAATATTTGTGTAGAGTATTATCAGCTGTTTAGAAAAAGTGACAGTCAAAGTCAAGTCAAAAGTGTCACAAGAAGCAATAAAACAAATTAATATTTTTATCATCAAACGAGTTTACATAACTATGGAGAAGAATTACTTCTTTCGACAAAAATTTGCTCTTCATCTACACTTTTGATGATGCTTTTGAGAAGGAAGAGAAAACTTCCTTCAATTCGATTCAACCCATATTTACAGCAAAAGCAAACCAAAGCACGTTTCATGTCCGATTGGGTTTTTTTTATTTTCACTAATGAGGATAGTTTTTTTCATCAGAGTTTAGTTTTTTTTTGCCTTTTCATCTTCGTATTCAAAAAACTCATCTAAATAAAATTCTTTCATTTTGTATTTTACAAAATTCATTGAAATGGCAGAATAAATACAAAAAAAAAAAACAAAAGAACTGTCAAAATTTAGGAAGCATTTATTGTTCCGGGAGATAAATGGTTGAGAATTTCAGAAATTGTAGTAAAAGATCTACTACAAATATCCACCTATGAAACCCTTTTCGCAGAGCAGCAGCGTACTGTACAACGAAAAGGAGAGTGAAATTGTTCGTTTACGATTCCGTCTTGTCATTTTTGTATGGGATTTCTTTTGGTTTCAGCAGCGTACCTACTACCTACTCTTAACTATACTGAATCTTCTACTCCTACATATTTTTTTGTTCACATTTAGACAGAAGTGACCACTTTACCTAACTAGTGGAAAGTAAATTACAAAAAATTTGAGTGGTCTCATTTCCGCAAATCATTTTCAGCTTCAATAAAATTCAAAATCTTGGAATACAACTATCAAATCATGATCACTCTCTAATGACATCGACAGAAACTACCACGGCAATACTTTTATAAAGAGCTAAGAAAAATCATCGTACTTTCTTATTGAGTATCTTTTTCCATGAAAAAAAAAACGCTGTCCAGGTATGGTTTTCGAAATTTGAAACCTATTAAAAACTGTTTAAAAACCATATGAAACCTTGACATTGATTGACACAATTGTCAGTTGAATTCCATCTACATATGTATGTATATCAGTTCAATGGCGGTTTCTTATGAACCATTCATTGCGAAGTTTTATTTATCATCCATTCATTTTTCTTCAGTTTCGATAAATTTTACTTTGTTGTGATATTTTGTTGTTATTTGAAAGACACGAACAATAAAATATTGGAAGATGCTATATGGCTTGTCATTTCATTGACAAAACATTCGAAACATACCAAAAAAATGTAAATGATGAAGTGACATGTAGTTCTCCAATTCATCTACTTGCACACTTGTGATGCATATCATTCCATGACTAGTGATGGCAATCAACTCAATCAGCTCCAATTTTTGCAAATCGCAATCGACATGGTTTTCAATGTCGTGGAATTAGATCATTTGTAATTTGAAAAATAATGGAAGCTCAACAAAGGCTGAATGTAAAGGCCCCGACCCATAGAATCCGTTGCGTCCGTTCGCTGCCGGATTCAACTGACAGCTCGATTAAATACACACGATCTTATGAGAGGTGACCCATAAGCATCGGATGCAACGGACGCAACGGAAAAAGTAGCCCAACTTTTAACTTTTTGCGTCCGGCAGAACTGATGACATAGGCTGTCAAAACCAATTTGATGTTTTCTCTTCACACCGCAACGGATTCTATGCGTCACCCCAATCCGTTGTGTCCGGTAAAACTCACTGCTGTCAGTTGAATCCGGCAGCGAACGGACGCAACGGATTCTATGGGTCGGGGCCTTAATTTTGACTTGCTTTAATTGGTTTTAAGGATTGAAAATTTTACGAAAACCTTGGAAGGTTTTTTATTATCCCGATTGTTAGTTGATGGTTTGGGTGTAGATGGAAAACATGGGGGTGCAATACGATATATATAAGGGACGCCGGCGCCGTGGTGCAGTAGTAGAGTGTTTAATATATAGGCCGGACGAGTGGGTTCAAATCCTGCTTTGGACACCAACTTTTCTTTCAGTTTTATTCAGCCTCTGTGTTTCATCTGGACGCCTTTGAGGTTATATATGAAATTATAACCACCTTATTGCCATTTACTGCACCACAAAAAAAGGAAAAGGGAAATTCTGCGTGGACTGAAAATTAGGTTTGAGTGCTCCCCAGTAAAAATAAAACAATATCAGAGTAACCAAGATCAGTGCAGTTATTCCGTAGCTCAGAGCTATGTTGCTTGGGGATTACTTTGTTGGTTGATCATTCTTCTCATGAATGGATAAGGAAAGTTTTTGATTTTCGCCATAAGATTCCTTGCAGCTCCCAATAAGCACTGATCCTGGAGGAATATTGTAGGTTATGTGTACAGTTCTTCGTTTTTGAAATACTTTTGTCACTGACGGTTAAAATGAAGTGAATTGCAGATCCTTGGAGTTTTCTTCTCTAATTCTTGAAGTTTCTTATATTGTAATTTAGGCTGGGAAGCTGTAGCTGAAAATCGGCCAGAAAAGTTTTTTGTATACCAGAATTTTTCTCTGCTAGTTATGCCCAATTTTTTTTCCATCAGCGCAGCGGGTAGAAAAGGTGGAAAGCTTTCCGACACAAGGAATAGTACCATCGATTTTATGTGAGTCTAGTTTCTATTAAAAGTCGAATCTACTTCCCATCTTGCATCAGAACAAAGTTCTGTTAGTTAGTGATCGCCTAGTGAAAACTTAGTTCATCATTGGATTTACTTCCCTACATCCATTGTTGAGGCGCGTCAAGCCAGTGCCTTAGATTCTTACTATGAAAAAATTTCATACCGAAGAAACGACTCATAGGGAAAAAAAGTACGATAAACTTTTGTGCCTTTAAAACTAAATTGGAATGCAAACAGAAATCGAGTGGTTAAATAAATTTGTTTCTATGTCGAAAATAGACATGAAATTTATTTTAAAATATCACTTCTAGAAAATCGACGATCGTTGTCGAGGTACACCATTGGCGGATTACAAGTGTGAAGCAGATAAGTGAGAGAGTTGAGATCACTTCAGTCGTTGCAATGCCAGACTACTGCTGACATAGTTCCTGGGGACTTTTCCTCCAACACCAAACTACACACAGAAAGGTTGGCTAATGTTACCAAATGTTTTCTTTGATGAAAAAAACGTCCTGAGCTTCGATCCAGGTATTTATCCTCAACATCAACTACACAGGAGAGGAAACGGTCAAGTGAGAAATTTTTTTGTAGGTGCAGTACAGTTTTACTGAGTCATAAATTGACAATAAATTTGATCCATTTTGAGACAGATAACTTTATATCTTACGCCTTCTGATGATTTATCTTACGAAAGTGGAGACGTTTATAATAATTTTATAAAATTTACAAGCCCTCTTCTGCATTTTTCTCTCCTGCTCATCGCCCTGATGCCCATGGCTTAAAATATGTTAATATTCTGCTCAAGCATTCTTAACCCCCGTTAAACGCCATTCACTGAACTGTGAAAATTTAAAAATATATGTTTTTTTAACATAAAATTTAAAAATAAAAACTATCAAAAATTTGCAAAAAAACGAACAGTTACTCAACCACAATAATGAAAAATGTTCCTTTTTTTGGAATTAAAGCTAAAAGCCAAAATAAATATATCGACAGCTTGAGGCATATTTTTAACTTAATTTTAATCAACTCAGTCAACCCAACTGCATGTTGATTTAATATTAAAATATTTAATTTCCACAGAGCAAAAGTAATTATTCGATTGGTCCTTCAAATAGTGTCGAAAAAAAAGTTTAATTAAAAGTGACCATATACCAACCAGGTCAACCTGTATTTGAAGCTTAATTACTGATATTTATTTCTGGGAGCTTCATATGCTCATAACTCAAAGGAATAAATATCATCTTCAGCAAAATTGGCTTTCCAACGAAATATTGCTGCAAGTGTTACACATATAAATGGCTCCCCATAAATGCGACACCCTGTGTTTGTTGTCCAATATTCATAACTATTTTATTTTACTAAATATTAAAATTAACAATAAATGGTTATTTATTGGTGCTTGTTGTGGTAAAAATAACGAGCGAGGTGGTGGCTTGGTTATTAATGAAAATATATTCTCGGGAGTAATGAAAAAATATTCACATAATGAGACAGAGAATTTACAATGAGGTTCATAATAGGATACGAAGATAATTACACAATGTGGGCTCTGTGTGTACTGCCCGCTTATGTAGACTATCTATATATAGTAATTACTATCAGGGTGTAAGACTTACTGGTATTCCTGTGGCGTTAATTTCCTTCGATGGTACTGCACTCCGATGGGAACAGGCACGACATTTATGTAATTTCCTGTATTGGTCCCCCGATTCAATTGCTGGGATTTGCCTTTCGGTACAATATCTTGGCCAATGTTCGATGATGCGGCTGTTGCGGCAGCTGCTGTAGCAGCTGCTGCAGCAATAGCTGCAGCCGCAGACGATGATACCGAGGACGAGGAAGAAGCTATTGATGGTGTTTGCGAATGTGAGCCGTTGTTGTTGTTAATGCTGTTGGTATTTATGTTGTTGCTGCGACAATAGAATTTATTTGGATCCATTTCTTGGTGTTATGCATTAAAATGGACAGACACATGGACATATAAATAATGGACATAAGAAATACACACAAAGTTGGACACGCGAATTGAAAGCCGCTGCGCTATCGGATGACGACGTTTTATCGCGTTCGATCGCGTAACCGGTATCCGTTTCCGTCGCTCTCGCCCTCTTCGTCCGCGCCCTTTTGACACGCTCTCTCGCACGTCACGCACCACTCGAACACATTAACTTTGTTGTGCCACTATTAGCTAAATGTGGCCATTTTTTAAATTTAATCCGACATTTTGTATTTTAGAAATGACTTTTCTTTCTTTATTTATTTTTTATATTTAAATTTTTGGTATTTTCTTATAACACCATTTTTGTAAGCAAACGAAGTGATATTTTTTTTTTTCTAAGACATTAATAACGAGTGTTTATATTTATTTACACATTGGGCTTAGTTTTTTTATTCCGTCGATGCATTTTGCTGTGAATATAAAAAAAGTAAAGAAAGTGTTAATATTGAACCGCAGGGAAAGAAGGAAATGAAAATATTAAAAAAGGTAAATATAAAAAAGGTCCTCTAAGCTGTAGATCATTGGTCATTGGGTTGCATGATAAGTCTGTAATCAAAGATATTACGTCTCTATTGAAGATTGTTTTTCGGAGGATGGTGTGTTCTTCACCTGGGCGACTTTGCAGTTATCAAGGAGCTAGCAATGGAGTATCAGTTTTGTACTATTTTGAATTTTATGTTTTTTTACAATTTATTGATTTCAGTGAAACGCATACCGCCAACTGAATGCTTTTTGGTTTCTTAGATGCACCTATAGGCACTTATTTACTAATATACATTCTGGACATGATCTAGTAAATGTATCGTAGGAAAGCGTACGCCTTTTCTTATTTCAATCGTATTTCTTTGCGTTCGATTGGGTTTTCGGCAGGACCAGAATACGCCAATAGAAGGGTTCACTATGGCGTATACTTACTTTTTTGAAAGAATTTTTTAAGTGCAAAAAACCCAATTTTATTTTCTTGGTAGAAATTTGGATCTATGAAGGAGAAGAAGACTGTGTGAAGAAATGTGTGTTTCGTGTAATAATTTATATGCAGTGGGTGATAGTATGAGTGATAGTAAGAGTGACTCATATGGATGATGTCGAAAATTTGACTTTATACGTTGACCTCATGGCAAAAGTAGGGTCGTTTTTGTGAAAATAATTGTATTTTAGTAATTGACATTCAAGCTCATGAAAAGACCTGCACCAAAATGGAATGTTAAGAACGCAAACGTATCTCAGGAACAGTAGTTCCGTCTATACACTTTCAAGGATGGGTCCAAAAACGATGTCAGATCTGGTGCTGTTGCTTTTGTGGAGTGCAGCGAAAAACGACTGTGTCTTCGATAGGTACACAAGCGTCCTTCTTCCAAAAAATACAAAAATACCTAAAAGTAACGTTACGAAGAATAACTGGGAAGAAATATTTGTGTCTGCAGCAACAGCAACTCTAAGTTAGATCCTTTTCAACCTTTGTACTACTTTGAAGGTGATCCAGTAAGTGATCCTATGAGTTTTGCTTGCGTTCCATGCATTTACGACTTATCTGGGTACGAGATCGCCACAAAAACATACTAGACAAGAATCTCAGATATCTTTTTCAGTACCTTCACCAGTGCTTTATCTGTTTTGGTCCTCAGGGACGGCTTCAATCAACTATTAGACATTTCTAGTCCATATCTCCGTTGGGAGCAGGCAGACTTTACGAACGCTCCCCAAACGTTTGTAAGAAAGTGGCACCATTTTTTTAATCTCTTAGTAGAAAGACTATAAATAGAACTTGTTGGTGCTGCAAGTGGCAATTCTCTCTCCGCAATCATTCAAACAACATAGTCTTAAGTGATACTATACACTTTAAAGGTCTGTGACTACTCATACAATGTTGAAAAATAGAGTGCGGGTGTTCGGAAATCAGGAAAGGATAAAAAAGGAGATGTGGATGCACATTATTCTTGAATTTCTGTGCATTGTAGTGCGAGAGGAAAATGGATTTGCGTAAAGCATTCCATATTCGGGTTAAGTGGCGAAAACATGAATTCCTGTACTTTACTGTACGACCGAAATTGGGTTCAGGGTAAAATTAATGAGCATTCCAAGCGAGGCAGGTGTTGCAGCTAAATTGTTTCAGGGGAGGAATGCAACTGACTATTTCACTAGAGCCCTGTTTGCAAAAAAAGCGATAAAAAAGAGAGAGAGACGACTTAAATGTTAAGACGATGTTCCAGAGAATCAATCAAATCTACAACCGTTACCTATCATTTTTAATACTTTCTTTTGAATCCTTTCAAGAAGGCGCAATGACCTTTGGGAAGACCCTGCCCAAGCATGGGAATTATACTCTAATTTGGGACGTGTGTAGGCTTTACAAATATAGCCAGATCAGAGAAGGTGAATAATTTCCTGCATCGTTTTAAGAATCCTGAGCATTTTACAACATTTTTGGCGACTTCAAATATGTGGTCGTTCCAACGAAGATCGTCGTTTACACACACCGCGTAAACATTCTTGGCTCTTGGGTGCAGATACCACTTATAGGATAATGCTAGTGGGGGATGGTTGAGCTTTAACGGCAAAAGACAGCATTCGGCGTTCGAAGCATTGAATTCTACACGATTAATATTTGCCCAAGTTACAACGTTTCCGACGTCAGAATTTAATAAGCTAGTCATACGCAAAAGTTAGAGTTTTCGAATCAAGTTGCAGTTACTCTACGAAGACATGGTGAAAGCTGGCAACCTAGACACCTTATCATGGCATTGCCTTTTGGTTTTTCTACGAACATTTGGAAAGCTTTAACAAAAGAAGATTGCTCCTTGGTAAAACAATGGAGACCTATGCTTATGTCTGAGTGCACTGCATTTAAAACATCTTCTAAAGAAATTATACAATCCACTCTCGAGCGAAGCCACTCTAAAGTAAGATATAAACTAAACGTCATAATTGACATGAAATCATAGCGTGGAAGTGACACTTCCTCCCATAGTAATTTTATTGCCATGAAATGAAAAATTATAGGTCCCCTCCATTCCTCACATTTTATTTGACTATACCATTTTACATGACATTGGCATTTCGTTTTTGTATTTTATTTCGATTTCTGACTCCGAAAGCTCGCAAGATGTTTTATTTCATCAGAAGAAGCAACAGTTTTAAAGGAGAGACAGGAAAGAGGAAATTTTTTGTTTCTTTCATCAGTTAAAGTTTTGATAAATTCTGCAATGGTTTCAGCCCAACTATCCGCAGTGGGCAGTGGAGAGGGTGAACTCTACGTACAAGTTGCGCTGTGAGCATGTCAAGTTTGCTGTGTTAGGTTTCTTGATAACTTGTGTCAGCTTCGTTCTAGCTCTATTCTTTATAGGAAAAAGTGTACTCCTAAAGTCTTCCGGTCTAACATTCAGATGTAAATTATGTATAACTAGCGACCCGCCCCGGCTTCACACGGGTACAACGCTGATTTTATTTTGAGTTACTAATTCATGGGTAAATAAAGAAAATTCTGCCATGAATTACGATCCTTTTTTTTTTGACATTTGAGTAACATGTGTTGGTGCTTCTTGAGTCGATTCTCACTTCAAATCGAGAAGCGGCTGTCACTCCTCAGAATCATGAGAAGCGATCTTTTTGCACCAATGGAACGGTTTAAGAATGCTTCTGGACGCTCCTGAATATATGTAGTATATTGCGAATGAATTGTTTGGATTTTGGATGATCACCCGTAAGAAGATAGTGAAGTGGTTTAGGTGGTGGGAGAATTTCTTCTTATTTTACTTTTCCTTGTAAGCAACACATGCCTTTCGATTCGTCCTTGAATTTCAATGCCAAGCAATGTTCACACACTACTGACATAGTACCTATTGATACTATACGATCGTCCTTGTAAGAAATCGAAGGATCGTAGTTCATGGCAGAATTTTATTTATTTACCTATGAATTAGTAACTCGTGCTAATGATTCTCTGTCCCTCTGAACCATAAGCCTACCTTGATCCCGGCTGCGGCGAATCTCACGCTCTACTGAAGATTCTCTCTCTCTGTCAGCTCTGTATCTATCCCGAGCCTGACTGAGGAGAGCCTCACGCTCTACTGATGATTCTCTGTCCCTCTGAACCATATGCCTACCTCGATTCCGGCTGCGGCGAATCTCACGCTCTACTGAAGATTCTCTGTCCCTCTGAACCATAAGCCTACCTTGATCCCGGCTGCGGCAAATCTCACGCTCTACTGAAGATTCTCTCTCTCTGTCAGCTCTGTATCTATCCCGAGCCTGTCTGAGGCGAGCCTCACGTTCCGTTGACGATTCTTCATCTCTAGCTGAACGTATACTCTTTTGCCATTCACTGTGCTACGACCTATGTTCGAACGAAGACGTTTTCCAGACATGACTTTAAAATTTCTTTACAAAATTTTCTCAGTTCTATATGAATGATTACCTATGCACAAATTGCCATATTATTAGTATGTGCCGCAGTAAAAAGTATCTGAATATTTACCATTCAGTTGGCATTCACTATACTAAGACCTATGTTCGAACGATGACGTCTTCCAGACAAAATTTTCTCAGTTTTATTTATGTATGATTAGGATTACCTATGCACGAATTGTCATATTATTAGTATGAGCCGCAGTAAAAATTATCTGAATACTTACCATTCAGAAACAAAAACAAAAGATACGTATTCTTTTCAACATAAACTACGATGCTTTAAAAAATAGTTTGCTATTCGTGCGAGTTTCAAATTTTAATATTGAAGTAAAAGTAAAAGTAAATATTTTTTTTTATAGTAAAAAAATAATATGTTTGTTATGACATCGCATTACAAAACTTTAAATTTCTTGGCTTTTCTTTGCTATAATATGCATGTATTATACATATAAACCTTCCTCTTGAATCACTCTATTCATTAAAAATCCGTTGCGTTGTTTTAAAAATCTAAGCATACATAGGGACATAGGGACAGAGAAAGCGACTTTATTTTATACTATGTTAAGAAGAAACACTTTTCCTTTTTTAAAAGGGAAGCCAACTATTTGTTTTGTTAAGTGGCCCTCGTGTGTACCTTTTCTAATCGGCAAATTGGCGTATGTAAAAAGACACTCGTATGTTTTTATCCTAAAAGGCACTTTGTACCATTGAATTGGTGGTTCAATAATTCTCCAGTTTCATTGCTCAATGTGCAACTAATGGGTGAACAGAAAGTTGTAAAAGCAGTAGTAGCGTGGTGGTGCCACCTAATGAATTCATGCGATTTCATAGGCACACTAAAGAAAGTGAGCTAAACATAAAGGTTCGCGTCCATAAGTGACTCTTTACTAATCGCTTGGACATCTCTATTGAGTGAACTACTCGCTTAAAAATTCAAATCAAATCAAGTTACGATTGGCAAGTGTTCCTTTTAGAAAACAGATTTTATTTGCATTTAAACTAAACTGAGCTGGCGACTTTTCCGTTCCGCTTGCTTTCATTTTTTCATAAACTGAGAGTCGAATTCAGCGTGAAGCTGTAATATTTTGCCTCACTTCATAGCTTCACAGTTCCGATATCAATCGTCTAAAGAACAACCTCAAAATACCCCGGTCTAAAGTACCATCAGCAGCAGCATTAGCAAATCATAGATGGAAGATTGATTAAAAATAACACACATTTCCTCCTAAAATACTTCTTTGCATACATTCTCGGCTGGAGATTTAATAAACTTTCTATAAAATCAAACTACACAATTTTTGTTTTTATTGTAATCCGGTCAAATTAAACCAAAAATTGATAGTGAAGTTACATAAATTCGCACCAAGCTGAAAGTTGGTGAGATCGTTTAAAATATGATTCCAAATAAAACTTGAAAGTTCCCCAACTTTCCCCTGCATGGAAAATATTTTATTCGAGGTCAAAGGTCAAAAATGTGATTTTTTTCCGATTTTTCGCGATTTTCAGCAAAACGGTAAGTTTTATCATAAAAATATATTAGACGCAATTGTAGATTATAAATTTATCTATAAAAAATGTTAAGCTACTTTTTTTCTTACGAGTTACTGTTTCGGAGATATAACGATTCAAAACTTTAAAAAAGTTATAATCGTTATAATAAGCGCAAGTTTTCACGCCACCTATGAGGTAGAGTATAGCGCGTTTTTTTAACTTGAAATATACGAAGTAAATTAAAACAAAGTAGTCTAGTTTATTCTTCTAATTCATAGCCATTAAA
Source organism: Melanostoma scalare (assembly GCA_949752695.1). Taxonomy (NCBI): domain Eukaryota; kingdom Metazoa; phylum Arthropoda; class Insecta; order Diptera; family Syrphidae; genus Melanostoma; species Melanostoma scalare. The sequence goes on along the minus strand of OX456985.1, from coordinate 223,796,419 downwards.
ATCTTTTTCTTGTTCTTCTTCTTGATCTTCTTCTTGTTCTTCTTCTTCATCTTCATGCTGGATGCAAGTAAATTGCGTCAATAGCGATGTTTCGGATGTCATCTCATTGGAATCAAACGAATCCTCCACTGTTGGTGATTCAACATTAGAGCATGACCGGCCTTGACAATTGGTACATGCCATAGAACAAAACATTCCACCTTTTTTGCAACCACATTTAGCACTGCATCCCTTTTTGCAGTTACAAAAAATTGTGTTCAGCAGTTTTTCCGGCGCAGGTGGAAGTGTAGTTGTTTGAATCAAGGTTGCGAGTTTGTGAATTAAGAAATCCTTAAGTCATAAGTCAGTAAGTTACCAAGTGACTTATGAATTAAATTTTTCATAATTCACAAGCTACCAAGTGACTTATGAATTAGATGAACCGCAAGTCATAAGTTACCAAGTGACTTATGAATTAATTTTTTTTTAATTCACAAGTCACTTACTGACTTATGAATTAAAGTCAAGAGTTAAGATAAAAGTGATTTAAGATTTTGCAACCCTGGTTTGAATTGGTTCTAGAGTGTTGTTGATTAGTTTCCAATCCCAGTCTGTAGGGTCAAGCTGATTACCAAGCCACACTTGAACTTGATAATTTACGCGAAGAAGATGTTGATGAGCAGCATCTGAAGTTGGAGGAAGACAAGCTTATTGAACTTGTTTTTTGCTTTTAGTGTTTTTAACGTAACATGCATATCTATATTTATCTAAGCAGGTAGTTTTTTTAGGAGCTCCGTACATAGAAAGAAGAAAGCGAATGCCGTTGGTGAGAACTTCTTGTCGAGTTGACTTATTGTTTTTAAATACTTTGAAAGTAGATCATTACATTGAAGTAATTGCTTTTCAAACATTTTGAAAACTGTTATTTTACCCCTCCTGTAAAATGCTGATGTCGTATCGCAGCCACTTATTTCGTGTAAAAAAAGTACATGATTTTGACACTTTGGAAAAGTAGATAAGCTTTGTGATGAATAAATTTCCGATTGATTTTGAGCTTTTCATGGTTTTAAGAAGAAAATAGTTTTCTCAGTTGGAGCTCGAGCAGTAAGTATTACGAGTAAGTCTACATCTTCACCAACAACAATAGTTGTATTTGTCAAATTGATTTGTTCTATTGCTGTTTCAATGATCAATACATCAGCATCATTGTTTGCTTGTTTTACCAATATATTTTCAGCAGTAAAATTTTCTTTCAACATTGAAATAAATCTAGACTTGTTGTGAGTATTTGCAAGAAATTTCTGTTGACTGGGTGGAACTGTCAAATTTACATCAAACAAAATATCAGAAGATGGAGATGTTACTAAAGTTCGACGACGTTGTTCTGCAGCTTTGATATTTCTCGTAGAATAATAAATATATATAAAATAAATAATAGCCATCAAATACGACAGTAACTCTAGAACCAAAATGTCGACGTATATACTGAACATATTTATCTAAAATAACTTTGAACGTTTCTTCGCTATCCCACACAACGCGATGTATGTAGTAAGAATCCTCCGTCAATGATATGTGTCGCATCAGTATTGTTAATATCAATGTTTACTTTTTCAAAACAATCATAAATAGCCACGCATGCTTGTTGAAAGTTGAGATTTGATACTTTGTTTTTAAATACTTTGTTTATTTTATTGTTATCAAATTGTTCTAATTTTTATATGTTTGATTTATTGAAAACAAATATTATTACTGTTCAGAATCTTAAAACATCAGGTTATGGGCCTTATCACGAACTAAATACAAAATAATAAGGAAATTTGTATTGGAAAAAGATGTCTGAAGCGAAATTCAGTATTGAAAAGCTTCGGGGAAGCGAAAACTTCGAAGACTGGAAATTTTCCGTTGAAGCTTATTTCCAAATGAAAGGACTTTGGTCGGCTGTTTCTGAAGGTAGTGAGACGGAGAAGGATGCAACGAAGCTCTTAAACGCAAAATCGGAGCTTATATTGCTTGTTGAAACATCCATTTATCCTCATATAAGACATTGCAAAAGCGCTAAGGAGATTGTCGTTAGCCATGTACGATAGGTAACCGTATCTTTCAGGTGGATTTCTTATTCTGGTGGATCGTCCTATTCCTCTGTCAGATATGATTCCTTCTGAAGATTCTTCAACAATGAAATCATCTTGGGCATCCAGAAAACTGTTTTCACTTGCCGTTTCGTCACACAGTCGCTGAGGCAATGAAGAGCGAACATATGTCTGACTGGAAAAAAGCAATGAACGATGAATATACAGCTCTTTTGAAAAATGACACTTGGGAAATAGTTTCATTACCAAAAGGAAAGAAAGCCATAAATTCCAAATGGACATTCAAGACGAAAAAAGATGCAAGTGGTAATGTCGAAAAATATAAAGCTAGATTGGTCGTTAAGGGGTATTCGCAACGTCAAGGGATCGATTATCAAGAAACATTTTCTCCCGTCGTAAGGTACACGTCCATAAGGGTACTTTTAAGTTTGGCTGTACGATATGATTTGGATATCGATCAAATGGATGTTGTGACTGCTTTCCTGCAAAGTGAACTTAACGAAGAGATTTACATGAATCTTCCTGAAGGTTTTGATAATGTTCAAAATAAAGTATGTAAACTCAAGAAATCACTGTACGGCCTCAAACAAGCTAGCAGAGTTTGGAATAAGAAATTGGATGAAACTTTAAAGAAAATTGGACTTAAACAATCCAAAACCGATCCGTGTATTTATTACAAGACAAACAGCACAGATAAGACTTTCGTCGCTATTTACGTAGACGACATCCTGATTTTTACAAACAACAAAGATGAAAAAAGAATTATCAAAGAAAATTTGGCTAAATCATTCGAGATGAAAGATTTTGGAGAAGCTAAATTTGTGCTTGGTATGCAAATAACTCGCGATCGAGAAAAGGGAAAGTTATGGATAGACCAACGGACATACTTAAAGAATATTCTCAAGCGATTTAATATGGAGGATTGTAATCCGGTATCCACACCCTTAGATATTAACCAAAAGCTTATAAAAGAAACACATCAACAAAGCAAAGACGAAACTGACTACATGAAAACCGTTCCATATCAAGAAGCTATTGGAAGTATTTTATATGAAGCACAATTTAGTCGCCCAGATTTATCCTTTGCAGTGTGGGCTTTATCAAGATTTAATAATAATCCTTCAAAATCTCACTGGATAGCGGTTAAACGACTTTTACGTTACATTAAAGGAACAATAAACTACAAGCTAGAATACACTCGAGACATTGAAGGACGTTTAGAAGGATTTTCGGATGCTGACTGGGCTAGTGACTCAGATGACAGAAAATCAACTACAGGTTATCTCTTTAAATACAAAGGAGGACCTATTTCGTGGAATTCAAAGAAACAACCTACTGTCGCTCTCTCCACCACAGAGGCTGAGTATATGGCTTTAGCCTCAACATCTCAAGAAGCACTTTGGCTTCAATCTTTATTGCAAGAACTAATTCATTGGAATCAACAACTTATATTGCAATGCGATAACAAGAGTGCAATAAACATATCTAAAAACAACGTTTATCACGCACGTTCAAAGCACATCGACATAAGGCATCATTTCATTCGAGATCTTATAGAAGAAAGTAAATTAGAAGTATTATATTTGAAAACTGAAGAGATGCCTGCTGATGTTCTAACCAAAGGACTCCCTGCTACAAAACATAACAACTGTTGTACTCTCATTGGCATAAAAGTATAAAAATCTAGTGGGGGTTTTGAAAGTTGAGATTTGATACTTTGTTTTTAAATACTTTGTTTATTTTATTGTTATCAAATTGTTCTAATTTTTATATGTTTGATTTATTGAAAATAAATATTATTACTGTTCAGAATCTTAAAACATCAATGCTGTTGAAAAGGAGAAACTATTTAATCATATATTACAACTTTGGAAATGCAAATAGGAGGCGTACTCATGCATATATTATTAAAACTATCACAACTTTTCTAAATTTTTGAATCGTTATATCTGCTAAACAGTGGCTCATAAGAAAAAAAACAACTCAACATTTTTTATAGATAAATTTATAATCTAAAATTGCGTCTGATATATTTTTATGATAAAACTTACCGTTTTGCTGAAAATCGCGAAAAATCGGAAAAAAATCACATTTTTGACCTTTGGCCTCGAATAAAATTTTTTCCATGCAGGGAAAAGTTGGGGAACTTTCAAGTTTTATTTGAAATCATATTTTAAACGATCTCACCAACTTTCAGCTTGGTGCGAATTTATGTAACTTCAAATGTCTAGATTGACCGGACTATTGAATGTTATTTCAATATTTTCTAATAATATTTTTGCGAAAAATTTTAGGCATGAACACCTGACCCTCATCGGAAATTGGTTTTATTTTTTTTTTTTTTTTTACTAAAAATAGATTTTTCAATTAAATTAACAGAGAAAATAGGTAAGATATTTAATAAATCAACTTTTCCTTTTTCGGTTTTAACGTAATTGCTGCTTTTGAACGATCAAATACCTACATTCCTTCATGACAAAAACAATAAACTTGCCAAAGTGACGTGGCTAAAATGTCCACTCAAATAAGAAAACCATCAACTGTCATAGACATACCTATAAATAGAAACCCTTTTGAAATTCATAAGGATTCTTTCCTCTTTTCCTTTTTATCCTTTCATACTATGTGTCTGTTGCGTATCTGATGCTTGAAGCGTAATACCATATCAATCCAAGCTTCCACAGAGCAATCATTTTCACTTCCAATCATATGACCCACACTCTGATGGATGTGTTACGAACTTTGAAGAACAGAGAAACACAATTTGAAAGCTGATTGCAATCACTAAATCAAAACTTTTACGACTCCAAATAAATGGATCATCTTTTAAGCCAACCACAAGAAGCACTCCTCCTTAAGGAATAAAAAGGGTTGTCTATCGCACAAAAACCCAGTCGTTAAATCTGATCCAAAAGGAAGTAATAAAATAAAAAGAAATCAATCTCATTACGTATAAAGTTACCACGATAAGCAAACAATAAAATCACCCATAGAGGTAGCTCACATTCCTATCAAAAAGATTAAAATAATTATGTAACACAAAAGGATAACCCCGGCAACGATTCAGTCTTTCATTATTTCATTCATATATCCTCTATCAAACACACATTCTCTTTACCTCTTCCACATCCATACACATTCAGACAATTCAATAAGAATAAAGATTGCAAACGATACTTGCTCAGCCATTATTTTTCATATATGGCAGCGTAGGTGAACAATGTGAGTATCCTCGTACCGAGAGCTCTGCTAGGTAAGTCCTTAGTAGGGAGGTAGGTATATAGGTATGACAAATAACCAATTTCCCACCAAACAAAATAAAATCAAAAAAATAAAAAAATAAAACCAATTCCCAAGGACATATCGGAACTCTATTTAATAAAAACATTTTGATAAAAGATTTCATTGTACGGTTGCTTTATTTATTTTTATGATTTATTTTGTGGCTCTTCACATTAAGCCCACAACAACAACAGCTATAGCGAAAAAAAAGAAAATACAAACGAAACTTGAAAGCGAATAACCTCAACCAGGAGCAGGACGTGAGATACATGCAGACCTATTTATTTTTACATACATACACACTTTAGCGTATGTACAAATGTGTAATCATATTCAGAACAATAACATGCACACTGCCATAGACATAACTTAAACCGTAAAAATTGACAGTAATTCATATCCTTCCTACCGCCAATAATGATTGTTAATAATTGAACGTCAACACGGTTTTCTCGAAATATTATTATTTCGATTAAGTGCGTGATTATGTGTGGTGCGTATATGCATTAAATAATGAATATATATCCTATTTATTTCCTTCAAATTATAAAATACATTTACATATCCACATACCTACACCAACACCAACACCTACACCACATATTGCGCTCCCTCTGAACCTCTCGTATAATGGAGCCCATCCCATAGGATCGTTTTGGTTTATTTTATGTTATAGGCCATGTTTGTCAAAACTTTGAATGAGAGTTCTTTGTCACATTAAGTAGATAGAAACAATGGCAAGACTTCTCGTGCCTTTGAATATCGAATCTTAATAGTAATTGACTTTCGGGACCTGCGGCAGCAAAAAAAAATGAACGAGACTTATCGGTACAACGTGGTATGAGTGACATTAAAAGTGAAATGTACATCTTCGCATGGGAAGTTTTTATATACTTTTTTTAAGTAATGGCTGGCAATTTGTAAAGTGCACAATAAATATACTTTTTAAGATTAACAAAGAGATGTTTTGTTCTTTTTTGTTTCGAAATCAATAGGATTTCAATTATGAAAAAAAATTTATTGCAAGAAATCCGCCCGCCAACATCCCGACAATTAGTCTTGGGCAACTATGTGGGATTTTTCTATTGGCTTTTTGCTTTTGAAAACCTCAGTAATAATAAAATTACGACTTGCATTTGCTGCCCCCTAATAAAATTAATGAACTATAATGAACAGTGAATATGTTTTAACGAACACTCTTTGCTTAATAGCTATGCAAAACCACTTGGCCTACATACAACGGCTAAAACCCACAAGGCCAAAAGGCATGTTGAGAGTTTTTTCAACTGTCCTGGTATTTATGTGTTGGTCTGGTCAGTACATAAGCTTTGTTTTTATTGATAACATGGGTAGGCTTTCAGATCGAAATGTTATGATTGGGGTGGCTCTGTCTGGAATGGCGAACTGTGGGGAATACGCTGTCATTTTGCTTAATTGGTTGTGCAGCAACTCCCCAAAATTGACATCAGTATCCACGGGCTCCAGTCATACACACATTTTGGATCAAGTAAATGAAACATTAACGGTCTGAAACTTAAAGGACTCAGAAAAATCTCAACCAAGGAAAAGGGAAAAAAACATTCCAATACGATCAAAAACACTGTTGGCCTTGGATGAGGCTTTTCGCGGACATCCTTTTTGAAATTTGGTGCGGAATTCACCAGTGCACCGAAGGTAATACATACTACTCTTTACTTTAGTCGGAGGTTATTTAAACATTAACTGGAGCACTCAGCCGTAAATATCGGTCTGTTGTATAGCAGCCTTCATGTGTCGTAGATTTAGATGTTCTTAGATAAAATACACTGCCATGATAAGGAGTCTACGTTCTGCTCTCACCATTTGTTGAGTATTTGTAGCCTGTGCTTCTGATCTGTAACTTTCGCCTCTATAAAATCAGGCGACAAATGGTGAAAACTGGATCGATATCCTATAAATTAAATAAGATTTCATTCCGGTTTCCGCCTTTTACCGATCGATGTTATTGATGCGGACAAGGGCAAAGACAGGTTCAAGAAAATGAAGGATAGTCGCGGAAGAAGTGCTCCAACGTCCTCACAGGATTCAAACAGAGTGTTATCAGTTAAGCCGAGCAAGTTTGAATGTTAGTGGTACTGGCAATGCCAACAAGTTCTCTACAGTATTTTATGCTAAGAAATGTTGCAACTTTCTTATTAACAATGGTGAGCATACTTTTACTCTGTCTTCATTTAACAAAGGCGTGCTCTTGACGAATGCAAATGTTGATAAAGGCCCTCATTGAACACCACGTCAGATTAAGCGCTGATTAAAGTCCTGATAAAACTACTCAGATCCTTTCTATCTATTTTTCTACTCTTATCTATCAAATTAATGTGCGATCGTCTCCAGTTATACCGTCATTGCAAGGAACCTAAGTAACACTCGCAGGATCCAGTCTACCAACTGTACTTTAAAAGAGTTTTGATTTTCGGATTACTTTCAAAGTAGTAAGAGGCTTGAGTAGAAGCTTGAGCTTAGCCTAACTGCCACTGCAGACACAAATACGTCTTTCCATTCAGCCATTTTCCATATCAGTGTTTACAGCTTACCTTTTGTAGCATTCGTTTTCGTATGGAAGAAGGACGCCAAGGTGTGCAATCGTGTTTCACCGCACTCTACAAAAGCACAAGCGAGTGAATTTTAAATATGTACACATATTGGGAAGGCAAAAAGTAGTAGTTCTCTTAGACGGCACAGGATATTCTTCACCCCTTGTGATCGGGCTACAACTGACTATAGTCCAAGACAAGAGTATGTGGCAGTCATACTTTGTCAGGTGCGCCTAGTTGGTAGGGTTCAAAACAGAGTGTTAAGACTAATAGGTGATTGTTCTATTGTAAAATCGATTGATTCTCTTGGACATCGTCGAAACGTTACCTGTCTCAGTCTCCTTTATCGCTTTTTCTACAAACAGTGCTCTAGTAACATAGCCAGTTGCATTTTGCCTCTGAAACAGTTTAGCCGTAACACCCACTTAACCAAGAATGCTCATCAGCTTAACCTTTAGCCCAAGTTTGGGCGTACAGTCAAGTATAGAAACTCATTTTTTTAGTCGCACTACCCGAATGTGGAAGGCTTTGCCAGACTCTCCTTTTCCCCTTCATAACGACTCACAAAAGTTTAAATGCATTTTGGATCGATGTCTCCTATTAAATCCTCTCTTACTTTCTTAAATATTCCAACTGTATTCCATATCAAAGCAAGGATAGTAATGATGTCTGCGTTAAAAAGAAAAAGATAAAATCATCATTCACTAGGTTTTCGCTGGTTTCAAGCTAGAGAAAATAAATATTAAAAGACTGCCACAACAAAACTCTGGAATTCCAGGACCTCTCTTAACCATACTGTGAGAAAAAAAGAGGGGACTGACAAATTTTGCCGATTCCGTACGGTTAGACGAAAAGCACTTTTCATGGCAGTTTTAATAAACCAGTTCTTTACGGGATACGACCTCAACACGTGACCTGGGGACCTCTTCGTCATTACTCCACGGAAAAGGTATATGAAGTCTGGACCTGCAAAATTATTGTACATATATTGAGATCTTAGATACACAAAACAATATTCAATATTTTTTTCAAAAGTCAAACAATAATTGAATTGAATCCTGATCTTAAAATCTACTCACTTGGCTGTTCTGTTTTTAGGTTTCAAAGCAAACACGGACTTGGCCAACATATCTGTAAAGAATGAAACTGAACACAGGACTTCGCCCGTAAATTTCAAACGTACAATTACTTACTCATCATCTTAAGTCAGATGATTGTCATTTCGATTACATTTTCATTTAATGTATCATCTGCCGTGACAGCATTTCATTGTCCAGCATATTTCTAAATACTGAATCCCTAACGTGTCAACACATTGGATCGATACGAACCTTATCCCTGCCTGAGAAACGGCACATACAATGCAATTCATATAACTTTTATAAACACCTCATAAGGCACGAACAAAAAGAGTATGTAGGTTGTTAGTATGTTTCTTATCATCAAAAAAACTTGCATCATTTCCTGCAGAGCGATGAGTTCAAAAATAAATTGAAAAAAGAAAAGAAAAAAGTCCCAACACATGATGATAACTTTTCCATTTAAATGAGAAAGCATTCAATTGCTGCAAAACAAAATACAAAAATGAATTTCAATTCCTTGTCATCCCTTTCACAGCTGATGCTATGAGTAGATACCTAGTGCGAGGACAACCACAAGGAGCAACCAATTGTATGCTCCAAGTCCTTGAACGTGGTGTAATGAAAAGAATCGATGCAAACACTCGAATATTTTATAGCACACAAGACTTCAAGGGCTGGGCACTTTGTCTTCGCATAAAATATTTGAGTGTGTTGCATTTTTATTCATATAAATTAGAAGAAAAAACACTCACCCAAGTGACTGTATATGCTTCTATTTTTTGTTTATGTTATTTTCCTTTTTTGTGGTACTCTCTTACTCATTGGTTATCATCATCCATTCTTCCTCAACAACAAAAAAAAAGTATTTTTCAACTTTGATCATTTCAGCTTTGGTCGTTCAAGTGGATGAAGAATGGTAAAATGAAATTTCAAAATTGAAGTCATATTTTAAATTTGGATGGCCATTCTTTTTATTTATGATAATTTACGAGAATATCGCGATGAGAAAAGAATAGTAACATTATGCTCGCCATAGTCGTTTTGGCTATGGCCTAAATTATGATGGCAATGGCAGTGTGGTGTGTGTATGTGTGTTTGTATGTAGGTGCGTGCTTTATCCGTCTACGGGACGATTTTAGAGCTTAATCCATTTTAAATGCTGCACTTAATATAAGGCGAATAAATTATAGCTTTCTGTTGCCCAGGGTATAGAGACAAATAAATTCTACTTAGCCAAGGAAACAAATTTTGACATTAGAGCCTCGAGAAGACATTCTGTGGCAGGTTCTAATGGGTAACGGTTGGTTTTATAGCAAAAATAATCGTTTTAATCGTGATTTGTTAAGGCTGGTGGATTTTTAATGGTAAGATGGAAACCGCATCATTTGCTTTTGATCATTCTCTAGGCGGACATTTTAAAGCCAAATAGATTATGCAGGTGTTATTGTGACTCCTGCTGCCTTTGCAATTACTTGGATTTGGAGGAGTCTTCTAATAGGTGTGTTTGTTGAATGGAGGCATTCGCTGCTGGCAACTGGAAAAAATTGTATCCCAACGATTTTAACTTGTTGCCATGAGCTTGCTTTAATGTATTGAGTACATTAATTATTGCTACGGCACAGATGCGAGGTTTGTGACTAGGTTAATTTGTGGTATACGGTTGCCAGCCACTTAAAAATTATGAAAATAGAAAATAATTGAATGAAATTCTTTAAAAGAGCAGGATTTTTTATTCTACGCTTCTCTTGCAAAAGCGTAGAAGCTTTATTTTATTTTACTTATTTAGATATATCAAGATAAAGAGAGTTCGTCCATGTTCCATGAGCTTATTTGAATAAAAAGATTTTTGTTCACATTTGTAAATAAAAATTATTAAAAAAAAATAAGTTCGAAAAATTCGCAAGAATTTTTACTAACAACTTACAAGTATTAGATTAAAATTTAGTTGAAAATTATCAAGTTAAATGCGACCAAAGATACTTCAGCGGAAAAATAGTAACGACAAGAAAAAGACGTGTTTTATGGTTGCGGTTTGGATACGGAATAATTTTATTCAGTTCATTTTACTTCTTATTCCTTTTTTGGTTTCATTCTCTGAATAAAGATGGCCGAAAGGGCGGGAAGTTCAAACATTATACCAATAGTTTAAGCTGCTTATTAGTTCACAATTCAATAATTCAATCATAAATTTTTATTTTATTTTTATCAATGTGTCGAAACACCGGCTGCGTTGAAAGCCTGCAGGCTTCAAGAATCATCGATTGGAAGGGCCGCCAGCTTGAAGATTGGGCGCCTGATTGTGCCCTTTTTTTATTTCACGTCGGCAACCTTTCCGTCCTGCCCTTCGACGACTGTTGTTACTCTTCCCATAGTCCATTGTTGTGGAGGGGCGTTGTCCTCGTGAATTAAAACGAGCTTGTCTATAATGAAATTGGGCTTCTCATCGATCCATTTGGATCGAGCTTGAAGGTCAAGCAGATTCAAAACTGCTGCTTGAGAAAGCATAGAAGTTGCCATCTTCAAGACATCTGCTGTTCCGGGACCTGCTCTGGGGGCAGAGATCGCAAGGTGCTGCCTGTAAGAAGTAAGCAGGTGTTAGTACCTCGCCGTCGTTGGGATCTGCGCTGAGTGGAGTGAGTGGCCTTGAGTTGAGTATTGCTTCGACCTCTATAACTACGGTGAGGAGTTCTTCTGTTGTTAGAAGAGCGTTGCTCACTGTACGTTGCAACAGTGTTTTCGCCACTTTCACTGCCGCCTCCCACAGGCCTCCGAAGTGGACCGTAAATTGATGTTGACAATTTATTAAAAGCTTAAAAATAATTGGTTGAGTCCTAAACATCTCGTACAAGTTATTATTCTACTCTCCTATCAATCTAGGACATTGATCAGAAAAAAATGAAGTCGTTGGGCGCGAGATGCCTGTGCAATTATGAAAACAGCATTTATCATTATACTAGCGGACCCGCCCGGTGTTGCTCGGGTGGAACAAATTCAAAGCAAAGCCAACAAAAAACAAAAATTGACAACAACACCCACTGGACTAAGCTGGAGATTGCCTAAAAGTTTTTAGTTCTTGCTCCCGTTTCTGTGGGAGTATGAGGATGAAATATAGTAGATTTATAAATTAATTAATTTTAAATAAATAGGATGACGCAACAAAGCGGAGAGCCCTGAGCAAAGTACATTTCTCACAACCAGCAATTGAAAAACCTTGAAAATCGGTCCTGTCGTTCTTGGGTTATATATGTGGGAACAAACCCGACCTTGTTTTATGTATACAGGTATCGGTTGACTTGATAGAAATTTCGCAGCCACTATGCTGTTTTCTTTGTCTAATCAATGACCTAGACTGATGAGGAGAGTGGTGTGATGAAGGGTGTGTTGTGCTTAGGAAGTACCGAATCATTTTTTTTTTTTTTTACTGAGATGCAAGAAAAATGCACCAATTATTAAAACTAGCAAGACCTTCTCCAATATTAAATTTCTTCAAAGCCCACTGAGTAAACAACAATAAAATCGTATTTAAAGAAAGCGGGATCAGGGAAGGTATCGTATTTAAACTTTCCCTATTATTAATATTAAATCAATCCCCATCATAAAACTTAGAATGAGAAATGAATCTGCCGTACAAAGGTTTATCAACATCGTTGGATCCGTTTCTGAGGATACTAAACTATATCACAAAAGTTGTACAATAGCAAAAGTTATTTTAAGACTAAGAAAGGGGTCCAGATAATTTAGTACGGTTCTCAACCCCAATAACCTAGTCACCAATCCTATATCCTACGCTATTCATCACATCCTTCTTCTTCCCCTACCACCTCAACTTCTGTTATCGCGGCAATAGATCCTTAAGAACCGAGTGAGGTGTTGCCGCTTGTAGCTGTACTCCCTCCGCCTATAAAACCTAACCTATTCTAAGACCATAACAAAGTCAATTCCATAACCCTATGTAAATGGCAGAACAGAGCTCGAAGTGTCCCGGCTTATTGAGAAAGAGCATTTCATGGCAGTGTGAAGTGTAATTATTACTCTCAAAGGACTCCGTAAAAAATCTATTGGAAGTTTCTAGAGTTGAACCTCGATGTCTGAAGCAACAAACAGGCAAGCTAACCATTACGTGATGGGATCCACAAAAACCTTAGATACGAGTTTGAAAATCAGTCAAGTCGGTCAGACTCTAGGTTCCCAAACTCACAAATAGACAGACCGATTTGCGTGACCCTCTCTTTCAGACTTCTCTATCATCGTAACGCCATTGTTTTCGCTTGCCTTGTGCAATCAATTAATTCCTCTAGCTTACCATGTTCATAAGTGGCGTGTAGTGTGTTCAGCACACTAATTACAATTCTAATATTATTATCAATTCTTCCTTACACACTCATAACTAAAACAACGGAAACTTCATGCATAAAACGCAACAAAGCTTCACAGTGTTATATTTCACAGTTGAACTAGTTGTTTAGTTGCACACAAGCATTCACAGCAACACAATACTTCAAGTAGTGGTAGCCTCTATTGAATCTCGGTCTTGTTAACATTCAAATTAGTTGGCATTAAAATAGAAATTCAACTTTGTCCGCGAGTGATATACACTACACAAGCCAAGCCCACCAAAACAATGACCAAATTGTATCGGATCCTGTGGCCATTGTAATCATTTTGATTCCATTTGGCTTCTCGGTTAGCAGCATATTTATGATGCAATCATACGCCTTCTCTCTCCATACTATATTTGAAAACTTATTCTATTACGAATAGTTCATATCAAATACACGCCCTGAAACATACCACTTCAGTTAGGTTGTACTAACCTCCGAGTGCAACGATACAATATAACAATTCATTATAATCTATGGTATAGTTGAACGTGCAGCGCAGCTAGAGCATCTATTTTTGGTCAATGGTCAGTCTTGTTATACTGTATTTGAAAAACAAATATTTTACTCCAGTCGGCAGAGAAAAATCAAATTGCAAACAGAAAACCCAACCAATTTAATTCTAGGTTGGTGGATATTTCTTTAGCATAAATGGGAAATAGAGTGATGGATGTCATTTTGGAAAACGTTTTGTTTTATGTATCAAGAGTTGTCAACCATAGAAGTTATACGTTTTGTCTACTTTCTTGTTGGGTTGATTAGATCTATAACAACGAATATGTTTGCTATCCCATGTCATTTTTTAACCATCTTCTATGTACGAATAATTTAATCTTTGTATTTCATCTGATGCAAACAATGACGTTTGACGAAATATTAGTTCTTTCTCATTCGGAAATAATTTAAATACTTGTTTCCCCGATTCATAAATAACACTTTAACAAACGCGTGTTTTTGATTTTTAAAAGTTCAACGTCTTTCGACGATCTGTCTTGTAATCTGTGAAAGTAATTTCATGGAAAGTGATAGAAGTGTGTAGGAACGGAAAAAAAATCAAAAACACGCGTTTGTTAAAGTGTTATTTATGAAGCCATTTTATAGTCAGTTGATTTAAATCCAATTTAAAAAAGTGTTTTTGTTGTAAACGCAAAGAGTAGTTAAGAAAAATAAATTTACCTTTTTCAAGAGCCATTTTTTGATTTGTAATAATTTGACGTTTGACTGCAATCTGTGGGAGTGATTCGCGAAAAAGGGCGAGTTAAGGGATATCATTTTACAATTTCTACAAGTTAAGTGCCGGTGACATTTCAGAAAGACTCAAGCCTTCTCAATGTCAAAGCATGGGGTGAACTCTATGTCCAAATTTTCTTTAGAGTCTCGTAGGCCCACGGATTTCACCTCATAACGTCAGCCACTCGTAATACACAACTAATTGTCAGTGTTATTGGTTTGTACATTGGATGATTATAAATTTACAGCATCCGATACCACATCAAGGTCTAAGTTCGGTCATCAGCCAAACAGTATTGAACTAAATTGAACATCACCTTAGAAAATTTGTATAAGCTTACCTACTGCAACATCATCCAAAGGTTCGTGCAAAAAATCAACGCATCGCTATAAAGTTTATGCAAAAATTCACCTTTGATCCCTTTTTTTTTTGCTTCATTTCTTAAACTACCGAAAGTATGTTTTGAAGTAGAAATATTTTATTGAAATACCTAGATGTGAGCTCAGTGCCAATTTTCTCGTCTTAAAAAATCAAGTTGCAAGAGATTCAACTCTAAACGTAGATTTACGTTGAGCCTTCTTCCAAACGGCCATTGGTCCGTGTATTGGCCTGTATTGACTTGGCAAACAACTTGAACCAAACCATCATCACGCTCATGGTCATATTTGGTCAATACAGATCTTTTTGAAGCGTGTATCTTCTGCCTTCTTCGGAACTTGAACTTGGCACGACGCAAAGCCTAAACAATTGCTACCTTGTAACGATCGCTGGAACGCACAGACGATATTGGTTGTCAAGTACCCACACGTGCAACAGTACTTTATGGTTAGCCAAAGGCACCTCTCATTTCAGTTTGGAGCCTTTCAGCTCCAGCGCACAACAACATCTTGTTGATGCGGAATGGATGGAGACGCACACGCATGTGGCATTGATCCTTAGCGCAATGCTTCACGAAGTATTTCTTGCAGCAAATGTGTCCTGCTTCGAGAGCTTCACTACTCAATTGTTGATATCCGTAAGAGACCAAGTGAACACATAGCGCCACATCAATGGTAGTCTCTCCCCAAATCAAAGATACGGATATTTGAGTCTATAACATCACGACAGAACCGGGATTTGGGGTAAGGCTTATTCTAACAATTGCGGGACGACGATCCATCTTTGGATTATCTATTCAATGGCCTACAAGCTTCTTATTTATGTGAGCTTTGTTTTCATTTCTTGGCCCTTTTTCTCCTTTGACACCTTTATTGCTCGGCTTTTGGCCATTTCGCTCAGTGTGATTGTGAGTATGTCTGCCCGTTACGTGTTCAACGTTCGAGTTCCGGAAATCCCCTTTCATGAGGAACTGAAAAGTCCTCCGAAAAAAGAGCTTTCTGACTTAATCATCAAGATTAAGATTCCTTTCGATTCAAAAAAGTTATGAAAAATATTCTGGGATCCGACCCTCTCCGAGTTTGTTGTGCCCGTCAACTTGTTTAATTCTTAACAAGCAAACCTACAGCTCTTTAAAGTCCAAAACCAGATGAAAGAAGAAAAGCTTTTAAGATACACAATTTCGATAAAATGTGAAACTTTCGAATTCTCAACTGCTGCTCTTAGGCTATGAAAGAAATTCAAAGGCAAAGAATATAGCAGGTTGCTCTCTCCAAACACAAATTTGAAGATGTAGCTATGACTACAGTAGTTCTTAAAGACCTCTTTTGTGAAAGCAAACTTACAACATCATCTCAAAACTCATTAGTATGGGATCTTCCCCATTGGACATGGTCGTGTGATCAGGCATAACCATTTTGAATGGAATCATTCAGCACTCATAGGCACCTAGCCATCTGTAAAAGCTTTCAATTACCCAAGGCGATTTTCATTCCGTCACTCAAATTATGTTTGAAATGTACAACATCAATCAAGTGAGGATATTACCATTTGAACAATACAAATTGAGAGCCCTATGACCTGATTTAACTTAAAACATTTCGAAATCATTTTTCAAAACAGTTCTGCCCATGAACTTTCTTGCTATCTCATTATATCGATGGTTAATGAAGTTTGTCTTATCGCAATAATGTGAGATTGTGGAAAACTCCATTTTATCACAATATTGGATATAACATCACTGACCAACTAGTATAGTTTAAGCTAAGTCCGCGTATATGGACAACTTTCTGCTAGTGTTGCTTCCTTGTTACAATAAAATTGATGCTAACAAGGATATGCTGTTTTGGCAAACTCCATAACCCCCGAACCAAGCACCGGAATCAGCCATCTCTAAACAACGTACACGAGGATATTATTTCATAGTGATTAATCACACCGAAGTGGACAGAAGGAGCAGCGACTGCTATCTCGTAGCTGGTATCTATATTGCCGATGACCTCGCCTTAGTTATCCTGTTTTGCTTTTGCACTGTTGGGTAAATTTACACTTCAATAGACCAAAAGTTAACCCCCCCCCTTTATATATATGTATGTGGAATACATAGAGTAGATAAAGTTTGTTGTGGTTTAGAATTTAGTTCACATTTGATCAGAGTTACTCTGTCAAAAGGCCATTCCGGGGTTGGTTAGGCCGGGACAGGAAAACTAATGGACCTATACACATAATGGACCTCACACAAACACACACACCACTCACCCTCATATATCATTTATATATGAGAGTGTGTGGTAAATTACTATTTTTTTTTTTTCTTTATTTGAGTAATTTTTCTGACGTTTTTCACCACCGCAGGAACTTTTCAACTTTCTGTTGAAAAATTACAAACATAAAATATGGGGCTGAATTTCAACCCCACAAAAACTATTCTTCGTAGGAAAAAAAAAATTCATTCTCTATTAATCTGTAGAGTGTGTATGCGTTCTAAGGTAGTGGGAACTATACTTTTGGTCGTAAGTGAACGCTGTGTGCAGTGGGAGTAACATGTTTGGACATTATGAGGTCAATGTTGGTAACAAATGATTGTGGGGAGTGTGCAAAGACTTTTTACTTTCTAGGTACATGCACTGCACATGCAACAACTTCTTGGTCATAATCATTTGTCCAAAGAATTGTTTACATCTATTCTCAGCGTGTGCTGCCCTCAGCCCGACAACATACAGTCATGTGTTCAGTTAATGGTTGTCCGAGAAAAACCTCGTAGTGATCAAGCAATTTGTGGCCTGGGGTGATTGGCGCGTGTGTAGGGTGGTATTGATAAGTAGCTTTTTGATGTCAGCCAGTGGGAACAGTTGCTTTTACGTTTTCATACGACAAAAGTCAGAATACTTTTTGTGTGAGTGAATCCAAATGTCCCCTTGTTAGTGACCTCCATTTGGCGATGCGAGCTCAGTGGGATAGTGCTGCTCCAATGAAATTGAAAGCATTTTCACTTTTGCACCAATGACATTTTGATGTTTTTATCTTCTTTGTTGTCATATTCGCCTATGGCAACCCTGTCCTGACTGTTATCAATTTAGCCCACATTTAGTCTAAGTCCCTTTATGGTTTTATTGGTCTAGGTGACTTAAGCTTGTCTGATCAAAAGTTGATACTATCAGGGGATGTTTTGTGCCCTTGAATCTCTCTTCCGAAAAAGAAATGATTTCCACAAACAGATTCCTCGAAACAGTTCTAGTTTCAACATTCTTGGCTGTCTTTTGGCCTCACCTTCTTCTCTAATCCTTTCAAATCCATAGTCTCCAGGAGCTCCTTTACTCTCCACTCTTGATAACTATAAACCTGCTCTGCCTTTCGTCCACTGTCTAGATGTTAGCTCTAGTAATGGGCTCTAAGAACTCGTTCAGTTTTAACTTTTGTACAGTTAAATATACTTATTCAACATGCTTAGTAATCTTCTTAACAAAGTTTAAGTAAGCAATAAGGTGGAGCATCAGGGCAGGGAGGCACGGGACTTAGCGCAGTTTTCACAATCATAACTTGTGATTGATTACAATTTTTTAATCATTTCGAACGGCAATGAATTTTACTATCGGAGGACTCGCAAATTTGAAAGTTTTGTTTTCTGTTATAGTTCGAACATCGAGCCTTCCACGTTACAGGTAGGCATGCTAACCATTAACCATCGGGCACTTTAACCAACCATCAGTTCACCATTTTCATCAGTCTTTTTGCTGTCTACTCCCGTCGACACAACTTTTTTCCTTCATCTACTCCTCTATCATTGCATGCTTTACTTTTGTTTCTTAACCTGTGTTGCATCTCCTCCCTGGTATACAAAAGAGTTCAGAAAATACTAGGGAAACTATATTAAAATTTCAAATGCCTTCAAACTACTCTTGATTCCAAAAAGCTTTCTCAAACTATTTTGCTCTGTGCCAAACTTTCAACCAAACTTATCTAAAAAGAATGTAAGCCTGTGTAATTTTTGAGTCAAAGCGCTTTTACTGTTTCTTCTAAAAACGTGAAATTTAGAGGGTCTTCCACATCTCTTGTTTATAAGTCAAATTTACTAGAAAATTACTTTTCACCTTGCTCTGGATATGCACAACTTCGCACAACTTCGCAAGGCTTCGCAAAGCTTCACGCAACTCTAAGAGCTCTTCAAATAAGAGGAAATCAAATCTAAAGCTAGTATCGAATTTGTTCTTCGAAGACACTTTCGACGGAAAACAATGTTTCAGTTTTAAAATCGATGAATATTACAAAATTTTTAGGTTATTATTTTCAAACTTATCTTCTTTCTTTAAACCGAGAACTTGACTGGCTCAATCTCTTGCTTTTGAATTATTGCACACAGAGTACGTTTGGAAAATGTGCACAAAAAAATACGTTTTGAGCTCTAGAGGGTTTAATAAGCTCGGGATGCTCGGCGTGACACATTTTCCTTCCTGCCTTTAACGAATGGTTAACACCTTCATGATGGTAATACTCGTTTGGAAGATTTCATAATTCTTCCCTTGAAAAGGCATTTTGAAATTAATGGCTATCGATCCTCTACGTCACACGTAATAGTCTGACGCTCTTACCACTACCCTGCAAGCATAGCACACTTCCAAGAAAAATCTTATCTGCCTGAATACCTAACAAGGATATCATTGCTAATGGAAGATAATCTCTTTCACGAGAATCAAAATTCCAAATCAGAATCCTCAGGACATACCATTGTTCTCATGGCCATTGTCTTCATGCCATAAGCCTAAGCTCCTTTCAAATCTTGCATTTTGTCAATTCGATGAATTTTTCCAAATCTCTTTTTTTTTACTTCTTTACATCAAATGGAGCCACTCATGAATTATGAATGAATGATAATTACCTAACCACGAATTGAAGAACATAATGGAAGTGCCGTAAATAATTTGCTTAAAATTTTACAGGCTTACATTGCCCGTAACGCATTCCAATTCAATTAAATTTTAATAAGGATTTTATGAAATTTTGAAAATTAAGTGCATCAACCGCGAACCACTTCATCATTCTAGTTCCATAACTAGACGGCCAGGCAACCATCACCCACACGACCCACAATAAAGCATCCTGTAAAGTAAAACTCTCAAAATACCTGGTGCACAAAATATGTGAACGCATTCCAGGTAAATGAATGCTCACAAGAGCTACGACCATCATGTTGATGTGCGCTTTCATTAAAGCACGCTTTGCATAGTAGCTTGCTAATAACCTACATTGCCATTTTGCACATTTTATAATCCATGCCAAGACTTGAAAATACGATTTCGAGTTTGTTTACCCTTCCACAGCTTTTTATATGCGAATCCTTATCGCACCC
Source organism: Melanostoma scalare (assembly GCA_949752695.1). Taxonomy (NCBI): domain Eukaryota; kingdom Metazoa; phylum Arthropoda; class Insecta; order Diptera; family Syrphidae; genus Melanostoma; species Melanostoma scalare. The sequence continues at coordinate 223,776,081 of OX456985.1, read as the reverse complement.
AGATAGCGCGCACTTAACCCCATAAAACTATTAAAATGTTCACTCTGCTACTGAATGCACATCACATTTGCAAAACCCGGAGAGAGAAATCTGGGCTTAACACACACAATTTTCCTTAGAACTGTATGTAGCCTGTAGTTGAGCACTACCGCCTCACCTCGACAACCGTACATACTCAATCACTGCGGTGAAAACTCAGAATAGACTCAATTGCGACTTAAAGTTATGGTTAAATTCTTAGAAAACAGCTTGGCGGGAAAACTATGCCATTGCCGTTTGCAAGCGAAAGTCAAAAACTTTCAACGTTGTCAAACATAATTGAATAAATTGCATCCTTTAATAACAACAAGGAAAAAAAAACTAAAAGAAAATAAATTCGAAACTCAGTCATACAAATCTGGGTCAGATTACGACGACGACAAGTCTTCGAGTTGGGATGGGAGGACTTCTGCTGCGTTTCCCTTTTCTCTCTTTCCACTCTTTCCTCTCTCACTCTCCCATCACCATAATGGTTGCGCGTTTTTTTTTTCATTTTTAATTTAAAAGGTTTGTGACAAATAGTTACTTTTCGAATGAAACAGTAGTCGAGTTTATATCCTTTCCTGTTTGATGATTTCGTTGGAAGTGCAGTGCAGTAGTAATTCACCTTGACTTGAAGTGTATGTGTGTATGTGTGAATAAGCTTTTTCAGGTGATTCTCCCTAATTGCTGTGCGATCAGTGGAAGTTTGCCTTCTCACTAATGCGAGTTTATTTTTAATTTAATTTTTCTAGAAGCGGCAAGGGCACAAGGCTTATATCCGATTTTATAGGTTGTGTCGCGTAGCATGGATGGTTCTTCAGAAGGAGACACTCGCAATTTCAATGAGCGCTATCGTTTTATGAATGTTTTTAAGAAGGCAATAGAAATAGATGTGAAATAGAACAGTTCATTTGTTCAGTCATTCGACAAGTGAATGTGCATTTGTAGTTGTTGGATGTCCTTCTAATGGCAGGATGATAATAAACAGGAATGGTGATGATGTAAAGTGCGTAGTGTCAATTATTCAAATAAAAAAGTTCATTAATTCACTTATTTCAAGTCTTATCTCTGTCTGCTTTTGTTTATTATTATTATTGCTATAGCAAGAGGTTTGAATTGGTGATCTTAAGTCGATATTCTCGTTTGAGAGTTTCAACCTACAGAGTGCTTTTCGAGAGCTATTTCTTATTGGTAATTTTTTTTTTTTATAAATACCAAAACTCTTTTATGACATACAAGTTTTTTCAGACTTATTTCTTCTATACTCAAAGAAAGAAATTGATCAAGCGATCTACCATTTATCAGAAGCCATTCAATAGCTTCACCTGCCGAAGGAAGGGAAAACAACAGTTTCAAAATCTTGTGCTCATCTCAACCAAAGAATATTCTTTCACCCACCGAACACAAACAAAACTGTCTATACGCATAACAGGGATCTTATTTCCTGCCAAAAGTTTTCAAAGCAAAGGAAGCACAGATTTGGTAACAGATTAGTTTTCTGGTACGCAACGTAAGAGGTCTACTCACTACAATATAAGGTTTCAGCCCGAACTACATTGTCATTGATAGAACACCAGCAGGCTAAAGAACCTGTCAACTGTGAGTATTTGATGAGTGAAGGATATCGAACAGCGTGCCCGGAGTGAGTTCCCCATTTTTCATTTTAAATCCAATATTCAGATTGAACTTCAGCACCACATAAGCCTTTTAGTCAATTGGGAGATCGATTTTAGGGTATGGAGAATCGTCCGGAAGTAAATAAATCACCATTTCCTTATGTGTCAGCCACAGCAACACCTTGCGGATCATCGCCAAACAGTGCGTTCAATATCACCACTTCAATTGCCTTTCAACTTCGATAAAGCAATCGATAGTTACAGAAAATTTATCTGGCTTGATTTGCCTCAGAACGGGCATCCTAGACGAAAGTGTTGGTTCAAAGTAAGCTATACAAGACTGTTTACTCTTATCAATACTGTTCTTGATTTCAGTGTACTCTTTAATCACACATCACATCAAACACCTGAACTACTCGGACAAAATCACGTAACTCTATACAGAACAAGGCTGGAGAGAGAAACTTATACCGTGAAACTAGAAGTTTATACCGCCAAAACATTATAAGGATCAAGAGTAGAGCATGGTAGACAGTTTCAATATCTTGGGAGTTTTGTTTTCAATAATTGCAGAACCGAATTTCTTATAAGTAGCCGATTGCAGAACGCAATGGCTGCGCTTGTAATGCTGTCTCAAACATGGAGATACAACTCTAGATAAGTTTTAAGATCAAGCTAACACTGCTCCGCTGTCCGCTCCAATGATTGAGCCGTGCAGCACTTGGAAAGACTCATGCGGTGTGCCCAGAAAGACGGAAACGTATGTGAATAGATGTCAATTGAGACTCATTCACCATATAATACGAAGACGAAAGCGATAATTGAATTGACCATAATATGGTCACTGGTCAGTCAATGCAATAGAATCTGTTCACCCAAACAGACTGACGAGTGAGACTATTTAGAAGAGCTTAGCGAGGATGGTTAGCATGTCTGTTTGTGAAACCAACAGAGTAGAAAAGATTTTTCCACGGGTATTGCTTTTGCGAGGAAGTGCCAAGTCTTCCGATAGAAAATTCATTGCGATGAAAAGCGCTTTCTTAATTAACCATTCGGAACCGGCAGAAAATTGTAGGTCCCACTCCATTCCTTCACAAGGCATGGTTGTGAGAAATGTGCTAGGCCTTGGGACTCCTCACTCTGTTGCGCCACCCTATTTATTTATTTATTTGGCGAGGAACGCTCGAAACTCGAAGTCAGCAGCGGAGTAACACAAGGTTGCATACCTTGGCCAGCCTTTTTGCTTCTTGGGACTTGCTCTTGGTAAGAAGATATTGTTCCTCTGAGTTGCTCAGACAACGAAGCCTTATACTTGTATCTCGTAGGTTATAAAAAGTTTTACGAATCAACTCTATTTTATGCAGCATGCTGTAAGGCAGACATGCAGATAGTAATATTTCATAGTAACTCACCAGCATCATAATGTGCACTATATTCGCCATCTTTCAGCGTTTCAGAGTGAGTGACACTGTGATATGATCATACGTCGCGTTTTGGTGTTGTTTCTTGTTGGATTCTGCAACATACACAAACGAAACCATTCATCTGAGATTCATACTTCTTCTGAAACATTCAAAAAAACTACAGCCATCTTCTGTTTGCCTATGCGTAATATTTTGGACTTTGCCTTTGAAATCATTTGAATTCAAAAGAACTGAATAATGAACTCTATGGTTTTTCAACTTTTCTTAAATCAACACTTTTGCTTTTTATGTCACGACAGTGTGTGAGTGCCTACCCAAAGCGGCATTATCTTTTATGGTATGTCCTCAATTTAAGTATCTGTTAAATAATTTAGAACTATATTCGGCTGTCTCTTACAACAAAGTTTTGTGTGGCCTCCGCAGTTGAATGCCATACAGTGTTTCGCTAGCACCAGCACACAACACTGTTGATGATGCTTTTGATGTTGAAACGTTTTCACTTCTGGTACAAGGATGTGGGGATGTGGAATTTTTCTTCACTTGCATGCCAGATGTATAATGTACGACTACGCCGATGATGATATGGAAAAGGATATAGTGGGAAGGATGCATGTGGTACATGCAAATATACTCTGGAGTTCAGAAACAATTTTTTCTCACTTTTTTCTTGTACGTAGGACCCTTACCCCGTATATCCATCCATCCACTCATCTGGCTTGGTTTTCCATCATATTATACCTAGTTTCAAGTGAAGCTGCATACATTTTTCTTATTTCATGAACGAAATGGGCACAAGGATGAGTGTGGTCCGGGATAAGTTCGTTCATAACATACATGTATTCATTTGTTTTATATTGTTTCTTGTTCTTCTTTCATTTTATGTTGTTTTTTTTTTTTTTTTGCTGTTGTAATGTTCGCGCTTTGCTTGTACAGTTAAGAGATGTACACAAACTCTTATGTGCATGTCCTTTCTGAGGACATAAATTGAAAATCTATAGTATTGCAGAGAGAATGAGCTGGAATCTTTCATCCTTGTGTGTGGTTTTTTTTCTCTCACTCTCACTCTCTCTCTCTCTCTTCTTTTTATTGCAGTTTTCCTTCGTTGCGCTGGGTGTCCTGTAGAGAATTGATATTTAAGGCATTTATGCCTGTTTGAAGATTTCGGGATAGTATCCCTTTGCATATTTCCTTGTGAATGCAATTTTTTATACTCACTGGGGGAATGTGTCAGGTTGGAGAGATAAAATGTTATTAATTCTGACAGAATGCAGTAAAGTGGTATTTACGGTGTCGTTGTGAAAGTTGATAAAGAATTCAACATTGCCGTAATGTTCTTGTGCACATTAAGTAAGATTAAAGTTGCGATAGCATTATTGAAAAATCCTTCATGATGAAAATGCAGTAAGTCACATCCTCACATCCGAGAATTGATGAATAACTGTTCTTTGTAATGTGATATAAGTACTCTTTCATTATTTCCAATTGTTTTTAAATAAATTGCAAAACCCGTCAACGCAAGGCAGTCTCAATATTTACTGAGAATCATAAAAAGACTTATTTATCGATATTTCTTTGGAAGTTTGTTGGCTGTGAAGGAAAGAGGGTAACATAAAATGAACAGCAATGAAAATTGATAATTAAAAGGCCTTCGCGCTTCACCTGCTTTGAGTACATCCATGCTGAAGAAAACTATTTTTTTCGAAATGAGGTATCGTTGTTAGTCTTTACGCTTTTGAAGGCCAGGCTCTGCACATGCACAGGATAGTGTCCAAAAAATTTATTTTGCTTATGTTTCATTTTCAACTAGTCGTCTATTTAATCAAAGAGGGGTTAGGATAAAACGGACTTGTTAAAAAATTGTGACCAATGGCTGTTCTTCTTCATATAAACTACGTAGAATAGCCGCAAACTCATTTTGAATCTGAGTTTCTTACGTTTTTTTAATGTAGTGTAGTTGGTTTTTCTTCTTTCATTTTTTTAACACTACGAGGTACGATTATCGTGATCTCGAAGGGATCACAGATCTTCACAGTAGTGACCCACTCGTACGCGTTGACCTCAGAATGCGTCGGCAAAACTCTTTGTTTTGGATTGTTTCATATTTGAGGTCAAACGTATACAGTCGCGTCTCGTTTCGTCGCGATCGTGTCTGACCTTTGAACGTTGGTCGTACGGATCATCTGCATAACTTCTGTTAAAAAATTGTCATACTTTTCGTACAACAACCGTGGTATAGACTCCTTCTTGTAGGGGACATTTTTCTATCAAAGAAGATAACGGAGTTTTCTCGCAACTTCATTCACCCTACGCTTACTCGATGATTGATTTGTCATCACAAGTTACTTTACTATTGATCATAGATCCCAGATACTTAAACTCACACTAAGGAGCATACTTCGCTTTGAATAAATGTCTGGAATAGACATGTCTGGATCAGAAAAGCATGCAACATAAGTACTCAGTCTGATATGGTTTCCACTACGTTCGAAAACTTTTACACATACGATAGGTGTTTATTTTATGGATGTAGGATTCTCACTTATGACTCACTCCATCGTCAGCAAAATATAATTTATGTGTTTTGGTGTTCTCTAAACTTCCTGGGGATTTTCAAGGGCTGTAATACAGAGGAAGAGCAAAGAGTAGATTGTAATGAGGAGCAGAGGACTCAAGATGCTTCTTTTTTGTACACATACTGTGACTTGTTTCCATGACTCCAGTTGGACATCGCCCCTTTGTCACTGCCTTATACTTATTCTCCTTCATCCGCACATATAGGCCGCTGAAAATCCTCGGTGTTAAAGGGCCAACCATATTAGATCTCGCGGTTGTCAATCGAATGCTTTTTCAAAGTAAACCAGCACAACATGCAAGTCCTTTGGATTGCGGCTGCTGTTGATTTAACACCTGCTCAACTATCTTCAAAAAGTGAGACATCAAAATGATTGATCGGTAGTGTGTTCAACAGCAGAAAAAAACTATTTTCCCCAAATTAATTTATTTAGACTTTTTTATTACGCTCAATAAATTAGTTTTCTTTTATAATTAGCACCAAAGGGTTATGAACTGAACACCCTTATAATATTGTAAAACACAATGCGAGCACCTAGGAAAATAGGAGAGGATTTGATATAAGACACCGATGCGATGCACATTGCTTTTGAATTTTAATGAATCGCAATACCGGGGAAAAACAGAGTCTGGCAAAGCATTTACACTCAGGTTGTGCGAAGTTGGGCTCATGGTAAAACTGATGAGCATTCCTAGTGTGGCGGGTGTTGCGGCTTAATTGTTTCAGGGGGGGAAGACAACTAGCTATTTCACTAGAGCACTATTTATGAAAAAAGCGATAAGAAAGAGAGACACAGGTAACGTTTTGACGATGTTCAAATGAGTCAATCGACTCTACGATTGAACTATCATCTATTAACGTTCTGTGTACCCTATCAAGTAGGCGCAGAGATGTTTGAGAGGCACCTGACCAGATATGGGAATTGTACTCTATTTTTGGGCGGATGTAAGCTTTATAAATTATAGCCAGATCACAAGGGGTGAAGAGTTTCCTGCATCGTTTTAAGGAACCTAAGCATTTTCCAGCATTTTTGACAACTTCAAATATTTTTACACATATATCGAGTAATGACAGCTTTTCAGTTTCTTGGATACAGGTACCATTCATTGGATAATGGCAGTGAAGGAGTGGTAAGCTTGAGCGACAAAAGACAGACATGAGTTTTTGAAGCATTGAATTCTACTTGGTGTTTATTACCCCATGTAACAATGCTGTCAAGGTCAGAATTCAATGAGCTAATCATACACAACCGTTCCAGTTCCACATCTGAAGAGCAAGTACGTTAATTTGAAAACGAATATGGAAAGCTGAAGGTTGAGTCGTCAGCAAAACAATTAACAGGGTTAAAAAATTGAGGAAAGAGATCCTTTATGAAAATAAGGAAGAAAGTCGGAGACAAGACTGAGCCCTGGGGCATTTATAAGGCGAGTATCAGACTTAAAACCATTCAATACAACTTGTATTGAACTGTCGAAAAGGTTGTTTCTAACCCAACGAAGAAGAGACTCATCGACACGTTTAAAATCTCCGTTGATAGTTTGCCCGTTGACTGTTCTCACGTGAAAAATCTGTTATGATTCGATAATGCATTAATTTCAAGTCCAATGACTGAAAGTAAGAAAGGTTAGTGGGACAGTAGCCACCAAGCACCAACCCTCTTTGTAAATACAGGGTGTCCGGTAATTCGAGTTACATACTTTGGGATATGATTCTTGGTCATATTCTAAGAAAAAAATTGTTTCACAGTAAAGTCCGTTTCTCAACTTTGACATCACTTTTTGACAATTTAAAAAAAGGCTAACTTTGGCGTATCCTGATCTGTGTTAAATTCGATATCTCTGTCAATACTGATGATAGAGACCTAATCTTAGACTTAATTTTTTGTAGAAATAACAACCTTTAAGACTGTGTTTAAGTTGAGCTTCCATAAGTTTAGGGGTAGCAGTTTCAAAGATTACAAGACCAGAAGTAAAACAGGAGTTATCGAGAGCAAACACCCACAATGAATCTGGCATGCATTCAAAACGAAGGAGGGCACTTTAAGCACTTGTTATAATGTATTTGTATAAAATCGGCGAAACGCATAAGGAGTGAAGGTCACTTGAACTTTTCATTTTGATTTGTATAAAGTACATAAAAAGCTACTAAAAGTGCCCATACTATTGTTTTATTCAAACAAACCTCAAAGCTAAAATACTTTTTTTTTTTTTTAATTTTACCCATTTGTATTTTTCAAGTATCATAAAATGTATGGGGTTTTGAGTGAACTTATAGTGAACTTAGTTTTTTTTTATTATTGTTTTGTTCATCTGTAAAAAATAAAGAAACTCTATGTTTATCAGGCATTTTCTGAAAAAAAATGACCTCAAAGTCAAAACTTTGCTTGGGGAAGAAAATTTGAACACCATTTAAAATTAAAAAATCTAGCAACCCTAAGCCTATGGAAGCTCAACTTAAATACAGTCTTAAAGGTGGTTACTTACTTACTTAAGGTGGCGCTACAGTCCGGGTCGGACTAGGGCCTCAACCAACATGCTTCTCCAGCCAGCTCGGTCCCTAGCTAGCTGCCTCCAGTTTTGCACGCCAAGTTGGTTGAGGTCCTCTCCTACTTGCGTGCGCCACCTGAGTCGCGGTCTTCCTCTACTGCGCCGTCCCTCGGGATTGGATTCGAAGACTTTCCGGGCCGGAGCGTTGGTGTCCATTCGCTCTACATGACCCAGCCATCTAAGCCGCTGGACCTTGACTCGTTTGACAAGGTCAGTGTCGCTGTACAGCCCGTACAATTCGTCGTTAAATCTTCTTCTCCACTCTCCATCTATGCAGACGGGACCAAAAATCACCCGAAGAATTTTTCTCTCGAAGCATCCTAAAGCGTTTTCGTCTGCCTTTGACAAGGTCCATGCCTCTGCGCCATATATAAGAACCGGGATGATAAGTGTCTTATACAGGGACACTTTAGTTGCTCGAGAGAGGACTTTACTACTCAATCGCCTTCTTAGTCCGAAGAAACAGCGATTGGCAAGAGTTATTCTTCGTTTGATTTCAGCGCTGGTGTCGTTGTCTGAATTAATAGCGGAGGTAGACAAAGTCCTTAACTACCTCAAAGTTATAGCTGTCAATCGTGACGTTTTGTCCAAGACGTCGGTGTTGGGTGTCCTTTCTTGATGACAGCATAAACTTGGTCTTGCCCTCATTTACCACTAAACCCATCTTCTTCGTTTCCGTCTCAATGCTCATAAACGCACCATTGACATCACGCTGCGTTCTTCCAATTATGTCAATATCGTCGGCATATCCGAGCAATTGAACGGATCTTTGAAAGATTGTGCCTCTTGTGTTGACGTGGGAGTTTTGCACTATTCTTTCAAGAACGATGTTGAAGAAGTCGCATGACAGTGCATCGCCTTGCCTAAAACCTTTTTTGACATCGAATGTATCGGTGAGATCTTTTCCGACCCTGATGGAGCAGCGTGCGTTCTCCATCGTCATCCTACACAATCGGACAAGTTTGGTAGGGATGCCAAAACTAGACATGGCTCTATATAACTCCTCTCTATAGATGCTGTCATACGCGGCCTTAAAATCGATGAAAAGGTGGTGGGTATCGATTTGAAGCTCCTGGGTTTTTTCCAAGATCTGCCGTAGTGTGAAGATTTGGTCTATGGTGGACTTTCCTGGTCTAAAGCCGCACTGATAAGGACCTATCAGGTTGTTGACGAATGGCTTCAGACGCTCACACAATACGGCAGAGAGGATCTTATATGCGATGTTAAGAAGACTGATACCTCTGTAGTTGGCGCAGTTCAGAGGGTCTCCTTTCTTGAGGACCGGGGAAACAATGCTGAGGTTCCATTCATCGGGCATGCTTTCTTCCGACCATATTTTGCAAATGAGCTGGTGCATACTCCTGACCAGGTCATTGCCTGCCGATTTAAACAATTCGGCAGTGAGGCCATCTGCTGCAGCAGCTTTGTTGGACTTTAGCTTGGATACTGCTGTCTTCACTTCGTTCAGGTCGGGTTGGCGGAATTGTAGGTCTACGTCGCCTAAATCGAATGGTTCTATCTCTCTAACAGCGGAATTGGGTTCATCATCGCCGTTATAGAGCTTGGAAAAGTGGTCTTTCCATATCCTCAGCATTGACTGCGGTTCCACCACGATGTTCCCTTGGTCGTCTTTGCAGGCTTCGGCTCGGGGCTTATAGCCCGAGGCTGTTGTTTTTACCTTTTAGTAAAACTTCCGAACCTCATTCCTGCTGTGGCACCCTTCTTTCTCCTCGATCGCGCGCTTCTCATGCTCTCTCTTTTTCCGTCTGAGAAGCCGGTGTTCGTCTCTCCTCTTCTGCTTGTAGAGCTCGTAAGCAGTTCTAGTCTTTTTGTGCAGCGCCGCTTTGTATGCTTCCTGTTTAGCTGCATGTGCTTGCCGGCATTCGTCGTCAAACCAGGGGTTTCGTTGTGGTGGCCGTGTGAAACCCAGCACTTCAGAGGTGGCATCTCTGATGGCTGATTGGCAGTGCTGCCACTGGTTCTCTATACTTGATGCTGGCCGCATAGGACTCCTTAAGAGGTTGTAAGAGACTCGATGGGAAAAGGACTTGGCGATCTCTTGCGATTGTAGTCGTCCAACGTCGAATTTTCTCACAGTATTTCCTTGTGTTGGCTTGGATCGGGATATCCGCAGTCGTACCTTGGCTACAACAAGGTAGTGGTCCGAGTCAATGTTGGCCCCTCGGAATGTTCGGACATCCTCTATACTGGAGAAGTGTCGTGCGTCGATCGCAATGTGGTCAATCTGGTTGACGGTTGATTGATCAGGAGATTTCCATGTCCCTTTGTGGATATTGAGGTGCTGGAACCGCGTTCTAGCTACCAGAACATCTCGCCCCGCAGCGAAATCGATCAGCTTGAATCCGTTATCGGAGGAAAGGTGGTTGCTTCTATAAAAAAATAACTCTAAGATTAGGTCTCTATTATCGGTATTGACAGAGATATCGAATTTAACACATGTCAGGGTAGACTAAAGTTAGCCATTTTTTAATTGTCAAAAAGTGATGTCAAAGTTGAGAAATGAACTTTTCTGTACAACAGTTTTTTTCTTAGAATATGACCAAGAATCACATCCCAAAGCATGTAACACGAATTACCGGACACCCTGTATAAATTCACTCTGGCGTATACGTATTTTTTTTTTTTTTTTTAATAAAAAATTCCGCGACTCTGTTTGGTTTTGCTTTGATTTTCATTAATTACTTTATTACTAATATCGTTTTAGATGCAACAATGATCAATGTCACAATTTGCACTGCAAAAATATAAAAATAAATAAAAATTAAAGGAGCACACACAACTAACACTGTGGTAAACAAAGTGTGCTTTCTGACACTTAAGGTAAAAGTCCGCTCGAAAAGATTTGATTCCACGAGATATTTTAGATGAAATAACGACTTTCCTGGCATGGTGTGACAATACATTTAATGAAAAACCAATGTGGCTTAAAATGAGCAAAAAAATTGAGTTTTTATATATTAGTGGATAGTTTTCATAAAGTTTAAACAGAACCCTAATGGCGCGAGCCTGTTTAACTCTTTCTTGACGGATATATTTCGAAGGAGTGATTATTCAATCATAAATAGTAAATTCTAAATTCAAATTGTCGAATTCTCTTCTGTAATAAAATCTGTCCCGGGGCATATTTCGAAAGCCATTCAAAGTAGGTATTGGATTAAACTCGCCTCTCAATAAAGTAAACCACTGTTTTAAATACTGACTTATTCTCCAACAATTAAAAACAAATTTTCTCGAAACTTCATCCATAACTTGCGAAAAAATGTAAAAAACGGTCTCAAATATTTGTTACGAGAATGTAAAAAAAATATTCATGAAATAAACTATTACATTTTATAGCTCATAATGGTCTCGAGTTCTTTTCTACAAAAATAAGTTAACTAGGTTAGTTACTTTATCTGGGCTTAACATGAAAGTTTTCGCACGATGTTCTCTGGTATGACTTCTTATGAAAAAGAAACTTTATAACATTTCACACACACAACGTTCGTTCTTTCCATAGAACTTGGCTCCTTGTAAATGCAATTCCAACTTTTACAAAAAAAATTGAAAATGCAACCAAGGCCAAACATTCATCAAAGAAATTCAAAAGAAAAAAAAAACTTAAATAATATTGATTACTAGAACATCTGCGAGTACGTGTTTCCATTGAAATGGGTTAGTTCGTGCCTACACATAGCACACGTCCGAACAACAATTAGCCGTCACACTCACTACAGCAGGTGCAAACTAATCACGAGAAGAGAGAACCTTCAAAGTTTCAACATAAAAGAAGAAAAAGGGAATACTTCAGGAAGTATGAATCGTGCATGGAATAACGAATAAGGGTTTTTTTTCCATTTCTATTTTCTACTGGTTCTTTTCAAATTAAATATAAAGTACAAAAATCTATTAGATACTAAATTTCTTCTACAACGGAAACAACAAAAATACAATAAAAATAAAAAAACAAACATCTACAGCAAGAGGTAGGTTCGAATGCCATAACAATTTCCAAGTGATTACTTCTACCTACACTTTTAAATCACTTTCTGCTTGTTTATTATGCGTTTAGGAAGTTGAATTTCAATTTAACACTCCCCATTGGCATTTTACACCCTTTTTTCGGGTAACTTCCCTTAATTAAAAAACACACTCACACACACACACACATACAACACACAAATGTATATAAAAATCAAGAAGAAAAACACATTTTATTTTACTCACAAAGTGATTTTTATATCCCTTCCCTCTTAACTCTCTTAACTATGCACGTAGGAGTGTAGGAGAGGGTGTTTAGGGTTTGAGTTGAGATAAAATGGAAGAATGTGCGAGAAGACTTATATATTCAATTTCAATGTAAGTTGTCTCATGCATAAATTATGATATCAGTGACTATCATCGGAAAAGTAATGATGGCAGAATAGTAGTACAGAACCGAAAATCATAACCACACTAACCCACCCTCATACAACCCATTTGATTAATTTTCCATGCTTCCATGTATAACATATTCCACTACATCCCCATGTTCAAGACAAGTTGTGCCAAAAATAACACGTGTAATAATTTGCTTACACTAACTAAGTAAGATTTCCAATTGGCTTTTTGGTCTTGTTCGTTTAACTTTTTTCACCCCCCTTCCGACGCAGTTTGTCCTGTGTATACAATTTTGGGTATCAATATTTTTGTTTAGAAGCTTTGGTGTAGGGCAAAAAACTTTGAATTGAGGTAAAGTGCAAATATGAATGTCCTCGCATGTTAGTGGCCAATAATCCAATTTCGTATAAATATTTATTTTTATTTTATTTTTATTGTTTTCTGAGACGATCATTCTTCATCTTTCATTCTTCAAGGCCTCAGACCATTATCAACTGTCAGAGCAAGACAAGAGCATTTTCAAAGATCTTCATTTAGAAAGGAGTCTTTCAAGTTTGCCCAAAATTTTCGTTTGAATGAAAGTGACACCATCAATAGTTTGGCACGCTCGTACTCTTTAAAATCAATGACTCGGATATTGATCAAATATTTACTTAGATTAGATTGGTTATATGGTCTGTTTAGTTTGCGCAGCTCTGGGCACTGCGGTGTCGAGTGAAACCTTTTGCACCAACCCATGTAAAGTTCCAGAGCAGTTCTCCAGCTCCCGAATTAAACATGAAGTTAACAACCTTCTGTGGGTGAATGATAGTCGAATATTTGCTTTCTAAGGCGGAAAAGCGCTGGACGCTTCTTTAATAACATGCAGATATGTTTCTTCATTTTCGAGGCATAGTCTGCAGATTAGGTCTGCTACCAGCCTCATTTGGATAAGATATTTCTCAACAGAGCAGCGTCCGGTCAATAGTCATGTGGAAGCTGTGTGGGTTTTTCTATTGAGGTTCAGTAGGAATTTTGATGGTATTGCAACAGAGTCTGGCAAAAAAAGTTTTGAACAGGTTTGGCCAGATTCTTCCAGTAGGATGTTCTTGGCTGTGTTTTTTCAAATTGCTTTTATTTACACCGCAGAAGTGTTCAGGACCGCCCAATGGTCTAGATGCGCCGTCTTTAGCTAAGATTTCTCTCCCTTCTCGTTCCTGTGGAGGACGACAGAGTTTTTCCTTGCTAGTTCGAAAAGTGACATAATTGCCTCTTGCACTAGTTTGGAACTTATGACAGGTGAGCTTAGTGCCTTTAGTGCAGCTTGGCTGTATGAGAAAATTGTTTTGTTTTTAGTGTTCGATGAACTTTTTATTCTCTTTTTATTTATTGACATTGGTTAATGCAAAGACTTATGCTTGAAAAATTGACGAATGACAAAGTTGTGCAAGTTTCCATTTTTGAGCATTCAGTATACCACACCATATCGTGCCTGGAGGGCTGGCGCTTTGAGTTCTCCCAGTCTTGTCTAAAGGGGATGACTATGGAGTAGTTGAGTTTAAAGTTGAACACGGGAATAGTACCATCCAAGTACATACTAAAAGTATTGAGTCTTTCTAGACTGTCCGCTACAGACAGGTGTCCCTTCGGATCTGGGTACGAGGAGATGGTGGAACGGAGGAGATGGTGGGTCGCCAGTCTTGCTTCTGTTTTTATAAAAAGTTGAATTGGTTGTAGTCCTACAATGACGTTTAGAGTGTGTCTAGGAGTTGTTCGCATGCATCCAGTAATGCGTTTAGTTCCTAATCTGAAGCTTTTCTAGCTTTTGGATTACCGTTATTTCTCTTGTAATCAGTCAAATACTTAGTACTGACTATTCTTCCTCTTCTTGTTCGTTTAACAACATGAAAAGTTCTGTGATCGCGAATGTTTCACTCTGCTTCAAACTAATGATCAGTTTGTTAGATAAACCGACCGAGGATCACTGACTACCTTCATGAAACTATTGGGAAACTAATTGTAAAAGGGATGTCTTGTCTCGTGATTCTTTGACAATGCTTCCAGGTGTTGTAAGTAGAAAAAGGTGGGACTCAAGTAGTCAGTACCATTGAAAGAACAACAATTTCAGTATATCCAGGTAGTGTTTTAAGCAATCCAAAGGCACTCTTGCTTCTTTTTCACATTGGATGCAACAAAGTCAAGATAAAAACGTAAATGTGTGGAAATAATGCCAAACGAAAATCACACGGATATACAGGGTGTTTTGCATAAGATCCGACAAAATCTAGGGTTTGATGCGTTGAAAAAATCGTATGAGAGGGGGGAGTCCGGCGCGGCGGCCTTCTCTTCTGTATAAGCGGGAGCATGATGGATGTATAAACAATTTACTTAATTTTCTTACAAAATTATTAAAAATCAACTAATTCATTTACTGTCACATACTAAAATGTTTTTAAAAGCTAATGCCTTGTTCTTTAACTAACATTTCAGTTCAAGATAACTTAGTCACAACTTTGAAAAAAAAAACAGTTCTTTTTCTTTAAACAAAATTTCGACAAGATTTTGCCTTACTGTGGGTCATTTTTTTTTTCTTTAAATATTCGATGCTCTTATTAGTTTTGAGTCAAACACATAGAATCCAACATCCAGAAAATCTTTATTAGTTTTAGAGAAATTTAAAAAAAAATGGAAATTACTTTTTTCCATAAAATCCTTTTTTGTTCAGAAAAATAAAGTCCAATCAGACAAAAAATTATTCACCCTAGAACAAGTACACGAACAAAATTGAGCTCACGGCGGGCGGAGGCGTAGTGACTATCATGTTTGTCTGTTGCATGGGAGATTGAGGTTCGAGTCCCAGAAACATACAATTTCTTTAAAGGATATATTTTCGCGAGAAATTGGCAAGTAGTGTATCTGGCATGGTAGGTCTTTTCTCAATTAGCTGTTCAAAATTGGGGAAAATTAAGAGTTTTCTAAATTCCCTTGCTAAATTTGGCAGAATAGACAGGAATTGCTAAAAATATCACAGTGTATATCGAAGCAGTTGTAATCGTGTAAGGGTGATTGGCTTTAGAGTCCGAAACGCGTGCCAATAGTTCTGTTTAGACTTGAACAATAGTATTTTTTTGTCAGGAGGAAATCTTCAAAAGACACTTGGCAGTATTCGACACCAAGTAGTGTGGGATTCTTACCTCACTAAAAACTCCTCGTAATCAGAACCAATCTATGAACGATCGACAACAGATTTTACTTTCTCAATAATATAATCACTTTAGGGGAAACTTAAACTTTTAATGCTTCCCATGACTTTTAGACCATTAGCTCGTGTGGATTGGTTCTTTTTAATCTTCGAACATTGCCTCTCGTATTTAATACGGACTCCATTTCAGAGTTGATATGACTATGCAGTCGCTGATTGTGTGATACAGCATGTTTTCTTACACCTTCTGTAACCATTTCTATTTGTGGGTCACGATGTAAACCGCTATTTCTTACATACCATGGTGCATTTACTATTCCACGAAGGACTTTGTTTTGGAACTTTTGGGTGATTTCAGTATTTGTTTTCTTTGTACAGCCCCATAATTGGATTCCATAGTCCAAACAGGTCTAAGTACTTGTTTATAAAGCATTATTTTATTTTCGACACATAAGTCAGAATTTCTACCGAGTAACCAGTACATTTTCTATACTTCAAGTTGAGCTCTTCCCTTTTCTTTTTGATATACTCTTTCCATTATAGCTTTGCATCCAAATTCATCCCAAGGTGTTTGGCCGTATTGGGGTAAGATACAGCTTGATTGTTGATGAATATTTGAACGTAGCTTAACTTTTTATTTGTAAAGTTTATATGTGCAGATTTAGCTTCTATGAGCTTGATACGCCATTTTTTGGTCCAATCACTAACGTCGTCGACGGCATTTTGCAATTACTCAGCAGCCTCGACGACGCACTTACCGGATGCCAAAATTGCAGTATCATCTGCAAAAGTAGCCATAATGGTGTTGTTATCTTGTGGAACACCGGCTTGTATTTTGTTTAGTTTTGAATATTCTTGATTATACCGTACTCTGAAGAACCGGTTTGAGATATAAGATTTTAGTATTTCGTAGTACTGCCTGGGTAGGTCCCTTTGCAGTTTGTACTCTAGCCCCTCATGCCATACCTTGTCGAATGCTTGAGCAACATCTAAAAATATAGCCGAACATACTTGTTTTTCTTCTAATGCTTTTTCAACTACATCCGTTATTCTATGAACTTGGTCTATCGTGGAATGTTTTTTTCTAAATCCAAAGTTTGGAATAGTATTTGGCGTTCAAATCTTGTACTGGTAAATATCAGAGCAATTCTTTCTCAAATTATCAATCTTCTTTATCATAACGTAGATAGCGAACTCCAATTGATAAATTGCTCTGTATCGCTAATCCCAGAAACATAAAATTGTCTTTGCACAGCAAAAACGCTTTTTAAAAATTATAGGTCCTTAAAATTAAAATGCATAAGGCTACAAGCTTTGATGCACCACCCTTTTTATTTATTTCTCTTTTGTTGTTCCCATTCCATCCATGATCTTTTGAAACGTCATAATGATCGTCAAAGTGCCATTCAATTTTCACATAAGATTGTGCAGCTTCACGGGTATCGCCTTTCGCGAGAAACTGGCAAATCCTCTAATAGTAAACTCTTTGCTACAAAAGCAAAACAATCACCTAAAAAGGACTATAAACGGAGGCGATGTTTAAGCAAATTTATCGCATAAAACTCATTATTAGTAATCAATGTTACAGCGTGAACTGAAACTGACGCGGTCGAAGGCGGGTAATCCACCCCACTAGTAATAATGCCAATCATCGAATACAGAGATTAATGTTGTATTCGATGAGTCGATATTCACCATACATATATTCTACAAAAATATGTGTATAGTTCTATATTTCCATTTATCTCTTAGTATAACGTGTAGTGTAGATGAAGATGCACCTTCTTGAAAGCAATCTTGGAGACGCCCATAGCTTAAGCGAAACAAAACAACCCACTGTGACGCCTATGGTCTCGGATTGGTGGCGGCTTCCAATAACCTATAAGTCAGTTGAGTAATTTTAGACTCTTGAAGTCGATTTTCTTTGTAGAACTGGATAGCTACTGCTAAAGGGGTTTGGCTACCTGTTTGTATAAGAACAATTTGTGTAATCTCATCTCAAAGGCTAAAGGGTCTATTAATAATAATATGTAGATACACATAAATGAAATATTAAAATTAAACAGCCTCCTATTTCAAAAAGTTTAAAAGGTCGCTTCATTATTCCTACCCCAATAGATTTGCCCTTAGCTCAATGGAGAAGGCCCAATATGTTTCGCATTAAATGGATTTTTTATATTTCTCAAAAAGAAAGTCTAACCTCAAGTAAAAAAAAAAAAACAAGTTAGTAAATGTCCTTTGTTAAGCGGAGGTTTCACTCAAATTTTTGAAATCCCACACATACCCCATATCAAAGCCCGTATGTATGTGGTGTCGTCCATGTCCAAACGATAATATTTTTCTTTGAAATGCTTATTTTGTTTCTCCATCATCTTCTATCATCACATCCTTTTTCTTTATTTATTTTTCTTTGCTATTTCAAACTGGCCATTAAAACAAGATTGAAAGAACATTGACATTAAAGAGTGGCACACATGTGTATAAGCGGTATACATTATGTGTCTTGTATGGCTTATAAACAGAATAAACAAAAATAACAGTGCACAAAGTAAAGGATATTCTGTGCTGGCTTAGAAAGATAAGGCTGTATATATATAACATACACATACACCTCCATAAAAAAGGCTTCAATACAATACAATGGTGTGGAATATACGTTAAAATGTATGTATAACAAAGAAACGAGGTGGAGACTATGTATAGGTATATGTATAAAGATTTGATGTAAACTGATCCTTATCAAAGATTTTGTTAAATAATTTCCTCTATATCCCTTTTTTGGAAATGACATTAAGTGACTGGTTTTGGGAGTCCTCTTGTTTTTTTACCTTTTGGTTGTTGATTTTCTTGCGAGGACGAATATATATATTTTTTTTGTGGGTGATACAGTTTTGTTATGAAAAGAGTGAAATAACATTTACGTATAATTTGTAACTCTCGCGGTTATGGTGCTTTTGCAGCTTTATTTTTAAGCCACCGTTATATGTAGGGGATTCTGCCGGCTTTAATGAGAGTAAAAAGGTTGTTTTAATACATTTTTTTTTGCGAATTTGATAACATTTTTTCCACGAGGCTCTATTTACATATGGATTATGTTTTCACAGGACATTAACACGATATTTTAAGCATACGACAATATAATGGGAGAACGGAGAACCGTTTGTTTCTTTTTTTCATACTCACTTTAAAGGAAAAAAAAATAATTCTGGTGATGGGATTGGGCAACGCTTTGATTTAGCGCACAGCTGGCGGAATATAAAAAAAAGAAAAATTGATACGTGTGTTTGATAAAAAGTTTATGTCCAACATTTATTTGACGAGAGTTTATTGAAGCCATAATTCTCTTACCAGAAGACAAATAAATGCACCGTTTGATATTCAAAATAAAAAAACTTCGTTCCCAAAGCAAACGTTCTTTAATTGATATTCATTTTTACTAGCTATGGAGTCAGCTTTTGAATCAAATATTGTGCCGTACTTCAAATTCGGTTGGTTTACTTTTCTCTTTTTCAATCAAAATGACGCAATTAATCTTGTGGCCAGAATTTCCATTTCTATCTCGATTCTATATTATACTTTTGGAACAATCAAAGAACAAGTACTTTTAATTATCTCACCCCGAACTACAAAGCCGGAACGATCTTGTTCCTGGGTGTTGTTTCATTATCAACCTAGCTTTGCTGACTCGTTGTGTTTATTGAAAATATACCGGAGAAAAATTTTGAAATTTATTAAGCTCTTGCATTGCAACAATAAAAGCAAATACCCCCTCTAACATCACAGCATAACAGTAACTCTATTTTGATTTGAAACAATTTATCATGTTAACTAAATAAATAAATAGGGTGGCGAAACAGGGACCTATCGCATTTCTCACAACCATTGTGAGGGAATGGAGGGTACCTACAATCTTCTGCCGGTTCCGAACGGCTAATGGAGAAAGCGATTTTCGTGGCAATGAATTTACAAACGGAGGACTTGCCAATTCCTAGCGAGAGCGATACCCGTGGAAAAACATTTTTGCTTCTGTTGGGATTCGAAGCACGAACCTTTGGGTTAACAGGTGGACATGCTAACCATCACGCCACGAGTACCACATGTTAACTATGACAGCCTTATTTAAGTGATTTAAGGCCTATTACAGTCAGATTAAAGGACTATTACAGAACCATCCCTGTACTGATCTTTTCTTTTGTACAGATTGTATTGTAACTTTTGCAATGTCGTATTTACCGCAATTATTTACAATTAATACTTTTTATTGAATAACAAATTACAAAACAAAAAAAAATACTCAAATCCGGTGCTTTCGCGCTATGCGTTAGCAGACAGAAAAACATGCACGGCTTGGTTACATTTTTTGTATATACCCAATGAAAATTTACAAATGGGGGCGCATGAGAAATTTCTGTGAGGATCTTCTTACGACTTTGAAACCATAAAGATGAGTGAGATGGCACAGCCCCAAAAAAAAACTTAGTCCCTAGCGCATGTTTTGTCAACTTATCCGATGGGCTTGCTATTGAACGAAAGGAATCAATATTCTTCTCTAACACGACATTTCGTTACTATAGTTTATGCTAATTTTGGACTAAGCTTTATTTTATAGTTTCTTTAGTTTCGTTACTGTTTTTTTTTTTTTTTTGGGTAACGGGCATAGAAACATTCCAGCAAACTGCAAAGCCGACGAACTCGCCAGGAAAGGAACTTCCATGCCAATATCACCAAACAAAACAAAAATTGGCATGCCTATCGCTACGTACAAGCTCATGCTAAAGCAAGATGCCAAAAAGACAACGAATAGTAGATACAAACACCACCAACTGTGTGTCTATCAAAATGAATGATGAATGAAGCCAAAGCTTGATCTAAAGCTAACCAAAAGTTTATTATCCTTTAGCAGATTGCACGTTAGCTCCGTAATTTGTGTTATAACCGGGCACAGCCTCATAGTTAGACATGCCACAAGGCTCAATGTTCCATTAAACGATTTCCGTGGAAGCTGCATGGACGAGGAAGAAGAGGCAACCGTTCAACATCTTCTTTGCAAATGTCCTACACACTCTCAAAGACGCAGCACAGATTTGGGAGCGCACTTTTTCAACGATCCTAGTGATCTTGGAAACATAAGCATTCATAGTCTTCATAGCTTTATAGAAAGCTAAAAATGGTTAAAATAATAGGCAATTCCTCAAATTTTCTTGTGGTATCACAAATGGACCTATTATAGGTCTGTCGACCGTTTTCCCGACAACCACCTTAACCTAACCTAGTTACTTTTAGTTATGTTATCATTGAGAATTTTAGGTTTCAAATAAACATACTTAAGACAAATGCCAGCCTTCTGTTGCTTTAACTGGGGAACGTACGAAATTGTTTATTCAATATGAACGCTGTTTCGGTGTCAAAACACTGCAACAAAGATTATGTAAAATAAAGCTGTTCAAAGCAATTGGCGATGAATCATAAATGGGATGTTTTAGTCCAACTTAACTGCAAAATATGGTTGGAGGAAAGATCACCTTGTGAATAATGAAAGAAACGTCAGAATTGATTGTTAAATCCCAAGCAACCGATATCGATATATACTCCGGTATCAGCCAAAACTACAGAAGTCTAAGATCCTTTCTGGCAAATAATGCGAACTTCTGACATCAGTCTTCAATTATGAGCCAGTTCCACACCAACATGACTTATGTTCTGGTAAAATATTTAGACTTCGGCAAAACTCATAAGAAATCTGAACTTCTAATCGATTCTTAACCATTTTCATTGGTTTCAAGGCAGCGTATGACAGCAATTTCTGAGTAAAATAAGTAGAATAAATAGGGAGGTGCAACGGAGCGGAGAGCCCCGAGGTCTAGGGCATTTCTCTCAACCAAACCTTGTGAGTGAATTGAAGCGACCTTAAATTGTTTACCGATTCCGAACGACTAATCAAAAAGTCACTTTCTATGCCAATGAAATAACTATCGAAGGACCTACCAATTCCTAGTCTTTCGCTAGGCAAAGACTTTTCATTTTTACGGTTTTGAAAAACAAGACACTTACCCGTTATAGAAGTTCCATTATCCTTTCATTTCTGCAAAACCTGAACGTTTGTTTTGTGTATTGCATTTGTGTGTTGCATTTTCTTTCAAAATACTTTCCGCTTGCACCAATTTGCGCTCACATACTGAACTTGTCTATTTTTACTTAAAAAAAAGACCATGGAAAACCACACTGGCCATTGAGGTCGTGGTTGGTAAACACATCACAGATGATTTTATGGTCAAAAAAATGTGGCGAGCTTTCTAACAATTCTTTTTTACAGATCCTTCTTCAAAAAATAGTCACGGCTGTAAAACAGTATTGACAGACACCAAAAGTTTGACAGGTAATAAGCTCAGGGCGAAGTATAAGCTGTCATAAGTAGAAAACACTACAACTCAGGAATTTCGGACAGACTATAAATATTTTAAAGTAGTTTGGGGACTTTGCATACCAGAATGAAGCCGTAAGTTCAAAAAAAATAACATTTTCCAATTTTTCCTTACGGCTGAGAAACCAAATGAGTAACAAACAGCTTCATAGAGCAACTAAAATGTCATACTCCAGCTTTTTATATAAATGTGTTTTAAACTGAGAAAGATGCAAAAGGTTCACTAAAAGATTTGTGTTCGTAGAGTATAATAATAAACTGTAGAGGTTTAGAAAATTAAAGTTCCATCAATTGGAATAATAGGGTCCATAGAAAGGTAAAATGAGCATCCTTGAGGCCATTTCATAGAGGCCAGAGATAGTGCTGTGCAACGAAAATAATCAAATGATGAGCACATGTGAAAGAACACCCCTATCAACTTGAAGTTTGAGAGCAACTTATAGAGATCGAACTGTCTGGAAAAGAATATGATTTTAAATTATTTCTTGTCACAAACGGAACCACTAGGATCGTAAGCTTTTTCATCTCAGGACATTTCCATAGCTACACTAATTCAAGTATTCGTAGTTAGAGGCAACAGAGTTGATTTGAAAATGTTATCAACAACTTTCCACCATTCAAAAAGGAATTTAAATATCTTCAGGTTTGAGGTTTAACAAACAGCTGATCGGTTTACCACATCATTTATCACATTACGCAGAGCAGTTCCAAAAGGGTGTTATGCGGTTGCATGAATACCCTTAATGATGAAATAAGAACATCTTCGTGTACCTACCTACCTACACACACACTCAATTATTCCACAAGCCAATCAACTGCTTCTGAGCTTTCATCTTAATTTACGTTCTCACTCTGCATACATTTTCATGTTTACTTAAATTGAAAGATACTCGAGCATAATTTTTTAATTTCATTAAATTCAAAACCATTAAAGTATAAATCCCACCCAAAACACCTTTCCCCAAAACACTTTTGCCCAAAAGCATGCATAGTACACCTGAAAACATGCCCCCATTTCTACTACAGTGTTTCAGTATTCTGATTTTTTGCTTGTTTGCTTGAGCAAAGTTTGTGTGCATGGAAACTATTTATTATAATCTCACTAATTGGTCCCCAGAGCAAATGTAAATGACCTAAACATATCTTCAACCAAGGTTTCTTCCTGAATGGCTTTACGAAAGGAGCTTCTTGTGAAGTTCATCCCTGTAGCAGTTATAACCAGCAACGCACCACCTGGGTAAAGTTGAAATTCTTTTGCAAGGCAAATGAAAATAAAATGTTTTTCTTTTGTGCTACTTGTCCATTCAGTACATTGCATATGAATGTCAGTAGATGTGTAAGTATATGTTCCAATGAAAACAAGCTAAAACTTTATTTAATATTTATATATATGTAGGTGCTAAATAGTTAGATATACTGGACCTGTCTAATTTCTAAATGACTAGCAATTAACATGAAACTGTTTTTCTTGTCTCAAATAGTCAACAACATCGTAATGTTCCTGCTCGCTATTGCTACCTATAACAACAGCAACTGTGCTGATGAACTCTTCAATTATTAAAGAAATCAAATAAAAAGTTGCGAGAAGTCGAAATGTAAATAATGTCCGTTCGTAGAGGAAAGAGATTATTTTTTTAACTTTATGTTTATGGCCATCTTCTTGGTTAGGGGAAAAAGGTTATTTTTTTATGATTATGATGTTGACCTTGCTTTATGAGAAGAAACAGATTTTATTATTTAAAGTGTACACTTGTATATCTTTTTTAGCTGTCAAAAATTCAAAAAAAGAGAATTTTATTTAATGATATTGGAAAATATACTTTGAAAGAACACAAGAGCCCGGGAAGAGCGAAGAAGAATAAGAAGAGACTTCCTCTGTAGTGTTCATCAAAACACAAAACGGAAAAGGAAATGTACATCATAAAAATGTTGAAAATGTAAATTTGATAGACACTCCATTTTGGTTAGAAGGAAATGGATGTCGTTTTTCAACATCTGACACGTGTACTGACATAAGCATTTGAAATGTCAGTTGAGGAGATTGCAAAAGAAGAAATTTTACAAACAGAGTATCACTAAACTTTAAATTGTATACAACTGACATTGATGATAGGAGATTGGTGCTGTCGTCATGTTTTCGTTTATTTCTCAATTTTTTGGGAATACCTAATCTACCCAACCAAATGCTGCCTATGGTGCTGCGAGTAGCGAAGAGAGAAGTTTTAGGCTTTTGATTTGACGGTTATATGCAAGTGAAATCTACCAAAACGAATGTGCGTCATGGGTGAATGTTTTATGCTTATAACCACAAGACAATACTGGTTTGAAATGTGGAGAACATGAATGACATACCACCACCAACTGTCTGCTACGTTTATTCTCTCTTGGCGTAAAGCTGTGTAATAGGCCACGGTTGTTCTCAAATTTCTTCCATTTGTGGCAAAATGTGTTGTTTGTCTTTTTTTTCGTGGTTTTGATTCTCCTTGTTTAAAGAAGTGGCTTATATTAGTTTATGTAACAACTTTCCCGCAGCTTATTTATTGATGAATGTTGACATTGGGAAGAAGGGAAACTCGTGAAACCAAACTAATGGTTGCCTTTTTTTAAGATATGGCATTGCCAAACGACCTAGCTTGTTATTGAATTTTGATCAAATTGATGGAGGCGCTGAGTATCACGGGATACTCGTTCTCTGCTTGTGAAAGATAATACCAAAGAAAAACTTCAAATAAGGACATTGATCGGACTCTCTCAAAGTCTAAGCCAACCAAGTAAGCAAAATACATCAAAGCATACAGATACAGACTACTTGAGGAAGACTAAAGATAAGTAAACAGAAGTAAATAGGGCAGCCGAAATGAACCCTCTATCACAACAATAACTTCCGAGGAATCGATGTGACCAACCATTTTTTTACCGATTCCGAACAGCTTTTCGAGGAAGTTAATGGCAATGAAATTACTATCGGAAGACTTGCCAATTCCTCACGAAAGGCGATAACCGTTGAAAAACATTTCTTGTTTTCTGTTGCGATTCGAAATTCGAGCCTCCCACGTAACAGAAAGACATGTTAAACATAACGCTACGGGCACCACACTAAAAATTAGAATTCCTACAAAAAAGAAAAGTGGGAAAACAGCAAATGACAAAGAACACAATAATTATCAACATCAATTGTGTAATCATTGATGTTAGGTTCATTTCAAACCGTTTTTATAATTTAATGACGAATCTAATATCAGCATGTCCTTTCATATTAGAAGTGTAATAAAAGTGCCAGACCATTGAGTGCATCCTCAACATGTCACAATATAGAATGTTTCAAGTCATTTAGACACATTTCCAGCAATCTTTGTGAAGTGTAAAGAGCGGAAATGTGAAGGACGGAAGTGTGTAACCGGAAGCCAATCTACTGTCATAAGATTTTGTATCAATTCAAAAACAAAACTTTTTCTCGTGGAGTATATTTATGGATCCGGATCGCGAAACTTTTTGGAATAACCCAATCGTTCATCTACCGTCGACGATTTTGTCTAAAGGTTATTTCATGTAACTTTACTTTCAGCGATTGAAGTAAGTAAGTAAGGTTTTTTAAATGTGTCTTTTCAGTATCTTGGCCATTCAAATTCGGCAAAGAAATGTAGGTACTGTGAATTCCCTCACAAGGTAAGGTTGTGAGAAATACGACAAGTCCGCAAATTGGACAGAGAAAAAAATCCGAGTCCGCTGTCTTTCTGAAAATACAGCCCTCTATTTTTTAGTATTAAGCATCAGGCTAAATTTTTGCTGTTGGTATTTGCATTCGTGTGATCCAAGGGTTCTTTTTGAAATGCATTTTTTCTTTCTTTTCAACGATCGCGTCGGAACTTTCTTCTTATGATATTGCCTCTTTGACATGGTTCTCCGGATCACAATACTAGCTAAAACCGCCGTGTTCTACTTTCTCATCCTTTCATACACAGCATCTAGATCTCAGCTGCCGTCAATATACGGTCATGCTTTTTCTACATTGGCCAACATTGTGAACCATGTGTGGGGCATTTTTCTATCAAAGAAGATGGGCGAATCGTCCCAACACTTTATTCACTCTACGCTTATCCGATAATTACTAACACGTCTACTAAAGCTACTTCATTATTGATCATAGTTCATATATCCCAGATTTTTCAACATTTCGCATTCGGTAATCACCATTACATTCAAATAAATTTTGTATAATAGGCGTGTCTGCATCATAAAACGGACAGCAAATGTATTCAATATTCAGTCTTCTCCAATTGCCTCAAAAATGTCTCCAGAAAAATGTTTTCGAGTTGATTGTTTCTTCAATTGGCCACCACAGTAGTGTCACAGCATTGTATTGTCATCCATAAAGAAAACCTGTTCTGAGCATTGTTAATGGAGTTCGGCTACCGAATCGCCTAAGTATTTATTCTAATTTCAGCGGCTGATTTGATGATAGTTGCTCAGATTACATCAGTAGCCGGGGCAAACATTTCTTCCAGCTCCCGATACACGCCCTCCATACTTTTGACTTAAAGTTGGGTGCACTTCATTCATTCCTTAAGCAACAGTTAAGAAGCCGACCCAACACCTAACCAAACTACAAACTTTTCGCAAATCATTGGAAATTAAAATTTTAAAAAACAATGTCTTAAACCTGTCTGTTGAGTCGAATATTTAATCAGGTGTAGTGCAAATAAAAATTTTAAATAAAATGTTTTATTCTGGAATCATTTCATAATAGTTTTTTTTATTTGAACTAATCTTCTACCTACAATCAGTCACAGTAATACGTGTACCTAATCGAAGTCTGACTTAAACTTTCAATTCTTCAAACGAGTTTAAAGTAAGTACATCTAGGTTGACATTTCAAGGAATGAGGTATAAGTACAACTTTTTAAAAACTTTTCACTGAAATAGGCTTACAAAAAAAGAAAACAATAAGAATTGGAAAAATTAGAAGGCATCGCTTAACAACCAAGGCACTGAAGCGCAAACCCATGGTTGCTGTAACGACGTACTTACGGTATTGCACAAAACCCAGGAGTGCCATTGTGTTTCACGATAAAACTTCGTCTAACTCTACAATTACAGTGAACCTATTGAGAGACTTTAATTTTACTCAACTTCCACGTCAGTAATAACTGCAAACAATCTCAAATAATGATTCTTCCAAGAACCCACCCACTTAGTTGTAAAATGAAAAGAAACATTATCCCTTTAACACCCAGGTTTTAATAACACATACACACACACAGCCTATATTTTAAATTTACGTTGTTTGAGCACATCTTCATATCACTTCCGCTAGAACTTCCGTAATGAAAAACCAATTAGTTGTAGAAAATGAAAATTAAAACAACAATAAGAAAAAACTTATTCCAGCCATTTGAGTGAAGAAGTGTCAAACCTTACCTCAACTTGAAAATAATAAAGACAACAATATCAACTGATTCGACACCCTTCTTTTCCATCACACTCATACTCTATCCAAAAACTTGAGCACAAAGCTCATAACAAACATCCCTTCGCCTTCGTGTGACATGGCAGGTACCTTAAACCAACAACAGCAACAAAAAAAGAAAGAAATAACAAAAGTACTGAAACTGCCAACTAAAAATCGTCCCCTGGATTATCTCGCAACAAATTCAAAACACACTCATTTAAACTCGTAAAATACTTCGCGCAATGAACACAAAAATTTGTTTGTTACCCCCATGTGTTGTGCTGTCACAATCGGCATAGCCGCGCACGGATACGGATATACCTTATTTAAAAAACGAAAGCTAAACACATACATATACCTAAGCCCCCTTATGAGAAGACGAAAAAGAAGAAGTAGCTGGTGAAGAGGAACGTAGCCAAAACCAGGAGGTGTATAATAATAATTGTAGATGGTTTGGGGGCTCGTTGTACGAGTGGGTGGTAGGGTGTTCCCGAGGGTGTTGGGTGAAATTGAATTAAAAAATAATGTTTATCCCCCCTACGTGTGTGTATGTATGTGTAAGTGTGTGCGTGTTGAGATGTTGCGATGGAAAATCATCGTTTTCATTTGATAACAACAACAATAACAACAAACATCACCCACCGCACCACCCAAGAAGAGTCTTTACAGTTAGTGTAGGATCACGATTGCCGAAGGAAAACTCAAAATGTCCTCCTTTTTGGTATGACTTAATGTTGTCGTCACGCGGAGAATGAGTGAGGGCGGCTCAGTACGCAGGGGTAAAACAACATAATACAACGCACACACACGCGCAACAAAAAAATGTATAGCAACGAAAATGTTGATGCATGCGTGCGTGCGATACATCGTCTTCGGTGGTTATGACATATTTTCCATTTTTCCGAGGGGGTCATTGAGGGGGTGGTTGCAAGAGGTTGAGTTTGTTTTTCCCAAAGACTGGAAAAAAATTCCTTATTCATGCACTGTTTCTGTGTTTGCGCTTGTGCGTGTGTGTATGTATGTTGGGTGGATTTCGAAGGAAAACAACGCGAAATACTTCCCTAAGAGATGGCGCTGGATGGCGAATAATTCCCCTGTACAATTTGGAATTATGTGAGTACGAGCTACCCGCTACCGTTGTGTGCGTGTTTAGTTGGTAAAATAGCTAACGAGTTATGGGGTAGGTAAGGACAACTGTTCTTCCATCCATTTGATGGAGTTTCATTTTCTATGCTAAATTTGCGAACAAAAGCAAGACTTTTTTAATTAAAAGAACCATAACAGCTTCCAATTGTCAGCTCCTTAGCAACCAAGGAACATTTCAGTTCCCGTTTTATCCCAATCTCTGTGTCAGAGGACACAGAATATCTCCACCCAATTGTTGTATATATATGTGTGTAAAATAAAGTTGGATTGGGTGGAGTGCAAATGCACTTAAATAAACTCCACTTCAAATTTGGATGTCCTTTTTTCTCAATTTACTTCCACTCCGCACACTAACACTAATCTACACAATTTTTGCACATACAGATTTCTTCCTTGAACTTTTTTCATCTATTTTTTTTTTTCTCTTTTTTTAACATACTTGTTCGCGAAGAACGGAGTTTCACATTTTACACGAAAATAGAAAATTTATACTTAATTTCAATGAATTTTTCAGAAAATACTTTGCTTTTCACTTTAAAAAAAAAGGACACGGAAAATGTCCCTTTTCACTTGTTTCTTTCCCAACGGGAAGATTTTTTGCACATCCTTATGTCGAGTATACGCTGTATATGTATTCCATTTTTATAATCGATTTGTTTTGTTTCAATTGTAATCCTGTTTTATGTTTTTTTTTTCTTTTTTAGCTTTTGCTTTTTTGCTCTATCAGCTGCGTAGGTATATATCCTTAATGAAATAAATTTTAAATTCCAAAATTTGCAAAATCCCAATGACCATGATTGTAGAGAAAAAAAAAGAAACACCAGAGAAATTGCTTAGGAACAGTACTTGAAAATTACCATTTAGGAAATTGAGAAGAGAAAAATAATACACGAAAAAAAAGTAAAGAACTGCTCCTCTAGTTCCAGCACGACATGGAAAACGTATCGCGGAGTTTAAAGAATTGAATATAAGGAAACTTCAAAGTTGGCTACACCCGTTTTGAGATAAATAAACTGATTGCCCGTTCGATAACTTTAGAACTTCTTTTTTTATTTTTTTACTTTTTTTTCCAACCGATTTTAGGACTCTCACGAACGTTTCCCCGAACAGTTGTCAAAACAGGCAGCCATTTACATCTAGATTGGTTTCACCCGAAAAGGCAAAAAAAATACTTAAAGTTCGAATTCCGATACGCAGGACGCATGCTTAGGACTCATATGGTTGTATTATTGTGTCTTTCGGCAATGGCCGACGTTGGTGAATTTCGAAAGTCCTAAGTATGGAATTCTGTGTGAAGTCCTGAATGTGGGTGGATTTTATATTGGCGAAATATTTGAATTTACCCTATACCTACAGTTATTAAGTTGAATTAGTAATTTTTAATGTTTATTTTAAAACTTTACCAAGTCAGATATTATAAGGCTGCTGGAGGTAGGAAATTGAAATTATAACAAATGAAAAGTAATAAAACCAGAGTTCTGTATAAAAGATCGAGTTCAAAGCTATTTTAGTTTTAATAACCGAATTTAAAAAAGGTTTAACTGGATAATTATGATTCAAACCCGATAAGAATAGATTAAGTAATGCAAATGTAAAGAAAAACTGCAACAAACTTATATCTGGTATGCACCTTGGTTTTGAGATTATATTTTAGGCTGAACAACACCTTGAATTTGTTAGCAAACTCACGTCATTCATTTACCGTTAAGAACTGAAAGCTCTTTAAAGTTTTAAAGTATCATCCTTAATTCATAGGTCGTTGTTTAGTGAAAGGTTTGATTTTGTATATGGTTCCAAGGTGATTGGCGAATTTAATGAATTTAGTCAAAAATGTTTTTCCACTGGTAGATATCGCCTTTCGCGAGGAATTGGCAAGTCCTCCGTTAGTAAATTCATTGCCATGAAAAGCGCACAAGGCATGGTTGTGAGAAATGCGCTGGGCCCAGGGGCTCCTCGCTCTGTTGCGCCACCATATTTATTTTATTTATTTTATTCACCTTTTTGAAAACTAACTTTAAGAAGCCCAATCTTTTAAGAGTAGTTTGAAACAAGCTTGTTATTAAATCGAAAATATTTTGATCAATTGCATCAACGCCTCTGTTTGCATTCCAAGTTTAAACCTGAAACTGGCCTATTTTGAAAGATTGTTTTCACATTTAAAAATAGTTCTTTTAACGTATTAAGATTTCCTGCGACATCTTCTGTTCAAGCAATAATCCTGCCTAGAGTCATACTCTTTTAAGAGTTGCAGTAGTTCATTTGTCACTTTATTCCCAAGAAGAGAAGAAAAGGCTTCACCTAGCGTTGTGCTTCCACTTATACCTCTTTTGGAAGAAGTTCTACCAAGTGTTGAGTTGACCCTGTGATGCTTCTTTCAAGCACTCTTTAAATCAACTCACCAAGTGATGGATTCGCTTTTAGAGTCACATGTGCCCGTAAGAGGCGCCCTCATGTTTAAGAATGCAACCATATTAAAATCATTATTGTACAGGGAGTAGTCAATAGTAAGACGCATGTGTGTAGTGTCATGTGTCGTAAGTGTGTACCAATCATCTTCAGTGTTTTAAGGACAATAGGAGATGTTTAGGGCATTTTGCAGCTTTTTTTATACAAACTTCGTGTCCAAATACAGCTTCTCAATATACTTTCTAAAACAGGTAAAATGATATCAAAGGATCTCAATTGGCGGGTTTGTAACATTGAATGTATCAATATACCGTTCTAACTTTTCTGTAGACATGATCGTTAAGTGTGTTGATGGCATGTTAGGTTTAACTGTGCTATATCAACCAACTTCAAGGCGTGCTTTTATTATCTCTGAAAGCGGATGTCGTAACAACCGCCGGTCTACACGAGAAACAAAAACTCTTTATTTATTAGGCCTTGAAATAGGTTGTGAAAATCAAACCAAAATTCTGCTCTCATTCAATTTGGGAAATAACGAGAAATCAATTTCTTTTTCATAGAATCAAATCCAACAAAAACTATTGCCAGACTTGTAACAACTTTACAAAAAAACAATTTCCATGCCAACTACTATTTATCAGCTTAGTCGTCACTACAACAATTCGAAAGGATATCTCAGTTAAGACCTTTCTATAATGCTGTGCTGAAAAGGTAAAAGCTCTTAAGTCGACTTAAGTGTTTTTAGCTATTTTTCATTTTCTCAAATACTGTTAACATAACCCAAGTTTTTATCTTACTCATAATGACTTATCTTTACAAAAAAGAAAGTTATGACCATATTTAAAATTGCCTAAGCTATGTTTTTAAATAGAGATTGAAAGTTAAGAATTCGTTTTCTGATAAACTTTGAAAATGGACCTAAGAGCATTTACCTTTTCAGCACAGTGTATCCTATGGAATAGAAAAATTAAGGCTTACGACATAGAGGAAGGTAATCAAAAAAAGCCTCTCCCTTAAAGTAAAATAAATAAATACCTGCTCCGGCTCGACGGAAAGCACATTGAAGCACAGGGTAAACGTGAAAGCGGAAAAGCTGGTCTTAGGTTGCGCAATCAAGTGGAAGAAAACCTTAACCGACTTAGTGTGCAAAACTGGAAAGAGCTCGCCCGAAACCGAAGTTGTTATCGAAGGATGTTGGTTGAGGCCCAGGCTCACGCCGAACTGTAATGCCCACCTAAGTAAGTAAGTAATAATGATCGGGAAGTCTCTGGACCCAATGTTTTTCAGAGCCTAGAATTGTTAGCCGTTTCCGAACGACTCTGTGAGAAAGATCTTTTCACAGCTGTGAAATGACGGTTGTAGGTCTTGCCAATTCTTCGCGAAGGGCGACACCTCTGGAAAAAAAAACAATTGAACGCTTCTCCTTAATAGACATGCTAGCCATTACGCCACGACTGCCAATAAATACACCTATGAGTGGACGATTCAATTCAAGACAAATGCTCGCAAAGCAATAACAACTTGTACACATTTAATATTTATTATTCAAAATATATACCTTTGCAACTCACTTATATTATAATTGCATTAAATGCAGATTGATTTCCTATTTCTTGAATTTTTGAAGTTGTGGAGCGGAAAGCTT
Source organism: Melanostoma scalare (assembly GCA_949752695.1). Lineage (NCBI taxonomy): Eukaryota > Metazoa > Arthropoda > Insecta > Diptera > Syrphidae > Melanostoma > Melanostoma scalare. The sequence goes on along the minus strand of OX456985.1, from coordinate 223,743,274 downwards.
CACTTTTCCAGGCATATTACGAGCCAATGCTTCGTCTTTGATTCCTTTCAACAAATCCTTCTCGCGAACACTGCATCCTTTGTCTTTGGAGAACATCAAGATCGCCGTCTTGGCAGCACGACCACGTTTTCCAGTTCCAGGTGTTAACTTGACTTTAAACCTGTGAAACAAAACCAAAGATTTAAATATTTTGAAAGTCAAAATAACAAAATTTACTTGTAGTTGTGTAAAGACTGATAAGGAGCCACAACTGGTATAGCATACAGCAATTCGTCGTCTTCGAACGGACATCCAGTCAACGAATCTAACATATCCACATCAGCACTAAAAGTAACATCTTCAGTTTCGTCATCACCATCAGCGTTGATCGTTTGCTTTGGCTCGAATTGACGCTTCATCTTGAGCAATTTGTTTGTCTCTTCTTCGATTTTGTTAGAATCAACCTTTGCTTTGTCCGTACCAGCGGATTTTAGAATATTCATTCTTAGCTGACGTTCTTCTTCGTCCTGATCCTTGTACTTTGCCTTCATTTTCTTCAACTTACCACGTTGTCCACGCTTCATTTGGGCATTCGACTGGCTATCGTCTTTTTCATCGTGCTGCTTTTGCTGCTGCTGAGTTTTCTGGTGTTTTTCATTTTGCTTTTCTTCTTTGCGCTTTTTGGCGTTTTGCTGTTGTTTCTTTCGTGGTGCTACTGCTGGTATGATGGTAGGTGTTTCAGTGTTGTCTTCCTGCTTTGATTTAATTTCAACGGCAGCCGTTTCGACTACCGAGTCGGAGCGCACAATGACTTTGCCAGTGTCGTGCTCTATCTTTACTTGAGTATCGGGAAAGGACACGCCATTATCATCACTTTCATCGTCAGAATGTGCTCCTGACTTCTTTTCATCGTCATCGTTCTTTTTCGAATCCTCGTTATCAGAACCTTCCAATTCAATCTCGACATCCTCTGTAACTGGCTCAAGCTGCTCGTTTTCGATTGTTAATTCCTTCAGTTTATTAGAGGGGGTGGATTCATCTTCAAATGTTCGTACCCTGCGTTCTCCTTTGTGCTTTTCTACGAAGCTATCTTCCAATTTGAAAAGCAAACTCAATCCCAATATCAAATGGCATGGCGGTAGGAAATTCTTTTTGCCGCGAATCATGAAGCTACCGGTGCCGAGATACTCACCTGTGGGAGCAGTCTTACTTACCTGATCACTTTTCACCCAGTAAGCATTGGTCACGACCTTCGCATCCCAAGCCACACTGTACGATATAGCCATTGTGCCAGCCTCGAGAAGGGTTTTTGGAGGTACTTCGCTATCAGAAGGATTGCGTATTACCACGCTTGATGCACCCTGAATTTCGGCATGCACGTATACATCGGACGAACGCATATACCTACAAAGACAAAGTTTAATTGTGATATCTAATGACAACTCAAATTATGTGCTAACCTCTTGACAATCAGCTCATTTTGCTGGGCATCGCGTCCACCGATCACCAAATAATTCTCGGAACTGATGAACCAATAAAATTTTTCAAACCAGAATACCTTCCTTGCCTTTGAGATCGTTGATATCGTTCGGACGTCTTTGAGGGTTTGCTGTGTTTTTCTTTCGGCTGACTTCAAGGCCTTTTGCGATGCATCAATAGTTTTTTGTTCCTTTTTAGCTGCATTCCGTTTCTGGTCGTAAAATTTTCTAGCGTTAGCCCAAGCTGACAAAGCTAAATCTACATCCACTGCCATATTTGGTATGCAATCATCATCTTCGTCTTCCTCATCCTCGTCGTCTACAGGCTGAACTCGGTAAGGATCGGAAAGGTTCAGCGAAATGTGGTTTATTTCCAATTTCAGTTGTTTGATTGTGCTCGCAACTGGATCTCCATTTGCTTGAGCGGCTTTCACAAGTTCATGGATGTCAGGCCAAGACATCTGATTGGCAATGGCGCTTCGGATTGCCAGAATTGCATTGTCAACCAGGACCTGATTGCGAGTAATAAGTTCAGCTCTTTGTTTGTCGAACTCCTGGACTTTTGTAAGTTCTTCCAGACGCTTTGCATGATCATTTTTCACGTTGGAGAGCTTCTTCAAAGCATCCCGTTCTTGATGGAGTGTCTTCATATCGATCTTTTGGCCTTCAAGAGTGGAATAGAACTCATCAACGGCCAACATAAACGAATCGTGCTCGGCACAGGGTTGACCCTCGTACTGTATGAACTTATACGGATGATACTCAATGTTTTGGTATAAGTACTCCTTAGGTGCACCAAATTCTGATGTTTTCGCCTCCTTTTTTTGAATGAGGTAACCTTTGGGACTTATGGTCCGTCCCTCCACAAGAATTTGGTTTGCCTCCTTGATAGCAGCCATAACTTTTGGTAAATCTGCCTCCATATCAAAGGGACGAGAGTTCGCCCCACCTCCGTCTTTTTTCTTCTGCTTACGAGACTTTTTCTGGTCCGACTTTGATGAATCATCAACCTGATTTTCATCTTCTGGTCCTTTGAAAACGCAATCGACAATAGAATGCTTGGTAAGGACATGTTCAATTACTGTTGGGCCACAGTCCAAGTATGGAAAGAGTACTTTTCTCAAATTTTCTCCTGGTTTCGCAGTTGAGAGTATCTCTTTTACACTGTCTTCCGTTAGGTCTTGGGAAGCCTCCTTTGCCCGATTAGTTGGATATTTTTCTCGGACGGCAAAACGCACTTCTTCGCCTTCGTGATGTGGACGGAGGATATATAAAATGGTCAGTTCATGGTCAGTGAGAATGACGTTGCCACGATCGTACAATTCGAGAATAATGTGATAAGCTGCTTCACCCATACCAAATTGTAAATCGACTATACGATCCACACCCAATTGCTGGAGCTTTTCCAAACGCTTGTTTTTTAAATGTTTGCGCAGTTTCATGCTGAATCCAGAAGGAGCCATGTTTTTGGGCCATTCGAAGGCTGTTGTATGAAAGCGGATGCCAGACTCAAGTAAAAGCACGAATTTTGTTTCGTGTTGTTGCAAACGAATCAGATAGGTTTTGTTATCGATATCGTAAATTTGGTTAACACGTAGGCCAACAAGCCTGCAAAAAAATATTTATTTTTTATTTCCTATCAAGTCGGAATGTTTGAAGGGGTACTTACTTTTGCAACTCGGTGACACCGCAAACGATGTCGTAGGAATTAAATCGTGTTTTCATATTGATTTTAGCTACGGTTATTTTTAATTATGAACACATTAAACAATATTTTTAGCAGCACAAAAGGCTATTATTTTTGTATTTTGCTTGATTAGATATATTTTTATTTTATTCTTTTCTAGGCTGCCATATTTAGGATTTATCAGCTTTCCAAAAAAATATGTCAAAACATGACAAGTCCCATCTTCCACACCGTTCCATAGACCAGTATGGGTTTGAAATATGACTTTTGTTTGAGTGCGTTCAAAAGCTAAGATGAGTGACTTATTTGAGATTTGGCTAATTTCGCAGACTGTTTGAAGTGTGAAATTTGGTTCCGTTGAAAATTGGTTTCGCTATTGGGATTCTGTGGTACCATTTTCGATTCGACGAAAAAGAAAGGAAAGGAAAATTTTCAAACAGTTCTTTTGGTACAAAAGGTTCCCTTCTCATGGTTCTCAAAAGTGAATCTTATTTCTGAACTTAAAGTGGGAATTCAGCTAAAAAGGAATATTTAGTACTACTTAACAGAACGATTTTGCTAAAAAGCCACAAGGCACAACGTTGTGGAAAACTGCGAAAACTGCGAACTCTGCTGGAAATTTGTGAGCTTAAAGTGTGTATCACTAACTAAAATTCAACAAAAACAATTTCGAGAATTCAATTTTTTTTTTTTTTTGAGTGGAAACAATTTTTTTCTTTATAGAAACTCTCAAAAATCTAGAGCACCCTATATTTTTCAAAAGGGGCTTAGGGCTTTCGGCTTAGGTTTCTTTTCAGAGTGTTCCTACTGTCATTTGCCTTCAAGAAATTTCTGTCATTCCCCACGTGTGTCAAAGTAAAAATTTGCCCCAAGCCGGTCGCTCGCTCCACAAAATAATTACGTAAAAGTAGTAAAAATGTCGGGATTCTTCAGAGGAATTACAAAGATCAGCGCCTTTTCATACAACACACTTAAAAATGCGTCCCAAGTGAGAAGTTTTAGCCTTTTGCCAAGGGCTTCATTCAACTCGGTCACACTCAACAGCAATGTGAGCACTTTCCAGCCCACCGCAGCCGGCTTTGCTCCCCGATACGCACATACCAAAAGTGCAAAAGAGTTGGTTGAATTCCTAACCGAAGAGATTCTTGCCGAGAAGAAAGCCCAAACCATCAAAGCTGTCCCAACAGCTGTAGACGGATTCAATGTTAACTTGTATGGGGCCGATGTTGAACTTGTAAAACAAATCGATGGAGAGAAAATCGTAGTCAGTTTCAATGTAAACCACACAGTTGATGCTGATGATGAAAGTCCTGAACTGGAAGTTGGCAGTTCTGAAAAACCTGATATGGCAGAGATGCGTAGCAAGCCAACGTTTGAAGTTGACATCATTCGTGGCAATACCACATTGTCATTTACTTGCTCATTCTTGCAAGGAACTCCACAGGAAGGAGAGTACAATGATGTTTTTGGTATCGATGAAATCTGCATTTTCAGCGGTGAATGGAATGAAAAGGTCTATGCTGTTGCTGGCGATGTACTCGATGGTTACTTGTATGACCTTCTGATGAATTTGCTCGAGGAGAAAGGCATCAGCAATGAGTTTGCCGACAAATTATCGGACTTTAGTACATCATACGAACACGCTTCATACATTGGTTTTCTGGAAAGCTTGTCCAAATTTACCACGCTTGGTGGAAAGTAGAGAGAGACCCATGTTTGAAGTATCCACATATAATTTTATTAAACGTATTTACCATTAATTAATAAAAATAAGTAGGTGTTAAAATTTGTTTTGTTTTTATTGTTGTGTCTGGTTTTAGATTTGTGCTCTTGTAAAGAAGAAATCTTTACAGCCGCAATGAGCTTCAATCGAAGTTAAGTTCTTATTGGAAAATCATTTTGATTCTCTTATCTTACCTAATCAGGCAAGATCCTGTGTTGATGAGGTTAATAATGTACCTACTACCTACCAAGTAATATAGATAAGGTATTTCACAAAATTGACATCAGTACTATCATTTTCAACATTGTTTAGGCGCTAGTCGGCGTTTTTTTTAAGTAGGTTTTGTCTGAAATTATTTTTAGATTTGAGAACGCTAAATGCTCCCTCTATTTGTCTTCTGTCCAAATATTTATTTATTTTGTTGAATTTAAAAAACTTTTATTTGTGTTTATTTCCTAAAAAAGTTAGAGGCAAGTAATAATGATGACTGGATTTTTGTTCTTTTCTCAAGGTTGTCTAAAAACAAATTGCTTAAATGTAGCCGCACACAACTTAAGAAAGTTATCAATATAATAAATTAAAATCAAAGAAAACCACTGTCACAGCTGGCAAATGTTTAGTTTGTGGTTGCAGTAAAAAATCTTTGTTGTCTGATGGTCTTACTTACTTAGGTGGGCATTACAGTTCGGGATGAACCTGGGCCTCAAACAAAATCCTTCTATACCGACTTCGATTTCGGGCGAGCACTCTCCTGTATTGCACTCTAAGTCGGTTGAGGTATTCTTCCACTTGATTGCGCCGCCTAAGATGAGGTCTTCCCCTTCCGCGATTTCCCTGCAATGTGCTTTCGAAAACCCGTCGAGTCGGAGCGTTTGGGTCCATCCGCTTTATATGGCCCAGCCATCATACTCTTCTGGCTATGCCAATGTTACGGTACAGGTCATACAGCTCGTTGTTATATCTTCTTCTCCACATATTTAGGGTTATTGGGAACTTTTTTTCCCATGGATTTTTTCCCAAATTCGAGAAATTGGTATCGGGAACTTCTCTTCGAAATTGGGAATAAAAATTCCTAGGAAAAAATACCTATCGGGAACTCATTTATTATGGGAAATATTGTTTTTATTTGCAAAAAACTTTTTTCCATGGGAAAAAAATCCGTGGGGAATTCCCGATAGCAGGAACTTGTTCCGAGGAAGGGAAACATTTCTTGGGAAAAATATTTCCCAATGAATTCCCGATAAGGCTGATTGTCTTCGCATACGGACCAAAGATCATTCGAAGAATTTTTCTTTTGAAACGGCCAAGGGTTTCCTCATCCGCTTTCGATAAGGGTCATGCTTTTGCGCCGTAAAGCAGGGGATGATCAAGGTCTTATACAGGGTAACTTTGGTTTTTGTAGAGAGGGTTTTGTTTTTCAATTGTCTTCTTAACCTATAGAAGCAACGGTTGGCAAGATTTAGTCTCCGTTTGATCTAGGCACTGATGTTGTTATCCGTGTTCATAGCTGATAGACGAAGTCTTGTACTACCTCGAAACTATGTCTATTGTGACGTTTTGTCCAATTCGTCGATTTTCTGTGTCCTTGTTTGATGACAATTGACAACATATACTTCGTTTTGCCCTCATTAACCTTCAAACCTATTTTTACCTCTTCTGTTTCAATACTCGCAAAAGCACCAATGACATCACGCTTTTTTCTTCCCATTACGGCAATATCGTCTGCGTAGGCGAGTTATAGATGGTCACATAAACTGTTCACTTGTGGTAATATACAGTTCATTCCTCTATATAATGATCTTTACTTCTAATTATTAGATATTAGGAATAACGTAACGCCAGGCAAATAAAACAAAATCCAAAACAGCAATAGCCACGATAAAGGCCGGTTATTATGAATTACTAGAATTGATCTATAAAAATATCAGAACGATAACAAAACCATACACAAAAGGAGTCGTAAATGACAACAGCAAGTATCGTGAAACGTAATCGCAAAATAACAAATTATTTCTAATAGTGGTCCCGGAGCCTACGTATTTCTCTCAACCTTACCTTCTGTGAAGAATGGAAGAAAACTATGAATTGCTACGTGAGAAAGTTCTTTTCATTAAGTGTATATTCTCTCCAAGGACATGCGACTTCATCACTTAAGGAGATACCAGTAGATCCAATTCGGACTGTTCGGAGAAAGAAGAAAACCAAAACTCTCGAGGTCTTAAATTTTTATTTAATAGTTAAAATTCAAACATCAATACACAAAAGATAATTTATAAAAACGTAAACATATAAACGTGAAAATAATTGTCTGTAGTTTAAAACAAAAGTTAAAAGAAAAAAACTAAACGAAATGTTAAAATTGAAACCTAAATTAATAAATATACATTTCATTTTCAGTTACTTTCTTATTAACTAAACACTCGTCTTGCTTTTTCAAATCATTGTTCTCTACCTATTAGAAAACTTAAATTACTACTTGTATTTTAACATCCTCTTTCCTCATTTTCCAAGAATTCATTTGGATCAGTGAACGGTAAGGTAAACTGGTAAAATAACAAGGGAATGGGAACAAGAACTAGAAAGGCATAATGATGTCGTAAGGATATGATGCCATATGCCAACAGAAACCAATGCCCTCCAATTACTATCATATTTTTTGTCCCCAAACCACATGATTTGAATATGGACTGAATTGAGCGATCAGATCTCACAGAGAGATGCCAAGCATTCGATATCATTGATATAACGATGCTCAAATAGGGAAATCCATAATATATAAGACCAGAAGTCATACTATGCAAGAACATCAGCAGAGGAAACAAATACAACGCCCAATACAAAGCTTGTTTTTTGTGAATGCCAAAAAAAATACTTAAAAGTGATCTTATGACTATCATATGTAGAAGAGATATAAAGTAAAAGATTAATACAATGGTTTGTAAGGGATATACAGCTTCCTGAGTGCAATAAAGTTTCGATTGATAGTTAGGAGAAGGATTGTAAAATAGAGTATACCAATCCGAAAGCTGTTTAACTCCACAAGTATGCATCCGAAAACTGCCAACTGGATCCATGAGCAGGATTGATATTAAAGCAGATAGTATCAATTCTAAGAATGCCGAAACGAATAGCCCCAGTTGTTGCTTCATATTTTCACAACAATTGTTGATGAAATAATAGTGCATAATTAATGGAAGCATGAACATGAATCCAAGAAATAAAATGTCGTAGGACGATGGATCATCAACACATTGAACGCAATCCCGATATGCGTTAGCTCGGTATCCGTTAGGGCATGGTCCACAAGAACTTAAAGATCCGTTGGTGTTCAAAATCCTTCCACAGTACAATCCCGGACATGCTTCTTTCATTATGAGGAGCTCTTTCATTTATCGCTTGATAACAGAAATGTTGGCTTATTTTTGGTTGTAACCAATTTTCAATACTTTCAAATAAGTTGCACTCACAAGTACTCAAGACTTAACTGATTTTTCACTGAATACTTTATTCTTTATAGTGTCCGAGCTCCTTGGTGAAGATTAAATGGCCAAAGCTATGTTTTGCCAAAACAATCAAGTTCAAAACGATCTTCATGCAACTTCCGCGTCGAAAGTCGAGCATCGGACATTTCCGTTGGCAGTGCTGACACGCAAGAAATGCTTAATAGATTTAAAATTAAATAGCTAGGCAATTTTTTTAAAAGAATACTGAAATTACTTAAAATCCGTAGGTCTAGGTATAAATTTTGTTTTGATTTGTAAATTTTTAGATGTCAAATGGTCCATATTCCAAATGTTCTTTAAGGTAAGCAGTGAATGAAACAGTGTTGTAATGAAACAATCAAGGCTGCCATAGTGCACAAAAACAGTAGTAACAGGCTCTTTTTTGAAGCATGCTTTTGAACGATATTAATAAGCCCAAGTACGGTGGCAAGGTAAAATACTATCATTGGAATTCATGATTGCAATGGCGATATAATTTTTTGACTAGTTGGTTATGGCACCAGTCGGAGTATTATGCTGGGCTTACATGCATCTGCAACTGCAGAAGTGCAGAAAAGTAAGGCCTTGGCCAAACCAACGCGGTGAGTGCGTGCGATGCGATTGCGTTAAGTCAAACCTCTATGTAATCTAATCTAAACCGTGTTGGTTTGCGCAAGGCTTAAAGCGGGACGGATGAAGAAAAATATATAAATAAATTATAAAACACAAAAGTTAAAAAGAGAGACGAATAGGATTATGGCTGCAGATGAGGGATTATAATTTTTCATCTGCAGCCATAACTAAGGAAGTGCAGATGGTGCGTTCCCTCTCTATCAGACAAGTATGAATTTAACATCTTGTGTCTTTTTCCGTTTTTCATCTGCACTTGCAGATGCATGTAAACCCAGCATAAGTCACAACTTTCCTGGAGGGCAGCTTTCTACTCAAATCTCAAATAGTGATGTATTTATCGGTCACAGGGTTGTGAGACTCGTGACTTTTGGGCGGAATCGGAATATCAGTAATGACTGCAGCGATAGCTATACAACATAGGTTGATCATTTTGATCAAGAATCGGATATCTTGGTATTGGATGTCAGTTACAAAAAAAATGTACTGAATGTATTCATTTTGTTTCCCATACCATACCTCAAACGTCAAAAATGAAGTTACCATTTTTCGCCTTCATGAAGTTTTTAAACTTGCAAATTGTTATTCTTCTCACAACTCTCATTTGTTGCTGTAGTGTTTAGAGATATCTAAGGTTTTAAAATTTAAAATGGTCTTTAGATCTTAATAATGAACATTCCGTCTGTTAATGTTCGATTGCTTTTTTTTGCCAAAACACGTGAATTAGCTGGGATCGGGGAAACAACCGAAGTACTCCCAGTCAAGGCCAAAGTTTCCGCACTGCTGAGCATAATTAGTGAGAAATACAATCTGGATATTATAAAAAACCATATAATTTTGGCAATTAACGAAGAGTATTGTGAAAATTTAGAAGAAGTTGTATCATTAAATTCTGGTGACGAAATCGCAATAATACCACCGATAAGTGGTGGCTAAAAAGAAATAGGAAGCTTAACAATATTCAGGTGTTCATTATGGATTCCGAACTAGACTTTTTTGAGCTTACACCAAATAAACTAGACATAAACACTATCAGCGATCTTGTCGCAGACGAAAGCTGTGGTGCAATTTCATTGTTCATTGGAACTACAAGAGACAATTTCGAAGACAAAAAGGTAAGTTTCTGCACCATCAATTATAAGTAAGAGATGCGAGGGAATAAGTACATAAGATAATAATTGATTATTTAAATAAGCTTTGTAGTATGACGTAGACCCTACTTTTATCAACACTCATGGCAAGCGAAAGGCCTTATCATCAGTTTTCAAAGGAACAGATAGAATAGACTAGATAGGTTTTTATAAAGACAAATGTTTTTAAATCTTCAAAAAGCATACAAAAGACTACAAACTGACAATCAGTGTTGTTATAATGACTACAGGGGGCTACCGCTACGTTATTTGTTAGTCATGACCTCATTTTTGCAATAATCGAAACAATATCTGTCTTTTTACCTATCCGAGATCTACATGTGATTCAATTGGTGTCTCACTTTTGATTCCAGGTTGTAACTCTTGAGTATGTAGCCTACGAGCCAATGGCCCGCAAAATGATGAAACAAATCTGCGATAGCATCCGTGCTAAATGGGATGATGTGTTTAAAATAGCTATACACCACCGCCTGGGTCTGGTACCGGTCAAGGAAGCTAGTGTTGTTATTGCAATTTCATCACCACATCGCCAAACAAGTCTAGAAGCTGTCCAATATGCAATTGAAGAGCTGAAAAAAATTGTACCTATTTGGAAGAAGGAAAAGTACGAGACCAACGACTCTGCCTGGAAGGAGAACAAAGAATGTCAGTGGTTAAAGAATTTCCGTCGAGAGAGTTGATTTGCCTTGTATAAGTTGTATATAAGTCAATAGTTACCTTGAATACCTATGTGAATTTTTTTAAATAAAGTTTTGTTACCATTAGAAGAGAGAGAGGTTTTTTAACTTTCCTACTTTTAGGTTCGGATGCTCCAAGGAGGTTAAAACGCTGCAAATTGGATTTTAATACTTGTCAAGTTGATACGCAGACTATTTCTCAAAATCTTGTACAAATCGGAGCTGAAGAATCGGAAATCTCAAGGAGAATTCATTGTTTTGTCGAAAAGAAACGCGAAGAAATAGATTTAAACAATATTCGGGACTTTACATCGATTAAACAGATCGATCCAGAGGAAACCTCATGTGCCAGGACAAACAGCATTGTAATCAAACAACTAGATTCGAAGGGGCACCTCAGGGGTAAATTTCCATTCAAAATCAACATTCTATAAAATTTACATAATTTTTTCACAGTTCGCCGAGTGAAAAACCGCATTGGGCCACAGATCAAACCCGATTACCTCCAGGCATTGGACAAACTTATGAAAAATGAACCAAATACAGAAACGAGAATCAAACAGGAGTCCGTTGATGAAGAACACGATAGCGCGGGTTTTTCTGATTTGTCTTTGGGGTTGAAAGAACGATTGCAAAATGTTGAGAGTCATTTGAATATGAAAGTTTTGAATACAAAGCATGTCCTAGAACGGATCAAAGCAGTTGAGAATAAAATTATCTTTCTTGAATCACTGTCACCAGAATATAAGCACTTTTTGGTACTAAGGAGAAAACTATTTTTCAAATCTATTATATTTGCATTTTTTTTTTTAGATGGACAAGCCTATATTCATGCCGGAAGCTACATATTCATCTAAATCTAAAGTTTATTCGGTGGAAGAAGTCGAGGGATTGATTGATGAAGTGAAAGCGGAAATTGATTTTGAGTTAGCAAGTAGGTCATGCAACATCTAAGTTTTGTTGAAAATAGAACTAAATAAATGGTTTAAACAGATTAGTCAAATGTTTTTGTAGATTTCTTGAAACTTTACAATGAATTCAAATGAATAGGTATTCAATTTATTTACTATTCTTGTGTCATCTACTGCTGTGATGTACTGTATGAAATTTTAAATTAGAACAACTAGAACATCAGACCGCAATTGCATGCCGTTCTACGACAGCACTTCGAATCGAGATTTGGGAAGCTAGATTTCAATAGCCGTATCCATTGGATGCTGAATCGAACGATGAAGTATTTTAACATGTAAGCAAAAGTAGTTTATCACCGCCCAAAGCATGTACAGCTTCAGCGGTTCATTGTTTTGCAGGCGTTGGAAAAATATCATGTTGAAAATAAAAAATGAAAAAAATTGAGTTGAGCTGTAAGATCAGCAGGAGAAATACCGTTGTGTGAAGAGAGTGCGAGTTCCTGGGCTCAAAAATTTTGAGTACTCTTGTATCCGGTTCCGGATATATCCGTCATTTATGGCTTTGTGCGGTTTGAATTTAAGTAGCCATGTTTTTTTCTGAGCCAGTAGATAGTACTTTTACAATTCCCTCGGCGAGCAAAAACGATTTAATTTGCTGTACAGACACATCATAGTAAAAATCATTGATGGTTGTTTAGTGGGTAAGTAAGTATGCAAGTATGAAAATGAACGAGTATTGAGTAAGAGGTTTTTTCAACTGGAATATTACAATATGTACGGAATACTGCGCTGGTTACAAAGTAGTTGAAAGAACCATGTCATTTCACTAGCAGCTAGTATTTTGAACTCTCCCACTAAATAAATGGAATGAGAGTGTACACACCGCCTTAGCTCTACTGACAGATGTCAATGTCATCGTTCTTCTTCACATTCGAGGTTAGACATTTGTCTGGAGACTGAATTTATTCGTTTTTAAAGTAATATATATTTTTTTATTCTAATTAATACTCAAATAGAAATATATCTACTTCCATTCCTAAATTCAATTCCTTGAACCACTGACATCGTCATTTGCAAAAAATATTTAACAAGTTTTTCTTTCAGTTTTGCGCTTCATACATTACATAATTTTCCACATCAGAAATGTCTCAAGCTCCAGTACGCGTTTCTCCTCTAATCAAATTCGGCAGATGGAGTCTGCTGCTGGTTGGTGTTGGATACGGTGCCTTCCACAACAACAGACTTGCTAAGAAGGAAGTCAAAGTTCGCGAGATCGAAGCCCAACAAAAGGTTGTCCGCGATGCTAAGTTAGCCGAAGAAAAGAAGAGGAACGCTGCGGCTGAAATCAAGGCCCTCGAGGAGCTATCTAAACCATCTAAAAAGTAGATTATTTTCTTAGCAAAAGTAAAAACTGATGTTGCATTGGAATTATCTCAATCTTTTCTGATGGTAAAACCTTACGAAACCAATAAATACTAATTCATGAGTCGAATGTATGTACTTATATTGATTTTTGATATGAAATTCATTATGATAATTAATGATATAATCTGAAAAATGGTCCTTGCTGGAGATTGAAAGGTAAACTAAGATTTTGGTACTGCCTGTTTAGCTTATTCTTCGGCTTGATTAAGGAGTATCTCGTTAGAATTGTTTTTGCTCAGAATTATAGAAGGTAGCTATCCGTCTGGTAATATAGCTAATGGAATTCTCAGTTGTAAGTCGTCACTCAGGCAACCCATTTGAAATATACCTATTATGTGATTGATTGCTTAGTGAACATTGCGATCACATTATTAGGAAATTAATAATGAGTTTGCAAATAACTAAGCTAAATTTTTCAAAAATGTTTAGCTTAACCAAGCGTAATCAATTTCGAATATAATTAGTCCACCTTGCTTTTAATTTTACCAGATATGTTTCCGAATACCTACTTAACAGGAAGAAAAATCCTATCTTGATTTTGAGAATTTTTAAAAATGAGAGTAGGATTTTTCTTGCAGAGTGTAAATTTTGTCTCGAAAAAGAATGAGATAACAGGACATTGAATAGCAGCTATTTATTATGCTGCAGTGCATTCATATCTGTGCTCTGTGGTACGGCATGGAATATAACACCGAGTTTTTATCGTACGGTAGATTTCTTTTGTTTCTAATAATTCTACTGCGAATGTCTTACTCGGAAGTTAGTTTATTCTAATGCAGGGAAAAATGCTTTTTTTAATCACTAATATTTAGTTGTTCTCCTTATATGGACAGCAAAAATATTCATGCAACTTACTGAAGATTATCTGAATGAGGAGAAATAGAGATTAGGACAAAAGCCATATTTATTAAGTGATTTTAGAAAGTGAATAGACTGACAGAAAAGTCATATAAAATGTGTCGCTTTATCAGCCTCTAAAATATCTTTATAGCAAAGGAGAACTTTCTTCATATAGAGCTTATTTTTGAACTAATAACGGATTTGCCTTTAATTTTGCAAATAAAAGTGATATCACATACATATAGATGCACTATTAAAAATTATTCAAATAGCGGAATCACAGAGGAGAAACATTTTTGTTTCTGAGCGGAATGCGAACGGACAAGATATAACTTTTTTATCATTAATGACTTTCAACTACTATGGCAACCCCTTTTCGTACTTTTTCAAAAGAACCGTCAAAAATAAATGACATTTCTCATCTGTCGAAAGGTCTCATGTTTTCTAAACGCGATTCGATTAAAAATTGCAATTTTCCGAACTTAAGGACACTAAAGTCAAAATTAAAAATGTATTTTACTCTACATTGTTTCAATTAATACAGAAAAATCATAAAAATCATTACTACGAAATCACATTTGTTGATTTAGCCAGTACAAAAACGCCTGAGGTTTCTCAACATTGCATTAAAAAACACGAAAATATATTTAGAATGAATTTGCACAAGTGGATAAATCGTAGACAATACGGCTTGCGTCCAAACTTCGGGGACGCAAACCGTGTTATGAAGGGCATTTATTCAAGTCTGGAGCCCTGCAATACATGGAATGACTTATATCCATCCAACTTGGCTGACAACGAGTATGGGGCAGTGTTTAATATGGAATTTTCTCCACAAGGGTAATTGAATTATTTTTAAAGTTTGCCTTATTTAATATCACCTACCCTGTTTTTTTTTCTTCTTTATTTTAGGAGTGTGCTAGCTGCTGCATGTGAAAAAAGAGCAGTTGTTCTGTTCGACCCAGTTACGCAAAAACAAACCCAAAGGATAATGGAAGCGCATGCTGATAACGTAAATTGTATAAAGTAAGGTGTCTTGATTATAATCCGCCGAAGTGTCTAACTTATCTTGAAATAAATTAGGTTTATAGATAATCGTATATTTGCAACGTGTTCCGATGACACGACTGTAGCGATTTGGGATATGCGTTTTTTGAAAAACAAACTGCGAACACTTCGTGGTCACTCTAGTTGGGTGAAAAACATTGAATATTCCTATAAGGATAAACTTGTGGTGACGTCTGGATTTGATGGTAGCATTTTTACATGGGATATAAATGCAAAAACTGAAGAAGGACTTGTTTACCAAAAAGTATTCAACACTGCCGGACTTATGAGATGTAGAATTTCACCTGATAGTACAAAAATGGTTATGTGTACAACGGGTGGTTATCTGATGATAATTCATCACTTAGATCTCGCGACCTTGAATAAGGATTTATCTGGATTCAGGGTAATTTTTTCATACCTAACTGAAGATCTTGTCTCAAAAACAACTAAATCCGTTTTTCCTTTAGCCAAATGTGTATAGACTGATGCAAATGGGGAACCAGTTTATTCCCCAAGCTGCCAGATTTGATTACTTGTTCTCCAAAAAACAAAAGAAAAATCGTGTCGAACTAGTGACTGATTTCGCAGACAAAAACGACGCAGAAATTATTCTTGCCTTGGAGGTTTGTAATATAATTCTGAATTGTCCATTATGAATACGTTAATTTATGATTTTGACAGATACATCCTCATGGACTTTCGTTTTTAAGTCGAAACATAAGCTTCGACGAACAAACCGAGTGGAGTTGCCTTCACGATATTAACGAAGAGCCTTACGATATAACCGTGCATGCAAAAAGAAAAAGGAAACTTAGTGAGTCCAATGACCTTCCGAGTACTTCGAATGGTAAAATCAATGGAGATAGCGAGTTCGTCCATGAGGATTCATACAACGATCAGCCATCTACTTCGGCGGGAATTAGCTCATCTGGTCGAAAGAATACCGATGCAGTGGCAAAGAAAAGGCAGAAAAACAATAGAAACGAATCACCATCAACATTGAATTTATGCAGACGATCTTCACGCCGTCAGTTGCCTCGTGAAAATGGAAGTGTTGTGAGCTCAACGAATAATAATAATGAAAACACAGGTAATGTTACAAATCCAAGTAGAACTTTTCCACCGAACCGTCCAAACTTTGTTCCTGACATCTGGGCAGCTGAAATATCTGTTCAAGAAAGAGCTGCGCGACAAGCTAACCCAAATCATTCAAACACAGCAGCCGGCTATGATTTTGTTTATGCAATTAGCAGTGGAATAATGCCATTAGCTTCAACAAATGCCAATCTTAGCAGTGCCACAGCCACTTCCAACAATTTACCAACAATGGAAAATGATGAAAACATGATTCCCTACAACGAAAAATATATCCTTCAAAATGCCAGAAAACTTATGTACTACATTGAGGAATCAAACGAAGGCAAAGGCTTCATAAAAGAACCATGTTTCTCATCTGACGGGCGAATAATATGCTCCCCACATAACACTGGTGTAAGATTACTATCATACTCGGAAGACTGCTCGGAGCATCCAAATATTCATGAGAGTGAGAGTATGAAGAGAAATCCGAAGCAACTATCCGAGATCAAGTATATAAATTGCCATTCGGACATAGTACTTAGCTCTTCATTCAGCCCAACGCAACCACTTTTAGTGACAGGTTGTAAAATAGGCAAAGTAACATGGCACTATCCATATTTGTAAAATACTTCAAGATAGCAAACGATTTTTTTACTTAAAAGAAAAAGTTAGCCTAAGTACGTAGTATAGAAACTATTTTTATCTTTTCTAGCAATTATTTATTAGTTCAAAGGAACTGGCCTTGTTGTAATAATAAAACAAATATAAAAAAACGGCGTGAAATATTTTTGTTCTTTTTGCTATTTTAGTAGTTTTTAATTTTTTTTTTCCTTAAAAATTGACTCACTTCCCATTGTTGTCGTTATCGTGTGCTAGTCAGGTCTAGAAAGCCAGATCCAAAAATGTGTCCGAAAACCCCTCAAAACCAAAACAAAATCCATCTCCGATAAAGAATTTACAAAGTAGTTAGCCGTTGGAATTTCTTTTTGTTAGATAATTTGATTTTTTAAGAGTCTTCTTAACTTTTAAACTACTGTGGTGTATGAAAATTTTATTAAAAAAAAAAAAAAAAACACAAAAAATTGAAAAAATTTAAATCCTTCCTTATTACCGACATATATAACATAAAAAGAAATACCTCTAACGTATGCCAGGCACTATTTCAATTTGTCATAAAATCTAAGGTCGACCGGTTGGAAGTTTATATTAACAACCCACGAAGATGTTTCAGTAATCAACATAGGTCTACTGGACAATGCAGCACCAACAGCGATCCTAGAAACTGCAAAAATAACCCAAAAGCTATGTGGTAGATTCGTTACATGTTCTGATAGTCAGTAAGTCCTGAACGCTATTCAAAACACAAACAACAAGACGGTTATAATAAACAAAATAAATTATCACCCTATATAATAAACATAAGGCATATTCTTGGGCTAGGGGTATGCAAGCAAATCATTAACCTCTAACAGCAGCGTGAACAACTCATCCTCGTTAAATAGAAGATATACTAAATAAAATAGACCCAGAGAACATCAAAGTAATATACAATTTTATCAAAGCCCACAATATTCAAATCCCATAGATACAGAAAAAAGAAAATTTAATACATATTCAGCCTTATTATGAGTTTCACGTGAACTAATTCCCTCCGAAAAAGATCCCATTTCACTTTTTCTTACAATGAGTTTCGGGGGAAAAATTGTCCATATTAGCAAAAATTCTTTTATTATGAGCTATTTTCCCCGTGAAATGTGAAAACGTTTAGAGCAATAACGGGAAATTAGATGCAACTGAACGTGATCTTTTTTTCGAAGTGAACTTTTTGATTCCGAGTGGATATTTTGTTCAGGGGAAACTCATAATAGCTTTTAAAATTGCGGGCGAACAAAAATGTTCCTATCGAAAAGCTGTTCACGTGAAACTCATAATAAGGCTAATTATAAAACTCAACTATGTAATAACAAACCAATTTTTTTATATACTTAAGAGTCAGAAGCCCTAAGGGTCCTTCCAGCGAAACCGACACCGTACGCTTAAGAAATAAATAAATTAATTTATAATTAAATCCATATCTGGAGAACAGAACATTATACTTTCTTATGAAATGAGATTATTGCTTAAGTAACATTTAAATAATTAATTAAAAAGCTGATTTAAAGAAAATCAAAAAAAAAACTTTGTGCACTTGTATGGCCAAAAATTACTCGTCCCACCCGTCACAATAATTGAAAAGCATATTATTTTTGTTTTACGAAATATTTGCGTAAATTATACTAATACTTAATCTGTACAATATCAGGAATCATATAAAATTAGGTTCTTCTACAAAAATTTCATAGTTTCTTGCCTATTGCGAATGGTTTAAGTCAATTCACAAAGGAGAGGCAATTTGATGTCCCACCCGTCACACTTTTTATACCATCAATTTCTCATAATAATAATGAGACCTTTTTCGATGGCACAGAATGGAATGACTATTCAAGTATGTGAAAATGTCATATTCAGTACGTAAATCGTTGCCGTTTGACAGAAATGAAGCAAAGTGTAGGCAAAAAATGAGTTAAAATGTCGCACCCATCACAATGGAATGGACAATGGACCCTAAGCAGCTAGACTTCATTACAAATTAACATGTAGGTATATTTTAGTTTAATGTTAATGAATTATAATAATACTAATAATAGAACATGCAGTCTTGTAAAAAGAACAAGAATTAGTAATTTTAATATCAACACGAAATTTGATATTATTTTTCAGATTTACATTATATTTTTGATCTTTTCATAAAAAATTAAAATTACATTGCGTTGAAAAAACCACGTGCTAAAACCTAGTCAACAGCTGCTCTTGCACAATTTTTACCAATTTCCCTCTAAAAAAGGTGCACTAAATTTTGTGGTGTTCTTTAACACAAAAATATCAGAAAAATATTTTTTTAATTTAGCTCCAAAAGCCTGATCTTTTCTGCTTGGAACAGTTTAGAGCAGTGTGTTTGAGTAGATTTAAATCTAGCTTTTATTCTCCACTGTGACAAACCCAAAATATAGAAAGCACGTTCACTTTTTTAAATTAACCAACTGATTAAAAATGGCGACGATGGTTCCGGCTCGAAATTTGTCAGTCGAATTGTGGACAAAATAGCATTAATTTGCACCAGTCGAATCTCTGATTCTACTCTGAGCCGCGAACCCCACGATAGCACTCAAAAAATCGTAACATTTACACCATGCTAGGCTCTATAACCTGCTAATATTGTGAAACACATTCGTATCATTCGAATACCATGGTGTCGATATCTCGATTGATACGAACTATTTATTTTGCTTTTAAAATTAAAATTAATATCAAAGCACAAATCAAATATTAAAAACTAGAAATTGATGCTGGATAAACAGTATTATATTGCTGCTCAACGGCAACACACCATTTTTCAATTCTAAAGCTTTTAACCTCCAACATTCTTTTATCATTTCCTTCAATACGCATGAAGAGCTTTTTTTGCTCGATGTCTTTTATTCTTCTATTACAACAGTAGTAACACAAAGTTTATCAATTGTCTAAGGCAGAAAAAAAAATAGGACGAAGCAGATGACCTATCTCCCTTTCACTACAATTGCTCAGGCACATTAAATCTCATCCAGCGAGGACCAAATTAGTTTTCTTCACTCGCCTTAAAGAAGTTATAAGGCATTGAAGTCGAGCAAGCAAAGTAAAGGCAAATAACCGCGAGTGCATTCTTCTTTTCGTTAACAATAATTTGAATGTACAACATTTTTATTTTCATTTGGTCCAGTTACTATTAATTTTTCTCCGTGGCGGACGGTTAAGATTAAGACCGAAAAGTTGTGCGGAAACTTTGATGTGAAGCAATTATGATTAATCAAATAAAAAAAGACATCTCCTCATCCCTGGTCAAAATTATGTAATTGTTACGAAGTGATAATTAATCTCATGAAAGTATCCTTAAGATAAGAACTTGAAAAGTTCCCCTAAAGTATTTTTTTTCTCTTTATCCTGCAACGAGTCCCTAAAATTGCTGCTGATTGATTTTTTTCCATCCTACAAAACGAAGGAAAAGTGTATATGAGTACAAGAAAAATATTTTTTTTAAGCCGGATATCCTGTTTTGTGTAGAAACTTTTGTTTTTAAATAAGAATTTATGTGAAAATTGCAATAACATATTTCTTTTTGCATTAAGAAATACTTGTTAAAGTGAGATATCCTTTTTAAAGTGACAAATATATACACATGTAGTAATACCTCTGAATTTGTATAGGTGATGAAAAGCGCATTCTCTAATCTCTACTACAGCTTCCTTCGTCCTTTTTTTTCTGTGCCAAATGTGTGTGAGTGAATGTTTTTTTTTTTTTTTTTGTCTAGCATGAACAAAAAGTACAATTGGATTTTTGACAGCTGTCAGTAAAAAAGAAGGGTTACTTTTAAGGAAAGGGGAGATCATCCAACATACCTTTACTATAAGTGCTATACCTACACATAGAACAAAAAAAGGAACTACATAATATGCCTTTTATTTATCACAGGCGGTTGAGCTAAAATTGTAATCATCGAAAAAAAATCATTGCTCTTTTTAGTATTTTTCATAAAAACTCCAGAAAATCATGAACATAAAAAAAATGTAACATTTCAACAAGCAATGGCATATTTTATGAGTTTGTCATAAACGCACACGGGTGATTGTAGGATACGTGGTTTTAGAAAAACAAGTTTTTGGAATGGGATAAATCAAAGATTAGCCACGAAGTGTTTCGAAAACTTACGACTGCACGTGAAAATGATTGATTGTGATTATCATGGGAGAATATTTTATTTTTAATTTCTCTCGGCTAACATTTCCTTGAGTGGAAGTCATGAACTGAATCCTGGTTGTAACAAGATTGAGTATTGAGTAAGAAACGCAGTCACAGGCAAGCTTAAATATATTGTGCGTAATGAACGAATGGTGACGTATAAATTATTCAAAAAAAAAATAATTAAAAATAAACAAGTTGTGAAAATGCATTTAAAAATAAAAATAAGATCCGTATGATCTGATATTTAAAGTGTTGTGAAGACCAAATCCCAGTAGGGGAATGTTTTTATTATTGCAAAGAGCATAGATAGCATTCGTTTTAATTTAAATAACTACTTACAACCAATGCAAACATGTGGAAATGAATATTAAAAAAGTCTTCGTGAGAAAATATAGCAAACAGGTAGCTACACAACTTACGCTTGTTTATCCGGTTAGTAAAAAAAGAGAGTATTAATTGGCGCGTAGCATACGTTCTAGTATAAAGTTGGCCTAAATGAAGAATGAAGAAACAAAATGTTCGCACGATATCCTTGATCGTGTGCACATTTACTTATTTGTTGGTTGGTGCCGCAGTTTTTGATGCACTCGAATCGGAAACAGAGAAAAAACGTTGGGAGGCACTTCAAGGTAAGCGATGATTTTTAATTGAAATTTTGTTAAGACTAATTAACTTAAATAATAGAAAATTAATAACAAAAAGCTAAGTGAAAATGGAAAAAATTATAGGTTCTACCAATGCATTAGGCCCCGAAGCTTCCCGAGCTTCGCTGTGCAATCCTATATGTATTTATTTGTTAATAAGCCTCTGTATGGGAAATTTCTTCAAAATCATTACAGCCGTTTTCAAAATCTAAAAATATAATAATGAATGATGCTTATATGTTTTTTGTGGTATGTACATAGCTTAGTTGCCAGCAATTGTATCATCTGCCATCACACCTATGATCTTTTAATATGGGTAACAAGTGAAGCTGCACTACAACTGAGGGCATTAACTCTGTAAATGGTCTCGAAACGAGATCGCCAATGATGTCCATTTTCATATAATTTCGGTTTGGAACTGCGAGTTGGTCTCCAAGAGCATACGATTTAAGACTGCTAGACTGTTTATGTATATCAAGCCTATCTTTTAATAAGTCATAGAAATCGAATCTTTTCAACTTTGCAATTTCTGATTTTCTGCTCAGAAGATCTTTTTAGCTTCTCGGTATAAGATGAAACATTTGACTATCAGAAGAAGTGAATTTGAAAGAAAATTTTTTTTGGACTCAGGAGAAACTTAACTGTGCTTGCGGAATATAAAGCGCGAAAGCTCAATACGTTGACACCTATTAATTTTAAGAGCAAATATGCAAAAAAAAAAGATTAACAATATTTGGATGAATAGAAAAAGTCCTGACTCATGTTAAAAACTCAGTGTTTCAAGGCGAACGAAAGACCCTTACTAGCAGAAGAGCAAATAAGTTGATCTTGTTTGATGAATAATACTTCCTTGTAAAGGAATTTGAAAAAGTTCAGCAGAAACTCTAAGGATGTTTATGTTTATGGAACCTAAATCTTCATTATCTTTGTTTGCGATGTGGCTAGCCAAACTGGATATCTGTAAGTTGTTAATCGGGAGTTCCATCTTTTTGCTGATCTCATTTTCCAGAACAGAATTTACCAAATCCAAAGATGTTCTTCTCAAATAAATTCACTCCAGTTTGTCTATTTAATGTCAAGCTGTTGGAAAATTCTAGCTCTCATGCAGTAACATAAGAGTCATCAGGACCCTATTTCTGGAGTTTGCAGCTTCTCCGAAGGTTATTACTTACTACACTGCCCTAAAAAGAGCTTTCTCACTTATCCTTTCTGTATCGGGAAATAAATGTAGGTCCCTTTCATTCCTTGCAATGAATTGAAAAAGATTTAACAGACTCAGCAAAGCGTTAGTGAATTGGCCGATACTTTATTATAATTTTTGGTGTTGCTATTTAAAAATTGTATATACATATCTGGTTTTCCAATAAGGATTTGAGAACTTTTTCTTAAAAATCAATAAATTTGAGATATTTCAAAAACTTTATTATGAGCTTTTGTGGTACTCGTGGTGTGATGGTTAGCATGTCTGTTAACTCAGGGGCTCATGGTTCGAGTCCCAACAGAGGCAAAATATTTTTCCATGGGTATCGCCTTTCGCGAGGAATTGACAAGCCCTCCGTTAATAAATTCGTTGCCATGAAAAGCGCTTTCTCGATTCGCCGTTCGGAACCGGCGATTCCCTCACAATGCATGATTGTGAGAAATGCGCTAGGCTCTGGGGCTCCTCGGTCCTCGCCCTGTGGCGCCACCCTGTTTATTTAATTATTTTTATTTACCATCAAAACATTTATGAATGAAACTGCACTTAGTTCATAAGGGTACCGCCGATTCGTTTGCAACGGTCGATTGGAAGCCCCGAATCAGTCAAGATTGGGGTCAATCGCTACGGGTACCTTATATGATGAAAATCTTCAGTTTACTGAACAAATTGACACTAACAGTCCGATGATTAGTGAAAAAATGTGTTCACAAATTTCCTTGAGGTCATCACACTTAGATAGTGAGACAAATATCTTTCTGTCTCAGTATTCCCATCTTTATTGACATTTATGTCATTGGTATGAGTGAGAATATGAAAGAATCTGCGTCAGATATAAGGTTCGTTCGTTGAACTTTCCACAGGGTTGACACAGGTTTTCTTGACAACCCTATGATTTGTCAAAAAAAACCTGGGTTTTCCAGTCCTCAAAAAACGCTAAACCACAAATCACCACACATCCCTGTCATTAAAAAAAAAATGCATGCCATTTGACAGCTCTCAACTCGCCACAGCAAAAAACTAGGGCGAGTTTATGGAAAACCTAGGTCAACCCTAGGGCTCAAAAACACTAAATTTGACATTCAGGGCGACTATAGGTTTCTCAAAAAACGCTTTGTGGCGACCCCAGAGCAACCCCAGGACTTCAACGAACAAACCTATAAGGTCTGTTCGTTAAAATTTCCCCAGGTTTGACCCAGGTTTTCTTGATAACCCAATGAGTTGTCAAACAAACTGCGTTTTCCAGTCCTCAGAAAACGCTAAACCACAAATCACCACACATCCCTGTCATTAAAAAAAATAAAACATGACATTTGACAGCCCTGAACTCGCCACAGCAAAAACCTATGGCGAGTTGAGGGAAAACCAAGGCCAACCCTTGGGCTCAAAAAACACTAAGTTTGACATTCAGGGCGACTTTAGGTTTCTCAAAAAACGCTTTGTGGCGACCCCAGGGCGACCCTAGGGCTTCAACGAACAAACCTATAAATGTAATTTCTTTTAGGCAAACCATACGACTCGCTTTATATAGGTAGGTAATTCATTCGATACTACAATGTTTGTTTTGTTTAATAGCCCATAACTGTAGTATGTTTGTGCGAATCAAAAAAAAAACAATTGTAAATGAAATAGATTATTGATTTTTCATGTGGATTTCACTGTTTTTAGACACAGACAGATACCAATCCTTGGAACTTATTATTAAAAAAAATTTAAACCTAAAAGAAAAAAGAAGTATTTCAAATCAATCATTTTAACCTTTTGAACCAATTTGATATTTATTGTTTCGTTGATGTGATTTTTGGGGCTATTTAAGCCCAAACAACAAGTTCACAATTAAAACGTATACATTATAGCAATACAAGAATAGCTATCTCCAATAACCAAGATGCGGTAGCAAACAACAAGGCACTCTGGCGTATACTTACTAAACAGGTCATTTGTTAGTATTAGGCACAAATAATCATTCTCATCTTCATTTGTTTTCTGTTGCGGTGTGATTTGTGAGACAAACTTGTACTGCCTATTAGATCAAATGCTTTCACTTTCTTCTTTATGTGAAGCATCTTTATTTCAGTTGACGTTACAGTCAACCCTCATATGTTTGTACAAATGTACATGTATTGTAAATTTTTTATGACCCTACACGATTACTGGTTGTGTGGTGAGTATAGCTTTGCCTTTTATCTAAGAACAGATTTTCAGGGTACAAGATTCAAAGACAAAAACAGCATTACGGAGCCCTGCTGACACCTTCTTTTCCATAGGCTTATTAGCTTTGTTTATTATCTATGACACTATAACTATTGGAACGTTATCTTCTTACATTCGGAAGGAGGGCCGAAAGCAGTACGCTCTTATTTCAATATCTTGTAAAACCAAGCCTTTGCAGACGAATAAAATAAAAGGAGAATGAATTTTTAAGACAACAAAATACTTAGTTGCATTTATAAAGGGTGTTTTCTTAGAAGTGCGTGGTTTTCAAGAAGTATTTAGCTTTATTTTAAAGATAAGAGTTTTCAATTAATGAAAATGATTTCGGGCAAGTGATTTCGTTTTGAAACAATTTACCGAACTATAACGCTGTGCCCAGTACTCATGCTGCTTTAATTCCATCATGATAAAATTGCAAACGAAGCTTAGTATAAATCAAGTTTATATTAAAAAGAACCACTCTGAAAAAAGAATTGCCAAATTGAAAACACCACCTCGTCTTTTTTTCATGTGTGGTGAAATAAAAAATTCAATCGTTTTCAAATCAAAATCAAAACTAAGGAGAGGCTAGGATACGAATTCTGTTCTTAATTGAGATGGTGTTGTTATTCGTGTGCTACCAAGTATATACATAGTAGAAATTTTAAGACTAGATTTAGTTTGTATTATAGTTCTCTCAACCAAAATTGTTGAGCATATCGCACTGCCGGCTGTCTGCCTTTTGATTAAATTTAAGTTAATGAACTAAAGCTCCATTTGAAAGAAATCAAAGCCCATAAATTTCTGTTGAGGATTATATTATGGTAGCAGGCTAATGGAGAATTGCGAAAACTTGAAATATCTGTTTGTTTTTGATTTGTTTAGCTGCCAATGAGCTCGATCCCAAGATCTCCCTTTTTCCGCTAGTACCAATCGTTTTCCTAGAAAAGGTATCGCCCTTTCTCTCTCTTGCATATATTACAGAACTAGTAAACAAACGGTACTTCATCCATGTGTGGTATAAAAATAAAGTAAAGGCTAAGAAGTGTTTTTTTCAAAATGGGTCGAATTTTCGGAAACTGACTACACTCGTTGCCCTGTATTCTTTTGATCAGAGTCCCCTGAACATTAAACAAAATTCCGTTCTCGTAATTCAACGCCTTTTATGTGAAACGAATCGACTCTCATTCAAAGAGGTTTAAAAAAATCGTGAAAAGCACCACACAATTTTATACTCATACAAGATATGTATATTGTTTGTTTAACACAAAACAAAATAGTGTCCTTTTACACAACCAAACTCACACGTAGGTAAGAAGTTAGTTAAGAAATGCGTTCTAAAAATATAAAAATCAATTGGGATGATGCAACTTCTTTCTTGTTGCCGTCCAAAAGACATCTACTTCTTCCCAAGGAGCTATTCATCTTTCTCATGCCAGATAGGTGTACACACAAATTGGTACGTGAGCATGTTAAAATGCGATGGTGCGGCGTTTTCCAGTCGCCGCCCGTTTAAGTTGTCGGGGTTACGCAAGGGGCTATAGTCAGTGAGGCAATCGGGTCATGAACGTAGTATTCTGGTTTCTTCAACCCTTTTGGGGTTTAATTCGTCCTTCTTTTGCTGCCATTGCCGTGCCGCGCCAATTTTCTATTGCTTGGTGAGCTTTTTACGAAAACCCTAAAGTTTCGTTGTTTACATTTGTGTGAGTGTATGTTAGCTGTGTGGTTTATTATTTACAATACAAAAGTAGCGCATAACACTGATGACGATTCTACTGCAGATACTTTTTGTTTGTATTGCGGTGCCCGGTGTTTTGAATTTGTCGTCGTTGTTTGCCTCTGTTGTGTTTTGTGGCTGTGGACTGGCTCCAACAAATTGTTCATTTATTTGAGGATACTCTCGTAATGTAACTCCTTGAGCTAAAATTAACTTGAAGGTTCGCTGAACGATGTACGAATGTTCCCACAGGTCAGTTATTCTATTTGACTGCCCAGTTATATTTTTCTTTGTGTAAAATTGTTGTGGCATAAAGTCATTGACTTTGTGGTTTTTATGAGGCTTGTGGGCTGGTTGGTTGTTAGAGTCCACTTTATTCTGATATTGACAAAGCTTGAAATTGAATTTTGTGTAGTGTACCTTGTTGTAACACTTTTTGTTCAAATTTATGTTATTGCTAACTGCAGATGACGGTTTCATGATGACCTTGTTTTGAAATAAAGAGCCCTTCAATTGGTGTGATGGCGTTTCAATCGTGTGGCAGAAATTTGATGTTTGACAGCAATTGAATTTATTTAATGTTGTAAGAGTTTTGAACTTCTAGCTGAAAGTGGGTTGTGTGTTTCTGCATTGTGTTTTATTAACTATACATTTCAAGTAAATACAAAGATCCACAAAAGTAAAAAACAAGAGAACTGGTTGGAGATTATCAAATGTATTTTGAATTTATACTAAATTGTACACGTACATACTGAAAACTTTGCTTCAAAAGTTTATAGGCAATTTAGAGTTTCTGAGGCTTTTACACAAGGAAGGCAGTTTGAAATCGGCAAATTTGGAACATGCAACATTTTTCTTTCATTTTTCTCTTTCTATGGCAAGTATTAGTTTCGTGTAAGCAAAAAAGTCGGTTTCAACCATCAAATGAAAAATAAAAATAAAAATGTGGTGTTTGTCTTATGGTCCGTCGGCCTGTGTTGATTGGTGCATCAGTGCGTCTAAGCGTATGTGCGTCTATGCGGTAGTGCGTATGTTTTGACTTCAACTGACTTAAAGCACAACCATGCAAAGTTGCAAAATAAGAACAAAATTAGCCGTGTTTTATTGGGAATTTTATACTCATCTTCACTTATATGCTCAATAAAACTCTGTACTCACTAATGTAACTTTAAACCCCATTTACCAGCCATCCCTGTTGTTCATTTCTAGCCGTGTTTTATTGGGAATTTCTATATTCACTTCACTTGAGAGTCTCAATAAAACGTCACAAGTCATAAGCTAGCAAGTGACTTTTGAATTAAACAAGTCAAAAGTTTTAAGCTAGCAAGTGACTTATGAATTAAATAAGTCAAAAGCTTAGAGGAATAAAGAACAAGAGGGAAAACCATTGCTTCTCTCGCACCATCATCTTAACACCACTTTATTTTCGGATTTCAAACTGGTTTTGAAATCTGAAAATAAAGTGGTGTTTGTGAAGTCAGTTTGAGGACAGATGCCGTGGTGTTTGTGTGGTTTTGCCTCTTCTTGTATCTCCTCTGTGGTTAAAAGTCATAAGCTAGCAAGTGAATTTGGTTGACTTGGTTCTGATGTTCTTATTTGGAAATTTTTTTCTGACCGATTGCGAAACTTATCTTGTGTGTGTATGTGTGTGTGTGTGTTAGTAACTGTGTCTATTTATGTCCCCACCAAGTCACCACCTGACTCATCTACTAGCTATTGAATCTGTTGTCGAAACTCAGAAATATTAGCGAACACATCCCAAAGTCTGCCAACTTCTAGGTTCCAAAAAAGCCATTTACCAGCCATCCCTGTTGTTCACTTCGGCAAGTGCTATTTGCTATTCACTTTAGAGTTGTTGTTTTTCCATGAGCGATGTTTTGCGATGTTTTGCTGAAGTGAATATAAATTCCCAATAAAACACGGCTACTGACTTATTTTTGTTCACTAATCGTTGTTGTTTTCCTATGTGCGCTGTTTTGCGATATTTTGCAAACGTGAGTATATAGATTCCCAATAAAACACGGCTTTTGAAAACTAAGCGACTTCGCTCGGCGGCCGGTCTGATTTGAGTTTTTTCGCTCTGCTGCTTTGCCGCTCAGTACTTGGCGGTGCTTATTGTGCCGTGCGGTATAGAAATATGTCTAGTATTTATTTATTCAGATAAGAGGCAGAACTTTGATCTCTTCGTGATCATTACGCTCATATCACTGCCAAAGAAAAAGAAGAAAATGTGCAAATGCGATGCCAGTCGATATTTTTCTAAAAAGCACATTTTAACATTTTATAAAAAGTGTTTATTGTTTGTACTTTTTTGGTATTTTCTAGAAAATTTAAAAAATCTAAAAATACTGTTCCCTTACAAATATATTCAACTACTTAAGTGTTTGTTTTTATTCAATCTTAGCCGTCGAAGATATGATAATACGAAAATATAATGTATCACAAGAGGACTTCAAGGTAATGGAAACAGTTGTTTTAAAATCAGAGCCACACAAAGCCGGCCAACAATGGAAGTTCACGGGAGCATTTTACTATGCTACCACCGTTCTAACCACGATCGGTTACGGTCACTCCACACCCAGCACAATAGGTGGCAAGCTCTTTACGATGTTCTATGCGATTGTTGGCATTCCATTGGGTCTTGTTATGTTCCAAAGTATTGGAGAAAGAGTGAATAGACTGAGCAGGTGAGTTTTTACTTGATTGATTAAACTATAGTTCCAAAACATTATAATCTTGAACTTCTCTTTTTCAGCTTTGTTATACAATCAGTGAGGATATCACTTCGCTGTAAACGAACTGCAGCTTCCGAAGTAGATTTAATTTGTGTTGTTACAACTTTAAGCTCTCTAACGATAGCCGGTGGTGCTGCGGCCTTCTCGAAATTTGAGGGCTGGAGCTATTTTGATTCAGTATATTACTGTTTTATTACTCTAACTACTATAGGTTTGTAAGACATGTTTTATTTAAACGAGAAGGGTTTTCCAACTAGATTTTCGAATTTAATTCACACGCTATTTCTAACCTGCCAAAAGTAGTCGCACTTTTTTAATTTTTACTTAAAACAGTTTAGCAAGTAATAAGGTTTATTTAAACTTTTTTTCAATGGAATGATATCCATTGCAATGCAACCAGATTGACAAGAGGTGACTTTAAAGAATCCTTTGACAAATAAGACATTTCGTTACAGTATTTTGATACGACTTGGTCAAAATATGTGTATATCTACGAGTGGACATGAAGAAACAAAGAGCTGATTAAAAAAAGTGTATACTTTCAGAAACACTGAAACTTTACTTTAACTTCCTTACCTTCCTTCGGTGGGAAAAATTTTCGACTTTACTTTGATTTAAAAACGAACTTATCAACTATGATTACCTATGCTGACCGCGTCCTGATTATTACTTTCACTTGATGTTTCTTGACCACGGTATTTGCCTCTTTTGTGTCTTTGTCATCATCGTCATTTCTTCTAATGGAATTATCAAAACCTATTTAACATATCAATCATTATATTAGTAATTGGGTTTAAGTTAAAACACTTACTTAGCTTCAATTTGTGGGAGAATGCAAGAAGGCTTTTATAACATAATGATACATATGATTTCTTGCATAACTACCACATTTTTATTTGGTAGACTTATGCACAGTGTCTAATTGGAAAACCTTTTTATAATAATAATAAAAGAAATAAAAATTGCGTGCGTGTACATATGAAAGAACATATAAAAAATACTTAATGAGCTCATACTGCTTAGCCAAAAAAAAATCAGAATGTCACAACATGGCCTGACATTTTACTTCCGGTAAAAAAGAAATATGTTCATACTAAAAATAAAACGTCTGTCAGGAAGACGACCGACGTGATTTAACCCTTACTTTTTCACACTAAACATTGTGAAGTGAACTGACTTGTGATAATGTCCTTACAGGTTTTGGGGACATGGTTGCTTTGCAAAAGGATAATGCCCTCAATAAAAAACCAGAATATGTTATGTTCGCATTAATATTCATTTTGTTTGGATTGGCAATAGTCGCCGCTTCACTGAATCTTTTAGTTCTCAGATTTGTTACAATGAATACGGAGGACGAACGAAGGGACGAAGCCCAGGCGATGCAGGTATGTTTTTCTGTCTGGTCTTTTCCTAATGTTTATTCTTATTTTTCGATATTTGTGTCTTTTAGTAAGTGTTTTATGTTCGGTATCCTTTACGAACTTTCTCAGTATTCTTTATATTTTCTTGATTGTATCTGACTTAAATTCTGTCCTTTGTAGTGATTTGTTGTGTATTTTTAGTAACAATGTGCTTTCTCAGTAAGTGTCTGTTGAGTGTACATTTTATTTCCAGCCTTACTGTGTATGTGGAATGTTGAGATCTCTATCCTTTCTTTTCTTATCGGATGTGTTATTTTTTTTATTAGTACGTAATCAAAGCTATCAGTTCTTTCATTTATACGATAAATTTATGTATTTTACTTTGTATTATATCTATTTTTGAATTATTTTCTAATCTTGACACATTCACACAGACAGTAAAAAAGACAGTTTGAAATCCTTTTCTATTCGGATGGAATAGTCACCATACAAAAAAGTTCTGCTACACAATATGACATTCAATAAAGATAAGTATTTGAACTGAAATAAGTTAAAATAAGAATTTTGAAACGTGTGCTTTTCATATAAATACATACATTCGATCATTGTACCTATAGAATTCTCCGACCTTATTCGACATATTGCTATCGATACTAAGTACCTATATAAAAACGTCGCTTAAGCTTGACTGGTCGACACTCAATAAGTCTTATGGGATTACTAACAACTGGCAATGAAACGATTAGCCATATAGTGGTTTTTTTTTTGTTCGCAAGGACCTTTGGGTGGAAAGTTTCCTTAAGAATTTTTTACTGACGATGTTTGAAGAAGGTTGCTCTTCTCAATAAGAAGGCTGTTTGCTGTACATTATTCCTTTTTAATATCCTTCATATTTTTTGATTTATTGTTCGAGTTTAGTCTCATTTGAATCAGAGAAAGTACTTTTCACCTACATATCTGGTGGTAGCCCCGTGTGTTTTGCACTAGTACTAGTAGTTGACCTGTCTATTTGGCATGTCATCAAGATGAATTTAACATCCCTCTTTAGATAAGTTTAAAGATAAGTCCTATTGTGCAGGATAATGCATAGTTTCTAGAAAACAAGTGACATCTAAAATTTTCAAAGTGTTTTCCGCTTTGTTGTCTTCTATTGGCATTAGGTTTGTTCGTTGAAGCCCTAGGGTCGCCATGGGGTCGCCACAAAGCGTTTTTTGAGAAACCTAAATTCGCACTGAATGTCAAATTGAGTGTTTTTTGAGCCATAGGTTTGCCACAGGTTTTCCCCAAACTCGCCCTAGCTTTTTGCTGTGGCGATTTGAGGGCTGTCAAATGGCATTTGTTTTATTTAAATGACAGGGATGTGTGGCGATCTGTGGTTCAGCGTTTTTTGAGGACTGGAAAACCCAGTTTTTTTTGACAACTCATGGGGTTGTCAAGAAAACCTGGGTCAACCCTGGGGAAAGTTCAACGAACAGACCTATTATATCCTTGAATGATTAAAGTAGTATATTAGGTGGAAAAGATTTATTTTGTTTTAAAACTTGTGTGTCCTTCTTCCTTACTTTCTGAGAGTGACGATACATGTGATTAAAGCAATGCTTAACGTCTACTCCTTTGGCAAAATGTTTGAAGTCATACTTCCTCATTCACTCACCGCCCAGAATACCACCACTTTTGTCAAAAAATTCAATTTAAGCTTCTTCTCTCATTGTTAATCCCTATTTTGGTTGCGTCTACCCGACGCGACGTTGAAATTCACATCTGGGATCTGCCCAAAAGTCACAAGTCACAACGTTGTAACTACATACAACACACTTTAAGTGCTTAACCCGGGCAGTGCTGTAATTATTTTGTTCCATTTTTTTATATGACATTTTGAGGGGCTGTAGATGGGGGTTTTGAAAGCTCAAAATTCAATTGAGTGTGACCGTATGGTGACGCTAGCACAATCCGGGAACGTTTTGACTTATGAGGTTGTAGTAAGTCCATTTCTTAATATAATTCAGGTTTTACAAATTTGTATAATCATAGAATATATGTATCAGTGATGCTATAATTGATTCACCAACGTCAATTGTATTGTTTTTTAGAATCAATTTTTCAATGTCTTCGTCCTTAGCATCGGCTGTGATTTTACCATGGCGTACCCTTTCCTTGATAGTTGGAAGCCTGAAACTTCTGTTGAAAATTTTTTGCATTGCATGGATCTTTTTACCTGTTTGTAGAACTTCCGTAATCCGTACCTCATTTTTACTATTAATTGTCTCTATTTCCTCCGGCAAGCTCTTCTCGTACTCTTTTCTTCTCTTCTTATAAACCCTACTTCTGCTTCTAAGATTTTCGAGCAGTTTTGGGCCTTTGTAAGCTTCCTGCTTAGGAATGTTCCTCTTTTAAATGGAATCATTTCATAAAGTATGGTTGTTCAAGTCAGAGGTTCCTTGTATAACTCCGTTTTTGTCTTTTGCAAAGTTAAACTTGCCGATAGTGTTTTCGTGGTATGAAGTTGCTCTAGAATGGACTCAGTTCTCACTTATTACTTATTCTCCTCGATTATAGACAGAATAGTTCATTATCTGCTCTGGTTTTGATATGAAATGTATGGGGGCCATCTGATTTTCAAATATTTTGTTGTTTGCGTAAACTCAACAAACGAGTAAATAAATTAGAGCAAAGTTTGTAACTCGATACAGGTCAGACCACGATATTTGTGTAACATTAAATTTTTCATTTCTTATTTCAGTTAAAGCTCCGTTCAAAATATATTCAAAAAAAAAAAAAAACATAAAGAAAACACAAACAGAAGATATTTAAATTCTCTAGAATGAAAACTATTTTTTCAAAAACCAAATTTTACAAAATTCTCTTAATTTGTTAATTAAAATTTTATTCAAAGAAATTTTCAAATCCATGCATTTTTCTCTATTCAAATCAATTAATTCACTTCTTTCAATTAATTTCTTTTTAAATCAAAAGTTATTTACTGAATAAAAAAACAAAATTTTGCTAAGAACAAAAACCTTCAATAATTATATTGACGAATATGTTGGAACGTAATACGTAACTCATTAATAATTTTGTTTCCATTTTGTTTTCATTTATTGTTCTTAATTTTATATATTAATTTTTGTTTTTGTGGAAAACCCGTAGTTCATGACCAAGTCTAAACTTTGGACATCTGAGGTGAATGTGATTAAATAATAATTTTTGCTTTTGTGTTGTTTTATGGTTTTTAACTTAGAAATTGTTGACAATTAATTGGAATATTAAAAATTTTACTGAAAATCATTATGTGTGTGTGTTCCCATGTTTTTTGTGTTTTTTGGTTTTCATTTTGTAATTTAAATAATTTTTTTTTTAAATTTTGGTGTTTGTTTTTGTTGTTATAATTCTTTACCCCCAAATGTTTATGGTTTTTTGTTTGGTTTGGTTT
Source organism: Melanostoma scalare (assembly GCA_949752695.1). NCBI lineage: Eukaryota > Metazoa > Arthropoda > Insecta > Diptera > Syrphidae > Melanostoma > Melanostoma scalare. Next base: position 223,709,068 of record OX456985.1, on the reverse strand, counting down.
TTCTTTTTGGAATTTCAACATTTGCAGGCTCTTCAAGTTGCTGTTCGTTTAGATGGCGATGTTATAACAGCCAATGGTTCCATATTAAGTGGCTATACCGGCCATGAATTGCAGTCAATAAATGCCGATGACGCATCCATATGTTCGTGTGCCTGTTTTAGGGCAAGTCGACATAAAAAGTAAGTGGAAAACATAATATAATTTCTAAGTTCCTTAGCAATACTTTCTGAACTGATGTATTTTCTTAAAAAGTTTGGAGCTCATGGACTTTGTAACTTTCAAACACGAAAAAGAGAAAAAATTAAAAGTTATAAAGTATTTTTTTGGTAAATGTAGCACTCAGTTGATGCTTTTGATTGCTCTTTCGTTGAAGCAATTGCATTAACTATGAGGACGTTCACTGCAAAACATCCACTCCCTTTTTTAATACTCATCACAAAAACAAGTTTATACCTTTTAAGTTATCTAATCCAATTGCTTCCAAAAATACTCAACAATACTTCAGTGTTCATTTTCTACATTTGTTCTGAATAAAACCAAGCTTATTGAAGAATTTTGATCAACAAAAAATATCTGGTGTGTTGAACTCTTCAGGATAATTAAATTCTTTAAGCAACTCAAAATTTAAACCCGTTTAGCCTTTCATTTGTGTTTCAGTAAAGTTCTAATTGACTGCGAATGTTTGAATACATTTTGAATAAAACAATAGCAATTTAAAATGTATATACTACGCTTGTTTCCAGTCACTTCATTTTTTGCGACATAGGTACCTTTATTTATCTATGATTTTTTCAACGCAACATTATTTCTAAGATCAAAACCAAATGTCATGCCTCTGCAGAGAAATACGGGTTGGCTTTGGAAATGTGAAGGTTGAGGATTTAATAAAAGTTTGTTTAAACAATGGTTATGCTTACACCGTTTTTCTGTCCTTTTTTAGATTCAAAGATGTGAAACTACAAATCTCTAATAGTGATTTGCAGCCAGCATAGTTTGTGACTCAAATAATCTTACTTGGTTGACTTCTACCACTTATTTCCTTTTTAAATAAGTTTAATATCAAAAAATGTTGGTTTAAGTGTTGAACCGTTCAATTTGATATGTTTTTTTTTATTCAAAATAATACAAAAAAAAAATCGATAAGTAAACTGACACTCGTAACAAGGCCGCTGGCGCTGGTTCAAACTCCATCTTGACCATACAAAATGTCTCATAACTTAACTAAAAACAGTATTGATAACCAAAGCTCAGATTATTTTAATGAAAGGCTATTTACGCACTGTAATCAATTTTATTTTACTGAATTAACTCACTTAATTTTCAAACGCACATATTTAACAATAAACTGCTTACATTAACACAATCAATCATGTGGTATACATATACACATGTTGCAATTTGTTTCCTATATTTCTTTAATTCACACAATTTTCGCTTTTTCTTTATTTTAATTATTTTTTCTTACATGCATACGGACAGAAACGCGAATGAATTTCAATCTCAAATAAATTCAGTCGAAGGCAATATGTAAGATTTTTTTTCATAAAATATGGTACTTAATTAAAAAAAACAAAGCATTAGAAAATTTATATTAAACATATGAAACATAAAAACCGTCCTGGCCAAGCTTAAAAAAAAAAACAACAATTATTTTAAACGAAAAATTAAAATATGTGTTTAACTATAGATTGTATATTTGTAATTGGTTTATTCATAAAATATAATAAACATTAATTTAAGAAACAAATTTTTAAACATATTTTCAGGCACCAATACAAAGTTCGTCGATCTCCTTCTCACATCAGACATTTACTGCCCGAAGTGGTTCCAATGAAAGATTTGACATTCGAAACGCATAGTACGAGTGGCAGTGCCATGCAATCAAGACCCCAATCACACTTACTGAAAAGAAATGTATCGCTTTTATCCTTTCGAATATAATTATAAGTATAAATATAAGCATAATATAAATACAACCGCAAATTAACTTTAAATGTTAGGAAAACATTTTTCAATTTATAACTCGTAATTTGTTCATAAGAAAATACAAAATAAAAAAAAACTAACTATCATACGTTGTGTATCAATAAACTGATTTTAAATAATTTCAATTAATCTTCTTTTGAAAACAAACACAACTACCAAAATAATAATGAAATTTGCAGTATTATTAAAGATATTCCAATGAAATGCCAAATTTACATGATATAATTGTTTTATCAATCAGATTTATTGTATTTGGGACCTGTGATGTGTTTGCTTATGTAGAGTTTTAATTTATATATTGCATTATAATCTTAAGATCCAAAAATATTTGCTTCTGCTAATTTTAGTTAGCTTGAAAAATACGAATGTGCCAAATTTGGATTTCTTTTTTACTATGTATTTTAAGGTATGTTAATGTATTTAATTGGAGTTTCACTCCGCATTAAGAATTCAAAATCAGTTGACCTCTTTTTACAAAATACTATAGTAGTACAGTTTTTTAAGTTTACATGCATAGTTAAGTTTGTTTCTTGAGTTTTTTGAAATCGAAATTTAGCATGCAACCTAATTTTTTATTTTATAAGCAAAAACATTTTTGCTCAATAACTTTTCTTTCCATTCCGATCTCTCACCAAAATATATAAAGCCATTTTTAACCAACACTATCTTTACGTTTCGAAATAAACCCATTAAGAACATTAGTATTTTTAAATCAAAGGCTTTTAGCAAACCACCAGAAAACAAACCTTTAGAAGAATTGTAAACAAATCATGAAAATTGCCAAGTGAATGGCAATCTTTAGATATTTCTGTTTGTAAAGTTCTATTCTGGTAGTCTTAAATTGTCATGATCTGTTTCATATTCTCGAGAATCATCTTTTTAAAAACCGTCAACATAGCCATGAAATTTCGTATGTTTGCTTTTACATGCTGACACACTTGTCTTAAACCTTTTCGAATAGGTATACTGGAAAATAAAACTCGAAATCGATTTTCTACTAATTTCCACTAACGTTGTCAATGCAGAATCCTAAGAACGTGTACCCATAAAGTTGATTCTTTAACATTTGTTTTTGTTCTTGAGTTTTATTTTGTGTTAGTTTTAGAAAATGAGAAAAAAAAATTCATACTGGAATATAAAAATGAGAGGTGATTTTTTTTGTAAAAGTATTTTTAATCGAGTTTGATTCTCGTACTTTTTCTTCTTGCAGCAATAGTGGGTAGGGACCAAACTACATAGTTTAGTTTAGTTAAATTCAATTATTTAAGTAAACTACTTACGAAATTCAAATAAAACTTGATCTATATTGAGCGCAAGTAAAAGCATGGGTAATAGTTAGCCATTTCATAACTGATAAATAGTAAACCTACCCAAACCTAAACTTTAGTAATGCATGTAATAAATGTCAAAAAGATCTTGCTGATTTTCAATAAAATAATCGGCCCTATCGGAGTAACCGTCAGAGAGAAATTCTCACCGATTTCCTATGATTCAGACATTTTGCTTCGTGGTAGTTCTCCGATCTGCCGATTTCTTACGATGACAACTACTTCGAAGCAAAATTTAATCTCCGAAAAAGGATGCTTTGCGAAGAAAACTCCACTCCTACGGTTACCTCTATAGGGTCGAATATTTTCCTGAAATGATTTTAATTATTGTTAATCCATTATTACAATACTTATCTTCCATAGAAGTTTAAAATTGAAGTAGATACGAACCTATATTTTTCTGAGAGTTTGTTGTTGTACCATTTGTTATCCAACTATAAAAAAAAATTAAAATAAGAATATCAAAAGTCAAATGCACTGCCATTTCGAATTATGTACACAAAATCAATACAAAAATATTTTTTTCCCTTATAATCTTGTTTGACATGTTTAATAATAATTATTCTACTGACAAATATTGCTGAACAACGTTGCAACTATCTTTAAAATAGAATGTAAATAAATCTGTTAGGTTCCATTGTCATTCCAATGTTTTAAAAAAATCATATTTATTTATTTCACATTGTAACATAAGAAATATTCAAAAATGATCTTCTTATTTTATAATTACGTTTGATGCGAAACAAAGTTGTGCTTTATTGTATTTCAAATACCTACCTATATGTTTCTTCAATATGACATTGAACTGCTTTATTAAACATAAATTGCTTATTTTGTAACTTTTGGCAATTTGAATATATATTTTCTGTTAAGTTTTATAGATTTTCTATCAAGATAGATATCAGCTTTTTGTAAAATGTTGGGCTTGCCTAAATTCATCTTTTCGATTCATTTAATAAACCTGCCTTTCATGTGGACACAAGACAATGAATTAAAAAAAAAAACATCGTATTAAATATATATTTTAAATTTTAAATTCAACGATAGAAGTTTATTTCAAAATAAATTTTAACATAAATCGGCTATTTAATTTATTTAAAAAAAAATCATCAAAATGCTTTTTGAAAAGAGAAAGTCAAAAATACCAATTCCCAAATGTTGAAATTTTACTATACACTTTTAAAAAATGTTAATGTTAAAAAGTATCAATCCACTCAGAAAGTTACTTTAGTTTTCAATTAAATTATTTTGCAAAACAATCAATCTAAGCACAGCATCAGTAAAAATTTAATTAAAAATAAATTGAATGCGTCGGAATTCCAATAATGGTTATCTGTTTAAAAGTTTTTAAATTTTACTTTCAGTAGGAAGTACTCACTAACTATACTATTTTTTCGCCATTTTTCAAAAGCCAAACTATAAGTTTAAGCGAGATCGAGCAAATACATAATGTTAACCGGCTGAATATGAATTTATCTCTGCAAACCATTTATAAGGATAAATCTCGCGAAACTCGACCGAGCGCCCGTACCGTTGATATGGAATGAATCCGTAGTTAAACTCAACCACCAACTTCACTCAGTCGAGCTGCGAATACCAATACAAATGTATTCTCTGCAGTATAACTATCCTATATACCTAACCGAGGGATCGGGTTTTCATCCCTCTCTACAGTATGAACAATGGATGGTCAAATTATGAACTGAACGTTTACACATACAATAGTCGTGCGTTCAATAAACGCCGGATACGTTATATAATTAAGTTTTTGGTTTCGTTTAACGTTTTTAATGTAGCAAAGGTACAGACACTTTTCTAAAAAAGCTATGTAAAGGTATATGAGATTATTTTACAAGCTGTGCTATAATCAGCTGGTATAAAATTAAGAATTTTTTTTCTTTTTGGTTTTTAATTGTCGTGAGCAAAAATTTCCATCAGATTTGACGAAGTTGCAAGGAAAATCGTAAACAAAAATTAAAGTTCGCTAGTGATTCATGTTTTTCTATTTTAAGACTTTGAATTTTTGTATTTCACTTTTGTTTTCGGCAACAATCTGTGGAACCTCGGACCTAAAGCATTTCAAATAGCTATCCTTGCGATATTGAGGCCCAGGTGAATTTTATTCACGATAACCCAGAATAGCTCCCTTGGCTTTCACGATAGGGCGCATTATATAAATAGAAATAATTTCAATAGAAAAAAACAATTTTTTTTAAATAGCATCATATTATACTACTCAAAGTACTTTTAAACTTACTGTCGTACTGGTATATTAAAATATATGATTTAAAGAAAAATGGAACCAAAATACAATAATGCAGCTCTAATAGATATAAGCTTGAATTTACAACTTATGAGTAAAAACAAGCAAAGCAAAACCATTACAAATTTTTTTTACATATATTATTTAATTTTGACTTCAAATATTGTATAAAAACTCGCTAAGTAGATATTTAAAATAAATAATAAAATAAAAAGTAAACAAAAAACTCGTAATGAAAACAAAAACTATATTCAAGGGAAACCAATAAAGTGAGAATGTGAGATATTGCAGTTAATCGAAATATTTAAATTACATATTACAATTTTATTAAATAGAGTGGATTAGTTTTTTAATAATTAAATTAAACTCAAACCATTACACGCCAAATTAAAATTAAAATGAAAACTTATAAATAAAACAAAAATAAAAAAGATTTTAAAAAAATGTCATTTATATCTAGGAGAAAAAATAAGTAATGAAAAAAGTACATACGTACATAAGAAAATAAAAATAAATTTATATAATAAAAAATAAAGTGTGTATTTTTTTTTAATTTATATGGACGTACTATATGTGGTACAGTACAGTGGTCTAGTGCATAGAATCAACACAAAATAATTGTATTAACATCGGGGAGCCTCGGATCCTAGCGGATTTTTATAAACTTATACCTTGTGAAGAACAGAGATGACCTACCATTATTCTGCCGATATCGTACGGAAAGAAGCACTTTTCATAACAGTATAAATTCTTTCGGAAGACTTGCATGCCAAAAAACAATTGTTTTTTTCTTGGATTTAGTACTCGCAAGTAACAGGTAAGCATGACAACCATCACTCCATAGGCACTATCAAGTAGAAATATTCAAGACACAAGAAAAAAAAGTAAATATTAGGACAAAGTTCAAAAGAAAAGACACATGTGCATATTTTTTATCATTTGTTGAATTTTATTTTATACACAAATAAGATTGCATGTACATTGATGTAATTTTATTTAAAATTTTGATGCATGATCGAATATACAAATACCAACTTATTTTATATTACCAGAATAGAATTTATATTCAATTGAACAGAAGATTTAAATGCTCATTGTTATCCGAATTGAACTTAAAAATTAAACAATTATAAAAAAAATGACATAAGTTGGCTTTTAATATTTTTGTTGTTTGTAAGAATAAGCTTAGTTTTTAATAAAAGTTTTTTTTATATTTTCTTAAATACACTTTTAGTATAGCAGCTATATTAATCCCGTGTCCGTAGGCCCCATATTGATGTTCTTCTTGTTCCAACCGTCGGTCTGGCCACCGAACTGTGTATAAATTTATTTATACCTATTTGTGGAAAACTTTGTTCTAACATTTCAAGGGCCGTATCTGATAATATACCAAATACATCTAAAAACTTCAAAGTCGGTATGTGATTTAATTCCCTGTAAAAAAATCACAGTTTAAAAAAAATATAATAAATTAAATTATTTTCAAACTTACATATAGGCAGGAGCCAAAATTTGATAACATCTAGAGAGGGATAAATATTCGAGACTCTTAAATTTACAAACATATGCAACTGCATTTGAAGAGAGCCCAGTGCAATCTGATACATCTAATTCCAAAAGTTGCGGGCACCTCTTAGCTAGAGTAACCAAATCTGTAAAATAGATGATTGAGTTAACGCATAAGACTAGCCTCGACAAAAAAAGAAACGATAGATAGATAGATCATGCGATTTAACCCGCTTTTTCTCGCATATCACAACAGGTATAATGGAAGGGCGGGTTACTAGTGTGAAGCAGCCCTCGAGAATTTCGATCCTTTCCAGATCGCAATTCTTGTGTCACCGTAAAAGGAAAAGAGAAAATAGTTTCTTTTTTAACACGTACGATCAGATAATATGAATGAAAACCACAAATCTTGTCTGGAGCGTATAAGAAAACTTTTTGGTCGGTTTGAACGGTTGAGCAGATTCTGCCCTAGCGATGTATCCGTTCGGAGAGGAAAATTCTCTGATTTTGTACGATTTGGAGGTTTTTTCTTTGAAGTATTCTTCCGAACAGCTTTTTGGAATTTTTCTTCAATATTCAGCCCTATTATCGTAACAGATCGGAACGAAATTCATTCCGATTTGTACGAAATGTTAGATATTTGTATTATGGTAATGTTTCCGATTGCTTAATCGGACATATCTCCGAAAAGAACGAAACAATGCCCGCATTCACAGCATTTTCGAATCTTCGATATGCAATCTGTCAGTTCATGAATGCAATTTAAGCTCTGTGTTATATATAAGCGGATACCTCGCTAGGGCCGAATGCTCCGAATGTAAGATAGATACACCATCGCATCGTAGGCATTTATATGAGAAAGATTTCAAAGTATCATGCATATACATTGTGTTTTGCATAAGATGCGACATTGATGCTTGATTGTTCTTCGAACAATTTTATGATCTGTTAAGAGCAAAACAAAAAAAAACTTTTGAAGCGTTTCCCCTCCATTGGTTGTGCTGGTTTTTAAATACAATGGCTAGGACACATACTGCTCTCGTATCTGATTAAAGAAACTCACGGTAAATGTAACATTCATTTTCTTCGGATAATTGAAAAAGACACAAAGTAACCTTCTTCATGTCGTTTACATTTGAAAAAAAAAAGTTTAAAAAAATTTAACTTACGTGAATCAAACATTGTCTTTCTACATCCTGATAAGTTCAGCCTCATTAAATTTGAAGTAACGTTGCTTACTAAAGCAGAAACAGCATCTACATTCAAATTTGTCCACGAACAGTTCAAACTATTCAGATTCTTCAATTCGATCATCATTTTTCGTACACTCCATGCTTCCAGACCAACAACCATTGCCATATTCAAAGCCTCCAAGTCCACATTCTTAGCTATTTCATCACAAATTTCATCGTTAATTTGTACATGCTCCAGACTAAGCTTCTTAAGCTGTCGACATCTCGACAGCAAAGACTTTAGCGACGGTTTTGTTATAACAGCCATGCTTAAATCTAAATACTGAAGTTTACTTTCGAAATCGGGGTACATTTGGAGAAGTTCAGGATCAAAAACAGGATGGCTCATCTGTGCGAAAAAGATTGTTTATTATAAAATAAATGTTAAGTCAGTGAAAGATTTGTGACAAACCTCTGATTGTGCAAGTCGCAAAATAACCACACCTCGTGTCAATATATCTCCCAAAGCTCCGGCACGTAGAGATCTGCCTCCCAGATCCAATCGAGTCCACAGTGATTCATCTCTAGCACAACAGTTGAATCTCCGACACACATAGCCACAACGAATAAGTGCTTTCTTTGGCAGCAACTTAAAAATCTGAAGGACTATTTCATCGGAGAGTTTCGAAAAGTGGTCTTTCCCATCAGATCCACGCAGAGCTCGATTTCTGTATAGAAAGAAATTTTCATCTGGTATGAAGAACTGCTTGGAGGTTGTAGTCGAGGGCGTTTGTTGTTTTGATGACGATGCACCAGAAAACGATGGTGTTATCAACTCTTGTGCAGTTCCTGCATATGTCGCTGGCTGCGTTTTGTTTATATTTTTAAAATTATTGTTGCAAGCAACGGTTGCTAAGGGACTGCGGGACTTTTGTGAATTAGGATTTCCCGCTCCTAAAATGGCAACTTTCCTCTGTTGCACTTTCTCTGAACTGTTGTTACGTACATCTGGATGTTTTTCAGCCGGATTGCAGTTGGTGTTGTTGTTGTTATTTATATTATTTGGAATCTTACTGTAGTTATGTAGTTTAATTGAGTCGTTAGAATAATTTGCATTGTCGGTTGTATCCAAATCAGTGCTATAGTTGAGTCGATTCTGTTGCAAGGAATACTGGCAAAGTTTTGGAGCATCTAAATTTGGTGTTGCTTCATTTGAGTTTTCATCACTAGCACTTATAGCTAGCGCTATTGCTGATGCCGAAGATGATGATTCATCAGATTCTAGCATACCCACACCCATTTCTTCAAGAGTGTCAGAGATGTTAACGGTTTTAGTTTGTGTCCAAGGAGTTGGGGCTTTAAGACGTTTTCTAAAGGCAAAAAACAAACAAAAATATATTGTTAAAATGTTAATTAGAAATATAGAAACGCGATTTGAAATTTTCAAAAAAAAAAAAAAACATTTACATATGGAACAGGAAAACACAAATACGTTGGTACTGTGATTTTGCATTCTTAATAACTTAAAATACTGAAGGTTCAAGAAAGAAGTAAAGTAGAAGTGCGCCTAACTCCAAACAGATAAGTTTTGATATAACAATTAAGCAAATCGTAGCAGTTTCTTTGTGTCAAGAGCCTTGACGGAGCAGCACGGGCCCTCCAAAGACATTCTGCAAAGCCATTCCAACGGATGCCAAAGCTAGATAGATAGCTCGTCTATGTATATATACTCTCATACGCAGCCAAGAAATCGGTAGAACCAGATTGTATACATCGATGCCTGACTCTTAAAATTTATTCCAAGATCTACGAATCGAAAAGTTTGTTCAATTGATAGACAAGGTTGCACATTAGACCGGTTCAAAAAAAGTGACTTTTTTCTTTTTCTCGGTGCACATCGATTTTTACCTTCGAGTAGGTGTAAAAACAAGCCTGTTAAAATTTGAGCTCGAAAAATTAATATTTAGAGGTCGCTCATCGCAGATTTCCATTTCCCATACAAATTGTATGGGAAAAAAAACATATAATTTTTGGAGTTTTATATTTCGGTCTAGAAGCAAAGCGCCGAGATGAGCGATACATATTCTTATAGAAAATTTGTTGTTCTACAAAAAAAGTTTCTTATCATTTTTCGATAAATTCACTCCTTCAAAAGTTATTCAAGGTTAAAGTTTGAACAAAAATTTTTTTTTCTTCATTTCTGACAAAATGTTAAAATTTAAAACTTAAAATCATAAAATTATTCGTTTATGACACATATTTTTATAGAACATTAATTGTTCTACAAAAAAGGTGTTTTATTATTTTTCGACAAATTCACTCCTTCAAAAGTTATTCAAGGTTAATTAAATAATAAATTAATTCATTAATTTTTTCAGAAATCAAGAAAAAACTTAAATTTACTCTAAATTAAACTTTAACCTTGAATAACTTTTGAAGGAGTGAATTTGTCGAAAAATAATAAAACACCTTTTTTGTAGAACAATTAATGTTCTATAAAAATATGTGTCATAAACGAATAATTTTATGATTTTTAAGTGATACATTCTAACATTTTGTCAGGTATAAAGAAAAAAAAATATTTGTTCAAACTTTAACCCTGTATAACTTTTGAAGGAGTGAATTCGTTGAAAAATCATAAGAAACCTTTTTTGTAGAACAACAAATTTTCTATAAGAATATGTATCGTTCATCTCGGCACTTTGCTTCTAAAAAAAATTATATGTTTTTTTTTTCCATACAATTTGTATGGGAAATGGAAATCTGCGATGAGCGACCTTTAAATATTAATTTTTCGAGCTCAAATTTTAACAGGCTTGTTTTTACACCTACTCGAAGGTAAAAATCGATGTGCATCGAGAAAAAGAAAAAAATCACTTTTTTTGAACCGGTCTATTGCACATGGTCTATGATTGTCGCAAAAGTAATAATGATATTAATCATACAGGTTAGAAGAAATGACTGTGGTGTAAAAATAAAGAGAATGAGTCAGGGATTAGTTACGTGGTAAGTTCTTAATGAATTTCAGGATGATGTACTAGTCGCATGTTGAAGATGTTTCTATTTCCTAAAACAACCTTTCTGTTCTGAATATAGGCACCATTTGAAAAAATCAGACAGTACAACCCAATATCTGATATTCTTTTTATCTTTTTTCAGTGGACTGAGTTCTATAAAGGTTCCGATATGCTCGTATCAAGGTATCCTTGAACCAGCCCTCTTATGATCGCGGAAATGACTTTTATGGCTGCCTGGGTGTTTAATTTCATATTTCTTTTGACTAGTTCACATGCGGCAATTTGTTTATGGCCGGCCTCACAGAATGCCTAATTTTTGAACGCAAGACACTCCAACAATAACAGAGGTTTAATTAATCTATTTTCGGTCTGGTTCGTGAAAAAGAATTATAGGTTCTTGAGAAAGACGACAAATTAGAACGAAAAAAATGTATATATTTAACTTTCTCCAAGTAATAACATTGCATACGTCACCAATTGTCCAAAAACACTGCTGGTCTTTCAAACTCGACTATTGCCTAGTAAAAGCATCACAAAGAGACTGTAAAAAGTAAAATAATAGCTATGAAAAAATATAAAGGTAAATAAAAGAATGGATGTTTCACCAAGTTGGAGAGTCTTAAATTCATTGCAAACTTGGTAGGTATATGGATATCACTAAATATGAAAATAAATTAACAACTAGGTACAACATCAATAAAGGTAAATAATGAAAAACTCTTCCGGCAATTCAACAAAATCTTTACCAGGTATAGATAGATAGGCACACACTATACAGTCAAATTAACTCAACTACGCCAAATAAACAAATAAATTGCTGTCAATCAACTAACTATTGACATGGAAATTGCAAAACTGTAAAATAAAGTTCATGACCCGATACCTATACAAAATACAATAAACACTGAGAGCGTTTATTATTTCGTGGCAGTTGAAAAAAAAAATCACTTTTACCTTTAGTACCTTAAGGTACCGAGACAAAACTAAAGAATTGCCTTCAATAAAACTTTCACTCTATCATTTTAGTCAAGGAAAATATTTAATAATCTAATTCCATTCGGCGAAATCTAGTGAACTTATTTCCTTAGTTAATTATCGTTTCCTCTTTAACGTTTAACTTCTTTGTAAATTAGAACCACAACGCACAACTTTTCTTCACAACGTCATTAAAGACTGCACGAAGAACCGCGCCGCCTTTTGTGACAGGAAAACAATTTTCTAGTGACGTATGTGCAAATTTCCCTTTTGATTTTCTGACGTTTTGAAGTAAAACCGAAATGAAGAATTTTCCGAATTTTCCTGCCTCTCTCTGGGTAAATATGAGAAAATCCCAGAAAATCCACATCCGTTATAAGTGCGCCAATTTTTAAGAAAATAATAAAAAAAAAAATTACTAATTACCTTGATAATGGGCAAAGATTCTCGTTGTTTTCTGAAAACTTTACTTTTTTTCCGCTCATACTTTGAGACGAAAATGATTGAATTTAATAAAGTAAAACTGTCCCCAAAAATAAATAAAAAAATTGCGATTGAAATTGAGAACGTTTTTCGTTGCTCAACAAGTGAAAATTTCTGAATAATGAGGTTTTTGTTTTTGGAAAAACGGGGCGCGAAGAGCACTTGAAAAGTGATGCCAAATTCAATAGAGTAAAAAAATTATATTTAAAGGTGAGTGCAAACTAAGATTTTATAAATAAATATTTATGAAATAAATTTGAGTGTGAAACTTATGGCACTTTCCATTGGACGAAAAGAACCGTCCAGGAGCGTCCAGAAGCATTCTCAAACCGTTCCATTGGTGCAAAAAGATCGCTTCTCATGATTCTGAGGAGTGACAGCCGCTACTCGATTTGAAATGAGAATCGACTCAAGAAGCACTAACACCATGTTACTCAAATGTCAAAAAGAAAATTTTCTTAAAGGAATATTTTTTAAGAGCCTAGGTGTTTCACTCACACAAAGTCAATTACGTTAAACTTAACTGAAATTATTTTGGGTGTTCTATTGGTTTTTAAAATGAGTGCTTCCCCGAGTGAAACCAATGGAAAGTGCCATTAATAAGTGGGAAAAAATACTTCACTCGATGGTAGATATCTCTCCAAAAGCTAAAAAATAAGTTTAAATTACCACGTTTCCACGACTAATCGATTCAATCTTCGACTAGGTTCGAATTTCGGGTAGGATCTTATTTTACCTAGTGCAGTAGAACGAAAAAATTTGTAAGACAACGAAGTTCACGTTGGTCGATTTGTTGAAACTTCGTGCGATTGCGATGAACAAAAATACAGTTCTCTTTTACTCCGATTAACTTAGTTCCTCCCGACAAAATTGGTGTTACAGAAAAGGAAAACAAGAAAGCACCCACTTTATTCGCATAAAGTTTCATCAAATCGACTGATGTGAATATCGTCAATAAGGGTATTCATGCTTCGGCGTAAGATCACGTTTTGTGAAAGTACATATGTAACTTTACGCGAGACCTTGCATGAGTACCCCTTTAAGCTACTTTGTGTAAGTGATGTAAGAAACTTCAAAACTTTGTTTTCAATTACTTACTCCGCTCATTTCCATATTTATTTGTAATACTTATATATTTTATTTTTTGTTTGATAAAAAGTACCTACTTCTATGTTCAACTTAACTGAAACATTTCTTTCGAAATGTCAAAAAAGATTTTTGTGTAGTTTTACCCGTTTTACCATCTCGTTTTCGCATTGAATTCGTTGCGTAGTTTTACCAAATTTGTGTAAAACATTTTCCATACAAAATTTGACAGTTCTTTTACCATCATCTGGTAAACTTACACAGTCTACACGGTTTACGCGGGTTTTACGCTGATGCATGAATACCTCTAATGAGATTAAACACAGGCGCTTTCGATCCAATCCATATTGCGCATCCGAAAATCATCGGATCAAACTATTCCGACTAAAATAAAATAAAATAAATGCCACTAATTGACGAAGTTCAAATTGGTAGATTTGTTGAAGCAACAATTTGACCAAAATCATAACAGTTCAACGAATCGACTGCAAAACAAATTGGTATAGCAGAGAAGGAGAAGAAAAAAACAGTCACTATTCACCCGAGGTTTCAATAAATCGATTTGATCCGAAGTTTATTTAAAGCCGTGCGCAAACCAGCGTGGTGAGTGCGTGCGATACGATTGCGTTAAGTTAAACTTCCATGTAACTTTATGGAGGTTTGACTTAACGCAATCGCATTGCACGCACTCACCGCGTTGGTTTGCGCAAGGCTTAATCCTACTACTTTCTAAAAATTTCTCAAACTAAATCAATTTTGCAGTCACCACAGACAACTTAAATTTGCTTATTTCAATTCGTTGTAACTTCATGCAAATAAAGCAAAGTTATCTTGATCTCCTTCTCTGTTTAACAAATTGGTCGCTCTATTCGCACGAAGTTTCAATAAATCTACCATTTTTGATGTTCATACTGGTTGAAGCAACAAATCGACCAAAGTTATTACACTGTTCAACGAATTGACCGCAAATCAATGCCGACAAATTGGTGTAACAGAGAAGGATAACGAGAAAACAGTCGGATTCATTCGCACGAGATTGGCGATGTTCATACTGGTCGATTCGTTGAAGCTACAAATCGACCAAAGTGATCACATTGTTCAACAAATCGACCCCAAGTCAATACCAACAGATTGGTGTAACAGAGAAAGAGAACAAGAAAACAATCGCATTTATTCGCACGAAGCTTCAACAAATCGACCAATGTGAACTTCGTCATTTAAACACATTGACCAATGTGAACTTCGTCAATGAGAACAAGTCTGGCTGCACTTAATTTTCAACTACCCCACAACTGTTTTGAAATGTCTTGTTGACATTTACGCCGGTGGTGATGTTGGTGATTTTTTGGTGATGTCCTGTCGCTGTCAGCTGTTTTGCTTAACCAATTTAAAAAAAAAATACATTTCTTATGTGATATTCAATAACTTTTTGTTGTATATTGGCTGCTAACTAAAGTATAAATATAGCTTTATTCTTTCAAAATGATGTCAATCCGCCAATTAATTCCAATGACTATTCGTCCTTCACGGTGGCCCCGAATCAGCACAATTCAGTCATGCAAAAGTTTTTGGTCAAAAGAACCCAATAAAGAGAATGATTCAAAAAGCCAGAAAAGCAAAAACAAACCTCAGTTACCTGCAATTAGAAATCCATTTGATTCGGCAAAGGATAAGACCAAAGAAACCTACTTAGACATGATAACAATATTCGAGGGCCGAGATGTTCATCGCAGAAATCATGTCGAGTTTATTTATGCTGCCCTAAAGAGTATGGCTGAATTTGGCGTGGACCGTGACATAGAAGTTTATAAGGCACTCATTAATGTGATGCCCAAAGGTAAATTCATTCCAACTAATCTTTTTGCGGCAGAGTTCATGCATTATCCGAAGCAGCAGCAGTGTATCATTGATTTGCTTGAACAAATGGAAGATTTAGGGGTCATGCCTGACTATGAAATGGAGGCTATGCTTTTAAACGTTTTTGGTAGACGTGGACATCCATTGAGGAAATACTGGCGTATGATGTACTGGATGCCCAAGTTTAAAAATCTTTCACCTTGGCTTTTGCCAAACCCCGTGCCTGACGATACGTTAGAGTTGGCCAAAATGGCAGTTGAAAGAATGTGCACGGTAGACTTACTTTCAAAGGTGACTATTCTAGAGACAAAAGATGTAAAAGATGCTCTCGATCAAACATGGATCGTAAGCGGTATGAGTCCCGAACAATCTCAGCTCTTACGAGACCATGACAAGTCCAAAGCAATCTATATAGAAGGACCCTTTCTGATATGGTTGCGAAACAAATCCCTAAATTATTTTACTTTACGAGCTGATTCCGACAAGGAACTGCTTAAAACTTTTGATGTTTACGAAGATCCAGACGGTGAGTTTTTAAAATGTTCGACAAGTTGATCTTTAAATCGATTTCATGTATTGTTTGCTTATAGATGTATCCAAATTGCCAGTTCCTTTTTTTGGTAAAGCCATTAAAAAGGAGTCGCGAACTGGTAAAAAACGATCCGTTCATCAGCAAGACGATGGTACGATATTTGCAATTTGTGCAACTGGTACATCTACAAAAGACTCATTGTTGTCATGGATTCGGTTGTTGGAAACAAATGGCAATCCAGTACTAGGTGAAATACCAGTTCTATTTAAGTTCAGAACAGTTGTTGACTCAAATGTTGTGCCTGTGGGTGCAACGATAAACCAAACTCATAAAATAGGTTAGTTGATATTATTTTAAGCGAAAGTTAGCGTTGTTAAAACTATTTTACACCAACAAATAAAATCGAGTTTATTTATTGTTTAAAAATATGTACATATCTTAAATCAGTTTTTAGAGTGTTTTTTTAATTGACATACCCCAATCTGCGTAACAAATTGAAAGGGAAATGAAGGTAAATATAAGGAAAAGTGATCAGATCATGAAGAGTAAGTCAGAAATAGGAAAATAAAAAATGTAGGAAAAACAGAATTCGACAAAGAGAAAGAAGTAGGTATGTAAAATGGAAAAGAAAGTGAACTAAAGCACTAAAACTAAAGAAAAATCCTCAGCTGAGAGCACGCTGGAGTAGAATGGCTGACCTAGCTGATTATGGGTGATTCTTTCCTCCTCAATGAGTCCCACCAGTGATGGATCGTACTGCATTTGATCCATCTGCGGATTGTCCACTTAGCAAAGCGTAAAAAAAATATCATACCACACAACTTTCAGCCGCTGCCAAATGGACTTAAAACAGATCCCATTCTATCATTTACGGGCTACATAAATCGATAACAAGACACACCCCAGATTGTTGGTCTAAGGACAAAAATACGGTGAATCCAGTTTTAGTTTATGTTAGATACTTTTTATTTCCTACAATTGACCGTAATACTATATTTTAAAACCTTCTATCTTTAGAGTGCTGGTTTTATGCTCTTAAAAAAGTATACGCAATTTATAAGCGTTTTGTCTGGCTTTGGAACAATCATTATATAAATGTTCAAGAAAATAGGGCTAAATTTTAGCCATTACACTCACATGTACTAATGCGCTCTGTTGTCTTTCACTCTGACTTCGAACTTCGAACAGTTAAGTTAGTCAAGGATATCAGAATAAAAATGAAAATGTATCCTGCGTTACCTTAAGATAATTTATTTGCCAAATAAGTTATTCTAAGTTACCAAAAATGTTTTTTTAATTCATAATGACGACACACTTCAATTACTCGAAGCATTTATAATATGCAAATTCATTTTAAATCGTTTCTAATATTTTTTTTTTTTAATTTAATCGAAAAAATTCAAGAAAATAGCAATGAAACTGGACGTTTATGAAGTTTTTTTTTTACGAAAAAATAATAATACTTTAATTATTATTAATAAATATTTCTTTTTGTCTTGTAAATATAAATATTCATATATTTTCTAAGGTAAATCAAAATAAATTAACCTAAATTCAAGTTATAGATACATAATTAATATGTAAAATACATAAAAATTTTATTCCTTTACAGAGTTTCTTTTGACGATGTGTATTTAATTATTATTATTACAATTGTTACTACTATGTATTTTTTTTTTTTTTTTTTGAAAAAGTCAAGTCGATAATGTTTAAAAAAAATCACAGAAGAACTACATATTTCCTCACTATTCATGTCATAACTTTTTTTTTAGAGAATTGTGTAACTTAAGAACATTTTTTTAAATTCAAAGTTAAGTAAGTTTTCCGTATTGATGTTTATTTGTTTAGTGGAAACACTTGTGTCACCACACCGATACCTTTGCTTGTTCCTTCTCGGAAAAGTATTCTCATACCGGCTCGAACGAATTCCGGGTGACCAACAAACTGAAACATCACTGACGCGTTGTCGTTGGTGCCAATTTTTTCACCTCCCATTATTCCTCTAATAATAGCAGTTTGTCTGATACTGCCTATGTGAACGGTCGTCTGGAATCCAACATAAATTGCAGTTGCGTGAAAAAGTACTGAGACTTTAGCCTGGAATACAAAACAAAAAGTTTCTTGAACGTCTTCTTTATATAAAATTTTAGGTTATAAAAATAAATAAACTCTTCCTCTGAGATATTGATCCAATACTAATTTTCTACTCATTCTTTTACTTTACTTTACTTAATTATGAGCAAAAAATTAAAATCGAAATAACATCATGGCGAAGAGGGTATGTGTATTCGCAGATTGGCTTTAACTGGCTATATTTCAATATCTTTTCCATTGGAAGAAAAGAAGCGTCTAGCAGGATTAGAGAGTAATTTTAAACTGGTGCACAAAAATATTTTTTTATGATTCTGAGAAATGACGACCACTTCTCGGTCTGAAGTGAGAATCCACTAAGAAAGCTCTAAAATGTATGTTACTCAAATGTCAAGGAGTATTTTTATGAGCCATACGTGTTTTACTCACGCAAAAACAACATTAAACTATGCAGACACAGTTTGGGGCAAGCGATAAGTATATATCATTATCACTCCTCAGAATCATGCGACTTCTCAGCACGTTCTCCGAAAATGGAAATGTTGCGCCAAATGAGGTTAAATTCAAAACATGGCTAAAGGCGTATTGATTTTATCTGAATGAGTTTAAGAGTCGATGTTTACGTTATAGCTAACCAACACAAAGATTGCACCGAACCAACTCGGTCTTAGAAATCGGTAAGTGTATGTGTGGTACGGTAAAAGATGATTTAAGTTTAAATACAATCGTAAATAAACTATCGGATTGCTGAAAGTCTTTAGTCTGCTAGTCTCTTACTTTAAATAATTCTTCTATAAAAATTGATAATTTAAGCAAATTTCAGTGAACATAATCAACAAATTTTATTATTAAAAATTCTTAAACCAAATAAATGCACTTTAATTCGTTCGTCGTCATTTTCACAACAAAAAAAAATACTAATTTCAGTTATTCCCCTTTATAGACTGGCTTTCGTTTTTCTGCAAACGCCTTAAGCCCCTCAACTCTATCTTTTGTTGGGATGACTTGTGCATAGCATGCTTCTTCAATAGCATAACCAGTTGATATATCAACCTGCAAACCTTTGTCAATTGCCTTCTTTGCCATTCGAACACCAACCGGACCATTGGGAATAATTTCGGCAGCTAATTCCAGTGCTTTGAGAAATGCAGAATTCTGGTTTTCATTTTGAGCAACAACATGGTTCACAATTCCCATTTCCTTGGCAGCTTTTCCATCGAAAATGCGTGAAGTAAATATTAATTCTTTGGCTAATGCTGGATTCAATAATCTGGGAAGACGTTGAGTTCCACCTGCTCCTGGAATTATTGCCAGTTTCGTTTCTACCAACCCCAACTTTACATTTTCTGCCGCTGTTCGCATATCACATGCTAATGCCATTTCCAGCCCACCACCCAAAGCTGCCCCATCAAGGGCTGCTATGACAGGCATTGGAAGTTGTTCTATGCTCATAAGTAAACTTCGCAATTTTGCAACAAATTTCGAAACATCCTCTTGGGTCATATCACGGCGTTCCTTTAAATCAGCGCCTGCACAGAAAATGCCTGGTATAAGGCTTCGCAATATAACTACTCTTGTGTGTCTATCATGACCCAGGTCAGCAAGAACTGATGCAAATCGATCAACAAGTGAACGACTGAAGGAATTTTTACCAGAAGGGCGGTTAAGTCCGAGTACTGTGATGCCCTCTTTATCGCCAGTTAACTTCTCTACTAAAAGGATTTCCTTGTCATCTACTTGCGTGGCAAGTGTTTTAGGACACAGTTTGAATACATTCGTTGATTTAGAAATTAGTAAATTAAATTTATTAATTGTTATGGAAGTGTGGCGAAACATTTTTGATCAAAGAAAATTCAAGAAAAAAGTCTTCGAATTGGAATGTTGGCAAATGTCAAATGGTAAATGTCAAAAGTTCTGTTTGTTTCAAATTTAAAGAGTGCTTTCTAGAGTGTCTCATCGATACGTTGGTGCTATACAGAATAAAAATGATTTTGTTATATTTGGGCACTACCGTTATCGATTGTTTAAAAAAAGTAGTTTTTCATTTTGAGTTATTTTGAATAATATTTATATTTCGCAATCAAAAGTGTACAACACTTTTTAGAATTTTTTTAGTTAAGCGAAAATAGTTCATAAAAATAAGTTATTTTGAAAGAGCGAATTGGGAGGAATGAAATTTTTGTTTTTTTTATGTCGCTTCGATTGGACGAAAAGAGACGGCCAGGGGCGCCCAGGAGCATTTTCAAAACGTTCCATTGGTGCAAAAAGATCGCTTCTCATGATTCTGGCAAGTGACCAGCCACTTCTCGATTTGAAAAGAGAATCCTTTCAAGAAGCACTAATCAGAAATAATTTTTGGTGTTCCATTGGCTTTTAAAATGAATGCTTCGCCAATTGAAACCAATGGAAAGGGGAACATTGATGTTTAACAATTTTGAATTCAATAATTTAAAAGCGCAAACCTATAGTTATAAAAAGAAAACCTGAATGCAGGTACATATTCTCTAAAGATTAAAAAAAAATTGAGTTCTAAACTTTGAAGTACATATTCTAAAAATTGTAGGTAAAAAAACATTTAATTTTTGTAAATAATCAATTACCTGAAAGAAAAACGTGCCACACGGTTCATCCTCCAAATGATTATCAACCAACATTACCATTCCACTCCTTAGAGCTGGCAAGTTTTGGTTTGGAGTAAAAGAAAGAGATGCACTTTGTCCAGCACGCACAACTCGGCAAGGCGCTTTATTACGATGAATATTTTGTACCGTCACCGAATGAAACTGCCCATCTGGCAAAGGTCCTATTTTCATTTGCATATTTTCCGTTAGAACACCTTTCGCTAGCAATCCTCCCACAACTGGACCAACCTCTGATACCCTAAAAATCTCATCGATATGAAATTCACATGGGTCCTGTTCGAGCCTCTCCTTTTCCGAATTACTTATCCCCGGCGAGAGTACGTACAAAAACTTTGTGACCAAATTAAGACCGGCTCCAGTAACGTTGGATACACAAAATATCGGGACAATGTTTTCCGACTCTTGATTTGAGCCTGCCGTTAAAACATCATCGCTGCTGGTAACTAAAAATGGAACTTTCCGACATCCGATAGATGTAAGGAGATTCTTCAACTCATGAACAGTATCGTCAGGTGACGTTATGTCAGTTTTGGTGACCACAATAAAAAACGGCATGTCAAGGGCTCGCACAATCGACAAATGCTCTTTGCTTGTACCGTTAAAACCTCCTCCTGCCGATACTACAAGCATTGCGTGATGAGGTGAGTAGCCTGACAATGCTTGCACTGTTGTTTTCATATACCGTCGATGTCCCGCCAAATCCATAAATGTAACAAGTTTTGTTGATCGGTCGCTTATTTCTTCCGCCGTCATCATTTCATTGTATTTGTAGTTTATAACGTTGCCTTGGGAGTCAAATCCTAAGGTCTCGTGAGATATGCAAGATGTCCGACCCGACTGAATCTCGTGCATGTGTCGAAACATATTGAGACGGGCTCTTCCTCGACCATTGTCGAATTCACCCTGTGTGAGAACACCTAGCAGTGTTGATTTACCAGCATCAGCACCTCCCAGGACAGCAACACGAACTTCTATGTTGTGTTGGTCATCTGGAATTTTTCGCACAAGTACTTCAGCAACCGATCGTCGACTAACAACGAACTTTCGTCGCAGAACACTTGTACTAGCTCCAAGCTTATGGGCCATCTGTTTGAGTGTAGCTAGTGAAGCATTCATGTCTTTCTCATTCAGTCCGTGCAGATGACCTGAATCCGACACACCAATCTCATAAATTGCTTCGCCGTGCCCTTCTCGTAGCCGCCATTTCATTTGTGTTACTAGGTGTTCAAAACGTTGCTTGGACGGGCTTATGAGTTTAAGTTTGTATTCGATATTTCCCAGTTGTGGTTCAGGAGGTAGGACTCCCTGATCAAAGTCAATTATGATTTTCCCATTATGGTTCTCAAGATCACTTTCACTGCTACTTGATGCCGTTTGATTTATGTCATTGCCATTTCGTATATCCTCTTCGTCGAAGCCATCGTCAGGCGAGTTTGGATCAAATAAACTCAGAAATGACTCCATTTCCTAAAATAAAAGGTATAAATCATTATTGCAATGCATTCCTGATAAGGAGCTTAAACTTAATCTATCTATTCGTAAAGAACGAAAGCCAAAATAATCAAAGATCGACTACCAACATATGAGTCATCACAAGATCCACTTTATAACAAATTTAAAAAAAAGACATGAAATTGTTACAAAACATTGCGTAATTCAATTTTTGTAAGATTTAAGTTTCTCATTTGGAGGATGGGTCATTGAGTATTCATTTTGGTCAGAAACAAGTGACATTGAAACTGAAACTAAAAATTGCATATAAAATACTCGTACCTATCAAAGATTGTGCATAATTTCAGGGCAACGAAACAAACTGGCTTAAAAACCACAAAACGAATAGCCACTTCCTCTCACTGCTCACTTTGATTTTGAAATTCAGTCGTGACCTTGGTTATCAGAGCAAACATTTCTAGAAGCAAACTCGAAGACATCACCCCCAAAATCAGAGGACTTTCGACAAATCGATTGGTTTGTGTCTCATAAAAAATTACTATGTTTGTTTACTAACAAATATGAATATACCGTACATATAGATCCTACCTGTGTATGAAAATATGTAGTACATACAAAAACAGCCGCCAACGAATGTAATCTATTTTTATGACCGAAATTGAAGAAAAAGGTGACAGCAACGTAAAAATTTTGTATACATATTCGACAAACTTGTCCAATGAATGGGGAAAAACCATTGGTGTCTTTCTCATGCAATAAACGTACACAATTTCGCTTTCAATAGTTTTCTTTTCAAAATTTGTTTGTAAATAAATAGAAGTTGTTCTTGTTGTTTTTATTTTTATAATTGCAAGACAAGCCCGCTGTGCTTGCCAGCAATACAATACAACAGAAATGAGAAACAAACATGGATCCAAAAATATAAGAATAAAGTTTATAATTAGATTTTAGCAGACAATAAAAAATTTATTTCGTTTTTACTTACTTTTTTTCTTTATTTAATTGGATTTCTTCCTTTTCTGGTTTAGATTTGCATTCACAAAATATTTGTTATTCCATACACAAGTTTTTCACTCTTTTGTTGGCATATTTTAAAAGTGAATTTCACAAAATTACGTGTAGATATGGCCGCGCAAAACTAATACAAAATAATACGAATAAGATAGGATTTGTAAGAAATGCATGCGATTGCAAAACACTGGGCAAAAGAATTGTTTTATGTTTTTACAGTCGCACAACAAAACAAGACAACCATCAAATCGAGTTGGGAAAAATGACTTTGTATGGCAGTTTATTGTGTACACATCTGTATAACAAAACAGTATACTTGGCAAAGGGGTGAGTTCGTGAGTTGTAAATTGGAAAATGGATAAAATTTGCATCAAAATGTTATCGAGAAGTCTTAAGATTTCTATTTGCTGATAGATGGTGCTCTAAAAAAGGTGTGTTTGATTAACAAACAACTTTAAATGGTTGCATTCAGAGCGTAGAGTAACAATAAATTTAAGGTAAACCATTCCCATATACATAAACTCAAATAAAAAGGAAATACATTTTTAAAGGAAAATAAAATTATTACTAGAATAAAGATTCAAATTCTTTATTTTCCTTATCCCCCATACCTATACAAAATTAAAATACAGAAGCATTGAATAATTATATTAGCTAACTACATTAGTAATTATTCAATGACAGAAGCCGCGGGGAACTTGGTCGTAAAGAAGAGCCTAGGTCCAGATTCCGTAATCTCAGGACGATTATCGTTCAATCTTCTATCGTCGATTGAATCGCCAAAAGATTATTTCATGTAATTTCGCTTTCAGCAGTTTATGGAAAACTATTTTAGTATCGTGCTAAAAATTTTGGTAACTCTTTCATGGCCTTAAACGGTTTTTTTTTTAGTATTTTAAATTTAGACGATAGTCGTCTAAAACTTTACGGAATCTGGGCCTATTTTTGTAACTTTTTAAGCGATTATCGTCGAATCGTATATTGACGATTGTATCGCCTGAAGATTTTGCCACACAACTCAGCGGTTGAAAGATAGCTTAGTAGACGATAGTGTCTTACAAATTTTTTAACAGGTTTTTTCTAGTACCTACCTAAAATTTAAACGATAATCGTTTAAGGCCGAGGCCAAAGAAGATACTGTTAGTTGATTGCAAAGATTTTCTCCCTCGAATTGAGGTCTTAGCCAAAGTGCGAAGAATCCTCTTTCCTCTGCGACTTGCTTGGACAAAACTAATTTCTGTTACAGACAGTTTTTACATTTGTCATAATCCACTTGTATTACAAGTTGTTGTAGGTTAGTGTTACAGGTCCTAGGCCATCACGGATACATATCCGAACACTTTTGTATTGTAAAAGAAAACCATATAAAATGATATACTAATGTTTTAACCTGATTGCAGAAATTGCAATGGCATCTTCCTACCGACTTCCAATATGCTAAAATTAGCAAAGTAGAGAAAAGTATGGTAAAAATTAAAGAGAAAAAAACTTCTTTCGCTCTTTTTCGTTGTATCCTCATTCTAACTATGCTAGACGTATGCTCCCCAATAAAAAACAAAAATAACACCGTTTTAAATTACAATTATATATATATATTTCTTAAAATTTTGTAACAGTTTTTTCAAGACATTCATCGAAACATATATTTATTTACACTCAACGTATTGGTGATAATTTGGAAAGGATAGCTCTGAACAACATACCTGATAAAACACTTAACCGCTCTTTTTATATTAGCTTATGATTTATCATCTCGTTGTTAAAATGCCTTACTCTTTTTTTCTCTGCCTGTGTGATTCATTCAATTGCTGCCCGCCAAATGTATGCATTTTGGGCATATATGTATTCTTATTTACATTTAGTACAGTTTAATGTGTATATAAATTAAGCTTTACTCATGCATTTTTAAATCTACGCTCTTATCAAATCCATCAGAAGAATCTCTGCACTCTTGGTCTTAGCAATCTAAATGCACCGTAAAGAGTTAAACCTATGAGACTGTATTTAAGAGTATATGTGCATATTCTGGTTGTTAAACTGGCCGGGGGAATTTCCAATATAGCTGGTATCTCACTTGGATTTACCTTACCCCAGCGTTCTGCAATTCCATTGGCATGTCCAATTCCAACTACTCCAACAACACGTACTGGTCTGCATGTACCATCTGTTTGTGGAATTGGCAAAGCAGCAACTTGCAACGAATGACAAAGGAAGAGATCTCGCTCCTTGACGAAAACATCACTGAAAGCAGGAAATTCACCTGCCATTTCTTGCATAAGTTTTTCAAGAAGATCCTTTTGCTTGCATTCCTCAACCTCTTGAATACTGATGCTGTCTGATGAAGTAAGACGCCACACAAGTTTCAATGTCTGCCGCAATGAAAGAGCACGCAGTGCTCTTTGCAATGTGATTCTTATTGGACGGTCACCTAAATGCAGCACGCATCCGGGTATTTTGTGAATCTCTTCAAATGCCCGACGAAATTCACCGCCTGGGGCCATGCCAAGTTCTTTAGCTAACTGGGCACTCATATGTAACAGGAGGATAAAAAAGACTCCATTGATGTAACCATTTGTTTGGAATATACTACGAATCTATGAGGAATAAATTTATGTGAGTGCTTACTCAATGCAGTTTGATAAATATGGAGAGTATAAGCAAGATTTACCTTTGCAAGATTAAAATTCTTGGCTTCTTCAAGAAGAGTCTTTTCATCCAGTTTCAAGATATGAATTCGTGATGGACACAGTTCAACCATTACAACGTCTGGGCGAACATTTCGAATGACCTACGAAAAACAATAATAACGAAATTCTAAATCATTTGTAATAAGCAAACTTACATAGGAAACATCATCTTGTGATTCTTCGCTAAAGTGAGCAGTTCCCACAAGATAAACTTTACTTCCAAACGGAGTAGTAAGCACCGTAACAGTATGAGGTAGATGCTTTTCAAATTCTTCTACATCATCGTAAACATGAATAGAGTTTCTCTTCTCCAAACTAGCACCGTTTTCTGGTGGTTTATTACTATCATTAATTTTCGATGGTGATGCTTCTAGAGGTGATGATGATGGCGCATTAGCTGGTGATACTGGCGATAATGGCGATGTTGCTGCTGTTGTCGATGATGGCTCTGGCGATATATTCAATTTTTGTTTGCTGGAATGTAATAACGACTCGACCTTCTTGCGACGTTTTTCACTTGAAATATCATTGTTGGAAGTGCCGCCGCCACCACCTTCGCCTTCATCGGACGATGATTCAACTACATAAACTGAATTCTCATTTTCCAATGTGGAACTATCACTAATTTCTATAATTGACAAGTTGGGATTATCCGTTTTGAATATTGTCTTATTTGCCAGTTGAGATTTTGGGTCAACCTCTTCGGAATTATCAGTTGATTCGGATTGAATTAGTTTGAAAGTAGCGTTTTTAGGATCAATACCCTTTGAATATGAGTCTCCATTGCTTAGAGCTATATCTAAATCGGTGGAATTGTTGATGGTTGAATTGTGGGTGGTATTATTGTTGGCACTCTCTGCAAAATAAACGATTAATAATAATATTTGAAATTGAAAAGACAAGCTCTTGGTCTTACCATTGAATGAAGCGTACGCGGAAAGGTTCTCCAAAGCACTATCATAAAAGCTACTACTGTCATCGCCAGTTTCATTGTTTATCGATGACCGATTTGTTTTTCTGCTCATGACTGTGGATCTCGTGTAAGTAATTTTCAAAATCAGCTATAAGGTGAAAAAGAATTTTGTGAAAGACTGTTATTGATAAATGCAGAAATGAGGTTTATGTACGGCCCACCCTTGGTGTAAGGTGCATGTATCAATTCGTGAATTTATGGCTATAATCCCAAACCTAGCTGCCGATCATACCTGTTAAGAATACCAAAACGATTCAAAATACACATCTATTAACTACCGCTGGGTAACATAGATACCTATATCAGGAATATGCAAGGCTCTGATGAATTCGTAAAAAAGGAAAACATTATTTAACTTTAATTACTTTATGTAAGCTTGCTACTTGAGCAACTACGCAAAGCTGGCACAAGTTATAATCATGGAAAGGTTGATTGTGCTAAGCAGCCTTAATTTGCATTTGACGATTTTGGCAAAATTTTTAACCCTGCAGACGAGTCTCTAAGTTTTGGTTAATAATAATAAATAGAATGGCGCTACAGAGCGAGGAGCCCCTGGGCCTAGCGTATTTCTCACAACCATCCCCTTGTGAGGGAATGGAAGTGGTACCCGTGGTGTGATGGATAGCATGTCCGCCTGTTAATCCAGAGGTTCGAGTTCAAATCCCACCAAAGGCAAAAATGTTTTTTCTACGGGTATCGCCTTTCGCGAGGAATTGGCAAGTCCTCCGTTAGTATTCATTGCCATGAAAAGCGCTTTCTCGATTAGCTGTTCGGAACCGGCAGAAAATTGTAGGTCCCTTCCATTCCCTAAGTTTTGGTTATGGTCTTAAAATTAATTATTTTCCTTAATAACGGTCATAATGGAACCCACTTACCATGACTACTGCAAGAGTAGAAAGCTATTTTTCTTTTTTTCCTTCTTGCATTTTAGTATAAGACCAGGTAGAGCGATACGTCCACACACTACAGAGTGTGGAGTGGATAGATTTCCATGATTTTAAAATGATGTGGTCATAACATATAACCACCAAATTACAGTAATCTTAGAGACGGAAATAAAAAAAAAACAAAAATTCTACCGAAATCAGAACCAACGCTCATGTACGAAGGTGCGCATTTCCCATTAGAGTTAGACTCAGATATAATGTCACCAGCAAACATCCGGATAAGGAGCGTATTATGACAGTACGCATCATTGCTAAATTCATCAAAAAGAGCCTGATATTCCCGCAACCCTACAGAAGAGAAAGGAGATATGTTCAAAAATTTTCAACGACATAACTTAAATCGATACCTAATAGGGACTTTTCTAATCGAATGTCGAATGTTTTATGAGCATTGAGACGGAAGCGAAGAAGATGGGTTTAGTGGTAAATGAGGGCAAGACCAAGTATATGCTTTCATCAAGAAAGGACACCCAACACCGACGTCTTGGACAGAACGTCACGATAGACAGCTATAACTTTGAGGTAGTTAAGGACTTTGTCTACTCTTGCCAGTCGCTGTTTCTTCGGACTAAGAATTTACTTCGGGCAATTGAGTAGTAAAATCCTCTCTCGAGCAACTAAAGTGTCCCTGTATACGACACTTATCATCCCGGTTCTTATATATGGCGCAGAGGCATGGACCTTGTCAAAGGCAGACGAAAACGCTTTAGGATGCTTCGAAAGATAAATTCTTCGGGTGATTTTTGGTCCCGTCTGAATAGATGGAGAGTGGAGAAGAAGATTTAACGACGAATTGTACGGGCTGTACAGCGACACTGACCTTGTCAAACGAGTCAAGGTCCAGCGGCTTAGATGGCTGGGTCATGTAGAGCGAATGGACACCAACGCTCCGGCCCGAAAATCGAAATTCGAAAGTATAGGAAGACCGCGACTCAGGTGGCGCATGCAAGTAGGAGAGGACCTCAACCAACTTGGTGTGCAAAACTGGAGACAGCTAGCTAGGGACCGAGGTGGCTGGAGAAGCATGTTGGTTGAGGTCCTAGTCCGACCCGGACTGTAGCGCCACCTTAAGTAAGTAATCGAATGTACCTCCAAATATCCTTGAGCCATATGCCCGTCGAAATCTAAAATTTATCGAGTTTTAACCAATTTATAGCCTCTGCCACCTGCCATTTACGAAACCGAAAAATAGCTTTACGTTTCCACTCGATTTTTGTTGATTAGTTTAACTTACTTTTATTAGTTGTATTTTTCTTCTCTCCTTAACTTTAATGTTGTTTTCTTTCAATTGAAAATTTTCTTACCATATATTAATTTATATACGAATGTATAATTCATTATTGTAAATTTTAAGCCAAAAATAAGACTCCAATCTTAAGGCTAAATGAACCGAATAAATAAATGAAATGAAATATGCCACCAGCTTAAAGTAAGAATAGTGGCAGCACAGCCAAGAAGCTCTTTCAACCACAGTTGCTAGGTCTCTGGGTTTACTTCGGTTTCCAACATTAAAACCATGATTCCATGAAGTGTACAGACAGGCAAATATGCTGAAAAAGCAAGTCTTTTCTTTTTCGTCTTATGTTTTTTTTTTACTTACTGATTAATTTGGGGTCATTGTATTCAAGGCTTGAAGAAATGGACTCATGATCTGATCAAGTTTTTAAGATAAGGACATTGGCATTCAGACATTCACTGAACGTTTGATAGAGTCGGAAAATTGTGTGGTTTCAATTTTTCCTGAGGATGTGTGCCTTAGAGGATAATTTTGGGAATCTAATCGACTAATTTTTTGGAAAGTAGAGAAATGAAAAAAAAAAAAACGATTGCCCCAAATACAAATGACACAAATTTTTTCTCCTTCTTTTCCCGCCAATACGAGCATCGTAATCTCGAAGCTCTCCACTTAACTGCTGGCGGGATACGAGGTACGCCGCGTTGACCTCAGAATTTCTCGTTCAACATCCCGGTTTTGGATTATTCGTGAACTTAGAACAATCCAAAACTGGGAATTGGCGAGATTTAGATCAGTTTAAAAGAGAAAATATTTTTATATTTCAAACAACTTTCTGATACCCGTATGTTCGATAGAATGAATTTTACTGGATAACAATAAAAGCCCTACTGCAAAAATTTATATACAAACAAAACCGATTCTTTTTGATTTCTTACTAGTTTTCCTCTTCAAAGTTTTTAATCTTGCCAGTAAGACTACCTTCAAAAACCATTCCAACTTGTATGAAAATAAAAAAAAAATTATATAAGGGGGAGATTTGAAGATGCCCATCTCCTCAAACATTTCTCTTATATCAACGCAATGCTATGAAGCTTTTGGAAAGGTCAAGAACACACATTCGTTTATTTTGTTTGATATTTAAAGAATACTTTAAAGAAAGGGTTCTCATTCCTCATCGGGGTGGAAGTGTCGACAAACGAAATCTATATTAAGTTCAGTAGGTCATTAAAATTGACTTTTTCAGCTCATCAAGAATATAAATTTTCTCACTTGTACATAGAGATAGAACTCTATTATAAATTCCAACTGTTGGATTGCACTTCTTATATAGAATTTATTTTTAGTCAGAATAAAAGAAAGGTGTATACGGTATACTTTGGCGTAGGTATTTCACGGCGTTGGGACACTCAATTGCGTGTACTTGACCATGGATCGACTTCGATTTTATGATCCTATTTATTCGGCAAGTAAGTAATTAAAAATAGATTGAATTTTATTTTCTCATCTTTTTAAGAACAATCATCAAAAAATCTTAGAACAAGTAAACAGAGAAAACACAACCTATAATATAGGTGTATATACATACATACGTATGTAGTATACATTACAATCAGTTGATATATGTAGAAATACCTGAACGCATAATAAAAAGAAAAAAACACTTTATCTGTACAACAAAGAAAAGAAAACAACTAAATGCACATGAATTAGTGAAATTTATGATAATTATTAATTTTGTAACATTTCAATTAGATACTTACATAAAAATATATGTTTAACAAAATAAAAGGAAATTTTCAAAAGAAAAAACAAACTTTTTCACATTCGGCTGGCAGTAGCTAGCAAATACACGTACACAATTTTTGTGCATTTTGACACATTTTGTTTGGAATTTTTATCAAAAGTACTAGTTTTTTTTAGGTTTCGTAAATTTGTGATAAAAAATGATAATGTGTCGACTACATTGCATTTATTTCGAGATCGCTTTGGAAAAAAGTTGCGATTATTTTCAAGGTGACCTTCAGCTAGATCTATAAAGACATTTTAAAAGTTTATTAGATAAAGAAACTTTTTAAAGTTATATTAGTGCATTTAAATTGACTTTATAGTTGCGACAACGATAAGTTCAATTGTCAAATTATATTAAAATAACAATAAATAAGTATTCGACTACTACACAGACTTATGGTGGATTTACATGCATCTGCAAGTGCAGATGAAAATCGGAAAAAGACACAAGATGTAAAATTCATACTTGTCTGATAGAGAGGGAACGAACTTCCTAGTTATGGTTGCAGATGAAAAATTATGGATGCAGGGGCTAGATTCCGCAAGAGTGAGTATAAAAAACTCACACTCACGGCCCTCTGAAAACTCACTCTCTGAAAGACCGTGAGTAAATTTGAAAGATAGTGTACACGTCTTATGTCAAAAAAACTCACCTTCACCCTTGCGGAATCCAAATTAGAGTGTGTGCACAATTTTTTGTGTACACATTTAAAATTCACTCTTGCGGAATCTAGCCCCTGATGAACATGTTCATCTGCAACCATAATTTTTCATCTGCAACCATAATCCTATTCGTCTCTCTTTTTAACTTTTGTGCTTTGTAATCTTCATCCGTCTCGCTTTACTTTTCTGCACTTCCGCAGTTGCAGATGCATGTAAACCCAGCATTAACAAGAGCAACACGGACCGTACATTTGCAGTTGTCATGACAGCAAAAATACTTTAAAGAGCGCTGCCGATACCTACAAAATTACTTTAGCTCTAGAGATTCTTATAAATCTATCGCAGCTATTGTTCAGAAAGTTTTAAAAAAAAGTATGCTATAATATGTTTACAAAACAAAACTTCACAGCTATTTCATTTGATCCTTTCTATCATATTTCTGTTACCTGCAATGAATTCAAACCAAGTTGAGACATAATGTGATAAAAACAAAAAGTTGGCCTCTACCATTGTATATCTAAACTATAGCCGCCGTATTAATAAACGCGGAATAGTTGGGTTAAGCCTTATTCCATGGATTAAGTGGAAAAAAGCTATAGAATTTTCCACTTAATCCATGGAATAAGGCTTAACCCAGCTATTCCGCGTTTATTAATACGGCGGTAGTAATTTTACTGGACACCTTTTTTCATCTCCTGCATTGATCGTTAGGTGGCGCAACATCGCGTGGGGAAGCGCGAATCAGCTGATGTGGAATGTTTATTTTTAGCGTGCGTAAGAAAGAAAAAAATATATATTTGTATATATTTGTTTCCTGCTCATACGCATATAATTTACCTCCTCTTCAAATACAGTCTTGTGGAATACATTCCAACTTTTGTGGCGTAAGTTCAATTCCCACTTTGTCACCGGAACGGGTCAAAGTAAAGCCTTGGCCAAACCAACGCGGTGAGATCGTACGATGCGATTGCGATAAGTCAAATCCCTATGCATTAACTGGCTGAACACAATGCATACGCATACGCATACGGAGCCGGAGCCGCAAGAGTTAAAATCAAGTTAAATTGTCCGGCTCCGTGTTGCGTTGTTTTTGTATTCCCTTGTATTTAATGTTTTGACATCTCTTGCGGCTGCGTTTCTCTAGCCATTGTGTTCACGCAGTAAGTCAAACGTCCACCGCATTGGTTTGCGCAAGGCTTAAATTTGTTAAGTTACAATTCTTACTGAAGTAGGTCAGTACCTTAAGTGTTTCATATGTCACATGTTCCAGGTTTTAGTACATTTCAAAAATCGAGCTCTATTCACAATAGAAAATGTCTACTGTCAACTGTCAATCAAAAGCCTTCCCGATCCCCCAAAGCCCTAAATAGATACAACTTTGTACACGTGCGGGAGTAGAAATCACAGAAAATATATTTTATTTGAAATGAATTGAACTTTAAAGATAATACTGAGTAAAAAAATGCAAATTATTTCAAAATTGATTTAATTGAATAATTTTAGTTTATTCAAAATGATTCCGCTAACCCAGAAGGAAATAAAGTCGACATTTTTGCGCGGCAATACAAAATTGCATGAAATACAAGACAATAATCTATCCCTTGGCGATTTTCATACAGTAAACGAAGATGAAGAAATTTGGATAATGCAATGTCCCAAGGGCGCACAAATGGTACAACTTCAAGATCACAAAATCAAACTTCCTGGGCGTAGCACTATTAAAGATGAACTCGAGACAATCGCAGTTGAGTATCCCCGACCCGTTTCCCATGCATTTGGTATCAAAAACAAAAAAGGCCACAATAGCGTTAAGATCTTACCGATTAAAGGAAGCATCGTTCTTCGAAGTCGACTAAGAGCTTCTACACTGAAGGATGTCTCTGCATCGGAAACTACCACAACCAAAGTTCCCATGCCTTCAGGGTTAAAGGAGCGTCATCCGTTGCATGGCGTCGACTATGAAAGTAAAATAAAAATTTGTCCCAATATCGTGGAAAGACTAAAGCAGGCTGATGAGATTTCCGCTTCAAAATCCAAAAAGAAGTCTAAAAATAAATCGAAAAAACAAACTACAATTCCAGTGGATAGCGACGGTGACGTCGAACTGGTCACCGAGAAAAAGGCTAAGAAGAAGAAGAAAAAGCGAAAACATTCGACGGGCGATGAGGACGACGATAGTTCAAAAAAGAGGAAAAAGAAGAGTAGTCAATCGGACGATGTTTCAGAAGATTTGCAGTGGATTAAGATGTTGTAGTTATTTCAAAATACAATTTTATAATAAGAAACAGTGTTTGATTTATGAGAGTTACTTCAAAAAGTTTGCTTTAGGAAATAATTGGTTACTGGCTGATATTAGATCGGATAAGATTTGGAAATCATATTTTTTTAGTTGGTTCGGTTTCGGGAAGTCATTTATTAGTCTTTTCTGGAACAGGACAGACTAAAACTATTATGTGCAGGGAAAAGAAATTCATTTCTCATACATTTAGTAACGAACTCCACGTAGGTACAAATAATGACTAGCGTTCTTGACTGTACAGACGTCGGTGCATTGTATATAAAACCCGTTCGGTGTATGAAAATTACTTGAAAAAGAGCAACAAACTTTTTCGGCACTCCATTGGTTTTTCTTAACCTTTGATTTATTTGCATTTGTAGGTAAATAACATATAATATTTTGCAGCTACAGATTTCAGCGCAAATAATATCATTTCAAGGAGGTGAGTATTTGGTTTATTCTTATTTTTGAATCGTTCTGCTCATGTATTTTATCGAGGAGCACCCTCGTATAGCATCATTGCATTTTAAATTTTTTTCGTTCGCGCTTGACGTCATCGAGGCACACATTTGTTGATTACATCGGGCCCAACATGCGTAGTGCCCTATCTTGTTATCATGATGCTCATGTGTATGAAACCTTTTCTCAATAGCTGTAGAACCAACTTCTCGACAAAGGGACTAAAAATCCAGAGGAAAGGATAATAAAACACGCCTAAAACATTTAAGAAAAATCTATTGAAATAAAAACCATTCTGGCAGTTCCTTACATTCACCATTGTGAATTACACTCAATTGTCAAAAACAAAAGCGTCGTCTGACAAAAGTAGCAATTTTGGTCAATCTGTTCTGTTTAGAATATAGAAATTTTTCTTCTCTGTATTTATTTATCTCTAGTTCGGTTTCGAACAAAAAAATAAATTGAAAAATGCCTGAAGATGAAATGCCGACGGCATTTCTCAAGTTTATTGAAATGGAGAATTTCAAGTCCTACCGTGGCCACACGATTGTAGGCCCTCTGAAAGAATTCACAGCTGTAATCGGTCCAAATGGTTCAGGTAAAGGGCTAACGAGGCTAAATGATTTAGATTGCTATTTTAAAATACTTAACTATTAAGGCAAATCAAACTTCATGGACGCAATAAGTTTTGTGATGGGCGAAAAAACATCCAGTCTTCGGGTGAAACGCTTAAATGATCTAATACATGGGGCTTCTATTGGTAAACCTGTGGCGCGCTCCTGTTTTGTTACTGCAAAATTCATCGTGAATGAAGACACACAAATGGATTTCCAACGATGTGTAATCGGAGGATCATCAGAATACAGAATAAACGGCGAGGTAAACATACCTGACCTGTACATATTACCTACATCGTTAAATGAAACTCGATTTGCTTATCAATTTGTAGGGCGTATCCAGCAACACATATTTGTCTAGATTGGAAAAACTGGGCATTAATGTTAAAGCCAAAAATTTCTTAGTATTTCAAGGAGCAGTTGAGAATATTGCAATGAAAAGTGCAAAAGAACGAACTGCTTTGTTTGAGGAAATAAGTGGGTAAGTTGACATTATGTTATATATTTCTCCGTATTCTTTTAAGTGGGCTTTGAAAATCATAACCGTAAGGGACTTAACGTCTAAGCGTCAACGCTCGTTTGAGGGATTAATCCCGAACGCAAAAAGGCCATAGGTGCACAAACCAAGCACCCTCAGCACCAAGAAGGTCATGTGCTACAGTGAGACACTGAAGACTGAAGGACAAGACCATTGTCGCAGTTGTCGACAAGAGTACCTAACGCAGATGGCGCGATCTTTTTCGACCAATGGATGACTATCTTGAACAATCTCCAAGCCTCCTACTAGACTCTGATGATGGAGAACTCAGAGGATGCAGCGTGGTATCAAGTACGCGTTAAGTTAGGGCCGTTTTCTTCACTTAAAGTTGAAGTCAACTGGAGGATTTTTATTCTCAACTTGTGATTTTGTTTTTCTTCACTCAAATATGACAGCTTCAACTTTCGATTTTCAACTCTCGAGTTGATCAACTTCCGATTTTCTCAACTTCTGAAAAAAGCAGAAGTTGAATGAGTAAACTTGAGAGTTGTCTGTGAAATTTAATTTTGTACTACATTTTGTTGCTTCTGTCTGTTATTTTGGATTTGCATATGTAAATAAAAATATTTTTAAATTAAAAAATTATTATTTTGAGAGTCATCCATCGTCTGACAATATAAAACGTGTTCACGAGTCTGGCTTGAAAAATGGGTCCCGAATTCAATGTTATTTTCAGTCAATTTTAGACCAAGAACAAACAAGACAAAACTAAAAGCCAAACATATTCAATATACATAAATGTATCTGTGTCCATTATGTACATAAATTGATTTTTACTATCTAATATTTTTGTTACAAAACCAAATTTTTAAATTAAAAAAAGACTTCTTTGCAGCAGCTGTTGGGAATGGGTATTGTAGTTGCTCTCTTAGCATGTCCATGTTTTTTTTTTATTTTTTTTTTTTCGAAATAAACAGAAGTCAACTACCGGAACTTTAATTTTCAAAGCAATCAGCAATCAAAATTCAAATCAAAAGTTGAAAAATTTCAACTTTTGATTTGAATTTCGGTACATAAATATGTATCTGTCAAAAATATCCCAGGGAAATTTGTTAAAACACAAGTAGGCTAACCTTAGAATTTCAACTCCAGAGTTGAGATTTAAAAAGTGAAGAAAAACAAATTTCAACTTGTCACTCAACTCTCAAGTTTGCCTCAACTCTAGAGTTGGCCAACTTGAGAGTTTGCTTCAAGTTGAACAATAGTGAAGAAAACGGCCCTTAGTCGCTTTTGATGGGAAGAGATCGTGTGATTTGTACAAGCTCGCGGGCAGCAGGTTAGAGTAACTCCGGAAGTCTCATTCAATACTTCGATGTTATTCTGTTGCTAAATTTCTTTGAAAATTAAAATTGAAATTTATGAAAACTTTTTGTATTGTTCGTTAGTTCTGGTCTCCTGAAAGACGACTACAATCGCTTGAAACAGGAAATGAATTTGGCTGAAGAGGAAACACAGTTCACTTATCAGAAAAAGAAAGGCATAGCAGCGGAGCGTAAGGAGGCCAAACACGAGAAAATGGAAGCCGATCGATATGCTCGTCTCAAAACAGAATATGTAAGTTGAAACAAACGCAGTCTAAGAATTATTCAATTCAATACACATTTTTAAACTATGTACTTTAGAATGAAAAACAAGTGGAATATCAACTGTTTCGTCTTTATCATGTTGAAAAAGACATCCAAAAGCTAAATAAAGACCTAGAAGCCAAACAAGAAGAAATAAAAGCTGTTGAAGTAAAGAAAGAACAAGCCGACGATGTCCTCAAAGACAAGAAAAAAGAAGCTGGCAAAATCAGTCGAGATTTGGCAAAAGTCGATCAAGAAATTCGTGAAGTAGAAACAGCGATCAACAAAAAACGGCCACTTTTTATTAAAGCAAAAGAAAAGGTCTCTCATTGTCAGAAGAAGCTAACGTCTTTGGTAAAAACGTTAGAGACTGCAAAAGAAGCCGATACTGCTCATCAATGTGACATACGTAATCTGGAGCAGAAGCTTGCCGATGTAGAGAGTCTGAAGAAACGTTTCGAAGAAGAGATCGAGGGTGAATCGCAACGACGTGGTAAAAGTGTTCACATGGAAGAAGGGCTTGTTCAGGAATATGATCGACTTAAGCAAGAAGCTGAAGCTACAGCCACACAGTATCGGTCAAATTTGGATTCAGTCAATCGTGAGCAAAAGTCCGATCAGGATTTGCTGGATAGTGAAATGAACCGTAAGGCGTCGATCGATGAGGCTTTCAAAAAGTTGACTCTCCAAAAGGAGGAAGCAATGAAGCGCCATGATAAGTTAATGGATCACATCAAATCCAGTCAAGCGGCACTCGAAGAACAAAATCGCATCAAAGAAGATTTGAGACGAGATGTGGGATCGTCAAAAGAAAAAATTGCTGAAAAGCAACGCGAGTTAGAAAATGTTCGCGATCAGTTGGGCGATGCTCGGATAGATAAGCATGAAGATGCTCGAAGGAAGAAAAAACAGGAAGTTGTTGAGCTTTTCAAAAAGCAGGTACCTGGAGTATATGATCGTATGATAAACATGTGTCAGCCAACGCACAAGCGTTACAACGTTGCTGTTACCAAAGTTCTGGGTAAATACATGGAAGCCATTATTGTTGACACTGAAAAGACAGCACGACATTGCATTCAGATCCTCAAGGAACAAATGTTGGAGGTGGAAACTTTCCTTCCTCTGGATTATCTTCAAGTCAAACCGCTTAAAGAACGTCTAAGGAATATATCTGATCCACGCAACGTTAAGCTTGTCTTCGATGTTCTTAAGTTTGATCCACCTGAAATAGAGCGTGCGGTTCTCTTTGCTACAAACAATGCTCTTGTTTGCGAATCGCCAGAAGATGCAATGAAAGTTGCCTACGAAATCGATCGCAGTCGGTTTGATGCCCTCGCTTTGGATGGAACATTTTATCAGAAATCTGGTATCATTTCTGGTGGAAGTCATGACCTGGCTCGCAAAGCAAAACGATGGGATGAAAAACATATGGCTCAGTTGAAAATGCAAAAAGAGAAGCTCACCGAAGAAATGAAGGAATTGGTAAAGAAGTCGAGAAAGCAAAGTGAGCTTGCTACAGTCGAAAGCCAAATTCAGGTACATACATATATAACTCATATCATTCTCGTTTTCAACTTCCTGACTCTATTTAGGGTTTGGCAAACCGACTCAAGTACAGTATGGTAGATTTGGAATCTTCGAAAAAATCCATTTCACAATTCGACAGGCAGCTGAAGGATGTTCAAAGCCAGCTTGATGAATTTGGTGTAAGACAAGAATAATTTTTGATTAAGCAGCCTAATTGGTTTATTTTGTTTTTAGCCAAAAATTAGTGAAATCGAACGCAGAATGTTAAAGCGCGACCAACGCATCCAGGAAATCAAAGAGAACATGAACAACGTTGAAGACAAAGTATTCGCTAAGTTTTGTCGTCGTTTGGGTGTGAAAAATATTCGACAATATGAAGAAAGGGAATTGGTAATGCAGCAAGAACGTGCTAGAAAGAGAGCTGAGTTTGAGCAGCAAATAGATGCAATCAACACGCAATTAGACTTTGAAAAACAAAAGGACACAAAGAGTAGAATATTTTTATTTTTATTCTTTTTTTTTAATTAGAAGGTTACTGATTGTGTTGTTTTACAGAAAACTTGGAACGTTGGGAGAGAGCTGTTCAAGATGAAGAAGACGCTCTCGAGGACCTCAAAGTCGCCGAAAAGCGTTACTTAAAAGAAATCGAACAAGACAAAGAAGAAATAGAAAAACTAAAACAAGGCAAACAAAGTAAGAAGACCGCTGTCGATGAAATGGAAGAAGAAATCTCAAAGGTGATAATTTCACACCACAAAAATAATTTTTTTTCATAGATATTATAAAAAAAGCACAAGTTTTTGTGCATAAGCGGAGGTCTCTGCTCTTCTTGAATCCTTTGGCCACTAATGACTTTGTTACAAAAATGCGTACGTCCTCTTTATTCCCCACAAAAAAACCTTTTAAGGGAATGGGGTAGACCTAGAGCTCTTTTGTACAAACCTTTTCATTTATTTATTTTTGATTTCTCTGCATGCGTTTCGCCTAATCTTTTTATATTTTTAATTTTAAAGGCTCGTCGGGATGTTGCAAACTTAGCGAAGGAAATACATTCTCTTGGAAGTCAAGTGTCCGGTATTGAGGCGAAAATCGA
The DNA here is from genome assembly GCA_949752695.1 of Melanostoma scalare. NCBI lineage: Eukaryota > Metazoa > Arthropoda > Insecta > Diptera > Syrphidae > Melanostoma > Melanostoma scalare. The sequence continues at coordinate 223,669,295 of OX456985.1, read as the reverse complement.
AACGAAGAAAAATGAGAGGCATAACTTGCTGTTGCAGTCAAAGGTTTGAAGATTATTATAATTGTCACTTTATTGTCTCCCTCCTAAAGTAATGTTGTTACGATTTTGATTTAGATGGACTGTATAGCAATTCCACTGCAAAAAGGCTCCCTTGATGACGCAGTTCGACAAGGTGATTCAGAAACAGCAAATGGCACATCTAATTCTATGATTCTTGAGAGAGAAAATCTGTAAGTTATTGTTTTAAAAATTTCAAAAACAAATTACTAAACAGTGCTGTTTCGAAATTCAGAATTGAAGTAAACTACAGCTCCCTACCAAGAGAATTGTGTAAATTAAAAGACGACTCACACTTTAAGAAAACCAACGACTCTTTGCAAAAAGATTTACAGTCAAAACTAGACATACTGGAGCGCATTCAAACACCAAATATGAAAGCCATGCAGAAACTTGATCGTGTTACTGAAAAGGTCGCATCTACAAATGAAGAATTTGAAAATGCCCGACGAAAGGCAAAGAAAGCAAAAGCTGCATTTGAAAAGGTCAAAAACGAACGAGCTGAAAAATTCATTCGTTGCTGCAATCACATTTCGGAAGCAATAGATGGTATTTATAAGTCTCTGGCTAGGAATGAAGCCGCACAAGCATACCTAGGTCCTGACAACCCTGAAGAACCTTATCTGGATGGTATTAATTACAATTGTGTTGCACCTGGTAAACGATTCCAGCCGATGAGCAACTTGAGTGGTGGAGAGAAGACTATTGCTGCTTTGGCTTTGCTCTTTTCTATTCACAGGTTAGTTCGAATTGGATTGCATGTATAAAAAAAATTGGAATACGTAAATATTCTTTTAGCTTTCAACCTGCTCCGTTTTTCGTTCTGGATGAAATTGATGCAGCTCTTGACAATACCAACATCGGGAAAGTTGCTTCATACATTCGTGATCATACAATGAATTTGCAAACAATTGTTATATCACTCAAAGAAGAATTCTACGGACATGCGGACGCTTTGGTTGGAATTTCCCCTGCTGTAAGTTATACAATAAGATATACGTAATAAATCTCATCCTGTTTCCTATTCAACTTCTAATTTCAGGATGGTGATTGTCTAATCTCCAATGTTTACCTTTACGATTTGACGGAGTTTCCAGATAAATAATTTTATATACTTAAATATTTATTGATTTTTACTACAAAAAATAAATCATAAAAAACCATCCCATTGAAATGTTTATCTTTATTTGGATAAAAAAATGAGCTTTTGTTGGGTTGCTGCGAATTCTGAATTTTTTTTACAACTGCGATCATTTCGAGATCACTGTGCTCGAAACGCCGCCGAAGAAGAAGAAGAAACTTTTTCAGCCTGTTTGAATTAGAACGTTTCCTTCAATTTGCTTTCAAATTTGACGATAGAGACAAAACGTATGATAACAAAGGCCCCGATTGCGGTTGTCGATTGACTAATCGATACTCGACTTTTGTCGATTTCGATCGACATCTTTCGTTCATAATTTTCTGGTCGACTGTTGCGTTAGGAAATTATTTTATGGGAAAATGTAAGTATTTTATTGAACAAATTCTCATATTTTGATATAATACGATTATATAATACGAGTATTATATCAAAATATGAATTTGTTCAATAAAATACTTACATTTTCCCACAAAATAATTTCCTAACGCAACAGTCGACCAGAAAATTATGAACGAAAGCTGTCGACCGTCAAATCGAAGAATGTCGATCGAAATCGACAAAAGTCGAGTATCGATTAGTCAATCGACAACCGCAATCGGGGCCAAAATCGAAAGATAGTGGTTGTTTCTCTTTAATACGATTACACCACTTCACTATATGCATATAAAGTGTAGGGGTACTTCAAAGAAGGAGCCAACCTCCTGTTGGGTGAAAAACAGAACGAAAAGAACACGTTGGTTTGACGTTCAGGAATAACGGATCACAGCTCTTTTACTTATCTGCTTTACACAAGCGAATAAAGCTTCGGCAAGCCTCTTGGTTTTGGATTTTTCCATGTCAGAGGACAACCAAATGCTGTTTTGGTTTTTTGTTTTGTTCTGCCTTTGAACAGAACAATATCAACTGAGACGTCCGTGCTCTATTTTCTGCTACACGATACTTTCGATGTGAATGCTTCCTCGAATTTGGTACTTCTAATGCGATCCATTGCCACTTTTTTGTACGTAATTCGGTTTTTTCCTAAACTAACATGTTGACATAATTAAACTACTTGATTATCTTTTAATGCAACCAATGACGCAATTAAAAACTTACAAGGAAAATTATAAGTTCCACATTTATGAATATTTCAAAAACATTAAAAATAGTGGTAATGGTATCTTTATTTTGTTTTTGTTTTTTTTTTATCAGTAGATAACTTTCGGACATAAATACTATTCCTGAAAATAAAACGGAAATCAATCAAAAACAAACAATTCAATTCTTTCTATTACATGCAGTCCAAACTTTTTAAATGAAAAACAAAATTTTGTTGATAAATTCGATTATCTATGGCGATTATAAAAACATTATTTATAAATAGAAACACGTTTCTAAAAAACAAATGATTATTGTTGTGTGATCATGTTTTACTCTTCTATTTTCTCATTGTTTTATTTAAATATTGTTTTCTTTTTGTTTTGTTTTGTTTAACATTTTTTATCTACATATTTTTCTTTGAAAATGGGGAAGGAAATCATAAATAATCTTCTATAAGGATTCAGCTTTTATTAACTCTTCATTCGGGGCTACGGGTAAGTTTCTAGATGTGACTGAAAGAATGCAAATTAATTACGCAAACAAATTTTTTTTTTAACTTCAAGATAAAAAGAATTTTTTATTTGTTTTTCATTTTCGCGTTGTTGATGCGTTAATATCTGCTGAACTTAGAGGGAAACGCTGAATTTCAGCTTTTCAGTGGGCCTTTATTTCTGTGGAGAGAAGGAAAAGAAAATATGTAGTTAATAAAAAAAAAAAAATTGATTAATACTTCTTAACACTTACATTGCTACGTATTTAAGGCTATCACAGTGAATCTTATACTCCATTAAAATATTAAGAGGTAGATTTAATATTCTACGTAGTGTGTCGCGGATTCGTGTTGTACTTGCGATATCAGTAGCTGTTCGATTCCATACTGATAGACTGTCCTCCTGAAAATGTCAAAGAAAAATAACATAAGAACTATAATTTCAATTTCATATATGAAGTTTATAACAAATATAAACATTTGTTTAGTTTTTAACACGTTTAAGTTTTAAAAATAATCCCATTTTTGAAGACATCTTTTCTTTCATTAGATGGAGCTACGTAAGGTGAATAAAGGGGAAAGTTGGCGTTGTTCTTTTCTTTCTTTTTTTGAAACTGAAATTTTCCTGAGTATTTCTCGGGTCTAATGCTTAAATAATTTTAAATTTTCTTATTGAAAGATCTATTTTTATTCTTGATTTTTTTTTCTTTTTTAAGTGCCCAATAATCTCCAGCTTTTAAATCATTCAAGTTCTTAAGTGAAGTTTTTTAGGTCCCCATTATGAGTAGCGAATCGAACGTTCGACTGGAAGCGAATGGTTTTAGAGAAACTCATTTATTGGATTATTATCATTATCATTAAACTTCGTCCATTCTCTTATCTGACATACCTTAAACGTCGAAAAAAAAAGTTGTCCACAAAGTTTTTGTATAATATACTATAATACCGCTAAAAAAGAAACTCGCAAAAACATTCGCTTCCATTCGAACGTTCGATTCGCTACTCATAATAGGGACCTATAGGGGATTGTCTTATTCGCTTAGGTGTTTAAAGTCGCCAGCAATTTTCGAGACGGACATACTTATAGTGTTTTCGTTTCGTAATTTGGAATAATCAGGAGGCACTATGATATGAATGATTCGAGTTGTTGTTGCGCCGGTTCCAGGAAAAGTCAGACCGAGCATTCGGCTTCGGCTTATTGCACTGACTAAAAATAACTAAATAGGGAGCTCTGAGGCCTAGCGCATTTCAGCCGTACTTAGGTGAGGATCCTGCGAGTTTTTGCGGATTCCGAACAATTAAGTTCCTCACAGAAGGTGATACCTGGGATTCGATTCTCCAACTCCCATAAAACAGACAAACACGATCACGCCACGGGATCAGATTCGCCATATTAGGGCGTAACGAAAGTTGAATTTCAAGTTTTTTGAAGAGAGATCTACTTTGAACTTTTTGCTATTTTTGTTTACGTAGTAAGAATTTAGAAAGGACATGAAAAAGTTTCTATCAAAAAGTTATCTATAGGTTTGTTCGTTGAAGCACTAGGGTCGCCCTAGGGTCGCCACAAAGCGTTTTTTGAGAAACCTAAATTCACCCTGAATGTCAAATTGAGTGTTTTTTGAGCTATAGGTTTGCCATAGGTTTTCCCCAAACTCGCCCTAGCTTTTTGCTGTGGCGATTTGAGGGCTGTCAAATGGCATGTATTTTTTTTTTAATCGTTTGACAGATGTTGGATGATGGGATGTAGTTTGCGTTCAAACTATCAAGCTTGTCGTCCAACTTTATGTCATATGTTTCTTCGCTCCATCCAACTTCAAAGTTTTCAAAAATATTTGAGAGTCTTCCAACAAGTTGGTCAAGCGGTCGTCTGAGGGTTCACATTGTCAAGCATTGGTCGTTCAAGTCAAAGTCTGTCCAACTAATTGTACAGTGTGAACTCGGCTTTTCGAGTCTGATTTACAAACACTAATCTATACTCAGCTAAACGTGCTTACATAATATAGAAGTTGTGATAACAAAAACGGCAATGTAAACAAAAGAAATTTCGGATCAAGAGAAGTAAAGGCTTATTCTCTTTTTTATGTTATTCTATGGCTACCACCAAGTATTAAAAGGCATGATATTTTCAGACTTTTTGTTTGTTTGTGATGTGGCCAAGGCCGTCTTTACCCTTTTGGGGGCCCTGGGCACTTTTTGAAAATGGGGCCCCTGTATGATTCTATAAAAATGTTATGTTGTGTAGTAAAGGTATACAGAAAAAACACATAACTTAGAATCAATATTTCATCAATCATTATAAATCATTATAAAAGTAAATAATTATTCCAGCATGTTTATGTTTTAACACAAACGTTAACATAAACATAAACAATGTATAATAACAAAATAATAAATTTTTCGTATAAGAATTCAAAAATAAACAAAATTTAAATAACAGAAAATTCAATTTAGATATTGTTTATTGAATGTAGCTTATGGTACAAAATATTGATATGCAAAAAGATGGACAGAGGAATGTTTATTGAAGAAGTCTTTTTCTTGATTTAAGATTAGCAAAATCATTGATTATATCTACAAAATCGATACCTCTGAGGATGTCGCTTTCGATTGACATCAGCGACAAACTTGTCAATCTTTCTTGAATCATTGCAGTTCTGAGTTCGTTTTTCATTCTTTTTAACTTAGAGAAGGAACGTTCACCACTGCTTAAGAAAATTCTAAGTGCAATTTAAGCACTTGGAAATTCATCTTCAACTTTATTTGTTTTTAAGAAATCATAAAGTTCTAGAACATTGCCATTTTCTTCATTTTCGTGTCGAATAATTTTCCAGTATTCTTTTAAATTCAGGCATTCAGCATGTAGTTCATTTCCATTTACATCTTCCGTGTGAAATTTAACAAAAGATTTGCAGTTAAAAACTCTTCTGAATTCAGGTTTTTTAATCGAAAAAAAGTCAAAACGTTGACCAATATTCGTATATGAACCTAGTCGCTGTTTCAAATCAACGATTAGAGTGTCGAGACAATGGAAATAAAAGTTTTAAATTCGAACATTTCTTTCCCAGTCAAAATTACTGAGGGTTCAGAGCCGTCAAACAAATCAGTTCTACACCTAGTCCTTTCAGAAAAGGTTCTTATACTCGGAATCCGCTTCTTTTTTTTTTGTCTGGATGATGAATCAAAGTTATCAAAATTGTCCCTGAGACCAATTATAAATTCATCGATTGCACTCAGCAAATCTAACATTTTTTTTGGAAAGACAAAGAGCTTCCTGTCTGGCCTCTCGTGCCTGTCGTAAATTGTTAACGATAGGCATCAAAGCTTCTTCAATTTCTTGATGATCATTATATAAAGGCGCTTAGTTCATCAGCTCGCGCTGACCATCTTGTTGGAGAAAGACTTTTTACAACTTTTTTGAACCTAAATGAGCAGTCAACACACTCCATCCTTGAAATCTAATCTAGTCTAGTATATCTAATAATGAGTAGGGACCAGAGATCAAAATGAGTATGTTCAAATCTGTTCAAACACATCAAAAATTTCTCAACGATCGCTCAGACTTGATCATTTTCCACCCCTATTCACAAGCAAATAGCTCGCAAGCATATTTACTCACAAGCAAAAATTCTTCTGAACAAACTAAATCAGTAAGGATGCTCACAAGTAATTTTTTCTGTATTGCACTCACAAGCAAATGACTTGCAAGCAGATTGACTTGTTTGAACTTACTTGAATATATTCAAATACTCATGAGCACGCAAAATGTTCACAAGCAGGTAGTGTGTTCACAAGCAGGTAGCGTGCTTACAAGCAAACAGTGTGTTTATAAGCAGGCAGTGTGTCCATCGGAAAGCAATGTACTGAACATTTATACCTAACTATAATTCTATTGAAAAACAAAGAAAGGCATACAAATGGTTGGCTTTGGATATAAGAAAGAACGGATTGGTTGCATTGCTGGATGATAAAATATTTTAATTTCTGATTCCAAAATTTCCCTTTTTAATATAATAATAAATTTTACAGTATAATAAATTTATATGCCTTTATTGCGGAAATGGATTTTGCTTATCATTTTTTTATGACAAGTAATTGCTTATTATCCTTTCGTTTTATGGCATGCAAATGTTTGGGTTTAAGCATAGGTAGGTACAAAAATAAAAGGTCATCAATGAATTAGGAAGAGTTATAAACATGTAGGTATAAATACCTATTTTATAGTTGCATATTTTTTTTTAATGTTTTGCTTTTTTTAACTTCTAGTTGAGTTTTCTGTTTACTTGAAATTTTTTGTTTCTATACAAACCTGTACTATCTACTTCAATGAATACAATAAATTGTTTCCATATCTACTGTATAATAACCGTTTTCTTCATATAAAAGAAAAGAAGAAAAAACCAAGCTATTAAATAAACGTACTTCTCACCTAGGTATACCTAGATTTTTATTTTACTTAAAACGATCACGCCATCAAACTACCCTTTTTGGTATGATCACATTGCTTGCTTTATGAACACACTGCTTATTCACAAACACACTGCTTATTCACAAGCACACTGCTTGCTCATGAACTTATTGTTTGCTTACGATCAAATTACTTGTGATCACTTTTATTCACAAGCACTTTGCTCACAAGCAGTTTAACTCAATGTTATTCAAACTCATTTTGACTTGCAAGCAAGTCTACTTGTTTGGTTCGTTTGAAAATAGGGGTTGTTCAGAGTTGCTTGGTTCACAAATAAGATTGTTCAAATTTACTTGCTTGTGGGTTGACTCAGTTTGTTCAAACTCGTTTTTTTCAAGTAAATACTCATAGTTCACAAGCAGACTTAGTTCATTTTAATCTCTGGTAGGGACACTCTCTACACAAATGCAACGCCTAAATTAACAATAGACAGCTAAAAATAAAAAACCCACAATTAGTGAAAACAGGCAAAAATTATTAAGTGTAACCCTTTTGGACCATCGCATCGCAAATGTCAGAAGGATACATAAGAAGTTTTCCCATCTTCACAACACCATTTAACTTCGATTGTAAGATACACGTATGAATGTTTTATCTGATTGGATTTTTAAAAGTGCCCTGAAAGCTGAAACGAACACAAGGGAGTGTATGGTTTCGTTGTCCTGATCATTACTTGAGTGACCTTTTTTTTTGTTTGAATTTGAATATAATTTCGGAGGGAATGTGATTTAAAATGTTCAACAAAGGTTGTTGTTAAATGTACCGAAATATATTTTTTTTCTTGAAAATAGCCTAATAGAGGTTGAGTGTTGTTTCAGAAATTTGGGGGCCCCTGGTGATTGCGGGGCCCTGGGCCTGGGCCCAGTGTGCCCAGTGTTAAAGAGGGGTCTGGATGTGGCGGCAGTGAGACTACATACAAAAGAAAATGTGTATTCCAATTTGGTTACATGGCTAAAGATGCACATACTTATAATTCAGGCGTTACAAAAGTCGAATAAATATTAAAAAATAAAATAAATAGAGTGGGCGCAACAGAGCGATATCTCACAACCATCCCTTGTGAGGGAATAGAGGGGACCTACAATTTTCTGCCGGGTCCGAAAGGTTAATCTAGAAAGCTTTTTCAGGCAATGAATTTACTATCGGAGGACTTGCCAATCCCCCGCGAAAGGCGATACCCGTGGATATACTGTTGGGATTCCAACCACGTACACCACGGGTACCGCATAATGATTTGTAACATTAATTCTGACATCTCATCTTTGTAATAAGCAAAATTAGCATTAACGAACCTTAAACGGCTATCTTTTAGCCGATGTGGTAATTTTCATTTAAAGCCCAAATCTGTAAATTGTTTTGTATTTATTGTTAAAAGTTGCTCTTACTAGACATAACAAAACTATAAGAGAAAGAACAACGACGAAATGTCTGCTCTGGTAATATTTGTCTAAAACGCTCGAAAAAGACACCCTTTAGAGCTTATTGATGAGCCCACAAAAAATAATAATATGTAAGGCAGTTGAAAAACAACATAAACGATGTCATTCTTTCTAAATGAAAAACTCAATGATTATTTTTTCGCAACAAAACAAAATTTTTATTTACCTTAGGTAAGATTACATTTCTTTATAATTATAATATTAATAATAATAATTAATAAGAATACATTTGTTTTTATTTATTAAACTTCACCTACACTTGTGTTGATTTTTTGTTTCGCATTTGCTTTGATACAATTTTTTTTTTCAATTTGTTCTTGTTTTTTTTTTGTATTTTTAATGAATTATTTTTTCTTGTTTTTTTTTCTTCCTATGAATTGTAAATTTAATTTATGAAATTTTGTTTATTACTCTGAATATAATTTTCTCTTTGTTGTTATATTTTATTAATTAATTTGATTATTATTATTTATTTATTAATTACAATAATGGGCTAATTAAAAGTGTATGTTTTATGCAGTGTCTGGTGTATATTTTTATACATATATGTATGTATATCTATATATGTGAACTTTGTAAAATATTTCTTTTTCTTTTATTGTATCGTGTGAATGTCTTGTGTTCCAATGGTTTTCATATCCCCTTTGTTGTTGTTGCTTTTTTCGTTATTTTTTTGTTTGTTTGTTGAATTTCAAAAGCCATTTTCGTTCTCTTTTGTCCATTTATTGATTTGTTTCTTTTTGTTAATTTGTTAATTAGTTTTACCACTTTTTTCTCCGAGAAAAGATTAACAAATTCGGAGAATCCACACCGTATTTACAATGATAAATATAATATATGTTTATATATAAATTTAATAATAATGAACTTTGAATTAAGTTTTTTTTTATTACAGATCACCATTAAACGCCATTTTAACTACTTAGAGCAGTTCATCGAAAAATAATAAAATCTACCTAAGATTTCTTTTTGTTTAATAATCGGTTTTATTAAAATGTTTTCTACGTAAATCAGGGAAGTTATATCTTTTTATCTTTTCTTTTTGTTATTTTTCAATTACTGCAATTATTTGAAATGTGGCAGTTAAAACAGAAAAAGATACAACAAACACGCTTATTTAAATTTATTTTATACACGAAAAAACACATAGAGAAAAGATAAAATTACATGAAGATAAATTTTAATCCAGTGAATTTTACACAGAGAGAGAATGAGAGAGAGAGACAAAGAAGAATTTTTAAAAATTTATTGATTTCTTCTTAATTTTTGTTTTTTTCTTTTTTTGATAAGAGTGTGGCTTATAATTTTCATTTCCTAAAAATCAATATTTTTAAGTTTTTTTTTTGCAATTAATTTTAATTCTATCTATTATACAACTTATCACTAACCCATAAAGATTTTTTCAATAAAATTTATTTTGTTTGTGTTTTGTTTTTGTTATTAGCTAGAAATTGCGTTACTTGAGTTTGTTTTTATTATTCTTGGAGATATGTCATAGACCTGTAGAATCAAATTTCAGAACAGGTATTAGATGTGATGCTGACTTGAGAGATAGGCTAGAGAGGAAACTCTTATATTGTATTATTATTTCTTTTTTGTTTTTTATTGTATTTATTATAATTCGCTGTCAAAGGTATGGGACAATGTCAAAGAAACAAAAAAGTATACACATTGCCAGGTTTTTGTGTAGATCTTGTTTCTTTCACATCGTCCACTGTTAGATATTGGTTTGTTTAATACTTTCTGAACAATTATTATAATGTCAAACATTTTCCCTTTATTTTATCCAGTATGCGTGTTTATTTCACTTTTTGTTTCGTATTTTTTAATATATATTATGTATGTATAAAAAATTTGCAAGCATAAAGTAATCTATGAAAAATTTTGTTAACTTACTACTTTTCCCAATAAGATGTATTTTTTTTAATTTTTTGTTTTTTATTTAATTCGACATTAAATTTTGAATCTTAAGTGCAGTGTTGATATATATCACTTTGACGAAATCATGACTTATGTGAAAATTTGAATACGTTCTGAAAAGATAGTTTGTTGTGAGACTCCGGACGGACTGATGAAACACAACTATATTTCCGGAATGCAGGCTGATTAGACATCCAACATTCTATTTTTATAACTAACGACTAAAACTGTTCTTTTGTAAGGTGGTCAGCTTAATCTGTGACCGACCACAGCTTATGTTTTCATATTTAAAGCAGACTGAAATGATGAAGTAATCGAGCTTATTCCCCAGCACGAAGCCAAAGTTATTTGATCTTGTTTTGTATTCGCGAATCCAATGTAGAACAGCGCGTAAAATACTTCAAAGAAAGACTGATAGCAAAAGGCCAACCTTCAATCACATTATCAAATAAAACAAACTCACTTTAAAAGAGAAAATGGTAACATAAAACCTCAACGAGGTTAGGAGTGGGAGTCTTTGGGTATGACTCTGAAATTAATTTTTTGCAATATACGTTCATAAACATTACTCGCAGTATGGAAACGAATTAACTGTTCATTAAGTGTCAATCAGTTACTTCTTGATGTTTTTTCTTCTTAATTTTTTGGCGTTACGAACATCGTGATCTCGATTGGATCACAGCTCTCCCACTTATCTTACCTACTTCACAGTAGTGATCGATTCTTGGAACAATTTCTTTGCGTAGTTGTACAATATAAATCCAAATAACGATCAAACATTTAACCTTATTACAAAAGTTGTTTAAACAAAACGCTAGTAATATTACATAGCTCTAAGTGCAACAATTTGCGTTTGAATAAAATAATAGGTAAAAATGGCTAGAACATTGAAGAACACAGAGAAGGCTGAACTTCCATTTTTTATTAAAACCCAAATTGTTGCGACTAGAGCTCAGTAACTTTACAAGTAAAATGCAAAAGTTACTTTAGTAAAATGCTTATTGCAATAAGAGTGAACCACCTGCAAACATTGACACCATATACACTAGTTTGCATAAAAATTGTTGCACCTTTGATTTGGTAAAGTAAAAAAATTTAATCGCGCACAATCACCACATTTTATAAAACTGCTGATGTTCTCTTCTTCAAATTTTCACGTAAATCACGTTCGAATGACTTTGTCTGAACAAGTGTTTCATTTTATTTGGCGCTGGTAGTTTCAATTATTCTTTTCAAAATTCATTTATATAAAAATTGCATCCAAAGTCATACTAGAAAGTCACGATTAAATATTATATTCAAAAATTGTTCTTTGTCCTACTTTCGAAAACATTTTACTATTTTTGAATTTAGAAGAATCCCACAATTTACGCTTTTCGTCTAGTTATTTGCTTTTTTTTAATTTAAATTTTTTTAACGCTTTCTTAGTTTTGGATTAATTTTTTTTAATTATATTTAAAAAAATTTGTATTCTAACTTGATATTGCTTTTTGGATATTTTTACAATATGTAGTTATTTCTTAAGTTATTTATTATTACACATAGAAAAGGCCAAAGAATAAAAAGTTTTTTTTTGTTTCTAAAATTTAGTTGGAAGTCATCAAGGATGTACGAGAAGTAACACCTTTACTTGGTTAAATACAATAACATATCGGACCACTATAAATATTACTTTTTGAGACTCTCTTGTTAAATACTCGTAATGTTCTTTATTTTCAAAAGAACGCATGCATATCAAAAACATTAAAATATAAATAAAATGCAAAGTTCCAATGCAAAAGGGGATAAATATATATATACATATGTATATATCTGAGGAAATATAAATGTATTTTAGTTCTTTTATCTAATAAATGCACATTTTTATTTTATTTTATACTAAAAAAAAGTATTTTAACTTAAAAGCCTCTTGAATGCATAAGCTATCTGTTTCCATGAAAGTTCGATTAAAATAAAAGATAAAACCTATTTGATATATTGTTTATATGCATATATAGCAAAGAGGGTTTATTATTCGTCTATCTAAGTAGTAAAAATAAATAAATAACAAATTTTACATTCAAATGAATCCTAAATTATTTTTGTTTCAGGAACTGTGTGTGTTGATAGAAAAAAAGTTATTTTTTGGTAGATCTGGCTTTCTTAGCTCCACAAAAAATTGTTCTGTCTAACATTTTTTGCAAATGTATAGACATAAGACAAACATTTATCTTGTCGTCTTGGTAAATCATTATGACTATGAATTCCAATTGCATGGGTGGTGGATGGGTATTTTGTTGCAACAATTGCTTTCCATTATAAATTCTACTAGACAATCAAATTGACGTTTCTTACTGTTTTCAAAATGGTTGAAATAGCAAATCTTTTAATGAGTTGCCTTCTAGTTTAAGTTCTTGTCTTCACTTCGTTTTTTGCTCAATTTTTTCTACAGGTTCTTAATTTCCAATAAAGATTTTAATAACGTTGCAGTGCAGATTGATGCATTTTTTTTTGTTGAAACTCATACTCAAATTTGACATTTGAAGCAATAAGCAATGAAATGCGTACATACCTATAAAATGACAGTTATTATGGGTACTGCTATTGCCACTGCCATTGTCTAAGACAGTGACTTTGGAGACGTAGAAAAAGGCATAAAAAGAGACGGATCAAGAAGATTAACAAAATATATGGAAGACGGCCTGGTAACCTTTATAAAACCCACTGCTCTAGCTCCCAAATGAACAACGAAAAAAACAGTGGTTTACTTCATATTACACTGCTAACCAAAACAAGGTTTTAACCATTCGATAAGATTAACTTCAATTATTTTCTTGACGAATTTTCAGAAAGAACCACCAATTCTACTATGCTGTCAAAACAACAAAATAATAACGAGTAAGCTTGAACGAATATATGTTTGGATTCATGTAACAGTCCCTGCAAGCGAGCAACACTTCATAATGGTTGAACTTAACCGTAAGTTTTAACGCCACAGATTGCCCTTCAACACGCAACTTAGTATAGAGACTCAGGTGGGTTACATCTACCATTACATCTAAAATCAAGGCATTTAGCAGTGATCAGAGCTCCTTCGACTACTTAATAATGAGAGCTGCTTTTCAGCAAATATGAATCAACAAATGTATTCTACGAAGACGGAGAGTGATTTTAATTATCTTGGTGTGCGTAACTCTAGGAGAATGTGATGGAAACCGTCACCGCACTATCTTAAAAAGCATGTCAGCTGAGGCTGTGGTCCATTTGGGGCAATAAACGACATATAAATTAAATAAATAACAACACGAAAGATGCTTCCTCCAACAAATTGTTAATAGAGACATTTTCGGTTTTAGTTTTAGAGTAGTTTTGATTTCCCATAGTCAAAAGAAATATCATTAGCCATATAGACGGAAGACAAATAGGAAATAAGAACTGGGTTTCGATTGCTAGTTGGAACCAGAATGGAATGTTTTTGTTACAGAGAAAGCACGATTTATCGTTCATTTTCATTTAAAATACGTAAATAAATAGAGGGGAACAAAATTAGTCCGGGACTTAACACACGGAACACATTTGAAGTAAAATCAAATTAAATAGGCAAGCATAAAGTAAGCCCAGGACCTAATGCATTTTTCGCAACCATAGCTCGCGAAAAAGCTTTTCATGACAGTGAAACTCCTGTTGGGAGACTTGCCAAAGCCTATACCCGTGAAAAATTTATGGTATTCGAAATTATTGGTATTCGAAACTATAACTTCTATGTAACAGACAGGTATACTAACGCGACTGGCATTTGATTTGAAATCTAGGCCTAGTTTGAAATAACTTTTCAACAAAAACAATTTTAGCAAAAAAAAAAAAAAGTGTATGATTTCCATTCCTTTTCCTCTGTTTTATTTTGAGGGTTTGAATTAATTAAGAATTTTACTTAACGTTCTTTGTATAGGCAATAACAACTTGTTCTAATTATGTTTTCATTATAATTTGTATCCAGTAATTTATAAATATTGTATTAGTTGTATGTCAAATTGAAACAAATCCAATAATTTTATTATAACAGTAGTAACATATATTTATGAAGATACATCGAGTATAGGTTGTTGTTGAAATAAGGAATTGTTTCTTGATGTACGTTGGTATAGGCTTTTTAGTTAATGTATTTATTTGTGGTGATTTGGTTAGAATTTTTTGTTTTTGTTACGCATTCATTTAAAATATATTATGTATGTATATATAATTTAATTACATAATTGAATCTTTTGCTTTTTTCTGTTAATTTAAATGTTTTTATTATTTATAATAATATTGATTTATTTTTTAATTGAACTTTCGATCTTAACACTATTAAGTATTAATGTATATATTTTCATTTCTTTTCACATATGCATACATGTAAATATACATTTATATACTCGTATATAAACACAGGTATGCATATATGAATGTCAATCTTTGAAATCTAATAATAACTATGTACAGTGATTTTGTTGTACATTAAATATATAGATTTGGTTATAGTATATATATATACATATAAATATATATTATATCCATATAATATTAAATAACTTTTGTACTCATAGTATAATAGTTTTAAACAAAATTTTAACAGTTTTGTTCTCAATATAAAAATGATTTTAACTAATGCTTCTGGGTTCAGTACAGCGATAAAAGCATAGGGAAAACAAAATGTGTTTGGTTTCTTTTTTTTTTTTTAACACAGAGGTAAGATTCAACACAGAAATAGGAAGAAATAAACCAAAACAAAGCAAAACCGCAGAGTCAAAGGGGTAGAAAATGAATGGCATAATGTAGATAGACTTCGCTCAAGTGGAAGAGATGCGATTTTTTGAAAAGATAGTTAAATAAAATAAAAAAATATAATTCCATTATATTTTAAACAAGTTGATTTTTATTTTCTCTTAAAAGGTTAATGATTTAAAGTGGACATTTTTGTTGTTGTTGTTGTTGTTATTGGATTTTGGCGTTTGAAGGCTTTCTTATAACAATGTTTTTTGTTTTTAATTTGTTATCCTACGAATGTAGTTGAAATTTATTATTCTTGAGTCCATGATCTTTGTTTAATGTTATAGTTTCTAGTAATTTTTATACAGTTCTAACAGTGCGGAGTTTTCATGTTTTTTTTTATTATTATTACGTTTTATTTTTTTATTTTGTGCTCCTATAAACATAAACAATTAATTTTAAATTTAAATTTCTACATGTATTTTTGTTTCTTTTGAATCGCTCTATTCACTCACTAAGTGTAATCGCATTTTGTTTTACGAAATAACATTTATAAAAAATTACAAATTTGTAACAAGTATAAGAATGTTGCTAAAAAACACATAAATTCTTTGACTTCACAAAATCAAAAGAAAACAAAACAAAAACAAAAATTAACTAAGGACAATCTAATCTTTAATCTGTTATCTTAAACAATTATTTTGTGAATTTACGTTTGATTCTTCCTTGTTGTCAAAAAGTTATTGAATATTATATCTTTAATGGTAATTTGTTTTTATTTTTCTTTGAATAATTATTTAATATGTAAGAACTATGTTTACAAAAAAAAAAAACCAAAAAAGTTCTGTTGCATAGGAACGCGCTTTGGTTGCCAATAATTTTTCCATTATTATTTAGTAAAAAATTAATTTTGGTTTAAAATAGCCGTTTTACAACAATTACAATGTATAAATAAGAAATTAAAAGTTTAAGTTTTGAAATTTTATATTTTTTTGCTTTTCCTTTTTTAAATTATTTTTTTTTTATGTATTTAAATTTAACATCACATTATAATTACTAATAATAATATTAATAATAAATATTAAGATATTGATGTATATATATATATATATCTATATATATATTATGTATATGTATATGAATCTATTTTTTATATACAAAAATTGATCACAACGTCGCACCGGACTAAATCATAGTTAATAACAATAAATAGTTTAAGAAATAAACTTAACACATTACTCTGTTTCTTTCTATTTAAATAGTAAGCAATTCCCATTTTTGTTGTTTGTTGTACATTAACTAATCCTCTCGGTGATCGAAAAGGACATTATTTGTTGATTAGCGTCTAGGGATTTTTCAGCACCGCTTACTCAAAAAATAAAAGCCTAAAATAGAAAAATTTATTGGTCATCAATTTGGGGGTATGAAATAAGAATTTGTGACCTTTGGAATCGATGTGCAAAATGAGAAAACATACCTGAATTCTTGTTCACGTAATACAAAACACTTAACAAAAACGATTGGTTAAAAAATACTACTAAAGAAAACTTACAACGTGAAGTAATTATTTATTACTGTTCTATCCATTCATTCGTGCCCCACAAAAGTATGACCTTTGAGATTTGATTGAAACTTATATTTATATGTATTTATACAGGGCGTTTTACATAATATGCGAAAAACTCAAGTTTGGTGTATTGAGTGTAATTCAAATTACAGATCTGTCTTCCTCCGTTTAGGCGGAAAGGGCAATGCTATAAAAAATTCACTTAATTCTAAAAAAATTAATTAATCAACTACCATATATCAGGTTTTTGAAAGTTAATACTTTGTGCCAGTTATAGCGATATCAGGAAAACGAATCAGGAAAAATTTTTCAAATGGAATAACAACTATGTTTTTGTTACAATTGAATAACAAATGTTATAACAATCGATGGCAAATCACTCAAAGTATTTTATTGTCCAGAAAAGGTATAATAGAACAAATATTTTCTCTTTAATTTGTATTTTTCTATTTTCCTGATTCGATTTCATCAGGAAAATAGAAAAATGCAATTTTAACGCCAAGTATTTGTTCAACTGAATATTTTCTTGGCAAAAAAAATATTTTCTGGGTTATTTACTATCGATTGGTATAATATTTGTTTTTCAATTGTAACGAAAACATAGTGATTATACCTTTTGAACACTTTTTCTGATTCGTTTTCCTGATTGCTATAACTGGCACATTAATTCACATTTAGAGTTAGTAAATGGTTTGTAAGCAATCAAATTCGCCCTGTATATATGGTTTATTTAAAGGCCCCGTAACAATTTCGGACGACGAATAACAAAAAGAAAGCATCATATACGCACTCGTAGTGAATGTTTTCCTACGAAGTTTATCACTGTTGATAAAATTATTAACAAAGTCTTAATAGCTTTTGCCAAAAATTCATTACGAAGATGTTGTTAATCCTTTCTATTTGGCAACCGTATTGTACCTTTACATCATGGTAAACATTTCTACTGATAAATTTCATTAGAATTACAAATCTTTGGCGTTAAAAAAAGGTACAGAGTCAGTGATGTTTTCTTGGTTATTCTGATGCTACTTTTTAGGTTTAAGAAAAACAAAGAAAAAACACTAATCACATCTCAAATTAGTACCACATTTTTTGCTGTTGCACACCCAATCCTCTTCTGCGCTACTACCTTAAAACGAACCTAAACCATGTCTCTAATAAAAGAACAAATTTCTCTATCGAAACAGCTCCGAACGACTACAAACATATTATTCTGTCATTCAATTCAATCGACATCCGACATCAGCATTGTGGCATAGAAAAAAGGCAGAAAAATTTCACAAAACATTGATTGGATGGTGGGTGCACTACGCTTATAATACATTTCTGAGGGAGACATTGCTTCATGTCACTCAGCGCACTGACTTTTGTTGTTCTTTGCTAAATGAAGATGTCAATAAAAATGGTGTTCTGTCCAAAAATGTTGTTGAACTTGTAAACGGGGAATCAATTTGCATTTTTAGGAGTTGTCATTTAGTGTAGTGGTTTTAATGTTGGTGCGGCCAGCATCGAGGGAAGCAAATTTGATTCGATTTCTTTATTTTCTTTTTTTTTTTGTAAATTGTTGACTTTAATTATTTAGACAGCCAAATGTCAAAGGGTCTGATCTCTGATGATTGATAAAGTGATGCCAAATCAAATGGGTTGTATTGAAAGAAATCAACAATGGAAAGCCATTCAAAATATATTCAGTGTTATACGAGCTACAGAGTTTGCTGGCTTTAATATAAAAAAAGGAAAAGGAAACTCATTTTATCATCCTCCTACACACACAAACTCATACACATACACAATTGATTACTTTTGTGTGTACTTTTTCAGTTCTTTGATACATTTGAAAAGGGTTCGTATTTATGTAACGAATACTGTTTATCCCAAGAAAGATTAAAGAACTCAATTAAGCTCTTTAAACTAATAACATTTAACAAATAAAGTGCTCATCATTTCTTCATGCTGGAAATAGTTTAGTACTTAAGCCTTTCCTTTTTTTTTAGAGCAAATCCAATCGAATCGAACGAAAGGTTGTCCTTAATAGCAATTACTCTTTACCATTTACTAGTTTGCTCCCAAAAAACTTGTAGATATCCTCACGGCCTTTTGATTGAACTTATTTTTTTAAAATTTTTCCTGAGCAAGCAAAGACTAGCAAATGAACAATTCTAGTTATTTATAAACTTTCATACTGTCACAATTCCCCATTTTTAAGGAGTATAGTAAACTGGTGGAATTGTAGCGTGTCGCATTATTTAGTAAGAGGCGTTAGGATCGATTTCCAGTAATAATCAAAAATAGTTTTCTCTTTTCAGTGCTTAGTCTAGTTTCTCTCAACCACTCATATGAGGAATGGAGGTGATCTATTGGTTTTGAACGGCTTAGGTGAAATAGCTCTTTTCATAGCAGTATAACTTTCGAAGGGCCTTCTATTTTCTTTTCTTATTTTTCTTCTGACGTGCTAACCAATACGCCATGGAAAACCCCTAGGAACCTTGCGACACGGCCTTTCGGTTGTTATGTGAATGCTTATGACTCGATGCAGATCAGAAAAAGGAAAAAATCACTAATCTATCTCCTCCATTCAAAGCGCAAATTTTTAGGGCCTAAGTTTTCTACTCACAGACGAGGCGTTTTGAGATATCTATGATGTAAACATGTAAACATGTAAAGCATAAGCAACAGCTCAGGTCACATTAAAATTAAACTTTAAACGCACGAACGAGCGAACACGACATTATAAGTTATCTATTATCACTGCTATCACTGATGGAGGTTAGATGTCCTTTGATGGAGTTCAATCACCTAAAACAACGTTTTAGTTGATTTTCTTTTTAAATCTAGAGTGTGAAAGTGATTCTTCCGCCAAACAAATTAATTCCCTAACATTTGTTTTTTCTCTTCTACTCCTTTTTTAATCTACACTCTGTAATGACTCAATGCACATTATGCACCTTAATTTGCTTAAAAAAAACCATTTTTCTGAATTGTTTTACAATTCATCATATTTTTGCTGCAATTTCAAGAAAAAATTTTCATAAGTCATGCAAAAATGTCCAGCTGTTATCAATAAAAGATATTCACGATGTATATTTTTCGAAGGAGATTTTCCTCAACGTTCGAAACCGATCTGTGATGTTTCTTTCAATATAAAGCTGATTGTTTATTTTGTTACAACAAAACTCATTCTTGACTTACTCTTCATAAAATCTCCAATCAAACCATAATGAAAGGTTAACATTTAATTTGAAACCCAAGTACAAAGCATTTTAATTGGCCATTCAACAGCCACACCCGTGCGCTTATTTTAAAAGAAAAGCTAAAATTCATCCTTTCACTATGATTTATCAATGGCCCTTTACAAACATGGTTATAGGCAAAATGAAAATTAATTCTCCTCTCTTAACTTTCAATATCAACATCATTTTAAGGCAAAAACGAAGAAGAATCTTCGGTAAACCTGACAATGTAAAAAAGGAGCACAGTGTTTCCTTGAAAGGCAAAAAAGGAAAAAAAAAAAAAAGAAGAAGAAGAAAATAAATGCTAAAATAAACTTTGTCGTCTTTTGTTGTCATTGTATATGCTTTTACGTTTTTTTTATATACACATTTACTATCCGCTTTTTTCTTGTTCTTCTTCTTCTTCACTGTGAATGCAATTTGCTTGGAGAGATTTTTGTTCGTGAGCTGAATAAAAATTTGTTTTATAC
Organism: Melanostoma scalare; assembly: GCA_949752695.1. Taxonomy (NCBI): domain Eukaryota; kingdom Metazoa; phylum Arthropoda; class Insecta; order Diptera; family Syrphidae; genus Melanostoma; species Melanostoma scalare. Next base: position 223,648,708 of record OX456985.1, on the reverse strand, counting down.
ATACATATATACATACATTATATCCGCCCACCCAACTGAAACTGCTTTTTCTTATAGTCCGCCTTAATTGAGTTTACATAAAGATTAGGGATTTAAGTCTATCTGCTATATCGTAGAACTTTTATGTTGTAGGAAATGAAATCGACATCAATTGAATCAACGGGGTCACACAAAATAGGGAAACATTAAAAATGCACATTGCATGAGAAAACTCATATAAACTTTACCTACCTACTAGGGTTTGTCCTAGAAAATGAAAAGCAAGCAACACAATATCCAACACCTGCATAAAGAACATTGTACGTACAATGTACTCGGGAGTTGAAAAAATGCTTCAACATTAAGTACTTTCTGAGGAAGGTTTAGTTTAGTTGTTTATTATTTGCTTCCTAAATAAGTCATTAATTCTTTTTCAAAAACGCCGAACAAATAAAAAATCCTTAAATTGTTGTGCGTTTTGAAAGACTGAATAAGTAATTGCATCAGCGTTTTTGATTTGATGTCAATCAGTTGATGGAATAAGATTGTTTTTCAGCGTTGTATTTGCCATTACATATTATATGTTAAGCTTGGAAAAGTCTATTCACTCATATAGTAAAATTGTGGCACTCGTGGCGTGATGGTTAGCATGTCCACCTGCCAAACTAGACGTTCGAGGTTCGAACCCCAGCAGAGGCAAAAATGTTTTTCCACGGGTATCGCCTTTCGCGAGGAATTGGCAAGTCCTCCGTTAGTAAATTCATTGCCATGAAAAGCGCTTTCTCAATTAGCCCTTCGGAACCGGCAGAAAATTGTAGGTCCCTTCCATTCCCTGACAAGGCATGGTTGTGAGAAATGCGATAGGCTCCGGGGCTCCTCGCTCTGTTGCGCCACCCTATTTATTTTTATTTTATTTAGTAAAATTGTGGCTCATAAAATTTTGTTTTATTGTTGAAATTTTAAGAATTCAGTGAGTGAAGAACGTAAAAAAGGCAAAGCGATTGAACCAGATGAAATATCATTAGTTTTGGAAAAAGGTGGGAGATATTGCGTTTAGATAGCTCACGACTTTCAATCTCCAAGCTTATAGGAGGTAATAGTCTGTCTAAGCAATGAATGAGAAGTAACCTTCTACCAATGCACAAAAGGAAGGAATTTCCGATAGCCGTATATTAAACCACGTTCAGGCACCACCGCGAAGAAAGAAAATGAAAGGCAGTTCAAAATACTCGTGATATAAACAAAAGCAGCGATATTATTCATCACAAGCACAGCCTTTCATAATTGTCAAAAAGTACATAAATTATCTTCGAAAGGATAAAAAAAAAGTTTTGTTCATCCCTGAAACTCATAAATTGGCATTTGTAATTTAAAAGTTACTTCATTGAGGTCGTTTGTGTTTGCAAAAAATTGATTTTTGGCGACAAATAGTTGGCATCAAATCAACGGTGTCTGCATGAAAACATTCAAATTAGAACACAGTTTGCTTTTTTTCTTGTAATTGAGTTCCTATCTATGTACGTACATATCTAAAACAAAGTGCACAGACTTTCTCTCACTTTTAACTATTCAAAAGCTTCTTGAATGAACTGAACGTAATCAAAAACCTCTTCAATCAATGCACTTGATATACCCGAAATAATTACATATGTAATTCAATGAAAAATATTGCAACAGAGAAAGAAATATGTATATTTGATTCTTCTCCCAAATTGTTTTGGTATGCAGCTTTAATAACCAGTTTCACGGCGGCAGTTAAAATTCTTCGTTTAGTCCAAACTTGAGATTAACAATCAATTCGGTTTTACAGTTTAAACGACTGTACTAAGTCGTTTAAAGTTAAATATCAAATTGAAAAGCTTTTTCGAAGCAAATTTGATGTAAAATTGAACGGACAACCAAATGTACGTAATAAAAAAAGGCGTAAAATAATAAAATACCTACAAACAACGTGCAATCATGCCAACCCATATTCAAACATGTAGCTGAACTGAAGTTCTTTTTAGAATTTTTTATTGAAACTGAATTTAAGGAACTGGGTATCAGAACAGAGGATAACCAAATTGTCTGTCAGTTATAACACTTAAAACAAAAAACAATCTTATCTTGAAAAAAAGGGAACTGTTAAGTCGTAACTGTTAAGGTCCATAGCCATGTAACCATTAATCAATCCAACTCAACTAAAGCAAGCAAAATTGACAATGACAAGAAAACGGGACGTTGTTTTAATTGGGTTACCAAACAACTGCAGCCAAATTAGTTTACATGCCAGAACCACTTCCATTTCGCATACCTATAAGTGAGTGAATTTAGACATGTTATGGTATGCGGTTATTTGACTCCTGATCTTGATCTCTATCCGATGCCGTTTAAAAATGACACTTTCCGGGAGCTCAACAAGGACGTAGAAAATCTTGCATAAGAAATGCATTGGGTTAGGTTTAAAAATACAATTCAATGACACTTTTCGTACATCATCGAATTCGAATTGTGCAAAAATTTCACGGAACTCGTACTTCAACCGGCAAAACAGCAGCTGTTGAATTTGCACATTTCGCCTTTTTAGAAGACCTATTTCACAAGTGCATCTCTTTTTCCTGCCATTCAACACAATTCAAATTGGCAAAAAAGATATCGCTATAGACATGCCTGTGGCAAGTCTGAATCTCTGAATGTTTCCATTGTCTATTTGTATACGTTTGCTTCAAACGGATCTAGGATACTCTCCGAGCGATAGTGTAAATATGTGCATATGTACATATACCAACATGCCTACACCTTCACAAAAAAATAAATCATCCACAGCTTTTTGGGAAATTCATTAAAATACCACAAAAGGAATGAAGAGCAAAAAAAAAAAAAGAAGAAATTTCCCAACAGCCGTGACCCAGAATGAGGTCAGGTCGAGCCCCAAAAGAGAAGAAAAAAAAATATTTAAAAAGAGTAAAAAAAATGAAACGTTGCAATACAAACATCATCCACCCGGTTCAGCTGAATACGCTAACCCAGCCTCAAAAGTGTGCCTGTGCACAACTCGACCTCATTCATGATGTAACTCATAGGATCAAGCGTTAAAATTTTAAATCCTATACACATGCCTTTCTGAACTACATTTCTACGAGTTTCTTAAAGCTGCTTATTCCGCTCTACTTCAATTGGTTATAAATTGAATTTTCACTCACTCCCCCAGTTGACTACCAACAATCATCTTAATCTGTCAGGCAAATCAAATGACTTAATCCAGTTTTTTAAGTCTAAACGAGATTTTCTTCTTGTTTTCCTTTTTCTTTTTTAGTTTTTTGTTGATTTTTTGTGTTCGTCATCGTCCTTCGAGTAACTACTTCTGTTGCTTTTCTACTATCCTCTCTTTCAAGTAGTGGTTCCTTTGAGAGCATTTTAAGTGTTACTTGATCAAAGAGTCTCATCTATGCTAGCGTGACATTACATTATCCAACGACTTTTATCTTGTACCCTTTGATTTGTTTTCCAATAAAAGGACAAGTATTTCGGTTGTGAAAAATGCCCCGAAATAAATAAGCAAGTTGATTAAATATTTTTATTAAAAATAGCTACATTTTATTTGTGAAGCTTAAACCAAATATGCAGAATTAAAAAGGGACACTATTAAAGCTTAGAATCGCAAAAAACAGGCTGTCTAAATGTTTACTTTGCCTCTGTTCAATATCTTTGTTGGAGTCCTGTCCAATTGCCAAGCAACTGGTCTCGAGTACTAATACACAATTGAATGAACTGAGGAAGCCGGGCAATGATTGGGTGAAGTTTTGTTATCCTTTTATAGAAATGCACTTACTAACGCTATTAAAATAGCAAAGTTTCATACAAAGCCTTCTATTGATCAAACAAATGCAACAACAAGCTTTGTTAAACACTTTTGACTTCGCATAACCAGCAACAATTATAAACATGTAACTGCGACAAAGTCGAACCTTTAATGTTAAAAAAAAAAAAAAAAACTTACATCACAATATAAGAGAAGACCCTATATAAAGAGGAGAAACGTCCCATAATCTTCTCCAGTATAGCAGAAAGGTAGAACGAGGCCAAAGGTAGGCCACAGAAGTATATACATATATGAACGTGAGCATTGAAACAGTTTGCCTGTGCAGACAAAACGAGAGTACACTCATAGGCATGTGGGTAGTTTATTTTCAGAAACATTGATGTAACTCACCATAGACCAGTTACTTAATGCCAAACACAAATCCTCGGAGATTGAACTCTCAACGTGATTCTTCAATTCCGTGTTAGATAAAAGTTTTTCGAAAGGGTTCTTTGCTCTGGTTAAATGAGTATGAAAACTTCATTTTTTTTATGAATGAAAACAGCTAGACCATGACTTTTCGAAGATTGTGAAAGGACCCAAATACAGCCTCATTACATTGATTTATGCCACCATTAAGGAGCAATCAATAAAATTTTATTTGAAAGAAAAATAATAAATTTTAGGCGATAATTTAGGTACAGACAGACAAGTGGGTTCGGAGATAGAAATTTTCAATTATGTTTGTTGACTATACAAGTTCGAGCGAAGGGAATACTTTTTCGGCGGGTAAATTTGTTGAAGATATTATCTACTTGAAAATATTGCATTCATTTCAAATTAGAAAGAAGAAATTTGAAACTTGAAATTGTGATGGGAGTGTAGCAATTACCACGAACCAAAAAAAAGTAGGGGTATTTGTTGGGGAATTAGAAATTTATCTAATTAATTTTGTATTCATTATGACTTATGAGGAATGTCAACAACGATGACGAAAAAGGAAAATTGACCTCTCACAGTGTGATAATAATCTATTCTTGGAACGTTTAATAAACGACAAAAAGAAAAGAGCAACAGCCTTAAGGAAGCCCATGTCGTGTTGGCAAAAATAAAAGAATAAGTCACCAATGTCAGCCAATGTTAAATAAAGTTGATAAATCTGTCTTATTTCATGTCAGAATGTCTTTCCTGTCGTTCTTTAATTAATTTCTTTATTGTTTTTTTTTCGTACACGTGTATTGGGAAAGTGTAGCGATTGGTCCCGGCCAACCAAATTCGGAACTAGTCTTTTGCATAGTAAAAAGTCATTAAACGTAAGGAAAGCATATTTTTGAGACATTTTTCTTGTTCGTGCGCAGCGCCATTTTCGTTGTCGTTAAAAATATGTAAACATGATAAGTTTTGAAGGAGTCGAAATAATTCAAATCTCTTAAAGCCAAAAATTTGGGTTGTTAAAAAATTATGTGAAATTCAAATTAAAGTCATTTCAGATAAACTTCTTTTCTATACGTTAGATCCCGTAGTTAAGAAACAAAAAAACTATTTACACTCTTGCATTTTTGTGTTTTTTCTAAGGCCAAAGACTAGACAGTTCTTAAAAAAAAATCTATCGGATTTTTAAACTATTTTTTTATTCATAGGAAGTTATTTATTTTGTTAAATTACGTAACGTATCGTATAACAATTTAAAATTGTACCAGTTATGTTCTACTACATCGAGCATTCACAGATTTATAATGAGTCTGTAGTGACTGCCAGATGGATTTCTTTCATGGTTTTGATTGTGATTGTATGATTTAAGGTAGGGGTAAACCCTGGGCATTTCAAAAAAAATTTATTGCATTTTCTTATTATACTACATTTCAAGAATGTTGTGTCAAAATTTCAAGTCATTCCGAGTTGAATTCGAAAAGTTACAGAGATTTTAGAGTAGGTATACGCAGCGAGCGAACAGAGGGGGCCGGCCGGACGACCTTGAATTCACCTTTTATGATTGGTAGCTCGAGGTCTACTTTTGTGTTCAGGGAAGAGGAACGCTTCTAACGGAATATTTTTGAGGGGAACCATTCAGTGTGCTGTTTTTCGCGCTTATCTTTAAACGCGTTTATCTCGAAACTAGTATTTTTAAAGTCGGTGTTCAAAATATCTCGGCGACTGTTGCACCGATCCTTCTGAAATTTTGCACACTTCTTTAATATATATTTTTAGAGGTAATAACACGAGGATTTTAAAAAAATTTCATTTTTCCGGAATGGACAGCTACAAGATGGCGGCATTTTTAGGTACAAAACTTTTCACTTCAAATTGTCACCAAAATTTCAAAATTGCAAAAAAACCTCGTGCTATTACCTGGAGAAAGTTGTCTTTTAACGAAATCTTTTAAGAAATTTTGATTTTAGATGATCCTGTCAAAAGTTATCTTGCACACCGCAAAAGATCGAAAAGTGGAGGCGTCTCGGAAAATGCACTATCATCGGTTTGTTTTTCAATATTTTTGTATGAAAAAATTATAGAAGATACTTGAGGCTATACTTAATAATGTAGCAAATCAATAAATTAAATTACTTTATCAGACTTTTCATAAAAAAAATCGTAAAAAACCTTTTTTTCAGTCTCCCAGGGTTTACCCCTCCATTAAATTCTAATTTGATCTAATAAAAACAAATTTGATTTTAGAAAGAATAATTTACATACTTTCTTATCGACATTGATTGAGCATGAGCATTCCCTCATATATGAAATTAAGAAAATCTCAAACTACCGTACTAAATTGCTGGATATCGATAGAAGTGATGCCAAAACAAATTCAGTTCAGTCATACATTGTGCGATATAACTTTACAAACGACAGAAGTTAGGTAGATTCGGTCGCCGAATTTCGACCGACAGAATAAATACTAAACAAAATTTTGAAAAGTAGAATTTTTCGAATTTTTTATTTGATAATTTGCTGTTTCTACAACGAAGAATATAACTCGTTGATAGTTGATTCATTGAAACGATGCTAAGAACCATTCAAATAAGAAATATTCGAAACAGTTTTGCTTCAGTTGAACAAAAAACGAAAATAAAGTCACGCATACGCCACAGTGATTTTTTCATTGACAGGTAAAAGTTACTTTTAGAGAATAAATTCCTCAAGTTTATTATACTCGTAATAAAAAATTAAATAAGCAAATTGTTAGCTTTCAATACATGTGCACAACGAACGATATAACGTCATTACTACAACTACTTGTAAACATACATTATGTGAACAACAAACCTTTAACATTTATTGTTCGCACGAGCGACCCGACGCCTATATTCGCAATACACAGTCGTCAAATAGGATTTGTTCAGTAAAATCAAAAATGTTAATAAAGAACATGATTTGTTATACTTATATATAAAAACAAAACAAAATAAAAAAAATTATTCTCATTAAAAAAGTTTAAAAATTGAGAAATCCATCAGCAGTAAATTTTAGTTATGTTCCATCGGCAGAAAAACTTCAACAGTCTAATTGTTACTTCGAAATGTGAATGTGCCATAATTTTTGGAAATGCCATTGTTAATTAACATAATATGACAAAAGCCGTTCTCGACGCGAAAAATGAGAGTTTAGAAAGTTTTTTGTCGATTTGAAAGAAAACGAATCCTTCTGTTGGAAAAGTTTTTCCTCAAAACAAATTTTTTTATTGCTTGCATTCGACATGCATTTAATGAGCACATATATTTTCTTTATCAAACCAAGAGCCATGTCACTTTTTTACAAAAACTCTGCTCTTTATCGCAGGAACTAAAAAATATAGTATTGCCCTGTGATAAAAATTAGAGTTCAAAACCCTGGAATGCAACTTTGACGCCTTATTTCATTGCATCACTTAACTAAAATGTATTTGTTTTACTTGTTTATTCGGTAAAAAATGATGTCATAGGACGATCTCAACCCATTGCAATGAGACTAAGAGGCCAACGTCATCTTTGAAAAGCAACAAGGACTTTGTGTAATCTAGCCTAGTTATTTTGCTGTTGTTTACAATATCGATCTAGCACAGTCATTTCATTCGTCTGACATCAAATTTCATCTACATACTTGTAAATTGACTTTTTTGCAAAGAAAAGAGAATTGTAATTTTTTACACAAAACTCATATCTGAGAATGAGGAAGATGACGACACTTGGCATCATTTTCCATTCCTTTATTTAAATAAAAAAAATAAAACCTTCCCTTTCGGCAATTAACTCTTTTACCCAAATTTGTTACCATTCTCAATTATTTTGAAACCAAGTCTGAGTCTGTTTATTAACTGCAACGCGAAGCTGCACGGGTCGAAAAATTCCTACTTTGCCACTCTACCGCTTTTCCGCTCAGTACCGAGTTCTCAGGCATTCGGAGTCGACATAAAATTGTAGGTTTCTGTAATTCGGCAGGCTTCGCTTTGTTGCGCCACCCGGTTTATTTATTTATTTAAGAGAACGTACAGTCACTGAGCCACCCTGTAGTACATATTGATCGAATATCTACATATATTTGATCCTTAACCGATTGAATATAAAAATATTGAAAAACAAGAAATACAAACGAGAGAATGATGAATGATAAATTTCATTTCTGACCTACTTCTGCCTTTTGCCAGCAATGCTTTAATGTGTTATATCCCCCTCAATTGCACTGTCTTTAACAGCAAAACATATTAAAGGCACGACCGTTCCATTCCATTATTAAAACAAAAGTTTGTATACATATAAGGACGTCTCCATTTATTTTATACTCAGAATGCGTAGCTGTCGAAAGCTGCCAACAGAATACTTTGTCCTATGTGCCTTGTTATACAAGTATCTACATTTAAACTTGTTGGTTGTGAAACAGGTGGAAAAGGGATTACATTCTTCTCTATAACACCCACCACAACCATTACCATCATACAGAGCTACAAGCCAGGATGAGCACAAAAATACTACATGCATTGCACATACCTATACTATAAGCAACAGAAGCTGCAGTGTATAAAGAATCTGCACTCAGTAGCCGGAAGGAAACTACATAGGCGGAATAGCACACCTGAAACTAAATATAGAACATTGGTGCGCAGAATAAGTGGGTGGAGTAATGCTATTATGTTTTACGATGGCTTTTCAAACGAACGAGTGTCACCCCCTGTGTCAGCCACTGCTTGCTGATTTGTGCCATCAAATGAAATTCAAAAAAAAATAAAAAATCTACACCTGTTTTAACACGACGACGACGACAGCGATGGCTTTACTTCATTGCATCAACAGTCTGGAAGATATACGAGTATCCAGAACTATATATGGTGAAAGATACCAAAAGTACTCTTTCTCTCACCATGACTAAGTGTTCCAAATTGAAACGATGACACACAAAACCTTTGTAAAGTTGTGTTTCTTCTTTTTGTTGGTTTTTCGTTCGTTCGTTCTTTTTTTTCTTCTCACTGCACACAGACATTAACTTTTTGCTATCGCTATCGTTGTGAGTGAATGAATATGTCTGTTTCTCAAAAGGTATGAATGGAAGGTGTTAGTCAGTGCTGTCGGTTGTTTGTTTTTGTTTTCTAACAGGTTGAGAAAAAGTTAACGTGGTAAGACGGAAGTGGAGATAAAACAAAACTTTGGAAAAAGTTTTCGCGAATCCTCAATGATAATCCAGATGTCAAGCTAGACCAGAGATGTAATTTTAATGGTTGAATCACAATAGATAGTTAAAGCGACACGTGAGTGAGACGAGTTAGGTGTTACATCTTTAAAATGTTCCATTAATGCATGACTCATTTAGCAATAGTGCTCTTATCACAAAAGTGAAAAACTTTCGTCAATAAACCTTGACATTGTGTAATGATAAGAGATAAAAATATGGGTTTATTTACTGCACTTAAGAAAATAGATATTAAGAATCGCTGATCAGTTGCATTGTGCGACTGAAAAGGAAAACACAACAAAAAGTTATTCCAACGTTTTTCTTATGGCTAAAGTTCCTCCTCAACGTCCACAATGCGTGGCAATGAAATGCTTGGCTCCTATAAATACAATAAAGTTCAAAACAATCGTATCTTTCTGAGTATCCAGCATTTTATATTTTTATTAAATTCTGGTCATTAGAATGATTCGAGGTATATCCCGAAGACATCCGACTCTTTTGTATTGTTCTACCTGTCCGTTGATTTATTTTAGTATTGAAATGGCAATGAAACTATGGCAGAGCTCAGATCCTATAAGTTGCTGAAGCGTTTCAAGGGAAAAAAGGCTATTCAATGTTTGACTGGCGGCAGCACTGACATAGGAAGCTTTGTAAAACAACCATACCATCGAAAAAAACAATAAAAAATAAGGTACCTAAGGTTATGTAGAACCAGTATTTAGTCATACACAATAACGCACCCCCACACAAATAAAACATTTTATTTACGATCGACCTCCCCCCAAGGCTCATTCAACTTTGAATTTAAATTGTGCTGTCGGTTTGGGGCAAAAGGCTCTCCCTTCATAGCCGCGTTCTTTATTTGGCTTTAGCTGAATTTTATGTTCTACATTTTTATTTCTTTATGCGCTTCAAATTCTGCGCGCCATCCCTTTGCTCCCCCTTTCCCACAGCTTTCTTACTTCCATAGACTTAGGCTTTGGAACATTACAACTGGATGTATTTATTTGTGATCCAATTTAAGAAGGAAACGTCGTTTTCTTTTTTTGCACCCACTCCACTCTGCTTTTTTCTTTTCTTATCCTCTTTCAAAAAGAAAAGGATGTGTATAAGAAAGAAGGAATACTTAGCATCAACATGAGTGGTGTTGTTGGTGGTCTGGTTAGCATTTCTAGTGAACAAGCTCTTGGCAATTGCAAAAACTGGCACTTTTCCTTGAGTCGAGAAAGAAAAAAAAGAAGAAAATAATAAGAGTAAACATGTACTAGTTGCGAGGAAAATCCCAAGGCTTACACAAAAACAATTTTTTCATTGATAAGTGGATGATGTGGCACTCTTTGCAAAATGAGCAGTCTTGCGCCCTTTGGGATAGAGAAAGAAGATGTACCTACCCAGGATTTGAATAACTTTAAAAGGGTGAAAAACGACCGAGTAGACTTAAGTAGCGACCCCAAATTTGTTAACTTGCATGAGTTCAAAGCTGTTTTCGTAGATACATTCATGCCGGTTTCGTTTTGATATTTTAATTGCGGCGAAGAACAGGAAATTCAGTAGTTCATTAATGTTGATTTTGCTATTTTTTATTTCTTTTTTTATTTTTTTGTTGACTTCCTTTCCCTTATGTTACAGACGAAATTTGCAAAAAAAGTAGGAGTTCCATTTGCTTAATTGTTTCGCCTGTTTTTTTTATAATTCTGTTTTTGATCATTAGCAAATTTGTATGCGGACATAATGTTTTCGTTGGTGAAAGACTTTTTTAAGCAGTTCCCTCAAGCTAAGCACACTGTAGGGCTGGCAATTAACTTTTTTTTAAACGCCGTTGTGAAAAAAGGGCGAAAATGGTTTTAATAGGCACAAAAGTTGCCAGCAACCACTAGGAACTAACGAGCAACGTGCTCGAGCCGCCAAAACGGTTTATTTTCTGCCGCCAAGGTATTTTGCTTTGCTCCAAGGTACGAACATGACATTTTTTCAAACGGAATAGTTAAAATATAAAGCATAGAAACACAAAACTTTTTTCTTTGCTATTCATTGTAATAAAAATAAATAAATTCGATTTTCAACCCAACTATGCTAGAGCTGTATCTCTGGAAATTGATTTATGACCCTAATTTTCAAATTACTTCAAATCATGAATTGTGATGCAGGAGAAACCAAGGGCAGCTTGTAGTATAAATAAAAAAGGTATGGCGATAAGAAGGCTTCTTCAATGTCGAAGAAGGCTTCTTCAATGTCGAAGAAGGCTTCTTCAATGTCGAAGAACTCTTCGTTGACGTCAAATAAGTCCTCGTTAATGTCGAAGAAGTATTCGTTAATGTTGAAGAAACCTTCTTTTATGCCAAAGAAGAGCTTTGCCAAAAACACCAACTGAAAAAACGCGTTCTTGGACATAAGGCTTTTACACATTGCTTACCACCGCGTAATTGTTTTTCTTATGATCAGGATGAAACTACTGACCAATTACAAAAAAAAAAAAAAGTGAGAAAGAGTATTGTGTGCGTTCAAAGAGGACCCTCCCTCGGGGCCACACAGAGAATTGCCTATTAATTGGAGTATTTTACTACATCAAAGCGCGGCTTATTTGAATGGCTATTCTGTTCTCCATCATGAAAAAAGAAAAGACATACACGACTATACAACAATTTAGCATTAACACGACCCCATCCTCATTTCTTTAAATAACTTCATGACCCCCAAAAACGTTTTACCAATCAAACTTAAATTATTCAATCGTGCAGCATAGCTCATAGGTATACTCTATGTATGTACTCAAATAAACAATTTTGTTCAATATCACAGCTTACAAATACAGATTAGGTACGAAGCATTACTTTGTGGGATTTCACTACTGTATTTTCTTTGACTAGCTTCCTTCTTTGTATAATATTTACTGTGTACATTGTACAGTGTGAAATCAAAATAAGTTAAACAAATTGACATAAACACAACATGGAAGAGGAAACCAAATTCGTTTCATAGAAAGAAAAAGAAAAACTCTTTGCTTTGAATGTATGCTTAAGTGCTCATACAGTCGACGAACTTGAGTTAAAATAAAAATTAGCCTCCGACTTTTGTGTATGGTGTCGTTACTTTTTAATCAAAAGTCTTGACAAACCATCACTGTTAACGAGCTCTGTTTTATGTTAAAACTGTTACTGCTTACGTTTTAATCAATAGATACTCTTTCCGGCTTGACGTGAAGACATAATATGAAAAAAAAAACATAATTCCCAGAAAATCCCAACGATATTCTGTAAGTACACTGTTTTCAAGGTGAAGTTCATCAGATGCTTGGGGTAGTTTTAGTGATTCCTTCTCATATATACATGTGTACAATGTATACAACATCATTTTTTATTATTATGTTCAGGAAGATACTCTCGAGACAGAAAATTTATATTTATTTCGTTTGTGGAGCCTATCCTTAATTAGGAATGGTTTTTAAAGGCAACCAAATTGTGAGATAAACGATAAGGCATTCCCAAATTCATGGCATTCCTAAATAACTGTACAAGAAAAAAAAAAAAAGAACCAGCTGCCAGTGCTCAGAAGGATGGTATACCTACTACGATAAGTCCTAGAAATAGATAAAATCGCCTTGCTGTCTCATTTTCTAGGGTTCTCTCCATCTAAAAATTTAAGTGAACAAGAGTGGAAGAGCACGTGTTTCGTTAAGGAGGTGGACAACGTTTATATTTGTAGCTCTCTATTCAAGTACCTATCCAGTGAACTAGAAGAAAAGATAGGGTTTTCCTTATAAAGACCTTTGAATTATACATAATTTCTTTGATTGTTATATTTGTAGCAGATGAGTAGAAATATAGGTATCGATAGACTCACAGACAAAAAATCGTTATTGATTTTCCGATTGGCTTTTTATTGTTTGATTGTTACAGATTAACTGAAAAGAGAACGATAAGAAGTGATGGTAATTGTAACTTTTTCTAGTCTGTTTCGCTCACAAATCGGAAATCACAAGTAACAAAATCTCTGCATGTGAAAGAGTTCTTTTCCTTGAGGTCCTGTCGAGTTGAAGTTGTGATTTGAAAATGTGTAATTTTTTTTTCTGAAATTCTAATCAAAGAAAAACTTTGTTACTACGGATGTCTCCTCTTAAGATTTGTTATGTCATCAGAAATAAAGGCTTTTAGTATGAATTTAGTCCAAGGTTTCTCATGTCCGAAGTTTTGCTGTGTATCATTTGAAATAACAAAACATGTCACTGCGTCATTATCAACAGTCGGGTTCAATTTCAATCGATATTTGTATAAAAAAAAAACTTTGTAACCGCAACATCTTCTGTTGGAATAATAAAAAAAAAAAAGATTTATTGAAAGCCCCGTATGCCCTGTCAGTAACAGGATTTCTATTCATTATATTTTTGTGTATTCTTGTATTTTTATTTCAAGTGTCACAACGCTGTTAGCTGAAGATTAAAATAATACAGAATGGAAGATGATTTTACCCTCCTGTGAGATAGGTACTCGTTTCGTTACACAGGAAATACCCGGATTGAGGAAATTGGAAACAATTAATTTAAGAAAACGTTTACCCCCCACAATTGGGTGCAGATATTTATTTTAGGAATAAAGAGATGAAAGAGAGGAGAGGTTTTTAGTAATGGAAAGCTCGGATTGGATTATTGTTTGGTTTTGCAGGCGCTGCTGGCTGGATGTCAATGTTTATGCTAGCAAATTAAATGTAGTTTTCTAAATTGTGTGGGCTTCCTTTTCCCAAAATTGTCTCCACGCAGATATTTCATGCCACAAAAGGTAGAAGAGATTTTTAGGTCGACAAAGTGTCCATTACACAAAAGGAAGTTTGGGTATAAATGAATTTGAACCCTTCGACACGTGGACGACTTTAATTAACTGTTTACTTAAAGTTTATTTGTGTTCTAAATATACAATGTAGGTTTATACATGCCCCGAGCATTGTTTTTCTCTTACAACATGAACCTTATTCAAAGTAGTGAATTGACAAATACCAACAACAACTGAGGAAATTTGTTTTTCTCATGAAGTGACATTTCTTTTTTTTTTTTGGACTAGTATCAAACATTGAAAGCACAGTAAGATTTACTTTAGACACTTTGACAATAGGCCACCTATCGTACTTGGGACACTAAAATACTTCTTTAGCATTACGTGTCACAATTTTTATCAAACAAAAGAAATGGGAGTTGTGCTAACGTTAGAGCTCTTTAATTTTATTTATAGAATTAAAGCAAGAGTTAGTTTTCTTCGTCGAAATAACAAAGCAACGTTTGATTAATAGCTGAGGAAAGGGAATTTTTGAAGTTTGAAGGTAGCTTTTTAAAATGATGGAGTAAGGTGAATGTCTGGGGTATGTGACTCCTATACTAAAGGCTTTAATTGAAAATACAATTGCAAGGAATTCCAAACCATATTGAGGCATTTATAAATTTCCCTCGATTCGCTCCGCATATGTAGGCGAGTTCTTCTTTACTATCGATTGTTTTCCTGGAGGGAATTCTTCTACTGAGTTGAAAGAGTGCTGAGTAGTGACATGAAAAGTCTGGAATGTCGTCATATATGTACTTCTCATCGCCGCATCCTAAAACTTAAGTTGTCCATACTGAGTCTAATTTTATTTTTGCCAAGCATTTTGTGTCGAGCAGTCAAGCTTACGAGAAAGTTCAGCTACCGAAGACCAAACAGCAGTCAAAACAGTGGGTTTCTCAGGGTGAGTCATTTTTTCCCGTTTCAAAAATCCAAAAAGTCACGGACTTATTGACCCGTTCTCGTATTGTGAATGTAGTTCCATTAAAAAACACGAATATCAAAGTTCAAATTTTACCAACGCAGTGATTTCGTAAGCGATCCTGTTCGATACAATAAATTTGCATATATTAATTTTTTTTTTGAAGGTGACCCGTATCAAGCAAGAATGTGGATTAAGAAAAGTGTACCGAATCTAGTAAAAGTGTAATTGGAGCCAGTAAAAGGCAGGTTTCTTTAAGCCCTGAGCTTGCTCTGAGCTAAAAGTATTTCTTCCAAAGTATCTCTGGTCTTACACCGGGCCTATTTCAGATACGGAATAAAATTGCAAAATGCTCAACATGAAAACGCATAAAATCACGTTTACTTGTAGAAGTAAATTAAATTTTTTTTGGCCAAGAAAATTTTGTGTTCTACGCTGTATTTTTTTTTCTTATAATAAGTGAATTCAAGTTTTGTTTTTTTCTCATTTATGTTTTCTTATCTAAATCACTTCTCTTACCCGGACACTCTCATATGTGGACAGTAGCATGCCATGAAAGAGCTTTGACTTAATCTGTAAAAAGGACACACAATTGGGTATATAGAGAGTGTTTTGCATAAGTTGCGACAACTCAACAACTCAGGACGTATACTTTGGCTCAAGACAATAAAAAAATCTTTGCATTTCTTGAAATGCACCTTTACGTTAATAGCAACAAAACCGCGTGACTAGTTCAGCAGAATTGTAACAAACAGTAAATGATTGACAGATGGTTCTTTGATTTAAGGAATGTGTTATGCGACCTTTTGAATGTTAATAAAGTTGTCTTTGAGCAGGATGGTTCTTTGAGTTAAGGGAATATTTAAACAATTACAATTTGTGTAAAAATGCTCAAAACATATTTTATAAACGCCAAGTCGTTCACTGTCAGAAAACCAATTTTGCGCTTTAATTGACATTTTGGTTTTGTAGCTCACAAAGCTGAATAAAAATAATTAATTCACAATAAGTACTCATATCGCTTTACAGGAAGGAAATGAAATGTGCTGCATGAATAAGCAAAGTATGTACCGGAAAAAGGTTCTTTTGCAATCAAAAATAATTTGCTTGATATTTTTTTTATTCAATTTCAAGAGAATGGCTTTTGTTCTTGGAAACGAGCATGGGATAAATAAAAAAAGACTAAAAATCAAGAATATTGAAAATTATATAAAAACCATTGGCAGAGTACTGTTGTGGATACAATTTCTTCCAATTTAACATAAACTTATATGTCTATGCATACTCCAGAGGGAACACAATAACCCAACAAAGCCTGCATTTTATTTTTGAAACTAACTAAAGCCTCAAACCGATTATCATGCATCGCTGCCCTCACAAAAATCACTCATGCATCAGACTTGTATCTGGATGTGTATCAATCACACACTCATTGGTGGTACTGCCCTCATCAAACATCAACACTCCGATTGCACAACCTTTTCATTTCAACAGCAATGACCTACAGAGCGTCACTATATTGCTATGACTACTATTATACGGTGCAATTTGTTGCACGAAACTACTTCGAATTCTTCTTTGTTCTGTCATTCCGTGTCGCAAGTGTAATTACACGATGAAATCCAGTTTCATGAAACTAGTTTCACATTTCTCTTTATTTTTCATTCTTTGTTTTTATTTTTGGGGAAAAATAGTTATCTAGCAGTGCCTGGTTGCTTCAAAACCTCTTTTATTGGCAATTGAAAAACAAAAAAGTCATTATTATTAGTATTATTTCTTATTTTTGAACCAAATGAAACAGAATAAACAAAAACACGAACAAGGACAAAGGGGGCGTTCGAGAATCGTATCCGGATAGCTTGTTGTTGTTGTTAATGTGTTTAATGTTTTAACAGAGTCACACACCCATTTCAACTAAAAAGCTATCTAAAGGTATCCGAGTATTTTTAGTATACCTTTCTAATCAAGTGATCAGCTGATAGAAAATTTATTTTTACTTCATTTCATGTTGATTTTTTGTTTTGGTGTGCATTTATTTCAGCATGAGTCTTTTAAAACAGATGGGAAATCGAAAAAAATAAGTTATAATCGTCTAGCAATGATATTTTAAATGTTTTTCTATTTTCAAATTTCGAATTTTAGTATTTCACAGCTGTTGTCTGTAGCAATCTGGCTATCCGAAAAAGGCTATCCGATAGGTTCTCGAACCCACCCAAAGAGAAACGTCAAAGCTGTTTCACGAAACCATAACCCATGCGACACACGGTAGCACATTGTCCATCTCTGTTTTTCGAACTTTCGTTCTCTTTTGCACTTATGGTGTTCGAACAGTTTCGTGCAACAAATTGCACCGTATAATAGCAGTCTATGGAAACAACCATCAACTACATGCAATTTGTACACATAATTTCTAATAGGGATCAATTGGCAATGATCTCGCATTCACTGCTGGTGTTATGGTATACATATATACCAACACGCGATACAACAATCACCGTCCGTCGTCGTCGGGTGACATCACACATTTTTTCGAACAAGAAAATAAATTGCAAATGGATAAGAAGAAAAGAGAAAAAAAAAGTATAAAATTTGTTCTTAATTTCTTTTTCGATTGCATGTTTTCGGTTGGCCCTAAAGAAGGCACCCTCATCGAATGGCTGTTAATTTCAAATTAGCTATCGAATACAAAAATAAAATCGATAAACTCAATTTAGACTACAGAGGTATCCACAAAGTATCCAATCTCTTTCGCTCTCCCTTTCTCTTATACTTAAGATGCGAAACGTGCGATAGGTGCTTAACACCTTCCAACTACAGCCATAAGTAGATGACACTAAGCCAAAAATAAATCCAAAACCTCGAGACACCATCCAAATCCATTATAACCAACCGTTTGCAACACCCTTTGTCAACCTCTCATGCTTCCCCATTACAACCCATTCTTATGATTCCATTTCATTTTGCTCTTTTTGGTTTTTTTGTTTTTCTCTCGTTAAAACAGGAGGGACCAACCTGACGCTAGCTTTGCTTCCATTGTTTCTATTTGACTGGGGGTGGCCTTGTCAATTTTGTTTTTTCCGAGAAGAGTTTTTCCGAACCTTGACGATTATGCGTTTGGGTATTGCTGTTTTGCATTTAAAGGGACTAGTATCGGTTTAGAAAAAAAGGAAGCTTAGAGTAAATAGAAACGGGTGAAAAGGATATGAAATATTTAGTTGACTAGAAGGTTGATTACATTTGATCTGAGTTCGTTAACTTTAGATCAGTGACTAGCACTCACTTTTATGCAAGTTATTTGACTTAATTATAGTTCGTTTTTCTAGCTCACTTAGTTCACTTTTAAAAATTGTTTTTGATTCTTTTTCTGTGATTTGGTTCATTGTGATAAAAAGGTAGTTCTGAGTTCAAATAAACAGCAGTAAAATAAAAATAGATCTAATCTTCACCAAATTAAGTTCGGTTTAATTAAACTCTCTGTTCAGTTTGCCACTCACTCGATTTAGTTCAATTAAATTCTGAACTAACTGAACTACATCTCTGAATGAAGTATGTTTAAGTACAGTTCGTTCACATGCTTGTTAATTTCATTGCAAAATAAGTGTGTTCGTTAACAATTCGGTAAAACAATTCAAAAAAAAAATATTTTGGTCGAGCAATTCCATTCGACTCCACCGGTGCATTTAATTTTAGTTTTTACAACGATGGCTTTCCCGCTTTCGTTTTTCTTTTTCTCTCTTGTCCTGTAATAATGAAAATGAGTGCTTCGCATGAAACCAAATGCAAACAATGAGTTTTCTTTTTTGCTCCCGCCCCGTGTAAGTTTGCAATGTTTTGAGGGTAAGCATGATAGGTTCAGCGGGGAGACACGGAGTATAACGTAATTTTTTGTTTTTCGTTTCCAGCTAAGGAAGTAGTAACAGTGTATTTTCTTGCTTGTTACATGTTTATAGCTCCGTGCCGCGTCGTATATGGTGGCCATATAAACAGTGCGTGCTTGATTCAAATTGATTGCAAATGTGTTAAGTATGGTGCGGTCATGACCAAATGTGTGATACGCGGCTATGTTAACAAATCTCGTAACTTTTTTTTTTCTTCTTTTGCTGATTTTAGCGGACGCTAGCTTTTTATAAACATGAAAGTCTATTGCTCTGTGTTTACTTTTCTTGCATTGAAATTGTAATGCAGTGGCTATAAATTTCTGCTTGTTTTCCCATCCCCCAATGAAGTGATTAATGGCATAAGACCAAAGAAATGAGCTTACTCAACTTTGAAAATGGAAATTTGTTTATTTCCTTCGTAATTTTTTGTTCATTTTTTATTCGTAACTTAATGGTGATGGAGGAGCATGGTTTATTTTGTGTATGGCTATTGATAGTTTTGAATTGCAGTGTAGGTTTATATACAAATGAGCTGTAGTGTGTATGAATAATTACAGTTTGGGAAATTGGATACTTTGTGTGAAATCAAATGCGATATATGAAAAGGGTTTTAATTGATATCGGACATGGAAATAAAAACTTCATTTATTGTATTGTAGTGAGAGTTTTCACTTTTTAATATAAAATTAGGTGGTAAGCTTCCTGCTAAAGAAATATAATCACTTACCACGAATACTAAGGTATTTTCTTATAAAAACGAGCTATCACGATATGTTACACAAAACATTTTGAGCGTTAATTCGTTTCGCATAGCAATTCAGTCATATAACAATACTTTTTTTCTTCTTTTAATCTTGCTAAGCACACTTAACGAACAAAGGAAATGGAGCAAATGAAAGGGAAAACCAATTAGTTATTGCACAACTAAGTTGCCATTGAAAAAAAGTAGGTAGTAGGCCAGTTTTTGATTAAAATGTGGGTGAAGTAATTTTGAATGTTCATGGAGGCTTGTGAGTTCAAAGAACCTTGAGCGTTTTCAGCGCTCGTTAAGGCTTGATATACGTAAGGCTAATACGTTGGCAAAGAATTTTGTGTCAAGAGGCTAATAAGTTGACTAAGTCTTGTGATTTTGTAAGCTTGTGAGTTGAAAAACTTGTAAATTGGTAGAAGCTTTTGACAAAGACTTGCAAGTTGGTATGGGCTTGTGAGTTTCAAAAAAGACCATTGAGCTCCTATACTTTTGAAATTTAGTAAGGGCTTCAAAGGAGCTTGTGAGTTCATGAGGCGGTATTCTCTACAAGTAAAAGAGTTGTGAGCCGAAAATGAAAAAGAAGGTGAAAGGGCTTGTGAGTGGGTTTGTAGGTTCGTAGAGGCTTGTGTGTTGGTAGAAGCTTATAAGTCGAAAGAGGCAGGTAAATAATTTCCGATTCCTAGGTGTGTGCACTAAGATTTTTAAAAACTTATGAATTTGTGAGGGTTATGGAACTCTCAGAGGCTCAATAATTAGAAGAAGCTTGTGAATTCGTAGAGGGTTTTGATACATGCAAAGTGTGAGTTTGTGAGTTTGTAGAGACCTATACTCATAAAGGATTATAAGTGCTTTTGAAGTTGGTGAGTTTTTAGAGGTTGGGTCTGCTTTGAAAATTGCGATTCCGTATATAGTCTGGGCTTATTTATAAAACGCGAAAACGCTTAGCTCCCGAGAAAATTGTCAGTTTAATTAAGCTGTTGAATTCATTAAAAGCTTCTGATTTCTCCAAGTTTTGCAAGTTTTCAAGGACATGTTGGTACCATCCCGTAGCGCGTTCCAAGCTAAGTTATTGACATTAAAGAAAGACTCATTTTGGCGTAAAAAAAACAAATTGCGAGTATACTATGCGTTGAGTCTCATAATGCAAAATGGTTATTAAAAAATGTTTTTTCCATGGGTATTGCCTTTCGCGAGGAATTGGCAAGTCCTCCGTTAGTATTCATTGCCATGAAAAGCGCTTTCTCGATTAGCCGTTCGGAACCGGCAGAAAATTGTAGGTCCACTCCATTTCCTCACAAGGCATGGTTGTGAGAAATGCGCTAGGCCCAAGGGCTCCTCGCTCTGTTGCGCCACCCTATTTATTTATTTATTTATTAAAATTCCAAAGTCCTTAATCTGACAACTAAACAGATTTTGCCAATGCTAAACGTCAGGTGGTCAGAATTTGCGACGGAATCACCGCATACGTGATCGGGTAATACGTGACTGAATTACTTGAGTTTGGCATTAGTTCTCACTTTATCCTGCACTTTAGTACCACAATTTGATATTCTTTCATCATCATTTGAACTCATTGAAATCAATAAATGGACAACAGACTTATAATGTGCATTTTAAAGCGAACTTTGAAAGAAAAATGGTACTCACTCACTCGATCACCTGATGCGGTAATTCGGCCCCTGCTTCTATAAATGAAGTAGTGCGTAAGAGCTCTTATAAGTTAACTTGTAAAAATGATTTCTTAAATGATTGCTAAAAAAGACTTGGCTCAGAAACAATTTCCGCTCAACTTGACGAGCAGAAAAAAACTATTCTCCAAGACTACTGAAGGCGAAAAACATAGCTGAAAAGTTCAAAGAGCTCTTTAGTAGGTACCTACAAAAGAAATTTTCAGCCCTGAGACATACTAACGGTTTCATTCGGAAAAATTGTACAGTTTTCTTTTGAAATTTATAACGTTTGCCTTTGTCAACCGATGACCTACTTCTGATGTCCAGTACTTACTTCTACAGTAAAAAAAAAGCGCCGATTTTATAAATTGAAATCGTTAAATCTTTTCGGGAAATAGCATGGTAGTGAGGTGGAAAGCACCATTTTGAAAAACATGTTTTTTTTTAATACTTCAGAATGACTTGTTCTTTAACGACTTGAAATGTGTTAAAAAAAAGAGGTTGTAATATTTTGAAAAGTCAATTTCTACTTCTCTCCTAGGATTGCTTTTGCGGCCATATTTGCTTAAATGTCAGTAGAAATCTACTCCAGTCATAAGATTGGCAGGGTATGCAGTCGCAGAAAAGAACGTGTATACACATTTGTTCTACACTTTTCTATTATCTAAGTAGCATTTTCAAATTACGTAGTCTGATGCCGAAACTCACAAAACTTATCCACGTAAAATCATATCGTGAAATCAGTGGTTTTCGGTGAAACACCGAAACGATTAAAACCCAGAGCGTTAACTATGAAATGAGAAACCGTCTAGAATGTGTGGAATATTCCACCACTCAACTTTCCACATATGTATGTACATATATTTCCGCTCACACGTGTATAAAATAAAAGTAAATATCTTCAAGTGACAAAAGTTAATTGCATAGAACTCAATAAAACCCGCACAGTCAACGACGCGACGAAGAAAACAAAATTTGTAATATGAAACTCACCACAAACATAATGACATCAACACGACATGACTGACGTTCCTACAAAATGTTACCGACTCTTGTTTTCGGAATTGATTTTCGTTTTCACACTAAATTAAATACCACATTCTTCAAACAGAATCTCATCTCCCTTTTTATTGCTTTGTTGACAAGATATGCAAAGCTTTTAGAGACGAACAATAGTTTCGCATGTTTATTTTGTAAAGCGCTTTGCCCTATTTATGGACCATATGAATGCATAGCACATATGTACATACATATACCAACTTTTACTCCTGTCATTCACTTTTTCCTGACAAAAGGAACTAACAATTCATAAAAACAAACAAAGCTTTCAGAGCTCCACCAAGTGAATCAAGTGTGTATACGATACGAGTATGTATCATTATTCAATGTTGATGAATGATGACTGTTTTTTTTCTGCTTTTATTTAATATCGTTTTATATTTACGATTCCTAACTAATTGCCACATCAATCGCCGAGTCAACAGGAGGGCGTGAACTAAGTTCCACGTAAACCCTGCACAAGTGGCCTCATTTTTTATAGCCTTATTAACATCTCTATTTTTGGTCAAAATGCAACATGTGACTAGTGTATTTATAAGCTTTTCATTACATCATCATTACTAATTTCGTCTCGTATTTTTCACTTCTTTTCCTTTTTATAGTCCTTCATCATCTTTTCATATATCCTTTTCGAGCATATAATGAAGGTTTTTATTGAATCCATTTGATCTATTAACTTTGTACGCTGAATGAAGGAACGTTAAAGAGGATGACTATGGGACCGAGACAAGGACAACTTGAACGAACAAAAGTTAGTTTCTTCTATGGGTTGTGTTTGTTTTGTCCCATCACAGTTTGGTTTTGTTGTTTTTAATAAATAAAATTCAATAAGATTAATAATACGCGCAGAATGTAATATTGTAAACGAACCATTCATCCATCATCAGCCATCGCTACACAACAGACTTGTTGATGCTATTTTTAGTCAATAAGTGCCAGTCAAGAATGGTTGGTAGTAGATAATTGATACAAATTACTCTGCCTTCCTTAATATTTTAATGAATCTATACATTTTGTATTTGTATAATTTTTGTATAATTCAGGGTTCTACGGACCATTATCACTCAAAATTGAGTTTTCATTGCAAAAAGGTAAGAAGTCAGTTAGTCATCTCGATCAAATAAAGAAAAAATGCAATATGTAAATAAAGAAACAGTCCTTTTCGACACTATGGTAAGAAGTTTCAATCAACACTGTTATAAACCTAAAAAAAATGCAATAGTTTTGGAATTGTTAAACAACCTTTTAAATTGGTTTAAAAAAAAGACTCTGACTTTGACCTTGAGCCTGAAGAAAAATTTTTTAATTAAAAAAACGATATCCAATGGCTACAAATAAAAAACTTAGGCACTGCATATCTGTGGTCGTGATAACATACTAATTAATAGTTGAATAACTTTCCTTAAAATTTGTGAATAGATAGTTGTGCACGTCCGCTTTTCAATACCTTTCGAACAATATATCATTCATGTAAATACATTGCGTTTGAGGCAAGGTAAAGGGTTTCAACTTTCAAAAATTTTTGGTTTACGTACATATTAGACAGATAATGATTATGTAGAGCGCGAGTTCTCCATAGCCTACTTTCAATAGCCCTAAAACTAGTTTCAAGTCCTTAAAAAAACTGGCCCCCGTGGTGTATTGGAACATTCATAAGCGCAAAAAAAAAGTAGTTTTTAAGTCTCCGTAGGTTTGAAAAAGTCCTTTCTGGTGTAGCAGTGGAAACAGGTATGGTAGCCAATATCTGTAGCAACGTGTAAGTAATTTTTTATCGTACTTATCCAAGCATTCCAAAGCAGATTTTGGACTAGGGGAGGAGATAGTCATAGCTGCTTTCCACACTTCAAGTTCTGCTTTGACGACGGATGTACTTCTTTCGGGTAGCACTGCCAAATACATAAAATTTGCGTCTTCAATTTCAGAACTGACTGCAAAATTTGAAGGTAGCACACCAGGCAATGCCAATACTACTTTGCGGTGTTTCGCAAACCTCTCGGTTAATTGGTGAATTGTGTGCTCTCGAAATGGGATGAATACATTTATTTTGTAATACGTGTATATATCCGACGCGAAGTGTTAGAGCGATTAAGTTGCCTTCCAACGATACCTGGCATTTGCAGTATACCACCATTTTCATCGAGCATCACCTTTGTTTCTTAATATCGATGATCGTACTCTTTGACGAATTTATTTCTCAAAAGTTGTAAAGCATTAATAACTTTATTCGCGTGACTGAATGCGGTGTTAATTGCAGTTGTTTTGAAAGCGAAAATGTTTAAAGCTTATAACTTTTTGAAGAATCACTAGGCACATAACATAATTCGAAGATCGAAGTGTGTTAAGCATTTGAACAGCTTGCTGCGATGTTTCTTTATTGTGGCTAGTTTGGAGTTCTTCGAGTGCATTGACAATAGCTGGATAAATTTAAATCTCTTAACGGCTTCATACTTGTAAACCATTCGCGTTTAACACATTGCCAGCAGGGTTTTTTGATTTCCAGTCGGTAATAGCTCCCGAATTTTACCATTCAAAACAGCAGTGCGTTGAGCAGAATGTCTAAAGTAGGAACCAACAGACTGCACGATCCCTACGCAATTTCGCACATCTGCTTTTGAACACGAGTCAGCAATAGCAAGGTTGAGAGAGTTTGCACTACAATGGACATACAGAGCTAAAGCACATTCTTTACGAATATACGCTTGGGCACCGTACAAATGCCCACTCATTATTAGATACACTCTAGTTTTAATCTTCTTAAAACAAAGCGAATCTCAGAAATAGTCTTGGTTTGAACCCCTGAAACCCCCCCTGGCTACGCCCATGCTGCTGCCTATTACGTCACAGTTCGAGGTTCGAATCCTAGAAGCATCCAATTACTTTTTCACGGAAATCACCTTTTCTAGGAAGTTGCAAAGTCCCCCGAAAGGAATAACACTGCCATGAATAGCATATCCTTACGAAGACTCTCTGAATCGGCATAAAATTGAATAGTTCTCTAATTTCTAACAAATGGTGGTTGAGATCTTGAGATAAATCTGCTAGACCCCGGTCCTACCCGATCTTGTCGTGCACGCATGATGACTAGTTATGCTAAAAAAAAATTACTACAAGGACATAGTTCTATTTTTCCCCTATTTCCAATGAAAACCGCATAGTTAAAAAGTCACGGTCGTATTATTTTGTAAGAGATTAGAAGTCTTTAAAACTTATCACAAGGATATTTTTTTTTGCAGAAAACAAATGGTGCATTAAGCACTAGATATCTCACGTTCACCGAGAATGCGATTTCATCATTTAACAATAAAAAAATTACTTGAAAGGAAACTTCCTTAAAAAAGTTTCACTTCGCATATAATGCATACAACACATGATTTTTCACCCACATCGTCTACACATCAATCACAACAATCACGGTATGGGAATATTTAACAAAAAAAGCTCTACAGCCCCACAAGTCGTGTGCTAAAGTGTTGTTGCCTTGAATGAATTATGAATCAGAATATAATGTTCGCCTATAAAAAGCCTGGTTGGGCATGCAGGACTGCATTTAATGTGACCACTTATGTAGTTAAGCATATGGAAAACAAGTCTATTTTTCGAGTGGGTGTTTGAAGTACATACATAAAGTAAGCTAACGGACAAGTTTCATGTTCCAGACACATCGCTAATTGCATTATCCGATGCACACTATACCGTGGCCGAAATGGTTTGTTGGATGTTAATCCATTTCATATATACACACTGCAAATTACGATAGGACTAAAGTTTTAACTGCATGTTAAGTCCGCATTTGATTTAAGTAGGAGTTTTGGAAATCGATTTTGTATAGAACGTAATTTGATATACATGAGTTCTGAAAAGCCTAAACGTGATTGTGTAACTTATTTGATAAGCAGGTAAGTAGCAAAACAAAGAAAAGCTTGAATTTGCTAAGCAACTGACAACATACCAGAAATAGCATTAATAACATGTGATCACTGGAGATCACATTTGAAGTTATTAATCATTTACCGACTTATTTAGTTTTTTTTTTTTTTTTTTTGATTTAATTGAGTTTATATTCAAGATGAAAGTGAGTTTAAACATTTCCTGTTGTTAAGCACTTATTACTTCATGAGTAACGTACAACGATGAATCACGCTATTCATTACTCATAAACTAACTCAGGAATGTTGACAGATGATTTACAATATTAGAGGCTGGTCATAACTTCGCGTTGGAGCTTTTCATTTCTATTTATGTCTAAGAGCGTCACTCTTTAATAAAATGCTTTAAGTAATATTGTACTTAAAGCTTGATATGTGGGTTCTAAGTGGTTTTTCAAAGTGAAAGCTCATTTTGCTAAATCATTTGTTACCCTCTAATCATTTTTAACTCGCGATTACATACAAGTGTGTTCTATTGAACAAGTTAAGCAAACAAAAAATTTAAAAAACTTTCTGTGGGTTTCTAAAACGCTGTTTGTCGATAAATATCGTCAGTTCAAATGAAGGACCTCAAACAAAATATAATTAAAAGACAAATATAATATTTATTCAAAACAATAAGAAAAGTCAGAGTCACCTTTCGGCATTTTCAGAGTATTATTTTGCTCTGAAGATTTCACAGAAAAGAAAAAAGCCAAAAATATTTTACATACATACCAGGCGCTGCGGTACGGACAATAAAGTAAAACAATTATTCTTTGCTGACGATGGAGCCATCATAAGCGAGGATCCTACATCCCTGCAACGAGCACTTGACGTTTGGATTGATGTTCTGGAAGGAAATGGGTACCGTATTAGCGCTAAAAAGACTGAATACCTGTGCTGCCCTTTTTCTGATCCAGACAAGCCTATTCCAGACATTTATTTGAATGGAAATGTGCTTCCCAAGTGTGAAAAGTTTAAATATCTGGGATCTATGATCAATAGTGAAGCAACTTGTGATGACGACATCAATCATCGAGTAAGCGTAGGGTGGATGACGTGGCGAGAAAGCTCCGCTATCTTCTGTGATCGAAAAATGCCCCCTAAGCTGAAGGGAAGACTCTACACAGCAGTTGTCCGTCCAGCTCTGACTTACGGTTCACAATGTTGGACAATGTACAAAAAGTATGAGAGCAAATTGACGGCAGCCGAAA
Organism: Melanostoma scalare; assembly: GCA_949752695.1. Taxonomy (NCBI): domain Eukaryota; kingdom Metazoa; phylum Arthropoda; class Insecta; order Diptera; family Syrphidae; genus Melanostoma; species Melanostoma scalare. The sequence continues at coordinate 223,621,104 of OX456985.1, read as the reverse complement.
TGAAGATGCTTCGGATGACAGCAGGAGTAACAAAGCTTGATCGAATTAGAAGTACTAAGATCCGTGGAAGCCTTCATGTCAAAAGTACCATCTTGGACAAAATTCAGCAAGACCGGCTCAGTTGGTATTGTCATGTTCAAAGGAGAGATCCGCAGAACCCCGTCCAAAAGGCAATATCGTACAACGTTTCAACAAATTCGCGACGAAAAAGAAAAGGCAGGCCAAAACACTCCTGGTACAAGCAAATGCAAAAACAGCAGCATTTGGTTGGCCTCAGACATGGAACAATCCAAAACCGGGAGGCTTGCCGACGCTTTCTGAGGTCAACGCGGCGTACCTCACAGGCGGATCACTAGGGTGAAGCAGAAAAGTGGGAGAGCTGTGATCGTTTCAAGATCACTACTCGTAACGCCAGAAATGGAAAGAAGACATACCAGGCGCTGCTGCGTTTTTAACGATTTCTGCAAAACATGTTTAAATAGATAGCTACGAGGTCTTGCATTTTAACTGATGACAAGCAACTCAAAATTGGAATATGGGATTTAAATCAACTTAGAGTTGTTTGGCAAGCAACAGCTCGAGATATAAGCCGGGGTCTGTTGATTTTCTCTCAACAATTTATGCGAGAGATCAACTCGATCTAGACGTTTTTTTTTTTTGCTTCAGGACGGCCGGGCCTATAGGAATGAAGTTCGAAGGAATTAAAAAAAAAATAGAAAGATCTCTCCAGATTGGTACATCTTGAAATAAGCCTCCTTACCATCTAACAAAATATATTGTATGCTGTAATATGAGGACGTCTGAGACCACGAGTCAACAATTTGATAGACTAGTTTTGAAATAGAAATGTCACATATCACTGCAGATCTTACAAAACAAGAAATATACAGGATACTGGGTGGGCCTTTATGTATCATAGGGTACTTTGACACTGACAGCTCTTGAGGTCCTGACAGCTTGAGATCTTTACAGAAAGCCAGAAATATTGAAAATTTATAACTTTTGAAGCGAATGCTGTGAAATAGAAGCAGTTTGTTTATTGGTTTTTGACCGAAATGAAACACCCACCGCAATTGACCACATCGAAGCTGCGTTTTGACCGCTTTGGATTTTATTTAGTGAAATGTGAAGGATCGATGTTATGTCAACAATCCAGGAACGATTCAAGCACTTGAGATTAATACCATCCAAGCAATCTGTGATACCAATAAAGTCTGGGAAGTGACAGAAAGCGCTACTGTGAAGCCAGTTGACGCAGCCGAATGTTGGGAATGTTTACTCTTGCTCATATACTTAATTTTGTTAATTTTAATGCATTTTTAAAAGAAACTTTTGTTTGGCCCGCACCCTTTACAGAGACCAGCTGCACAGAGCTATGTCAAGTTTTGGCTTACCTTCAAGACTCGATCTTCTTGGGAGAAGTCAATGTCTCTTCAGTCTCTGTGAAGGCGGGTAAAGAACTCATATGTGGTAAAAGACTTTCGATAAGACAACGATTTCGGTAGTGCTTCGATAAGGCTTTCAAAAATCTGTATAATTACTCACTCAAGCAGCCGAGAATGACGAATGGGGAGAAGTAAGCGTAATATCTTAGTAGAGTTTGCAATCATTGAAAAGCCAGAAGCCGTAAGAACAGGTTTAATAATTGACGATGGTAGAACTATTAAACGCTCTCACCAAGCAATAAGACAAAAAACATCAACCAATTTTACAAAAAACTTCGACGTATTTCAGGCTTTCATCTGGTTAGGATCCCCTATAAACACGGAAAATACCATCAGTGTTCAAATGAAAACATATAGGGTAGTGCAACAGAGCGCCATATCTCACAACCATGCGTTGTGAGGAATGGAAGGGCTCTACAATTTTCTGCCGATTTCGAACGGCTAATCGAGGAAGCGCTTTTTCATGGCAATAAAGTTACTGTAGCATGACTTGCCAATTCCTCGCGAAAGGCGAAAGCCGTGAAAACCCCTTTTTTTGTTCGGATTTGAACCACGATCCTCCGGCGTGCCTGTTAGATATGCTAAGTATTACGAATCGCGCACCACGGAAATGGAAAATTACTCTTGCCAATCGGATTTCATAACCCAGTCCTTCTATACGCGAAGACGCAGAGACCATAGAGCGGACGAGGAAGCCCAAACTCGGTTTTTCAAGGAAAAATACTCATAGCGATCTTCGGCCCTGTATTTGAGTATGAAGTGTGGAGACGAAGATTCAAAGCAGAACCGTGTATGAACAAAGCTAAAAAAAAAAATCTACATCGCGAGAATACGATGGCTGGGGCATGTAGAGCGCAGGAACACCAACACTCAATCTCGACAGGCTTTCGAAACCACAATGCAGGGAAATCGCGGTAGGAGGAAAACTAGTCTAAGGTTTCGCAATCAAATAGAAGAAGAACTCAACCGACTTGAGGTACAAAACTGAATAGAGCTAGAAGTCGAATGTTGGCTCGTTATATCCTCAGAATTATAGGAAATTAAAGTCAGCGGAAACTTAACATCGAAATTGAAAAATGCAGTAGCAAGCAATATTTTCTCAAAAAACCAACAGCACGGATTCAAATTCCGTCTTTGGCTTTTCTTTTCTTCAATTGCAGTAGTTTATATGAATTTTCTTTTGATGGATGTATGTTCGGTTATTGACTTGAAACAAACACACTGATAGATTTTAAAATAAAACTTTTGGAATGACATTTGGAAAAACAATTGCCGAGAGTAATTGGAATTTTAATTGGTCTCCTTATTATTGATTAAACAAAGGCCATGCACTTGAACCCTGTCTTGAAGACTAGACCGTGAAAGTTCACTTATGACTGCTTTGAGGTATGCCACCGCTGACCTTCAGCATTCCCATTCTTATTAACCTTTAGCTTCATTTCTTCACATTTGTGTAGGATTGCTCATGCTATCTGACATCCAGACAGAATCTACATCATGCAGGAATCCATTTGCCGTACCCTTTGCACAGATTGCTATGCAACTACCTACTCAGTTTTCTGTTGTTTTCCTCAATTTGTGCTTCGTATAACTTTTACGTGTTTTCTTTCCCAGATTCGAAGCATTTGTTGTATGTACTCAACTCTGTTTTAATGTGCGCTTTGATGATGTTGCTGTTTTTTTTGCAATTAATGTAAATACTCCTTGATTTCTAAAATACCTCATCTAAAACCACCCACCACATCACCACCGTCAATTTTAATCAGCTGCCTGTTCCACCAATCTCTAGATACCCATCACCTTTTATAGAAGTCTAAAAGTAATTTTCATTTTGCCATTTACAAAAATCATATTTTCAATCATCAATCTACTACTACTGCTACCCACTCAGCGAAAGTTGATGTTCTATGAAATTCATAACAACCACTCAACTTTTTAAAACAAAACCACAACGAACACTTATTGTGTACGAGTATGATGTGCAAGCATCCATGGAAATGAATAAATATTTAGCCTTCCTTCCTTCCTGTACTAACACTGCTTGCTCTCTTATAAAATACGCAATTTGCAATCCCAAGACATCTCAGTTCTACTTTAGACACACTCATCCCTTCCGCATTTAGAATGTTCCATCTAGGGCATTTGCTTGAGCAATATCATGTTGATGATGGAAGGAAGAAAGGAGCTCACACTGAGAAGATGAGGATGCAATATACAAACAAACATATTTTTTTATTTGTTAATTAGTTGCAAAAACAAAAACTTTTGCCACTTCTCGCCAAGGAAAAATGTCAAGAAATATTAAAAATACAGAAACAACTTATTCTAACGTTTCACGACCGTATAAGTACAACTGGTTTCGTAACTCATGTTGCACAGAATTATAACAGTTCAACTTCTTAATTGCTCTACAGTCTACACTCGTTTCGTTGGCGGGGGAGTGCGGTGCGCGTACCGTCTGACAGTGAATGTTTATTATCACACATAGCCCCCAGAAATGACTTCACGCTACAGTTTCTACATCTTGATGACGTGACTTCTGTTTGTTTTAAGATCAATATTTTACACTTTCACAAGACAAGCCACTCCGGTTTTGTCACGCCTCACGCCTATCAACCATTTTAGTTATGAAGTAACTATTTTTTATTTGAATGTTTGGAGTTTATAACTCAAGCAAAGAAGATCGCATAGACATATTTTGATGGTTGACTCGAAAAATGAGTTATTCTTAAACAGCTTGAAGCTGGAAAATGTTTCGCGTTTGTTTCTGATTAGATATGGTTTTAAAATTTGTTTGCTTTTCAACTTTTATCTGTATAACGTAGGTAGGTGTGTTTCCAAAGCTTTTTATTTCGATTTGTTAGTTCCTGATTATAATCCAAGTTCGAGTGGCATTATCAAATAGCTTGTTCGTTGTACAAAGGTTTAAAAGCAACTTGAATTGACTGATCGATAGATTTTGAAAACCGAAGCTGTTTATCTAAAGCCATGTATTAGCTATAAAAATTAATAATTTACACATTACACAAAAGACTAAAGCGTGATGTTAGTAGGATTGAATTGATAATATTTTTGTAATCATTCTGTACTTCACACTTCTGGAAAAAACTACACATATCTTTAATAGTAGAGTAAAGAGTAACACAAACATATTAGAGACATGGTGATCAAATTACAACTTATCGACAATGATTTTGCCACAGAGAACAAACTATATTTTTCTGATGAAACTTAGAATGGCTCTGTCACGTCACGTTTTCGATACATGGAAACTTGCTGAGGATATGTCTTTAAGTTCAATATGTATCTCAAAAATGTGATGTGACAGAGGCCAAATTTGAATTCAAGGCAACAACCTTCAGAAAAATATAATTTGCTCTCAGGGACATTAAAAAACGTAAATTTTGTAGACGTGTTATCTAGTGAAATAACAGCTAAAGGAAACAAAGTCAAAACTCAAAAGGAAATAAAATGCAGTTCCTTTTCTTTGATTTTTCAACAAATTTTGTAGAAACTTTAAACGCCATCTTGGATTGGGCAAAGAATATGTGTTTATTCAATAAATTTTCTATTTTGTCAAAAAAAATTTGAACAGAAAATAATTCTAGCAATAACAAACTTTAACTTTTTGAATTTGAAACAAAAATATTAATGGGAAAAATTCAAAATGAGGGCAATAAGCTTTGTGAAAATCAGAGCGGCCTGCGATTACGATCAGATGGTCGCAGACATCTACGCAATTTGGCGGTACATGAAAAGAGAATACGTTCCACAGATCTCAATCGCAGATCCACAGATCTACTCTTGCTTTACGCATGGACTTGATTGAAACAAATGTGGAGAGTACCTCAGTGACATTCCGGGCAAATGAAGTGAAGGAACGACTTAAAAAAATGGGCACGACTGGGTCGCACGAACTTGCGATCGTTTGCTAAGTAAAATACCAAAATCTTAAGACTGAGCAAAAGGTTTTAGTATTCGTTCTTTATGTATTTGGTTTTACAGGGTTGCCAACTACACATTAATTGTGAAAATTGAATTAAATCACGAAAAGTATTGAAAAAAATTAAATTAAATATTCCAAAAGTTTCAAGCGAAAATCTAAAAACGCCATTTTTTTGCAATTACTTATGCATATAAACCCTTAAAATTTAATCAAAATCGTTAGAGCCATTTCTTAAAAAACTGGTTTTTTATTTTTAATTTTTTTTAAAAATTAGGTTTTCAAAATTCAAGTACACAAGTTTTAAGATCTTGCTAAAAGATGTATTGACAAAAAATTTGAAATAAATCAAATATATCGTTTTGAAAATATTCGGAAAAACAATTTTTTTTAAAAAAAATTAATGAAAATTCGAAAAAACTAAATTTTTCAAATGTAGATAAGCAATCTTTCTCAAACAACTTAGGACTTCTTAAATATGAAATTTCGTCAAAATCGTGTTAGCCATTACCGAGAAAGTCGGTTTTGAAAAAAACGGTACTATAGGGGGTACCGTCTTTAGGCTTTCTCCAAAAAAAATTTTTACATCATTAGAACAGTTATTAAAAAATAATATTTCACGTAAAATTTTATCAAAATCGTTAGAGCCGTTTTCGAGAAAAATAGGTATTGTCATATCGGTTGTATGGCAGGTACCGTTATTTCAAGACCTAGAAACCCAATTCCAAAAACCCCTCTGTAGGCTATTCCAGAGACCATAACTGCAAATTTTGAAGAAAATCGGTCAAGCGGTTCAGGCTGTAGATCCATATACGGACAGACAGACAGACAGACAGACAGACAGACAGACAGACAGACAGAATTGCAGGACCCACTTTTTTCGTATTCTCTATCATCGTAATGTCATTTTTAATTGTTATCTCAAATTTTTTTTTCTGCACGATTGCAAGACTTGCCTTATAGTACCTATAATCGCAAGTAAAAAATTTGTTGAAGTGGTGACATTGAAAGAAAATATATTCAGTAGTTAAAAATAAAATAAACTTTGCTTTAAAAGCAAAACAATTAAAATAGTGGTTTAACTTTTTGCTAGAAATATTTTATTAAAAACTAAAACTGACTCTGAAAGAAAAAGTTGAGGTCAAACTACCTATAAAACATTCAATGGCTTTTTTTTAAGCTAGTACTTTCACATTACGGCAGATCTTGGAAAAAACCCGAGAATATAATATCCACCATCTCATTACCGATTTCAAGGCCGCGTATGACAGTATTTACAGAGACGAGCTGTACAGAGTCATGTCTAGTGTCGGCATCCGTGCAAAACTCGTACGACTATGCAGGATGACTTAGGAGAATTCACGCTGCTCCGTCAAAGTCGGTAAAGAACTCACTGAGACCTTTGATGTCGAAAAGGGTTTTAGGCAAGGCGACAAACTGTCATGCGATTTCTTCAACATCATACTTGAAAAGATTGTAAGAAACTCAAACGTCAACACCAGAGGAACGATCTTTCAAAAAGTCTGTACAATTACTCGCCTATGCAGACGATATTGACGTAATGGGAAGAAATATGCGTGATGTCATAGGTGCTTTTACGAGTATTGAAACAGAAGCGGCAAAAATGGGTTTGATGGTTAATGAGGGCAAAACGAAGTATATGTTGTCATCAAACAAGGACACCGAACATCGACGAATTGGACAAAACGTCACAATAGACAGACATAACTTCGAGGTAGTACAGGACTTCGTCTACCTAGGATCCGCTATAGACACGGAAAAAAACATCAGTGCGGAGATCAAACGGAGAATAACTCTTGCCAACCGTTGCTTCTTTGGGTTAAGAAGGCAATTAAGAAACAAAACCCTCTCTAGAAAAACCAAGGTGACCTTGTATAAGACCTTGATTATCCCAGTCCTGCTTTACGGCGCGGAAGCATGGACTTTATCGAAAGCGGATGAGGAAACCCTTGGTCGTTTCGAAAGAAAAATTCTCCGAGTGATCTTTGGTCCCGTATGCGAAAACAATGTGTGGAGAAGAAGATACAACAACGAGCTGTATGAGCTGTACCGCGACATGGGCATAGCCAGAAGAGTACGCATCGCGAGGCTACGATGGTTGGGCCATGTAGAGCTGATGGACCCAAACGCTCCGGCTCGTTGGGTGTTCGAAAGCACATTGCAGGGAAATCGCGGAAGGGGAAGACCTCGTCTTAGGTGGCGCAATCAAGTGGATGAAGACCTCAACCGACTTAGAGTGCGAAACTGGAGAGAGCTCGCCCGAAATCGAAGTCGTTATAGAAGGATGTTGGTTGAGGCCCAGGTTCACCCTGAACTGTAATGCCCACCTAAGTAAGTAAGTAAAAGAAAGAGCGGAGGTCAAGACCCATTTTAAAACGATTTTAAACAATGAATAAAAAGAAAAGAACATAGATTTTGTTTTTAATCGCTGTTTAGTATTTAACGAATTTAAGGCAATATTTCTGTTTTTCTTTTTTTTAAAAAAAGGTGCCATCAGTAAAATTCATTCCCAGAATTCTTTTCACGATAAGCAGTTATCTTAAATAAATAAAAAGGGTAGAGCAACAGAGCGGAGAACCCCGGGACCTAACGCATTTCTCTCAACAATGACATTTTGAAAGAATGGAAGGGATCTGCAAGTTTTTTGCCGATTTCGAACGACTAATCGAGAAAGTGCTTTTCATGGCATGGAATCACTATTGGAGAAATGGCCAGTTCTTCGCGAAAAGCTATATCCAAGGCAAAACATTTTTTCTTGATTTTTCTGAGATTCGAAACTCGAACCTCCAACGTAAGAGGCAGACAAGCTTACTATTATCCTACATGCACCATAGGCAATTATCTAATCAACGGAAAATTTTGTTGCATTCAAAGCTTTCAAAACCGAAAGCTGAGGGTCACTATAACTAAGGCCAAGTTCTAAATTGCGCCACTTTCTGAGCAACATTGTTGTATTAAAACGTGGTTACCTTTTTTTCTATTTACACTTTTGTATTTTATCGAGCTTTCATTAATTTACTACTACTTTACTTTTCCACTGAACACTGATAATGATAATAGATTTTGATAGAAAAGAAGGTCTTCACAGAACGGAATACTCACGGGTCAACACTTTTGGCAGAACTCAACAATTTTCTATTATTTTACTTTAAAATAAGTTAACTAAGTTAACGACTACCTTTAACAAAATAACTGTATAAACATCAGAACTCCAAAAAAAAAACTGAAATTCCCATTTCCAACATGGCGGATCGTTTATATACAATCTTTGTTGGAAAAATGTACATTGAGATACTCCTCTGAAAAAAGGAACTATAAACTGCACTGCAGTGTCTCTGTCAGATATTAAGCAACTTTTCAGTTAACTTGATTGACATAGATAAGAAGTACAAACCTGAAGACAATACCAGCCGAGTTGGGAAGAAAAAAAAGGCCAACGCAACAAAAATCCGAATAAGTTAAGAAATAGGTACCTACCACCATTTCCGCAAAAATAAAAGTGTGAATATGTTTATAAGAAAAAAATGGTACTTCCTCGTCCTCCCTTCTGCAACAAACAGCCACCTGAAACTAATACTCAACTGCGTTAAACTAAACACTAACATTTTGTGAAAAGAGAATACATCTGCTTAATTCAAGAACCTTCTGCGCGCCAACTTCTTCACATATACTAACAAAATGTGTGAATACAGAAAAATATTATGCAACAGGAAAAGTCACAAAAAACCTAACAAATGCTCAAATTAATTCAAACTTTTTTCATTCTTTCTTTTTCCTCTTTTTTTTTTTCTTTTTGTTGCTTTCGAAGTGAAACATTTCCCTTTGCCTCTTTTACAACACCAGTTTTGTGTGGAGGAAAAGTCACATCGTTTTCGTAAGTTTGTGGAATATTAATTTACGCTCGAAGGATTATTTTGATTGTTCTTATACATATTTTTGTGCCCTCTGTGCTTTTGGGGGGTGGTACTATCTGGGCTTGATTCAAGGATAGAAGAAAATCAAATGTGAACGTGGCTCACGTTGTTAGAAACTTATTCATTTCCCACCTATATTCGTTAGGTTCTATTTTTTTAAAAGCTCCTTCCTTATACAAGTACAGGACACAGAGTACATACCTACATGGGTGAGAAATGAGTTCTTTTTGGACTTTTGCGGACGGGCAGTTTTTCACGCCGCGCCGTGCTCTGCTTATGTTTATGTTTTATGAGAAAATTATTTTGCGGCCATCTGCTTTGTGTCGTAAATATTTCAAGAGGAGTTTGTTTCTTTTTTTGTTTTTTTATTTAGGAAACCAGAAATGAATTGCAAGGTATTCTCAACCAAGAAGACAGAATGAGATTTTGTTTTTTCAAAACGATGGTAAGTAATACAGGCATCTAAAAAGACCAGGCGACAACAGGCAAAAATTACCCACAGTCCGCTCATTTCTTGAATGAACAGAACACTTTATACCTACTCCTTCTTTCGATCGAACTGATGACGCAATTCTCGCTTCTTGTTGGTAACCTGTTATTCAATATCTTCTTCTGAATTATTAAAAAGAAAGCATGTGATTGTGATACACACGACATGGTTTTTAGCATTCAAAGAAGTTATCAGGGCCAGAATAATGTTCTTCTTCCCCAAGCCTGGTATTGGCATATTCAGGTTTATTTTTGTGAGTCTAACTTTAGTTTAATTCAATATGCCACGTGCTTCATTTGGAACTACACAACTATACAACTACAACCGAATGAACCGAAACAAAAAAGTTAAATAGAAATATTTTCTCTTTCCCTATTATTATGCTTTCAATGGTCGGCACTTGAAATAATTTATTTGTTGGAGTGGTCTCATTTTTTGTTTTGTAATGAAAATATGTTCTTTTATTTTGCGCAGAGATAGGCACATAAAAAAAGTTCTATTTCCATCCATTCACTCGGCAATGAAATGCCATAGTCATCTGACGATGATGATGCAAAACCAAAAAAAAAGAAAAAAAATTGTGAGAGAAATCCCCGAAGCAACCAGACGAGAAATTGTTTGCGTCATACGTTTTCAATAGAACCGCTTGCCGGCAGAAAAACGAGTAGGACGACAGTATTTATGATGTCATTATTTTTAATAATATGAAGATTTGCAGTAGAAGTTATAGCGGTTAGTATTATAGGCACAAAGTAACTAAACCATAGTCATCGAATGGGAGTCTTTGAACATCGGACGATTATATATTCCAATTCCTTTTTTGAATGGAAAAAAGGAGGAGAAATCAATAAAAATGACGCTCAAAAGAGGAAAATTTGCTTGGATCGATTGCTGGTTGGTTTGCTGTTACAATTATCTTGATGACTTGGTTGCATGGTTTCGGAAGAAAAAAGAACCACAAGCGAAAAAAGATAATTAACATTAGTGAAGGTCATGGTTCGTATACAAGCAGCAATTAGTCACTGACCAATGTCTTGAGATGCTCGGGTTTAAAGTAATTATATTTTGGAATTGGAATGGAATATTCTAATTTCATTCTACCTCAATTGGTGGCTCTATTTCTCTTGCAGTTGGTAAATTTTCAATAAGAGAGGCTTAAGTTGTCACTGCTTGGAATATGACAATCTACGCTTTGCAATTATTGAGTCCAGTACAAAAATGGTGAAAGTTCGTGTTCACGGTTAGCAAAACCATATAGCAACGAAGTCGGGTAAAGCATTCCACATATACGGGTAGTGCTATGAAAATATGAATCTCTATACATGACTGTACGACCGAAGTAGCATTCCTAGTGAGGCGGGTGTTGTGGCTAAATTGTTTCAAGGAAGGAATGCAATAAAGTCGTAAAATATTTGATGAGGCCCGTTTTCACCTCGAAGGCTAAATTAACAAGCTGAGTTGTCAAATTTCAAGTTCAAAGAACCAAAGAACTATTCCGGAGAAGCCTCTCAATCCAGTGTAACTATTTGGAGCGGTTTTTGGTCAGGCAAGGTCATTGGATCTTTTTTGTCCGAAAATAAGATTTTAATTATTGTTACGGTGAATGGGTTGCGAACGAACGATGGATTTGTATGGCCAATATGGAAGATAGTGATTTGGATGACGTTAGTTACATCACTAGTGTGAAGCAGTTGAGTGGGAGAGCTGTGATCACTTCGAAATCACCATGCTGGTTACGAAGGAAAACCCAGAAGAAGAGCAGATTTGTGTTTCTCATCAAACTAAAAGGGAGGATATAAGGAAAGTAGTAAACGTTTTTTTGCATTTTTATAAATACTGCACAGCTAACAGCTAAAAGTTCAACTTTGCCAACCACTTCGAAGTACTTTTCGGCTCCATAAATAAAACTTATACTTCTCAAAATAAAAAACCTAAGTTTTTGTCTTATACTGGCTCTTACCGTAGTTCATGCACCCGTTGGAATACAGCGATAATATAAACCTTTTAGAAGTGTGGATTTCAATCTGGCATCTTAAAAATGACATCGGATAAATGGCGACCCCCATTGCGCATACACTGATGAAGTCGATTTTTGAAATTCGTATCCACTCTTCGCAGCATATCAATCGGTATGTTTGCAATTTCGTCGCGAATGTTGTTCTTGAGGTGTGCTATGATCCGTGGTCGATCGACATAAACCAGGGATTTCAAATAACCCCATAAAAAGAAATCGCATGGAGTCAAATCTGGAGAGCGTGCCGGCCATTGGAGATCGCCTCTGAGAGAGATGAGGCGGTCGGGGAAATGTTGTCGCAACAAATTCATTGAGTCTCGTGCTGTGTGTGCTGTGGCTCCATCTTGCTGAAACCACACGTTCCTAACGTTAATTTCTTCGAGTCTTGGAAGAAAAAATTCCTCGATCAGCTCCAGCTCCATTCACGGTAACTGCGCGTTCGTTTTCTTCAAAAAAATAAGGACCAATTAATTATTCCCATTACCGACATCGCACACCAGACAGTAACACGCTCACAATTAAGTGGGTTCTGGTGAAGCTTACGCGGATTTACACCACGCCAGGAACGAGTCTGTGAGGAGGAATTTCAAAGCGAGCGCGGAAGGCACGTTGCGTAGCAACAAGTGAGCGACCGTTAGAAAAGAAGCTCTCAACTGCGAAGGCCCGCTGCTCTCTAGACCAGAGCATGATGGCAACTGACTGGAGGGAGAAACAAACTTGGGAACTTCCCCCTCCAGATGCGCCCGCTCTTGCCCCCCCTACCCGCCCAACTCACCGCGCGGGAATTTTTTCAAATAAGTAATTTTCTCTGGCGCACCCTGTACATTGGTGAAAGACTTTTTAAAATCGGTCCAGTAGTGGTTGAGTTTATGCGTATCAAAAATACAAAAATACTAATCTTTTCTTTTAACCATGTTAAGATTTGAAGGTTTAAAAAAACCCAAGCAAGAACGAATTTATTTTCGGCACTACCACCTGTCAAGATTAGGTCAACGCATTTATCGATGATATTGCAACAACATATATATGTAGGTTTAGATCCAAATATATTTATTACAGATTTCGTTTAGTCTCTATATATTTTAGTATTTCTTTTATCAACATTGTCTATATAAATCCGTCATTAATATTAAGAGACTATGACTGGCAGCGCCAAATTCGTGATCCAATCCGATACTAAAAATGAAAGGGGATTCATAAACAGACAAATATACCCAGTGGCGCCTTAACCAAACATAAAACAAGCATATTCGACACTAAAAAAAAGGGCTTGGCAAACGAACTATTGGATTTTATTATAAAAGGTCTCAAGGGGTTTTGAGAAACTTCGACACTGTCCCTTAATTGACAACTACAGTATTCATGTTGGCTATAAATTATTATTCTGCCTATGAAAGCAAATAACTTGTGTCAAAACAGGAATTAAGTCTTTATTGATAAGAACGTTAAACAACAAAAGAATAACCCAATACCCTTATTATTGACACGAGTTTAGGTATCCACTCAATTCAAACATAACAAGAATCGAATTATGGCCAAACCGAGTGAAATGTCAAAACGATTGCTTTTGTTTACACGACCTTAAGGAAGGATCAAATATAATTTCATTCATTGAAAAAAGGTATACCTATGTCTACCTATCAACCTACCCCTACCTATGTTCTATCTAACCCCATAAGAAAGAAAACCAACTAAAGTCCGAATAGTAGTTTGAATTGTAAAGTATATTTATAGATAAGGTTCGTTTATACTTTTACTTCTCATATGAATATGTATGCGCGTGTTGCGGAATGGTTATTATTATTTTTATTACCTTTGCTCCGAGATAAAACGTTGAAAACAAAAATACTATAACACTATACTACAAAACTAAAGTAAAGCATGTGTGTATCTGAGTATGTGCAGGGAGGGAAATTGAAATACAAACCTATTACAACTTCCCGGCTAGCAGCAACAAAAGTAAAAAAGAAAACAGAAAAAAATATATATAGTCCTGGCCATAATGGCGGTTGTGAATAGTGCAAAGTACCTAGCGGAGTTCAAGGAACTATATCACAGAAACAACCACCATTATGGTTTGAAAAAATAGAACACGAAGGTTGGAGTAAAAAAGGCCGTTCTCCACACACAACATGGTTTTGTTCGCTTGCGTGTAAACATAGGCAGCCCCGGGGTCATAAAATCAACTGGCGCCAATATTGTTTTGTTTTTTTAAAGGACCTGAAAACCAATGCAGCAACACATTCAAAACTGCTTTATTATGCAAAATACTTTTTAAATAAATTATGTATGCACATGTTTTCATATCTAATACACGTCCTAACACCGATCTTTCTCTCATACAGTGGCTTTACTGACTAATTGCCGTACTAAACATAATTTAAAGACCAGATGGTTTTATTCAACAAAGCGTGTGTGTTGAATGGTTATAACTTAAGACACCATAGGAAATCTAGTAACGATAAAACCCGTCAAAAAACAGTGAAAACTGAAACGAAATTATACTAAGAGAACAAGCAATTCTAAATATGTGTTCGACAAAATGTGCAAGAATAAACAATTTATACCCACACTACACTGCAGGTGGACCTAACGGCACAGTACTTTTGGAATTTCAAATTTCCTCGTATATCACATTATCCCTGACCTTGGTGTAGTTCTGAAAGGGTGCATATTGCATAAATTTGAACTACATGTGCAGGCGATCCGCGCACATCACTTCGTGTAGGCATGCATGTTTTTGCCATTGCTGTTGCGTACTTCTGTCATAGATAGGGTGAACCACCCAATCATTGGTACTTTCAGGTCCACTGCTATAAGGTGGAACTTAATTTTTTAGTACTTAAATCAAAATACATTATTTTCACAACTGATTGACGTAGTTGTTCTCTTATTATAGACATCACTCAATCACTTTCTGAAGGAAAAACTAATAATAATGAAAAAAATATTAAAAAAAAAAAAAGATAGGTCTGTTTCTTTACTTTGTGCACAGAAATTCACAATCTTTCATATTTTAAGGAGTGGGGGTAAAATTCTCTCAGAAACTCTCTGTCTGTTTGACAGTTGTTGTATTTGTTTTGGCTGTGCAAGATTTCTGTCCACAAAAAATTTAGTGGCAGAAATTCGCAGGGTGCGGAAATTTTTTACGTGCATTTCGTGATAATTTTCAGTAAAGAAACACACCTAATAATTCTTCAATTTCTAATTTTACAGACTTACAACGACTGACGCGCTTACCAATGACTTGCACCTAACCCAATGTTTTACAGCCTAATAATTATTTCGACCTTATTATTTTATTGATTTCCTGAAATATTAAACTAGATCGATTTTTCCTATCCTGAATTGTTTTTTTTTTTAAATAAAAATCAGATTTAAGAAGTCAAATCAAACCCTCTTTTTTGTGAGCATAATTTAATTATAATAAAAACACAAGCTAGAGAAAGAATTTTTGAAAATCAAATGACGATTACGAATAATAACTAATAGTTTTAAGGTAAATAATAGCAAATAACAAGATAAATCACTTAAAAAATTACATTTACAATAGTTTTTTAAACTGCTACATACCAACAACGAGGCTATTTACCCTATGAAATAAAGCCGCCATGATATTTAAAATGTTGACAGATACTGCCAAGTTTTAGTATTGCCAGATACGATTTTTTGAAAATTTTATTATTTTGTTTGTGTTGTCACGGTAGTAAAACAAGTCGCCTTCTTATTTGGAAACAGACATTATGCAGCGCTGCACAAGATCACTTTTGTATTCCAATTTTTAGGTACTGTAAAAACTAAGTACAATGAAATAAATTGAATTGAAAGAGACTACCATGCACTGGGCTCCTTCCCTGCCTTCTTAAAAATCTACACTTGGAAGAACTCTTCTTTAGTGTTCAAAGCATCTGACAAGTAAAAGCATTCATCTAAAATTAAAGAAACCTCTGAACGTATTTGTTGAAGTGAGCTACTTTCTCTTATATTTATGTGTTATCAGTTATCACAACAACTCAACACAACACAACAACTCAAACCTAACCTTACCTAACCTACAAGAAGACATTATCCTAATTCAATTTCAGTTTGACCTCCAATGTAGAGTAGTTTTTGAAATATAAATTTTGTAGTTTAAAAGTAAGTGTGTTTCGATCAAGATAGTAAATTATATTTACTGGATGGAAGAAACTTCTTCAATGCTTCGACTTTTCTGACCACTTGTGTGGCAAACAATTGAAACTTACCAGAGGAAAACGCCCAGTAAACTTGTCTCCAAATTTTAAAGCATATATACGAACACGAAAGCTCGTGGAGTTTTTTAGTGGCACGAAAAACAATTGAAATTCAACTAGTCAAACTCCTTATCAAAGACAATAAAAAAAAAACCATAAGCAACACATGGCATGTTCTCACAAAACGAATTGAAACAATGAGTTGTTCTACCGCCTCTTTTCGCTTAGAACCCCATTTTGCATATCGCTATCTTAAACAATCACTTCAGTGTCGGACTTATTTAATTATACCAATTTAAAGCAATTGCTGCACGCAAAATGATTATACAAAGACAAACAATACTATCCGCATTTGCGTGGGAGGATTTTTAGCACAAAACTGAGTCTGTAGAGTACATGTGTTGATGTATTGTATAACAAAATAAGAAACTGAGTAATCAATTGTATTTCTAATTGATAGGTTCGTAAGGGTTACAATACGAGTATTGATAAATTAATTCTTAATCAAAAATGCCCCCGGGTAACTTTACAAAACAATAACTTCGCCAACATTGTGTGGGATAAATCTCAGAGAGAAACAGAATGGAAGCGGATGAAAGTTGTGGTGAGTGCAATTAGAGACATATTTGTATGTAACTACAATAATAACGCTTCAAAATGCATACAGGGTGCTTACGACGACCGCAATTGCCCTAACAAACTGTCATACTAGCTGTATCAAGGACCAAGGAGGAGTTTCTATGTTTCAGAACTATATACTACTTTTCCAACAAACAAACTGCCAAAAATGGGTACTCTTAACGGATACTATAGTACGGTCGATCCATATATTCAGAACGAATATCTTTTGACTGTAAACTCAAGTTTGTTGAGTTCGTTGAGTAATTTGGTAAGGACTGTGAACCTTCGTACAGCACCAAGCCTAGACGACTTTGTGCTTGGAAGAGAAGACGAGGGCATCCAATCCATATCCACTACCAAGTCTGTGTTTGGAGGTGGAAAATGATATACTATAATGTTTTATAATACTCACTTTGCCTAAGATTGTGGCCATCTTACTATTACTATTATACTGTTATACAACTAAAGACAATCGTAACGCTGTGTCTCCACTTGCTTTAAATTCATAGCAGAAAGCAGGAATATGACAGACACAAGAAAGCAGAGCAACTGCCAAATTTTGTGTGGTGGGTGTTTTGTTTTTTATACCAAACTCAACAACGACGAAACAAAATGGTGTAAAAACATATTCAGATGGCTGTTCCCTCTACTTTAATAGCTGCGATAAATACTTTGCGATAAAAGTATGCTATAGATCGCAAGCTATGAAGATAAAGATGCTATAATGGTCTCCACTTGCGATATTCAAAGGCTGCTTAAATAGCTGCTATAGATTTAAAGCATGTGGAGACCATGCTTTTTGTTAAACATCAACATTGCAGCACCTCTTTTTTCTCATTTGACGTTCCCAAATTTACGTCGGCCATCATAGATGTGTTTCCGTCATCCTTTTTCTTACTTTTCTCCCCGAGCCGGGAACAAAAGCAGATGTCTTTTCCTGAACCAGAAGAAGAATAAATTTATAATACTTTTTTATTTAATTTTACAATAATATAGGAAATTAAAGCTTTCCTTCGGGAATAAATAAAACAAGACTTGTATTCTCAAGAAGCTTAAGATTTAAAACTCGTCTAGTGTTACTACCATTGAAGAGCTAATTTCGTAATAGTCAGCATATCAGCCTGTAGCGTGTTCCAGGTTTCTATACCAGAAAAGTAAATTTTTTTCTTTCTTGAGTACCGCTTTTGGCGAAAAAATGGCAAGACCTCATGCACTTTCAGGCAGTTTAATGCCATGAAAAGCGCATTATCACTACGCCAGCCGTTGTGATTAGGTTCTAATTTGATTTTGTTCTCACCAAGGAATGCTAAAAACGAAGGCTTCAAGTAGCCTTTGATGACCATATTTGATATATTTATGGACAAACACATCTTTAAATATGCAAAAACCTTACTGAGTCATACTCTCCAAAAATATTTGAACATCAAGAATTGAATATTTCTACACAGAATCAATCGTGTCTAACTATTTTCTAATGGTAATTAGATATTTTATCTTAGAAGTACATTCCAAGTATCATAACTATGTGAAATGAATTAAAATGAACTCAATTAACTATTACTTAGAAAACGTCCAAGAATCAATTTCAAAAGCACCTACAGCTATCGAAGAAATCGGATACACCCTGTTTATAATTCCAACAAACTCTGACCTAAAGCCGATAATAAGACACAAACTCATCTGACCCTGTTGTGTAAGCCCTCAGTTTATGCATCATTTAAAAAGCAAAACCTCACCATTTCGCTATTGGTATCATCTATGTGTATATCCATCTATTCAAACAAGGCAGGGAGATGTTGCAACAATGTCCTTCAATCCCTCTGTACAGAAAATCTTTATGTTGTCGTTTCAGGGCAAAAATAAGGACCATCACTCCACCACTCCCAAGACAAACACACATACTCATGTACTTATTGTCATCGGCTGATGTTATATACACGACAAATAATTAAATTACACAGCAAATTCGGTACGACATTGTTTGTCCTATTTTAAGAAATACAATTTATCCACCATAGATTGAGGAGAACATTATAACATTGTTCGGGGGATGTATCAACGAGCGTTGGTTGAATGTGGGAGAGATAAGTTACGCAAAAGAATGCAACAAGGACATATATAAATGGGAAGAGAAAAAAAATAAAAGAAATAAGTTTTCAAGAATTTTTAGGAGGAATTTTTAAGGTCTTATCTTGTGTGATGTATATGTATAAGCGTACTGTTATATTGCGTGAATTATGGAAGACTAGATGAAAACAAATGGTTTCAAGGATATGAATTATCTGATGTGATGTGAACGCGTTCCTACGCGTACACATTTCCCTAGAAAAATGAAATAATTTGCTATTAGATATATGTACACAAATTGTATTTTTGTTTGGTATGCTACTACTAATAAATGTAGCCGCAAAAAAGTCATCAAGGCTGATCTCATCTATCATCCCCCAGTCAGACTGATCCATCTAGGGACACTTCTACGTCTCCTTCCTCTTTTCTTTACAGACATATTAGGTAACGAAGAAAAAACAATGGGCGGAATAAGATGAATTACAAATATTATCATTTGAAAACTCACACTTACATATGTACAAGTAAAACAGAAAGTATTCTATCCACATATTTAGGGGGATAAGGTGCTTTAATGAATCAAAACTTTATAAATATTTTAGGGAAGATGTCTTTAGAAAAAAGGAACATTATTGCCAGAAAGAACTCTGACCTACTCGTAAATTTTAAATCCTATTCATAAGAAGTTTTAGGGAAAACAAAACTGTGTTCCATACAAAGCCTCCACGAGCATGGAGCATGGGAAAAACAACAAAACGTACTAAATGAAAAAGTCTTTGTTGAATTTCGAGTGATTTGATTTTGAAATTTCGAATTTCAAAAACTATGCATATTCCCAATTTCGTTATTCAGAGAAAAATGAGTTGATAACTTTCGATATATGAAATCAGTGTGAATGAAATGCGCAATGGTAAATGAGTCAGAAAAATATTATACAGGGCAAAATTAAAGTTCAGGGGGTGACTTCCTTAGCACTATTCCTTTTTCTCAAACAAACGAGTAAAATGAAAAAATAATACAAATAGTTCAGCAATGTCGTTTAAGAAAACTCTTGTAAATCTCTTTGCGGTCTGTGGTTTTTAGAAATTTAATATGTTGATAATATTTAATAACACCATTCATTCCAGCAAGACTGATTCATCATATGGCCTTAGAAAATATTTAACTTGCCGAGGTTACTCTCATCGAGAGTCAGAATGGCACGCTTAGAAAGAGCCACAACGTCAAACTTATCTTTTTTTTTTTTGTTTTTTTTAAGAAACACATTGTAGATTAATTAAGAACATTTTTGAATGATAAGAACTTTTCATAGCAGTTCAAATTATAGCTTCGAGGTATCGTCTCACAAGGAAAGGAAGCACTTTCGGGTGTTACAACAAAGAACTTGATAAATTTTGCCTGCAGCAAGTGCTGACCTCAAGTGGTTTGCGTTTTCATTGTGTTTTTCAAGGGGTATGACTTTTGAAATTTTCAGATCAGATCGTTTCTAATTTAATATCGAAAATAAACCCAAAATAGAAGCTGAATAGTTTGGTGAAGAATTTTTGTCGGGATGATTTCGATTTTCGTATCGAGGGCAATAAATTCTTTTGGAGGTCATCATTCACATTCTCATTCTTTTTGAAATGATTATTCTTCCATTTCTTCCGTAGCACAAACTTCGTTCGAGTTTATGAAGAAATTTAAGGACACTCGCAGTTGTTCACAAGCTTTTAAATACTTCTGTTTAGTAAAAAAAAAAAGCTAAACAGTATGTAATTTGAACATAAAAAAGAAGGGAAATGGTACAAGTGACTATCCTCCCTGTTATGAATGCATTTGGTATGTACCAACAAAGCTTCCAAATATTACATTGCTTCATTGCCACGCCGAGTTGAAATATATGATTTTCAAAGATTGTAACCTATTACTTTTAAAGCGATTCCTTGGAAAACTGGAACCTCTCTCGTTGAAAAGTTTCTTTGCATAAATTGGTTGTAATTAAATTTAAGAAAAATTTAAGGGAGTACAAATTTCAAGAAATATAGAATTTGTAGAAAATCTATTGGAATGCTTAAGCTAAACACCTCAAAACTAGAAACTGGAATTAAAGCTTCTTTAGTTAGGCTCTAAGACTCTAGAGCCAGTGAGTTTAACTCAGTCTAAGATAAAAAGATCATGACAATTAAAGCCGGTCGATATATTTATAAAAATGGTATTCTACAAACCTTTTCGTTTGGCATTTCAACCTGCAACAGTATTAGCTTGACAAAAAAAAGCACTCATACGCCACAGTAATGTAGGGAGAACATGTCGAAAAATATGTTTCTTAATTGAAAAACACATAAAACTACATGAAAATCAAATTCTTAAACTATATAAACAAACAACAGAGCTCGGGGAAATATGGAGAGTGGTGCATTTCTCTCAACTGTACCTTGGTCAGGAATGGAGAAGGCCTAAAATTTTTTGCACAATTCCAAACGGCTAAGTGAGAAAGCACTTTACATGACAGGTTTTAATTACTCTCATATTACTTATCAATTCTTCGCGAAAGATGATACCCGTGGGAAAACAATCATATGTTTCAAAGCCTAGAAGCCTAATGTGCATTTCTTTCAAGTGTACTTTAGTCAGAAATGGAGAGGGCCCACAAATTTTTGTCAATTCCGAACTGATGAAGAAGCGCTTTTCATGACAATTTTTCATTACTTTCGTAGGGCTTACCAATAACCAATAAGGTGATAATCATGATAATTCCAAAAACCCCTCTGTAGGCTGCTCCACAGACCCCAACAGCAAAGTTTGAACAAAAGCCGTAGAGGAGTTTAGTCTGCAGAATTGCAGGATCCATTTTTTTCGTATTTTCTATCATCTAAATTTCATATTTAATTGTTATCTCAAAATTTTTTTGAGATTGCCAAACTTGACTTATAGTACCTAAATTCGCAAGTAAAAATAAAGGACCGATTGACCGGTAATCGCTGTGCTACTTTGGCATGAATTTATCTATTTTGTGAAGTTAAGAGGCGATTGGATCAAAAAAAAGAATTTTTAAGTTTCCTGCAACTTTTAGTGAACTAAAATTCAGTAAATTTAATAGGAAATGACTACCTATTTATCGCCATCTAATGAAAAGTAGTCATGTAGGGTTTTATAAAACGAGCATAATTTTATTAATAACTAAGAATGTTGATAAAGAATGAACTTCAGGTATTCAGCTTGAGCATGAAATGATATCTTGAGGAACAAGGACGGACCTATACAATTGCTAGAACGATGAGCTATCAAACTCTGTAAAAGCTTGAACCTGTCAAAAGGTCAAGCTTGTCTTTAAAAAAAGGTCTACTACGATTAAGAGACGTATCAGATAACGTAAAACAAGTTCTTTAATTTGTTTTTGACTAAAGTGATTTTTGACATTGAATGTACGAAAGATAGTTTTTAAAAAACTGAATCTCTTTCCTCAATTTTATTTTTCAAGGTGGTTCGGCAACAGCCAGTTCTTATATACAGCCAATTTTCTAAGCAGTTTGTTCGTTTATATTGGGTATGAACTCAAGTTTCAGTGCACACAAAAAAAAAAAAAAATTTATTGCCAACAGTGAAAATTAGTTTTTTTTTTAGACTATACATTTAAATTACAAAACGTACAATGAAGTTGCCGTGAAAAACTAAGTTATCAAGGAAGCGCCTCCCCTGGAAAACGGGGATATAAATGACTCGGGAAACACAACAAGGCCATGCGCTAACACAGGCACACGGTTTGTAACTTGCATACAATCCTGCAAACATGTATTTAAAAAGAGAAAATCTATTTATACACTTTAAGAGGAACTCAAAGTAAGAAATCTGTATCGCATATTTTATCCTATCCAGGCTCCTACACTGCAACATTGATGCTTTTTCCGTAAGGTACATATACTTCCTATTCCTACACGTATGGTTGTTTTTTTTTTCAGTGAACTTTTGAAATTATTAGCAACCAGTATATTATGTAGTAGAACAAAAAGATTACAAAAAAATGTAAATTGTTCCTGTACTCAGACAACAGACAGTGCCAAATGGAACAAGGACGCACAAATAAAACATGCGATAGCTAATTTGAAGCTGTTTGCTACACGATTAAACATTGTCTAGGATCTCGCAATACAAAACAAAAAAGAAAAATATCGACCCGGAATCTATACTAAATAAATGTCACGGGGTTTTGCTCCAGAATCGTCTGGATGTGAATTTGTGCACACTTTTGTCTGAAAATAATGTATTCAATTCCGATGTTGTCTTGAGTGCAGATAAATGTTGTGACAGTTTCTCTGCATGAGAAATATAAATAGTCCTTCAGCTGATGAGTGTGCCAGCAGTTTAAGTAAAGAGGAGCATTTAATTTTGCCGTAAAGTGGTAGACGACATGCAAAGAATTTCATAGAATCCCGAAATTTAATTTCATATTAAGAATACGAAGTAGACACCTACTTGATTTTGTACATAAAACAAAGGCACGTCATCTTTTGGAAGAGATTATAATGGAAACATGCGTTGCCCCTTTTACGCACGGATGGATTACAATATGAACATCGTTTTTACCCTTTTTTTTTAATTAGCTTAGAAGACCACTTCGAGTGAAAGGCGTGTATGAAAGTTTCTAACAAACCACGAGCGGACCGCTGTGATTTGCAATTTGGTTAGAAATTTAGTTGCACCTATGAATCGGGTGTAACTCTGTCGTAAACATTACGACTGCCTATTTATTAAGTCGCTGTTTGAATCTCAAAAACATCGAACACTTTTTAACGGGTATCGCCTTATGCTGGGAGTTGACAAGTCTTCGCAAAGTAATCACACTGTCAAGTTGTCCCAAATTCCCGAGGCGTTAGGCCTCAAGACTGCCCTTGTTTTGTTGATTCAATGGATTGAATAACCAAAACAATTGCGTTATGGTGTCAACAGAGCGAATCTTTAATTTGTGACAGAGCTTTGCAAGTTCACACTGCAAATGGCCAGAGGATTTATTTTGAAGTAAGATGTCGGTTTTATTCACTTCAAACACTATATACGAAGGATTTCACAGCGCACTGAGGGTTCTGAACATCTTTTAAGGTATTTCAGAGAAGCTATAACCGATGTACATGATCATAGACTCAATTGGATTGGATTCCGTGGCAATGTTATGGGAACCTGCGCCAAACCGGAGAAGATCGTTGAAAGGAGTTCACTTAAAGCCTAGCTCCAGTTCCGATATCCAGGCTGCTATCATGATAATGAAAACTATAGAGTTTTTCCACAAAGCGATGGTACTAGCCATTATCCTTTATTTATGCTTCACTTTCTTTCAGACTATTTAAAAAAAACTCCTAGAACTCCCTTAACTACAGTCAAACCTGGATAAGTGAGAACTGGATAAGTGAGAAAACTCTATAAGAAAGAGTAATAGCCAGGACCCGACATTTTAAGCTCCAAAAACCTCTATTAGCGAGAAACAGAAACCTCTGTAAGAGAGAGTCGTTTTTCCCTCATTGACCATTCTTCCATTGTTTTTGTATTGTTTTCTCGTCAATATTGTACCCATTCTATTTCGTGGAACTAAAAAAATTTTGTTATTTTATCGCATTATTTTCGAATGGACACGTGTCCCTGTGTACCGTCCTGTTTGTCGGACTTATTAGTTTATAATTATCAATTGCGAAGGAAAGTTCAGTTCTGCATCATGTCAAAACGGAAAATTCTCTATTTTTCCTCTATAAGTGAGAAACGCTACCCATGTACCTGCATTAGCGAGAAAATCGGGTTAGTGAGAAACCTCTATAAGCGAGAATGAGATTGTGCTCCCTTGAACTCTCGCTTATCCAGGTTTGACAGTATTTGTTAGATTAGATGGCATGAGTCGAAACTAATCCCCTGTGCTGTCCAAAGATAATCAGCTCAACTAAATTTCAAAATATTTCGTTAAACAATCCAAGAGAAAACTAAAAGTAAGGAGCGAGCAGACTAGGAGCAAAAAGTCCACACAGGATGTTCTATTGTCTTAGAAAAGGAGGTCACTGAAACTGCACAAGAGTTCCACAGAGATAAGACGCAACCTTAACAGGCACATATAAAAATATTCATGCAATCTAATTGAATAAGCTATTCCCTTCGTTGGAAAACCAAAATACGGTCCTATCTCGTCAAATCAAAAAAAGCAATTGAAACGTATAGCGAAGAGTTCCTTCCTCCTTGGCAACAAAGGCTATCGTTCTGGATTTTGAAAAAGGAGCACTAAAAATCACATTTTAAAGGATCACTGTATGTACTTAACGAGATTTGTAGTTTTATATTACCGCTCTCCAAAACAAAAGCACCAACACCAGATCCATCATCGGTTTTAAAACGAACCGTAAACAATTTCCTGTTTCATGTTTTGCTTAAAAGCAGTCTTGAGCTATGTTGATCTACTTGTTTTCTACAGATTGAGCAAACACCGCATTCATGATGGGAGTCAAAAGATATGCTCCTTGTGAGATCGTCAAAACGACTTTTTAAAGCGAAAGATGGTCTTGAGAGTGTAAGTACCAAGGAACGAGAGGTTCAGCAGTGGGTCAAGTGCAGCACCTGGTGTGTGCTGATGGGGAAGGTCAGAATGAGACATAGTGATTTTTCTTATTTGATAAAAAAGAGGGCGCTTATTCCACCAAACATAGGAGGGGATTAGTCCAATCATAGCAGTATAGATCCACTCTTTTCTAACACATATTCAACCAGTATCCACAGTAGAAGATGTGATAGAACAGCCCCCGACCTGTGGTAGCCTTTACTCACTGCTGTTGTTTTATAATGTTCACAATCCGCATTCGCTATCACAGCTTCTATTCATTGGCATAACTTTAATCCACAACACAGATAATTTGTCTACACCATGTTCTCATTACCTGCATTTTATAGACCGATGCGGTCAGAGATGCGAGGCCCAAGAAATGAACCAAAATATTAAAAAAAGAAACGAAATAGCAGATGATAAAGACATAAAAGTGCTTTAGTTATATTTTTTTAGTTGAAAAAAAAAAGAGGAAAACCAAACTATTTTTGACAAGTTTTAAAAGCCCCAACTAACTGAATGATTTTCAAAATTAAGTCTTTTGGAGATAGCAAGACTAATTTTTTCCATTTTTCATCCTTTTTTATAATCATATTTTCAACACAAAATAATCGAAGTAGAAAAAAGTTGCTTCGTAGCATCATAACATGGAGATCTGCTACATATTAAGCAAATAATCATCTCTGCTGAGGTAGCAAAAGAAACAGAATGTGAGATATGTGATTCTGAGAAAATGACAAACAGGTACAAAAACTTCAAAGCTATTACTACTATTCAGGATAGTTGAAGAAAAGTGAAGGTGAAGTGCAGAACTAAAAAAAAATGCCTCTTTAAACTCACTAAAGTTGACCTGCTTAGCCTACTGGAACTTTATCTTTCACTTCAGTTCTTCACCATTTTCATTTTTATCCAGCGTTGTTTCGCATGTAAATGCTACTGAATACAATTTATGTTTATTTACAATACATGATACACGATTAAGCTTTCCACAAAAAACTCCTTTAGGGACGTGGCTCATTTTAATGGAACACTTACAATGCGCATACAAAAACAAAAAACCATAAATCTAAACACCGCCAACGTTAAAAATATAAAGAAGCAACTGCACCAATTGAAAACAACATTGAACCCCAGAAGTGTCTGGCAAAAAACCCATTTTCTTCAAGGGCTTCTATTAAAAAAAAAAATACAAAATACATTTCTTGGCTCCAACGATGTTATGAGTTCAATAGCTTTGTCTGAACCGTAGATACATCATCTTAATACTGACTCCATTCAAGCCAAGCCCACATACAAATGCTTAGATTTATTCGTTCACATAGTTACTCCCTTTGACCTAAAAACACAGTAATATTTTTTTTTTTTTAGCACAATTTCTCTCTCTACACTTACTTTAAAGCCAAAGTTAAATTCTTCAGAATATAAACTCAATATTTGCATGTTCATGCTCATCATTACATTACTTCTATTTTGATTACAAAAATTTATCGATCCACAACGAGTTTATGTTTGCAAAGTGTTCTTGATTGTGCAAATTTTACGCATATGTATGTACATTATACATCACAAGGGTTTTATTCCACGAGGATAATATGTACGTCCTTGTTCTGAAAACGCTGTCGGTTCTGCTAAATGAAACGTCCTTCATGAGAATAAATGAACGCATATTTTCCTAATGCAAATGCCAGGCACTGAGCACACACACATCACACATTGCACTCCAAAAACTCATAATTTTGCCTCAAATGATGGGATTAATAAATTTGCCACAAGAATAGCAGAAATAATTGTCGCTGCAATGGCTAATCCGAATGGTAAATCGGTGTTTAGCTGTTAGCTTGCGACCTTAGGTTAAACAGATAAAAGCATTTTTCTTAATCGATATTATACTGGATTGGGTATTATTGTGCCGTGATAAGATAAGTGGGTATGTAATGCGCTTACATAAAATATGAGAATTGAAAATGTAATAGAAATCCAATTCAACAGTTACTGAAAGTCAGGTCTCATTCAGGTTTTTTTTTAGATGGTTTCTGTTAACGAATCTAAAGTTTCTGATCAGCAAAATTTGCATTCCAACACATTTGAAAAAAGATTAATGACTCTTGTTCAAGAAATGACGTTATGCATTTAACTTTTTAGGTTAAATTCTTTTGTCAAAAGATGCCAACAGTTTGGAAATATTGTAATAAAATAAATAATCCCTGTTAGCATTGAAAAAAAAAAACGCTTTATTTAGATAACTTCGATGTTGGAAAGTGTGGTCCCATGGCTTGGTGGTTAGAATGCCTGCCTATTACGTAGACGATACAGACAGGAACCTCGAACTCCCACGTTACAGGCAGATATACTTACCGTTACGACTTGCTGGCGTAAGCTTGTCTATTTTTCCTTCTTTTTTTTTTGGCTCTTCTCGACCCCGTCCCCAAAAAAGGCGAGGGCATGCAAATGGTGATAAATCGTCAACTAATGAAATATCTTGAAGAACGAAAGCTTGTTAATGAACGACAGTACGGCTTTGGCAGCAAAAGGTTCACTGGAGATTTGATAGCATATCTTACAAGAAAGTGGAAACAATCTTTACACTGTTTTGGAGAAAGTAGGATAATTGCACTTGATATTTCTAAGGCATTTGACAGACTTTGGCATTTTATATAAAACACCAATTTTTGATATCGATGAGTCTCTTCTTCGTTAGATTAGAAACTACATTTCCGACCGTTCAATACAATTTAACAATTCTGATAGAACCACCTTATAAAAGCTGGTGTGACTCCCTTTTGAGTCCGACTCCTGTCCTTATCTTCATAAATGATCTCTTGTCTGAAACTTCTAATCCTCTCAACTGATTTCAGTTTACTTTCCCTCCCAAATGAATATCCGTGCTCATTAGATGTGGAACTGGAACGGTTGCGTATCATTAGCTCATTGAATTCTGACCTTGACAGCATGTTACAAGGAATTGAAAAACCGAGTAGAATTCAATGCTTCGAAAACTCAATGCTGTCTTCTGTCGCTTAAGCATAACATTCCCCCATCGCCATTATCCATGAATGGTACCATGGATAGGTGATTTTTTTTTTAAATAAAAAAAGAGGAGGCTTACGCTAATCTGGAGCACGCAGACCTAATTTCCGGTCCATTATAGGTTAGGTTCGGTTGCATGGGGGGTGCAGCCACAAGTGGCAGCACCTCACTCGAATCTCAAGGATCCATTGTGCTCCCCGGGAAAATCAGAGGATGAGGAGGTGGGAGGATTGGAGAGGTAGTCGGTTGGGTTGGTAATTGGTTTATTGGGTTAGGAAACCTCCACTGAACCTTTTGGAACCCTGGGGCCCTACTCTGCAATTCGTTTCGAAAGAAAAAAATTTCCGAAAACGAATATTTTGTACTCTTTATTTCTAAAGCGGATTCGAATCTGCCACTTTCGGAACGGCAAATCCGAAAACGATTTTTTTATATAATTTATTTATATTTTTACTTGTTTGTAATTTGCTTTGATATTATTTTTTTGCTTGATTTGACAGATATCTTGAGAAATGTTTCAAGACTTCGCAAATCTATTCCGTTAATGAAAATATGAACAAGTACTTTTTTTTCGATTCGAAAACGAAATACAGAGTACGAATTCATAATCGGATCGAAAATCACTTTCGAATAGACTTACGATTCGAAACGAAATACAGAGTAGGGCCCCTGAGTAAATATCAGGACGTTGCTCAATGGGAGATTAAAGATGTCGCCCAGTTCGTCGAAGAAGTATTCTCCGAGGGGTTTTTTTTTCCGTTTTTTCCAATTCTCATCTTGTGGGTACCCAACGAGTTGTGACCCGTGAGAATGCCAATCAACAGAGAGAGCCGAGGTCTGCTTAGCTGGAGTAGAAATTCGGTTTTTTTCTTGGAAATATCTGGCCAAAGGTTTCTGGAGACTCGGCATGTTTCTAAGGGTGACCATCTGTCATTGGTGATTTTTAGAAAATTGTGTTTGATTCTGTTTTTTTCTTGCTCTTAGTGACTTTAGAACTGAGGTGTTCGTTTCGCTGGATTCGAGTGCTGACCCGATTTTAGCCAGCTTATCCGCCATTTCATTGCCGATTATGTCACGATGTCCTGGAACTTAAAAACGGTCCATTATACTACCAGGGTAGCAGCCTTCCCTTTTTTGTGGAAATAAAGTGATAGTAAAAAGTAAGTGATAAAGTGATATTATAACCTCAAGGGTGGCGTCCAGATGAAACTGGGAGGCTGAAAGAAAAGTAGAAGCCCAGAGCGGGATTCGAACCCACGCATCTGGCCTTTCTACTGAACACTCTACCACTCTACGGCCGCCCTTTTTGGATAGCTGATAGTTCAATCGTAGAATCAATTGATTCTCTAGAACGTCGTCAAAACGTTAGTTGCTTTACACTCTTTTATCGCTTTTTTTACAAGCAGCGTTTTAGTGAAATAGCTAATAGCACTCCCCTCCTGAAAAAATTCAGCCGCAACACCCGCCTCGCTAGGAATGCCCATCAGTTTTACCTTGAGTCCAACTTTGAGCGTACAGTCAAGTATAGAGATTTGAATTTTGTGGAATGCTCAACCTTACCCTATTTTTCTCCTGCATTACGATTAACAAAAAATCAAAAGCAAAATACGTCTTTAAATCCGTGTATGCGTCTTAATATGCGTACTAAATTTTCTCCTATTTTCCTCAATGCAACATTATGAGAGTATTCATAACTTCTTTGCGTTCATCCCATAATGTAATTGAGTTGAATTTCCGCAACGTTGAATCTTTATAGCCTGTAGAAGAAGAGAGTGGAGCGTGAAGTGATATGGTTAACTATTAGCAACGCCTACAAAGTCGAATTTAACGCGTTGCTCTGTTTCAAAACAAGAAAAATCGTTCAATGACAAGAAAAATCCTTAACTTTTAAGCAAAAAACTGTTTCTTTTCTAAAAAAAAGTAAAGGCGAAAAAAGCACAAAGAAGAAGAAAAAGCCAATTCCAGAAAAATCGTAGCACACAAAGGAAAACCTATTGCCTTCACTGATAAATAGGTAATGAACATTTTCGAAAAGAAACTATCCATCCAACCATTGGGAGGTCAATGCATTTATTTCACTTTGCTCATTACAATTTCACTTTCACTTCTTAACTTTGTATCAACTAATTATTCATTCGACAAGTGAGATGAACGGTTTTTCCCTTCACTTTTTTTTTTTTTTGTTTTGTTTTAATAAACCAAACCACAAAATGTTCATGTTCACAAGTGCCCTGCACATTAAATGGCCCATAAACATTTCGTAGGGGATTCAATTTTACCACCTTAAATTAGCCATTAACGCTGTAACGACTTGTGTCTATGTATATTTGTAAATGTCTAACGTATATATGAACCAAATTAACCACATGCTTCATTGAGGATTAAAACAATAAATAAGCTCTAAGCCCTCTAATATATATAAAGCAACAACGAAGTGAACTAAACGATATTGAAGTAAAAAGAATTATGTCTCGGATTTCATATAAGAGCTTTTGCCAACACACTATAAACGAATCAAATTACATTATACAAGTGATGGAGATGATAGACATCAACCTTATGTCTATGAAACTTGTTTATAAATGTCTAAGACGATTGGGTTTATTAAGTTGATTTTATCATTGAATATACATACAAGTTTATCTGAAACCATCCCAAAAAAAATCGCAAGGATAAATATAAATGTTCAAAATTAATAAATTAACTTTTTTTAGGGGAAATCAAACACTCGATGCTCGATAGAATGCTAAACTCAAGAGTTAAACATTGTTTCACACAATTTACCTCAAATGACCACTCACTTTTTTTTTAACTGATTGTCATTTTAATGATCAAGTTTCGTTGCAGTAGTGGTTAAGAAACTGTTGAACGAATGCGTTATTGGTTTTGGTTTTGACTAACATGGATGAACAAGCTTATAGCCAATGGCCTCAATCAAAAGGACAGTCGTAACAATTTCGTACTACGAATGCCAAAAAAGAAGCATCATAAACGCCTTCGTACTGAATGCTTTGCTACGAAATTTTTCACTGTTGATAAAATAATTGATAAGTTCTAAATATCTGATGATAATGTGAATATGAAAAGATTGATTTAAGCCTTGTTTGTGTTTAAATTTGGTTACGCTTTTATTTTTAAATTGTTGGATAGAGACTTTGAAATTCTCATTAATAATAATTTCTAAGTTATGCATTTGTATTTGTTTGTAATCCTAAAATCTAACAAGTCTATAATTTTGTACGTATGTGCAAACACCCACCACTAGCGAAGACATTGCCATGGCGGGTCTGATGCACCGAAATCCGAGACTTATGTTTTGGCTGGTGCTTTGGGCTATTTTATATTTGAATTCTACAGCAGATCTTTTGATTGATTAAATACCTCATCTCTCAACAGATACGTTGTCGCAAATATATGATAGCTTGTTTCATTGTTTCCGTCACGTCGACGTCGGTTTCCAATCAGTTTGATCGCAATGAGTAGATTAATTAATTAAGAGTTGCTCAATTCCCGAAAACACTACGGTCTTTAGGAGTAGAATGTTCAAAGGCTCAGAGTAGCCTATGAATAGTTAAACCGCTAAGAATAGCCCAATGACTTAGAATAATATATGTAACGGGTGATTTTTTAGCTGGTTTGGTTTTGGCAACACTGGTTTTGACAGCTGACGTGTGTTTAGTACCTTGTGTCACTGTCAAACAGCTTCAGTTTAGTTTGCAATTTTACCATGGATCATCTTACAAATGAACAACGCTTGCAAATTATTGAATTTTACTATCAAAATTCGTGCTCGGTTCGAAATGTTCATCGCGCGCTGCTTCCATTTTATGGTCGGCATTCTCGACTCTGAATGGGTACGTAAATAAGCAAAATTGCCGCATTTGGAGTGAAGATCAGCCAGAAGCATTGCAACAGCTACCAATGCATCCCGAAAAAGTCACTGTTTGGTGCGGTTTATGGGCCGCCGGCATTATTGGGCCATATTTCTTCAAAGATGATGCGAATCGCAGCGTTACTGTCAATGGTGAACGCTACCGAGCGATGATAACAAACTTTTTTTTGCCCGAAATGGAAGTTCTTGACTTGCATGATATGTGGTTTCAACAAGACGGTGCCACATGCCACACAGCACGCGAAACAATGGCGCAATTGCGAGGCGAGTTTGGTGAACAGTTAATTTCACGTTTCGGGCCGGTCAATTGGCCGCCTAGATCGTGCGATTTGACACCATTAGACTATTTTTTGTGGGGGTATGTCAAGGCTAATGTCTATAGGGACAAGCCCGCTTCGATTGACGCACTGGAAGCTAACATCCATGCATTCATTCGTGAGATACCGGCCGATATGTGTGAAAGAGTATGCCAAAATTGGACTCAGCGGATGGGCTACCTGAGACGCAGCCGCGGTCAACATTTGCATGAAATTATCTTTAAACATTAAATTGCAAGGTTCAAACTATCGATTCAAATAAATATTTCATTCATTTTTTCGAATTTTTTGTGTTTTTAAAAAAAAAAAAGTTCTAAACCTCTTAAAAAATCACCCAATAGTTACCAAGAGTTACTCAAACGGAGCTCAATCGGTAATAGAAGGTCAGTCCCTATTGCTACTAGTAGCTCTATTGCTAAAAGAAGCAACTACTTATGTGTATAAGTTCAGTCCATTAGATTAGCTCAATAGCCAAGTTAGTTCATAGCTCAATAGCTGAGTACATGCCAGCCTAAAACAAAAATAAGAGTCTTTTTAAATGAAGTGAAAGTTTGAAAACATGTGGTTGCTGAAAACAAAACACCACTGCGAATCACAAGTTGTAAGTGTATCTAGCTGTTACGTGGGGGATGGTTTCGAGGTTCAAGTCCTTAAAACAGAACAGTTCAAGTCCAGAAAACAGTGTTTTCAACGATATCGGAATAGGCAATTTCTACGATAGAAATTTCATGCCATGAAAAGCGCTTTCTCAATAAGCCGTTCGAAATCGGCAAAAAATTGTAGGTCCCTTCCATTCCCTCACAACATATGTTGAGGCTATGCCCGAGGCTCCGCGCTCTGTTACCCCACCTTATTTACTTATTATTTGAGCTCAACATTGGGTGCAATTGCCTGAGGTAAGATTACAAAATACGATTACAAGATACGAGGTACAAGTAAAATCTATTTTTAATCAGGGGCCGAATTACCGCACACGTGATCGAGTAATACGGGACTGAACTATGCGTTTTTGGTACTACTTCTCACGTTATCGAGGACTTTAGTACCACAATTCGACATTCTTTCATCAGTATTTGAACGAATTGAAGTCCATAAATGAACAGCAGACTGATGTTGTGTAATATTGGCCGAATTTTGAAAGAAAAATAGGACTCACTCATTCGATCAATGATGGGGTTATTCGACCCCATGTCCATGGGGTAGGAAATGTCTTTTTTATTTTCGTCAACATTTCGCAGATTTATTTAAAAAACTGAGTTTTCTGACACATTAAGTTGTGTATAGCTGATCAACAAAAGTTAATGTAAAGTATTTATATACTTGACTATGATTTTCCAATAGTTCGTACGAATCTAACCATATATGTACTCGTATTTCTATAAAGAATTTTTTCATAATCTAGAAATACCATTGACATTAAAGCTATAATTTTTTTACATTAATTTTAATTGCTTTTGATCAGAAATATTCATAAGAAGACAAACACATCACAGAGTAGGACTCCTATCATTTGCTAGTCGATACAGTTTTTATCATATTTAAATTAATAGGTTGGTCAATTTCCACACCGAACAGTCATTTAAATTTATAACGAGCAACTCCACCACTAAAAGGAATGAGGATAGTAAAAAAAAAAATTTATAATTGTTTATTTATTGATTGGCTGAACCGGCACATTCACTGATTTATCTTTTTAATTTTCAGTTTCGTTCGAGTTTATATAAATTAAAGTGTAGAATCGAAATTTCGATTGCTAGTTGTGTAAATGTTATCACTTCTTAATTGACTCGTAAATCGAAATGCTACCACCATTTTCCAAAAAAAAAAAAAACAGTTTTTTGGGCAGCATCTTTTTATTCTTTTTTTTTCCTCATTCAGGATGAATCCAATAAAAGTATTGTATTCACACATGAAGAAAAAATATTTCATACAAAATTGCAAACTTGCTACAATCAAACGAACTATAAAAGAAGAGAAAAGAAGCATCTAATACTTAAGCACCCCCATCGACTATACACATGAACGGTACACCTACATCACATTAATTTGAAATAAAAAGATGATTTGTGCTCAATCAGTTTTGAAATATTCGCTTCCTCGTCCCATCAGTTCAAATCTATTTTATTATTTCTTCTGTTCTTCTACTTTCACAGAATGAGCTCATTGTTTGAAAGAAAAATGACTAATAAATCGGGTTGCTTGAGATGATGGCAAATAAAAAAAAGTATTCCAACAATGTATGAATGACATGTGGTTGGAATAGAAAATTCCCCATAATTGATATTATTAACTCTTACTACAAGTTACTTAAGGGTTCAATATGATGACTAAAGAAGAAGTCACTAAAAAAAAGCACTGTGTTGTTTTTGTTTTATGAGTTCTCTTTTACTTTCCTATCACATTATTTCTAGTAGCTTAGCAATGTCATTTGTTGAGTCTTGCGAGCTTGACAGTTCTTAATCAAAAGCTAAAAATCTAAAAATGATGGCGATTAGTGTTGGTAGAATATTCATTGGTATTGGTTTGAGTTCTATTTTTATATTCCAATGAAAAAAAAAAACGTAAGCAATCAGATCAGATGCTATTGAAATATGCAACATGATGTCATTAATCATATTACGATAGGTAGATAAATGTAGAAACCTCTTGTTGATAGGTACGAGCTTATTTTTTCTCGTTGAACATAAGAATTATGCTAAGATTTATATTTGTTCAAGTTGGTCACCTATTTTCAACAATAAAAGATTACACTTTTCAGTCAAATTATAAAAAAAAACAATTCAATTACTACAGTCACTTTAACAAAAATAAATAAACAGAGAGGCACAACTAAGCTCGGGGAAACTCGGAACCTAACGCATTTCAAAACACTTAAATTGTGTTAATCAAAGTGTAGTGATTCGAGTGGACAGTACCTCGTATGGTCTTCGAGTCAAAAACACCAACATTCGTGTAAGAAAAAAAACAGAATTTCAGAATGTTTAGGTGACTAAAAAATTAATACTGTCTCGTCGATCGAACGACCTGAAGAAAAATTTGAGCAAAACCACAACTCTAAATAAAACTAAACACTGAGAAACATAACGGTCGAGAGAGATCTCTTATACGTAGTTTAAATCCTCATTTCTACTTTTCGCTGATTAAATTTTAAAAAAAGCAGCAAGACTTAATAAACAATTCTTAGTTGAATGCGGAAAGTTCTAATGTCATTGCTCAAAGTAGCCTCTTTTATGTATTTTGGGGAGCGTTGAATGCGAATCTCAAATTGTCAAACATAATTTTACACTGCAAATATGACCATTCATCAAGGTTGAATTCTTTTTTTTTGATTTTGGCTTTGAAACTCGGAGTAAAAAAAAAGAAGAAAGGACTTATGATTTGCCCTCATAAAGCAAAATCTATGCAAGGAAATCGGAGAAATTAAGACAATTGTATTCTCGAGAAACTGTGAAAATTTCCAATCAATAAGGCGATTTAAAGGTCTCAGGGGCCGAATTACCGCACCCACGATCGAGTAATACGTGACTGAATTATGTGCTTTTGGCATTACTTCTCGAGTTATCGAGCACTTTAGGGAAACAATTTGACATTCTTTCATCAGTATTTGAACGAATTGAAGACGATAAATTAACAGCACTGATGTTGTGTATTATAGAGTGAATTTTGAAAGAAAAATAGTACTTACTCACTCGATTACTGCACTGGTGCGGTAATTTGACCCCAGGACTAGCTCAACAGTTTCCAGAAATTCCCCGCTGGTGGTACATTTTTTATACCCAACAATAAAAATGGAAAAAAAAATTTTCATCAAAACATCTGTTTTAGAAATATTTCCACCGTTACGTTCATACAAGATGCGCTCTTTACTTTAGAAAAAACGATAACTAAGACGCCGTAACTAATAATGAGATGTTGTACAGGGCTGGCATCATAGAGACACTAGATGTGGCTGGGAAAATGGTATTTCCATACAAATTTCTGCAAAAAATGGTTGCTCCATGACGCTGAGCCACTGAAGGGATAACAACAACATAATAATCTTGAGATTACTTTTATAGACACTGGGGCCATCTATAGTTTTTCGTGTGGTAACAAAAAAAAAAAAAAGCCGCCAGAAAAATAGATGTTCTACCTTTCTAATAGAACAGAGAGAAATCTACGGTAACTTTCGAAAGTTGTTGTGAAAGAATACATTTTCTTCACCTCTTCATTATTATCTGTTACTCGTTAAATGACCTTAATAAGCTGCCAAACCGCTTCTTTCCATACGGAGTGTAGGGAAAGATACGCCCAGGATAGTGGTCAAGATTCCGATGGATGAAGTGGAAGGGGCAGCAGCGACGAGAGCAGTCAAAACAGACGTTTCAGTGGTCGTCGGAATATCTTTACTGGTCGTTGACCGTAGCGCTGGATGATATGGGAATAAACTTTATCACCAGCTGGATTCCAAAGAATCTAAACTATAATCCACTTTATGTATTTAAAATTATTAGTTTAGCCACAATTAGTTTTACTTTCCATTATTTACTCATTTCTTTAAGAACTCAAACGATTCGCATACAAGAGATAAAAACTTGGAAGTATGATGGCATTTATGGAGCGAATAATCAGCCTTATCACAGATTCCATCTTAGAAAACTTCCACACGGAAAGCTAAGTTACGAGCTACGAAAATTTGTGTTCACATAATCCGAATAGAATCGAAGAAAGCATTTCCAGTTGCCACATTAAATACCGCCATGCTGGTTTTCGAAATAAGGTGTTTTACGCCAAATGTGCAAGATCATTCACATTTTTCTGCAAACATAACTTCTTTCGTATATTAAGACGACGAATTTACATTTCACTCGGATTTGGTGATACCAAATCTACGAATTTCGAAATTCGTTCCACTCGCAATGAATTATGTGATATGTAGTTACATAGGAAAACTTAGACTTTTTCGATTACGATGGAATCGTAATAGGACTGAAAACCAAAAACCTTTACATCAATCGATTGAGATTCCCAGAAATAGAGTTTCCCATCATAACCTGCGGAAGATATTTGGGATAAACGGAACAACTACTTAAAGCTTCGTCTCACCTTAAATGCTAAAATTTTTATTTTGGATTTTATTTCGCTAATTGCTTCGACATGCTATAATCTTATCAGGAGTGGTTGTAATTTAAAACGTAGCAGACTTTCCAAACCACATTTCATTTAAACTGAAAGCACTAATAATAAAAACCGTTGTCGAAATGCCTACGGATTTGAGAAGTTTCTGTGCTCAGCATTACGGTACATAAGCACTGCCATAATTCTTTTAAAATTTGAGAGTTTAATGCAGCTTATTTTGTTAATCCAATCAGTGTGTTTTACTATCGCCCCAGTAAGAAATCCGTTCGGAGAGAAAAATTCTACGATTTTATACGAATCGGAGATTTAAGCTTCGAGGTATTCTTCCGCACAGGCATAGTTTTTCTCACAGCATAAAATTGTTTTGATTCTGATGCCATTGGTTCTGATGTCGTATGACACGCTGCGGACAATTCTTCTTCTCAAATCATTTGGAAGTCTATATAACATCCAGTTTTTGGTGTGATCGCCACTTAGTATCCCAAAATACAGCTAAACAACTACATACTACTTCAAGCGACGGACGTTTTACGTGCAGAGAAAAATAATCTTAGCTCGTTCTTTTATTACATAACATCACGTTACATTTTAGGACACATGTTCTGCTTTTACAGCAACAGCTAACAAAGGTTCAAAGAAAAAAAATATACTACCCCTAACTTCGTAAGCAACTTTATACTTGGTCTGCATATCCTTTTAATTTTATATTTAAATTCAAAAAACGTATAAAAACCTTCAATGTAAACCTAAACATAAAAATAACTTGCAGCAACCACTCCATTGAGTTTAATTCAAATTAATTTGTTTCTTAAAATTTGTTTATAAATAAGACATTCGAAAAGTTTTCTTTTTATAACAATCAAATCAAAATCCCGTTGTGTTTCAGGTTTTGTCAAACTATCAGCTAATTTAAATTCAAATGGGCCTCGCCTCGCCTTCCAACAAGATATTTCTGTATTATTTATCTAAATTAGAATATATATGAGGGATTTGCTACACGTCCTCTCCTCTCTATTGACATTTATTTACCATCAAAATCCATAAATTTGAGGTATCTTTCTTTCTTTTTTGTTTTGACTTTGCCTATAGCCTACACTCAACTTGGGATTAAGTATAGAGAGGTAGTTAAGTTGAACTCCTCTCCGCAGGTCCTCAGGCAAACGAATCAATGTAGCCGTGTTGCTGTGAGTTTTAGGGTGTTTTTAAGTGCGTGCGTGTGTGTGTGTGTGTGGGTGCGTGTTTATGTGGGTTTTCGCTACATGCCTACATTATTTTGCATGCCTCGGGTCTCGATAAATCGACTTTATTATAAAATTGAATTTTTTAAATTTCCATACCAGCAAAATGAAATAAGAATTTCCAAAAAATAAAATAAATAAAAAAGACTCTACTCGTTGTTCTCGTTGCAAAAGTGAATACCAAAGTCACTTTAAATACATCACAAAGCTAGATTCATAAATCCTTCAATTTGAAAACGAAATCAACCAGTTTACACGCCCAAAAATGTCATCTATAAAACATTTAAAGGATTTACCTCTGTACGTTACGTTGTGAGTTGTGTGAGAAGAGTACTAGAGTAGATGTAGTGGCTGGTGTAGTGGGGACTGGGGAATGGAATGGCATGGCGTGAGAACGACAATTTCACTCCAAGCTGTGTGTTTTAACTTTTTCGAACCCAACCGAAACCCCCATACACGACCCCATGACGAAGTGACAACCCCATAGTCTTCTTTGTTATAGATACATTAACCCCCCTTTTGCGTCGACCCT
This sequence comes from Melanostoma scalare, assembly GCA_949752695.1. Taxonomy (NCBI): domain Eukaryota; kingdom Metazoa; phylum Arthropoda; class Insecta; order Diptera; family Syrphidae; genus Melanostoma; species Melanostoma scalare. Next base: position 223,581,680 of record OX456985.1, on the reverse strand, counting down.
TAAAAATCAAGCACACACACACACATCCACACACAGTTACAGAGTACAGACACAGATAGATCCAACACACACAGCTAATATTTGAAGCTATGAATAATTTTGCTTTATGCAGCATGATTTTGATTCAAGAAGAGGAATTCCCTTTTGCTTGCACATCGATTCAAAGGTAAATAAATTAAAACACAGCAATGATGACGACAGCTTTGGTCGGTCGACCGATCAGTGAGTCGGTCGGTTACACTTTGCTGTGCTTTTTTTCATAGTTGTAGAATTAAAATGTAAATAATGATAAATGACCAAAAGAAACATAAATAAATAAATAAATAACGAACAACCTACCTGTTTATTGCAGAATGAAGCCGAGCAATTGTTGTTTATTATTTACTTGTTGGTTGGGTGGTTTGGTTGGATGATGCATTGTATTTTAAGCCTATAAGCTTGAGAAAGAAGAAGTTCCCTCTATTTTTGTTGGTTTGGTTGGATGACGAAGACCACGACGACGACGATGGCGGTGATGATGATGACGGCGGCGACGACTACGACGACGACGACGACGATTGCTGATACTATATCCTTTGTTTGTTGTTGGTTGACTGGTTGGTTTTTTTGTTGGTATTGTGGGTGGTGGTGGTAAGTCAATGAGTAGACAACAGCACCAGCTCATGCAGGGATTCAGTTTCTTTTATTTAAAACTTTTTTTTTGTTTTATTGTTGTCAGGCAGGCAACCAGGATTATTTTTTTTTGTTTTAATGTGGGACGAATGTTGAATGATGATTCGTGGAGGTTGAAGTGGGTGGAGGGATTGATTTAACCAAATAAAACAAACGCAATCAAATGAAACGTTCAAACCAAAAAGAAAAAAAGTAAAAGGAAAAAGAAAAGAAACAAATTAGGAAACCAAAGAAACAACAACAACTTAAAAACTAAGGTTAGATTCTTTACATGAAATAACTGCTAACGTATGATGCGGCCATGATACCCAAAACAGTCAAACAAATGAGGATCATGATCTTCTTTCGGCGGGCTTTGCTCTGGTATTTCAACGCCTTCTTTGTGTCCTGTGTAGCGGTTTGCACATAATCCATAGCGTGCTCGACGTGGTATTCTATGCGATCAATCATTTCGCCTTGGCTCTCAACGAGCATGGCCATGTCCATGAACATGTCATGCAATTCCTTGATGGACGTCTCTAATTTCATAATATCTGCGTGTCGAGCTTCGATATCGGCTAGCGTCTGTTTGGCTTGTTGCGTCTCCATGATGATGCCTTGAGTGAACACGGCGGGATTGCCTTGCTCTAACATGTCTTCGAGTTCATCGTTTGTGGTAGCTCGTCCGGTGATCTCTAGCTGACGCTGTATTCTGCCTTTGCATCGTTCTCTGTAGTCGGTTTGGGTACGATTGTACTCGGTCATTACTTCGACAAACTTCCTGGACAGTGTTGAGTGTTGGGTTTTGCGAATTCGCAGATCGGCACTGGATTTGTTAGCCTGCTCTTCTTGTTCGATGTTTTGCTCGATACCCTTCAGTTTGCCACGCACTCTGTTGGCGTTCTTCTTGATATCAGCCATGAGATCTTCCAGTTCTTGTTTGGTTTTCTCGTCCGACTGTGGGGCGGACAGGATGGCGCTATGTTTCTTTTTGACCTCTTCGACATTGTCCTGAACTTTATCGATCATTTCACGAATTTCCTCTACCTGATTGAAGAAATCATCCATGTAGCCGTCACGTCCTTCGACATTGACGGCCACCTCGTCCTGGGCGACGTCCTCGTCATCGCTTTGGGCAGCGTGTAACGCTGCTAATCTGTCTTTCGTCATACTGCTTGAGGTGGTGGTTCAGCTGGTAGAACTACTGATGGTCTCTATTTAAGGTGGGATGCGGTGGTGGTGGTGGTGTATTGGTTTTCTTTTAGTCACCCGTCGTTTGTTGCTCTTCTATCAGGCGTCGCACGCACTATTTTGAATATGTCTATACAACACTCTTTATTCACATCCACTTTTTTTTCTGTTAGTTGCTTCCAAAGCTACCAATTTTTTTTTCTTTTTTTTTCACTCTGCGCGAATATGACTCACGAAACTTTCTGTCACAAGTTATGCTTGATTATTTGCTTTTATTCGCTACGTTTGCCGATTACACTGCACTCCGCGAGGCGTACTCTAAATAGTCCGCTAATTTTTGACTAAATTTTATGTTCGTTTTAGGACGTCAAGATAACGATTGGAATTTTTTCTTCTTTTTCGCGAATTTTTCTGGTAGAACACTGAACACACTTTAGATGGGAGTGTTCCCCACTGCTTCACGAACACGATTGTCGTGTAATTTTATTACAGATATGAAATACTATTCATTTAGAATGGATTTCTGCAATAATTGTGAATTATTTGTTAAAATTTTCGGAGATTAGAGTTCGCGAAAAAATTAGCACAACGATCACAAACTACCTCGAGAACTACCTTGTGAAAATCGATATTTTGCTTCTGCAGTGGCTAAATTGTCGGAAGGAGTACGCTTGCGTTGATATTTGTCTAACTATGTGTGTATCTCTTTTGTACTTACTGCTTTGATGGGCGATTTTAAAAGAAGAAACGTGTTTCCAGTTTTATTTTGCATTCTGTTTCACTTTTTTCGTAATAGATTTTTATTTGACAGATACTTGCTTTGTAGTAGAACGAAACATGGCGTGGTAGAAAATAGTAGTAAAATAAGTAGGATAGGGTGAAGAAGATAATGGTTGGTTTCCAGTTGGGTTATACATTTTTAAAAACCAATGGGATTTTAAAACTGCAGCAGTTTCAAAAAAGCAATAAGGAATTTTTATCTTCTAAAAAAGGGTTACCAGTTAAAATTTATGTTATATAAGAGAAAAAAGAATCTAAAACGTAGAGAAGAAAAACTGATCAAAATTAGTAGGTTTTTTTTATACACCATCCACAGGATTTTCACATGACTATTGAATTCGGCATCCGGAGTAAAATTACTGCCAAAAAAGCAGCAATAGAAGCTAATATAAATTATTATACCAAACCTAATATAAATATAAATTTCTTTGTGAAATACAAAATTCAACTAAGACCAACATCAAATAATTACCGAACAATTTCTAATCTGGACTTAATATTTTGTATACTTTCGTTTAATCTGAATGCGATTATAAAAAAAAAAAAAAGAAATGGGCACGACTGGGTCGCACGAATTTGCGATTGAGTGCTAAATACGATATCAAAATCTTAAGGCTTAAGTAAAAGGTTTTGATATTCGCTCTTCATAATATATTTGGTGGTACAGGATTGCCAGCTACACATTAATTATGAAAATTGAATTAAATCACGCGGAATAACGAAAAAAATTAAATTAAATATTCCAAAGGTATCAAGCGAAAATCGAAAAACGCCATTCTTTTGCAGTTGCTAATATATATAAACGCTGAAAATTTAATCAAAATCGATGGTTTTTTCAAAAAACGAATTTTTAAAAGTGATATATGCAAAGCTTTAGATTTTCCCAGAAGTTGTTTTGACAAAAATTTGATAAAAAATCAAAGCTTTGGTTTTGAAGTTATTTCAAAAAATCAAATTTTTTTTCAAATATTTTTAAAAATTTCAAAAAATTAAAATCTTTAAAATATTGATATGCAATCTTTCTTTAGCAGCCTACGAGTTTTGAAATATAAAATTTCGTCAAAATCGTGTCAGCCATCAACGAGAAAGTCGGTTTTGAAAAAAAAACGGCACAACGGCACAAATTTTTTTACAGCATAAGAAAGACAATCTAAAATTTATCCTTTAAATACAATTTTATCGAAATCATTGTAGCCGTTTTCGAGAAAAATAAGTATTATCATATCAGTCTGCCCAACAGACCCTAATCGCAAATTTTGAATAAAATCGGTCCAGCGGTTCAGGCTGTAGATCCATATACGGACAAACAGGCAGACAGAATTTCAGGACACGAGGCAACAAAGTAAGGCACTGAACATATCCCAATTGATACACCAAGTTCAAGAAGCATACGTTCCCAGTCTCAGATAAATGTCCTGTTCGAAACTAAAAAAGAAAAGCTTCTGAAGATATTAAGGGCCAAGAAATTTAAAAAAGTTAACTGTAGTTGATGACGAAGAGCACAAATGGAAACCGAAAGAAACAATAATCAAAAACCAAAACGAATAAGAGAAGCTTCGATTTTCGTACACCAAAATATAATTTTTTACCTTTATAAAAAAAAAAATAATTAAATAGGGTGGCGCAATAGAGCCCCTGAGGCCTAGTGCATTTATCTTAGCCATAATATCCCAGAAAATGGAAGGAAAACACAATATTTACCGATCCCGAACTTAAAAACCACTCAAAGGTTTAATTTTTTTATCTTTTCAAATGAATACAAAAAACTCAAGAAGATTGCATTTAAATTTCAAGTCGACCGAAGCTAAACTTACTATGTTCTAAATAATTTCATACCTGCTCGACCTGTCCACGCTATAGTTACTTGGAAGCTGTTTCGCTGCCTAGTTTTCAAAGTCGGTGTTGCCCTTAATAACTTAAAAAAAAACTACTGGATACGTGATTCTGTTCAGTCTACTACAACCATAAAGAAACAAACAATAAGAAGGCAAACTTTACTTCTCTTGCAGCGTTTAAAATTATTAGCAGAGCTTCCAGTAGGCAAAAAAGTTTAGCATTACGAAAAGTTTGTCCATGCTGCCATTCGAAAACGGTACCATGGCTCAATAAAAAAATATTATTTAAATTCTATTTAAACTTGTCAGCAGCTTTTTGGGAACTAAAAGCTTTTAAAATTAATACTTTGAATTTGAATACACATCTCTGAATACATATTCTTATTTAAATAAAAAATCGCCTTAGAACAAACAGCTTTCTATTGATTGAAAGCAATTTTTGAAAGTTTAGCCGAGTTTTTAACCAAATCATAAACTTTGAGTTTCCGAAAAAGTAAGTGTTTCCATGTTTATTGGACATAAAGCAAAATGAATTTATTAAAGTGAAGCAATTTGGTAAAAAGGGGACCTAGTTTACCCCCTCACTGAATCTGCCTTGCAATAATAGATTCGTTTGTACAAGCCCAAGGGTTGCCCTTTGGTTGCAACAAAGCATTTTTTGAAAAACCTCTACTCGCACTGAATGTCAAACTGAGTGTATTTTGAGCCTCGACTCGCATTAAAATAGCCCTAGTTTTCCAGAGACGTCAAACGGCATGTATTTGGAGGTGTTTTTTAATTAGTTTGGACGGGAGGCACACAAACACTCTTCAGTTTTTGCTTGTGTTTCATACGCAAGCATATCATTGCTTAAACCGGACTCACGGGGGTTTTGTTACCAATCAGATAAGTGTCTGATTAGAATGGTATGACACCAGATAAATGTTTATTTATTTTGATTCACTTTTCTCTAAAATTAGTGACTGAGTTTGTTGAAATCATAATTCTCATGAAGATCAAACAGACCATACCTCGTTTTCGGTATGGGCAGTAAAATGTAAATATTTTTTCAAAATTAAGACAATACCGATCGAATTTTGATGTTAAAATACATTTTGTCTATTCAATACAATAGTTTTGTGTTATAAGCAATTCAAGAAAATGAATAGTAGAATCTCATCTGACTTACCGGATATTTAGTTGTTAAAACAATCCCACATATCTCATCACCGACGAGAAATTGTTCTCCCAACATAGCCATACAAACGTTCTCCCAAGCCCGGTCGATTTTATTCTTCCGCAACCGTATTACCCACTGTCCACCGGTTGTATTAGCCGGATCCTCCCACATTGGTTTTATTCCCTGCTTGAAGAGACTTAACTCTCGAAACGGTGGCAGCGCTGTGGGACGCACCAGGTGGGAATACAATGACCACCATTGTTGAACTGATGCACATCGGCCAACAAAGCGCAAAGATTTACTGTAGTCAACAGCTCTGTGTGTACCTTTTCGTGAGAACCACAAACAGTAGGTGTGCTGTAAGCGGTTCTCATTAGGGTTTATTTCCAGCGGTGCCAACTTATCCACATCTATATCGTTTTCCAAGTCACTGTCATCACTGTCGGCTAGATCAGGCCATGGCTTGCTAAAAAAATAGTACAAAGAATACGTCAAAAGGTGCACACATATTAAAAAACTAAAAGGGAATATATCTTGAAGAATTATTTACACGTTTAAAGAACAGCGAAGGTTCCGACCAGTTTAAAAACCACCACCACTTGGGATTCCTTTTCACTATGTGATTAACAAATGAGATCTGCGAGTTAAGCAGGAATCAGACACAGTAAACTAGAAATTTGGTTTGTCCTGCATTAGCTGAGAAGACACTAATAAAAGGCTAAGACTGTTCAAGCTTAGACAAGGATTTCTAGATGCATTATTTTCAATTGTTGTAGTCAATAGTCGAAAGCATGTTTAATACATACATGTGCATGCATGTACTTATGTATGAAGACATATGAAAACCAGACTCAAACCCTGTAGTTGTCCTCGTAAAGGACATAAGATTGGCATTGCTTGCTCATACATAACCCATTTTAATTTTCAATTTGGACTTTGAATGTTTTGCTAGCTTAGGAAAAATGAATTTAGAAACAAGTGGATGATGATTTGAAGCAACAAGTACAAAATAAATAGGATCTTCAGAGATTCCCTGCCATTCAAGGAACTGCATCACCGATTGTCATTGAACCTCGTTTTCACATCACAATCAGAATGTGTCAGCATTGATTTGAAAAACTCTACGCCTTATCAATCAGTGATTTATTCAACTAAATACAAAACGCACAATAAGCATTTTTTTATTGAAAAAAACTTAATTTTCTTTCGCACATTTTGACAGGTAAGAGCAAACATAACCTAGAGACGAAGACTTCCTGGTCTTGGGTACTTCTATGCCAGTTCATAGCTAGATTGTTGTTGCATGCGAAGTACAGAAGGAATGTATTTGGCCAAATCGAACCACAGGCTCTTATTACAAAATTTTACTTACGATTCGAACTGTTTTACTGATGTCTTTTCCATTGTTGTTTACTGAGATGGTTAGTTAAATTAGTTGGCTCTACTTGATTTGTGTTCTGCCGCTGCTAAACGGTTTGAATTATTTCTTTTTGTGTTTTTAAATTGCTTGTACAAAGTTAACACTTTTTATCACAGATGCTAATGTTTTAAGCAATCAATTGTTTAGTTTGTTATATTTTAAATTGTCAATAATAATAAAATATCTTTGAATATTCCTTGATTTTGGATTCACTCCTTTCGACAATCGTTTTTACTTGGTTTTTTTTTTTTGTACACAAAAAAAGTTGACACCTCACTTAAAATTGTAGCAGATTTGTGGACTGTCGCGTTTTGTAGATTCTTTTTTTTTTGACACATGTGTTTTTCAAAATGTGCATGTGACGCGTTCGAGAATGCGTTCTTATGTATGAAATCTAGCAAATTTAATTTGATTAAAATTGAGTTTACAAAATGTATGTTCTTTGTGGTGGATTCACTTGCTTCTGCAAGTTCAGAAGTGCAGAAAGTTAAGCGGGATGTTTAAAGATTACAAAGAAAAACAAAAAGAGAAAACCGATATCCCTTTTCGAAGTTGCTATAATTTTTTATAACTTGATGACAGCTTTTGATTTTCAGCATGAAATGTTTTCTTTTTTTATTTTCCTATAATTTTTCATCTTAATGCTGGGTTTACATGCATCTTCAACTGCGGAAGTGCAGAAAAGTAAAGCGAGACGGATGAAGATTACAAAGCACAAAGGTTAAAAAGAGAGACGAATAGGATTATGGTTGCAGATGAAAAATTATGGTTGCAGATGAACATGTTCATCTGCACCCATAATTTTTCATCTGCAACCATAACTAGGAAGTTCGTTCCCTCTCTATCAGACAAGTATGAATTTTACATCTTGTGTCTTTTTCCGATTTTCATCTGCACTTGCAGATGCATGTAAATCCACCATAAGGAAGCACAGATGCTTGTAGTTGCTATTTTTCCTCTCTATCGGACAAGTATGAAATTTATACCATGAGTCTACTTCGTCTCGTCACAATAGACAGACATAAGTTAGAGGTAGTACAAGACTTCGTCTACCTAGGATCCGCTAAAGACACGGATAACAACGTCAGTGCGGAGATCAAACGGAGAATAACTCTTGTCGTTGCTTCTTTGGGTTGAAAACGCAATTAAGAAACAAAACCCTCTCTAAAAAAACCAAGGTAACCCTGTATAAGACCTTGATCATCCCAGTCCTGCTTTACGGCGTGGAAGCATATATCTTATTGGAAGCGGATTTGGAAACCCTTGGTCGTTTCGAAAGAAAAATTCTGCGAATGATCTTTGGTCCCGTATGCGAAGACAATGTAGAAGAAGATACAACAACGAGCTGTATGAGCTGTATCGGGAAATGGGCATAGCTAGAAAAGTACGCATCGTGAGACTACGATGTTTGGGACAGGTAGAGCGAATGGACCCAAACGCTCCGGCTCGACGGGTTTTCGAGAGCACATTGCAGGGAAATCGCGGAAAAGGAAGACTTCGTCTTAGGTGACGCAATCAATTGGAAGAAGACCTCAACCGATTCAGAGTGCAAAACTAGAGAGGATATTGGTTGAGGCCCAGGTTCACCCTGAACTGTAATGCCCACCTTAGTAAGTAAGTAAGTATCTACTTTTTCTCCACTTTTGTACTTGCAAATGCATGTAAATCCACCATTAAGCATTTTTGTAGTTGCGGTAGCGGCTGTTGTCATAATTTTTACCGTCGTGACAACACAAATGGACATACAACAATTGCCGTTGCAAAATGAATTAAGAAATTTCTCTCCTTTCAGAAGCCATCAACATTTAACGATACTAAGTAATTCAAAAATAATGCAAAAATCAATCCTCTCCATCTCTCATTATAGAGAATCAATCCGTTCCCATTTGCCTGCGAAGCTTCCAGAACTTTTTCACAGAGGAAGCCAAAGATAGCGTCTTATTTCAATTAACGTTTAAATTCGCTGAAGTTTATCATGCATTTCATGTCTATGTTTTTTAAGTTTTTAGAGTATCGGTAGCGACAAACTTAGCTGTAAAATTATTCATTTCGATACATATACCAATGAAAGCTCCCACACTAACGAAATAAAACCGACACCGTGTCTTCATACATTTGCAGCTGTCGCGACGCCAGAAATCCTGTCAACAGCGTTTCTGCCGTAACTGCAAAATTGCTTTGATTTGTGCGAACCTTTTAAGCTAAAGTTTCATTTTCAGGGTCAAAGCTCACAAAACCAATCAAGGTACCTAGCCTATGAAAAATTAGAAATTATAAAATTCTCCACAAAAATGATATCAGATTATTCCATTCATGTGGAAGAATTATTATTCTTTTAAGGACATTACTACCTCCGACGCATAGAGTGCACGAAATTGTCAAAAACCGCAAAAGAAAACGACTACAAAAAGCTCTCTGGATACGATTATTGAATGCCCCCATTGAAGGATTCTCTTTTTTTTATCCTAAATGACTGGACTATAAGAATAAAATGTGTTCCTATAGAGTATAAAGAGTCAGCCGGAGTCGAAAGGGTAAAATGCTTAACAGCTTCCGATTTTGTAGATCGGAATGAGTTTAACCCTAAAAAATTCTTATCATGGCACAAGTCAATTCAACCTGAAGCAACTCATACTGATATTGGTTAAGTTAAACAGAAAAGAAACAAGTTTTTCGTACACACCCCACCATGCAGTCACACTCTAAAACAAATTTGTACTAACAAAAGCCAAGTCACCCGAAAACTTTACCTTTAAAGAAATTTAAACTGTATAAACACAGACAAAAGAAAACTTCCTTCCCATGACTAAGCAATCTGTTTTTAAAGACTTCTCATCACTGAGACTTTCGACATCGTCACCCCCGAGCCCCACCCGCATCAAAGGACATAGGACACTCGCTACTCCAGGTTCACCTCAATGAATTTCACAAACAAACTATACATATTCGCAAAGTCCAATGAAAAGCAATGAGTCCGCCACGAAAACAATTAACACATTGTAGTTTCCAAGTTGATGGCCAAGAACATTTATATGTAGCTAGATGCGCCATCCGTCAGCCCCCTGCCACTAAAAACACACATCAGGAGAACGAACTTTCCCTCATTCTATCACTAGGCTACATAAAAGGAGCAGTCATCGCTATCTTTTAGTCTTGCCCCATTAACAGCAGAAATCAAAAGTATTTACTAGCTATAATCACCGCAGGACTTTAACGTTGCTCCAATGCTGTAGCTTCAATTTAGTTGCGGTCAGGTGTTCATTCGAGGCGGTACTAAAAACAAAACATCAGAGCAGTTTCTACTTACTTAGTAGACTCTTGCATTTTTTTTTTTTTTTTTGAAAATGCGACAGCCAAGTACCTACTCATATCTAAGCTAAAATGACGAAAATTATATCGACAATCAAAGCAATCCTTACGCGTCTAATATTCAGTGCACATAGTGTGATTGCAATATGGCAAATAACAGAAAATAAAGGCCATATAATCTATTGGGGCCTTTGTGGACCGTTGGGTCTGCTTCTATTTGAAGGAATATTCACATTAGCCATCAAGAAGAACCAGGAATGGCGATGGTAATTTATATATTTGTAGGACTACGTGTATGTGTGTGTTTGAGTGAATAAGACAAAATTTGAATATGAACGGATATCCGTTGAACCAAACTCTTCGCTAGTGTTGAAATTTCTAATGCGTGTTGTTAAATTATCTTTTTTCAAATAATAATGGTTTCGATAAAATGAATCGCGGATTGTTTAAACATCGATTACGTAATTCATTAGGAATCTTTTTAGTGGGAGTGTCAACTTTTCATGTTTTACCTGTCGGTAAATAAGGGAACGGAGTATGACAGAAAGTGATATGTTCTAAAGCCAGGCGTTGCGTTGGCGGTTGGTGTAATGAATCCAGGCGCAAGTTGAAGGATATAAAACTAAGGATGATTTCTAATGTAACTATAGTTACAGCATGGTCGTTAAATCGGTGATTTAAGTACTACAACTACACTTTTCACTATAACTAAAGCTGTTAAATTGTCTTTTTACAGTTTCAATTTTGTGTAACATTGTAAACTTTACACTCTTTTCTTTTTAATACTCTACTTGGCCATTGACATTGAAAGTGGTTGCTTGAAATGTAAACGATCGATGGCATTTCCCAATCTAAAAATTTATGGAAATACTTCTTAGTAAGCCATAAAAAGTTTGAAATTAGTTTGGTTTCTATTTCACACTTTAATTAAGCATTCTTAAAAAATGATAAACCAGAATATTCTTGACCACATGACCAGTTTTGTTTTAGTTTTGAATTTGATGGTCATTGGTCAGTGATTGCTTCGAAGAAATGATTTTGTACTTTCTGCATCCTAAGGTGGTGCGAGTAATTTATTGATCCCTTTCCGCATTTTAATGATTTTTTCGGTTCATTTCAATGTGATACGAGTGCATTGAAACATATTTGAAAAGAGTAAAGGTCAATTCGGCGTCCTTATATACTTCCGATTTTTGCTTCCCCTATCAAACAATTTAAGATCACTTCAATCAACTTGTTAACGGTATCTTACAATCCAGCCGTTTGGGTTTGGCAAAAACTGTAGGTTTCCGAAACGCGTGAAGCCGAGAGGATCTCCCAACCCTGCTGTGCCCTCTATTTATCATCCTAGATAAATGATAGAGTTATGTCAATTTTTCGATCGTTTTGTTAAATGTGTTTAATGTTTATGTTATGTCAGCTTTTATTTTCGCAAAAACCATCAAGTTTGTTTCAAGAAAATTCTATTGACTAAATCTATTGAGGAACTTGTGACAATACCGCAACCTTCAGCAACATCTTAATAGAGGTAAAAAAGTGAGATGGTGAACAAATTTACTTCAGATATAGAAAGACATGATTTCTTTATTCAAGACTTCCTTGCTTAAAATCAACTTGTGTTGAAGATCCATCTTTAACTTTGCTTTAATTGTTTGAAGTTTATTGTAACTTACTTTTATCATTTATAACAAAAAGCTGACACGCCCGGCTAGCCGGTCCTATGGTGATCGTTGAAAGGCGAAAGAATTTTCGAAATCGGTTCAGTATTTTCTAAGTTCCCGGTTATGTTTCCGTCCCTTTCCCGTAAGAAAAGGATGAAATATAGGGCACTTCCTGGGTGTCTGCACATGAAGGTGTACATGGTAACGAAGAGGCTGACTGCCTAGCTAGACTTGGCTCTCAATCCCAATTCAAAGGCCGGAACCATACTGCAGGCAGTCTCCCAATCAGTAGCATTAGAAATTAACTGGTTACTTTGGAACGGTAAAACCTGATCCACAAACTCTGGAACAACTCTACTGGCAACCGCCAGTCAAAACTATTCATCGACTTTTCTCAAAGACGTATATGAAAGAAATTCTTGACATGAGCAAACGTGAGGCAAAGTTACTTACGAACTTCTTCACTGGTCACTGCTCTCAAAATATCACCTTTAAAGCATGGGCATCAGCCAAGATGACACTTGCCGTCTCTGCCTCAAAGACATAGAAATAGAAACAGCTGAACCCATTTTATGTGAATGCCCTGTCATAGTCAGATCCAGGCTAAGACTTTTCCTTAAAGGATTCACTAGCCCCTTGACATTAGAATATTCTTAGGTTCTTACACGACCTCGACTTCTAATGAACAACTTTACATTTTACGTGTTTAAGCCTTAGGGAACAGCCCAAAAGATCTTTAATGTCGATGTGGTTGTAGGTTCGCCCTATCTAGATAAAAATAAAACTAGCTGAGCCGCCCAGACTGTTCAGAAGTTTGGGAGACTATTCAATACAAACTGTAAGCTTTCGTTTACGTTTACCAAAGGAATGTTGGGATAAAATATGACCTATGTTACTTCCTAGGCTCAATACCATCTCTGTTCCAAATTTCATTCAAATCAGATCAGTAGTTTTGTAGCCTATTCAATGAGTTTTGTAGTTGAGATAATCCTCGTTTTTTTATCTAATAAATAAAAAGCTTATTAAAAATTTTCAACAGTTAAAACACTTGTTATATTTCCTCAACTGCACATTTCGGAAGCAATGCTTCCGTCGTCATTGAGATTTATGAATTAAATTAAATTAAATTATTTGTCAAAAACTCAATAAAAAAAACAAAAATATTTCTAAACAGTGTTATAATTGAGTTGCGTTGAGTCTATTAATATAATGAAAAAGAAAAGTCAAGTGTTACAGAACATTTATATGCTAGAAAATAGTCATAGTTTTAGTTTACAAAATTTTAAATTAACATTTTTAAAAATGTAAACAGTTATTATGAAAAAGATTCTTTTGAATCTTTTTACATATTTAAAAACAAAAATAATTCAATGAATAATTTTCAAAAAAAAATTTAATAAAAATTTAATTAATTTTATTTAGAAATATTTTTGGTTTTTTTATTGATTTTTTGACAAATAATTTAATTTAATTTATAAATCTCACTGACGATGGAAGCATTGCTTCAGAAATGTTCATTTGAGGAAATATAAAAAGTGTTTTAACTGTTAAAAATGTTTACTAATCTTTTCATTAATTTGCCTATTCAATACAAACCTATTCAAAAAAAAAAAAAACAAAAAATCTTTCTCCTCTTTATACCCGTAAACGGTGTGTTTTTACTATTGCCCAGTATTGTTATCGAACCTATCTACTTCTCACTTAAATTTTATAATCAGCCTTATTATGAGTTTCACGTGAAATCATTCCCCTCGAAAAAGATCCCAATTCACTTTTTCCTTATTATGAGTTTCGGGGGAAAAATTTTCCATGTTCGAAAAATTTCCCTTATTATGAGGTATTTTTCCCCCCTGAAATGAGAATACGTTGAGAGCAATTGATTTCACTTATTTTTGTGAGGCGAACAAGTGAACAACAAAAGCGGAAAAATTGTAGGTCTGGAATTTTGTTCAGGGGAAACTCATAATAGCTTTTAAACTTCCGGGCGAACAAAAATGTTCCGGCCTAAAAGCTGTTCACGTGAAACTCATAATAAGGCTGAATATCTCCTGCTTTACCAGTATCCTTTTTTGGCGGCAAACTTCTCACCGACTATATTTTAAAAAGGAAAAGTATTTTTAATTTTAACCAACAGGTTCTGCCCTTCTGTGTTTCTCTACTTGAGTAGTATTGTACCAGCGATTTGGCTCTTGGAGTTGGATAAAGTTGAACGCCGCAATGCTGGAAAGAACCACATACCAACGAACCAATCTCTTGACTCATCTCCATTAGGGACTATCGATGATATTTTAGGTGAAACAGGAATAGAGATGCCAGTCATAAATGTAGATACTTGGACAACTTTAATTGAACAATTCTTGATGTTGATTTTGATTGTTGGAAGATGGTTATTGCCAAAGGGAGACCTAACCCGTGATCAACTAAGTCAACTTTTACTAGTTTACATAGGTAAGTAAATTTAGCATCAAATTTTGTTTGTTTGATTTTTTTTCATCAATTTTTTACAGGCACTGCAGCCGACATTATTGAATTTTTTGATTCTTACAAAGATGACTCTATTGCAAAAATACCGCTTTTGGTGTATTTAACTTTAGGCATTTGGTCATGGAGTCTTTTACAGTTCACAATCGTCTTGTCAGCAACAAGGGCTCGAAGATCTCGAGGAGGTGGTCCTCGGGAAAATGAGTAGGTTTTAATGGAATTTATTTTAAGGAAGTTGATTAAGTACTCTTTGATTTCGAAAGGAACAACGATTGCTGTAATAACTGCTGTTGCGGTATTGATATTTGGGGAATTGTTTTGAACGTCATTCTGCAAGATGCACCATTTTTAACATTTAGATTGCTGATCATATTTCAATATAAAATTATTAACTATATGAATGTGTTCTTTACATGTGAGTTATCTCATTTTGTGTTTAAAAGAAGTCTTTGGTTTTATGTACTTACGATTTCAGGTAAGAACTCGTTGGTTATTGTACTGCAACTGTATAGGTTGTATGTGGTCAATTCGGAGTTCTGGAAGGCTCGAAAGGCGAGCAAGTCTTTAAGGAAATCCTCACAACTTAATAAACAAAAACGACGTGGATCGGGCGAATTGACTGATATTTACGTGATATCAGAACGAGAACGAGAACACGATTCACGGAGAAGGAATAAAAGGTAAATCATACTTGAACAACTTACTTGTATTCAAAAAAAAAGAAAGGAAAATTTTATTTCATTCTATTTCCTATTGTTTTCCCATTTCGTAGACCAAAAACCTACAGCGACGATGAGTACATCCGAAAGAAAAAACCTAAAAAGGACAAGTTAGTAGCCAAAAAACTTTTAAAGGATCTAATAAGAACAGTTTATAACATGGTTTTCAACTCAATTACAGACAAAGTAAATACCGAACTCGCAAGGATACTGGCTATTCAACAGCAAGTTCCCAAAATCTTCACTCAACTCGTATAGTAGATGAAAAGTCTACGTCACGTCGCAAGGATAAAAAGGTACCCAAAAAAGCCAAAAGAGATCCGAGCAGTTCTCCAAGTGAAGCCGAAATCAAAATGAAACGCATAAAAAAGAAATCAGACAAAGCCGACCATCGGGTTGATAAAAAGTTGGTTAGCATCTTTCAAAATTTATAGTTTATAAATAAAGACTTTTTTCTTCTTGTCTCTGCAAATATCTACTTCACAGAAACGCAGCAAAAAATAAAAAAAATTTTGAAGTAGTAAAAGAGGAATCTTCATCGTCGGCATCATCTCCATCATGGGCAAGTGATTCCACTATGCCAAGCTATGAGGTGATAAGGGATAAAAAATCGAAGAAGCGCCGTCGAAGATCAAGTTCATCGAGTTCATCTTCAACAACATCTTCGGATTCATCAGGGACATCGTCTTCGTCTTGAGCACATAATAGTTGATGAATAATTTGATTGGATGAGAGCCTGCATTATATTGTTTTGGATAGCAATATTTTTTTTGAAAAAGAAAATAATTATGTTTATCTAAATACTAATGGAAAATACTGTTACAGTACGTCTTTTATTGTGCCTGGGGTTTTTTATTCGTTATTTCCCAGTTTCAATTTGAAAAGTATGTATTTAATATTTTTTTTTCACTTTGAGGTAAACTTGTAAGCTACCTGTTCGAGAACAAGTTTAAAAAGGCATTGTTGTGACTATAGGGTCTTTTTAGTTACGATCTGCAAAAAAAAAAAAAAACAGTTTCTATACATATATTTGAAATATTCAGTAAATTAGAAATGCTTTAATTTGGAAAAGCTGGGAAAGAAACTTTCGGATGTATTTATTGTTACCTTTTTTCGAATAAATTTCACTAGTTTATAAGTTACTAAGCACAAGTAAACCAGGCACATAAGGTCAGTATTTGCAATGATTTGAAAAAAATTGAGATATGTATATTGTTATGAGGATAGTGGTTTGTGTAAATTCAACTTTAAGAATGCTATTACTTTAACATTTAAAGACATTTTTTAAAACATACCTAGTAAATCTTAAATAAACTGTTGTGGTACATGAAATAAATAAATAGTCCTGTCTTATTTAATTTACTTATCAGGCCAGTAATCGCCAATCTTTAATTTTAATTGTGAACAAGTACGAGCTTTATATTTGGGTAGATTTAAAAAATTCTACTTTTAGTTTAAACGTAAACCAACATCGTGTCTAATGAGAGTAAAAAAACGTGTTTAATTCAATAAAGGGCGGACAAAAAAACACTACATTTATTCCAAGCGAAACAACACAAACCAAAAAGATGAAAGATCAATAGGTGTCTGAATTCTGAAGATTAATATAAACTGCACTCATTCCGGAAAGAACAATGTTATTTTTTTTTCATTAAAGTTCCCGTTTAGCTTAATATACCTACGAAGTTAATAAATTGATTAATTTGAAGCTCTTCAAATAATACCAATTATGGCAACCAGCAAAATCGCACCTTACGCATTTACGATAATAAGAGGTACAAAAGCTTTTTAAAACCCAACCCGCCAGTTTTAAAATCTAAAAACTTAAAAATGGTAAATGATATTTTTCATTCGCTTAATTTCACATAAGTCCAATCACCCAATCATCCATCAGCTCTAAAAAAAACATGTGATTTTGAGTTCTCAAACAAAAAAAAACCCTAGGCCAAGGTGATTTTTTTTCTATTCACAAGTCACTTACTATCTCAAGGAAATTTTTTTTAATTAATAAGTCACCAACTAGCTTATGAATTAAACGTTCTTTATTTCATTGTTCGCTTATTAGTTCATGAGTTGAATGTTTTTTTACTTCATAAGTTACTTACAAGTTATGAATTATAAAGGGTTTTCAATACATAAGCCACCTGCTCGCTTACTATTATATACGGCCCTATCGTGGTAACCGTCGGAGCGGAATTCTCTCCGATCGGAGACATTTTGCTTCGTGGTAGTTCTCCGATCAGACGATCCAACGTTCTCCGATAAGTTTTTGTTGCGGAGATTTTAGTTTTAGGATTGCCGCATTTGTGAAAAATTTCTTACGACGACAACTACTTCGAAGCAAAATTGAATCTCCGAAAAAAGATGCGTTGCGGAGAAAACTCCGCTCCGACGGTTACCACAATAGGGCCGATAATTTTTAATTCACAAACTGAACCTAGGTGACAAAAAACACTCAGTTAGACATTGGCCTCTCTTCTGATTTTCTTTCGGATACCATATCCTCTCGTTTTACAATTCTTGCAGTTCTCAATTTTGAATTCGTACGTTTTCAATTCGCTTTTCACTTTGTTAACGGAATTGAATGAGGTAGATGAAGATGAATTATGTAAAACACTATTTAATGTTATACATGAGATATGGTAAACTATATCAACATAGCAAACTTTTTTATGATATAAAACCACCAGTGAACGAAACTATTCAGAACGATTTGAGGTTTTTCAGATTTTTTGTGTGCGACCATACGGCAGACCCAGGGGTCCGATTATGCATTTTCACAGATAGTTGCTTGTGATCTGATCTTGAATGTCCAGCTTAAGCAGGGCAGTTTGGGTTTCAGCGAAAAAAAAAACTTTTTTGAATTTTTTTTTTTCTAAGCACAGATTGATTAACTTTTTTCGCACCTTTTGTACAATAGTGAATATATTTTTAACTACTAGGTATGCCAGCGACTTCGTCCGCAAGAATTGGCATAACTTTTTTATTTATGAACCGATTGACATGAAATAAAAACTAAATGTTAAGTGAAGCTTATCACAATATATTACTGAAAACCCCATCTAGATAGGATAATCCGTTTCTGAGATTAGCGTGCACAAACAAACAGACAAACACACAAAAATTCCAAAAGTCATTGTTTTGGGTTCTATTGCGTTAATAAAGGTTAAAGGACATAAGTCGGTAACAGAACTTCCCACAGAACGCTTTGGGAAAAAAATATTTTGTGGTCTTCACTGTAGCTCGACCGGAAATTATCGGAAACGAAAAAATTTGTGTTGTTTTTACTTAGTTATTTTTTTCAAATCTTCTCCCCAACGTTCTCCGATAAATTTCCTTTCATTTAAAAAGTTTTGATGGCCATCGAAAGCGTAAACTGTTATTTTCCACCAAAAATTCCCGCCATTTTGTGGGTAGGAAAGACCCTTAATTTAAAAACAAATTTTTAATTAAACGTAGGAGGGGAGGTATTTTATACATATCTAGAAAGTGAATGCAAAGTTTGAAATAAATCGATCAAGTACTTTTTAAAAAGCAGGGAAAACCTACTTAGAAAAAAGAGAAAATCGAGTTTATTATTGACCGCTCGCAGCTGTTAAGGTTTGAGGACAGGAGATTAGTAAGACAATGAATATTTTGCTTAGATCGACTTCAAAGAAAAATAACATAGGATTCGCCACTTTATATACGTTCCAATACCAATTGACTCACACGATAGACCAAATATGTTTTTCGGAAAAGTCTGACGAGTAGTTAACAATAATACCATTGTTTGAATTATTTGTATTTTGTTTTTATTTTTTGCTTTTTTTATCATTTAAATTTCATAGAAAATTCTTATAAAATAAAATGTTCACATATTTCTCTGAATTTCAATTGTATGTTTTTAATTATTTTGTTTTTTTATTATATAATCAAAATAGATTTTCCTTTTTCTTTCCTCAATTTGTAACAAACAGTTTTGAAATAACATACCTATTATTTTTCTTTAATTTTAAATATATTTTTTATTATTTAAAAAATTTTGTTTTGCTTTATTAATCAAATGCCATGGCCGTTATGACATACGCTCCAGCGTCTTTACGTAGAATAGCTTAAAAAAAATTAATTAAAGTCGATAATGGTAATAAACAAAAAACAAAATCATAAAGTAAAAGCAGGCCTTTCAAAATTTTATGTTTAATTCTAATGCAATCATATGAATATCTTATCATCGGGAACATTATGAGCATGTTTAAAGAATCTCTTATTTCATTAAAAACTAAATATTTTTAAAATTTTATCAATAAACGAGCAATTGTTAGACTCTTGCTATTTTTTTAGCAAGCTTCTTCTATGTATTAATAAATCTTTGTGAGATAAGTTCACATAACCAAGATAAAAAAATTACAAGAGAAAAAAAAATAATAATAATAAATTACGCTTCAAATTCGCCTTCATCTTCACAACTAAATTAATGAAGTACAATTATTACCAAAAATAAAAACGATTTTCCGACATTTACAAAAAACAAAAATAATTTATATTACGACATAACTATTTAAAAAAAACTGAGGTAGATAACAATATTAAAAAAAAGTAAAAATTAATATTAACTGTCTTATAACAAATATAAAATGAGAGTAAACAAAATATAAAAAAGTTCTTCTTCTTAAAAAAAAAAAGTAAATAGTCGGTGACAATAATATATTAAAAATCTACTTAAAATTATCTCAATATCTTCATTCGTTACAAATTAACAAAACATTTAAGAGAGCTTTCTTTTCAAAGAACAAAAATAGGTTTAATGTTTAAAAGTGCGCGTTTATTAATACACCTTTCTTCATCTTAAATATATCATCTGCTGTTTTATTAGTTTACAACTACTCAATTCTTAATGGAGGATGAATTAACTTATTTGATGAAAATTTACAAACTATTTTTTTATTTGTATTTATATGAATTTAAAAATATACAAACATCACATAATCCACTTACACAGCGACACAAGTTATTCATTTCTTTCTTCTTTTTCTTGAAAACGAACATTAAAGTTGGAATGTATTGAAATATTTATTCAATTCTTTTGTAAATTAGAATGTGTAGATCTTAAAAATGTATTTCCTTACCTAAACTCACATTCGGATAGCTTAAGAAATCAGTACAAAAAAATGTCAATATTAGGTATACAGACAAAAACAAAAGAGTAGTAAGGTAAATAAATATGTAATTAAAAATTATGTATAGGTACTATTGGTTAAAGCTTCATGGTTTTATTGCACTTATGAATTTTTATTTGTTCAACAAAAATATCAGCTTTATTGAGTTATTATATTAAATTGGAATGTGGTTCGCTTGCGCTTAACTATTGCTATTTTATTGTATGTAGGTATACTGTTTGTCTTTTGTTTTATTTTATTCTTTTTGGTTTATGTACACTCTTTTTATTTATTTCCATTCTACCTAACATCGATAAATACCTTCTCCTTTTTTTAATTTATTTACTTTGAAATGTTTATTGAACACACTGGGTTAATTAAAGATACGTTTCTTTCTTTTAAAAAAAACTTTTTCAAGGTACTTTTGTTTTTCGAATACTTACATATATTAAATTTTGGGGAAAAAAACTAACCGAACAAATGAATGGGCTATCCGAATGATTCTGAGCTACACACAAGACTCAAACTTTGTCTCTAAGCAAATATATTATTTTGGAAATGTTTTTAAGAGGCTTACAATCAAGTGATTGGGCCAAAATATCAAACAAAAAGCATCCTTGCCTTGCTGTCGTTTGTGTAAGTAGAAAAGTATTGTTAAAAAAGTAGTTGCTAGTAAAAATAACTATTTCTTTTTACATAGGTTTATTTTTGTTTAATGAATATTTTTTTAATGGTTCAGGTACAATCATTTCTATTTTTTATATATGTAATGTATATATATATATAATATCATCTATGTTTCTATTTTTCATGCTATGTTTATCAGGAGTTTTGAATGTTCTGTATTTTCTGTTAAAGTTTCTTGTCATTTGAATAGTAAATTAATTCAAATCCAATCATAGTCTTACAAATATATAAGAATACAAAAGCAAAGCAAACTAAAAAGAAAAACGTTAAAATTACATTTAGGAGAGCAAACAAAAAAAGTAATCTTCGATTCGTATTTTGAATTAAAATGTTACAAAACAGATGTTTGTAGCATGTTTTCATTGCGTTAAGTTTTTCCTTCTCTTTCAATTGCTGGAGAGGGCCGAAGCCTATCGTATAACTTATGAAATCACTCTCGGAGAACCTGCCAATTTATGACGAAAGGCGATACCCGTGGAAAAAGGAACCAAAGTTCAATTTAATACGCTGAGATAAAGGTGAGAAACAAAGAACAGACATGTCACTGCGCCTACTTGATGGGATTAAAAACAGAATTTTGAAACTGATAGGTGATAGTGATAAGGATCGATTGATTCTCTTGAAATCCATGGTCGCATTATCAATCGCATTACGATTTACAAGGATTTAAAACAAATTTGCATCGGTTTCTTAAGTAGTCTTCAATAAGATGTTCTAGAACAGTTTCAGGCAGAAAAGATCATATTTCTGTTGTTTTCTAATCATTTTTGTATTGAATGAGCTGTTCTAGAACAGTTAAGCACAGCAATTTGTCCTCCTACTTTTGAGTAAGACCAAGTCTGCTGAAAACTGTCAAAAGCAACCGTTGACTTTTGGCGCGTAGTTTTTTCAACGCGATGTAATTTTAATTTGTTGTAAGAAGTTCAAAAATAAACAAAATTTGAGAAATATCTAATTTTGTGCTGAAATTAAAATTACTTTGAGAAAAGAAAAAATGGTTAATGTTTTGTTTTAGTTACTTTTTTTAAAAGTTTGCATTTCCCAACTTGTCTGATGTTTTCCACTACTTCTGTGCTGTGGGGTAGAAGGGGTGTGATCTCTTTAAGATAACAACAGGACAAGATTTTGGTTTATAAAATTACTGTTTAAAGTTTTGCGTATACGGTTAAGTTTCGCAACCCATTATAGAGCTGAGGACGGGCAGGGGAGACACCGGTTTAGGTGATGTGGCAGTGCCCCATTTGAGATTGTTGAATGTGCCTGTCAATTTTATGTTTGGATAAAATTATGTTTATATATGAAAATAATTAGTGCTGACGGTTGGAAAAATACGTCGGTTGTGAAATTTAGACGTGTGGTAAGAAATTTTTTCGAGTGGTAATATCCTTCTTTAAAATAAAAAAATTAGCTCATCACAATTTTGTTTGACGCTTTATCAGCGATTTAAATTGTTTTTAGTCATCTATAAAGTTCCACATCAGCAATACAAAAGATGGAAAAATACTAACGCAACTATTGAAAAATAAAAGCTTGCCGACAAATCGAGAGAAGAAATCTTCAAAAAAAAAATGTTCTTAGATTTTCAAAAGTAAGAAAGAGTTGATTGAAAAATAATCAATTTCAATTTTAAATTAAAAAAAAACCTATTCAAAAAACTTAAATATCGTGACTTACAATTTAGAAATTTCGAAGTTATTTGATTCCTTCCTTATACATACGTTTCGGGTCGAAATTATATTCCTTTCCCTTTTATCCTGCATTCCGAAATAAATATATATATTATTATAAAATATTACTCGCAATTTTAAGAATATACATATACATAAGCCTCAATTATCATATCTCTGATACTCATCACATTCCATAAAAAATGATCCTTTTTTTGGAATTAAATAATCATAGTTTAAATAAATCGTTTTATCAGTTTTCCCCAACCGCATTCGATTGTGGGAAACAATAAACTAAACACATTTTCAACAGCTGGAATGTATAACAACCATAAAACCCGCAACTTACCTAGTTGCGTTTGAGTGAGAATTCATGGATTTCATCCATTTAACTTGTGGTTGTGTCGGCGGTTTCTCTATCCGTTTGGATCAACATTTGGCCTGCGATGGTTCCAATTGGTTTTTAGTAGAGGATTTGTTGTGCTATCTGGCTCTTGGTTAAGGTGGTGATTTAAGGATAAACTTGGACCGCTTATGCTAGGATGACTTTCTACTAACGCTGAAGAAGATACTTCGGAACCAATTGTGCTGGTACTTTCGATTAAGGGAACTACCGACGAATTTTGATGTTGATCAAGTTTTAGGTTGTTGGGTGGTTGTTGTTGTTGTTGTTTATTGTGCCATGACAATGTATTGTTATTATTTATTAACGCTGCTGGTGAAGGACTGAAAGCTTTGAAATTTTCATCGTGTCTATCTAAGTTGAAAGTTTTGGTTGGATGAAATTCTAAGTCAGGAAAAAGGGCATGATTCTAAAAATAAAAAATAAAAAAAAATACAAATACATTTTTATGATTTCTTGTTATAAAATAAATTTTTTATTTTTTTTATTTTACCTCAATGAAATTTTAAAAAGACATACCTACTCTAATCATCAAAGTGAGTTTAGAGACACCCGTACACGAATAGAGATCAATAGATCATAAATATGTGTTGTAAAAAGAGAGATCAAACTCAAAAAATGGAACATGCAGGTGTCGAAAGATTCACAGCAGAAACGTTACTCGAAGTTCATAAAATTTCAACCTTTATAGTATTTCTATCAAACACCTTGCAAACACCCAAAATTGCTTCGTTTGGTTCTGATCCTGTTCTGAGCTACACATATTCAAAATCTATCTGCGGAAGAGATACGAGACAGGGTGCTGAGCATTTCAAAGTCTATTAAATTTGTTATGCAAGGTAAGGTGTGGAATATTGTCAACGCATATGCGTCGGTGAAGAAGTGAACCGTGTCAAGGCACGTATCGGGAGGTGGAGGCAATTTCTGGCTGGCCTTAGACAATTTAAAATTGCCAGATTTGTCGATGATTGCTAAGGTAAACGAGCTAGCTAGCTACTTTCAGGAAAAATAAAAACAAAGCAACAGACAAAAACAATAAAATAAAAATCTGGGACACTTAGTGCACATGTTGTACAGCGATGATAAAAATCCTTGAGTTTCTTTAAAACAAGGCTGAAGCAAATAAAAAACCATTGATAGATTTCAAAAACGTACGCCAGCCAATCCAGTCAAAAAATCATCTTTCTCAGTTACTATTCTATTGCCATCAAAAGTGTCGGTCTTGTGTATAAAGCAAGAAAACTAGACCCAAAAAATAGAACACAAAACCGGAATATAAAAACATAAAGAACCAATTTTCTATACTAATGTCGCTTTCCATTGGTTTCGCTCGGGGAAAGCAGTAGTAGTAATTAAACTTTCAACATTGGAATTAAAACAAAAAAAAAGTCAGCTTTGAAAATAGTACAGAGACCAAAAAGTTATTTTTATTGGCAAGTCCCATCGGCGAAAGTCAATTAGGTAATTCAATTACAAATAATATTCAATTCAATCAGTAAAAAGCCGTATCATTAAGGTTCTACCTATACAAATTATATTATCCATTTGTGAATCAAAAATTTATAAGTTCACGTCGCGTCGATTGCTTGAAGTATTTCCTTAAACTTATATTCTTCAAACTTCTGTATAAGTCTGTCCTTACGGTTCGCGATGTTAAAAAGCAAAGGCCTTGTTATTCCACTCCTTTACCAATTCGCCAGGTTTTTCGGCATTGTGTTTTTTAAAATCACACACAATTATAAAATTAAATATTCCTTTCAAACACACATTGTTTCGCTAGTATTGAGGTTCATTTGCTTCATTGGACTTTTATCGCTACTTCCAGAAACCATCAAGACCTTTACAACCGGACATTATTCGTCTATATGGGGCATTCATATTTTTCACCTCGGTATAATGCATACGTATTGCTTGCTTTTGATTGTTCTGCTTTTAACAAAACCAAAAACATTTATCGAAATGGTAAACTCAGCAGTGGACTTGTTTATGCGTATCAGAGTTATCACAAAAAATCAGGAGATATTTGGAAACGAGTTCTATGTAGTTGTTCTCTTCCGTTTAGGAAGTAACTTTTGTGCATATGCTGCTGATCTGCCAATTTTTCTTAGTGCAGTAACTTCAAATAAGATATTTTATATATTTTATTGCATTTTTGGATACGCTGAAGCAACGAGTGGCCTTACTCTAATTGACTTCTTGACAATGGGATATTTAGTATCATCTGGAATGTACAGACGAATGGGTGACCATATGGTTAGGTTTGCAAAGAAAATTGAACTTTCGGAATGCTGTCATATGTCTAGCTATCGTCGAATGTCTATTCTATGCAACTTCTCTGAAGAGCTCGAAGAGTGTTCGGCAATTTACTCGGAAATTTTTCGCCTCTCCCGCAAATTACATAATATGTTCCAGATTAATGTGTTCTTGATATTTATAGGCAACCTTGTCATGATCATAAGCTACGTCCATCAAAACTTTGTAAATTACATATCATCTGGCGAAATATTGTGGCAAAATATACTATACGGAGCTATCCGAATAGGAGATTTTCTTTTATTCATGTTTGTTATAGAGCTAACCTATCAAAGATCACAAATACCTGTGAACCTCAATTGGGACAGTTTGTATTCAGATATTGACAGTCGTTGGGACAGGAGTGTAAGTATACTTCAACTCAGTCATTTGATGTATGCTCCATAAATCTTTTGCTTTTATTCTCAGGTAGATCGCTTTTTGATTCAATTAAAACTTGAGGAGTGGAAACTTGATGTTTACGGCTTGTTTTTATTAAACAACGAGCTCTGTCTGCGAGTTTTTTCAATTATCGTTGCTTATTTAACAATTCTTATACAATTTACAATGATGGGCTTTCTAACCGATAATCAATAAAAAATGTTTACTACGTCAACTTTCACTTCATATCTAAGAGCAAATTTTGCAGATACTCACTTTTCACTTTTTTATATGTTAAATTGTTGGACAAAAAATAAAACATAACTTACCATAGAATCTGGATTTCTTTCTCCGTTATTAATTGTCGCGAATAATTTTGGCTCTGACAACGACGCCAAGCCGTTTTCAATGGAATGTTTTAGCTGATGAGTAGGATGCTTTTGTGGAGGTTGTTGTTGTTGGTTTATCTTACTATTATTGCTACAACTACTGTTACTATTTTTATTGTTTGTGGTATTTACATAGTGGGAGCAGCCATTTTGCATTGCTGCAGGCTGCAGTTGGCTATGGCGATTGTTGTGTCGCTGGCGGCTACAGTCTTCAGTAAGGTCTAAAGGTCTGCAGCCACCACTTACACTGCTAATGCCACCGTTGAAGAAATTTGGTGAGGAACTTATTTTATTCAGTACAAAACGATCCGGAAATTCTGTTTTATTTGGATAATCTGTGGCGAGATTCTTTCGATGTTTGCTTGCAGTAGTTATCGGAATGAAATAGAGCGCATCTTCTTTGCTGGGTGGTTCAGCTGGCGTTGCTTTCGAATTGGGCGTCGAGCTGCAAAGTATGGTGGGTTCTTCATCGAACTCTGTTTCAGCGAATATGCATTCGGAGCTGTTTTCATTTCGTCGTGGACAATTTCCATTGCCATTGGGAAGCTGTTTTGGCGCTGGAGGCATTTCTCTCTCAAATTGAAAGTGCTGTGACTTTGGAATCAATGTTTGCATTTCATGGTACTCATGAAGTGCGCTACTATCACCCAATCCACCACTCAACCCGCTCTCGCCTAGAAATCCACCCAGACCTGTTGTTTCGGTGCCACCACCTGGTGTGCTTACCGCTCCTATATTCGATTCAGACTGGGATGTTAGTTGTATTTGACCTGATCGTAACTTAAAACGATGCCGTTGGCAGATAAATATCAAGCTGAAAATCAAAATGCATAGGGTGGAAAGGGCGGCACCGATAGCTACACCCAAATAAGCGTCTAGCAGTGAGGCCTTCTTTGGCAAAATGGGAGGCAAGTTGCGTAGGTCAATAAAGATAGGTGCGCCGATTCCGTTCTCACCCACTACTCTTACAGTTACATTGATTTTTTCTCGTTCCGTAATATTGGGAAACTGTAAAAAGAAATTGTTTTCATAACTCGATGAGTTTAATAATAAAGTTGAACTTACTTTGAAAAATGTTTCAGTTGAACTGACGTTAGCCTCATGGGTTGTATTGTAAACTGTCCACAATATGCTATAATGGTGGATTTGACCATTTGGGTTTGTTGGCGGGTCCCAGCTAAGTTTCACTCCATTTTCGTTTGATACTCTATGATTGGTCACTGTACCAGGAGCTATTAAAAATGTCTTATTAGAAAACCACATTAATAAAAAAAAAAAGGAGTAACTTACGGTCTGGCAAGGTTTGAACATCGACTTCACCATAAGCGTAATGATTGTTGCAACTGTAAAACAGAGCCCTGTAGTGTTTCCTTGGCTTTAGTTCTCGCAGCACCAATTTTGATGAAGTAATTGCCCTGCAAAAAGTCATAAGTTGTTTAAATTATGGATATTCAATTTGTACAGCTGTCTTGCTCACATATCTTGGCATATTCGTCTGCTGTTTCCAAAATCTGGGATTTCATAAATAAAATAACAAACTTGAACGCAGTTCTCTTTGAAACTGTCAGCAAAGATGAATGAAATGCTACGTGGTTCGATGTTTAAGACTCTAAATGGAACTGTAGTAGCTCCTTCAATGTCATTTTCAATCTAAATTACAAAAACATATACAACAAATTAATAGAATAAAAATGAAGTCATTACAATTTTCCATTGCACAAATTGAAAATCCTGTTGAAGGTCTTCGTTTTCATTTGTTATTACTAAAACTCGAACTTTTGCTCTTAAACAATTCTTCAGCAGCAATCCGGTTACATTGGATGGAACAATTATGGTAAAAACATCTTCCTCATCTTCCGAATCATTGCGAGTAGTCTGTGCTCTACTCAAAACTTCTCTAGCTTGGGTTTCTGTAAGAGGAATTACTTCTTGAAGGTTATCCTCAATATCTTCCGGAACCTGTATTATGGTAACATATGATGAGATTCCCTGGAGACTGGTTTCTTTGAAGAATTCCTGCGGATGAGGTCGAGTGAACGCGATAGAGAGCTGTACAATAAAGTATTTTGTTTTGACCTCTGGATTGGACCATGTTATGAATACATCGGACGAAAGAAGAAATGCACGAATAGGTACTAAAATTTAAGAACAAGAAACCAATAGAATCGGAACAACGAAAAAAAAAGAATTCACATACATCCTTGGGTACAGCAAAAAGCTGCATCACTCAGAAAGGAGCTCTGCATTGTCTCTTCGATGCTATCTTTGTTGCTTTGTTTATGAAACGAGATCGGCAAAAGGGCTCTTATAAGTATGACGAATGGCTTATAAATAGGCATATGGCCAGAGATGACAACATATTCCGAGTGATTAAGTTGGAGTAGGGGTCTAGAGTCCCATACGTAAGGATTTTTTTGGACAAAATGCACACTGATGAAGTAAAGCTGAAAAAAAAAATAAGTAAAAAATAAGTCTCAATTCAATATAAAAGGATTTCAAGTTTCCTACCGAAGTTCCACTGTGAAATGTCACATTAATCGTATTAAAGTTCATCGCAAAACAACGAACATTTTTCAGCGGTTTCGGCATAATATCCAAGTCTTCTCGTTGCGACAGACGCAAAAGAGCTGCCGAATATGTTTCTCCAGCTATGTTTTGAGCAAAACATTGATATATACCTTCATTAGCAAGATCAAAAGACTGAATAGTGAGAACGTTTCGTTGAACATTTGTGGTATAGCTGTTCTCGCTAAGAGGTTCTCCGTTATGGTACCTTAAAGAAGTGAAAACCAAAGTTAGTATATATTTATTTGATATAAAAAAAACAACCTTCAACTTACCATGCAAACTCTGGCTGTGGATTGCCTTCAGCTGAACAAGAAAAATTCACAAATGCTGCCAACGAACTCTCGTAGGACTCAAGAGGTTGCACAATAACTGGTGGATCGGTTACAATCACTTGAAACATCTGAGCATCATCTTTTGTCGCACAAGTATAATATCCGTCGTTTTTAACAACTGATGCATCTCGAATGTGAAAGTCTCTGCTGTTATTGCTCAGTTTTTCCGGTTGAGATTCAAGGGTTTTTCGGAAAAACCATTCGATTGTTATTGAACTAGTTGTCCCAGAGCAGCGTAAACGAAGATTCGTTTTAGATGGGATATAATGGACATCGTCTTGAAGAGGTGGAAGCAATTTGTATCTGGCAGAAGATTCCAATAAATTTTTGGTGGCATTATTTGGTGCGACGGACACTGTTAAAATGAACTGACGATGAGTTTTGACGGCATACGAGTTCTGAGCAATGCATCTGAAAGTATATGAAGAATACGTATAAGATGTTTTAGTTGCGGAAAACCCCAGTAGAGGCTGTTAAAAATTTAAAAATATTGCTCCGACTTTGCATAGGTACGAACGTGTTTTTACAAGAGATTACTAACTGGAGCTTTAACGTGGAAGGTAACCAACCAACCATTAAGTGGTTTTGGGTTTCAATGATTACCATCTATCTCATCAGTCTCAAACTGATTATGGTGTGAACCCTACGTACAACTTGAACAACTGTGAGAAAGACGAAAGAGTTTTCTTCGGAAAAGAGACATTTTAAGAAATCGCAAAAGACAGCAGAGTTCAACAAACATGACATCGTAAGTTGATCGGAGAAGAGTATGCAAAAATCTTTATAATATACTATAGAATTCCATAAGAATATTCCATAAGAATTCATATAGTCAGAAAGGCACCAAGAATTGAGTTATTAGTCTCCAAAGCATCGTTACCTGTTAAATTTTTGCTTAATTGTGTGAACGCCTGAACTCACATTTGCAGCTTTTGCTGCATCCCGCTCGATCTAGGAGAAGCATAAACCTCTTCACAAATGTATGAATATTTGCAAGGGTTTTAGCGAGAAGTTTCTTTTGCTGTTATGTTGATTGTTGAGTCTCTATCGAAAATGTAATGGAGAAGAAGTTTAATATTTAATGGCTGAGATAGTTGTGACAGATACATAGAGGAATTCACAATAAGGACTATCCCGTCGAGTTTGATATTCTTCATTTCGGGAACAACTTATACCGCTTTTCATTGAAATTCGACAGATTTACTCTCAAATCGAGAACTACTCCTTTCAATGAAACATGTTTTTAAGTTTTTTCCTAGTATTGGAGGTTAAATTGATGTTCACATATAGGAATTCATATTTTCACACTTTGTAATTGGGTTTTTTTCAGCAAATTACTGATTTCTAATTTATTTAATCACTCAGTCACCGACTAGCTCTTGAGCCGATAGGATCTTCTCAAAGTTGTGTGATTTTCTCTTTTCTTTTGCTTTCGCCTAGTGCGCAAACCGGTTTCTCCTTTAAACCGTAATTTCCCCTTTATTTAATCCCACTTTTTGATTTACGCGAGTGTAAGTGTAAAAACAAGTGCAAAATGGCCCACGGGCCGAAAATGATTGGTGGTCGATTTGGGATTCTTGACCCAGATCCTGAACCTGATCAGCCTAGAAAAAAAACTAAATTTAATACCCTTCCCCTTAATAACTTCCCTCTACTCCCTAACAACTCCAATCCCAAAAATCCCCGCTTTATTGTAATGAGTTCGAAAACAAGTGAAAAGCCCATTTCAGCTCTGAGTCCATTCCTCCTCAAAAAAGCAATTGATGCAATTAGCAAGGAATACAACAATATTACTCAACTCCGTGACGGAAGTCTTTTAATATTTGTGAATTCACAAAAAACCGCACAAGTGTTTCTGAAAGCCAAAGATCTCGCTGGAGTTTGCCCAATTAATGTGAAATTACACGAACGATTAAATCAATCGAAAGGTATAGCTTATGCTCCCTGCCTCATAAATGTTACCGAGACCGAAATTGTCAGTGAAATGAAGTCACAAGGAGTGACCGAAATTTATAAATTTTTGAAAAAAGACGAGGAAGGTAAACAAAAACCTAGTGGTTTAATGCTTTTTACTTTTGACCTTTACCAACCTCCTAAAACGGTTGATATAGGATTTTACACCACAAAAGTAACAGAATACGTTCCAAACCCCATGCGGTGCCGTAATTGTCAGTTACTCGGGCACACGACAAAACGCTGCAATGCTAGTGCTAAATGTGAAACGTGCAGTCTACCACCTCACACACCACAACCATGTAATCGTAGTATGTGCGCTAATTGTTCCCTCTCCCATCCTTCATCCTCCAAATCATGCCCATCATACCAACAGGCAAAAGAAATCATAAAAATAAAAACTCTCAACAAATGTACAATGGCAGAGGCTAAACGAATTTACAACCAACAAAATGCAGCAGGTTCCCCGCCACAGCTAACGGACAGTTTTGCAGAAAAAACAAAAAATACGCAAAACAGCCAGGCAGAACAACAAAACAAAACAGTTAAAGTTTCAGAAAACCAAAAAGAAAAAATTGCACCATCCACATCATCAAAAACCACTACTAACAAATCAGATTTCATGCCTTCGCCACACAACCTTACCCAAACAACTGCAAACGTTGTCACTCAATCTACTGTTTCAACAGTAGACACAAATCCTCCGCCCGTTACATCACTTTCAAACTCTAAACTTACCACTTTCTCTCATACTAACAACCTATCTCCCCATTCCTCTCAAACTTTATCAAACCAAACACACATTATTAATAATTCCAACACTAACAAAAATAATTTACCAACTCCTACTACTACAAATTTAAATAAAATTATCACTCAAAGCACTCAAAGCACTCACTCTCCCGTATCAGCCATTACTCAGGCATTATTAGATAAGAACGACTATTACGTCGATCATATGAACACGGACGATGGAGAATTATAAAAATAAAACTACTTACCAAATAACAGACTCTGGTGTGCAGATGTTGAATCGTTTGGACTCGGTTCAGAGTCCGGTCGCTTCAACATCTGGGCATCGGAGTCCCAGAATTAAACAACAAAATTCTAACAACTTTAATAATTCACAACAAAATAACAAACAAAACAAAAAAAAAACTCCCTACATCTCGTTAAACACAGGAGAATCTAATTCCACTCTGAATATTCTCCAGTGGAATATGAATGGTTTTTATAATAACAAAGACGAACTTAAAATGCTAATAAACCAATATAAACCAGATGTTATTTCTCTTCAAGAAACGCACTGTCGTTTCGGGCTCACACCGTTTTCACCCAAAGCTTTCACTAGTTATTTTTGCAATCTTCCTAGCAATGATAGCTCCAAACAAGGTATTGCCATACTAATAAAAAAGAATATACCACACAGAATTCTAGATATTAATTCAAACTTTCAAATTTTAGCTCTAGAAATAAATACTGGAGTTAAATTTACATTTATAAATATATATCTTCCACCTGATCAACCCGTCTCGAAAACAGATTTAGACAATATAATTGATCAAGTAAATCATCCAGTTATATTTGGAGGAGATATCAACGCGTGGAACACTCTTTGGGGCTCCCCAAAAACGAATAGGAAAGGTAGTTTATTAGAAAAATTCTTTTCTGAAAATAACTTTATAATTTTAAATAATGGTTCACCAACACACTTCTCTACACATGGCACGCTGACACATGTTGACGTAACATGCTGTTCGCCTGAATTGCTAAGCAAAACTTCCTGGCAAATTTTGGATGATCTCCATAACAGCGATCATTTTCCAATAATATGCACACTTGTTGTCGGTTCTCTATATGCCCAGACTTCAACGAACAAGAAATTTAAAACTGATCTGGCTAACTGGGCTTGTTTTCGCAAGCACATTTCAGAATATTTGTCAGTTGAGAAACGTTCAGCAAATATCAATAAGGAAGCCGCTCTTCTCCTTAAAGCAATTCGTACAGCTGCAAATATGTCGATCCCTCAGAGCAGTGACAAAGTCCCAAAACGAACAGTGGCATGGTGGAACCCCGAATTGAACACATCGCGGAATGAAAAAGTTAAAGCTTGGAGAGTTTTTAAGAAACACCCAAATCAGGTAAACCTAATCGCATTTAAAAAGAAAAATGCCCAATTTCGATTTATGTTAAAAACTGCAAAATCAAATAGCTTAAAAAACTTTACCTCAACAATCAATCCCAATTCATCTACCACCAAAATATGGCACAATATACGCGCTTTAACTGGTGAGTACACACAACAAACAATAAAAGTTATTGAATCTCCCACAGGACCAATTACACTGCCATCCAATATAAGTAACCAGTTTGCGCTAACTTGGTCTAACAGCTCGAAAGATGAAAACTTTCACCCCGATTATATTGCACAAAAACACCTCACACTTCTTTCTAAGGTCGATGAAAATAATATCTCCGCTACTGCAAGGCATATAGAAAATACAATTTCCATTTTGGAATTCCAAAGTTGTATAGATAAACTTAAAGGTAAAACCCCTAGCAGAGATAGGATTTCATATCCTCTGCTAAAAAACCTTCCCACAATTGCGATCCACAGGCTTATTCAGCTTTACAATAGCATTCTAGATACAGGTGTCATTCCTCAATATTGGAAACAAGCAACATTGCTTCCATTACCTAAACCCAACAAAGAGGTTAACAGTGTAAACGGCTATAGGCCAATATCTCTCATACCATGCATGGCAAAAGTATTAGAGAAAATTGTAGCTAAAAGATTGCTGTGGCTTATGGAGTATCGTAAACTCATAAAACCAAACCAAGTAGCCTTTCAGGCAAAAAAAGGCTGCGCTGACGCGCTTCTCCATCTAGACTTTTACATCACAAATGCACTATCGGCACGCAATCATGTAACAATTCTCTCTTTAGACTTTGAAAAAGCTTTTGATAAGATAGGTGTTCATGTCATATTAAGAAAATTAAAAACTTGGGGTATAGGTCCAAAAATTTTTAATTATGTCAAAGCATTTCTTACGAACAGGAAAATATGTGTGAAAACAAACAACTGTTTTTCATCCATACATCCTTTGCATAATGGAATACCACAGGGATCTCCTTTATCTGTAGCACTATTTATTATAGCATTTGATGACCTTAGCACAGTCATTTCAAAGCATAAAAACTTAGACCACACATGCTACGCGGATGATTTTTACATTTTATCTAAACAAAACGATTTAAGAACAACAAATGCATTATTCACTAGTGTTCTAAACGATATAAAAACTTGGGCTTCTTG
The DNA here is from genome assembly GCA_949752695.1 of Melanostoma scalare. Classification (NCBI taxonomy): domain Eukaryota; kingdom Metazoa; phylum Arthropoda; class Insecta; order Diptera; family Syrphidae; genus Melanostoma; species Melanostoma scalare. The sequence continues at coordinate 223,547,348 of OX456985.1, read as the reverse complement.
GTCCGGAGCTAAGCTGTCATTTGAAAAATGTAAGACCCTGCATATTTGTCGAAAGAAATCATGTAGCAAAACTCCTATGTCTCTAAACAATATAAATATAGATAATTTTGATAATTTGAAAATTTTAGGCTTAACATTCAATAAAAACTATAACTGGAAAACTCATTGTTTGGAGTTAAAAAAAAGCCTTACTAAAAGAACTAATATTATCAATTTCTTAGCTAGTAAAAAATGCAATGTACACATTAATACATTATGTAACATAACAAAGTCTTTAATTTTAAGTAAAATTGACTACGGGCTTTTTATATATGACAACTCACCGAAATCAACTCTCAACATAATCAAACCAACTTACCATCAAAGTGTTCGTAGAAGCATCAACGCGTTCCCAACAAGCACCATTAAAAACATGTTAGTTGAAGCCGGTCTTCCCACTCTAGAAGAACGGATCGCATATACAAGTACAAGACTATATGTAAAACTTTCCTGGTTGAATGGATCGATTACCGATAAAGATGTTGCAATGGCTTTGAAATGGAAGAACTCGAAACGAATCCCATCAGCTATATTTCTATCATTGAATGCAGCGAGCGAACTAGGAATCACCATTAAAAAAATCCGAAATTATTTTCCAAAATTCCCTCCATGGAATTTAAAAATTGATTCTTTTGAAATGCAGCTGTCAAAACTCAACAAAAACAATACTACAAGCCAAATATTTCGCCAAACCTTCCTTAGTGCTTCAACTGCACTCAAAGAAGACGATTGGAACTTTGCTTTTTCTGACGGATCTAAGACCACACAACACACATCATTTGCGTCAGTTCTTGAGGATGGTTCCTTGATTTGCTTAGGACTTCTCGACAACAAAATATCAATATTTACTGCAGAAGCCTTCGCTATACTAAAGACGATAAGAACTTGCACCGCAAAAGCTGGTAAATATGTTATAGCCTCAGACAGCCTATCGGTTTTAAAAGCAGTGAGTAACCCTAACCACAATGCAAATATTATATCCGAAATACGGGATTACATAATCAACAACCCCAATAAAATAAAGCTAATGTGGGTACCCAGCCATATGGGCATTAGAGGTAATGAACTTGCGGATGAAGCTGCTGTTCAAGCCCACCGAACACCAATTCATAGTTTTACTGCAGATACCCAACTTGATCTCCTTAGAGAAATCAACAAAAAATTAAAAATAAAAACTCATTCGGAATGGAACAACTACAACCACCATTACTCTAGAGTTAACCAACAAAAAACAAAACCAACTTTTCCAACAACAACTTCGAAGTCAATGAATACATGTTTCATTAGATTGCGCCTTGGTCATACTATTGCCACCCACCAACACCTACTCCGTAAAGAAAGCCCACCGACATGCACAACTTGCAACTCTCAATTGGATATCAACCACATCATAAATTTTAACACTTGTCCAACTACAACAAATCACCACCAACAATCAACATCAATCAGTGAAGCCTTAAGAAACCCTAGTCACAATAATATAACTAAAGTATATAATTTTGTAAAAAAACACAAACTAGATATCTAGATTTTCCATAGTTCTTCTTAAATGCACATAATGTACATATATATGAATATATATTAATTAATTTTTTGTCTAAGAGCCGAAGGCCATAGTAGCTTGTGCTCGTTTTTAACATATTAGCACTGTAATTTTATATCACATGTTAATAAATTATAATAATAATAATATTTAATCACTTGTTCATAATTTTCAACAATTTTTTGTACCTAACGCTGACACAACAAATTTCAAATTATTAAACTATTTTCCATTTAACAGGTGTGTTTAATGAAAAAAAAGAGCAGAGCAGCGTAGCTCAGAGCAGAGCAAGAAATAAGATAAATGTCAGGCAATTTAGAGCAGAACAGCTGGTGTCAAAAGTCAGCTGATAAGAAAGCAACAAACATTTTGTGACCTTAGCTAGTTTGCAAAATTATGTTTGGTATCCTATTATAATAAAAATCTATATTCCGAAATATTGGAATCAAAACTAAACTAACATGCGATGTTAATTCAATTGATTTTAAGTTAAATTCGATTTCAAATAGATTGCAAAACGCAAAATATAAACAAAAATATTTGAATCAAATGTCAACAGCTGATTTTGACACTTTGTCCCAATCTGTTCTTACTCAAAAGTAAGTGCAGAAAATGCTGCTCTAAAAGCTCTAGAGCAGGTCATTAAACACAAAAAGTTCTTGCTCGGAGTAGAAAAATTGTCATTAAACACCAAAAAGCTGTTTTTTTCTGCTCTATATCGATCTAGAGCAGGTCATTAAACACACTTAAAGATTGACAGAACATATGTTTTCGCTTGTGTGCGTGAATTCAGAGTAGATCTCCCAACCAAATGGGAGTAGATCTGTGGCGTTTAGAGTTACTCCGGATCTATTCTATTTTTCAATGAAACATGAAAAATAGAAAAAGAGTAAATCTTTTCACAAAAGGAGTAACTCCTTCCGTCAATGAAAAACGATATTAGTGTGCAGAACTTAACGCAGCAGCCAGTTAGGCCAGAGATTTGCGAAAAAGGCATTAAACCGTCACCTAGAGTAAAATAATTTTCTATTTTCCCAGGAACTAAATAATAGCCTACCGCAATAATTTTCCTTAAACTCTAGACGAGATCGTATCGCAATTTAACATAAAAGCAAGCAAAAGGCAGCTCCTGCATCAGTTGTTAAAAAAAACTTATAAGCAGTATATTAACACTTTTCGGTTTTAAGCTGATGGCATTCGTATCAAGACGTAAAGCAGTTAATTATGTCTATATTCCTGCAGATAGCATAAGTGATAAAAAACTGGCCGTTCTTCAAAAACAAATCCTCTTGTTATCTGAGCAACAAATAACCCACATCACGCAACAAACTCTACACCTTGCATGTAAACTCAGAGTATAATTTTTTGCTTCCGTGAGTCGTGAAATCCAACCTCATATACTCTTTATAGCTTCGTGTTCGGGACACGATATATGAATTTAGCTTTGCAACAATTATACTTTCATGGAGGTTATACATCATGCAGCTAGAGATACTTTTTTGAATTTCCTTTATTCTCCACAACTACAACCCTTTTCATAGTAACACAACAATTGGATTGGTCTGGATTTCATATAGAGATTTGCCGTCATTATTAGGCAGATTTGTTACAGCTATTAATTATTATTATTATTCTATGTGTGTAATTACTACTCGTTAAATATTTTAAATTGTACACTTGATAAAAATCTCCCTCTTTAAGAATCGGACTCATGGTACATGTTGAAGACTGACTGGCAAATAGAGGAATTAACTGATTGTGATGATGGCATTCTTTGAACATTTTCAAAAGAATGGAATAATGGGCTGCATTACATTTGATGATTAAGTGCTAAGAACACGCTAACTACATGTACATACTCAAGTCTGCTTTTAATTAGTATTTAATTAATGTATTTCGATTTGCAGCAGAAATGTTCATGCGCAAAAAAAGACTTTCTAGAAGTTTTTGCAATTGAGTTCAAATACAGATTTTGGATTTTTACTTTAAAAGAGCGTTGTGTGATGACTAACTCCGTGAAAGGAAAGTAGACATAGTAACTAGGTTGATGTCTTGGGGCCTAAGGATTACCTTTGAAGTATTTAGGGCTCTAGTTTTCAATTCGTTTAGCAATAAAACCAAAACAAGAAAATTTTTCACAAGATTCACTCACTTGTATTTTCCTCTATCGCTATCGGAAATATTTTTCAGCACTAAACTTCCATTAGTAAGAGTTATAAATCTGCAAGAAAAAACAAGGTTAATTAAAGAGTACAGTGACTTACTATAAGATTCAACAAAAAGTATTTTCTTTCTGATCTTTACTCGCCTGTTTTCTTTGAGTTTCCTTTCAATTGATTGGTTGCCATGTATCCAAGATACATTTGCCGTTGGTATACTTTCCACAGGACAACTTAGTGTTATCGGTTTTCCTCGGACAGCAGAGATATTCGACTGTGATGAAATCCTTTTTAAAACTAAAAACAGTAAAAAATTGCATTTTAAATACAGTCAAGTTGTAGATAATAATGAAAAATCATACTAGGATATTCGACAGAACAACTTTCTGATAAAATAGCATGGTGACCCCATGCTGTTGCATTTACCAGACACCGATATACTCCAGTGGCTTTCTCATTTGTTGGCAGTCTAAGCGTTCCGTTGTGTAGTACTTGAAAATCATTGCGTCTTGGGGCGAATGTTTTAAGTTCGATTCCATTTCGATACCAAATATAGACAAATCCATCAACTCGTACATCGTTGTCGTCTAATAAAAAAATTTAAACAAGAGATTATCAACAATATCGAATCATGTTATAGTGGAAGGTGTATAAAAAAAAGTAACGCTAAAAAAATTTAGGGTTCTAGTTTTGTAGAATTCTAGTATTGGCTGACTTTGCATTGGATACATAAACTATAAAAATTTTGATACATTCTGATCCTTTCGACATTGTGCAAAGGAAAATTGCGACCTAGAACAGGACTAAGGGTAGACAAAATTTGAGTTAGACTGTTCCCCAGGACACAGTGCGAATGATCAAGGATATCTATGATGGGGCAATGACGAAGGGTATGAATTCCAAGTCACAGTAGGTGTATACCAAGGAAGCGTCTTTAGCCCTTTGCTTTTATTTCATCTTTACAGGACCAAAAAAGTACACTAAAAATTCTTTGCTGACGATAGAGCCATCATAAGCGCGGATGATACATGCAATGAACACATGTCATGGCGAAATCATTCGTCCGACAAGCGTAGAGAACTACAAGCACTAAGATCCGTGAAAGCTTTCAAGTCAAAAATACCATTTTGAAGAAAACAGAGCACGAATGGTTCAGTTCTTATGGCTACGTCGAAAGTAAAGATCCGATAATCGCGACCGGGAGAGAAAATAGAAAGATGAAAACTCTTGTAACACACACTTGTGAATACACCAACAAAAGGTTATCATTAGAAATTTAATTCAATCGGCCTTATCGAGGTAACCGTCTCATTTCATTTCATTTTGCTTCGTGGTAGTTCTCCGATCGGACGATCCGACGTTCTCCGATAAGTTTTTGTTGCGGGGATTTTAGTTTGGGGAATGCAATGCATTGCCGAATTTGTGAAAAATTTCTTACGACGACAACTACTTCGAAGCAAAATTGAATCTCCGAAAAAAGATCCGATTCGGAGAAAACTCCGCTCCGGCGACGGTTACCTCGATAGGGCCGAATTATCGAGAAAACATGGAGGCTGGTCGAAGCCTTCTGACATCTATCTATCACATGCGGATCAGTAATTTGAAGCAAGCAAGTGGGAGATGTGTGATCCCTTTGATATCACAATGCTGATAAAGCCGTTAGAGACGATTGCTACCTCTCTTATTTATTTAACAGTGACGTCGCGTTAGGTAAGGGAAGGTTTGAGAGGCTTCTGCGAAGATGGCTCTAATCCATTTTTATTCTTCTTCATTTTTGAAATAGTACAGGGTAGGCCAAAAGGTTATTCACAATTTCAAGCGCTTCGTAATAATCAACCATCTGGGTTAGCGCGACGATTCCAACGCCATCTGTTGCATAAAACTATGAAATTAAATGCAAAAATACTCGGTTAGTGAATATGGCACCGTGGACGCGACAGCAACTTTCTTTCGGTGTGGAACCCAGCGCGCTTTTAAAAAACAGTTTAATTTAAAACGTCACGAAAGCCCCCGAGTCGTCATTCTATCGATAGATGGGTGAAAAACTTCTGCGAATCAGGTAATGTCATTAACCGTCCCCAAATTGGCCTTCCGCGTACATCAAGGACGCCACAAACAACAAAAACTGTCAACGACGCCTCCAGCAAATGTCCTCGTCGGTCTGTGCGATTTTTTTTTTCTCCGCTCTCCGCTTGAGACATATTCGTCTTCGTGATGCTTGGTTTCAATAAGACGGAGGGACTTCGCATATCACTACTGATGTTTTGACCTTGTTGAGAAAAAAATCGGTAACCGCTTGATTACGCGCAATTGTGACTTCGCTAGGCCGCCTCGTTGCCCGGATCTGACGCCACCGGATTCGGAAAAATTTTGAGGAAAAATGTTTCCGCCGCCATGGCGACTACTTACTGGATGTTTTATATAAAAAATAAAGTATTTTATTAAATGGCATACTGTTAGCTTTATTTTCATTTTGGTTTCATATTTTTAACTCTCACCGTTTTTTTTTTTTTACGAAGCGTTTGAAATTGTGAATAATCTTTTGAGCCACCCTGTATTTGGAACTAGTTTATTTATACCTACAATTATTTGATTTGTTCAGTCCTGAAATTCTCAATCATGTTTTTCAATATATTCAACAAAAATGTTGTTGGTTGCATCAAATGTCATTTTAGTCAAAGATTAGACAGCCAATTTCAATGTCTAAAATTTGACCCTCCTTAGACCACGATGAAAATGTTTTAAATAGCAATTTGAAGTGGGAAACTGTTTTAAAAGCTGTACAAAGTAAGACATACTTTGGAATGGAGTTATGTATGAATACGAATGAATTTTCTTCCACACTTGACCATAAATGAAGTGGCTAACCAAAGAAGAGTAAAAAACTTTGGTTTAAAATAAGTACCTACTCATCTCGAAAAAAAATAATTACGGTAACGAGCGCCGCGTCACTCGTTACAAATACATTTGCTGATTGATATCGATCCAGTTTAGAAGAACAAATTAAATGAAATTAATCAGACTGAATGGTTATTTCTGAGCAATGTTTAATACAACAAAAATGTTTCAAAAAGAAATCATTGAATCAATCAAAACAAGCGACGAAAGATAAATTAACTTCCAATCTGTACCACCATTTTTTTGAACACTTTTGCCAAAGTTTCCTGTCTTTTTGTCAATATGCAATATATTTTCTTTTTTAGCAATTTACATTTTTTTATGTACGAAAAAGGAAATGAGACACAAAGTTTTACCGGTTTCCTAAAATTATACTTACATGGATCATAGTTTATTGAGGCTGAGCATGGCAGATAATGTGGCACATGTGGCTGGGATATGAGCAGTCTCGTTACTGGTGGCCTTTTTATCTGAAGGAAGTTTCCGGGTATCACGATATTGCCTAGTGAAGAAGCTCCAACTGAAATCATATAAAAGTAAAAAAGGGAATGATAAATAAAAGCTGCCTTTATGTTTGACTTTGTGTGTATGAGTTCCGGGTAATGTGTTATGGATTTTGACTTTTTATGTTTTCAATATGCTTAATGTGCTTTAAGCCATTAGCTGATTAAAATTCAGAACATGTATACCAAGCTATGAACGTCAGAGCTTTGAATTTTTAAAGACATTAACACTGGATGCATATGGGGCATATACATACCTCTCGATGGGTGGATGGTTTTTTATATCGTCAATGCATGTTGTACTTTACTTTTTAAATAAAAGTAAAACTGCATTAAAAACGAATTGATTATTCTCATAGCAAAACATAAAATCTCAAATCTCTCATTGTCGTACCAAATTTAAGCTTCAAGGATCAAAAAACTGATTGCAATTAACTTAATGCACTTTTTTCATATGAACTCTGTGACAAACTCTGTTTTCCAGAACCAAAGGTTTCGTAATGCACAGTAGAAAAATTCAGAATGGCAATTCACCGGGGCAATTTCATTGCATTTTTTCTGTTTAACGAGGAGTACAGTAATTAAGTAGAATGTGCGGTAAGCTACTGAAGAGTTAAATTATAAATTGCATTTACTCAGGATGAATAAATTTTGCGTTAGGTGCTATCATTTCTACAGGATAAAATTTAACAACCCAACAGGTGCCACAGTCCATTTGTGTTTGCGTGTAGCAGTTCTTAATAGTATGAGGTAGGTATAGGCAGCTTTAATTGAAAAACATAAAGGTATAGTAATTAGGATTTGCATTAATTAATTATTTAGATTAAATATAGGGTGTGTTGCTAACAATTAATATTATAATTATTATTCTATACACGGTTTTCAAAAGACAACTCTTATGGTGTATGACTGGATAAATGCTACGTTACAGGTATTAATAAAATGAGTCATTATGTGTCCAAAGATAAGACTATAAAATACTTTTGCCCACCAAACAAAAAGGAAGGTTAGAATTTTTTGCACATTGAGTATATATTTGTTAAATTTTTGAAGAGCACTGTGCGGGCAATGTTCAAACAGTGATACAACCATTGCCAAAGTCAGAGCAGTTATTACAAAAATTGTAAAATCAAAACACAAAGTCCACAAGTAAGAATACGAAAAAGAGGGGAAATGAAATAGGGTGATAAAAATTTAAATGATTGTACTGTGACATAGAGACCCTGTTTGTTATAGCTTACCAGGCTTTCGTAGAAAGACGCTGCCATCGTAAGGAACTTAAGGTAACTGCTCTTACCAGAGGAAGTGTTCCGTGGCGTCACCATTTTTTGCACAGGCAGGTTTCACGAGTATTTTTTTCCATTCTGAGTTTTGAATAATAACTGGAGTACTCAGAACTAAATACCGGCTTAATGTTGTACTAAATAGCAACCTTCTTTTGCCATAGCTTTTCAGATGTTCTTATCTTAGAAGTGCGAGAAGACGCTGTCATGGTAAGAAGCCTTGGTTACAAGGTTTCATCCCGTCTACACCGAGTATCTGTAATCTGATTCATGACAATGCAGGACATTCACAGATATTTCTTCCCATCAAACCATTCTGCGTTATGTAGGTAAAAAACCATTTAGATGGCATACGTCTCCGCTTGAAAAACGGACTCGTATGTGACTAGCGAGGTGTGCAGTCTTATGTCATCGCTCTCTACAAAGCCACCAGAGCCAGATACATTATCGGTTCTGGAATTCTCCGCGACGATATGATTGATACAAAGTCTTAAGATTCTAAAGCGAACCAATTCTGAAACGACGGAAAGTCAACCGTTTATTCTTGACGCAGTTTGATCATTGGGATCATCGCCTCGGAAGGCATATTCATTAGAAGTGAGTCAATAAATATGCTGCTCGATAGATCCTACGCTAAATGGACTTAAGAGTCCCATGATGCAGGTATCATGAGAACTGTATCGAGGAAACCTAGGTTTAGAATTTCCAAAGCCACACAAGGTAAAAGGTAGGGAGGTAGTAATCGCTTAAGCATAGCATCTTGAGATGCTTGGCGAAAATAAGTTTAACGATACGTTTGTGGTCTGAGTACTTCAGTTAGTATTTCACTTGAGCTGGTTGTCAGTGTCGATTCATTCTCCCTGATTTTTATTGATATCGATTTTTATCGATTATTTCGATATGCAAACTGCGGCAGCCGGGGTACCGATAGTATGTATAATCTTAATATATATAAATTACGTGTCACGATGTTTGTCCGCGATGGACTCCTAAACTACTTAACCGATTTTAACTAAAATAAACCAAATGTGCAGTTTGACCCAACTTAAAAGATAGGATAGCTTATATCTCTTTATGTTACGTTAGCCACAGCAACGCGTGGCCGGGACAGCTAGTTGTTATTTATTGGAGAGGTCAGGGTTCGATTTCCATTAAGATCCAAAATCTTATTTTCCCAGGTATTTGAAAAGTCCTCTGAGGCTTATTCTGAAAAATATTTTCCCACTTAGCCGGCCGAACATTATAAGTCCTTTCCTTATAAATAATAAAGAAAAATGCACTTCGTCGACCCAAAACTTACTATGCCACTGGCAACACACTAAGCCCTACTAAGGATAATCGGTTTTTTGACAGCTATCGGCTGGTTTGCAAAGTAAAATCTTGTAAATTTTTAGGGACACTCTTTATTTTAGAATATATCATAAGAAATAAACATTTCCCAAAACAGACATTGCCATTGACGTCCAAAGTTTCATGTATGTGTTTATTTAACCAAACGTTGTGCAGGGCATTATATTATTAAAGCGACTTCATAAAATTTTCAAGCAATAGGCATATAGGAAACAGTGAAACATCAAACCATTTGAAAACAGCAGCGACCGACGGCATTCACGCATAATCATCATCTTCTCTTTTCATACAATTTATGGCTTGTAAAGAACTGAATTACTTTCAGGCTAAACTGGTTCAACTTTGGGCACTAAAAATGTAAAGGAGTTTCACATTTCCACTTTCATGTGTTGATCTTAGATCTCCATTAAAACCCCAAGATATGTTCAGCAACAAAAGTGTGTGAGCCGTAGAAGTCGATGCTGGATGTACAGTGTACAGGAGTTGTTTCAAAACAACTCTAGCTACTACCTATACTTTTTGCTCATGTCTATCCCTATCCCCTATCATGTGGTTTGAAACGATAATTTATGTCGATGCATGTTACTACTACATTCCAGAGGTCTCGAAAACAAGTCCCAAATCTATTTGCTAGTTACCGCAACGATGAATGGCATAACAATGTTGTTTTCTAATCCTTGCACTATACACTACACTAGCATTTGAAAACTCGTGCTCCATAATCATGACCAGCTTTGCCCTCATTCCAGCACACAAAACCATCTCTAGTCATCAACCTGGGCAGATTCCTTACATATATGTAGGTATGAATAAATTTGCAGCATCTCTATGCTATACGTAAAGAAGAAGAAGAATGAAACCCAAAGATGTAGAACTCACCATCAATTGCCACAACAACCCACACTGATACTGTCCGACGTTGTTAGGACTACACGCGAACAGCAAGTAATGAGAGAAGATATAACTCTATTGGTATTGGAGTTTTCTAAGGCGAATAGCAAAATGTAGGACTCTTGCAAACTTGCATAGTTGCATCAAGTTATACACAATATTACACTTCTTTTCTAAAGTACATAGTTGTTGTTGGGGTTTTAATTTCTTCTTTTCTTTTTTGTTCTAAAGAATTCAAATCGCTTGGGGGAGATGCTGGTAATTCTTTTGGAATGTTTTCCTCATTCTTTTGACCGCACAGTTGAACGCATCAGGCGGAATTCTCTGATGGGGAGAGGAATGTTGAAATTAATTGGAGCAATTTAAGTCTGGCAGTTGTAAGAAAGTTGAGCAGTTGTTTTTTTTTTTTTAATTTTTGGTTGGAACAATTTTACTCCCTTCACAAAAATATGCATAATTGCTTTTCAAAAAATTATTGAGATGAATTTATTTTCTTCTTTCGTATACTTTTCTAATGTTCATACAATCGTAGAAAAGGTGCAGAAAAATTTGTGTGTTTTTCATTGCAAAAGAAAAAAACTTACAAACAGTCAAACACTATTTAATAATAACATGTCCGTTTTACTTAATCACTTAAATGCTGGAATTGTTTGGTTGATGGCTACCTTGTTGAACACAGGGCAAACAGCTGGCTATTACGACCAAAGAAGGTATGTATCTGTAATCAGCCAGCAGCCGTCGCGTCAATGGCAAACTTGAGAAACAAAAATATAAATTATATCGACTGCTATCTCATTGCCAGCGGGTATTTGTGTCGATTTGACAGTTGGACCGGTGCGGTGTGGCCTAATTTTAACAGCTCCTACCCGATACTAACTTTGTAAAATACCATTTTTTCTTTTTTGTAAAACTGTACAATAAGGCTGCATTTAATCAGTAATTATGTAAAAGTGAAAGGAGAAAAATATTTGATTTGGTTTGATATCCAACTACGGAGAAGGAATACTTCACAACTTATTTATTACAATAACAATGAATTTGTCGAGCCCGTGGCGTAATTCCTAGCATGTCTGCCTGTTACGTGATTTCGGCGTTCCAATACTAATAACATCCACATGCTTTTCCGGCATCGTTTTTCGACAGAAATTGATAAGTCCTCCGAAAACAACTATGCGACATTGAAAAGCGCTTTCTCTCTTAGTCATTCGAAATTGGCAAAAATGCGCTAAATCCTAAACTGTCGAAGTAAGCAACTTCAATATTTTAGGCATACTCTTTTTTAGAATATATCTACAAACTTTGGTATTGACATTGTCTTTTTAAATTGTACAATATCTCTAGAATGTTGTCTTGAATTTTTAAGTTGATCCGAGCAATAGTTTTGGAGACGCAATCGTGAGAAGTCACACACCGATGTCAGCTAGGCTTAGCGCTCGAAACTTAAGGAGCTCGGTTAGTTTCTCATTTTCAGTTCATTTTCCTACAGTTGCCTCCTTAATGTCCTACAATTCCTTGTATTGCCTGCGGCTTAAATTTTTGAATGCTCAAGGACATCTAGATCCTTTGTACTCCCTTCCTTTTAGTTGAATCGAAAACTGCTCTGAAAACTTTAAACGCGTTTTTCTCAAAACTGCATTTTTCAAATTTGCCGCAGCTGTAACTCACGCAAATATTAACGAATCGTCTTGAAATCTTTACTGCATACTCTCCATATGTTTTTACATTCGAGCTCGAGAAATTAGCCGAGCCCCTTAAATCATGCTTTCCCTGAAACTATGTTTTTAAATAGGTTGTCGAGATTTCTCGAGAACAACTTAACCGATCTTGGCGAAGTTTAATAAAGATCTTTCGTGATACAATCCACAAGGATTTAGGCGGAGGATTTTTTTGTTCTTTCGATCACAACTAAATATGATATGATGATCCTGCTTCGGCTGTCAAAGTGGATGCACCTTTTTCCGAGCGGTCTCCGGAAATGCCGTCAAAATGGCGGTGTTTTGAATACTTTTTTAAGAAAGTTTCAGAAACTGCTTATTGAATGTGTATCTTCTAGTTTGAATACTTTATTTTTTAAATAAGAAATGTTGTTGAAAATAGAACTATTTTCTCCTCCCTAGAAGCCTATGTAGCCTATGTTTGGTTTAAGTGGCTGTCAGAAAAACAACTGACATACTTAGACAAATATTAGGTCCATTGTGATACCATATATGAAGGTGTGTGAGGGAGTACCTCAATTAATCAAACTATTTGGAGCTTTTAATAAAGTGATACAGGTGAAGGGTATCTGTGCTCACAAGATCGCTTGCATTATCGAGGAAGGATTCTCCTAGATGCAATTGTCTTTTTAGGGAGAGTGCAGGATATGAACAAAGGAGGTGTGGCATTGTTTGATCTTCCTCCTTGTCTAAGTAGCTTCTGCAGAAGTCGTCTGATGGAACGCGGTCTTATAATGTGTTTTCCTATGAGACAATGTCTGGCCTTCATTCATTTGGTAATCCATTGCAAAAAGTCCCATTCATTTAATTGAATATTCTAAATGTATTCACATTCCTTATCGCAGTACTTCAATTAAAAAAACAAGTCCCAGCTAATTTTGACGTCCTTAGTGAATCAATCGTCTAGAACAGTCAAAAGAATGCAACTGGTTGCAATCTTGGAAGTCTTTTAGAAGTCTTTTAAATTCTTTGCAGTCATGAAGTCTTTTGATTGCATTGAAAGTAATGCAGTAATTTGGCTGCTATGGAGTCTTTTGGCTGCTTGAAGCCTTTTAACTGCATGAATTCTTTTTTAACTGCTTGGAGTCTTTTAACTGCATGAAGTCTTCAAACTGCTTGAATTCTTTTTACTGCTTGGTATGATTTGCATTTACGTTGCTCTTATGCTTTCATCTCTTATTATAAATTGCCTTCATGTCTTCTTCATGAGAGGAAGCGATAATTCAGTGGTTTCTGAGTTCGTGGAGTTGAGGGCTCCTTGACTGTCTGAGAAGATACGAATATTCACTGAAGACATTACATTTTTTTTAGTCACGGTAGGACCTCTTTGATCGCCAGAATTTGAAAGGTGGAATGAGAGACTTACGATCAGTTTGCCTGAGTACAAACCCCAACCAACCAATTCTTCGCTTTTTCCACCATCTGCATAGAAATGAATTGAATCATTTCTTGAAAATTCTTCGTCTTCCCAAATTATTTTCGGTGGAATAGACTTGAAACTTGTTTTCAAAAACTAATTTTTGAGTGACCAATGTTGTCATTGATCCATTGCCGCTGCGCTGGCGGCCATTTGTTTGCTGAAAATATCTAGGGTCTGAGGGTGTTGATCGCAGAGATCCGCTAATGCACGTACAAGCTGATCACTGGACCTTGCTTAAACTATCAGCAGGTCACTTTGTCTAGAGCGGTCCACCATATTGCTACTCCGCAAGTAAATCTATGGCTACGGTGGCTTTCTTGATTTTTTCCTGTATATTAGATGTTTAGTTTAGCTTTTGTCAAGAATAATACCTAGATATTTTGCTTCGTCTAAAAGTTAAGTGGAACTCCATTAATTGAAGGAGTTGTTAGTTTTGAAATTTTGTATTTCCTGGTGAAGAGAACGAGTTCAGTTTTCTGGATGTTAACCCCCAGATCACTTTTTCCCGCCCATTTAACTATTTTGAAGAGCGGCTTGCGCCAGTTCCGTAAGGACGGGAGCATGTGTTTCTGATACCGTAACGGAAACGTCATCTGCGTAACCCCTTTAGGAAACGAGCTGCCTACTACCTTTTTTATATAAAAATTCTAGAACCCGCGAAACTTTAAAACGTACCCTACTCAATGCTAAAGACCAAAATCGGTATTTATAATCATTTTCGACTGTGAGTAAGGTTTGAATATCCTAAACGCAAATATGTATTTTTCTTTCATATTGTGCTGCGAATTATGGAAAAATAACTTTAAAACAGATCACGCAGGGCACAGGAAAGTCAACAAGCAAAAAATTAATCCCATGGAACTTGCCAAAAAATTCTTCATAAAAAATATCTAACAAAAACTTCTGTGTTATCATATTCACTATGATAACATATCATATTCACTATGATTACAAAAGAAAATAGAAACAGAAACAAGTCCGTCGTCGTTTTTGACCATGGAGAAACCATAAGAAGAAGATTTCGTTATGATTCTGGCATATTTAATGTAATAGATTTCCCTACTTTTATTCTTTTTTAAATAAGGCCTGAGTAACTAAAGTGGAAGAAAAAATCTATATATATAAAATAGGATGTATGTATGTATGTATGTATGTATGTCCGGTGTAGACTCCTAAACCACCCAACGGATTTTTATGAAATTTTCAGGGTAGATAAAGTTTAGTTCAGAGATGGTTCCTGTCAAGGTTTGATCTCCATATTCCCACAGGAATGGGGTTGGGAATGGAAAATTAGAAACTACTTCACAGATTTCAAAAATTCTTTCAGCACGGGGTGCTACATTATCTCCCTTCATCAGTTACTAAGACTATATTTCATCCCTTTAATCGCACAGGAACAGAAACGGGAACGAGAACGAGAACCTTGAAGTTACTTGATCGATTTAAAAAATTCTTTCAACTCAAGGATGTTACATTATCCCTCAGTGACATAGACTTACATTTCATTCACAATATTTCCACGGGAACGGAAGATTCCCACAGGAACGGGGTTGGGAACGGAAACTTAGAAACTACTCCACAGATTTCAAAAATTCTTTCAGCACTGGGATGCCAAATAATCCCTCAAGAACTTGGCGTGTATATTTTATCCCTATTATCCAACGTGAACAGAAACGGGAACGAGATCGGGAACCTAAAAGTTACTTGACCAATTTCAAAAATTCTTTCAACTCTAGGATGTTACATTATCCCTCAGTGACATAGATTTATATTTCGTTCACATATTTCCATGGGAACGGAAGATTCCCACAGGAACGGTGTTGAAAATGGAAACTTAGAAACTACTGGACAGATTTCAAAAATTCTTTCGGCATTAGGATGCCACATAGTCCCACAATAAGAAAGATTATATTTCACCCCCGTATTCCCACGGAAGAGGAAAAACGAGAACGGGAACCATAGAACTACAGACCCGAGCAAAGCCGGGCGGCTCAGCTAGTGTAATATAAATATAAATTTTTATTAAACGAGTAAAGCCTGAAAAGTTCCCATTTACTGCGTTACTACTATTCTATACTATGTTTTAGTGAATCAAATGCATACGACTTTAGGTAAATACTTGCGCCATAGAGCTTCTCCGTGAAACTCAATCTTGTGCATTATTTTCATGTTTTTTTTGTTGACCTAAATTTCAAAATTCGGTTACGTAGTCCTTCAAATTAAACAACTCAATGAGATGAACAATGAGATACGATTGCTAATGAAAATATCACATTTAATGAGTATCACCTGCAAACGGATATTGTGGCGTCTCATTAATATCAATCGGAAAACGTACCCAGTATCTGTGTATCGCTAGGAAAAAATTGCTTTTTATTCAATGTACTTTCATATTAAGAATATAACTGTTTCATGTGTCAACCACGTAAACCAATACCTAATTAGTCTGGATCTTGAATTGAATTATTGCATAAGTTAAAACGAATTTATATCTCAACAACTGTACCTGTATGCATAAGAAATTGGTGTTGTGACGTTGCCTGAGAAATTCTTTTAATAAAAACAAAGGAATAGAACTCAAACCTCGGTTATCAAAAATCTTAGAACTGGAAGAAAGCTCCCTTTGAATTGATGCCATCAAAAACATTATATTCAGGACCTAAAAAAAAAGAACTTCAAAGAAATTATTTTCTGCTCGAGGGTCGCTTGCAGTGAAGTGATCTAATTAATTCCACCTTCTCCTAAATATCCTTATGCTATTCCCATTTTTTTAGGACAACAACAAAAAAATCATTATAATAATCACAAAGATAAAATTACATTATTAAAAACTCTCCTAGTACAGTTTAGACTTCGCAACATTCAGCGCAAAGTACTTCACCTTAAACGAGCAATGTGAAACGCCGCCGGCAGCGGCAGTCGCTTGGCCTTTGTATACTGCTACTGCCTATATGCTTCACGTTTGCATAAGGAACTGGTCATTTCAAATTTGTATTGGCACTAAAGTCAAATGCAAATGAACCTCAATTAAATCCACCGCCGTAGACGCTTCCCCAAAGCTATAAGACCCAATGTGTGTTGTCATAGAAAATTCTAAGAAACAATCGAAGGCTAAATTGAGAATGGCTCTATTCTCAAAACATTGTATTCGTGGATTTTTTATTTTTTTTTTTGTACATATTTTTTGCACAGCGCATACTAAAGGAGAAGCAGAGTAAAACGAAGTAAAATTTTTATATTGTAGGTATATGTTCACATGTACACGTGTAGGTATGGATATTCTGTCATTGGCTCATTGATGGCGCTGAGCTGAAAGAGGAAAAAATTCTTCTTTTTATGCCCATTCTTTTAGGTATAAGTAAAAATGTTGGCTTATTGCAAATATTTTGTATAAACATGGTTGTATCTCTCGGTATGACTGACTGTACCATCATATTACATGACAAATTGCATGAGCACAGGTAATTCTAATCCAAACGTTTCGAGTTGTTTTACATCGACATGTGGATTTAAATTACTTGTGTTTGTCTCATACCAACCATCTAAAACTACTGGTGGGATTTTTTGTTTTGTAGAAAAATATTTATTACGATGAAATGCATACATATCAACATGTTCTCAAGTGGAAATTACAAAGCTTTTCCGTTCTCATTTTCAACAAGAGCTTGTCTAGGTATACCTACGCATGGAATACATGTATACTCGTACATAGATTGATGTAAAATAAATAAATAAAAAGGGTGAAGTGGCGCATTTCTCTCAGCAATAATTTTTGAGGAATGGAGGGACCAACAAATTGTTTCCCGATTCAGAACGACCATATGAAGAAGCGCTTTTCATGGCAGAGCTTTTGAACAGACTGTGAGGGTTGTCATAACCAACTTTTGAACAAACAGATCAACGTCTGTCATAATCAAGACTTTCAATCAGTTTCAAGTAAAACAACTATCAATTTTATTCGTATTCGTATTTGATTTTTTTTCTCCAAATTTTGATTGGGGCGCTTTAGAAGAAATCCATCAACAAGTATGGTTGACATTCTATCTTCAGAAATTTGTGGAGTTTCTAGTGACCTATGGCTACATTTGCAAGAAGAAAACTGAGTTTCTAAAACATAATTTAATAGGGTGGCGCAACAGAACGACGAGTTCCGGGCTTAGCGCATTTCTCACAACCATGCTTTGTGAGGAAATGGAAGGGACCTACAATTTTCTGTCGATTCCAAACGGCTTATCGAGAAAACAATATTCATGCAAATGGATTTATTATCGGAGGACTTAACATTGACAATTCCTCGCCAAAAGCGATACCGGTGGAAAAATACTTTTTTGTTTTCTGTTGGGATTGGAACCACGAACCTCCCACGTAATAGGCAGACACCACCACAACTCATTGTGTAAATGTGTACCCATATGATGAGAATTGGCACTAGCACATCCGATTTATGAAGAGGATTCCAAGACAATGGGGCAGAGGAAGAATCATTCCACTCCTTCTTTTAGTGCACAAGAAAACAATCCCTCGGAGGATATTTCTTCGATCGATTTTTTGAGATCTGAGTGAAGTTTTACCGCTGGGACTACACCTCCATCAAATCTAATCTATGGTTCTCATACATAATTCAATTTCCTTGAAATTATGATGCACATGTTTGCTATTGTCTTTTGACAAATATTCAATAGCCTTTTTTCTTCGATTATTTTCTGTGATTTGACACCCTTGATAGAACATAAACTCTATTAGGTAGCTTGACTTTCTTCCAAAATAACATCAACAGACACATGCTAATGACCACAATTAGCAGGTCAACTAATGAACCGATGAATGATTGGTCACTTTTCCATTACAAAAAAGGAATACAAGGAGAACAAATCACAAGAAAAGGTAAGTCCCACTTTGAGTTGTAAGCTGTTACCACGAACGCCCCGAACCACCTCACACATGATACACACAAAAGTGTAATTGCTTTTCGAAACATTGTGTCAAACCACAAACTGAAGTAACACCTACACAATTTTGTTTACCATTTTTAGTTTTGCGTCAATGCTCTGGCAGTCTGAAGTCCTGGCTACTAAAAGAATAATTTATGCGACTCGAGTCTGTTTATGAGCGGAACGGTCGTCTTTGTAATTGTTTTGTCGTTTATTGTCAAGCAACTGTTATTTTGTCAATGCGACTAAAGGCAAGCAGCCCACAAAGTGCAACAATGTTGCAAATGAGTTGACAATTCAAAGTGATGAAGAAGGTACGTAACATCTATTGTTACTCGCAGAGAAATTCAACTACAATCATAACTCCAACAATATTAAATTTTCTTATTCGCCAACATGCATCGCATAAGACTTGTCCTTTACTCAACCGAGGACGAGTGATGATTATCACGTATAACACGAGCCCTCTTAATATGACTGTTGTATATTCCTTTTTTTTTCAAGAAGTGAATGAATGGGCAAAGTTCATTTTCTCCTATTCTATTTCTGCTTTAGCAAGATGAGTTTCCTGCACAAAAATGTTTTTTGGGAAAAGAAAAAGGAAGCAGCATCAATAGACGACAGCAATCTGTTGAATTGGTATCGGGAAGAATTCTATTGTTACTTTTTATTTAAATAAAAGCATGAGAACAAGCATCAAAAATCGAATATTCGAAATAATTTGCTTTAAAATTTAAATAATCAGCTTCGCATACTCAAAAAACAGTTTTCAGTATCATTTGGATAATTAACGTCTCCCTGGGTTTGACCCAAGCTTCTCCGACAACTTTTCGTAAATGTGTGAAGAGGCAACCGAGGGATTTTGTGACAAATGGAGAAAGGACCTTCAATTTGTGTCGGCTCCCATCCATTATGTTCCTCTGGGGGAATTATCAATTTCTTTACAGAGCCGTTTGTAACATCGAAGTACGTTTTGAACGAAATAATTATATAAACTCCAAAAAAAGTTATTGAATTGACCAATGTTCACTAACTAACCGAACGGCTATCGACAATGGAACACGTACAACGAAATTGTTCCAAAAATGGAAGATTGAAGAAAAAAATGAGAGTAATCGCTTAACAGAAAAGTGACGAAATAATTAAAACTCAGAAAGATCGATTTTAATTATTGAACATTGAATGAACCTGTACCACCTTACCACGCACCGGTGGAGGAATGATCGGAATTAAATTTTGAGCAAAGTCCTGCTATACATGAAGAGGCAAGAAACATACATAAAACCGTTGAGGAAAACCATAGGCATTTAGAAAAAACAAAGACTACGAGTGGTTTTTAGTCACCTTCGTTAGAAAAATAAAGAGGCGTTTGACAACAACACTTCGACTGAAAATTCTTTCAAAAACACACTGCAGGGAAATCGCGGATGGGTTAGACCTAGCCTTAGGTGAGACAACCAAGTGGAGGGGGACCCCAACCGATTTCAATTTCAAAACTCAAAAGATCTCGGAATTGATGCCAAAAAAGCCCACCAAAAGAAGTAAAAAAATAAAAATAAATAGGGTGGCGCAACAGAGAGAGGGGCCTCTGTGCCTAATGTATTTCTCACAACCATGCCTTGTGTGGGAATCGAGGGTACCTACAATTTTCTGCCGGTTCCGAACGGCTAATTGAGAAAGCGCTTTTCATGGTAATGAATTAACTATCGGAGGACTTGCCAATTCCTCGCGAAAGGCGATACCTGTGGAAAAACATTTTTGCCTCTGTTGTGATTCGAACTTCGAACCTCTGGGTTGGCAGGTGGACATGCTAACCATCACGCCACGGGTACTACTAGAAAGAAGTAAGTGAGTTATTTATCTACGCTAGCTTAGAATAACCATTTTCATAAATCAATCCAATAGTCAAAGTCTTCAGTTAATTTAAGACTTAAAGAAATTCTTAATCATTCCAACTTTCATAAGACAAAGAGAGCTGATCAGATAAGTCAAATATGTTTTCAATGACACAACAAAATTTGAAAACCGTTTTGAATCTAAATTAAACACCAAAATCAAGACAACAGATACTTTTTTTTTGTTATTGAATGCAATTACGCCTTTATTGTCAATAAACATTTAACTAAACTCATAACTAACACTGACCAGTTTATTAAAAAATTCGCATTACCAACTGGTTCACTGAACGAACAACAAATTGACCAGATTACTATCGTTGCCAAGAAAATTCCAAATAAATTGCCATAATTTATGCTAACCTAAACGTCTTTTCAATGAATCTATCGAGTCAGATGGTAATCTTTATTAAATGGGCCAACTACAAAATTGAACAACAACTGTGATTGCAATCCATGAGTAGATCATTGATAAAAACTTAACCCCACAAGGAACACCAACCAGGAAAAAGAAATTGATTAACCGAACATTGCTTTATCTACAACTTTCATCTAACCCATTGAGTATCGATGAAATCACTCCTCGCAAGTTGAGATTCTCTCTGGAGCAATATCATCGCCCACTGTTCAATTAAATTTTATGATCTGACTTGTCCAAGTAGACAATTTGACTGAGAATTTATTAGGAGAACACGTCTCTCGTTTAATTGTGACACAAACTGCGGTCATAATTTATCTCAATTGGTTAACAATTTCAATTGCAATAAAAAAAAAAATATATATATGAAAAACAGCAACAACAATGACAACTAACTACAACTGTCATAATCTAAAAATCATTTCCGAAAATGGTTGCCACTAAGTTATGTACTCATATTTCAATTAAAAGAAAAAAAAAACCAATAGCAATTTGCAGTTGTAGAAAAGATCCAGGGATTGGCAAAGGAGTGTAATGTACTAATGTCTGTCGAAGGGTGTGGAGGAGACGTGAACATCATGGAACATCACATAATCACACTAGGTATTGGTTGTGGCAAATGATGACATTCGATTCTTTTATGAATTTGAACTCGATATATGGAAATGTTTTATTGATATAAGAGAATAATTTATAAATATATCTGCGAACTGTGTGAGGAGATGTTTGATGTAGGAATATTTGGATTTTTATTATTGATTGTACGCTATTGTGGTGTGCCTGTAAATGTTGTGTGATGAATTAATATATGCACATCAATGAATTTTGATTGCCACTTATACAAGATTAGGGTTGTTTTTTTGTTTTTGGTTTACGAGCGCGCTTGTATCAGAGGTGTCAGACTGTCGAGTTGAAGAGACACAAGTTGCATATTAGATTAGATATTGTGTACAATCTGTAATTGCATCTTTTTAATGCACGATTGGAAGGCATTAGGTCTAATGGTCATGCTGATGGCAATTAAGATGACAATTATTATTCCGAACAAAATCAATTAAAATTTAATTTAACTATTGATATTCATCAAGTAGTACTTATCCCATGTGGGGGTTTGATTGGGTCGACTGGGTGAATAATTCGTTTTACATAATTAGAGAATCATTTTTTATTGTGAGAATTTCGATTTGCCTTTGCCGGGGCGCCATTAGCATTTGATTAAGACCTGTCGTTAGTGTTGCTGATACACTTATACATACAAACAGTTTGTGTTTATTAACCATATTTGATGAATTATTTCATTCTCTCACAGGAGTAGTTTTTTCGTTTTATCAAATTTTCAAATCATAGAAGCTTCACTAAAGGTGTGTGTACATTATGCCGAACGGCACAGATACCAACATGCCGATCAAAGAGCAAGACTTTTTGTTACAAAAAACATTACTGACGGTACTTGTTGTTCCAAAAAATAATACTGAGAAATAGTTTCGTTGAGAGTTTCCTCAAAGAAAATGATTCCGCTATAAAATATTCCACAGAGATGAAACAAGTTCGGAATTGTGTCCGAAAACATGGAAAGCATTGCTTCAAATGATTTCAAACGTATTTAATAAATACAAAAAATGGCGAATGAAGAGGAAATATATTTACAGTGCTCGCAATACCGATGATGATTTCCCCTAAGTCCGACCACCGTAAGAACTCGTCATGAACCTTCCAAGAAATTTATTTGTAAAAAAAATAAAAGACTTCGGGATGCTACACTGCTAATTAGTTTTTCAAGGAGGATGTAAAAAATGTGTGAGTGCTTGTATTGAAAATCACACAGCGTGGGTGATTTGTAACTATGAAATCAAAACCGAATAATCTTTTTATTTTCTTTCTACCCAATCCTACAAGTTGCTCCCATCAAACAAGCTAATGTACACAGACACAGCTATGCGAAAGAGAAACTGCTTTTGTTCTGCTTTCCTTAACCTTTTTGTTTAAATCATTTAGCACCTCCATATTTGTTTTAAAATCTCAGCTAACGTCTTATCTCGGTTTTAAGCTATGATTGTCGGTTTATTATCATTGTCGGGTTTCGGCTGTCGCTATACCTTTATAACGTCGATTTTTCCATGTAATGATGATGTGCTTCATCATTTCGCTTTGGCTTTTCTTGTGCCGTTATCATGTCGTTTTTTGGCTGTCGGTGTGATTTTATCATGTAAATTTATGGGTGTTTGTGTGCATTCATCATGTCGCTGTTTGGATGTCGGTATGCCATTATCATGTTGCTCTTTCGACGCCGATGTTCTTTGATCATTTCACTTTTCGTCTGTCGGAGTGTCTTCATCATGTCGCTTTTTGACTTTTCTTGTGCCTTCATCATGTCGCTTTTTGACTATCGGTGTGCTTCCACCATTCTACTTTTTCATCAAGTCTTCTCTCGGCTATCGGTGTGCTTTCATTATGTCACTTTATAGCTGTTTATGTGGGTTCATCATGACGGTTTTTGGAGGTCGGTATGTCTTCATCACGTCGCATTTTGGACACCGATGTCCTGCTGCATCATGTCACTTTATGGCTGTTTGTGAGCAGTCACCAAATCTTTTTTGAGGTCGGTATGCCATCATCATGTCGCTTTTTGGACCCCGATGTTCTGTTGTCGGTGTGCCTTCATTATGTCGCCTTTTGGACGTGTGCTTTCATTTTCTTTATTCGTATGCTTTTGACACACCGGGTGAAAACTATGTAAAGGTCGCTTATAATCTCATATTCGGTCAAAAAGCGGCCGGTATTTTTTGATACTTGAAGCGAACTTCTTTTGCACGAATCGCATATCAAATTACCGATTTCATTAGGGTTTACTACTCTAGCCCTAAAAATGTTGTTGACTGTATTAAAATGAAAACGCTTTCTAAGAGACAGCTTGAATTTTTACGCAATGTATATGCCAGTTCCCAGCACAGGCAAAAATGTTTTTTTTACGGGTATCGCCTTTCGGGAGGAATTGGGTAGTCCTCCGTTAGTAAATTCATTGCCATGAAAAGCGCTTTCTCGATTAGCCGTTCGGAACTGGCAGAAAATTGTAGGTCCCCTCCATTCCCTCACAAGGCATGGTGCTAGGCCCAGGGGCTTCTAGCTCTGTTGTGCCACCCTATTTATTTATTTATTTATATGTCAGTTCTTTTTTAAGAAAAAACTTTTTGTGAATTATGAGTTAAGTATCGTATTGTCGAATAGTAACGGAATCATTTGACATCTCAATTTCATGGAATATAAAAAACAACAATACCAGGGATAGGCTGGCTCGAAGCTTCTTTACTACTGGGAACATGAAGATTATTATTATTAGTCTCCTATTTTGTGTTTGGGTACATTTTACAATACTTCGACTCCCCCAATTTTCAATTCGGATTACCTTCATGTTTCAATGTAGTAAAATCCAACGTTCTTAAAAGGCAATATTGGGTGTGTATATGAACATCCGTTGGTACCTTTGTAATTTTCTTCTTTTATCAGCAAAAAAATAATGAGACAAATGTCAGCTTTAAAAAGAAGAAGACTTTTATTTTCAACATTAATTCAATTTTTTTTTTCAAATGTGTTCTCAAGAATGCATAGTTTGATGGAATCTACAAAAACATACACATTTTTTGAATTGAAACCATCCGAAACACGAAAATATTCCTCCCAGCAAACCTCCACTATCCTAATGTAGGTATAGCACTTTAAGTTAAAATTAATTTGAGTTTCATTATCGTTGTTCAAGTAGATCTGCACCAGTATTTGTTTGTTATTCTGTTTACAGAGAGACAGTCGTATGTCGTATATTGTAGTTGGATGTGCATTGCTGACACTGGCACGCACGCACGACATACACTTTTTATATGTTCTCTACCCACGTTCATTCATCCAGAGGCTCCTTAGTGCACCCTCAACTTTCCCTTCACAAAAGTGGAGGCGAAGTTGGCGCTATACCTTCCCAACCACCTCCTCCTTCATCTAGTTGACTGACAGTTGTGTCATCATGATGGCTGACGTTGCCGTCGCAACCATCTTCCTGCAAGCCAACGTATATGAACTCGCTTTTGAAAGCTGCGTTTCATTTTTCAAATGCAATCACAGCACATCAAGGAGGACCACAGATATGTTTGTAAGGGGGTGTGGTTCTTAGATCAATAGACGTAGTAATATGTTAACTAAGGTAGCATACTTCTTCTAGTAGGTATAAGGCTGCAATACTAGTTTCTATTATAACTTCACTTTGTGCTACGTTGCTACTATTGTTTAGGTTGTTTTTTGTTTTCCTTTTTCCTGCCTCTCTCTCTCTCTCTCTTTCTCTGTATCTTTTATTTTGTAGAAATTCCGTTACGTGTAATAAAGGCTCTGGGGCGTATACGCAACCTTACCGAAGACGGACGATAAAAACTAAGTTGTACTACGACAAGGAAGCTAGGCACAATGAATAACAGTACCTACTACCTATAGAGAGCTTGTATAGTGCACACAGGAATAAAGGTCTTTGAACTGTGACTGTGTACTTTCATATTATTCATGCACTTCCATGTTTGTGTGAGTGCGCGTGTGTGCGTGTGTGTGCTGGGTTTTTCCTGCAACAAACCGACGAAGAAGAACCGAAAGAGAACAAAAATATTGATTTGTCCTCCGCGTATTGTTTGTGTTTGTTAAATTCTTAATTTTTATTCTCTCGCTAGCTTTGCTGTGTTGAAGAGGGCGCGTGTCATTTGAAATAAGAATAAGATTTTCTTTCAATAGGAAAATGGTCTTGCTACTAACATCAATTTATCATGAAAGAAAAGGTTTTTTCCTCTTTGTAATGCCGTTTGATGAAATTGTTTTCATGCGATTGCAACAACAACAAAAATTTCATTATCCTTCAAAGTACCAATTCTAATTGGAATATTTTTTCCTGATAAGAGCGATAAAAAGAGTTAACAATTTTTTTTTAATTGAGAAAGGTTGGGCTTTATCTAGAATTTCACATTACAAAGATAAAGAGCGGATAAGCATACCTTTCCTTCGAAATGATAAAAAACAAATAAGTGAAAAAAAAAAATCTTTACCCACTACCCTGCCATTAAAAGCAATTAAACTGCTTACTGTCATCAATCTAAACTCTCTTTGAAATAAGCCGATTTCAAAGGTTTGTTTCGCAAGGTTTTTTTCGGTATTTCGACGGCTAATACCCAGAGTTCTATTGCTAAGCTTGACATCAAAGCTTTTTTACTTTTTCTTTAACAATAAAAAAATTGGTTTTTTGTGGATCTCTTTCTTATATATGAACAAAAGGGGTTTCTAACACAAAGCTACAAATTTATAAGTCAAGAGTCACTTGTAGAACTATTTCCATTACACTTGTAGAAAGTTGAACAAACTTTAAGTCTTGTGTTACAGAAATTCATTACAATTGTCATAAATCACTTGTAATACATGTACTTGTAGTTCTACAAGTCAAGAGCCACTTGTAAGATTATTTCCATTACTCTTGTAGATTATCAAGCAAACTTGTAGTCTTGTGTTACAGAAATCTGTCATACTTGTCAATAATAGACCCCATTAACAACAAAACTACAAACTACAAGTACTTGTAATGCAAGTGATTTATGACAAGTGTAACAAATTTTTCTAATACAAAGCTACAAGTTTGCTTGATCTTCTACAAGTGTAATCCACATACTCCTGAAAGTGCATCATGACTTGTAGCTTTTTGTTACAGGCTCCAGGTGTTTCAGGCTCTCTAGTGTTGTGCAAGATGTCACTATCCATGAGTGGCGCTTGCATGGACGAAACCATCAACTTTGCGTCCTCGGTGTGTGTATTACAAAGCACATCTTTCGGAATAAGCAATTTTTGGTGTATCCGCGATGCTTGGGCTATTTTTTCATCACCAAAGCATTTGACAGACACATCACAGCTTAATTTTCGCAAAATACATCATTTTTACCTACAAAATATATCTTTGTCTATGTGAAGTATAATCTCAAAAGGCTTATCGAGACTCCCAACCAATTCAAATGCTGTGCCATCAAAACTCGGATTCAAATAAAACATAACCGCCCCGTGGTGGTCCTATCGCGCTGGCATCGTGACAAAGCTTTATTACATCCTCTACACTAATCAAGGTAACGTGATAATTAGTATTTAAGCCGTTATAACAATAAATAAGAAGCATGTCAGCCATTCAGCCACCTCCGCCGTTCTGAGTTTATAATGTTTTGTGGGGGCAGTAGCAATCAGCAACCAGCAAGCCGCATGCAACGCACCTATTCACTGCATCGCTTCGTCGTCGTCGTCGTCGTCGTCGTATCGTCGTCATCATCATCAGATTAAGGTATTTTCAACGTCAAAAGCTTTTTTATTGTTGTTTTGTTTTATTAACGAATGAGAGGAACAAGAAGACATGCCCAAAGTGAATGAAGGAGATGCAGGAAAATTGCATTGAATAATTGTGCGTGTGAAGAATTTGCATTTTCCTTAAAAAAAAATTGTAATGCACACGCGAGATAGATACAACTCGTAGTGCTACTATAGTACTACCAATTCCAACGACACTGTGTCGCTCTTGGGGCTGTCACTATTCTGTCCTACTTGGACATGCACAAGTGGTACTGCTGCAACTGTTGTTAAAAACACAAAAACAACAACACCATTGCTGCTTGCTACTTTCTGTTGCACTCCTTATGTCTACCAATTTCGCGGTGGCGGCGGTGTCTTCGCTACAACTACCGCCACCGTCGCGACGACGACGTGCGTCATTGTCATTGTCATTAAGATTATGTTTGCTGTTGTTTAGCCAGAGTTGTTAGTCGATGTCTCCTTGCGTTGTAAGCAAATATAGAATAGGAGAGAAGCTACAGCACGGTTGCCGTTGTCAAGAAAAAAAACCTACCAAACTTGTAAAAAAACCTACCAACTCAATGAAAAACCTACCAAAGCTTCATTTGAGTTTATTTTTCGAAAAAAAATATATAAACAACATAAAAAAACTTTTTTTTCGCAATAATTCATAATTATTTTTCATAACGCACACTAGTTTAAGTTTAAGGCACAGTTTTCATCTCTAAGTCTTTTGCTAACATTATACTGTTTATTACATTAAATCTCAATTTGTTTCTTAGTTTGCTTTTTATTTGGGACATATCAAAAAACTTCCTTTCTACTGCTGTGTGAGGTAGGGTGAGTAAATTAAAAACGAAATTTGTTAAATCTTTATGTTTCGAAGTGCCAACAAATAACTTGAGGCTTCGACAACCGAATGCTCGCATTCAAAGCACCGGAAATTCGAAAACTACTGTCAGTTTTCGTCACTCTGATTGGTCAAAAGCGTCAGAAGTTTCTGTTGACATTTACATAGCTGACAGTAAGATTTTTCAGTTTTTCAAACATAGATTTTCAGACGGAAAAAACAGTCTGAAAATTCTTAAGATAAGATTTAGTTGTCAAAACAAGGAAAATAACCTATATCACAATCGGACCTTACTCGGTATTCTTGGGTTAGTTTTTTGTTTTACTAGTTTTCGCTTACATGTTGAATTGAAATTGATTATTATTGATGTGTTTAACATTAAAAGTGAATTTATCAGCAGCGAAAATATATTTTTGAGGGCATATGACTTTAATTTTTTTTCAAAAAAATTGAGTAAAACGAATTTAATGTTAATATGTATTACTTTACAAAAATACTTGGAAATTGAATTCCTGAATTTCAAACTGGGAAAATCTGTTTACTTTACGAACTATGTAGAATCGAAACCGATTATTATCGTTCAATCGTCTATCGTAGATTGCTTCGTTAAACGATTGTTTCATATAATCTTGCTTTCAGTGGTTGGTGGAAAGCTACTTTACTGTCGTCTTACCAGTTTTGGCAGTTTTTTCAGGGTCTTAAAAACGTGTTACTGCCTTAAATTCAGACGATAGTCGTCTAAAACGTTACAGAATCGGCCACTGGTTACATTTGTGTACTTCTTTTGAGAAATTAATTAAAGATTATTTTATTTTTTGTAAAAGAGTTGTTGAGGATGTTTAAGTAAAAATTACCTACCAAATTGTATTGAAACCTACCAACCTACCAAAGCTGAAAAAACCTACCAATTTTGGTAGGATCCTACCAAAACGGCAACCGTGGCTACAAGCCCTACCTAACAAATAAAGACGAGAGCATAACATACAAAGTAAGCAGGCATATCTATTTCTATCTTGTATTTGTATCTTGTTAACATACTTACCTATCAGGGTGGATGACGCGCAAGCATGCAAAATAATAGCTAATAACATATGTACACTACATACACATATTTTAGTCTTAAACTGGGTGGGTGAAACAAGATGGATTGTATGTTAGCATGCACACAAACTATGTTTCATTGATGTGCTTGTTATTGTTTTGATTGAAGTTTACCATAAATATTTAGATCCTAGAAAAGAAATAAGTCGAAGGGGTTTAATTGTAAGGATAACTCAGTTTGCAATATGCATACTCAAACTGCATAGGGTTCTTGTTTAAAATCTAAGAACCACTTTTGAACAAATACTTTTGCATATATGTAGGTTTTGTCAATCGTCATCTTGCAACCGATCTTAATAAACATTTCTTCTAAGACTGTCAAGTCCTCCGGTGACGGTCAAGTTAGCAGTATCTACCACTTCAAAAAGACTGACATCTTCCGTGCATTACCACATCGAAAGCGGTGACGTTCAAGCACAAGTGACTCCTCAAAAAAAACCAGTTTCAAAACTATCGAATTTTGCCTATTCACAAAACCGGAGTTAAAAACATTTAAAAAACATAGCGACCACAACTTAAGGTCTTATTGGATACAAAGCTAATCAGTCAAAAGATATCAGATGTATCGGGTGTTTTTTAGAGGTTGGTTTTTCGAATAGGAATAAAACTGACATCTTGTGGTCAAATAGGTCAACTCTAATGTCATTAATGTTCACTTAGGTTTGCCATTTTATCAGGAATAGTTTCACAAAAGAACAACCCTTGCAAAACGTGCAAATTTATTTCGAAAAAAATGGTTCAATTCGCGAATTTTACCGCCCGGTCCGTCCATTTTATGGTTGACATAATCGTACATCAGAGCAATGAATTCGGTTGACCATGGATCGTTTTTGCACTACGTTTACTTTATGTGATAATACGTAACCGCAGAAACGTCGAACAATGCGCCCCGAAGAAACAATTGCCGCTGTAGAGCAAAGTGTTGAAGAGGACCCGAATGAATCGATTCGCCACCGTGAACAGCAATTAGAGGTTTGTCCATCAACCTTATGGAAGATTTTGCGCAAAGATCCTGGCTTACGACCTTACAAGATCCGGCTTCTGGAAGAATTAAAGCCGCGAGACCATGCAATGCGTCGTGATTTTGGTGTATGGGCCGAAAATGGGATTGAACTCGATGCTGATTTTCAACGCAAAATTTTGTTCAGTGATGAGGCTCATTTTCGGTTGAATAGTTACGTCAACAAGCAAAATTGTCGCATTTGGAGTGAGGAGAATCCACATGAGCACCTTGAAACGCCATTACATCCACAAAAACTGACTGTTTGGTGTGCTCTATGGTGGAGTCACTGGGACATACTTCTTCAGAAATTATGCTGGCGAGCCAGTTACCGTTAATGTGTACCGGTATAGAGCCGACCATTTTGTTCCCGAATTAGATGGCATAAATGTTTAAGAGATGTGGTTCCAACAAGACAGCGCTACATGTCAAACAGCAAACAGCGCACGTCACAATCGGTTTATTGAAGGAAGAATTCGATGAACTCACAATTTCGCAGAATGGACCTGTCAGTTGGTCACCAAGATCGTGTGATTCGACACCATTGGATTATTTTCTTTGGGATATGTGAAGTCGCTCGTCTACGTCAACAAACCAAAAACGTTATAGGCTTGGAAGCCAACAGTTGTGGCGTTATTGCTGACATACCGCCTCAAATGCTCGAAAAAGTGATAGAAAATTGGATTTCTACCTACCACAACAGTTTACTTTTCCGACTTAACAACCAGCTGACAAGCCGCTCACAACAACTAAAAATTTGATAAGTAGTGTTGAAATATGATTCAACTACTCATTTCTATACCGTGTCCCACAAGGCAGTCTTTTGGGACCGCTTTTATTCATACTATTTATCAACGACGCTCCACCCAGAGTAAGATCCAAGAGCTGTTCGTTATTATTACAAGGATTGAAATTAATATACATATTTAGTCTGAAACGGACTATATGAGTTTGTAAAATGGTGTAGACGAAGTCTCTATGTGGTGCAAGGTAAACCACTTATTTTTATGTATAGCCAAATGTAAAAGAACAATTTTTACAAGTTCAATGTATGCAGTAATCAATGAATACCTAACTGCCAGTTTACCATTAGAAGGACTTAACAGTCATTCTCCAAGAAAGCCTTTATCAACACATTTCCTATTAAAGCAACTGCCGACGACCTGACAGTGAAGGTTTGACAAATTGAGACAAAAATTTGAGAGCAATTTTCTTTAAT
This sequence comes from Melanostoma scalare, assembly GCA_949752695.1. NCBI lineage: Eukaryota > Metazoa > Arthropoda > Insecta > Diptera > Syrphidae > Melanostoma > Melanostoma scalare. The sequence goes on along the minus strand of OX456985.1, from coordinate 223,515,791 downwards.
GGCGACCGTACTACTGAACGATGATTGTAATTAAAAATCAAATGACAAAATTGAATAACCTTCTTAAAGAAAATCTTAAAAAATGTCATTCCTGAAACGCAAGAAAATAATAAATATTGATAAAGCTGGAATGACTGCCAATAAAAAGATTATTCTAACTACTGGGCTAGGAGTAACAGTACGCAGGACCCTTCACTCCAATTGAACCTCATGAAGATATTAAGCTATATGTACTAAAAGCATGAATAATTGTTTACCTGCATTCACTGCCAAATAAACATGTACATACTTGGATATGTACTGTTTCACAGGATAAAAATGTGTAAAAACACTAAAACAATATCTACATACATATTTACTTTTTTTAATAATTTTAATTTTATTCATTATACTTTTGCACAAGGTTGCAAAACCACTGTGTTTATATCAGTGTTTCCCAAAGTGGTCCAGGTGGACCCCCAGGGGTCCACGGGAGACTTGCTGGGGGTCTACGTAGGCGTGAACAAAAAATGGGGGTCCATAAGATGTTAATGGGGGTTCACGAAAATTTATCTGCTTTTGATAGTAAAGAGCAAAAATGTAAGCATAGTTTTTATAAGGACCTACTACCTACATTGTTTTAAGTTCCTAACTAATCAGATAATATTTCAATAAGGCAAGCGACTGTTACTTGTCCAAACTTGCGTATTCGATATTACGTACAATTTCGTGTACAGACTCGCAAAGCGCTATCCTCCCGACAATGTTTAGTGCTTGTTCAGACATGAACGGCGAACTCATGCATTTGTTTCCGGAATTTCGAAAAAAAGGTGTGAGAAAATTTATATCATCAGTGTTTGCTAGTGCCGGAGAAAAGTAAGTACCTACCTTTCTTTTTGATATAGTAGTTAAGTATTTTTTGTACGTATACTAATCGTTTGATCACAACTGCTCGTATAGATAGGTAACTTATAGTAACTTACAGATATTTTGATTGTCCTCTTTCGATTTGAAAACAAACACAGCACGTTTTATTCAATTGTTTTTTTTCACGAGAGAAGCACTGCCTCTCTAAGAAGGCCGAATAAGAAGTATTTCAGAGCAATTATTTTGTAATTTTTCTTGCAAATAACTACTAATTTTATAAAACAGTAATTTCACAATCATTTTAAATTGATTTTGAAGTAACTATTTTATCAAATTTCCTTTTCGGAAGAGCGGGGCTTGAGCTTCGATGCCAGTTTATCACGTTTTAAAAATGAAGCCGCAGACTAAAAAAAACGCAAATTCACGGAGCGCGTGAACTCATTGATTGGATGAAATTTTAGTTATTGTTTTTATGGACAATTTTGCGATTTCGACTTTTATTTTTTCCTACACAAATATGATCAGTATTCGATACTGAGTACACCAATTTGTCTTAGCGGTTTATCAGTCCTTTCCTTTACAAGCCGCAATTCTATTTCCGCGTGCTGACAAAAGCTGCCTTGTGACACCTATAATAATAGAATGTTGATGAGGATAACCATACCTACAGTCAACATTTAAGTGTCCTGCATGATGACTTCAAAACCAGGTTTGAAGATATGCTGACGATGGATATACCACCATGGATCACAAATCCATTTAATGAAACTTAAGTGGCCAATGTTGTATTACAAGAGGAGCTGCTCGAGCTAAGCTTCAATGAGGAGCTGAAGGTGAAATTTAGAAAAGGCTACCAAAGATTGTGGCTGCAAGCAGAAATACCCGAAAAATATCCTGGACTGTAAGAAATCGCAAGGAAATTTTGAATAGCTTTTCCGTCGTCATACCTTGCCAAAGGAGTTTTAGTGCCGTTGAAAACCTCTTAACAAAAAAAAGAAGCAAATTAAACATCACAGAGCGGGGGGATTTGCGGTTATTGCTGACAAAAATAAAAACAAAAATATTGATCGTTTGCTGACACTCCATCAAATACACCTGAACTCCATCAAATGACCTGAATCTATATTACCTTATTAATTTTTCTTGTAATTCTATTCTTTTAATAAATTAAGTGTTATAAAATGTACCATTTTTCGTTTTTATTTTACCTGTCATAATAAAGGGACAGATCTCAGAAGCGACACAATTTTTATTTTTTGATGACTTTTAAGAATGTGGTAGAAATGTAGCAGCAGGGGGTCCACCGAAACCAGTAAAATTTTGAAAGTGGTCCACGAGAAAAATAAGTTTGGGAACCACTGGTTTATATGTTGCTACACCATCAATAGGTACGTGCGTCATCGAAGGGTAGGTAGTAAGGTATACAAACACAAAAAAAAAAGATTCAACGTTAAAACAAAAGTACAAAGTGCATGAAATCAGAGAAAATCACCCAATCTCAGCTCTTTAAAATATTCAAAAACGCTGAAAACTAAAACAACCGGCACAAGCACACAACCACAGAAGGTGAGGCGCACAAGGCACAACGCACATGCATTTTTATTTCCCATTCCCATTCATATACATACTCCCCTCTGCACAAGAGCTTAATGAAATGACATGTAAAGTAAACGAGTAAAGCAAGCCCAACAAGAAGCAAGAGTGAGAGAGAGAAGTTTTGGTGGTTTGTTGATGGTTGTGTTTTGTATAGTAGTGGTACTTTTTCGTTGTTTTACTTTTTATTTTATTTTTTATGTATCACTCTCATGCGAGTAAATGCAGGGCAATGTAGGCGCAGAGATTCTAAAGAAGACCTATCCCAACAGAATTTGCTGTGAGGGCTTGTGATTTTGTGACAGGCAGTGGCGATGCGATAACGATGGCATGATGAAATGTGAAATGTATTTTGTGCTGACGGATGTGTGATGTCTCATGCGCAGCGCATTCTCCATAATCAGTTTGTGTTGTGATGATGTTAAAGATTTTTTTCGTTCTCAATGAACTTTAAAACCACATTCTGTTATTTCTATCTTTTCTTTTTTTAATCAAGTTTTAAACTATAGAGAATTTTAAAATAAGAAAAAGGAAAAGGTAAAGGATCTAAGTTCTATTTTTTGCCACAGAAATTTAATCATTTCTTTAAAAGCATCATACTCATACCTACAAAAAACAAATACAGTGGTGGTCCAGTATTACGAACGATATAACGTCCAGAGTCAATTCGTTGTATCGAAAACTTTTTGTCATACAAATCTTTAGGTAAATAGACTCAATTTGTACTCAAATTTAAGAAAAGAATCGTTAATATGCATTTGCTTTTTCGGGGGTTGCATGTTTTTGTTGAATGCCTCTCTTCCCCTAACCTTTTTAGAACTAAGACTTTAGAGTTTTCAGTGCCATTTTGTCTGAAATTCGTTATTTTTTCGTAATATAGAATATCTAATGGACTTGAAAAAAGTGTTCGCAATATCGATCATTCGTTATATCGGCATTCGTTATACTGGACCATCACTGTAATAAATAGGGTGGCGCAACAGATCGAGGAGAGCCCAGGGGTTTAGCGCATTTCTCAAAACCATTGCCTTGGGAGGGAATGGAGGGGACCTACAATTTTCTGCCGATTTCGAACGGCTAATCGAGAAAACGCTTCTCATAGCAATGAATCTACTATCTGAGGACTTGTCAATTTCTCGCAAAAGGCGATACCCGTAAAAAAAAGGATTCGAATCACGATATTTCCGTTTAATATGCAGACATGCTTACCATCACGCAACGGGCACCACAACCTATACCTACAAACATTTTGGCATCTTTAGTTAGTTTTGGAAAAGTAAAAAAGTTTACTCATTTACAGAGTAATTTGTCTGCGGTCCATTTGCTAACTGTAAGGACCAATTAAGAGTATATGTTAAGATCACCATTTGCTTTCATAATTTCGTCAATTTCTTTATTTATTTATTTGTATAGAATTTTCAAATAAAGGGTGCTTCCTAGGATTCGACAGTTGAGAATGTCAAACTATGTTGAAATTTTTGTTCATCATGAATATTTAAAGCCTGGTGTTGTTTTCCAAAATAAAAATAAGATCTCCAATTAGGAAAGTTGGATTGACGGATTTGACATTTAAACTCTGCAATCTACTCCAAAACGTTTTCCAAAATTCGATTTGGAGTGAAGTGATTTCTTCACTCCCGTTCTATTACGGGGCAAATGAGCAAGCAAACTTTTATCTGACTGCTTGACAAAGCAAACCGCAGTTTCTATTCAAGAACACAAAGAAGTGATCCTGTTATCTATCCCATTCGTTCAACGACAAAATGAATCGTGTCAAGCATACTGCAGTGCAGTACGATTTTACAAGGATAACAAATACAGCATCTGATGTAGAATTATTACAAAAGAGCAGCAGTGGAATCAAACTGGAGATTGATACATTGGGAAACGCTCATTTTGCAGCGTAATTAGTTAAAGTAAGCTTTGTATACTTAATAAGTTCAGTATGTTTGATACGAAATGAATTGAAAAAAAAAAAATTTCAAATTGACTCGTTTAAGAGATAAGACTTTATGATAATGTACTTAAAATAGAGCACGAACTGCTTAAAATCTAATGATTCGCTTAAGCTAGCCCCAAACGACAAACATGGTCGCCGAACATGCTCGTTTGCATTATCCCCTACACGGCGAACACATTTGCCGAACATTCATTTCACATTCTAACACACGATAACGTTCACAGCAAAAAATGAGACTTGTTTTTGTTTCATGGCAAAAAAAACTCTCGCGAGCATGGCTCTACATCTACATGGCGAACATCGAACCCAACGAACATGAAAAAATCGAAATTTTTCGCCAACAGCGAGCGAAACTCGTAGGTTTGTTTATATATTTTAAATGATCGCATTTATTTCAAATATTTCAAGAGCTAAGTTAAACCATACAAACAAAATACAATTTGGATATGTCTGATGAAGGTTATTGATCAAAATCAATAACAAAATTAAAGCCGCAGAAAACATTTTTTTTTGTTCTCTAGTGTGAGCTATTGTCAATACTTTTTTGAAGAAATGCTGGTACTATAGTAGTTCAGTACGCCTTTTAAAAAACATTTTTCCATTTTACGTAGTTTTAGGTAAGTCAAATTGTTCACTATGGTCTTCTGAGCTCACGTAAAGTTTAGTTGGGGTTTGAATATGCATCAAAAAATTTTCGAAGAAACATTATTCAAAAGCTTATCACAGCTGAGCAAAAAAGGAAAAAATATAGAACAGCCGGAAGTTGACGCAGCTTTTTTTACAAAAAGGCTGTTGTTGTATTTTTGAAATTTTTTCTTTCTTTCTGTTAACCACGAATTTGTCTGCGCTCAATCCTTTACTTTTTATTTTGAACTTTTTATTATTTTCAATAGAAAAAACGAAATATCAAATACGTTTAGAGAGGGATAAGTAGTGACAGTCTTATAGTCTTACATTTTTGATGATTAAGTTTTCTGTTCCTAACACAATTTTAACTTTAAAGTATGAGTTGCCAAAAACGATGAGTTTCAGAACTTAGTTTCAAATAAAAATTTACAATACGATACGTCATCTGTTGAAGAGTAGTTACCCCAAACTACACCTGTGAACCAAAAATAATATGTCATTTTTGCATGATGTTTAGCTCGTTCAAGAATCTATCGAATAGGTTAACTCGGATACCCGTATCTAAGCTAAATTCTTGAACGATATATGTAGATATCTATATCCAGATTGCTGCCGAAGACAGCGTGGAAACATAAAAATTCAACTTTTAAAAACAGACAATTTTACTTCTTTCGATTACCCGTAAGTGATTCTAATACGGAAATAAACGAACACCAACATAATAAATCAACCAAATAAATGTTTTATCAGTTGATCGCTTGAATAGAAAGGTATACCAAAAAATATCGGATGCCTTTAAATACAGGGTTTGTGCCTCTGATAAATGTTTAGTACTTTACGCAACAAGAAAAAGCTATCCGGATAGGATTATTAATTGTAAACAATTGATTTTAAGATCAGCACAAAGTTAGTTTGTTGTGAAAAATTGTGAGCTACATTTTTTTGGGATGACATTCCACACCTCTTTAAATTCGCGTTTGGCAATAGAGCCTAACTAACCATATTTAAAAGAAAAAATATATGAAGCAACCCTACAAACAATTGTCATAAAACAATTACTTTTGTTTTAATAAGAAAAAGTAAGTTATATACATGGCTTCATTTATATTGCTGAATATTACTGGGAGAACACAAAGCCCAACTCTTCAAGGCAGGATATGGTCTGGTTTGCTGACGGCCCAAAAATGGAAACTGGCACAGGTTCCGGTTTTTCAGCGTCTCTCCTAGAACGAACTTAACAGTAAATCTCGGGGCCTGTAACAAAAAGCTTCAAGTCTACAAGTCAAAAACCACTTAAAGGATTATGTACAATACAATAGCAAACTTCGTGTTACCGAAAAATTTCACATTTGTCATAATTCACTTCTATAAAAAGTACTTATACATTTGTGTTATAGACCCTTGGTAGTCATTCGTCAAAGTTGAAGTCTCAACCAATGCTCGAATACAATAAGTTCATTAGGCTCGAAAAGCAAAACAATCTTTATTTTCTCAGACCAACTAGATGTACTAAAAACACTAAGCTCATCTGTTTAGTTCAAGAGACAATAACGTCTCTCGCAACTACCAATGAAAAAACTCTGTCATCCTGCACTAGATCCCAGCACACAAAGGCTATGATGGTAACGAGAAGGCTGAAATCCCAGCTAAAGATGGCACATCTAAACCATTTGTCAGCCCTGAACCTTTCTGCGGTCTAAATAAAAACATCTTCAAACACACAACTAAGAACATCCTACTGAAAGAATCCAGAAAACCTTGGCGTAAATCATCTGGTCAAACCTGTTAAAAACTTTTTATATCAGAATATACTGTAACAAACATCGAAATTCATAGTTAACCTCAATTGGAAAACCCTCAAAACTTGCACGGGACTATTAACCGGCCAATGTTCTTTAAAGAAGCATCTTCTTCGAATGAGGTTGATAGGACTATTCCTCGAAAATGACGAAACATGTTTCCCTTTATTACAGAATGTCCAGCACATTTTCGCCTTATACAGCTATTATTTGACTATGAGATCATCCCCCAAAAGAAACTCAAACTTATTCACCCAGTTCATTCAGTTGGAGAACTGGTCTGGAACTTCACAATAGGTTTCATTCAGACGACGCAGTGCCAAGAGCTGCGCAAGCTCAACCCACTATATAACCCAATATTATCTAGTCTAATCTACATATTTGGCCGAAAATCAAAACTCAGAATGGACGCAATTCTGGGACAAAAAAGAATTACCTACCTACTTGTTCTCTTTTATCGGTTATAACAAAAGGAACTTGTAGAGGGTTCAACTTCAAAGACTATTCGGTCGTCAATTCGACATCGAACTATCAGCAGTGTTGCCGAAAGTACTCCCATAGGAGTATTGTACTACTTTCAACACCTCCGTACTCCCGTACTCCTCCTTTCACATTCGTACTCCCATTTTTTTCAAAGACCTAAAGTATCTTACACTTGCAGTAAAGTGTAATGTCAACCTTAATAAATTTAATTCACTGTGAATTTCGATCGTTTTTTTTTTAAGAAAATCCAGATATGTTCACTTAAGGGTGTATGTGCCATTCGTTACATAGCCCAAAGAAGCAAATCGAATTTAAGGAGTTTCAAGAATACTTTAATGTTGAAAAACATAAAATTCTAAAAACTTCTTTTACTAGGTGGCTAGCTCTTAAACAGGTTGTGGCAAGAGCACTAGACTTCTTGCATTGCTACATAACTTTCTGGAAAATTCTTTTGAATCTTCTGACAGTAACCTAGATCTTGTTCACAAGATTCAAGGAGAGCTAAATGATACCACTCGTTTGCATTTATTATTTCTAGCCTATGTTCCTTAGTTAACTAAACAGCTTAACTTAGAATTTCAATCAGTCGGTCCGGTTTCATAAATGTTTGCCAACCGTTAAAACTTTCTACAAAACTATCTTATAAAATTTTATCAGATCGGTGTTTTTACGTGACAAGTTTCTCTGTAATCCAAATTTTTCGGAAAATTATTTAAAAATAATTGATTCTGTATACTTTGGGTTAGGTTCGGTTAGGTTAAAAATGTCTGTCAGGAATACAACTGACACACTTAGACCAATATTAGGTCCATTGTGATACCATATAAAAATTGTGCGAGGGAGTACCTCACTTAACAAAACCATTTGGAGCTTTTAATAAAGCGAAGGAGATGCAGGGGATCTGTGTTCACCAGATCGCTTGGATCATCGAGAAAATATTTTCCTAGATGCCGTTTTCTTTTAAAAGAAGAATGCAGGACATGAGCAGAGGAGGTGTGGAATTGTCTCTTTCTCCTCCTCATCTAAGCAACTTCTGCAGAAGTCATTAGAGGGAACGCCGAGTCTTATGGCGTGTCTTCCTATCAGACAATGTCCGGTGATGACATTGATTACGGAGCTAACGTGCAATCTGATTATGGATTTTGTTGTCTTGTGCGTTTTGGATCTAGTCCTGGCCATATACGTTTTGTTGCCACACACGTGGTGATATTGTTCCACCTATAATTTGTTCTATCCATTGCCTCTTGCTTTAGCATAAGTTTACATGTAGCGATTGGTATACCAATATTCAATCTACTGGTTGAGATCGGTAGAACGGTTCCTTTTCTGGCGAGTTCATCGGCTTTGCAGTTACCCACGATATCTCTGTGCCCCGGCAGGCACCCAAATAAGGTGAATATTAAACTGTTCAGCCATCTCCCTAAGAGATAGACAACAGTTAAGGGCGTCGGGGCTAAGGCTGATTTTTTTAATAAAACAAAAAAAAAATTAAAAAAAATCAACTATTTTAAAGGTGTTTGCCGAGAGTATTATAAGGCCCTGTGTGTTCAAATTTCACAGCGAATCGATTTTGACGACGAAATTTTGAGATCTATACAAGGCTTTAAATTTAGCAGAAAGTGCAACTTCAATAACTTATTCTATTCCTGATTTAATTATTGAAAATGAAATTGAAAACCTTGACATGTGTGGCGAACACTTCTTAACCAAACTATGGTTTCTAATTCCTTAGAAATAGAAAAATTTTGGTCAGAAATTTTTTCCTTAAGAAATGTTCTTAATGAACCACTGTTGTTGAGTCCACACAGCAGCGCAGCGGCAGAACGAGTTTTTTCCCAACTGTTTATCATTAAAGATAGAAAACGGAACAGATTGGAACTTAATACATTAATGCAGTTATGAGCTGCAAGGAATTATTAAATGCAGTTGATTGCTGCAAATGGATTCCTTTAAAACAACTTTTGAAATCTAATAAAAAGTGTAATAATAGTTTCTTTTTGTAATTTTTGTTACACTTACACTTTTATATGAATCAAAATACCTTACTTGTGTCAAAGTCACTTGTATTTAATGTATTTTAACGTGTACAATAGTTTCCTAGTCTTGATTATAGAAAAAAACAGTGAATTGACCCAATGCCGTTAGACAGATTTTTTTTTATTATTAAAGAGATATATGTTATTTCGCCTAATTGATTTTTTTTATTTAAATAAAGCTTAAACAAAAAATTTATTTATGAAAATGTCTGTACTACTATTTTTTTCAAAATACTCCCCTCTTTTGGCTGCAGTACTACCTTCAAATATTTTTACCCGGCAACACTGACTATCAGTCTTCAACTTTATTCCCTAAGCGCATCTTCAGAAATTTTTTTAATTTTTTCCAAGTGAAAAATTAATTTGCTTACAAAATCAAAACATAAATAGCTTCAATTCGGGGGAGAAAAAATTGAAAAATTGACAACCTGCGCATTAATAGGACAGAGAGCTGGATTGAACACTGTTAATTCAACACAAGATATTGTAGATTTAAGGTATTTAGCTACCTACAAATTGCACTTGTACCTACTTCTTTTCAGAGAAAGAGCACGCACACACACATCGTCAAATCACGAAAGACTTGTCTGCAAAACGCATCTCCAGCCATTTGTTTTCCTTTATCATCAACATAGTCATCAGAGTTTCTCATAACCAATTCTTTAAAAATGTGTAAATAAAGCGTACCTATGGAAATACACGTCATAGACGCATATGCAAAAAGCGGGGGAATAAGCCCCATTCAAAGAGATAGCATACGCATTCCTTTGGCATTTCCTTTGCGCACTCAGTGGTTTGCAAAATAATGAAAGGGAGCTTGGCTTTGCTACACAACGAACACAAAGCAGACACACAACTGCGTGAATATTTGTAAGGCATTTTGTTAAATCGATAGGTACCTATACAATAAGACACCGCCAGAGTGCGTTTCTCCTGTGCACGCTCTTCTAGCCCCTTTGCTTGTCACTTGAGACTCCTGCTTCAGCTGAATAGTCTGCCTCTGCCTCTGCATGCTTTAACAGAGTAGCACATCGTCATAGTCGGGGCACGCACACTATAATCCACAAAATGATATTGAATCAAGTTTTTAGCTATGGTGTTCACTGTACACGCTTCGCAATACTCGTAGACTCTGTGTTGGTTAATAAAATTAACAGTCTACCAAACAGGCTGTGGCTAAAAGGCGGGAAATTGATATATAAATATATTGTTTTTTTTTTTTTTTGCAAACATTGCCGAATAAAAAGTGCCCTCATTTGTATAAAGGGTCGGTCACCTGAACCTGAAACCAAATGCCCAAAAAATAAACAAGAAGCAAGATTGGACATGTGCAATTTGCAACCCTTATTTTGATACACACGCAATAAATCAGGTCATCGACCTGATGGAAATTTAGGCACTGTTAAATAATAAAACAGACTGCATGCATGCAGACTGAAAATGGTGGAATATTATGAGAAGGTATAATGAATACGATGAGACGATACGTGAGGGGATTTTTTTTGTGACACGCCAAGAGAAGACTACTGCAATTTAGATAATTGGAAAAAGGATAACCAATGATGACAAGAGCTTCTGGTTTTGAGTTATTTTCAATTAATTTCATCGGTTTAATTATTATTTTGAATAATTTCTCTCCATTCAAATGCTTATAAATGGGGCAGGGGATTTCACCTTTCAAAAGCTTATTTTCGAAAGGAAAAAAGTAATGTACCACTGGTTAAAAGTTAAAAAGTAAACGGCCACACAAAGCTGGGAGTACCAAATGTCTCTCAACCATAAACTTGTCGGAATTGGAGGGACCTATAATTTTTGGCCGATTTCGAACGGCTAACAACAAGTGAGAATAGGCTTTTCATGGCAGTGAAATTACTATTGGATACCCCTGATAAAACAATTGTGTGTTTCCTGGTTTCGATGTAAGTAATAAGAAGAAATCCAATCAAAGCGCCATGAACATAGCAGTTACTTTAAAGATAATAGTCGAGTACCCGTACTTTAGGAATTATACATAATGAGAATCAAAGTTAAAGAGAGGAATCTCCAACTCGCAACTTGTTTTCACAACATAAACTTATTGACATTAGCTTTATTGTCTCATTAGGAGCTTCCCTCTAAAAAGGAAAAGCAGACAAGGACAACGGTTTGAAGATAAGGCCTGCCATTTGAAGTTTATCTCTCACCACTGCCAATTAAAATCCTCAATGTATCTATCCATACTATTGCCATTCTACCTCTAAAATTGAACTTTCCTGCAAAATGCTCCCTGAAGCGTAAATTCAACAAAAAGCCAAAAATTAAACGAAAGAAAAAAAACCTTATCACCCTCGAACAATCTAAAGGTTTTCGTCCCTTCGCTTTCAAAGGCATCCAATTGGTCTGACAAATTTTTACACGGCAGTTGCACACAATTGTATATAGCTACCATTCAGTGTTTCATTAAAATCAAATTTGTTAAACATAAATAACATAAAAAAAAAAACTAACAAAAGTCAACAGAAAATACTCCAAGAAGCCAAGGAGAACAAAATTAATTCAAAATTGAGTCAAATGATACAAATTACAGATGAAAAATTAAAATAAAAACCGTAACACAGTTTGTCTCTGAACTTTTCTAAAGAGTTTATTTGGCGGAAAATGAATTTCTTTACTTTTTTTTTATTATTACATCGTGCAACATGCAAACACCGCCGCGCCGACATTGAAACAAGGAGATAAGTTTCAAAAATGTTTCTTATTGCTAAAAGGGGTGAATATTAAAGTAGGTCGCTGCCACTTTTAATGAGACGTTTCAGAAAAATGTTATCTTCAGATCGAAAGATACTTACTAATTTACATAACAGCCGCAGAAAACTTGCGATTAATGTGAACAGCGAACTGCTACCTCGGCTAGGGTCCTCGTTATACAATGTTGTCGAGTATTTATTCGAGAAAAAAGTTATTGTTTTTGCTTTTGGAAGAATAATTCATGTGTTCTTTTCTAGCGCACATTTTCTGATTTCGTGCAGTAAAAAAAAAATCTATTTAAAGTCGTGGAAAGCTTAGTTTGCATCTATAGGGCAGAAGAAAAGATAAATTGAAAGTATTTAACTCCAAAACTTTAAAGATACCTACTTGATCAAAGAAATTTAAAAATGTTCAAAATAAAAATATTTGCTGAGATAATATGTCCCCTTTTGATATTTTGGTCTTAAAGCCCATAATGCAGTTCACGCAAAACAAAATTTGATCTCTAAGTCGTTTATCTCAACAGATTGCAAAGATAAATTTTGATGGCGTAGAGTAGATAATATGTGCAGTTCACAGCCAGCTGCTGCTTTTGACAGATTTTTGTTTCCGTGCAAAACAAAAATTTACTTTGGATTGGCATTACGACTGGTAGTAGTCAGAAATCGGTGAAGTAGCAGGTCGAAGTTCCTTAAGAAATCAACTATTCAAACGGAAGTACGAATCTGTTTGCCTTGCCTTTAAAAACCCTGCAGATAAGCAAGTCTACTTCTTGTATCTTCTTCTTTTTTCCATTTCCGGCGTTACGAGTAGTGATCTTGAAGCGATCACAACTCTCCCACTTTTCTGCTTCACACTAGTGATCCGCCTGTGGGGTACGCCGCGTTGACCTCAGAAAGCGTCGGCAAGCCTCCCGGTTTTGTATTGTTCCATGTCTGAGGCCAACCAAATGCTGCTGTTTTTGCATTTGCTTGTACCAGGAGTGTTTTGGCCTGCCTTTTCTTTTTCGTCGCGAATTTGTTGAAACGTTGTACGATATTGCCTTTTGGACGGGGTTCTGCGGATCTCTCCTTTGAACATGACAATACTAACTGAGCCGGTCGTGCTGAATTTTGTCCAAGATGGTACTTTTGACATGAAGGCTTCCACGGATCTTAGTACTTCTAATTCGATCAAGCTTTGTTACTCCTGCTGTCATCCGAAGCATCTTCATTTCGGCTGCCGTCAATTTGCTCTCATACTTTTTGTACATTGTCCAACATTGTGAACCGTATGTCAGAGCTGGACGGACAACTGCTGTGTAGAGTCTTCCCTTCAGCTTAGGGGGCATTTTTCGATCACAGAAGATAGAGGAGTTTTCTCGCCACTTCATCCAACCTACGCTTACTCGATGAGTGATGTCTACTTCTTGTATACCTAACACAAAACGAATGGGAGCGTATCGGAATCCCGCTTTTTAAAATCCCGTTTTTTAAAATCCTGACAAAAAAAAGTTTATAATCCCGTCTTCTTAAATACCGTTTAGTTAAAATCCCGTTCGTGACAATCCTGTTTAATCAAAATCCCGTCTATCAAAAGCCCGCCTTTTAAAATCCCGTTTAATCCCGCTTAGCCCGTTTTATATTTGGATAAGTATTATTCAATATTGTTCATTTAAACACTACATATCAGTTCTCAAATGTTGAAAGTTTTGTTGTCTGAACATTTTTTTTATTAATAAATTATAAATAAATAAAATTATCTAAACCAAATATTATTCTTCTTTTTTATATTTAATCCCGCTTTTGTAATCAACACCAGGTGTTTTATTTTAAAAATCGCGCGATTTTTAAAATAAAACACCTGGTGTTGATTACAAAAGCGGGCTTATAAAAACGGGATTTTAATAAACGGGATTTCAACAAACGGGATTTTAAAAACGGGGTTTTAAAAAAGCGGGATAATAACAAAACGGGCTTAAAAAAACGGGATTTTAAATGCAGGAAAATAAAAAGCAGGATTATAAAAAACGGGATATCGAACCCAACCCAAAACGAATCCCTGAAGTGATATTACGAAAGTTAATTTTAAAGTTTTGAGTTTTGTTTTATTACTTTTGTTAGGCAAATGCTTGTCAAACGCTATAGCTATAGTTTATCATTATACTTCCGCATTTCTGTTGCTCGACCGGAAATAAACCTGAAAGATATTTGATTTGAAACAAAGACCAAAATCCTTGATTATGTGGGGAACCCCGGAAGTTTAACACAATTTGCAAGGTTTGCGAAGTAAACTTCAAAAATCTAATTAACAATAAATATGATTTTGATTAGTAAAACTGATTTCGGCAAACTATTGCTTTTTCCCATCGCAATTCAACAACAAAGAACCACAAATGTCAAAACTTAGCTTCAAAATATTGCGAAGAACATTTATGTTCGTTCGTTCGTTGAAGTTTTTTGGAAAACCTCATCTCGCCCTAAGGTGACACTAGACTTTTGCTGAGGTGAAGTTCAGGTAACAAACAGGGCTGTCAAATGGCACTATAAGGCAAATTTTGCAATTGTGCAGAATAAAAATTTTGAGATAAAAATTAAACATGACATTACGATGATAGAGAATACGAAGAAAGTGGGTCCTGCAATTCTGTCTGTCTGTCCGTATATGGATTTACATCCTGAACCGATGGATCGATATTCTTCAAAATTTGTAGTTTGGGCCTATGGTGCAGCCTACAGCCTACCTGCCATACAAACGATATGATAATACATACTTATTTTTTTCGAAAACGACTCCAATGATTTCGTTAAAATTTTGTGTGAAGGATTAATTTTGGATTGCCTTTCTTATGATGTAAAAAAAATTTTGCAAAAAGTTTAAAAACGGTACCTCCCATAGTATCGATTTTTTCAAAATCGACTTTCTCGTTAATGGCTGACACGATTTTGACGATATTTTGTGTTGTAGAAGTCGTAAGATTGCATATCAACATCTAAAAAATTTTAGTTTTTGAAATTTTTATAAATATTAAAAAAAAAATTGGTTATTCTAAATAACTTTAAAAGCACATCTTTGATTTTTTCCAATTGGTTTTTGATAATAAGTTCCAAGTCTCAATCTCACCGAGAACGACCTGGGAAGACGAAGAATTTTTGAGAGATGATTCAATTTATTTCTATACAGATGGTTCAAAAACCGAAGAAGGGGTAGGCTGCAAGGTGTACTCAAACCGACTTAACGTAAGTCTTTCATTCCGCCTTCCAAACCACTGTTGCGTGTTCCAAGCAGAAATTCTGGCGATCAAAGAGGTTCTATCATGGCTAAAAAAAAACGTGATATCCTCAGCGAATATCCGGAGTTTCTCAGATAGTCAAGCAGCCCTCAAATCACTCGGCGCTGTTTCTATACGAACTCAGTAACCGTCCTTAACTGTCGCCTATCTCTTAAGGAGATGGCTGAACAGCTCAATATTCACCTTTATTGGAGATACCGCGGGTAACTGCAAAGCAGATGAACTCCCCAGAGAATGAACCGTTCTATCGATCTCAACCAGCAGGTTGAACATTGGTATACAAATCGCTACATGCAAACTTATGCTAAAGCAAGAGGCAATGGATACAACAAATTATAGGTGGAACAATATCACCACGTGTGTGGCAACAAAACAGATATGGCCAAGACTAGATCCAAAACGCACAAGACATTTGTTATCCATAACCAGATCGCACGTTAGCTCCGTCATCAATGTCATCACCGGACATTGTCTGATAGGAAACACCCCATAAAACTCGGCGTTTCCTTTAATGACTTCTGCAGAAGTTGCTTAGATGAGGTGGAAGAGGAGACAATCCCACACCTCCTCTGCTTATGTCCTGCACTCTCCTTTAAAAGAAAACGGCATCTAGGAAAATATTTTCTTGATGATCCAAGCGATCTGGCGAGCACAGATCCCCTGCATCTCCTTCGCTTTATTAAAAGCTCCAAATGGTTTTGTTAAGTGAGGTACTCCCTCGCATAATTTTTATGGTATTGGTCTAAGTGTGTCAGTTGTTTTCCTGACAGCCATTTAAACCTAACCTAGCCTATGTATAAGTAACTGCAAAAGAATAGCGTTTTCGCTCGAAACCATTGGAATATTTAGTTTAATTTTTTCAATATTTTGCGTGATTTAATTCAATTTTTATAATTAATGTGTAGTTGACAACCCTGTAATATATTATGAAGAGGGAATACCAAAACCTACTCAGCCTTAGGATTTTGATATCGTATTTAGTACACAATCGCATCTCAGTCGTGCCCATTTCTTTTTTTTTTTTTTTAAATGACAAGCATATGCCGTGGTTTCTTAGTTGCGAGTTTCTTGAAAAACAGAGGCCCCGCCATTATTGACGACCCATGGGGTTGTCTAGAAAACCTGGGTCAGACCTGGGTGAACTTCATCTAACGAAGTTATTAATATCCGAGTTAAAAAAATAAAGTTTTAGTGCACTTGGAAAATGAAGCAATACACTTTTACATCGATGGTTCAAAAACCAGCGAAGGTCTAGGAAGTGGAATCTAATGACCGCCTACCCGATCATTGTAGTGTGTTCCAAGCGGAAATTCTGGCGATTAAGGAGGTGCTGTCTTGGCTCAAAGAAAACGTCATATCCTCAACGGATATTCGAATCTTCTCGGACAGCCAAGCTGCCCTTAAATCTCTTGCCTCTGTCTCTACAAAGTACATCACGGTCCAAAATTGTCAGATGTCTCTGAGGGAGATCTCAATTCAGTTCAACATTCACCTTTCATGGGTGCCGGGGCACAGGGACATACCAGGTAACTGTATGGCAGACGAACCAAAAAAGTTTGGCCGTGTGTAGACTCAAAACGCTCGAAGAGTTTACTAGCCCTGAACCGCCTGTATCTAGGTTCTACCATAGGTGTTCTTACGGGACACTGTCTAATAGGGAGACACGCCAAAAGACTTGGTGTGCTTTCCAATGATTTCTCCAGAAGCTGCATGGACGAAGAAGAGGAAGAAACCGTTCAACACCTTCTTTGTTCATGCCCTGCACTACTTCATAGGAGGAAAACTCATCTCGGTGAATTCTTCTTCGATGATACCAGCGACTTAGCTTACATAGACCCTAAAAGTCTTTCGAAATACATTAAAAGTTCCGCGTGGTTCGACTAGCGGGTGATTAACCGGTTAGTCCCGTAATGGAAGATAAATGGGTGATCGACTCGTTAATCTTACATCGGGTTTCTGAGATCAGTAGGTGATTAACTTGCTGATCTCTGTGGTATCACAATGGGCCCTTAAGGCCTAAGTGTGTCAGGCAATATACTCATTGGCTGACAGCCACTTCCACCTAACCTAACCTATTGCACATACAAGAGCAAACATCATAAATTTTAAATCGTAAATCGCGTATCGCCCGCGGCTAAACTCTTGCGCGAATATTAATCTTCAATCTTCAATCAATCAATGGAATTTCTTTTTGCAGAAGCATTTTTGCAGGAGTAGTGTACTAAGCCTTATTATGTGATTTTCTTAGTTTTCAACAAATTTGCTATTTGCTTTCATTAAAAAAAAATTTGGTAAGTTTTAGTATCGATTGGTTCAATAAATAATCATAATTTACAAAAATGCGTATTCGATACTCACTTCTTGCTTATTTATCGATCAGTAATTAAAAATTCATAAAAATCTTACCTGCAAAAAAAATGTAATTGTTAGAGATTGATTGAAAAGCCATTACAAATCACAAAAAGTAAGACTCATAAAATGTAAACTAATATCTATTGATGTAACAACGCATGTATATTTTTAAATTTTGAGTATTTTAAGAACCAGCTTTTTTACCTTCTGACTAGGCCTAAGGCCAAGTAAGTTTAGTGATTTTCGTTTTTGCTATATTTTTAATTTTTTTAATTTAAACAAAAAGAAAAATCTTTTTCTAAGAAAGAGATACATTTTTGTTTATTAAAATCAATGCTACTTCAAAATTTAATAATTAAGGATTACTGAGAAAGAAATATCCAAAAATACGACAACGGCAGCAGTTATTGTGAAGTGTCTCGAAAAAATGCGGCACCTCTTAAAAAAACTTGTTAAATTTGTTGTTTTTCAATGAAAGTAAACAAGGCAAATTCTGGTTCGTTATTTCAATCACAAATAAGGTACGTATCTGTGGCGAAGGTTGCTTAGTGTTAGATTTGACGAGTACCTTTGTTCCTTGTAATGATTTCATTTAACTTCCACTCACTACCACTTCCCACTATTCGCTCCCACATTAACATCGTCAAATTCAAAACAAACCAAATTAACTGACACAGTAAGGTTGCTTACCAACCTATAAGGAAGGACTTTTTTATTTGCCTTATTGATGTGCTGTTCCCTATTTTGATAAAATCAAAAAACAATCAATCAAAAGCAAAAAAATTGCTCTTAGAACAAAAATAAGCCCGTAGCAACATTAATGACCTCACCACCTTGCATCATCTCATCTTTGAGTAGTCACAGGGTGTACTTTCTACGTTTCAATTGAACAAGCTCTTTAGTGGGATATTGCTGGATAAACTCAAGGATGAAAATTGTTTCCTTCTATGGTTACCTTTATTTTTATCTTGTGCAAAAACATTGAATAAAATAAGATTGGATACCAAAGAACACAATTGCCACAGAACAACAAATTAACCGTACAACATCAAACATCACAAAACCGCAGAAGTAATTTACCTCCTCAAAGGGCATCTTAAAATTTAATATGAAAAAGAGAATCTTTCCCATCAGTAAATGAAAAGTTGAATCAGTCGCTCACGTATAGGCGTATATGTTTGTAATTTATATCTAACGTAAAAGGAATCTCATAAATCGGAAAGCAACAAAGTTTTCCACATAAATCGTTTGTGGCGTCAACCTACTTTGATGAAAATAGGTACTTTTAATGGGTTCTGTATATATCTCTATATTTAATGAGATAAAATTCCCACTTACTATACCTCTCGTGGAATAGCTTTTAGTTAAGTGTGATGGGACAGCTTCTAGTTAACTGTGTGCTGTCAGTCACAGGAGGTTATTAAATATACGTATATAGGGGTTCCCACATTTTCAATTTTGTTCTGGAATTGAAAGCGATGCCTCCTCAAAGGAAGTTTGAAGTATTAAACAAACAACTTATCAAAGCAGGGAAAATTAAAGACTGAAACAACAGGCACATGTAAGTCCGGGAGCCGTGTCACAGATCAAACGTCCCTACCCTATTTCTCCCAACCATACCTTGCGAGGAATGGAGGGGTATTTCAAACTTTTTTTGATTCCGCAAAGCTAAATGAGAATGCTCTTTTCATGGTGATTTGGGTGTAATTGTTGTCGGATGACTTGCCAATTCCTCGCGAAAGACTATACCACTCAAATGACTATTCCATATTTCAGTGGGGTTGAACCTCGGATTCCCACGAAACAGGCAGACATACTTATTACTAAGCGCCCAGCAACAGCACCACAGTTTAACTGTATTACTTGGAATGCATTATGTTGTTTGAAAAAGATTACTCTTCTTCTATAAACCATCGCACTTCCGCCATCTATTGAAGAAAAAACATTCATCTTTACAATCAAACTTATTACGAGTTAAGCAGACCGTGTTATCTAAATTTAACTCAATTACACCCGTCTGTTGCATAACATAAGACACAATTACCTTGAACTCTGCACATGGTCTTCAAGAGTCTACTACATTCATCAACATCAATTTGCTCAAAACCTTTTACGTTCGTTATGCTTAACACCAAAAACTTTATGAAAAAAAAAAGAAATAAAGGATTCTTAGATTCACCTATCCAAAGTCCATCCACTCTTTCACTCTCATTCTATTCCTGCCTGAAGATACAAAACTACATTTACCTTTTTTGCTTTTGTTTTATAGTTTTTCCAAAAACAAAATGAACCGAGCAAGATTAAAAATTCGCTGCGCACTTACATATAAAGCTCAATCCTCGACTCATATGTAAATTACGCTCCAGCTCTCAGACGAGACAGAACTAGGCCACGTTGGTGGCTTGAAAGTGTTGTTTTCGTTTCAGTTTTTTTTTACTTTTTGCATAATTTTATGATATTTTTTTCAGTATAAGGGTAATGTACCCATAAATTGTTTCACACTTCGAAAGCACGCACTGTCTTGCTTCTGCAATTTATGCGAACCAACATGTTGATATTGAAAAATAGAAAAAAGCATGACAAACGCGCTAGCATTCAAAGTTTTGATAGTAAATAAATAAATAAATAAACAAGTAAAACAAATAAATTCAGCAACTTATTGCTTCAAAAGGGGGACATAAAATTAAAATTGCAAAATTAGACTGGAAATGATAAAACGCAAGTTAAAGACGCCCTCGCGTGGTTCGCATTTAATTTGATTTGCTTTGTTAAAGCAGCCAACGCGCCGCCGCTGCCGCTGCCGCATGGCCAAGAATAACATTCCTATACCCAGCATTAGAACTGTACCTACCTAAAACAAAGTGATTTTTAAAGTTTATTTTTCAAGTGATGCGTGTCTTGTACACCAAACAGGGTTGCTGGCAAAATAAAGATTAACAAAAGACATCATTGGTGGACTTTGAGCACACATCAAAAACAGAACCAATATTAAGGATAGAAATACCTTTGGTCTCCTCTTTCATCATTGAAAATTCTTTTTATTTGAGAAACAACACGACAGATCTATGCTAAGTTTATCTTCAATAAATTATATACTATTGAAGACGACCCTGAACGACTGAAGCAAAAAAACATTGGCAGACTAGTTTTGTTGACATTATTTCTTGATCGTTATGTCTGGCTTTGAAAAAAATTATGAACAACAATTTTGTCAATTTGATCAGTCATTGCCGTTGAACTTTCTTGTTGAGCTTGTGTTATTATTCTGTATGAAATCTGAGCAGTTTTCTTGAAGTAGATTAAAGTTGATTTTCTTTTTTTTTTTATCTAAATATGAAATTTGTGTCTGGCAGTGAAGGCTATACTCAACCATCAGTCAATTAAATCAACCTATCATCAGACCATGCGTCAGATTCAGGAGGTAGTTCTGATTTTTAGTTGAGGTTTATTTGTTTATATGGCTCAATGAATAGTTAGAGTGACAAGGAGAACCGAAAGCAATGCTGTTAAAAGTTCATAAGAAATGGAACGCAGGTTGAAGTGTGAAAATCCCTCTAATGTAATACCCCGCTCTTTTGCCCAACCCCAAAATATTTTTGACGCCTTTACAGAATAATAAATTTGGATGATTTTTGTTCACGGACTTTTTGGAATAATCTGTTTTGTGTGTTGTGTTTTTCTCTCACTGATTGAAAATCTTCAACTTTAAAATGAAACAAAACAAAAACAAATTGTATTTTTTGCCATTTTGATTTGAATATGATTTCTGGCATATGGCCACCTCAACTGGCTCGAATGTAGTCCATTCTTGAGGTCCAATTTTCAATCACACTTTGCTGCATTTGAGGTCGTAAATCGGCAATGGCGCGACGAACGTTGTTATCGATATCTTAATTTTCCTCCAGCTCATCGGCGTAGACAAGCGGCTTCAAATACTCCCACAGAAAACGGAAAGATATATCAAATGCAGATGAAAAAATATTTTTACTGAGAGCAGTGGGGCCAACCTAAAGATATAAACCTTAAAAAAAACACCCATTACTTGACTCTACACCAAAGAACTTTATAAAAATCTTTATAGTTTCCGATATGTTGGATCGAAAGAAAGAACCGCAAATTTATAGTCAATAGACTTGGTTAAAATGAATGTGAACAGTACCAAAGCTTTGACAGTTCAGGCAAATGAAGTACTTCACTTCA
Source organism: Melanostoma scalare (assembly GCA_949752695.1). Lineage (NCBI taxonomy): Eukaryota > Metazoa > Arthropoda > Insecta > Diptera > Syrphidae > Melanostoma > Melanostoma scalare. Next base: position 223,493,897 of record OX456985.1, on the reverse strand, counting down.
CAGACCTAAAAAGCAAAAAAAAAATAACTCTGGTGAAAAATAGCATAAATCTTGATTGCAAATGTCCTGAATTTTTCGTGATGTCTCGAATTGGGGGATTTCGGGCCGTCCCATAGAGGGACGCATTTTGCCTTATAAGGTTATAAGTAACATTATAAGCATTTGAATTCGGCGGTTTACGAACCAATACATGGCTGAACGTCGATAATGCAGTTCATTCTTCGCACAACCTATTTTATTGTGGATGAAGTGATTGAGTGTATCCATATACAATACATACTCATTTTGTAGGAACGGCTTAACGCCTTTTGCCTTAAGGTTATAGCCCAATGACTCCGTCAAGCGTTCGACTTTGATGAGTTCAACTGACAACTTCAACTTTGACATACGTGACAATTTTGGATGGCCCATTGAATCCGTCGCGTTAATGCGTTTTTGTTACTCAGAGTAACATGTGTGTCTATCAACCAAAAAAAAAATAGCAATAGCAAATGTTAAAGTCGTTAAGTGCGTTGATATTAAAAATGTTTTAATCTCAACGACGCGCCGCCACGGACGTCACGCACGTTGCTTATGGGCGATTCCCCATAAGAATACATGTGTTTTAATCAAGTTCTCAGTTGTGGTCGCTGAAGTCGAACGCGTGACGGAGTGATTGGGCCATAGCCTTTATAAGTAACATTATAAGCATTTGAATTCGGCGGTTTACAAATCAATACATGACTCGGCGTTGGTATTGTAGTTCATTTATTTCACAACCCAGTCTTACAACATTGTGGTTGAAGTAACTGAACGTTTATAAAGGGGTTTCCAATAAGAGTGATATGATTTCTTTTTTTTAAAAAACAGACTTCTTAAGGAAATTCAAATATTTTTTATTTAATTTGCAGTTCAATCAATACAATTAAGTTTTGAATAAAACGTCATTCAAATGGTTACCACGACTTCTTCAGCAGCAAAAAATTCGAAGAACCCAATTTTCAGCATTTTTTCCACTAAATCAAGTCGTATATCAATGGAACGTTCAATATTAACTTGTAAAGCTTCAAGAGAATCTGGTTTATTTTCAAAGACCAATGACTTCAAATAACACCACAAGAAATAGTCTAATGGTGTTAAATCACAACTTCTTGGAGGACATTTAATATCACCATTTCTTGAAATAATCAAATCTCTATAAATTTTTCTCGCAATAATTCAATTGTTACATTTGCTGTGTGGCACGTAGCCACGTCTTGTGGAAAATAAATGTTGTCAAGATCAACTTCTTCCAATTTCGGCCATAAAAATTTGGTTATCATCGATCTATACCGCTCTCCATTGACAGTAATGGTGTTAGCAGCTTCATTGTGAAAGAAGTACGGACCGATGATTCCACCAGCTCAAAAACCACACCAAACTGTCAATTTAGGTAAATTTAATGGTTTACATGAATATTTAGTGGATTTTCATCGCACCAGAATCGACAGTTTTGTTTATTTACCTCACTAGTCAAATGAAAGTGAGCCTCATCGAAAAAGATGATTTTCTTAAAAAAATCGTTATCGTTTTCAAGGCAAAATCAGAAAATTCACGACGTTTACGTTGGTCCAATGGTGAAATTGTAAACACTTCTGAATGCAATAAAAAACAAATGGCCGAAACGCCACTCCAAAATCATATCATACCTATTGGAAAACACTTTATATAACTTAGCGCTTAAAGGTTCTTAAAAACCAAAGCGATTTTGCAAATGCAGCACTACCAGAAACGCTGTTGACAGAACTTCTGTAGGTACGACAACTGCATATGCATGAAAACGAATCGTCGTTTTTATTACTTCATTATACACTCATGTAGTGCTATAAAAATGTAATTTGACAGCTGAGCTCGAAAAGAAATTAGTTTTAGGTTACTTGCAAAGGAATTCAAGGAATTTTAATTAACAAGCAAACAATTAAATCAGCAAGCAATACCGTTGTACCAAAAAAATTCAATTGTTAAAAACTCACCATTTCACAACCAAAAAGTCAAACAATTAAGATTCGAATTTTACACCACAGGTTCCACATAATCCTGTTCAATTTCAATGATGGATTGTAAGATCAACTGCAAAAGTTTCTTAAAGTTGCACATATTATTTTCTTTTTGAACACAAATCAATAGTTGAAAAAGATATCCTCCAAAAAAAAAAAAAAAATATTTCTTGTTTTTCACACAATTAATTAAGGACAACCATTAGCAATAAAAATGAATTATTGCAAAAATTATATCAATAAAATGGCAATTTAAAGAACTTTCCAACAATGTGATTGTGAATAAGATTCATCAATCATTTAACTTGTGACATTTATCTCGTTTTAATATTTTTGTTTGTTTGCCACCAGATTGTCAATTCAGATTGTTTATCTCATAAAATTACTCTTTTTTGAATTTATGGCGTTATAATTATGTTACGATAAAGCGTCTTAAAGTTATGGAGTCAATTGTCGAACTTTTCAAAGAGGAATTCGAATAATGCCATTTTCTTTGGAATATGGTATGAAATAAAATTATAGTAAAATTCAAGGATGGTTATACACTGTGGATAAAAAGTCTGTAGTATTCAAATTGAAACACTAAATAACAAAGCTTCATAAATGCTTTACTGTACTGGAACACTTATTAACACAGCATAGTGAAAAAAAAAAACGTTTTTTGAGTGAAGTGCTACATTTTGTGCATCAATTGCAGTTCAATGTTTCAAAGCCCTTCAGCTGACAATTGAATGAATGGTTTTTAATAAGCAGAAGCAATGACTTCCCAATTTCTTGATCAGTCTACAGTAAAATCCTTCTAAAGTGAACAGATAGTCGTACCAGATTTCTTGGTCCACATACGAGAATGTTTGCTCAAAACCTAGAGGTATAACTTATTTAGAAAAGTAGGAACATTTGGACAAAAAACTAAATTCAAATCACTTAGAATCAAAATTTAAAAAACCAAAAACAAGTAATTTCGTCCGTATGCTACCAACAAACTGTTGTCTACGATTTTTTTTTAATTAACGCTTAAAAACTCAATGTCATTTGGACAAAATGTTTTCAAGACTTGTAATGAGTTAGCTATAAGAAATCTTAGAGAGAACTTCAGCTTTATTCGTTGATCCTCACGGTTCACAATTCGTTGGGTAAACACATGATAAGCCTGGGCATAAACACACCTGGGGCCGAACCACCGCACATGTGATCGGTTAATACGTGACTGAATTTTTTGAGTTTGGCATTACATACTTCTCACGTTATCGAGCTATTCAGTATCACAATTTGACATTCTTACATCAGTATTTGAAAAAAATTAAATCAATAAATGAACAGCAGACTTCTAATGTGCAATTCGAAGCGAGTTTTGAATGAAAAATGACACTCACTCATTCGATCACTGATGCGTTAATTCGGCCCTTGATTTATGTCACGGATATACTAAGAAGAGAAATGCTAGTTGCTGTTTTTCTTTCAATGTGCGCTATTGACCCATACTAGAAAGACAGCACTTGGCGAATTCCCCTTTCGACGAACTGGGCAACACCTTAAATCTGTCATTGAACAAAATTTAGAGTTCCAGAGGATTCAGTGATGTCCCCCGGCTTCCATTCACCCTCAACTATTGACCCTCCTAAAATTGTCCACCCGCCCTAGTTGAGAAAACGCTTTCATAGACAGTGTTATTCGATTACTCTCAAAATTAAATGCACCAAACCTTAATTTGCTGACAGAAAATTAGCTTGACATTGCACATCTATGCATATGAACTCTTCCATGTAGTAAGTGTCGTAAGCGATAAATGTTTTACACAACTGAAGGCCTTCTAGAATTTATATTATTTTTTTAATGAGGGTCAAAACGAATGAACCGAAGCAAACATTTACACACTTTTTATCACTTTTATCACTGCTAAAGAAAATGGCAGAAATTCCGACACAATGCCAGTGTTGTAACTCAGACATAATTGTTTTTCATAAAGTTTATGAACTTCTTTCTACAGAAATATTTTTCATCTATTTTTGCCCCTTGAATCCTTATGAAAATGCGTTCACAAAATTAAATTTGTTTCAGCAATGGATATTGGGGAAGGGGTAGTCTTTGATTGTCTTTCAAGCGAATACGAAGAATCAAACAGTAAACACAAAAATTCTCAACAAATCTCACTGCGTAATTTTGAAAGGCTCTGCTCCATCCACTAAAAACACAAAGTAGGTCCCTAATATAAATATTTTTTCGTATACTAACAATGGATGTGGCTTTTATTAAATTGAATACTTTTCGTCACGTCTTAAGGCTTATTTACGATTTGTTTTGATTAAATTTTATGATACTTTGTGTCATATTGTGTGAACTGCTAGAGGAAGAGGATACTCGTTTACATATACTTACATAAATGGTATATTCGTTTGTATGAACGAGCACAGGAAGGAAACAGACATTTTCGACGATAACGACTACCAATTTTTGTTTTCTTTTTTTTTCTCATTTTATGAAAGCAATGAAAACGTTTTATAACTTAATAGAAAAAGAACAAGATTTTCATAATATATGCAATGAATTTATTCATAAAGTGCTGAAATGTCGGCAACAGTGGAACTATGAAATTTTTAATGATACCCTACACGAAAACGATTCCCAAGTGGTAGACGTCAAGTGGTTAATAAAACCAATCTGAATGTTAGAGCCTACTACAGTAATGTTTGTTTATGGTTCATCAAGTTTTCAAGATATATTTCTTTTTATTTCTAAATAAACAAAAAAAAGCGACAAAAAGCATCTACAAGTAGTAGATAAAGCAAAGTTAAGCGTTTTTTACACAATGCTGAGCTGTGTACATTTACATATAAATAAATATATCCCAAAAGATTTATTTGAAGAGGAAAGCTTTTATAGGCAAAGTTAAATTGTGCATTTATAGCATTTCAAACTTCACATGTATTTGGAGGAAAATGTTTTTCAGTGGTTAAGTACTTAAGCTTCAGTTGAAATATTACTTGTATCTACAACGGGGTTTCAAGTTTGTAAATTAAGGAACAATAGAGAGAGGTAGAGACTAAAGAACTTCCTTTCCATGTCAATTTTTCTTCTTCATTCTTATTTAAAATACATTCGCTATCATATTGTTAAATATATAAAAATTCAAATAAAATATTTTTTCGTAGATTTTTCTCAAAACCTATAGTTATCGAAAAAAGGACTAAAACATTTTCGGTGTTGCATTACACAAGCTACATTTTTGCATTTAAGCTGCAAAAGGTATAAAGTTAATTAGCTAGAAGCAATTTATTAAAATAAACAAATTTCACCCTTTCCAAAAAGGCCTAACTTCAAATTTTTGAAAGAAAAGCTCACGAGACAAAAATAAATGTCTATAACGAAATTGAGGGGAAATCTTCCATTTTTTCCTGATTTCCTGTGTGTACTCCTCGAATTTGTGTAACTCTTACACGCCAAAGCTAATAGAATTTATTTCACCCAGCATTTTTTGTTTTCCTAATTTAGCACTTAGTTTGGTACCAGCGACACTATGCTTCCTAAAAGAATTCGAAATTGAGTACTTAATGCTTCCAGGGTAAAAAATCTATGAGTTCTCTCCTATTTGCGGCATAGGCTGCTTTATCAATGAACAGATACAAGTAGATGGTGGTCGTTCGTGGTGTAATGGTTAGTACCTATATCAGACTATTACGGGGGAGATCATGGTTCGATATCCGATAAAATCATAAAATGTTTTATCGCGGATATCGTTACTAGCAAATGGGTGCTTTTTTACTGATACAAAAAGTTCTTTTTCACTCAGCTTCCCGGGACTCTCAATTCTTCACAGGAAATGTTAAAAAATTCACTGGACACCCGCTAATCTCGGCTCAAATATTTATTTACTTATTTTTAAGTTGGTATCTATGGGATAATATTTAGTATCGTGAACGTGGCAGTTCAAGGTTTGCACCAAAAAAAAATTCAATCGATTTTACATGATCGAGGCTTTTATAGAGTAGTTGGCAAGTCTTCCGAGAGTAACTACACAGCCAAGAAAAGGACTTTCTCACTAAGCAGTTCGAAATCGACAACAAACTGTTCAGTCGTCTACTTCATTTCTCGATAGGTATACTGTTAAAGTGAAATGCGATAGGATCCGGAGCTCTTTTTGTACTGTCACGGTATTGACTTATTCAGTTTTTTATGTGATGCAATTCTTGTATCACTTGTGTATCGCTATGCCAAGATTTTGCCGGTGGTAGACTCTGCACTCTGCAGAGCCGAAGTCACAAACGTAGGGATCGAATAAACATATTACTTGAAATGTTCAAGGAAAACGCTAAGCAAAGTTCAATAGACGATGTTAAAAAATTAAACGTAGGGATCGAATAAACATATTACTTGAAATGTTCAAGGAAAACGCTAAGCAAAGTTCAATAGACGATGTTAAAAAATTATAAATGCTTCAGAAAAAACTGAAATTCTTATATTAGTCGAAAGTACTCTCCTGACAGCATATTATACAGTTGAGATAGTGTATAGGTGATCCACAGCGAATTTAATAGGTTCTACTTGCTGTGCCCGGTAATGGTAGAGGTTCGAGGTTCGACGTTCAAGTTTCGAAATGCAGAAAAATCAAGATAAATTTTTTTTTTTATGGTTATTGGCAATTTTTCCGATCCACAATGAAATCCAAAAACGGGCTCTGGCATGGATTCAAAACGAAGGAGGGCGCTTTGAGCACTTGTTATAATTGTATTTGTATTGAATACATAAAAAAACTACTAAAAGTGATCATATTATTGTTTTATTCAAACAAACCTCAAAGCAAAAACTTTTTTTTATTTTTTTTTAAATTTTTCCCATTTTGTATTTTTCCAAGTATCATAAAATGTATGGGTTTTTGAGTTAACTTAATGCTGAGTTTTTTCTTTATTATTGTTTTGTTCATCTGTAAAAAATAAAGAAACTCTATGTTTATCAGGCCTTTTCTCCAAAAAAATGACCTCAAAGTCAAAACTTTGTTTTGGGAAGAAAATTTGAACACCACTTAAAATTGAAAATCTGGCAACCCTAAACCTATGGAAGCCTAATTTAAATACAGTCTTAAAGGTTGTTATTTCTACAAAAAATTGAGTCTAAGATTAGGTTCCTATCATCAGTTTCGACAGAGATATCGAATTTAACAAAGGTCAGGGTACACCAAAGTTAGCCTTTTTTTAAATTGTCAAAAAGTGATGTCAAACTTGAGAAACGGACTTTACTGTATAACAATTTTTTTGTTAGAATATGACCAAGAATCATATCCCAAAGTATGTAAAACGAATTACGGGACACCCTGTATATTGACTGACTCTGGATAGTTGGGTATCACTCCGGTCAAGCACTGGTAAATCTTGGCTGTCAAACAGATTTGTTGGTATTGCTCGCCCATTGGGGGATCATGTCTGTCATCAACATTAAACAACTGGTTGAAGCTTTTTCTCACCAAGTTATTGGCATCGTTGGTGTCTAGCAGTACTCCTATCTAGGCTCGTGAATTCTTATGTATGTAGATTGCTTTGCTGCTACACTAAAGCTTAAGACCTCTACTACTACTCCTTCTCCACATCACGTTGTTGGTGGTCTTTTGTAATCCTCTTTAGTTTACATTAGAATAATTGTTAAAAGAAATAAACAAAAGTAGAAATTTTCTCTTTTCCACTTTATGTCGAAAAACTCTCTCTCTCTCATCAGTTTTCATTTGCACATTTCAGTTCAATATTTTCTGCTGCATCTGAAAGTAAACGCTTTCCAATAACAGGTGTAGTTGAAGAATCTGACTCCTCTTCGGCTTCTACGGCTTCTTCAACTACACCTATAATTCCAAACTTGGTCAAACCTTATCAATTATTCTACTGCTTTCCAATAACATCAAACACCACATACTTAGCTTCCTCTGAAGTTCTCTAGAAACTTAAATGAACAAAATGTTACATATATGTAAAACTAAATTTAGTGAAATGTGCTAGTTTTCTCATCGGTTGCAAAACAGTACATTCACCAAAATAAGGATATATACTTATTTCCAAGCTACTTACTTCCTTCCTCTTTATTTTCTGATGAAAAGTGGACACAATAAGTGTTTTTTTCTGTGCCTAGGTAAGGATCTGGAACAGCCATTAAAAGGATTTTCTTGTTTTACTGTTGTAATAAAGTTAAGCAGCCTTTCTCTTGTTATGTCACACAAATAAGAATAAATAAAACCATTGCTTCCGACATTTGTTTTGGGTTCTTTTAAAAAACATAGCATTTTGTATTTACAACGGACTTAATTGACTGTTATAAAGAACCAAAAGGTCACGACCAAGCTGGATGAAGAGCTCGTGACCCACGACGTGGAATTAATTATAATTTTTGTTAGCACGTGCGAGTTGTTTACTGAGCGCTTAATGGGAAAGGACGGTGAGGTTACTTTATACACTCCATATTATTCATTGGAAGAAAAATAAAATTATCTTTCATATTAGACCCGTAACGAAAATCAGTCAAGCACTGTTCTTTTTTGGCTAGAAACTGAATAACACTGACAAAAAATGAAATGTTGAATGTGGTGTGCCTTTATCATGTTGCTTTTTGGTTGTGTGCTTTGGTTCGCATTCGTTATGTCTCATTTTGCTTGTCAGTATGACTTCATTGTGTCTCTTTTTAGCTGTCATTGTGCCTTCTTCATGTCCCTTTTTGGCAATCATTATGTCTTTTGTCACTTTTTGGGTGTCAGTGCGCAGTCATCATGTCGCTTTTTAGCTGTCGGTATATCCATCATCATAATGGTCTTTGACTGTCGATGTGCCGTCACCATGTCGCATTTTGACTGTCAGTGTGCCATTTTCAAATCCCTTTTTTGCTGTCGGAGTGCATTCATCAGGTCGCTTTTTAGCTGTCGGTGTGCCTTCAGTTGTCGCTTTGTTACTCTCATAATTTTTTCCAAGCGCGCCAAAAGAAGTATAACCACAAAAATAAACATTTTTAAGATACTTCAGAAGTATTCCGTTAAAATGAAATGCAATAATATAACCTGTAGATGTTCATTAAATCAAAGAAAGAATTTGGTTTTTACAATGTTTCTTGACAACTTTTTTGCGAATATTTTAAGGCTGACGTGTTCCCTAGACATAGACACCTTTGAATTGAAATAAAACAAAACATTCAAAATCTATCACCTAAATTTTGCATAAGCTGAGAATAAGCTATTCAAATGTAATGCGTAATCAAGATGAGTATTTTTTTTTTGTAGCACGAATCCATTGTTTTGTCCTAAACTCATTTTAAAGACTACAACTTTGTCTAGTGTGCCTGAATACTTAATACTCCGCCCCGCGACATTGTCCGAAAACCATAGCATCGAAATTCCAGTTGTCATCACATTCCATCAAACAAAACGAACAAAGACCGATTTTGATATATGTGAACGTGAAAAATATTATTTGAATTTCAAATTATTGCGATCGGAGATTACACACAAGACAAGACACAAAAGTATCTAGCATTGATTTTGTCGCCATGGCGCCTGATTGTACGCATATGGAAATTTGTATGCTCATCAACATCAGAAAATGGCGTTTGCAGAATTTTAAACTGACTCCAAATAAGTTTTGTCTAGTCTAGTAGATAAAAAGACAAACAAACAAATCAAGCTTTGATTTAATTTTGTCTGTCGTTTATCTGTCAACATTATGGCTCTGAATAAATTTAAAGCTAAAAGACTACCACAATGGAATTTAGAAACTTCTACTTTGAAAATATTTTAATTTTCACTTGTTAATTGCGAACTGAAAAAAATCTTTGATTAACTAATAACGTTTTATTCTCCCAAGGCGTGCTCATTGCTCGCTATCTTTCTTCCATGACCCAATGCAAGGTTAAGAATGGAAACGCATACAACGTCGCATCGTCCATGTTCATAACAACTTGAACGGAACGTTATTTATCTTATTAGTACTAGAGAGGGATGTGCAATTAACTGTTACTTTATTTATTTTAAATGGTTTGAATCTCTCAACCTCTGACAACGGATCACACGATCTTGAGTACAACGTAAACGGAAATCAGCTGTCTATGCTGTCATAACTTAAACTTGTGTACGTGCAACTTAAACATGAATGAACATGACTAATTTTCATGCATTTTTTTTTTTTTTTGCATTCACTGCGGTTAGCTTTGGGATGTAATTTAACAGAGTGTTGATTGTCTGCTGAATCGCACGCACGATGTCATGGACGGAAAGGAATTTTGTATCTTCACTGAATTTTCAATACTTTTAGGCGTGTTACTAAAAATATTTCTTTTAATAATAAAAAAAAATCAAAGAGCGATCTAATTATTCAAACACAAATCAGCAAATGGAAAACAGCAAATAAGGTCTTTCGACTAGTGTTTTACACTTATTAGAGGGTTTTCAGCTTTACAATAAAAAAGTTAATTGAAATTCACTATTGTCAGACTGAGAAGCAAATACTCCATCTTCCATATACTTATTCTACATTACATTAAAATAGTGATGTTTTCAACATCTTTATGGTTCAGAGACAAATTTAAATCACAAGACTTCAGATAGGTAAAACCAAAATGAGAACCATTCGCTCTCTACAAACTGAAAAGCAGAAAAGTTTTAAAGAAATGAAAAGCTTGCAATACTTTCCGTTTAGTTGTTTTTTGTTACAATGGGCCAACATTCATACTTCCAATTACCAATCATTATGTGATTATGTCCCGTATACATTGCCAGGTAGGGAATTAGACAAGCAACTCTTTAAAATTAATTAAATGTTCGGATGCAATTTTAATCTCTGCATCTTTATGTCGTAAGCACAGTAAATTACTCTAAGGAGAAAAGCTAGGTACTTATCGTAATGAGGGGATTAAAAATGTTTATTGTAAAGTTCTGCTGGTAGGTTTCTCAATGAGTTCACAAATTGGCAGGTTTGTTCATTTTAATTTACTAAAATGTCATTCACTGTGAATATAAAAAGGGCATAAGCTTGAACTGGAATTCAGAGAGATTTGAAAAAATATAAAAATAACCGCATTTATTTTAGAATTAAGAAATTTAAAAAAACTTGAGATCTGAAACCTCCTTCATGGATAAGGACTCTTGCTGTAGGTAACTTCAGTAGGCGGTAGAAGTGAGTAGGAGTATAATAATATCAAGCCCCTCGATGTTCAGACACCATAATCATAATTAGGTATTGAAAGTCCATTTAGAAAGAACCTGGACCTAGCCCAACATTGTCGCCAACAATTCCGATTGATGACGAGCTCTTTCTAGCTATGTATATACTTCAAGTCGATTGAGGTCGCCCTCCACTCGATTGCGCCACCAACAACGAGCCTTCCCCTTTTGTGATTTCCCTAATGTATGTGATTGCCAAACCGGAGCTTTAGTGTTTATCCGCCCTGCATGTATCACCCATCATAATTTCACGAAGTGCACAGTCTTCAAGTTATGTTAAAGTTTCATTACAGCTCATAAAATTCTTTGGAGAGTCTTCTTTTCCACACATCGTCCTCAAAGAAGAGACCACAGATCATTCGGAGAACTTTTGTCACGAAACGACGAACGGTTTCCTCATCCGCTCTAGATAATGTGCATTCTTCAATCTTCAGCACCAAGTAGCAAAACCCGGATGGTAAGCGTTTTATAAAAGGTCCAAGTTCTTTTCCGTAACAGGGTTTTACTTTTCAAATGCATTTTTAACCCAAAGTAGCACCTTGATGAAGTAATTAAGTCTTTAGTCTATAGATGCACGAAGTCCTGCACTACATCAAACTTATAACTGTCTGTTGTGACGTCTTGTCCAACTCGTCGATGTTTTCTGTACTTGTTTGATAACTACACGTCGTTTTGCAATCATTAACCATTAAACCCATTTTTCACGCTAGGTTTCCAAGCTCGCAAACGCACCTATGACATTACGCTGTCCAGTTTAGTTTCTTAGTTTCAGTTTCAGTACCAGACCCCTCTGATATACTTTTGTCACACTAGTACTCTCGAAGTGTTTGGTACTGAACATACAAACTAAGATATGGAAACGCATACCCTCTCATCAAGCAACCCCTGCCGACTTTTCCAAAAAATATTTTCGTCCGTAGATGATGACTTAGCGCATTCCATATGGAATGGGTTCCAGGACATCGTGACATAATCGTTAATGAAATGGCGGATAAGCTGGCTCAAATCGGGTCAGCACTCGAATCCAGCGAATCGAACACCTCAGTTCTAAAGCCACTAGAGCAAGAAAAAAACAGAATCAAACACAATTTTCTAAAAACCACCAATGACAGTTGGTCATCTTTAGAAACATGCCGAATATCCAGAAACCTTTGGCCAGATATTTCCAAGAAAAAAAAAACAGAATTTCTACTCCAACTAAGCAGACCTCGGCTCTCTCTGTTGATTGGCATTCTCACGGGCCACAACTCGCTGGGTACCCACATGATGAGAATGGGAATTAGCACATCCGACTTATGTAGAGGAAGGATCATTCCACTTCCCCTGTGAGTGTCCTAGCTTGGCCCGACGAACTGGGCGACATCTCTAATCTCCCATTGAGCAACGTCTTGAAATTTACTCAGGGCTCCAAATGGTGCAGTGGGGTTCCCTGCCCCAATAAACCAATTACCAACCCAACCCTCTACCTCTCCAATCCTCCCATCTCCTCATCCTCTGATTTTCCCGGGGAGCACAATGGATCCTTGAAATCCGAGTGAGGTTCTGCCACTTGTGGCTGCACCCCCCCCTCCCCCCCCCCCCCCCATGCAACCTAATCTAACCTAGTAACCTAGCGCATTCCAAATAAAAATCAGTGCGGTTTCTGACAGTTTAAGGTTTTCTTTAAATAACCTCAAACTCAGAATTTAAGTAACAACTTCTGTTATCAGAAGAAATAAAATCAAAGCAGCAGTTAAAAAAAATCTCAAAAATGTGGGACACCCTACTGCCCAGTACAAGCAAGTGTACAGAATTTTGAAAAAAAAAATATGCCTCTGATGTTCACATTTGCATAATCTTTCAAGAACGGTGTTCGAAAAGTCACAAGAGAGTGTGTCACGAAATGAAGTCCATTGGTAGCCAGCATTTCAGATTTTCGTCTCCTACCTCCTCAAAAATCATTGTTAGTCTTAAGGAATTTACCAAAAAAGGAGAGCTTCTTCATCAAATTCATTATACATATTTAAATACCAACTTGTGTAAGTAACAAATACATATCACTACACGAATTAAATATTGTTTGATCCAAAAATGTCGCACTACTTTTAGGTCAATATTCCTTATCAAAACAGCGGGCGCGATCCAGGGGTAATTGGGTTCTGGTGAACAGTTTGTACAGAACCACAATTCCTACCTAACTCAATAATCCTATGACTTGACGAAAAAAAAAATATAAGCGCCGCTTGTATTTGAATCCCATCGAAATTCGATTGGCCATTAAAATCTAAACACGAGTTTGTTTAACAACGCAGTTTCTTAATTGAAACCTTTATGCGAAATTGTTTATTTTTGTACGAATATAAACATATACGTATGTATGTACTGTATACATATAAATAAACTAAAACAAACTTTGGCTTCATATTGACCTTAAGTGCCCAATGCGTGCTGTGTGATGTTCATCTATGATGAATGATGTGGCGTCCAAGAGTTCTCCAAAATAAACAAACTATGCGAACATAACATCATAATATACAATAATTGTTGACCTCGATACAGTGATTTAAATTAAATTTCATTTTGTTTCACTTTCTTCTTCTTAACCGAACGAAATTCGCAACAATAAAAAGTTGCTTTGGTTATTATGATTAGTGGATATGTGAAATGTGATGGGGAGAGGGATGAAACTATCAAATTGTTTTGTTTGTTATTTGACTGCGTGAGTTATAATTTTTCTGAGAATACTCGTAGTTTCTCCTCCATTGATGGCGCGCGGCGAGGCGCTGGTCGACGGAGGTTCTCATAGTTTTTGCCGTTTATTCGCAATTACGTGACAATCTGACATTTTTATCTAGATATAAATAGATTGTTGGTAGATTGCACATTCATTGTTTTAATTAATATTCCATTAAGTACGCCGCAACGCGCCGGATGTTGACGGATATAGCTGGGCGGCACAGATTACTTACTTTGAACTTAGATCTTTAAGAGGGTTTCATTCAAATAGTAAGATAAAGTATGTTATATTTATAGTCAAATATATACCTACATATTTTAAAGGTTTACTTGCTATGTAAGAAGCTAACGCATTGTGTGTTTGAAGTTTGTTTTCAAATTATTGTATAGTTTGACCATATAGTAAAGAACTAAAATAATTAGACAGGTCATCAGCTGAAACTCCTATTCCAATTCTAAAGTTTTCACAATTAATCTCTCTCGCTACCTTCCAAAATTCTTTCGAGTTTTTAATTTGGCCAAGTTTATAGGCTTGATTACTTTCAAAATTAATTTTTTTGTTGTAACACAATTTTTTGTACGCTGTATTCGCTTCGTTGTACCATTTCTTGAGGGTTTGAGAATACGAGCTTCTCAGTGTATTTAACAAGTCGAACGACACTTTTCGGGCCAGCAAACATTCCTTGTCAAACCATTTTGCTTTGTACTTTGAAGCTTTATTTTGAGTAATGTTGTTTGAGGAGCTTTTTAACGCTTGGACGAGTTTTTCTGCAGATATTTCAACTGACTCAGCCAATGTATCGATTGTGGCTAAATTGTCATCCAATTTCTGCTGGAAAGAATCGACATTATTCTGGTTCCACTTTAACCGCGGGAGGAGTTTAAGGTTTTTTTCCGTAGCTACATATTCGCTACTCAGTTCCACAATTATTGGCATGTGATCGGAATATATTTTACTTTGAACTTCAAACTTCTTCACTACATTTTTCCAGTTATTATTCACCATACAAAAGTCGATGACTGATTTTCCTTGTCCTCCAAGGAAAGTAAACCTGCCATCATAATCACCATTAGTACATCCATTTAAGATTTCAAAGTCGTACATCTGCATGAATTCCATAATTTTTTTTCCATTTTGATTACATACTTTATCCATTGATACTCTATGGTTGATGTTTAAATCCATATTGTTTGTATTGCATCCAACTGCTACTTGTAGATTAGCTATTCTAGCATTAAAGTCACCAATCATTAAAATATTTTTATTTGCAACAATAAAATATTCTCGACGGAAGTAATACCATCTTCATTCAAAAGGTCAGTAATTTTTCCGATACACAAAAAAGGTGACTTGAACAACGTAGAAAATTATCGTGGCATCTCTTTTATGAATGTTCTTGCAAAATTATTCTGTGGAATACTAGTAAACAGATTAGAGACTTGGGTGGATATGAACTGTGTCTTGTCAGATTTTCAGGCCGGTTTTCGGAAGAATTACTCGTCGGTTGACCATATCTTCACACTAACATCAATTGTGAAAGCCTTTCAAGCAAGGAATAAGAAAGTATACGCTTTCTTCGTTGATTTTAGAGCTGCCTTCGACCTTGTAAATCGAAATGCTCTGTTTTACAAGCTTTCAAAACTAGGAGTTTCCACGAAGTTCATTAGGCTAATAAAAGAACTATACACGGACTCAAAAGCGGCGGTGTGGGATGGATCCAGTTACTCGGAATGGTTCGAAACTGATAACGGGGTAAAACAAGGTTGTCTTCTCAGTGCCATGCTGTTTTCACTATTTATTAACGATGTGGTTGCATGCCTTCCTGGTGGAATTCGAATAGTCGATTCAAACATAAATGTATTAATGTATGCTGATGATCTAGTGATTCTATCTGAGTCACCCGAAAACCTTCAACTTATGATCAACCGCCTGTCGGATTACTGTCATGAATGGTGTCTTGTAATCAACGCAAGCAAATCGAAAGTAATGATATTCAGCCCGTCAACCAGAAGCCAAATATCTTACAACTGGTTCTATAATAGTACTAAACTGGAGACCGTTGACGAATACAAATATTTAGGTGTAAAACTGAACCGGTCCCTAGATTTTAACCTACATCTCCAAGAAAAGTCAAATTCATCACAAAGCCTTCTCAATATGTCATGGAGAAAAATCTTTTTTAATGATCGAATAAGTCTCTCAGCAAAGTATAAAATTTTTGATGCTGTTGTTAAGTCCTCCTTATGTTATGCTGGACAAGTTTGGGGAATTGATGAATACGAGTCCATCGAAAAATTTCAAAGGAACTTCCTGAAAAAATTGTTTAACTTACCATTGAATACACCCAATTACGCAATTTATCTTGAAACAGGACTACCAAAGCTTTTCACATATACTCTTAAACTGCACGCCGACTACATTACCAAAGTTGTCTCGCACGCAGATACTCGTCTGACAAAGAAAATGATGTTTTATGAACTAAGAAATCACGATTGGTGGCTATCCAAGTGGAAAAGCTTAGGAATCGCTTGTGGAGAAATCGTTTCGATAGACACGAATAACTTAAATTGCATCAAAGAACAATTTTATAGAGTTATTGAAAAGTATGAAAATTCTGTTCGTGATGAGTTTTCATCTATTGCTCGAGAATCTGAGAGTAGGATCATATACTCGCAACTAAACACTACTTTGTTAAGCATGAATTATTTCAACGATATGTACAGCTACAGAGAAATATCTCTTATTTTCAAAACAAGATGTGAACTCCTTCATCTAAATGGAAGTCCATACAACGGAAGTTTCAACCAATTCTGCTCATTGTGCAACCTGAAAGCAAAAGAAGATTGTTTCCATTTTTTAAGTATCTGTCCAATATTCTCTTCTCAGCGCCTTGCATATTTCGGAAAGAAAACCTTAACTATGCAAGAAACAATTATAACCTTGAACGAGTTCAACTGGAAAAACCTCTACAAATTTGTATATCAACTCTACAAGTATAGAACTCTACTGATAACGGAATATGATTAACTTTGCAAATTTTTTAACTAAGTAATAAAAAAAAAACAAGCTTAATAATAACAATAAAATAAAAAAAAAACTATATATATATATATTTAAATGTTTTTTGAATAAAATTGCTAACCGAGCTGACGGCAATGCCATAGCTTTAAATTCATTCATTATATTATAAACCAACTATGGAAAAACAAAATAAAATGAATTACTTACTTACTTACTTACTTATTGTATAGTTGAAGCAAACCGACGACTTACCAGTAATTTTCTAAGAAATGTAAGCACTGTAGTTTCATAACCGGAAAAGAACCATAAAAAAAAAAACAAGCCCCAATTTTAAATGTTAGCATAAATAAGTTTATGACTTTGTATGATATATACACTCCAAAGAATTGTTGCTGCACACCATTCCTTACAGGTCGTTCAAAGTCCGAGGAATGAAGCTGTTCTTTAATTAAAGTCCCATAATAAGCTTATGCTGTACTTTGGTAGGTTAAAAGTCCACAAATTTTCTATATCCACACTAAAATCTTGTAAACTGTTGGCTAATTGATATTGATTCTTAACCCACTTAAGCGAAACAAAAGTTCATAATTGTTGGGAGCAACAACTTATCTTTTATATTATTTACTAGCTGAGCCATCCGGCGTTGCTCGGGTCTATAGTTTTAAGGTTCCCGTTCTCGTTTTTCCGCTTAAGTTGGAACTTGGGGATGAAAAACAATCGTTTTTACTTTGGGATTATGTGATATCCCAATGACGAAAGAATTTTTGAGATCTGTCCAGCAGTTTATAAGTTTCCGTTCCCAGCCCCGTTCCTGTGGGAATCTTCCGTTACAGTGGAAATATGTGAAATATAAGTCACTGAGGGACTGATGTAACATCCTGGAGTTGAAAGAATTTTTGAAATCGGTCAAGTAACTTTAAGGTTTCGGTTCTGGTTCCCGTTTCTGTTCCCGTGGGATTATAGGGATGAAATATTGAAATATAATCTAAATTACTGATGGAGGGGGATAATGTAGCACTCTTAATGCAGGAAGGGTTATAGAAATCTGTCCAGTAGCTTCCTAAGTTTCCGTTCCCAACCCCGTTCCTGTGGGATTTTGGGGATCAAACCTTGGCAGGAACCATTTATAAGTCTATGTCACTGAGGGATGAATGTAACATCCAAGAGTTGAAAGAATTTTTGAAATCGATCACGTAACTTTAAGGTTCCCGTTCTCGTTCCCATTTCTATTCCCGTGGGACTATAGGGATGAAATATAATCTAAATTACTAATGGAGGGGGATAATGTAGCAACCCTAATGCAGGAAGGGTTATAGAAATCTGTCCAGTAGTTTCTAAGTTTCCGTTCCCAAACCCGTTCCTGTCGGAATATCCGTGCAATTTCTTAAATTCCGTTCCTGTGGGAATATGGATAACAAACCTTGACAGGAACCATTTATAAGTCATTGTCACTGATGGATAATGTAACATCCTAGAGTTGAAAGAATTTTTGAAATCGGTCAAGAAACTTTAAGGTTTCGGTTCTCGTTCCCGTTTCTGTTCCCGTGGAATTATAGGGATGAAATATAGTCTAGGTTACTGATGGAGGGGGAAAATGTAGCACTCCTAATGCCGAAAGAATTTTATAAATCTGTTCAGTAGTTTCTAAGTTTCCGTTCCCAACCCCGTTTCTGTGGGAATATGGGGATCAAACCTTGACAGGAACCGTTTTTAAGTCTATATAACTGAGGGATGAATGTAACATCCAAGAGTTGAAAAAATTTTTGAAATCGGTCAAGTAACTTTAAGCTACTCGTTCTCGTTCCCGTTTCTATTCCCGTGGGATTATAGGGATGAAATATAATCTAAATTACTAATGGAGGGGGATAATGAAGCAATCCTAATGCAGGAAGGGTTTTAGAAATCTGTCCAGTAGGTTCTAAGTTTCCGTTCCCAACCCTGTTCCTGTGGGAATATTGGGATCAAGCCTTGACAGGAACCATTTATAAGTCTATGTCACTGAGGGATGATATAACATCCTTGGGTTGAAAGATTTTTCGAAATCTGACAAGTAAATATAAGGTTTCGGTTCTGGTTCCCGTTTCTGTTCCCGTGGAATTATAGGGATGAAATATTATCTAAATTACTGATGGAGGGAGATAATGTAGCACTCCTAATGCAGGAAGGGTTATAAAAATCTGTCCAGTAGTTTCTGAGTTTCCATTCCCAGACCCGTTCCTGTGGGAATATCCGCGCAATTTTTTAATTTTTTTATTTCATAAGAACCTTCTCCTGACAATAACAAACACAAATAAAAAAGAATTGGCCAAATTGGTCCAGGGTCCAGGCGTTGTTGAGTTATGCGCTTACCAACACATTTTGCGATTCATTTTTATATATAAGAAGATTAGAAGATGTTTCAGGGATAGTTCAAGCCCCTTAGAGTTACCTCAATTGTTGTAAGCACATTCGTAAATTCACTCGAATTTTTCCCACCATTTCTCGATATTTATTTATTTTATAGGTTTCAAAAGTATTAATGAGTAAATAAAGTTTGTTGTTAGTATTTATTGAATGTCCTTCTGGGGTCATGCCAATCAAATACGAAGTGCTTTGGAATTCCAACAATAATAAAGTTGAATGCATGTTAACGTTTCTTCGCCGAAGGAGGATACCCAATGAGAGTTGGAAACGAGTGCAGTGTTGGTTTGGTTCAATCAAGTTTTAGTAAGGTGCTAGCCGAAGTCATAGAAGTCTTTGAGGAAAAGATATGTCCACACTGGATCCAAATGTGCAAAACGGTTATTGTATGGTTTTGGGGGGTGGGCCCGAGGAATTCAATTCATTTTCAGCCGTATGCGAAAACACTGAATCTTCTTCTTTACTCCCTTTGTGAAATCCACACGCAATATCGTGAGCTTCCAATAAATTCAAAGGAATTCTCAACTAGAACTTACTTGTTGTTTTCGACTTTAAAAAAACTAGATTTTTTAATAAAAAGCGAAAAAGACGTACATTTTCTTGAAAACTTTCCAGCAAACCAATCGGGAAAAAATTTAAGCCAAATGAATTTTCTTTTTCCCTTTTATTGACGTTTAGGAAGCGTCCCAGAAAGATCTTTCCCATATTCGAAGATCGTTTGGAATAAGGGAAAAGTTGAAAAAGAATGAAACTCCCCGGAATTTATCGATTAGAATAAGAGAGAAGGGAAAAAGGAAACATTTCCCTCGGAATTTTCATTTAAAATAGGGCTGAATGTGTTTGGTTATACTTCCTTTTTTGTTAAGTTTTGATTAAATCAATTTGCTGACGGTCAATGTTGTTACTATCCCACAGATCCATAGTGATGTCCTAAGAAACATGAACAAAAAGGAGAAATGGAACAATGTTGCTTATTTTCCAGCCGTTCAGAGCCATTTATCAATAACAATCTGTTTCCAAAAACGTGGGATAGAAGATCCTCAAAAGGTGTCTTCTTAGAAACCTATCTTTTACGTGAAAAAGTGCTAAGCAGTAGCGAAGAAAATGTGGAATGTCCTTGCGTACTTCTTCATCATCGCATCCTTTAGACAACTCGTCTATGTCGTTTATTTTGTATGGTAGCCCATCATGTTGTTGCCGATAGTGATGATGCTCAAGTGAAGAGATTTTGTATTCATCAATAAGATTCTTTTTGTTTCTCAAATTTCAACACAATACCACAACGAGTTCCGTTTCTCCTCGGACTTCTTTCTCACAAGATGGGATTTTTACCATTAAGTTTGCTTGGCTAAGATCTAGCGAAAATCATCAGCTAATTCATCCGCTTTTTCTTTAGTTTATCAAGTAAAATCTTGAGCTAAGCGCCAGGACCCTTTCGCCCTTGCCGACATAGTAGCTTACAAGTTTGACTTCAAAGGCAGAGTACGCTACTATAGCAGCTAAGCTCTCAACGACAAAGTTCTAGAGTTTTTTATTATAGATTTGAATTGTTGAATTTATGGTTCGTAGTTAGTTGCCTTTCCTAAAAACTAAATTCTTAATCCCCTTTTAAATTTTCCCAAGAAAAAAGATTTCTCAAAAAATGTCGTAAGTACTTATACTAAACATTTCCTGTCTGCTTACCCCAAAAAAACCACTTCTTATTAAACCTACTAGAACTAGAAAATACTTAACTCTACTGAATAGAGATAAAAGAAAATTCCAATAGAAAACTCGTTAGAAACAAAAAGAATGGCAATTTGCGAATAAGTAAGAGCAAGGTAGAGGTTGGTATATGTATTTACGAAGATTTAACAAAACGCACAACGAAATATACTCTCACAATTGATCGTACGCATGCTATGCGCCGCTTACAGTTCTCATCGACAACAACCAACAGAACATTTTGCCATTTTAAAATATGTGGAAGAAAAAAAAAGAAGAAAAATCTAAACAAAATGAATAAAAACAAACAAAAATTATTTAACAATAAGCCGGCTCCAGTTCATCGTTCATTTTGAATTACTACTTTGTTCGAGAAAGAAAACAGAGTAAAGTTAATAGAGTAGAGTGGGCTTCTAATTCTCTGTACAGTGAATTGAGCAGTGTTGCCAATATTTTAAAGCGTAATCAGGATGAAATTGTAAAATCTAAATAAACTGGTGAATTGAGCAAATTTAACTTTGTACTTTTTTGAAGGTCTATCACGAGTTTTGGAAAAGAAGAGCTCATGTTGACTGATCAAGGGCCAGTTTATAAACAGTGGGTTAAATTTGGTAACCAAGGATTCTTCTTAAATCAGGATTAAGAATCTGTGATCACCAAAGAGTGTTGGTTCACCTTTTTTACGGCTTGGTTAAAAAATCAAGGGTTTATTCAAAATTGGTCCCATTTCCAGTCTTACTTACTTACTTAATCAAGGAAATCTACTAAATATATATATGGATGTATATATTTATTCATACATATTCGGCCCTATAGAGGTAACCGTCGGAGCGGAGTTCTCTCCGATCGGAGACATTTTTACTTCGTGGTAGTTCTCCGATCGGACGATCCGACGTTCTCCGATAAGTTTTTGATGCGGAGATTTTAGTTTTGGGAATGCAATGCATTGCCGCATTTGTGAAAAATTTCTTACGACAACTACTTCGAAGCAAAATTGAATAGATCGATTGAAAAATGAAATGAAGAAAACTCCGCTCCGACGGTTACTTCGATAGGGCCGATTATTTCGTTGATTGTGTGAATTACTTTTTGAAGTAAATGCGGAGATATTTCGATTTTTTAACAATTCAGGGAATCGGTTTTTTTATTTGCGACATGTGTTATGTCAGACTGAAAGTTTTTTATTCTCAAGGAATATAGCTGTGATTCAAACGAAAAACAACCCTGAACAAACTGGATTCCAGTTAATCGTTGATTGAATGGAACTAGCCAAGGAAAATCAATTGGTTGGCAAAATCTCTGATTCAATGCTCTGATCAGAGACTCCTTGATTAAAACCCGAAACCACGATTATCACCTATGAACATAGCGGGCAATAATGTCTTTTAAAAATTTCCTCAGTTTTACATTTCATTTATTAGTTACCGTCTGAAGCATGTTGAAATTGGTGTTCAGCTAGAATAATTTACGTCTTATCTCAGAGGTCATTATTATTATTATTATTATTATTATTATTTTTGAAGTGAAACTTCTTATGCGACTTGCAAACATGAATGCGTAACACGTTTAACGGATTTTCAATTGCATACTTTTCGGCACAGCTCGCAATTCGTCATTCAGCCATACGAAACGATTTAATTGTAGTAAAATGTGTTCTTCGGTGGAAGTTGCATTATTTTCGGAGAAAATCAAATTAAAACTAGTTCTTTGTTCTTTTTAATGCGTTTAATATATTTGTAATTAATTTCTTAAGAAAAATCTCAAGATCTCATTGAATTCTTTTGAATAGTTTTTCAATTAGTGCCGTGTGTGTGAAAATCGTGTCTCTGCGAACAAAATTAGTTTCGATTGCTTCAAAGTAGTGTTGTGTTTTCTTTTCTCCTCAAATGAAATAATAGAAAATATTCCTAGTTTTTGAAGTGAAGTTTCACTTATTCCGCGCACTGAAATGGCGGATAAGCTGGCTAAAATCGGGTCAGCACTCGAATCCAGCGAAACGAACACATCAGTTCTAAGGCCACTTGAACAAGAAAAAAACAGAATCAAACACAAATTTCTAAAAACCGCCAATGACAGGTGGTCATCTTTAGAAACATGCCGAGTCTCTAGAAACCTTTGGCCAGATATTTCCAAGAAAAAAACAGAATTTCTACTCCAGCTAAGCAGACCTCGGCTCTCTCTGTTGATTGGCATTCTCACGGAACACAACTCGTTGGGTACCCACATGATGAGAATGGGCATTAGCACATCCGACTTATGTAGAGGATGCCAAGGTGAGGAGGCAGAGGAGGGATCATTTCACTTCCTCTGTGAGTGTCCTAGCTTGGCCCACACTCGGAAAAAAACCCTCGGAGAATACTTTTTCGACGAACTGGGCGACATCTCAAATCTCCCACTGAGCAACGTCCTGAAATTTACTCAGGGCTCCAAATGGTTCAGAGGGAGTTCCCTACCACAATAACCATTTACCTTTCCAATCCTCCCATTTCCTCATCCTCTGATTTCCCGGGGAGCACAATGGATCCTTGAGATCCGAGTGAGGTGTTGCCACTTGTGGCTGCACCCCCCATTCAACCTAACCTATTCCGCGCACTTTTTTTTATTTTTTCTGAGGAAGATAAACATCATTGGACGCATATCAGAGCTATTTTGGCAATTAGCTTTGAAGCGAAATTTCATAAGGAACTCGTTTACATGTCGGTGGATTTGTACTTTTCGTTCTGAAATCACCAAGTAGGTATAACCATAGCTAATCGCTGTTTGTCGTCCACTCTTTGCCCGGTCGATGTACCTCATTTGGCGGTTATGTTGAATTAAAACATTAAAAAAAAACCTAGTTTTCGGAGTGCAAACTTAAAATCAAAACATCTAACATTACACGTACTAATCGAAGGATAGTTTTCATTATGTTGTTAAATCATTATATTATCCAAGGGTCTTGCTTGCTTAGCGCAACTGTTTAGTCACCGTGTTTTTAACAGATTTCTATAGCTCGAAAATCATCAATAAAACTAGCATCATATACCTACTTGACGCGTCAAATTAGCACTACACCCTAGTGTTTTTTTAAAGGTAAATTTTTTTTTGTTTTCGGGATCAGTTTACGAAAAAAAGAGCAACAATTAATTGCATACTCAGATTTTTGTTTGAATGTGACTTTTTTGAGGGGCTCGTCATGTTAGCACTACACACTGTTTTTAAAAAAAACAAAGGGCAGAAAATTTTTCGTTTTCACGACAAATATACGACGCGACTGTTAGCAAACTTTAAAAATATTGATGTGGTAGTGCATACTTGACGGACATTAATAATAGCATAAGATCGCGCGAAATTAAGGCTACTATTAGTTTTGTGAATAAAAATCACTTATCATTATAAATCATAAGAAATTTACAAAAAGTTACATTTACATTTTCTCAAGAGGAAAAAACATCATCCTCTCGTGCAAAAAAGCTCCGATAGTGAAGATAATAATAAATACAAGAAAAGAAATTACTTAATAATTTTCATAATTCGGCCAATTTTCCACTTTCGGTTTCTTATCGCGCTAATTACTACCCTTGCGTCGCATAATTATGTGTCGACAGTTCATCTCATATCTAAATATATTTTTAAGGCAGTAGACTAATGTGATAACCCATCAAAAAATCGATTTTTTTTACTTTTTTCGGAAGACCGAAATTTTAAAAATTCAGACCGAAATTTAAAATATTTCCAAAGCTATACAGCAAAACAAGACAGCACCCCGTAGAGTGTATGAAAGTGTGTTGGCAATGCACGAATTTTAAGAAAACCAACTGTAAAAATGCCAGAACCTTATGCAGAGCTCTTTAAGCTGCTACAAATGACGATTTTGGAGAAACAGAAGGATTGCTCCATGCACCGGGCGAAGCTGATTAAATAAAAAAATTATAAAAGTATCATTTGTTGTCAAAGCTTAAAACGCGTTTATCTCGAAACCATGTTCTTAAAATTTCGGGGAAGCACTGACTCAAAACTACTCAACCGATTTGGCAAAAAATTTAAGCAATTATTCGACATATACATAACTAGATACCAAATCTTTAAATCATTTAATTTTTTAACCACAAATAATTTTTTTTAACGAAAAAAAAAATACATTTTTATAAATTTTTTTTAAAAGACCACCATTTTTTTGATTAATGTGTATTATATTGTTTCATTCATTAGAACAAGGTCTACACAATAATAATCTCTTGGATTTTTTTTTATTTGAGATGAATACAGAAGGCTGTGTTCTTCCCCGAAACAGCTCACTATTCTTTAGAGGACTCCACTTTGACATAACAAATTAATGTATAATTAAGTAAAAAAAATTTTTTTGTATAATTTAAAGTACTAAAATAAACATGTAGAAGCTACAAAACGATCGCATATTATTTTCTTGTTAAAAAAAATTCACCAAAAAGCATCGAAATTTCGACCGTCACACTAAACTACTAGGTTAGGTTAGGTTAGCTGGAAGTGGCTGTCAGCCAATGAGTACATTGCCTGAGACACTTAGGCCGCAAGGACCCATTGTGATACCACAGAGATCAGCAAGTTAATCACCTACTGATCTCAGAAACCCGATGTAAGATTAACGAGTTGATTACCCATTTATCTTCCAACCACGCGGAACTTTTAATGGATTTCGAAAGACTTTTAGGGTCTATGTAAGCTAAGTCGCTAGTATCATTAAAGAAGAGTTCACCGAGATGAGTTTTCCTCCTATGAAGTAGTGCAGAGCATGAGCAAAGAAGGTGTTGAACGGTTTCGTCTTCCTCTTCCTCGTCCATGCAGCTTCTGCAGAAATCATTGGAAAACACACCAAATCTTTTGGCGTGTCTTCCTATTAGACAGTGTCCCGTAAGAACACCTATGGTAGAACCTAGATACAGGCGGTTCAGGGCTAACAAACTCTTCGAGCGTTTTGACTCTACACACGGCCAAACTTTTATGGTTGCAAGGCGGTTGTTACTCTTATTCCATCTAGTGTTTGTTATCCTCGAAGCGTCTTGTCTAAGTAAGAGTTTACATGTACACCTATGTTGTTCCATTCTGAGCGTAGGAAAATGGTCGTGCCCTTTTTGGCTAGTTCGTCTGCCACACAGTTGCCTGGTATGTCCCTGTGCCCCGGCACCCATGAAAGGTGAATGTTGAACTGATTTGACATCTCCCTCAGAGACATTTTACAATTTTGGACCGTGATGGATTTTGTAGTGACAGAGGCAAAAGATTCAAGGGCAGCTTGGCTGTCCGAGAAGTGGAGGACATGACGTTTTCTTTGAGCCAAGACAGCACCTCCTTAATCGCCAGAATTTCCGCTTAGAACACACTACAATGATCGGGTAGGCGGAAGAAAAGCCTGAGATTCAGTTTTTCTGAGTAGATTCCACTTCCTATACACCATCGCTGGTTTTTGAACCATCGGTGTAAAAGTGTATTGCTTCATTTTCCAAGAGAGTGGCATTTTCCTAAGCTTCTCTTGAAGGCGTGGTTACTTGGAAATTATTATCAAACACCAACTTGGGGGTGGTGTAGTCGGATCGATTCGGTAGGAATCTAAAGTTATCTAGAATGGTAGTTTTTGATTTTTGGGCCACTGTGATGTAGCTCTGAGTCGAGTAGCTGAGCTAGCTGCGACTTGTTTGCTAAAGATATCTAGAGGTGTGAGATCTAGTAGTACATTGAGGGCGTCCGATGGGGTTGTCCTCAATGCGCCACTAATACACAGACTAGCCGTTCTTTGAACTTTGGCCAGCTTGTTGTATTTGATCATCTTATCTAAACTACTATCTTAAATCAAAATTTCTCTTCGGGTCAGATACGATGATGGGGCTGATTGTGTCGTTAAATAATTTTTTTCGAAGGGTCTTGCTTGTTTCGAACCTTTTTTAGGCAGTTGATTATTCTACAACATGAACAACTTTCAAACTAGAGGACAACGCCAACTTGACAGCTTGGCAGTTGGCACTCTCTCGGAAATTTTTTTTTTCTGATTTTGTTAGATTTTGGATTGTAGTTGAATGTAGTGAAAAAAATTTTGATTGTAGTTACAGTGATATCTCCCTTTGCGGACACTTCCTTTAGGCGGACACCTCCCCTAGACGGACACATTTTTTTGCACGGAAATTGATCCATACAAGTTTCATTGTTTTCAGTTTCCCTTGGACGGACACTCCCTTGGACGGACGCGGACAGAAATTTCACGTATTAAAGACAAAATATTTTCTCTTAGACGTACACCAGAGCAAAATTGAATAAGTCATCACGCTGATTACTTTGGCAGCGGTAGTTTTTTTTAAGTTGCAGTTTACAGCGAGCTTTGAAAAATATGTACATACGTGGCAATTGCCAGTCCAGAAACTCTATTATGTGTGTGTGAATTTTGTGTAATTGTTGAATGTGTATTCTCTCATTCATGTGGTGGAAGCGATCTTATTTGGACGTAAAAAAAAGGTTTATTTTTGGATCTTGGTTTATTTCCGCTCAGGTAGTTTTAAATTCTCTTAATTATTTTTACCTGTGTCTGTGTAGGTTTTATAGAAACATGTTTTCAGATGGAAAAGGTAGACGTAATAAGCTCTAACCCAAACTATAAAACAAGCATACGGGAACTAGCCATAGAATTTAAAATAGGAAAAACCCAACTTGAAAAAATGAGTTTGTTTGATTTCCCTTAAACGGACAACTCCATTAGGCGGACAAAAATTTCTGCACCATGGCTGTCCACCTAAGGGAGATTTCACTGTACATGAATAAAAGTCAGAAACATATTTAAGTGGTTTAAAGTGGTTTTCATCGTTGATATAGTCGAATAGCCAGCGAAAGTCTGAAAATTCTAAATTAAGGTACCGACGATCTTTTTGGTCTAATTAATGAGTTGTTACTATTTTTTGGTTCTACTACAAACGAAAATGTTTGTACTACAAACTTTGGGAACATATTTAAGTGGTTTTCATTGTTTGTAAATGTCAAATAGCCAAACACAAAACAAAATTGGTAGGTATTAGGAAACAAAAATATTTTTTTTTTTTTTTGACCAAAATAAAAATTTCTTCTGCTACAAAAAATAATTAAACTCACTACAAACCCTATTCTTCCAAATTCAAATAAAAAATTTGAATTTTCGAGTTCGGGGTGCTGAAGTTTTTTTAGGCCGAAATTTTTTCTGTCTCTTACTTAACTAGGTACAATCAAAATTTTATTTCACTACAATCTATTACAATCCTAAAACGACTAAAAACAGAAAAAAAAAATTTTTCGAGATTTGGGTGCCAAGTTTTTTTGAAACATCTTGGACATTAAAAACCAAATTCCGAGTCACAGAGCAGTGATTTGTGATGCTTTCTGAGAACCCATCCGACACCAGTTTTATTTCAATTACCTGGCTTTGCATTGATATATCGTCGAGTTCTAGCTTTGATCTCTTAAACCAAATACCAACAGGAATGGCTTTTCTTCTAGCATCATACATTTTTTACCACGTTTCCTCTTAGGATCGGGTAATCGAATCGGATTATGATTCAGATTTCGATTCAGGTGTCTATTTACCTCACCGAATCGGGTAATTGAATTCAAATGGAATCGAGTTGTGTACAAACGTAGTAATTATGAGTACTCATGTATATTCTACTTTGAATTCAATTTGTTGAGTCTACATACCTACCTTCTTGTTACTACCACATAAACGGCAACACTTTTTAGGCCAAAACAAGAATAAGCAAAAGCGCTGTCTTTCAATTTACATGCCTAGCTATATTTGCATTTTACAGAACCTCATTTTATTTCATTTTCTGTAATTCTGTCTTCGTGTCTTGATTCTTCCCACAAATTGCTAAGTCTAAAAAACTAAAAAAAAAAAAAGAGCACACTCACCTGTAATGCTATTAGTTATTAATCCATGTTGTGTTATTATTGAGCTATAAGCAATTAGTAACAGCACTAATTCATTATGTGGAAACCAAAACATCGCCATGAAGTTCGGATTCTTGATTTCCTATACATTTGTTAGCTTCCTCCCCTCAAGAACAGCACTGTGCTCGAAACGACTAAACTTTAAACAATTTGTTTTCATAAAATCTTCGCACAAACATTTCACTTTTTTATGCAAAATGAAGAACATGACATTCTTCTTTTTCTATTTCTTTTTTTTCTACAATATTATTCACTGTGCATTGTACGCAGACCACAAAACACATCGAACTGGAAACACAGAAATAGCAAAACGACTTAACGCCAATGACGAAATGCAACAATCAATTTGCACAAAACACGACAAATTTATAGGATGAGGGAGGTAGGTTGAGGTACGGGTACGGAGATTATAGGTCTTTTTATTTTAAAATGATGTATTTAGGAGATGGCCACACAATTTTAAGCGAAAATCCAACTTATTCCTTATTGTTAGCTTTCCTGTTTCGTGATTAATTCGTGGAATAAGTAAATCCTTTTTCGTAACACATTTCAAATTTTTTCAGGTAGTAATAGACGAGAAAAAATCAATTCAACTCAGTATCCCCACTCAAAACTCATAGAAGGAAGAGAAGAAAAAAAACTGCGCCGCCGGAAGACCGATTCAAACAAAATAGATCGAGTAGAATTGGAATGGGAGCCGCGCGAGTTTCAAAACGAAAAAAGAATATCCAAAATGAAAACAACCATCCAACAAAAAGTTTGAATGAGTAAAAAAAAAACAACAAAAAAAACAGGAGTGATGAAACTTTTTTAATTTTCTTGCTTTATTTTGTTGTTGGTTTGTTGTTTGCTCTTCCTCGTTTTGTTCCTGTATTTTATTTCGGGGTTTTTTTTTTTTAATTTTTTGTTTGTAACTCCTATTATTCACCACTGGTACGCATACTCAAAATTCCGTCGTATTTTTTGGATCTCTTCGATTGTTGTTTTTTTCGCACACGAACTACGGACATCGCGTTTGCTAATAATCGTAGTTTTCACTTAATGCCTGAATATCCCACAAAGAAAATCGACTTTGTAAATAGGAATTTTAATTTGAATAATTTCTTTTTTGAAACCTTTTCCGAAATGATATAATTCAGCTTTTTATGCGATTTACTGAACCGTCTGTCGACGCACTTGAACAATCCTTTTTGTTCCCCATTTTGAAAAGTTTTTTTTTCTTTCTTTTAATTGAACTTATGTATGGTATTTGGAAACACAACACAGAACTTATTTATTATGTCACACTGTTGTTTTATTGTATGTAAAGTTGTGTACGATGGTTGTTAATGTTATTTTTATAGGAATTACCATTTTGAATGAGCATTGAAAATGGCAGAAATCAAAACAAGAAGAAACCCAAAAGTTTGCAAGAAATTAAAGCTTTTAATCAAGGAATTGCGATTATAACCCTAATGCAAAGTACGCCATTGACAAACTGAAATTGTTGAGACTTTTTTGGATTTGGATAGCGAAATGCGAAAGCGAAACGAAAAGCGATGTAAAAGCCGGGAGATTGGCAAAAGAAATAGAAGAAAAACATGAGCAGTGCTGCCACACTCCATTTCTGGCAGGTACTTAAAATAAAAGCTCACATTTTCAGTCTTGCGACGTGGAACAAGAAAAAATAGTAACTGAAATTTTTATTAACAGTAAGCTTGTTTATTTTTTTATTATTCTTCTATTTGGACTGCCATTTACACAGGAATAATTTTTGATTGAATAATAAATCACACGTGTTGTACTACGTGTAAAAGTAGGCTCTATCGCCTCGTCTATCGTTAAAAATGTGTCATCGAAGCTTTTTAACGAAACAAGATGACATTGCATTGCTGTCTAAAAATTGCAAATTGCAGTTGGATCTTTTTTTTAAATGTAAAGCAAATTTCTTTTCTGGTAAAATAAACTTATGTGGTTTTCCTTTGGCAAAATAAGGACTTCTGTAAAAGAATTAATTTTTTTCGTTGCCAATGGAACACGATAATGAAATTTTTTTTTTATTTTATCATTATGTAAGTGGTTTTTCACGTCGGTGAAAGTAGT
The DNA here is from genome assembly GCA_949752695.1 of Melanostoma scalare. Taxonomy (NCBI): domain Eukaryota; kingdom Metazoa; phylum Arthropoda; class Insecta; order Diptera; family Syrphidae; genus Melanostoma; species Melanostoma scalare. The sequence continues at coordinate 223,462,861 of OX456985.1, read as the reverse complement.
GCCTATCAAGCTAATATATATATAATATAATAACAAATTGCAACGTTGTGACCTGCTGAGAACCACATCACAATTTGAGTGTTGAGTGGAAAATTGTGACTCTTCTGAAAAGTTGTGATTTGTGAGTAATCAGTAATCAGTGATTTTGGACAGAATCGGGCTGTAAGAGGTAGATAATTCTTCAAATCGGGATATGCAAAACTGATCCAAAATAGTGTCAAAATTACCATTTTGACAGATTTGGATCAAAAAGGATAAATTCTTTTTACCAATATGGAATGGACTAATGTGGTAGTCTAATCATCCTCTAAAATGTCTAAGTAAACACAACTGTTGACGTATGTCTTTGTTATAGAGTGAGTGAATCAAATAAGCTATGCTGTTTCTACAAGCGTATCGGGTAATCAAATCGGATTCTTGATTACTTTTTCTCTTTTTTTGCCCTTTTTTTGTTATACTTTTTAAGTGGATTCACTGATTTAGGTTTGAGGTTTCTTAAATGTCCGCTAAAGCTCTGAAGACGAAAATGAAAGTCAAAACAACATCGTAAAAGCTTTCAAAATAAGGAATACGTGAACAAGAACGAACAAATGTAAACAAAAATGTTTTCTGAAATTGGAACGAAGCACATACAATGCTCCCATTTTACGATAATTCAAGTAGTCTATTAACTTCACACCACTTCACACTTTCTTTTAGAAACCCTAAAAATTTAAATTGCAAAACCCATTTTTTACTTATCTGAGGTTTTTCACATTTTGTGTTATTCATTTTTGAATGAATTTCAGCTCTGAACCAAAAACAAAAAAAGGTGCGTTTTTTTTCTCAAGCCTATAAAGGCTTGATCAAAAAGAGAAAAAAAACACGATTTAGCAATTTGGTAGCACTACGTATTTGGCATATTATGACGTTTGAGTGCCAGCTTCAAAATAAATTGAAAAATTTGAAACATAAATAAATAAAAAATAAAAATTGAAACCGCCAAATTTATCTATCTTATTATGGATGCAGATGCAGAGAACAGCAGGCATCATTGAACGCTCAGCTCCAGCACCTACACCAACATCAGCAGTACCTGTAAAGACAACAGCAAATGGTGCTTTCGCAACACCATCAACAGCAACAACATCAACAACTGGCGCAGCACCAACTGCCACCAATGCCGCTACAGACCATACCCGCCGAAGAACCCTGCTTGGTCACCAAGGTAATTTTAAATAATGGTACAAAGCATCACAGATTTTTAATTTATTTTGATTTTAACTTTTATCAGCTCTACAAATTGGACGCAACTTTCTCCGGGTACCACAAGTACAATGACGCGGCCTACACCTCCTCAATCAGCGCAACAGCATGAAAGCAGCAGACGTCGTCGAGCAGTTCCAATTCGGTTTCTCCCCATCATTCTTTGGGTTCAGCGACGCATTTCAACCACCTCTATTTGCTATTTTTGTGTAGGAGCTTGACCGATGGAAAGCAGATCTCATACTTTCACACAGAAAAATATAAAGCTGACAGATTCAGCCAAACGGTTGCTACAATTCTCCTCAGAAATACATAAAAAATTGGAATTTGCTGTAGCACTTTTCTTTTACATTTTTATGGAACAATTGCATTATTAGTTCACTGAAAACAGGTTTAAATTAGATCAATTGGTCACTTTAATAAATAAAAATAAACAAAAACAAAGAAAATTAACGCGTTGAGTAACTTATTCTTTGAGAAATTTGATGAAACTCATCACCTCCAAGATTAGCTGTTGCAATGGTGTTCCTTCGTTGTTCCAAATGCGTTTGATGATGATAATTACTACGACGTTGCTAATGCTGTTGATTCTTCGATACTGCTATTGCAGAATCATATCCACAGCGAGAATTGTTATTTTTATTGTTGTTGTTGTAGAGAAGTAACATTTTCGGTAGTCTTATATTTTGTTCTTCAACATGGCATTGTGAAGTATGTATGTTTGCATGTGATTGAAGTTCCTTCTGGGCGTATGTACGCTGGTTATTTCCACTGATATTATTTGCTTGAAAAATTCCAGCGGGAAGTCCTGCTGTTATAGTGTTTCATTTGGCAACTGGGCAGCAAATGAATAAGAATTCATTTGCTGCATCAAGGCAAGATTCTGCAACTGATTTGCAATTGGTTGCTGTGGTTGTTGGTTACCTGACCTCTAGAATATCCTGACTCTGCATTAGTTATTGACGATGTAGAACTGGTGCGCGAGGAGGTGGGCAAGTATTTTCTGGAATGCCTGAAATATACAACTCTTTAAACAATCACATACATATTTAAAACTCACTTTTTGCATAAACATAATTAGTAGTGAATTCCTTACATGCTTTTGCCTCGCTTCCAGATTCATCAGGTCAATGGTCAATTCTTTTTGACGCTAGGCGATAGTGCTCATGTCCATTGAGGGCAATTTATCTTAAGTCGCAACACCATACATCTTTTATATTTCATATTTTATGTTTTGAAGATTTTAAATGGTTGACGGCAGCAATTTTAGTTGCAAATATGAAAAAAGTCCACAACTCATTGACGAAGTTCACATTGGTCGATTTGTTGAAGCTTCGTGCGAATAAATGCGATTGTTTTCTTGTTCTCTTTCTCTGTTACACCAATCTGTTGGTATTGACTTGCGGTCGATTTGTTGAACAATGTGATCACTTTGGTCGATTTGTTGCTTCAACGAATCGACCAGTATGAACATCGCCATTACTGAATTGAGAAATCAGAAATGTCATTTGAAACGTTGGGTGCGTTCGGTGAATTAACAAATTGTACATTTTTGTTAACTAAAAAACATAAAATTGTTCACAATTGTTAGCATGTATTTGAGTTTGTAGCTACACCGAACAGACCCAACGACAGCTTTCGCCATTTTCGATAACATTTCCAAAAAATAGTTTGGTAGCACATTTTTTGTTATCGGGCTAAGGAAATAAGACCGAATAAATTATGTGGCTAAGGGAAGCCCAGATAGCTAAATTTTTGTTGTATTTAGTACGTGAATTTTTCTAAGCCGTATAGGCTTGAGAAAAAAAACGTACCTAAAGATGAAACTATGTTTAATGCTTCTTTTTTATATTTACAAGGATTTCTGTACTTATATTCTTGAAAATCGATAGAAGTATTGACAAAATGGCACTCGTATGAACCAGACATAACGATCTTACTTCAACTTAATTTAAATATGCTCTTTAAACAAAATAATAGGAATGTTGCTTGATTCACTGGTGTTGGCCTGTGGTCGCCACAGAACTTTTTTTGAAAAACCCAACTCGCTCTGAATGTCAAAACGAGTGTTTTTTTAGCCCTGGGGCTAGATTTCACAAGAGTGAGTATTAAAAACTCACACTCACGGCCCTCTGAAAGACCGTGAGTAAATTTGAAGGATAGTGTACACGTCTTCTGTCAAAAAAAAAACGCACCTTCACCCTTGCGGAATCCAAATTAGAGAATGGGCACAATTTTTCGTGTACACAATAAAAATTCACTCTTGCGGAATCTAGCCACTGGGTTTGCCCTGAACTCGTTCTAAAGCAGCCCTAGGTTTTTGCTGAGACGGGTTCAGGTAACAAACAGGGCTGTGAAATGAAATGTATTAAGTAACAGGGATGTGCGGTGGTTCGTATTTAATCGTTTTTTTAATTTTATTTTTAAAACCGTAAACCCAGGTTCTTTTTACAACTTCAAGGGTTTGTAAGCAAACCTGGGTCAGCCCTGGGCAAAGTTTATCGAACAAGCCTTATTTTAGGTTCGTTCGTTGAAGCCTTGGGGTAGCCACAAAGAGTTTTTTTTTGAAAATCCTAAACTCGCCCTGAATGTCAAACTGAGTGTTTTTTAAACCCCGGGTTTTCCCTCAACTCGCCCTAGGTTTTCGCTGTGGCGAATTTTTGTAAGGAACAGGGCTGTCAAATGGCAAATATTTTTGTTCAGATGACAGCGATGTGTGGAGATGTTGTGGTTTTGCGTTTTTTTTTTTTTTTTTGAGGACTGGAAACCCCAGTTTTTTTTGACAACTCATAGGGCTGTCAAGGAAACCTGGGTGAGCCCTGTGCCTCTGTTCTGTATCTTTGGCGATAAGTTATCGCATCGTTAAAAAATGAAACGATTCATTCCCTCTTTATCGCCCCTGGAAAGAACTGGGTTTCTATAAGTACATGCGATAACTTTCAGTTTCGGTTTCAGTTTGACTGGAATTTCCAATGGAAGGCGATAAGTCTATCTGTCAATCTTGTTTGTGAAATTTGTTGTGTAAATTAGGGGCGAGTTCCTAAACGCAAGTCTTGCACAAATTATGTGAAGCAATCAGTTCCTAAATGCCGACAAGAACATCTCTTCAAAGCAGAATGTCCCAAAACTTAGTATATTGCTTTTTTTCCGCAGTTGTAAGTGAATTTGTGCAGCTATCAAAAAACACTTGCATACTTTTAATTGCATTGCAAATTTTATTTGGGATTATTTTTGCTTAGCATTACTTGCTTGGTAAATCTCGCGTTTAGGAATTCGCTCGTTTATTTTGCAGCATGAAGTCTACCAACAGTTCTTTTTGCGCTTTTGATATTCGCGTACATCTCTAAAAATTTAAATTTTAATATAAGTCCCTAACATTTCAATATTTTTATAATTAATTATCAGAGAAGTGGAATTAAAAAGTCGACCGCTTGGTTAGAAAATACAGAAAGAAGTGTTTTATTCGTTATGAGAAGATTTGAATAGTACATTATAATGAATGAAGTTCAGATGGCGCGCTTGGCGCTTCATAGATTTACATCGGAGGTAAGGGAATTGCCAGAATTCTAACACCCCCTCTCAATTCGGTGTTCGGAGATGTCGAAGCCCAAGTCCAAGGAGGCATCTCTCATGATTTGGTTTTGTCAATGGCTTCGTCAGAATGTCGGCAACCATGTTCTCCGTAGGTATGTAGTCGAGTGAAATAGACGAGTTCTTGATGACGTCACGAACGAAGTGGTATCTGATGTCGATGTGCTTGGATCGTGAATGGAAGACAGGATTTTCAGCTAACTTCCCAGCACCTTGGTTGTCGTTGTACATTTTAATTTGGCATAGGTGTTTGAATCCTAACTCCTTCAGAAATTTTGATAAAAAGATGGCTTCTCTGCTAGCATCGCTGATGGCCATGTATTCCGCCTCAGTCGAGGATAGCGCAACCGTGCGCTGCTTGCGGGATTCCCAACATATAGAAGCTTGTCCAAAAATAAAAGCGGAACCAGTATACGATCGACGATCAAGTGTACAGTTTCCCCAATCGGCATCTACGAAGCAAATCGGTGTCTTGTCGTCGTTTCGGAATTCCAGCCCCAAAAAGGTTGTGCCTCTGAGGTAACGTAGTACTCGTTTGGCAGCAATCCAGTGTTCCTGGCTGTAACAATTGTTAAATTGACTAAGAGCACTTACCGAATAGGCGATATCCGGACGGGTGGCTAGGGCAAGATACATCAGCGCACCCACTAACTCTCGATACGGTTTTTCACCTTTTTCCTCTTCACGTTGTTTATCGTTTTTCAAAAGTTTGCGATCAGCTATCATGGGTGTAGCTACTGGCTTACTGTTCTCCATTGCAAACCTCTTCAGAACATCTTCGATGTAGCCACTCTGAGACAGTTGAATCTTGTGATGTGATCTTTTGATCTGGATGCCCAGGCAGCATTCGGCTTCTCCTAGATCCCGCACTGTGAAATGCTTGGATAGAGTTTGCTTGATGTGAGCTTCCATAGCTCGGTCATTAGAGAATATGAGTAGGTCGTCGACGTATACGAGCAGAAAAGTTTTCTTGCTCTTGTCACTATAGACACATGGGTCAGAGTCTGTTGGAACTAGTCCCATGTTCTTCAGCACCTTGTCAATCTCGATGTTCCACTGGCGTCCAGCTTGACGTAGTCCGTATAAGGCCTTCTCGAGTTTGCAAACCTTATTGCTGTCGCCTCGGAGATCTTTCAACATTTTATTTGCATTGCACTTAAGTTTTCTGTCGCTTTCGCTAGTCGACATCCTTTGTAGCATGGCTTCTAAGAACTGCGGCTTGTCCATGTATATGTCTTCGTCAATTCTCCCGTTCAGATAAGCCGAGGTGATGTCCAGTTGAGATATACTTAGATTTTCTCTTGCAGATAGAGCAACCAACAATCTCAATGAGCTTAGTCTAGCCACTGGAGCAAAAGTATCGTTAAAATCCACACCAGGTTTCTGTGAGAATCCTTTCGCCACCAATCTAGCTTTCCGTCTCTCCAACACACCGTCAACAGTCCATTTGTTCCTCAGCACTATTCTGCAGCCAATCGTTCTTGCATGTTCGGGTTTGTTCACAATTTTCCATGTGTTGTTTCCCACTAAATTTCTAAATTCCGAGTAAATTGCTTCTTCCCAGTCAGCTTTGTCATCTCCTGATATAGCTTGTGTAATAGGAACTTCAGAAGCATTCATTGCCAAATCCACATTTTCGTGTTGAGATTCGTTGTCCTCAGGTTTTCGATCCTTGACACTATTTTCGAATTCCTCAACATCTTCGAAGATTTTTCTCGGACGTGCTCTAAGACCTGGTCTTAATTTCGTTGTTGTCGCTGGAGTATATTTATACGTTTTCACTGTACTCTGTATGCCTTGTTTTGTTTTCGAACACTTTGCCTTTTTAAATTTTTTAAACATCGTAGGAGTCGAGCACTTTTCGTTTTCTGTTTTGACGTTTTCGATTCTTAATTCGTTGTCTCGTTGTTTGCTTTGACTGAAAACAATATTTACGGTGTCGATCGAGTTTTCCAAATTGAAACGTCCATTTAATGTTTCCTCGTTTGTGAACTCACTAAACTTTCCTTGATTATTGAGGTCAACAAATTTAACGTCTCTGGTGATGTGGATTTTCTGCTGAGATGGAACCCAGACTCTGTATCCTTTATGTGTATCGGGGTATCCAACAAATATTCCCTCGATGCCTCTGTCGTCAAATTTTCCTTTTCCAGGTGTTTTATCCAGGATAAAAACTTTGTTACCAAATGGATGAAGGTAATTTAATTTCGGTAGTTTTCCAGTCCACATCTTATAAGGTATTTCTCCTTTTAGGCTTTTTGTGATACATCGGTTTCGAATATGATTTGCTGCGGCCACAGCTTCAGCCCAGAAAGTAGATGGTAGACCTGACTCCTTCAGCATGCACCTGGCCGATTCAACTAAGGTGCGATTTTTCCGTTCAGCTACTCCGTTCTGTTCGGGGGTATATGTAGTCGTGAGTCTACGCTTGATACCGTGTTCCTTCAGAATGTTGTCCATGACTCTGTTGCAGTATTCAGTTCCGTTGTCTGACTGCAAGGACTTTATTTTCCTGCCAGTTTGAGCTTCTGCATAGTTTTTAAATTCGGTGAACTTTGAAGCAACTTCGCTCTTTTCTTGCATAAAGTACGTCAAACAAAATCGACTGAAATCATCGATGAATGTTATAAAGTAGCGAGATCCGCCGTGAGACTCTGTTCTCATAGGTCCGCATACGTCGCTGTGCACGATATCCAATAGTCCAATGGAACGCTCGTCTCGATTTTGGAATGGAAGACGTGTCAGTTTCGATGCGATGCATGTTTCACAAACCTTGGGATCCCTTGTCAGTTCAGGGATTAAATGCTTTTTGGACATGAGCAACAGATCTTGAAAATTCAAATGGCCGAGTTTTCGATGCCATATGTCAGGGTCTCCTACTATCTTGTTTGTTACGAGGTGACTTTGCTGGTGTTCTGCACGCACGTAAAACAAATCGCCTTTGCGTTCGGCTATAATTTTCGTTTCTTTGTCACTTGTTTGGATAAGTGCTCTGTTCTTGGTGAATACTACAATATCACCTTTGTCTACTATCTTTGCGACAGATATCAAATTGGTGCGTAGGTCGGGAACATGCAGCGTGTTGTTCAGCTTTACATCGACGTTTTCCTTCCCGTTCCATGTTGATATGTCTACGTCACCCTTGGCTGTGATGGACGATGATGCAGTTGTTGCTAGCTTCAATGTAGATTGCGTAGTTTTTCGATTTTTAAGAAGTGACTCATCCTTACAAACGTGCGACGTGCACCCACTGTCTAAGCACCACCTTTCGTCGACGTCGTCTTCGTTGGCAGTGTCGATGAGGTAAGATTTGTAGGATTGTCCTGTACCAGTTTTTGTTTCCTTCTTCTTAAAGCAATCAGCTGCCTTATGCCCCTTTTTTCCACAGTAATTGCAGTTGTATCTGAAAGGTTGACTTTCTTCGCCGTTGCCGTTCCTGGTTTTAGATTTCTCGTAGGAATTATTCTTGGCATATCGACTGCCGGTGTTATGTTTGGCGAACAGTGCCCCAGATGGTCGGTCGCTGGTTTTGCGAGTTCTTGCGTCGTTTTCTTCTATAATTTTCACTTTTAGTGATTCGATGTCGGGAAGACTGTCTCGGGTTTCGATGGCACACCTGAAATTTTCAAACGAATCAGGCAAACTGTACAACAACATGACAGACAGTAACTCATCGTTTATGATGACTTCCATGTTACGGAGTCTGTCTACGATGTCAAAAAACTTAGATAGATACTCCCTTATGTCGTCTTCTTCCGTCATTTTGTTTTGTGTTAGTTGTTTCAGGAGCGTCGCTTTCCTAGCGGGTCCTTTTGACGCATATACGGCTTCAAGTTTTAGCCAGATTTCCCTTGATGTCGTGCATCCTCTGATTTGACTCAGTTCAGAAGGACTGATGGCTAGTATGAGATCGGATTTGGCTTTACGATCCTCCAGTATCCACGCATCTCGTTTGAGTTGCGATGCTGTTCGTGAAGTTTCATCTGCTCCAGCTACTTCGGGTTTTGGTTTTTCACCACAAACGTAAACCCATGTTTCATTTTTTACGAGGACGGCCTCAATCTGTATCTTCCACGTTTCAAAATTACTTTTCGATAATGTCTCGATTCGTATGGCGTTGGCCATTGTTGCGAAAAGAAAACTATTACTTTACTTTGGTTTTACTTGTTAAAATTGGGACTGGGCCCATAACCTATCAGAGAAGTGGAATTAAAAAGTCGACCGCTTGGTTAGAAAATACAGAAAGAAGTGTTTTATTCGTTATGAGAAGATTTGAATAGTACATTATAATGAATGAAGTTCAGATGGCGCGCTTGGCGCTTCATAGATTTACATCGGAGGTAAGGGAATTGCCAGAATTCTAACATTAATTTTACCTTTTTGTGCTCAGCCATAATCATCCTCTTGTCTTATCGCCTGCTACGAACCCAGTGATTTGACGTATAAAATGAATTTGACGTATAAAATGAAAAGGATATCGACTTTTGACTATACAGAAACCCATTTTTACCGCCTTTCCAGTGCCCCTGTTCTGTAACTATCGACTCGATAAAAGCAGGCGATAAACGGTAGAAAATGGAACGAAATCCTACTAAATTCATAGAATTTCGTTCCATTTTACACCGTTTATCGCCAAGGCGATAGTTACAGAACAGGGGCACAGTATTTTCATTCCAGTTCGTTTCGCGTGATAGTTATCGCCTGTCATCGCTTACAGAACCCCGATGATGCGATAAAACCAATTTCGTTTCAAATCTCACCATTTCTCGACGAATTTTATCGATGCGATAGTTACAGAACAGGGGCACTGTGCCCCTGTTCTGTAACTATCGCCTTGGCGATAAACGGTGGAAAATGGAACGAAATTCTATGAATTTAGTAGGATTTTGTTCCATTTTCCACCGTTTATCGCCTGCTTTTATCGAGGCGATACTTAGTACTATTACTTTGACCCGTTCCGGTGACAAAATGGAAATTGAATGGACACCACAAAAGTTGGAATGTATTCCACAAGACTGTATTTGAAGAGGAAGAGAATTATATGCGTAAGAGCAGGAAACAAATATATATAAATATATATTTTTTTCATTCTTACGCACGCTAAAAATAAACATTCCACATCAGCTGATTCGCGCTTCTCCACGCGATGTTGCGCCACCTAACGATCAATGAAGGAGATGAAAAAAGGTGTCCAGTAAAATTACTATAGTTTAGATATACAAGGCGTTCAACGAAAGAACCTATTGATAGAAAGTAACGTAGTAATACTCATAGTACCAAACGACAGAAAAAATGTGATTTGTCAAAAGTTCGATAGCTTCGGCGTTCGCCATGCAATGCTTTTTTTAGTAGAATTGATAAGGTTTGACCAAGTTTGGAATTATGTAGGTCCCTATTATGAGTAGCGAATCGAAAGTTCGATTGAAAGCGAATGTTTTTGCGAGCTTCTTTTATAGCGGTATTATAGGTTGTAGAAACAAAAACTTTGTAGAAACGTTTTTTTTTTTCGACGTTTAAGGTATGTCAGATCTCAGATAAGAGAATGGACGAAGTTTAATGATAATAATCCAATAAATGAGTTTCTCTAAAACATTCGCTTCCAGTCGAACGTTCGATTCGCTACTCATGTCATAATAGGGACCGTATATGTGTTGTTAAAGAATCTGATTCCTCTCCGGCTTTTTTGGTCACTAGTTAACGTAATGAAATGTAACTTATTTCATTTACTTTCCCGACGTTTCGACAGGGTTTGCTGTCTTCCTCAGGGGATTTTTAAGAAATTAAAAACGTTACTTTTAACAAATTACAAACGTCGGGAAAGTAAATGAAATAAGTTACATTTCATTGCGTTAACTAGTGACCAAAAAAACCGAAGAGGAATCAGTTTCTTCAACAACACATATAAAATGCTTTTTTTAGATCATACAGGAAATCATATACCTAATAAACCAATGCGACAACTTGACAAAAAAAGTGTATTTCCTTCTTTTTGTCATTACTATAATTTGAAGAAGAAAAATACACACAAAGTTACATTGTTATCAGTATGTATTTCATATAATATTTCATAATTGGAAATTGATATTTTATTCATGCACTTGTACAATTTACAAAGTTTGTTCTCGTTCATGAGCAAATGAAAGTTGCAAACTCAAATACAAGCTTTAAATCAGAAACCACCAGGAAACGGCATAATACTGTTTTTAATCCGATTCAGAATCATTTGATGATTTAGTGTGCTTCCTTGATTTTTTACTTCTCTTTTTCTTTTTATCCTTCGATGACGAGGATGTTGACGTTCGCTTTTCGTCCTTTTCTTTTTCCTTTTCTTTCTTTTCATCAGACTTTGGGTTACTTGTTACTGGTTTTTTTGCTTTTTCATGTTCTTCTTGTAGTTTAATTAGAGTTTCTCTTTTGAGGTTTTCCAAGTCTTCCAGCTCACGAGCGGTTTTCTCTTTTTCTTCGTCTTCAATCCGCTGCTTTTCAGCCCGACGCTCCTCTTCCTTGGCAATTTCCTTACGCATGTGATCTTTGAAAAGTTGCAAGGCCTCGGCACGTTTAAGCATTTTCTCCTTGGCCAATTTTTCACGTTCCTCTTCAAAATTTGAAGTTGTTTCAGATGTAGATTGAGGGGGTGGTGATATTTTTTTGGGTGATTTAGATTTGGACCGCTTGTTTTCACGCCGGTCTCGATTGGATGAGGATTGCTTTGGTTTGCTAGGTGAACGACGGTCGCGACTGTGGTCACTACGACTGTCACGTCTTCTACGTGGACTACGGGAACGACGACGACGTCGATCGACCGATGAACGTCTATCGTTAGATGATCGGCGATTATTCGGTGAACGTCGATCGTTAGATGATCGGCGATTATTCGGCGATTTTCGATCAAGTGAAGATCGACGATTAGTAGTTGGCTTACGATCGATAGATGATGGACGATTGACAGGTGATTTGCGATCAGTCGGTGAACGACGGCGGCCTGGCGATTTGCGATCAGCCGATGAACGACGATGAGCAGGCGATTTGCGATCATTTGAAGGTCGGCGTTTAGGTGGTGATTTACGTTCAACAGATGAATGACGATGAGGCGATTTATGATCACTTGATGACGGTTGATGTACAGGTGATTTGCGCTCAGTAGATGATCGTCGTTTTGTAGGTGATTTACGATCAGATGATCTGCGATGCGCAGGCGATTTGCGGTCGGAGGACGATCGACGATTTGCAGGTGACTTGCGATCGGTAGATATTCTACGGTTAGGAGATCTGCGGTCAGTTGATGATCGGCGTTTAGACGGTGATTTACGATCAGACGATCTTCGATCGATTGAGGACCGACGATAACCAGGTGATTTACGGTCAATGGAAGATCTACGTTTAGCAGGTGATCTACGATCTGTTGATGATCTGCGATGAGCTGGTGATCGTCGATCGGTAGATGATCGGCGTTCGGCAGGTGAACGTCTATCACCTGGGGATCGGCGGCGTATTGGAGAACGCCTATTTCGGAAACGATCAAACGAACGTGATCTTTGACGACGTCGATCATTAAAATTACCACCACCATTGTTCCCTCCACCAAATCCACCACCACGACGTCCAAAATTACGACGACGAGGTGATCTGAAATCCTGACGTCTATTTCCAAATCTATTGCGGCGGTCTCCATCTCTAGAATTCGAACGACGGCGACGTTCTCGCCCATCTGGGGAACGCCCACGAGGTGAATTCCTTTTTTCCCTTCTTTCCAAATCTTCTCTTCTATCTTTTCCATCGGTGTTCTGGGATTTAGTTGGGGATTTCTTTTCAACAGCTCTTTGTGGAGAAGGTTTTTCTTCATTTTCACTACCAGCTTGGTCCTCGTAATCCAAAGCATTCATGTCAACGAGCTTTTTACGATTAGTATCTCTCTCAACTGAATGCTCTTGAATACCACCCTCCGAACTAGCCTTCTTTGGTGGTGAATCTTGACGTTCACGTTTCTCTATGTCCTTCTCTGGACGTTTCTTTTCCACATCAGGTTTTTCATAAGCAGTTTCTTGGTCCAACTCATAGAATGATTTTTTTGTATCTTTAAGTCTTACTTCTTCATGACGTTTCTTGCGTTCTGTTTCGCGCCTTTTTATTTCTTCCTCGCGCATCTGCTTTTCTTCTTCCATCTTTTCAAGATCCGAAAGTTTTATGGTCCTCTTTTGAGCCTGCTTCCAATGAGGCGGAGTTACACTACGAGAACGGCTTCGAGATCTAGATGGAGTACGATAGCGCTGTAATTCAAAAATAGAAATAGAATTTATATTATTTCGGTGCATAATTTCGATATTAGCTTACGAAAACACCACGTCCTTTGACGACACGTCCACTACGTGATGTAGGTACTCTCTTCTTGGACCAACCAAATGCATTGCGGCCACCACTGTCACGTCGATTCTTATTCCCCTCATCCCGAAAGCGATCTTTGCGTCCGTCTTCGCGCTCAGCACTTTCACGTGATACATCACGTTTGGGACCACCACGCATAAGAAATTTATTCGACACCTAGAAGTTGAACTATGAACACAAATTCACTACAACCTTTCAGAACTCACTTCTGGAATTTCATCTGGATCGATTTTCGTAATCGATACTAACGGATGTATTTCTCCCTCTTCTAATGTGTCAGCCTTTTTGGCTTCTTTGTCTTCAGCTGGTTCTTCTGCATCGGACCTGCAATGAAAAAATTGTTCGAATTGTTCAAGTTTAGCCGAATAAATGGGATTGGGATTCAAATAAGCTTCCAGTTAAAACTCATTAAAAAAGTGCACTTCATGCATACTCTTCTTGCTTTGACCGCTTCTTATCCTTTTTCTTCTTCTTGTCTTTCCGTTTCTTCTTTTCGCTTGCTGAATCCTCGGAAGAACCCTCGTCGTCTGAAGATGCTGCTCTTTTCTTTTTCTTTTTATCTTTTTTAACTGAAAATACAAATAAGATTTTATTATTTTATGGAGCATTGTTATACTCAGTCACAAGGGAACACCATTTCTTACAAAACTCACCTTTAACTTGTTTGACTAACTCGCCGCAGTTAGAAATGATAGCATCTTGCAGAGGACGAGAGTTCCTATCCACTGGCAATTGTTCCAATTGGCGTACTAAATCTTGCCCAGTTACAACGTGCCCAAATACAACATGAATACTGAAACAAATAGAAAATTTCTACGTTAGTATTTTTCGAGCTAAAGCATTTCTTAAAGTTTAGTATGCTTACTTATCAAGATGGGGAGCAGGCTGTGTAGTACTATAATGAGAAACAAAAAGAACAAAGAATAATTTTTGCAATTTGTTTTGTTGTTCGTTTAAATTTTTGGAGTTTTTTTTTTTTAATTTGATTTAGCTGGATGAATAATTAATTATTTTTTTTTTTTTGATTGTAGGTAATGTTTTTCCTATTCGTGTCGATAGCAAATTATTTTCAACTGTTATTGTGATCAAGACACACGAATAAAATGCAAGGAGAATGGTTGCTCTAATCCAAAGATGATCACATTTGGCGCTGATGATGCGAAAGAAACATTCTCTGCAGTAACAGCTGAAGGAGTCATAAGTTATGAGCACATCCTCGCATGACACCATTACCAAAAGGTTACTGTAGAGGGGAACCCTGAGTAGACATTGATCAGATCACGTTTAACTCATACAATGCGCTCAGCGCAGGCTTCTCTAATTTGCATTTGGCTAAATAACAACATTGAAAATTGATATTGTTTTAAAAGTTGTAAATTCAATGCATTTTCAGATGAATTAAGTTAAAACAAACAAATAAAAGTAATTATTAGTGAGAAAAAGTGCTTCTTATTAATGTTGAAAAGACATCACATCGTCTGCAAAGAGAAAACTTCATTTAATCTACCGCTGGTAGGGGAGATTACTCACATGAAAAATTGAGAGCCATTTGTGTTTTTGCCACGGTTCGCCATGGAAAGCAGAAAAGGGCGACTGTGTTTGATGTCGAAACATTCATCTGAAAGTATAATAGGGAAACAATGCGTTAGTATAATTTTAGATTGTAAAATTTTAAAATGTCAACAAAATAAAAGCAGAAATCAAAAGAAATCTTCTAAAGATCCGTGCCTAGGTCATTCTATCATAAGCTGTATTCGGTTAGCAATGCATTCTTCGGACACGTTCGAAATAACCTGGAAAATTGAACCGCGCTTATTAAGACCACAAATGTTTATTGCAGACGTAAAAACGACTTATTTTTTCGTATGTATGAATTTATCCAACAAAATTAATACTTCCTGTTTCGAAAAGAAACAGAAAAGCTTTAAGAAAGAAGCAAAGGAAATTGCAAAACTCCATGCAAAGCTATGGACTGGTTTGCTGCTGATACAAACCAGGCTTTTTAAGAATTACGACAAAACAACTTGAATTCGGTGGCAACCATCTTCAGAACAGCGGCTTTAAGAACAAGAAATACTCAGGAGATTTGTTCGCCGAAGTTCATTGACTATGCTCAAACACAGCTTCTTGTGGAAGTGGATGACAGCAAAATTCTGGAGTATGTATTGTGTCCTTTTGAAAGAACAGTTTTCTTGAGAATACTTTCCAGAAACTCAGCCTAACTTAACAGAAATACCCGATTTCACAGACGAAGAAGTCAATCACTTCTTCGTCTGTGAAGTCGGGAGTTAAGAACCCCAAAAAAGGCAAAAGAGTTTTATAGAAGATAGTAGACCCAATGACTTACGATTCTCACCTCAAACTTAAGGATTTGACAGCCTGCCTTAGCTATGAAGAAAAACTTAGAATCTTCCTAAAAGGCATATACACGAAGTTGCTATAATTATCGTTCGATCAATTTCATGTCCCACATTTTTAAGATCGTTTACGGGGTATTGGGTAGCCGACTTCAAAAAATAATAAAATAATTCGATAAAACAGCATTCAAAACTCTCTCCGATTGGATCAAATTTGCTCCACTTTTTGAAGAAAAAATTAAATCTACTCCGATTTTTTTCTTTTTTCACATAGAAAATTTTGGATACCTAAACTCCCGACAACCTCAAAGTATTGTGCTTTAAATTGAAATTATAAATAAATAAATGAAAAAAGCCTTAGAAACGCAACAAAACATTGGGATCCTCGGGTCTTATAGCGCATTTCAAGGGCCTACATTGTTATGGCAAATTCGAACGGGTAACTGAGAGGCGCTGCTCTTGGCAGTTTTATTCTTTTGACTTTCCAAAGGCAATATGTTCTTGGATAGTTTCCGAAATGTTGACATAACATCGGTCCTTCACAATCACCACAAACAAAATGTAGAAAGGAATCAAATTGCAACTCTGAGTCGGCCAATTGACACCGCCAAGTCGGCTGATAACACGATTCGGAGTGTTAAAGATTTATTGTGGCATATATGCTGTGTGGCATTGCACCCCATCCTGCATGAACCAGAGGTTTTCTTGGCCTGGTCATCAATCTCATTAAAAAATAGTTGGTTACCATCAACGTCTCCTTGCATTGAGTCTAACATTCTTGGCTACAGCAGCCACATTCCAATCTGTGTTTACCTTACGACTAGGACCTTGGGAGTCGGACAAGAAGCAGCTGTCATTTTCAAAACAATCAATAATTTAAAAATTAAACCATTAGATGGTCCACCCTTCACTTAAATTAACTTTTTTTAAAAGTAAAAGTGAAGATTTTCTTTTTGTACCAAAATTTCGAATTTACTCAACTTCTTTTTTAATTTGCTTTGAAGTTTTATGACTGAGGTTCGAATCCAACAACAACAGATGCAACAGGATTTGAATGTTGGGCTGTTTGACTTCGAAAAAGTATTCGATGGTGAATACTGATGCCTATGAGCTGATGATCTAAGATATACCTAAAGGAGTAGTGACGAAACCACAGCAGGTATAAATATATAACGTACATCTTCAACACCGTTCTAATGACAGGAGTCTACCCTCTCTCTTGGAAACGTGCCAAAATTATACCGGTACCGAAAAACACGAATGAGTTCAGACCGATTGCTATACTGCCATTCCTCTCCAAAGTTCTTGAAAAATTAATGAGTTCACAGATACACAGATTTTTGCAAAACAATAAACTCTTGTGTGACAATCAGTCTGGTTTTCGACCAAAGCATAGCTGCATTACTGCTTTGTTAAATGTGTCTGAAGACATTAGGCAAGCCGTAGACAAGGATGAAATAACCTTCCTTGTCTTGCTTGATTTTTCAAAAGCATTTGACACTGTAAACCACAATGTTCTTTGTAGCAAATTACGAAACCAATTCAATTTTTCTCTTTCGTCTACTAATCTTGTAGCCTCTTACCTAAATTGCAGATCCCAAGCAGTTGTTGTAAGCAACTCGATTTCAGATTTTCTCCCACTTAACACAGGTGTTCCACAAGGCTCGATTCTTGGACCAATTTTCTTTACAATGTATATTAATGACTTACCTAAATGTATTTCGAGATCTTCAGTTGACATGTATGCAGATGACGTTCAAATGCGGAAGAGTTTTAAATTGGGCCTTTTGGAAAACGCCGCTTATGAAGTAAATGAAGATCTCGGCAGAATTTTACATTGGTCTAGAGCTAATGGTCTCCACCTCAACCCATCCAAATCAAAGTGTTTGGTTATCTCCAAGAAGCTGGTTGATATCTCATATTTTCCAAGCTTATACATGAATAACAGTCGTATTGAGTTTGTTGATTCTGCAAAAAACCTTGGTATAGTGTTCAATAGAACACTTTCTTAGAACAATCACATCAGGTTCTCCTTAGGTAAAGTATATGCAGGTCTCCGCACACTTTGGGCCACACACAGAGTTACACCCTTAAAAACTAGATTAGTCCTAGCGAAGACGCTAATTATACCAATAATGTTTTTTGGATGTGAAATATTCAACAACTGCGACTATGAGCACAAGCAAAAGCTCAAAGTGGCATATAACAGCATAGCGCGATATATTTTTGGACTAAGAAGGTATGACCACATCTCCGCGTTTTCAAAATCAATATTTGGACTCACCTTGCAAGATCTATTTAATCTGAAAACACTGACATTGCTTCACAACACAATCCAAACACGTCAACCAGAATACCTATATAACAGGATATGCTTCACTCAGTCAATTAGAACTCTTAATCTCATTCCAATGCGATATAATTATTTGATTTCTCAACGACAGTTCTTTATCCACGCGATACGCCTATGGAATCTCCTCCCCCGACCCATTAGGTTAATAACTAGCACAGCCTTGTTTAAAGATAAATTGAGAAAACGCCTGGAAGCACTTCGCTGATGATTCGATATTTTTTCTTATTTTTTCTTTCTTTCTATTAAGTTTTCTTCTCAACTTTTCCCCTTCTTATTATCCTATTTCTTTCCTTTTCCTTTTCCTCTCCTTTCTATCTCCCCCCTTTTCTTTTCTTTCTTTTTTCTTATTTCGCTTCCTTTAAAAGCTGATGTTGTTTTTTTTTAATTTTTTTTTTTATTTAAGAAACAAAGTGAATTTTGTATTTATATTCATATACATATACATTAGGTTTTCTTTGAAATATTAAAATTTTGTAAATGTAACACATACACTGAATATGTTATATAATTTATCTTTGAAGCTTGCACTTTTAAATGAGATACTGTATCTTACTGTGTGAGTTATAAATAAAGTTATTTGAATTTGAAATATAAGTGCGTCAGGAGTTCTTAGCTTTTTGTTACAGCCCTTGTCCAAAAAAGACTGAGTACTTGTGTTGCCCGTTTACTGATCCAGCACAATTACTCGCCTACGCAGACGATATTGACTTAATGGAAAGAAAAAAGCGTAGTGCTTTTGCAAGTATTGAAACAGAACGGTAAAAATGGGTTTGATGGCTAAGGAGGGCAAAACGAAGTATATGCTGTCATCAAGCAAAGATACAGAATATCGACGAATTAGACAGACATAACTTCGAGGTAGTACAGGACTTCGTCTACCTAAGATCCGCTATAGACACGGAAAACAACATCAGTGCGGAGATCAAACGGAGAATAACTCTTGCCAACCGCTGCTTTTTGGGGTTTGGAAGGCAATTGAGAAACAAAACTCTCTCCAGAAAAATTAAGGTAACCATGTATGTATCCCATTCCTGCTTTACGACTCGGAAGCATGGAACTTGTCGAAAGCAGATGAGGAAACCCTTGGTCGGTTCGAAAGAAAAATTCTCCGAATGTTCTTTGGTCCCGTATGCGAAGACAATGTGTGGAGAAGATACAACAACGAGCTGTAAGAGCTGTACCGCGACATGGGCATAGCTAGAAGAGTACGTATCGCGAGACTACAATGGCTTTGTCATGTAGAGCGGATGGACCCAAAAGCTCCGGCCCGTCGGGTTTTCGAAAGCACATTCGAAATCGAAGTCTTTATAGAAGGTTGTTGGTTGAGGCTCAGGTTCACCCCCAACTGTAATGCCCAATGCGTAAGGCAAGGTGCACAGTTAGTCCCCGATATCCAGTTTAACATATTACCTTGCATGGGAGCCGTCGCATTGCGCAACCTTGAACTCCAATGTTAAAACAGCTGCCGCTGACAGGCTGCCTAGTTCACGACCCAGCCTAAGCGTCCATCAGGAGATAATCAATTGCATCCACGTCACAAATTCTTCAAAAATGAATAACACTTCTTGTATGTATTCCTTTATTTTTTCGATAAAACAAAAAACAAAATATAAATAAATGAAAAGAAAGGCTCCACAAAGCTCGGCGAGACTAGTGGCGTTTCAATGACCTATAATTTCATAACGATTCCGACCGGCTAAGTTAAAAGAGGTGTCAAATCCAGAAATTATTACGGTTAGTAGTACTTCATTTACAGCCAACTGAATGATTTTAGATTTTATCCTAAACCCTGAACTTAAAAACAATTACATAAAATAAATTTAAGAAAATAGACTTTCCTTTGAACCAGTAAAAAGTTTATTATAATAATAATCTTTAAATATATAATACACATTATCGATTTATAACCAAATTCAATATGTGAATACACACCTTCAAAAGTTCCACCATAAATAGATTCTCCGCCAGTTCCATTGAATGCGGAAAAATCACCAGCTTGAATCATGAAATCCTTAACGACACGATGGAAAATTACATTTTTATAATGTAATGGTTTTCCTGTAACTAAACCAAGTCCTTTTTCGCCAGTGCATAAGGCACGAAAATTCTCTGCGGTTTTCGGTGCGACATCCGTGAATAGCTCAAAAACAATTCGGCCCGCAGGTAATCCACCAAGATTTATATCAAAGAAACAACGCGCACGCGGTGGCGGTTCTTCTTGTTTAGCATTAACAGTCATTTTATATATGTTTTTACAATAGTTTAAAAACTAAAATGTTTGTTTTTATGCACAGGAAACTGGAAAAAAATAATTACTTTACTTCACGAAAAATGAGAAAGCCAGAATTTTTTAGAGGCCGACATTTGCAAATGCGTGGATGGCATTTGTTTGACAGGTAGTGCTATGGTGGAGTGGATTGTGGACTTTGCAGATGTTTGAAAGTGGTGTTTGTTTTTTTCGAAATGAGATTTCCTTTAAGCACTCAACAGATTTGTATTTGTATCGCTAGCCGCTCAATATTATAGCAGGTGACAAACGATATCAAAAATGAGAAATATTTCAACTTCATCGACGGAGGGTATGATGTTTACCGTCTTATCAAGCGCTTTCTTGTTCGATTTAATGAAACTTTTGCTGAAAAAATTACAGTGGTGTTGATTTTGAAGAACGTACATAGTACAGTAGCGTCGTGATTTCCGAATGAATCAAAGTTCTTCCACTCAAAATTAAGTTATACAGCAACATTACGTGCGTTTTTTGCATGCGGATATACACTTGTTCAAATTTTTGGGTGCGAAAAACAACAACGATATAAGCGGATATACATCCTCGCTTATTTTTTAAGCGGATATTGATTGCAATTGCGTTAGTATTCATTGCCATGAAAAGCGCTTTCTCGATTAGCCGTTCGGAACCGGCAGAAAATTGTAGGTCCCCTCCATTCCCCCACAAAACATGGTTGTGAGAAATACGCTAGGTCCAGGGACTCCTTGCTCTGTAGCGCCACCCTATTTATTTATTTTTTGTTTAAATTGCAAGTGCTTCCAATGCTGGTTTAGACGAATTTTTGGAAATGTCACTAATTAATTAAAAATTCATCCGTTTGACTAAATAATAGTAGGTAATTGTATTTTTCAAATGGCATAGAAAGAACAGGAGTAAGATTTTTGACAAATGTTTTTTTGGGCTTATCTTATAGGCTTATCTTAGTCAAATGTCTGTTTTTCTCCAGACATTAGTGCTAGTAAATGATCACCGAAATCAAAGCTATTTCGCATAAGCGGCAGCTTGTTTTCCCAAAATCGAAAATGCGAATTGAAATAGGGCTCACGCCAACTCTTCTCACTTCTTTCACTTCTCAATTGCTTACTCGTTATACCATAAATTTGCATTCAAAAAAGTCTAAAAATGACTTTTATATGTGTTTTCAAACTAGAGCCCTATAAACCTTTAAAAAGAAAAAAAATTATAAAAAAATACCAAACTGCTAACAACAACTGAAACCCGACTTCCGCCAGTTCTATTCTACAGGGTGTCCCGTAATTCGTTTTACATACTTTGGGATATGATTCTTGGTCATATTCTAAGAAAAAAATTGTTTTACAGTAAAGTCCGTTTCTCAAGTTTGACATCACTTTTTGACAATTTAAAAAAAGGCTAACTTTGGTGTACCCTGACCTTTGTTAAATTCGATATCTCTGTCGAAACTGATGATAGGAACCTAATCTTAGACTCAATTTTTTGTAGAAATAACAACCTTTAAGACTGTATTTAAATTAGGCTTCCATAGGTTTAGGGTTGCCAGATTTTCAATTTTAAGTGGTGTTCAAATTTTCTTCCCAAAACAAAGTTTGGACTTTGAGGTCATTTTTTGGAGAAAAGGCCTGATAAACATAGAGTTTCTTTATTTTTTACAGATGAACAAAACAATAATAAAGAAAAAACTCTGCATTAAGTTAGCTCAAAAACCCATAAATTTTATGATACTTAGCAAAATACAAAATGGGAAAAATTTAAAAAAAAATAAAAAAAAGTTTTTGCTTTGAGGTTTGTTTGAATAAAACAATAATATGATCACTTTTAGTAGTTTTTTTTATGTATTTAATACAAATACAATTATAACAAGTGCTCAAAGCGCCCTCCTTCGTTTTGAATCCATGCCAGAGCCCGTTTTTGGATTTCATTGTGGATGTTTGCTTTAAATTTGGGGTATGAATGTTCAATAGGTAAATAAGTCGTATAAAAGAATAAGAAAACAAATTTGTTCATTAGTTTGTCAAATTTAGTCACGATTGCAGTTTGATCAGAGAGTTTTTTGAAATGCTTTCATTTACGAGAGAAGAATACGCAGACATTTTTTTTCTTATATGAGTTTTTAAATGGAAATTTAAGAAAAGCACAACAAAGGATACCAGGAACTTTATACTAACTGAAAATCTGGCAACCCTTAGCCTATAGGAGTCAAATTTAAATACAGTTTCAAAGATTACAAGACTACAAATAAGACAAGAGTTATCGACAGCAAACACCCACAATGAAATCCAAAAACGGGCTCTGGCATGGATTCAAAACGAAGGATGGGGCTTTGAGCACTTGTTATAATTGTATTTGTATTAAATACATAAAAAAACTACTAAAAGTGATCATATTATTGTTTTATTCAAACAAACCTCAAAGCAAAAACTTTTTTTTATTTTTTTTTTAATTTTTCCCATTTTGTATTTTTCCAAGTATCATAAAATCTATGGGTTTTTGAGCTAACTTAATGCAGAGTTTTTTCTTTATTATTGTTTTGTTCATCTGTAAAAAATAAAGAAACTCTATGTTTATCAGGCCTTTTCTCCAAAAAAATGACCTCAAAGTCAAAACTTTCTTTTGGGAAGAAAATTTGAACACCACTTAAAATTGAAAATCTGGCAACCCTAAACCTATGGAAGCCTAATTTAAATACAGTCTTAAAGGTTGTTATTTCTACAAAAAATTGAGTCTAAGATTAGGTTCCTATCATCAGTTTCGACAGAGATATCGAATTTAACAAAGGTCAGGGTACACCAAAGTTAGCCTTTTTTTAAATTGTCAAAAAGTGATGTCAAACTTGAGAAACGGACTTTACTGTAGAACAATTTTTTTCTTAGAATATGACCAAGAATCATATCCCAAAGTATGTAAAACGAATTACGGGACACCCTGTATATCGAAACAATCAACAAAACGGAAACTAATTTTTTCGAACAACAAAAACCGGTGTCACGGCCATCTCACCGAGCAAAAACAAACAGAATTGTAAAATGTGCAGAGTTTCGAAGTTCTTTTCGAAATTATCTACATTCGGCGTTAAAACCACATGTCTACTCGTCATAACGAGAAATTAAAGTTTTCCATCATAAAATGGTGAAAAGTATTGTAAAATCTAAATAAAGTGCTTGAAAACAATCATCCATATCGCAGACAATTGAAATTTCCCATTAAAATTTGCTTAAATTAGTAAATTTTTGCGTTTTAAAATCTTGAATCGCTAAAAACTTATCGTGTAACGCTCTATAGTAGTGTGGTAACCAATTGACATTTCTCCCCATTCATCCGTCTCTGCAAACTTGAACGACCGACAAGAACAGAAAACCTGTGTTGTGAAAATAAAGTGAGATAGAAAAGGCTTGCCTTTTAGTCCGTGTGCGTTGAACGTTGATCCAATTGAAGCAAATAACATTTAATTTTAAATAAAATTCATTTTTGAGCTTGAAGCACTCATTTATTTTCTCAATTAAAATTTTTAATTAATCTTCAAGTAAAATTTTTTGTGGGATTGTTTTCGGTTTTTTCACATTTTGACGTTTCTCCATCGACCGTGTCTAGAAGAAAGAAAGAGAAAAAAGACCTAACGCCTATAGCTATCTTTTTTTTCGAAATTAAAAACACCGTGTGGTGCGTACGTGTGCGTGTGCAGAAGTGAATTGACAATTCATCGGTGTGACAATTGACAGATAACTAAAAAACTAACCTCTATTTTTACTCTAGAAGTGCGTGAGAGCATCGAAGTCGTAAAGAAAAGTTGAAATTTCATAGTAAAAAATATTTTTCATTTCGGAAACAATTTCAAGAGTATGTTCAACATTGAATAATTTAAGAAAAAATACTAAAAATTGTGTTGAAATAGTGAACCTAGCTAGATTTTGTATTAGAATTCTTAAGAACTCGGGTACTATCTTGTGCAATATTCTACTGCATAAGCTCAGTAAAAGCTAAAGTTTCCAGAAAAAAAAAAAAAAAACAAAAATTGAGAAGTCGATAAGAACGCTTCCTTATTTCATATTGTTTGTCAGTGGTATACACATCAGCAATTTTATATTTTCGATACGAAATATCTGATGCAACTGACTTTTTACTGAGGGGATTCCTTACGTGTTGATCGGTATACAGGAAAGGAGCATCTCTCGATGCTAATTGGCATTTCTAATTAGATCTAACAATTGTTGGTGTGAATACCCAGAAACCTAGAAAAACTGAGTGCTATTTATTGTTGCAACTTTGAGTATTGAATGGGTTGTCATGGGGATACTTTCAGACTTCAATCTATGCAGCCTCCCACATCTGTTTGGCGACATGGAACGATGTCTACGATCTTAGTTACATATATAAATATTTCAATAATTTGTAAAATATAAAATTTTCTTCGCATTTTGGTTTTGTATTTAATGACTAGTGTTATTTTTTTTTATTTTAAAGTATAGCACACGTTTTTGTTATCACTTATAAATATCGGAGTCACACAGCAGCTTGTGGGTAACAAACTCGTTTCCATAAATTAGACACGACTTTTGTTTACTTAAATTTCATTGAGTTTGTTGCATAATTTAAATTTACTTTTGACACTTGTGTACGAATCTTGTCGTCTATTTGTTTTTCATGTCACTGCCATCAAAATTTTGTCGTCTATTTGTTTTTCAAGTCACTGCCATCTAACGATTGGAGTGTATCTTTAATTTTTTTGTAAGTACACCTTTTGCTATTTCTGCGTTTGGTTTTAGCACCTGTTCCGTTTACCTATTCGTACTCTGGTAAATCTCAGACGTTGATACCGATTAATTGTATTACTAGAGAGCAACTGATTGTTGCAGTAGCTTTTAAGAAAGCTTAGGTTGTGATGAGCCTAAGCTTTCAGATCTCACCATGTCGGCGATTAAGCGAAATTTTTTTTTTTATATGTCGAGCGTTCATTCAGCCGCCGTATGTCAAACACGCAGCAGTTCCACACAGTCGTTCAGTTGAGCATTTTAGGAATAGTTGCTTACTTAGTTAGTTAGTCGCTTAGTCGCTCGGTCTAAATGGCTCAGTCACATAATCGTTAAGTCAAGTCGCTCAGTCGCTCATTCACATATTTCCTCAGTTACCTAGTCGCTGAGTTGCTTGGTCGCTCAGTCACTTAATCGCTCAGTCACTAAGTCGTTCAATCGCTTAGTTGCGCAGTCGCTTAGTTTTGATCACTCAGTCGCTTAGTCATTCAGTCACATAGTTGCTCATTCACTTAGTTACCTGGTCGCTTAGTCGGTCTGTCTTAATAATTCAGTCATTTAATCGTTAAGTCGTTTATTCGCTCAGTCGCTCAGTCACATACATATTTGCTCAGTCAACTAGTCGCTCAGTCACTCAGACACAAAGTCGTTCAGTCGCTTAGTTGGTCAGTTTCTCAGTCGCTTAGTTTCAATCACTCAGTCGCTTAGTCACTCAGTCACATAGTCTCTCAGTCATCTAGTCGCTTAGTCATTAAGTCATATAGTCGCTCAGTCACTTAATCGCTATGTCACTTAATTGCTCAGTCACTTAGTCGTTCAGACACTCAGTCACAGTAACTGTTCAGTGGAAAAATGGCGGAACCACTCAGCCCGACAGTTTCGCAGTCTCTCAATCTCAATCAAAATGCTCGGCGGTATAATTAGCTTTCTTATTTACTGCGATTCCACACTTTCTGAAAGTTCAGTTTGAATCGATTTTAAAGTTACGGATACTAGTATCCAAAATTGTATATAATGCTAGATTGCCTCTTAGATTATAGGCTGATCCTCTGTACTCGCTTTATACCGATTGGGATTAAGTGTACAACAAAAAATGAGGCTTTTGTTTTACACCCTGTTCCTATTTAAGTTGGTTCACTATTTTAAGCAATTTTATTATAAAATACATCATTCATGTTATTCTATTTCCTGTCCAGACTTCATTATTTCATTTCTATTTTAGATCGAGGACAACGTTCTACGATTATTTCGTGCGAGTGTGAAGAAATCAACAGTATGGCAACCTAAGCTAGGCCTGCCGCAATATGCATGCGTTACTGCAGTGATTTGCATTGTAAAAACACACACATCTCAACAAACATTTCTTCAAAGTCAGAATCTGGATTGAAAACAAAAATCCTTTAATAATTTGATTTGGTTTATCATTTCTGGAGGAAGATCAGTCTACACGACTTTAACCAATTGTTGCTTACTTTGTTTGTTATCAAACAACAAAACAAATCAGCAAATTAATTTTTTACTCTGTAAGAGGAGAAAAACATAAATTAATCAACGTTTGACCACTCTAATTTCGAGTCAAAGAAACGAAACTTCTTATCGAGATGTCTACCAAAGAGGAAGCATCTCCAACTACATCTGATGTTGCAGTAGCAGCTGTGTCTCCAACAGCTTCGACAACATCCTATGCAAACGTTTTGCAAAACTTGGATGCTAAAGTCTCGCCATCCAACCCGTCTGCTGTTCCAGTAGCAGCACCAACTAGCTCATCTTCAAAAGCCTTGGACCCGGACAACAAGGAAAACCAACCAAATCTTAAGTCTATAAAATCATGGAGTGAGGAATGCGCTGAAGGGACATCTGAACCACTTCCTGCTACTTCTACACCTAATGTTAGCGGAGAAAAACGCTCAGCCAACCCAGACAATACAGAAAACTCATCAGAAGTTGACGACAATGCTGATTTTGTTCCGGTAACATCTCATAATCGTAAAGATCGTAAAATACGTCGTAGGGAGAAGCAACGGGATCGTCCATGGGCTGGGAACAATAATGCTAATAATAATGGGGGCAAGCCATCTAATAAAGACAATGCATCTACCGTCGCTGGCGGCTCAAAGACTGGCTCTGGTGTGGCCTCACATTCGGGCAAACCAGACGATGAACGCAAGAAATTCCAAAGACGTCCACGTGATCGTCGTCCACAACAACCGAAAGGAGAAAAGTCTGGCAATCAGGGAACGGTGTCTGGTACATCAAAAGAACCAAAAGAAGTGATTAAAGATCGCAAGGATTCATCACCCAGTGGAGCAAGTGCAAACGAAAACAATAGCGGCAACGAAACTAAAACAGACGAACAACAACCGAAGAAATTTGTCGCAGCACCTCCTCCAAAAGTCAATGCTTGGAAGGTATGTATTGGTTGTTTGCTTGTTTGTTATTATTATTTTTTTACATTGTTTTCTTGAAAATAATTTTGTTTTGATTTTTCACACAAGTGCAAACGTAGTTGTATGGTCGGGTAGTTGTTGTTCGTTCAATTTGAAATTTAGAATGACGATTTTGAATCTAACTCGTTAATGTTTTATGTATGATTTTATGAAGTAAAAACGAGTTATTAAAATCTTTTAACATGCTATCCGTGGGGTGCGTTGAAGGAAGCGTCTGCAAGCCTCTTGACTTTAAGTTGTTATGTGTGATGATCATACTTTGTCTTATTGGAACATAAACTGTCAAAGTTCGCAAGTGTGGAATTGTTCTTGAATTCCGATTGCCTTCCGAAAAGTGTTTAACTTTTGTGTTGATTTTTGATTTCTTTCGCAGTGTGGTATCAAAGCACACATTACTTGGGTCTTGTGGCCCAAATCATGATTTCAGTTTTGTAGTAAACATACTAACTCGCTTGGGTTCATTCTGCTAGTTACCTGATAGTAAAATGTTAAGTTAGCCTCTTATCCGAAGTTAAACTATCAAAACTAAATGTCCAATACATGTGCGTTACTATGTGCTTTCTTTTGTCTTTAAGTTCGGTCACCCAAAGGAAAAGGCAACAAGTGGCTAGTAAAACTATAAGTAGCCACTCATTCTGTGATAATTTTTAAGCGGTAGATATGAAAATTCTATTTATTTCGTAATATGTAAGGAAGTCGACGTCGAAAGAATAGAGTTTTGAATTTGAGAAACATTCAATATCTTACAGGTATGGCCTTGCGGGTGGAATCGGAATAAGTTCTCCGAAAGTATAGCCTTTCGGAATGGGAAAATTGTGTAGGGCTCTGAATTGCGCTAGGCACAAAGGCTAGCAATTTGCAATTTCATTTGTCCTTTAACTTATTTATTTAGACACGTGTTCCTTTGTTTAAAATTGCAAACTTCACAAACACGGCTGTGCACACATTTTTACTTAAATTTTTGAAATAATCTCGAAGCATAATTAACTGAACAGAAGTGATATTCTGTTTCCATTTGAATTGTAAACTGTATACTATTTTAAGTCAATAGATTTAAAAATAATTTCTCATTTTATATTTGTTCACGTGAACTAATAATAAACAAGTGTTTCCAATACTTCAGTTGAAAACTGACATTGAATTAACGTCATATCTCATACAATTGACAACATTCATTGTTGTTTGATCTAGGCTTGATTTGAAAATAACAACTCCTTGAATTTAAAAAAAAATAGTGTTCAGTATATGTGTGTGGAATGGAATGTGTGAGAAATTCGATTCTTATCTGTTTGTTGTGAGTGAGTAGAAAACTCACTTAGTGTTTCGCCATGAGTATAATGCAGCTTATTTAAGTTGAATTTTTCTTTCTGCAGAGTGCGCCTGGTGAACTTATTTTGGATAGAAATTGGTTGCAACCGTGGTATAATGGTTAGCATATCTGGCTGTTAGGTGAGAGGTTCGAGTCCGTACAGAAAACAAAAACGTTTTTCCTTGAGGAATTGGCAGGTCCTCCGATAATAACTTCATTGCCATGAAAATTGCTTTCTTGATAAGGCGTTTGGAAAAATTGCAGCCCCCCTCCATTTCTATCAAGGTATGGTTGTGGGGCTCCCTGCTCTGTTATGTTATGTGATCTACTGCAATAACCTCCCAAGAGACCTAACGCCTGTCTCCAGTGAGTTTTTCTTCATTTTAGTCCCAAAAATATTTGAGCATGATCACAAACATATGCAAAAACTTAAAGCGTAAGCATTATTTTTTGAAATAACACTTACGTTCACATATTTGTGCAGACAAAACATTAAAAAGTTCATTCTGTCAACCAAAATAAACAATCGCAAGAAAACATCGTGAGTGTTTAAAAATAACATCCAATATAATTACCCACCATCTGCGCAGGTATCACATTATTGCTTTGTAAATAAAATCAAATTCGATTACATGATCGCACATCGAAAGTCGCTTAGAATTCACGCCCACAAAAAAAAAAAAATAGTGCGTGCAGTCCCCCCGCGCGGAAGAAGTGAAACTTCCTAATATGAAAATGAAAATAGGAAGGGGTAGAAATTTATTTTGAGTGAACTCGTATTGTTTCTTTAAAAGAAAAAGAATTAGAACAGTGTCCAAGTCCAAATCGTATTTATAAACACTTTCATCGCTGTCTAAGAAATGTCTAACTTTAGACACCGAAATTGGTTGTCTAAACTATGGCTAAAGTGACCATTGATACAGCAAAAAACAATTTTGTTGAACATGTTATAAAACACTGTTGAGGGTGTTAAGACCGAAAAAATTAAGTAGTTTGAGGTGCAAAAATACTACTTTCAACAATTCCACTTATAAATTGCACAAATTTGATCATTTTATGAGACTTGGAAAATCAAACATGTTTAGACATGATCAAACATGTTTAGACATGATCAAACATGTTTAGACATGATCAAACATGTTTAGACATGATCAAACATGTTTAGACATGATCAAACATGTTTAGACATGATCAAACATGTTTAGACATGATCAAACATGTTTAGACATGATCAAACATGTTTAGACATGATCAAGCACGTTTAGACATGATCAAACATGTTTAGACATGATCGAACATTTTTGGGCCGGGCTTAAATGGAAATTGCTTATATATACATGATTATGCCTCCGCTAACTACTACATACTCATTACTACATATATCAAAATTCTAATAAAATCTTACAGTTACCACTCACCAAAAGCTCTGATTTGTACATACATACATACATATGTATATTGTCTTCCTAATAAAATTCCGCAGTCAGCACATTCGAGGAGAAACTTAACAATTGGTTTTTTTGTTAGAATAATTTAACTCAATCGATTTACACATTTAGTAAGCACTTATCAACATATGTACATATTTACATACATTTATGTATATTATACAAATTAAAAGAAACTGCTTTAGATATTTTCTATCGTTTCATTGGAGAAAAGAGTAAAACTCAACACTGATCGACTTTTCATTTTACGACTGAATATGTTTAACACGGAAGTGTAACGCTGCATGTAACACGGAAGTGTAACGCTGGATGTTTGCAAGTCGCATAAGAAGTTTCACTTCAACTTTAGATATTTTCTATCGTTTCATTGGAGAAAAGAGTAAAACTCAACACTGATCGACTTTTTCATTTTACGACTGAATATGTTTAACACGGAAGTGTAACGCTGCATGTAACACGGAAAAGTAACGCTGGATGTTTGCAAGTCGCATAAGAAGTTTCACTTCAAAAAAGCAAACCTGTTGCGTAATCATCAAAGAATAAAATAAATGAAACGTAACAAAATAGAACAAAACAAACAATAAAAGAAATTACGCACTAATTTCAGATTTTGTGAGAGTGTGAGGTAATGTGAATTAAAATGGCAGAAAATGACCTTTTCCCCTTTACACCCCTTTCCATTTGACCAAACAAAATTTTAGTTATTAAGTGGTTGGCGGTGGCTTGGCTGGGAGGCATACAAAACAAAAACCTAAAAATAAATGTCAAGGTCATCATTTATCAAACTGACACATGGATGGGAATGAGGCTTGGTGGAGCCGGTTTCGATGTACGCGAATGTGTAGAAGAGAATAAAAAAAAGACATGAACATACGAATAATAAAATTTGAGTGGCGCTGGTATAAATTAAAGAAAGTTTTACTGAAGAACATGTCGTGTTTAGTGACATACCCTATAGAGTAAGAAGGAATTGTTTGTTTAGTTTGAAAATGTTATATTATAATCAATAGAGATGAAAAGTAAGTTACCATTCTTGAATAAAAAAGGTTGAAATGTGTTACTTTGATAGTTTTCGTTCGATCAAGATGACTTTCCACATTATGAAGATTGTTCAGCAGATATTGTTTTACTACTGCGATAGATAATTAGACTGTCTTGAACAAGCTGATAAAACAACCACAGATACAATCTAAAGTATATTGATCGCATCTTGTGGTAAGGTTGGTTGTTGGGCTTAGATTAGGTAAAGGTGGATATCAGGCCGACAGATACGGTAAAGCCCGTTAGGGCAGTTGTGATACCACCATGGTTCCTACTAATGGAACCACTTAGATTTTAGAGCCTTTAATGAAGTGGGAGGGAAGACCTAAATCGTCGATGTGAGTAAGATCACTATGACTATGATTAAGGAAATAATAAACGCTTTAGCTTAATAAAGCGGAATATGATCGAAGAAGATCAGGAATGATCTTCTCAGTCATACAGTTTGCAGATGTAATTTGAGGAGATTTCTAGCCTGTCAGCATATAAGACTGTATGCTATATCCCCAATGACAGCTCTCTCCGCACAGATGTGCTTTTTATTGAGAAATCAGACTATTTGATTGCTTAAGACTCAGCGTTACAATAATAGCAGTTGTACACCATGACTCAAGATTTCTCTGCTTTTGGTTACTCCCCCACAAAAAAAAAAAAAATGGTACCTCCTTTAGGTGAAGAAGTGTTTATTATGGTTGAGAAGACTCACTAAACTATTTGGAACGCTAATTAAATCTTAGAATGTTGTACAGTGACTGATGTTGAGATTTCAAACAGTTTGTCGAAGAATTGTTCTCCGAGCGGCTTTTCTTAGTGTGTGCCAAGTTTGCGCCACTCACAGAGGTAGTAAAATGATCGTCTTATTGAATTGGATGTGCTTATTAATGTCCATTCTCATCATATGGGTACCAAATAAATTGAGACCCGTGAAAATGCCAACCCACGGATAAAGCTAATTCCTGCTTAGCTGGAAAAAGAATTCTGTATTTTCATTAAAAAAGTCTGACCATAGGTTTCTGGAATATGACACCCATTAGTTGGCAGTTTTCTATATAGTTCTGCTGGATTCTATTTTTTTCTTGTCCTAGTGGCTTGAGTATAGATGTGCTGGTCTCTCTGCATTCGAGTGATGACCCGATTTCGACCAGCCTAGCCGCAATTTCATTACCACTTCTTTCACATTGTCCTGGTGTCGTTCCAGTGAATAGTTTTGGGACCATGTCGCCATGTTTTCTAGGTAGTTCCATTAAACATTGATTAAATTGTGCGGACAATAATTATGAGTTATGACCGATAGACAGAGGCAAACAGTTAGTTTGGGTGGTATTAGATTTATCCCTTTGACTGTAGTGTTGGGACATTTTGATTCATGAAGAATTCTCTAAGTTTTTGTCTGTTGTTAGACCCGACTTCTTAAACGACGTTTTAGGGAGCCAACAATTGTTTTGTAGATTCCATACGAGTAAGTGAAAAGCGCTTTTGATGGCAATATAATAAATCTCCCAATTCTTTGTAAAAGGTGATACGCAAGAAAAAGCTTTGAATTTTTCTAAAATGCAAACTTCGAATTGAAAGTAAAATCCAAAAAAAATTCCGAGAACAACCACTTGCGAGGAATTGGAGTGTAATTCTGTCATGAAAAGTGTGGTATCTGGACCGGCAGCAGATTCTTAGTATCCAACATTCATCACAGGAATGGTTAAAATAAATTTTTTATGCCCTGTATTACCTCAAGCTGTGAAACATTTGAGCACTGTTCAGTGTAAAAAAAAAATATTTAAAAAAATACGAATTAACGTTTGGTACAAATTATCGGAAATCTAAATAAGCAGCGTGACATTGAAAAAAAGTTGTAATCGAAAGATATGTGAACAATTATGATCAATGTGTGATTATATCGCGATAATTTAGATCTTACCCTATGCAAAACCACACTATTCTTATTCTTGAAGGCATATCATTATCACTCTACTCTACCACTAAAGTAACCAATAAAAAAGCTCATTTCCAGTGAATGGCTTTATTCATTATTATCATTTGAGTTGCTGCTTCGTATGTGAAGTACTTTTGAACTAAAAAAAACCTATCCAAGTGCAGAAGACGCACATAACAACACACAGAGATATAAAAATATTTTTTTTCTCAAAATTCTTTTGGCTAGACACACCTTTGTAAGGCTTTAACAGTCGGGCATTCTTAATTAAAAATACTTTCGTAAATTATTGGTTTGGAGCTGTTTCCAAAGTGTTTCAGTTCGCATGAGTGTGTAATTGAAAAGAGAAGTTGTATACTTGCGGAGTTTTGTTAACATAACAACATTCCAAATCAACAAGAATGAAACTAAAAGTAATATTTTTCGATTTTGATTCTCTTCTATGTTCTTGTTTCGCTGTTTTATTTTTTAACGTATCCTATCATTCGGAGCTACATACGTATGTTTTATTTTTGTTTGATTGGAGTTCGCATAATAATCAAAAAATGTATTGACTTGGTTATCTCATAAGTAGATTAGAAAAACAAGATTATGCAATATGAAGTTGGGGGCAGGTAAACAAAATTTAATTTGTTTATCTTTTCAAGTTCAATGTTTTAAAATGAAATCACAACCAGCATGACAACAGTAAATGTCCCGAGTTCTAAATAACATTTTATTTTTGAACGGCGGCAACTGATCTGCCACGTCTTCTTAAAATATAATCAAAATTCAGTTATTCGCTGTGTTTCTTGAATATTCTTGTTTTCATTCAAATTGTGTGGTTTTTTAATTCCTATCGAGTATAGTAAACATAATGTTGAATGAGCTCTTGATTTTGCATTCGAATAGTTTTTATGAACTGCAATCGTGACACAACAAAAAAGAAAGAAAGAAATTTTACTGCCTCTGAAGGCTTGCTTTTGTTATAATTCATTTCGAGGAGTTGTGTGCTTGAAAAGTGTGCCACCAAAATGATGATCTGTGGTTGTGTTGAAAATTGAACATCGATTCAATACGTTCGTTATCATTTTTTATTTTAACGGCACGTATGCAAGTAAACTGATTTTTTTTTTGTGTAGCAGCAATTGTGTTTCTTGCCGCTATTTTAGTTACAAGAGGAAATCTGTTCTTGAGTGATAACTAACGACATACACATATTCAGATTCGATTGTACGTCTTCTTCACACTAAGATTTGTTTTTGCGTGACGCTTGGATTGAAATGAGACGTATAGGTTAAGGCAAAGCGAATGCGAACGCAATCGTAGCTAATAATTTTAGCACAAAACTGTGTACTAATAGTTTTTGCAGAATATTGTGCGTTCGAATTATTCTGCTTCCTAGCAATAATAATAAATTAAAATTTCTCTTAGAGCTTATGCATACGTGAGTGTACACACGTCAAGTCTCTTATGCTTCTTCTAAAAAACTATACTTTTTGATCTGTGAAGGGAAACCTTTTGAAAAACGCGAAAAAGTTGGATAGAGCGATCACCAAGAAATGGCATTTAGGGAGGGATGAGTCTGAATAAGGACTGTCTGTGGGGCAAGAGTTACTGATGTTCGTGTGGCGCAACAAAGCGGTGAGATCCGGGGCCTGGTGCATTTCTCACAACCATGCATTGTAAGGGGATTGGAGAAGATCTAAAAATTTGTGCCGGTTCCGAATGGCTAAAATCGGGAAAGCGCTTTTCGTGGCAATAAATTTAATATCGGAGGACTTGCTTATTCCTCGCGTGATATCCGTAGAAAAACATTTTTTTTTAAATTTTTCATGGTTTCGGTTGGAGTGATTTGAACGACGAACCTCTGAGTTAACAGGTAGACATGCTAACCATCACACCGAGGAAACCATTAAGGTTGAGATTTATTTCACTCTCAGATTCCATGATCCGCTGTTAGCCATCGATCGGACTAAAATCTTTCAACGAAATCAAACCTTTCAAACACCAAAAGCCGTGAATTTTAAGACGAACGAGTTCAAATCAAAATGAAATATTCAAACTAACGGATTTTTAATAAGAAAAATTATTTGATTCGATGCTGAAGAGTGTAACATTACAAACGCGTCGTCAAACATTCATAAAAGCATCAAACTAATAACACTTTCTATGTTAAGGGCTCACTGAAACTTTGCATCAAATAATGCGCAAAATTCAATTAAAGCAAAATAGTAATTTTTTTGCAAGGTTTACCATTAAATTAGACAGAAATTTGCAGCTAGATTTTATTTTAGTGTGAGGTTTGATGTGTCAAATTTAAGAAAATACCTACTTCAGATCGTAGTAGCGCGAAGGCTTTTTTTAAAGTCTACAACTTTCCATAACTGCGAACTGAGTCTTATATTGTGCTGCCTTGATCCACTCAAATTTTTTCTTGCTGAATTTAGCCCCTGTTTCGAATTACTAAGTATCCTAAATAAGTAAACAAAATCAATCACATGCTTATTTCACCCAGATTTCAAGTAACATCCTAATAAACTCAAATCAAATTGACATACGATTTTAAATAATTTGACTTTGGGCTTTTGGTGTAAGGTGTAAAAACTAAAGTTTTTGGTCAAATCCTAAATCAGCAAATTGTGTACAGAGAGAGTTAAAATAAAGTAAACTTGTGCGAATAAATCAGTGTCCCTTTACAGATCGTAAAGTTTGTTGTTAATTTCTTGTCTCCACATAAAGTTATATCTGTGGCGTAATGGTTAGCACGTCTACCTGTTACATACGAGTTCGAAGTTCGAATCGTAGGAACATAAAATTGTTTTTCTACAAGCATCGCCTTTTGCGAGGAATGGGCAAGTCTTGCGAGAGTAAATAAAGTGCTGTGAAAAGCACTTAGCCGTTCGGCTATTCATTTATTTAATTTCTTTTACATACGATGCATCTTCCAAAAAAAACAAATAGCGAAGCTCGGGTAGAGAATGTCCTTAACATCCTAAGAGTTAAAGGTGCATATGGTGTAGATTTGTCTTTCTGCTAGAAATTGGCAAGTTAGTTTTCATGTCATCATTCTGATAATCCATATTATGTAGATTTCTCTCAGTTCAGGTCTTTCTGTATATGTCGTAGCGTTAGCAGTTTTTTCAAGATGGGTAAAATGATTCTCGCTCTAATACATGTTAATATGTTATTACTCATTCTAATATGAAGTGTGTCAAATCGATTTGGTCATAACAATAAACTAAAATTTAATACGTTTACTTGTGTTAGACACGGTAATTGCTTGATAAACTATAATTTTGCTAATAGCTGGTACCACATAGCAAACAATGTGATGATATCATTTTAGTCAGGCAACGATACTTAAAAAAATGTCTCGACCTGAGGTTACGTGGATGGTACTAACTTTACAAAACTTAAACTTAAAAATGGTCCTTTTTCATTGCTAACTTAAAGACCTTTTGCGTCATGAAAAAAATCTGTGTTTTTTGATAATCTTATTTAAATATGAAGATAGAAAATTCAAATAATATATATTCATTAATTTTAGATCTCCAAACAGCCATCGTCCAGTCCAAAAACAACATCTTCGCCACTTGACAAGCGAGTGTTGCAGCCAAAACCTCAGCCAGTGGCTCAGCAAAAACCTGCTCCTATTGGTAATTGGATTCAAAATAATTTTTTACTAGACTTGAATTTACTTATTTAAAACGTTACCTATTTTAGTTGTCCCACCAAAAGCTGAGACAGTCGCACACGTTGTTGTAAAAGACAAGAAGAAAATTAATCATAAGGTCAGTTGGTGCCTTCAAATAAATTGGGAAGATGAAATATCTCTAACTATTGATTTTCAAATTTTAGGCAAGTGATTTCTCAAACGCTGGCGATTGGCCATTGCTTCTTGGTGGCAAACCAAATTTGGGAGCGGAAACAAAACGTGTGGGTCCCAAACATCGCTCACAAGCAATTTCTTCAGAAAAGCAAAATGAGTCAGCTATAAGTAGGAGTTCAGCGCCACAAAGTGATAACAAAACAGTTACTGAAGTTAAAGGCATAACAAGTACTAGCGTTAAACCAACTGCTCCAGTATCTGTTGCTACAGAAGTTCCGGCAACATCTGTAACCTCTTCGAACACAACAGCTGCTGGAGCTGTTGTTGTTAAGCAAAATCAGAGCGGTGTCAGTAGCCAACCGCAGCCATCATCATCATCGAGTTCGAATGGCAATGGCGCTATTGCAACAGGAACAGGTTCGGGAGCAGCACCAAATCCTAATGGGGTTGCAAATGGAGTCAATAAGAAGATCCCCAAACATAAATGGCGCCCTCTACAAATTGATGTGGCCAAGTCAGCACGCAACAAACCTATTCGCAGTCGAAGGCCACCACCACGCGTTGGGGAGGGAGAACAACGTGGTGATAGCGAGAGTACATATGATCGGACATCGAGACCACGTCGATTCCGGGCAACAAGCTATAGAGGTCGTCCACGAGGTGGCTATAACAGGCAGGGCCCTGGTAGGACAGGTAATCGACTGCCACGTCATTTGATTGCAAATGGAGAATATGTTAATTATTTAGCTGTCGACACAGAGCATCCGTTTGTCCTGATGGGAACTCACTACTATAGCGCAGTACCTGCAGCTGCTTTTATCGAGATGGACGCAGAGACTGTTAAAAAAGCCATTCGCAAGCAAGTGTAAGTTTGGTTGTGCAAAGCCAAAGTTGTTGTTTGGATTGAAACATCATGCATAGCATATTGTTTAATTTGAAACGTAGCTTCTGCGAAAGTTGTTTTTTCGTTTTTATGTTGGCTTGCCCCACATTCCATTACTGTACATCAATTTTAATTATTATTTCTTTTTTTTCTTTTATTTTTACAAAAAAATCATTCAGTGTGGCTTAAATCGATGTAGCTTTTGAAAACGATAAATAATCCCTTCTATCACTTTGTTGCAAGCAGCTCGGAAAAACACGTTTCGAGTGTTTTGGTGTTGTACTGGCCGTTGTCAATCGATCATTTTCCTCCAAACTTCACAAAAAGAGGGCAATTTCCATGTTCATCTTACTATTCGACATGACACATGGCATGAACGAAATTGAAAACTAGTTGAGTAGAAAAAATGGATATAAGACGAAGAATCCATATGTGTTCTTAGAGACAGCTGTGTTCTCTAAAGTAGAAAATTGTACCTACACGGTGTTTTCAATGACTAAAGTATTCTTAGTAATAGTAATAGTCAAAAGGGCCTTACAAAAAAACTATTGAGACAACCAGTTCTATTTCTCATCTAAACTAATCTACCCAAAAGTTTGGAAGGGTAGACTTTTATTTTAATACTTTAGTAAATTGGCTTTTAAAATTTAGACTAACAGTTCATACATTTCATGACTTTCAAGACTGATTGATCTCTTGAAACTTTCTTGACGATAACATGACGTAACATGATGTCGTTTGATGCATAGAAACAAAGCTTTGAACATGCAGAAAACAATTGACGAGTTATCCTTTTTGCAAAGAGAAAACACCAAACATGTTCCGAAAATAGGACTAACCGTTTTTTTGTCCTTGCATTTCTATTACAAAATGACTTGCGTTGTTTAATACAAATTTATTATACATTACAGCTGTGATGAATGCATTATGATCATTTTGTTTACACATCACACCCGCACACACACACAAGCACCGTTTGTGTTACAAGTTGAACAGCAAAATAAAACTGACTTATGATTTCTTGTTCTTGTTATTCTTCTCCCTCTAGTGAATACTACTTCAGCGAAACTAATCTAACAGGAGACTTTTTCCTGCGCCGTAAAATGGACAACGAAGGATACATCCCAATTGCATTGATAGCTTCCTTCCATCGCATTCTAGCTCTGACAGCAGATGTTGCTTTGGTTATTAGTGCAATCAAGGAATCGGACAAACTAGACATGTTAGATAATTATAAAGTTCGTACAAAGGTTAATCCAACCACGTGGCCAATCCATGATTTGCTTGAAAATGCTGTTGGTGATGAAGCTTCAAACAAAGATGAAGCTTCCACTACCAACACTACAAGCGTAAGCCAATCCGAAGACACAAAAACTGAAGCCGCTTCTGCAACCACCGCAAACAACACAACCACTGCTCCCGTTATTACTGATTCATCAAATGTAGCTCAACACAACGCCAATGTTGCTCCCATTTTGACTTCAGAAATGGCCACAAAACCATTGGCCAGTATTCCACCGCCGCCAGTGCCTAGAAACTCACAGCGATCTATGACACAATTTGATGAGGAAAATGAAGCCAATAAAAACCATGTTCCTTCCGCCGCACGAAGTCCTCCTGCAGCAAATGCGATTAGCGCACTAACACAAAAAGTCGAACGGCAAGTGACCGAACCAGGTGCAAATCTTGCTGATCATCTTAAAGGACTAGCCGAATGCGTGAATACACAAAATGACTCAGCTGCTGCCACTAAATTGACTTCTTCCAGTCAATCGCCAACAAAAAATACGAGTAAACTACCAACGGCATCGACTCCCAAATCTAATAAGGAAGCTAAGAAAGACGCCAAAGAGGAAGATAGCGCAACGACGGCTAATACTGACGACACCGAAGATGGTGTTCCGAGTTTATGGAAAGAGGTAAAGAGACGCTCAAAACATGCATTAACTAAAGACCATACTAAACAAACAACGACGCCCTTCTTACAATCAGGAGCAGCAGCCGCGGCCGCACTACCAATAGCCAATAAACCTGCAACAGAAAAAGAAGAACTAGATTTCCAATTCGACGAGGAGCTCGACGCGATTCCCACAAGTGGCCGCGTCAATAATTTTACAGAAAACTTTTCTGACGACGAATCTGATTACGAGTTCGCTGACCGCGACATCAACAAATTGTTGATTGTCTCACAGGTAACACGACCGGTCAAACACGAAGGCTACGATCGCACTGCCGACTTTACATCGCGCACCAAAATCACCCAAGACCTTGAAAATGTCATCAATGATGGTTTGGTTAACTATGAGGAGGATTTGTGGACGGTTACGAATAAGTCTACTGATTATCGCACCGTAAATGTGATTTCGCAGGAAGACTTTGAAAAAATGGCCGGCAAAACGGTTATGAAAAAACCATCACAACAAATTCCTCCTCCACCTCCACCACCGACATACCTAGATGACATGGACGCTACACTAGACAATACACTCACACACGATTCCACACTCAATTCCACTTTAAAATCAAGCAGACGCGCGCGTTTCTACGCTGCACCGAATAGCCACTCAATCGATCCGCGAACGCCGCGTAAACGCAAAACCCGTCACTCTTCGAATCCTCCAGTGGAGGCTCACGTTGGTTGGGTGATGGACTTTGTGGAACATCGCCCGCGTACATCTTCGATGGGTAGCTCGGCGGGCACTAGCCCAACCGCGTCTAGTTATGGTTCGTCGGTACCACAGAGTTTACCGGTGTTTCAGCATCCTTCGCATTCGCTTTTGAAGGAGAACAACTTCACTCAGCAGGCCTATCATAAATATCGTAGTAGGTGCCTGAAGGAGCGGCGTCGTTTGGGCTATGGTCAGTCGCAGGAAATGAATACACTTTACAGATTTTGGTCGTTCTTTTTGAGGGAAAATTTCAACAAGACAATGTACAACGAGTTTAGGCAGTTGGCTTGTGAAGATGCTATGAATGGTTTCCGCTACGGATTGGAATGCCTGTTCCGGTTCTTTTCGTACGGTTTGGAAAAGAAGTTCCGTCCGAATGTCTATCAAGATTTTCAGGACGAGACAGTGGCCGACTACGAAAAAGGTGAGTATATCAGAAGAGTATATTCACCCTTATTACAATAGGCGTTTCACTTTTATGCCTAAAAAATGACAGACCTTCAAACGCTGCTGTTTCTGTTTTGATAAAAATTGAAGCTCAGCCTTCTCTGTGCTCTTCATTGTTCTTACCATTATTTTGAAACTTATTTAACTTTAACGCTAATCATGGCAACAAGAGCTTTGTCATTTTATTGTTTTTTTTTTTTTTACTAAAACGCCTAATGTAATAAGGGTGATTAATGTAAGATACACTTGATGTTGTTTTCTCGTATGGTGTGGTATAATTTATCTATGTTTTTTGTTAGTTTTTCAAAGACACGTAGAAAGTTGTTCGAATTGGACTCTTTATTTTTGCGTTCAATGTTCATCATATGAATGAAAACCTAATTCTTCAAACAAGTAGAGTTAGTCATCATTTTCCAAAGAAATGTGTTATATGGTTTATTTTCAGTGGGGTGGATTTTATTTCATTTTGTCTTTTACTCTTTTATTCACTTATGTTCATGTTCATTATAATATTTATATATTTATTACTCGTTATTCCCATTCAACGTTTGTATATCATTCTGTAATACCAAATGGCTAATGAAGGCCAATTGTTAAATTTATTATATTACAACAGAGACTCTCATGATATTTCGACGAATGATCTAATAAAAAAAAAAATGATAATGTTTTCAAAATGTTCTGAAATTTTCCCACAAAGACAGCAATTCCGTTAACTAATCATTGTTTATGTGCTTATATAATTTTATTCATTATTTGATCTACTGATCAGTGTCATTGATAAAATATTCTGCAGTAGTATGCAGATCATATCATATGTAAAAATAACCAAATCATCCTTTTCGCAAGTCTATTCCAATTTCATTTTTAACTACAGTTCTGTGTGGCTTTTCTTTCAGTCGTATGTACTATACGTACAGTATCTTACTTTAACTGTTAACAATTTATGAAAGCACAGCAGTTAATTGTTTTGTTTTCTATATACAGGTATGTTCCAAAAGTATACTTATGACAGCCCAACCCAGTCACATCAAAAACGGGTTTCGTAGGTCCTTCGAGAGTAACAATACCTTGAAAAGTGATTTCTCATTTGTAACAAAAAAAAAAAAGAAAATACGTCAGCAATTTGAGCGCTTGCAGGGCCCAAAAGACTATTCTTTTATGAATGCACTAAGATAGCACTAGTTTTAGTTTTTTCGAAGCCTAAGTAAATTGAATGACATAAAACTCAAAAATGATGTTCAAGTAATTTGGCGTTAGCCTGGTATCGCTATCTTTTGAATTACCTCAAACAAAGATTAAAAGACACGAGTGCTTACAAAGTCCTTAAGAGGGAGCAAATTTAAAATTTAAATTTAGAGAAGTTTTACTTCAAATTCTGACTTCAAATATTTTTGCAGTTTGATAGTCAGTTTCACAATGAAAGTTTAAATTCTACTTTCAATTTAAACTTGAGTTCAAATTGATTTGAAATCAATATTTAGAACTTTGTTGTGTAGAATACCTTGTTTTGCAGCGGACTCCACGCAAAATTAAAAATGGTACCGATTTGGCATCAATGAATAAGATTTAATATATTTAATATAACTTCGCTTAGTTGAACTGAAGTTAAGGTTAAGTTTATAATGTGAAACTAAGCATTCACATTTAAATAGAAGTTCAGGTTCAGTTGAATTTCAGTTTGAACTTCTACTGTGAAACTAAACATGAAAATAGGATCATACACATTAATTGAACGTTTAATTAAGAAGCGAATCTGATATGCTTATATTTTTGTTAAAAGCAAAATTAAAAAACTAATTGTTTTAAATTTTCTAGAGAAGTGATCGTGTCAAAAAACAAAATACCAAAACAAAAGTATGGTTGATAACAGATATAAAGCGCAAAATTTTGAACAATATTTACAATAATCATCTATTAAAGTAGTGCTCATACATCAAATAACAAGTCTAACTTTTGTTTTGTTTTTGAACATTCGTGTGACGTAATTTAGTGACCCTTTTAGGACTGTAAGATTTTGGCCAAATAATATGTCAAGAAATTTAATCTATAATGATGTTTTTGGATTAGGGACACTGGTGTCGATGTCCTAGTCCTCCTAGTTCCTAGTTTTCCATTTTCTTATTCATTTCAAGTCAAAAATCAAACATTTTGTTGCTCTTTGCTTTTCTATATACATTTTCTAAAACCACCATCACACCATTTACAGTACTCCACTCCTCTCGTCAAAAATTGATCGGAAACAGAACGAGATTGGAATTAGTTTACTTTCTCAAACATTGTAATTTTTGATAGTTTTCAATTATTTAAAGCTTTTCCGATGAATGAAATGATGAAGGTACTTAGTTGCTAAAGCTGGTGGAACTGACAACTCCTTTTATTACCCTGCAATGAAAAGAATCGGAATAAATTGCTGCTACTTGAAATTCGTTAGGTCTCGAGTTTTCTCGCTTAAGGTACATTGTATTAGCGTTTGTTAATTCCAAATAGCTATAACCAGAAGACTTCTTTTTCTAGCTAGATTAAGCTTAATTTTATTCTCTCAAAACTTAGCTTTTCCTCATAAATCCAAATCTTAGCTTCAGTTTTTTTCTGTACAAGATCCAAGTGATCATTACGTCACCAGCAGCTTCATGTTTCGATTTTCCCAACATCATACATACTTACGTTAGGATATTTATCAAGCTTATATTTTCCTGTATTTTGTTGTTGTTATTGGTGTTTTCAAAAAAAAAAAAACTTTAATTAGAAGCATGTAAAACACCGGAAATAATAAAAAATATTTTTTTTTAGCTGAGAGTTTGATATAAAAT
This sequence comes from Melanostoma scalare, assembly GCA_949752695.1. Lineage (NCBI taxonomy): Eukaryota > Metazoa > Arthropoda > Insecta > Diptera > Syrphidae > Melanostoma > Melanostoma scalare. Next base: position 223,419,124 of record OX456985.1, on the reverse strand, counting down.
TTAAACAAAGCTCAAGTGAGCTCAGGCCTGTAACACAAAGTTACAAGTCCACAAGTTAAAAGCCACTTGTAGGACTATGTCCACTTCATTTGTAGAAGAGCAAGCAAACTTGTAGTGTTACAGTATTTTTTTAAATTCATAATTCACTTGGATTACAAGTAAGGCCCCTCAACTTCCATATGCGTTTCGCCAAGGAACATCAAACTTATGTTGTTGTAATTCTTTGTAAAACAACATTCAGCATTATGTTGAAGGCCAACATCAATCAACTGATCATTGATATTTTGTTACATTTCAAATCAAACTTATTTCAGATAAATTCCTTAAAAAAAAAACCGGTAGGTGTAGCAACAATTAATATGATAAATGCACCTTATAGTCTTTTATTTATACTTATTTGGAAGGGTATACTTTTTAAATTAAAGTTTTTGTTTTAGACAACATCCATCTTGAAGTAGAAAAGAGTGTTTTCTAGAATTCAAAATTAAATTTGTAAAGAAACTCTAATTTGAATGAAATTATTTCAGGACAATTGTACGGCCTCGAAAAATTCTGGGCATTCCTGAAATATTACAAAAACGGCGAAAAACTTGAAGTCCAACCAAAGTTAGCTGAATACCTAACGAAATTCAAGACCATCGAAGATTTCCGTGTTGTTGCTTCCGAAATTGATGAAATGTTACAAGGTGTTGGCCGCCTAAATAACCGTGTACAACTACAACGCCATCGCAGTATCTCCGAAAGTGAAGGCGTAGCAGGTGCTGGAAAACGTCCTAACACAACTATCTCGAACCGTAGTGATTATGTTGGCCATCAACTTTTAGCCCAACAGCAAGTTCAACAACAACAACAGCATCTTCAGCAACAGCAACAGCAAAACAATTACAATAATCGCCGACGAACTGGATCCTTTGGCAGCGGTCGAGTTCGCAGTGGTTCATTGGGTAACAAACCTCAAGTAGCTAATCGCAACTACAACAACTATGGGTCGCCAAGTGAGGCAACTCTTCGTCGAAGTGGCGGCAACTCTGGCAGTAGCTCAAGCATCGGACCGTCGTCAAGCAACAGATATAGAAACTTTTCCACCAATCAAAATCAGAAATCGAAACAAGTACAAAGAAGCAGAGGAGCAGGAGGAGCTGAATTTATACCAAAACAGCAGCAAAACACAGTCGAAAAACAGTCGATTCCATCTCAGGCAGCTTCGAAAACCTCAGATAATAAACCAGCAGCAGCAGCGTCGTCGTCAGAGAAATAAAGTAAACATTTTTTTTATCGAAAATATATTTTTATACCGCAAACATACTAATAATATTATATTATCCACATTTCACATTACTTAACTTAAAGAAATGAAAAGTAAACCTTTTGATGCCAACATACACTAATCTGTTAGAAATATGCGTGACTTTAAAACCCGCCATAGAATTCTATGAGCTCTCTCTTTGAACATAGTGAAATAGATTTGGATATACGAAAATGAAACTGAAAGCGAAACGAAGTTAAAATATAAACAGCAACAAATTCGAGTCAAACACAAAAAATATAAATAGTAAAATAAAAACAAAACAAAAAAAAAATCTTCCTTAATTAATTTTTAAGCATTTAAGCAATTGAAGCGTTTGAAACAAATTTTATTTTGTTCCAATTTTGCTGTTACTAATATTATTTTAATTCTGATTTTAATGTTGTTGTTTTTTTTTCTTATTTACTATACACTTAAATATTTTTTTTTCTGAAGATTACCACCAAATGGAAACAATGATTAATTTTTAAGAATTTTCTCTTCTTTTTTTATTCACCTTTTTTCTCTCGCTCCTTTTTTTACCTGGATTTCAATTTATTTTTGAAGTTTAAACATTTTGTTTATTGAAAAACGTTCGAAAGTAAATAATTAATTAAAAAAACAAAGAATACAATATCTATTTAGAAATACAATACTATCTTTAAATGAAGAAGCAAATATTCAAAAATCATGTTGATCTTTTAATTATTATTTGCCTGCTCTGCGCGTTAACGAATGAATTATAAGAATAAACAAAACAAAAACCTTTCAGAAAAACAAAAAACAAAATCACATACGCTATAACGCTATACAATAAAATAAATACTAATAACTTTATATACTTATATAATATTCTACAGTACTAAAGAAACCTAATCGAGTTGCAAAAATGGCTCAATATATGTAAATATTTAATTTTTCTTTGTAGATTATTCATATGAAAATGAATTAAAAAAAAAAATAATAAAAAAAATATTAGATAAAACAAAAAAGGAAACAAAAAAATATGAGAAGTTTATTATTACAATTAAAAATATTATTAAAATGAAATAAGGGATGATGATTTTTATTAAGTACTATTATTGTAAAATTCTGATTTTTATTTGATAAGTTACTTAAGAAGTGATAGTGAAAAAAAAATTAAAAAAAAGTGTTAGAAATTATATAGAAGAAAAGAGAAAAAAAAAATAAAAAAAAAGTTTCCAAAACTGAAAATTTGACTTTGACATTACTTTCTTTAGCTCGGTTCGTTTAAAGTTCTTTTTTGAAGACCAGTAAAAAAGGATTTTGAATAATTTTGTCCTTTGTTGTCTAAACTATAACTTCAGAGAGCTTTATTCAATATAATTCCTGAGCCCTGGAACAAGATTCACCCCTATTACCGATCTCGTCTCGTCTCGTCGTCAACTCTCGTTTTCTCTGTCGTGTCGTTTTTTAAATGGCATTCCATTACTTCTTCGACACGAAAAATACGTAATAGATTTTAAAACGACTAAAAACTAATAAACATCTGTCTAAATCAAAAGATATTGGAAGAAAGTTTGAATAAAAAATCATTGTTTAGAGCTTGAATGCGGTTGTTCATTTATTAGCTCCTAAATAAATAGGATATTAAAATTATAAGTATAGAAATGTATTACAGCACAAGTAGTGGAAGTCAAGAAGGTGTAGAAGAAAGAATTCGAAAAGAAAAATCGATTATAAAAAGAAAACAGATACTGCACAATTCATATCCATTCGATTTGTCTGATTCAAAGTGAGTTCACAATTTTATCCCAATAGTTGCTTTTAAATAAAATTTTTGTACATTTTAACAGATTTAAGCATTTCTTTGTATTGACAAAAGAAGCGTTTGAGTAATTGTTGGGTAAAATAAGCGATAAAAAAAGTATTCGGCATCGTTCATCATCAATTCCAATCATATTGAAACTTGCAGTCACCTTAAGAATTTTAGCTGAGGGAAGTTACCAAGACCAACACGGCCGCGGCGCGGCGCCGGGAATGACTTTATTTTGGGACTAGCTCAACCAACAGTTATCAAATTTTTCAAAGAAATTATCAACGTCATAGAAAAACATATTCTGCCCTAGTGAGGTATCCGTTCGGAGAGGAAAATTCTCCGATTTTGCACGATTCGGAGGTTTTTGCTTTGAAGTATTCTTCCAAGCAGCTTTTTGGAATTTTTTTCCAATATTATATAATATTCACACAAGGTGAACTGCATTGAAGTGCGATCAAATTGCTTTATTTGTGAAATTTCTAACAGCTTATTGCAATAGTTCTTGCGATTTCGTCCGACGTTGCGGACAAATTTCCGCTCCGAACGGATACCTCGCTAGGGCCGATTTGCCCCAAATGCATTCGATTCCGAATGAGCTTTACTTTTCAATAGGTGTATTTCTTTACTGAAAATTCACACAAAATGCACCGAAATTCGGCGAAAGTCAGTCTAATGCCGTTCCAGCACAGTGATTTTTCGTAGCAGTGCACAAAAGAGAGTGCTCACGAGAGAGTAAAACATTTCCCCACCCTGCGAATTTCTGCCACCTAAATTTCTGTGGGCAGAAATCGTGCACAGCCAAAACAAATACAACAACTGTCAAACAGACATTCTTCCAAGCGTTGGTGCGAATGTTTTGTTCAAGGCGTTTCTTTACTTTTAGGACAATTACGCTCTTTCAGAGAGTTTCTGAGAGATTTTTACCCCCACTCCTTATAATATGACAGATTGTGAATTTCTGTCCACAAAGTAAAGAAACAGACCTAATTTGACGGGATTTTCTGGTGTCATCGGATGTATTGATGTTGCCCTTCCCTCTCCATAACTTCCCCTCGATGTGTATGTGTATGCAGTCTGCGTTTGCGATGATGAAGGAACTGATGTGACATTCGCCAAGGGGTTAGGAAGCAAAATGGACTGCGATATACCAATGGCGTTTCCGCTCGGGCTTACTACTTTTTCTATATGTAATAAATTTGCAACAGCTTCTTCCAGTGGAGATAACATTTTAAGTTTGTTTGGACCTCCGCCAGTCGCATTCAATTCTTTCGAATAGTGTATCATGTTTTTTTTTTACATTATGCTTCATGTCAGCCCTATAACCTGATAAAAGCAAACATTTATAAAAATGTGTACATATGTATGTATTTTGACAAAAGTAATTCAATCCTTTTGTTAACCGTCCCTGTATCTTACTGGAGGACCTTTGCTTTTAAGCTGCTACGCTATCGCAGCCCGTTCCTTTTTTACATGGTTTTTTTAAATTCTATCAGAGAAGTGGAATTAAAAAGTCGACCGCTTGGTTAGAAAATACAGAAAGAAGTGTTTTATTCGTTATGAGAAAGTTTGAATAATACATATAATGAATGAAGTTCAGATGTCGCGCGTGGCGCTTCATAGATTTACATCGGAGGTAAGGGAATTGCCAGAATTCTAACACCCCCTCTCAATTCGGTGTTCGGAGATGTCGAAGCCCAAGTCCAAGGAGGCATCTCTCATGATTTGGTTTTGTCAATGGCTTCGTCAGAATGTCGGCAACCATGTTCTCCGTAGGTATGTAGTCGAGTGAAATAGACGAGTTCTTGATGACGTCACGAACGAAGTGGTATCTGATGTCGATGTGCTTGGATCGTGAATGGAAGACAGGATTTTCAGCTAACTTCCCAGCACCTTGGTTGTCGTTGTACATTTTAATTTGGCATAGGTGTTTGAATCCTAACTCCTTCAGAAATTTTGATAAAAAGATGGCTTCTCTGCTAGCATCGCTGATGGCCATGTATTCCGCCTCAGTCGAGGATAGCGCAACCGTGCGCTGCTTGCGGGATTCCCAACATATAGAAGCTTGTCCAAAAATAAAAGCGGAACCAGTATACGATCGACGATCAAGTGTACAGTTTCCCCAATCGGCATCTACGAAGCAAATCGGTGTCTTGTCGTCGTTTCGGAATTCCAGCCCCAAAAAGGTTGTGCCTCTGAGGTAACGTAGTACTCGTTTGGCAGCAATCCAGTGTTCCTGGCTGTAACAATTGTTAAATTGACTAAGAGCACTTACCGAATAGGCGATATCCGGACGGGTGGCTAGGGCAAGATACATCAGCGCACCCACTAACTCTCGATACGGTTTTTCACCTTTTTCCTCTTCACGTTGTTTATCGTTTTTCAAAAGTTTGCGATCAGCTATCATGGGTGTAGCTACTGGCTTACTGTTCTCCATTGCAAACCTCTTCAGAACATCTTCGATGTAGCCACTCTGAGACAGTTGAATCTTGTGATGTGATCTTTTGATCTGGATGCCCAGGCAGCATTCGGCTTCTCCTAGATCCCGCACTGTGAAATGCTTGGATAGAGTTTGCTTGATGTGAGCTTCCATAGCTCGGTCATTAGAGAATATGAGTAGGTCGTCGACGTATACGAGCAGAAAAGTTTTCTTGCTCTTGTCACTATAGACACATGGGTCAGAGTCTGTTGGAACTAGTCCCATGTTCTTCAGCACCTTGTCAATCTCGATGTTCCACTGGCGTCCAGCTTGACGTAGTCCGTATAAGGCCTTCTCGAGTTTGCAAACCTTATTGCTGTCGCCTCGAAGATCATTCAACATTTTATTTGCATTGCACTTAAGTTTTCTGTCGCTTTCGCTAGTCGACATCCTTTGTAGCATGGCTTCTAAGAACTGCGGCTTGTCCATGTATATATCTTCGTCAATTCTCCCGTTCAGATAAGCCGAGGTGATGTCCAGTTGAGATATACTTAGATTTTCTCTTGCAGATAGAGCAACCAACAATCTCAATGAGCTTAGTCTAGCCACTGGAGCAAAAGTATCGTTAAAATCCACACCAGGTTTCTGTGAGAATCCTTTCGCCACCAATCTAGCTTTCCGTCTCTCCAACACACCGTCAACAGTCCATTTGTTCCTCAGCACTATTCTGCAGCCAATCGTTCTTGCATGTTCGGGTTTGTTCACAATTTTCCATGTGTTGTTTCCCACTAAATTTCTAAATTCCGAGTAAATTGCTTCTTCCCAGTCAGCTTTGTCATCTCCTGATATAGCTTGTGTAATAGGAACTTCAGAAGCATTCATTGCCAAATCCACATTTTCGTGTTGAGATTCGTTGTCCTCAGGTTTTCGATCCTTGACACTATTTTCGAATTCCTCAACATCTTCGAAGATTTTTCTCGGACGTGCTCTAAGACCTGGTCTTAATTTCGTTGTTGTCGCTGGAGTATATTTATACGTTTTCACTGTACTCTGTATGCCTTGTTTTGTTTTCGAACACTTTGCCTTTTTAAATTTTTTAAACATCGTAGGAGTCGAGCACTTTTCGTTTTCTGTTTTGACGTTTTCGATTCTTAATTCGTTGTCTCGTTGTTTGCTTTGACTGAAAACAATATTTACGGTGTCGTTCGAGTTTTCCAAATTGAAACGTCCATTTAATGTTTCCTCGTTTGTGAACTCACTAAACTTTCCTTGATTATTGAGGTCAACAAATTTGACGTCTCTGGTGATGTGGATTTTCTGCTGAGATGGAACCCAGACTCTGTATCCTTTATGTGTATCGGGGTATCCAACAAATATTCCCTCGATGCCTCTGTCGTCAAATTTTCCTTTTCCAGGTGTTTTATCCAGGATAAAAACTTTGTTACCAAATGGATGAAGGTAATTTAATTTCGGTAGTTTTCCAGTCCACAACTTATAAGGTATTTCTCCTTTTAGGCTTTTTGTGATACATCGGTTTCGAATATGATTTGCTGCGGCCACAGCTTCAGCCCAGAAAGTAGATGGTAGACCTGACTCCTTCAGCATGCACCTGGCCGATTCAACTAAGGTGCGATTTTTCCGTTCAGCTACTCCGTTCTGTTCGGGGGTATATGTAGTCGTGAGTCTACGCTTGATACCGTGTTCCTTCAAAATGTTGTCCATGACTCTGTTGCAGTATTCAGTTCCGTTGTCTGACTGCAAGGACTTTATTTTCCTGCCAGTTTGAGCTTCTGCATAGTTTTTAAATTCGGTGAACTTTGAAGCAACTTCGCTCTTTTCTTGCATAAAATACGTCAAACAAAATCGACTGAAATCATCGATGAATGTTATAAAGTAGCGAGATCCGCCGTGAGACTCTGTTCTCATAGGTCCGCATACGTCGCTGTGCACGATATCCAATAGTCCAATGGAACGCTCGTCTCGATTTTGGAATGGAAGACGTGTCAGTTTCGATGCGATGCATGTTTCACAAACCTTGGGATCCCTTGTCAGTTCAGGGATTAAATGCTTTTTGGACATGAGCAACAGATCTTGAAAATTCAAATGGCCGAGTTTTCGATGCCATATGTCAGGGTCTCCTACTATCTTGTTTGTTACGAGGTGACTTTGCTGGTGTTCTGCACGCACGTAAAACAAATCGCCTTTGCGTTCGGCTATAATTTTCGTTTCTTTGTCACTTGTTTGGATAAGTGCTCTGTTCTTGGTGAATACTACAATATCACCTTTGTCTACTATCTTTGCGACAGATATCAAATTGGTGCGTAGGTCGGGAACATGCAGCGTGTTGTTCAGCTTTACATCGACGTTTTCCTTCCCGTTCCATGTTGATATGTCTACGTCACCCTTGGCTGTGATGGACGATGATGCAGTTGTTGCTAGCTTTAATGTAGATTGCGTAGTTTTCCGATTTTGAAGAAGTCACTCATCCTTACAAACGTGCGACGTGCACCCACTGTCTAAGCACCACCTTTCGTCGACGTCGTCTTCGTTGGCAGTGTCGATGAGGTAAGATTTGTAGGATTGTCCTGTACCAGTTTTTGTTTCCTTCTTCTTAAAGCAATCAGCTGCCTTATGCCCCTTTTTTCCACAGTAATTGCAGTTGTATCTGAAAGGTTGACTTTCTTCGCCGTTGCCGTTCCTGGTTTTAGATTTCTCGTAGGAATTATTCTTGGCATATCGACTGCCGGTGTTATGTTTGGCGAACAGTGCCCCAGATGGTCGGTCGCTGGTTTTGCGAGTTCTTGCGTCGTTTTCTTCTATAATTTTCACTTTTAGTGATTCGATGTCGGGAAGACTGTCTCGGGTTTCGATGGCACACCTGAAATTTTCAAACGAATCAGGCAAACTGTACAACAACATGACAGACAGTAACTCATCGTTTATGATGACTTCCATGTTACGGAGTCTGTCTACGATGTCAAAAAACTTAGATAGATACTCCCTTATGTCGTCTTCTTCCGTCATTTTGTTTTGTGTTAGTTGTTTCAGGAGCGTCGCTTTCCTAGCGGGTCCTTTTGACGCATATACGGCTTCAAGTTTTAGCCAGATTTCCCTTGATGTCGTGCATCCTCTGATTTGACTCAGTTCAGAAGGACTGATGGCTAGTATGAGATCGGATTTGGCTTTACGATCCTCCAGTATCCACGCATCTCGTTTGAGTTGCGATGCTGTTCGTGAAGTTTCATCTGCTCCAGCTACTTCGGGTTTTGGTTTTTCACCACAAACGTAAACCCATGTTTCATTTTTTACGAGGACGGCCTCAATCTGTATCTTCCACGTTTCAAAATTACTTTTCGATAATGTCTCGATTCGTATGGCGTTGGCCATTGTTGCGAAAAGAAAACTATTACTTTACTTTGGTTTTACTTGTTAAAATTGGGACTGGGCCCATAACCTATCAGAGAAGTGGAATTAAAAAGTCGACCGCTTGGTTAGAAAATACAGAAAGAAGTGTTTTATTCGTTATGAGAAAGTTTGAATAATACATATAATGAATGAAGTTCAGATGTCGCGCGTGGCGCTTCATAGATTTACATCGGAGGTAAGGGAATTGCCAGAATTCTAACAAATTCCCTTCAAAGAAACTCTAGCTATGTAACTTTACGTTCCTCCCTATCAACTCGACGAGCGTCTCAAAGTGGTTTTGGTTTGTCGAAATCAAATACAAGTCAAACAAACGTTTTATTAGTTATAAAATTTTTCAAAATAAATTCATTTAACAAGGTTACTTGCTTTTTTTTGAACGAAACATATCAACGTTTTTTTTCGTTGTCGTCGTATTTTTTTCGACGAATGGAATGAAGAATAACTGCATTCAACGACTTTTGACGTTTAAAGACGACTGCATACGACATCAAAACGAGTGTACAAGACCGAAAACGACTTATGGAATACAGATTGTGTCGTGTCGTTTTTTTCGATGTCGTTTTCGACATCGGTAATAGGGGTGTATCTCTCAAAATACGACAATCCTGGACACTCTGTTTAGTTGCCACAAACTTTCGCTCATATAAATTTCTGGGATAATATTCATCAACTAGTTTTAAAGCCTCATTAGCCGCGTTTTATTGAAAATTTTCTATGTGCACTTATGTACACTTTCAATAAAACGATTTTTTGGTTTATATTCACTTCGGACGTCACTTTCAATTTTCACTTTCAGTGTTGGCACCCTTTGCAATTGTTCTAAGGATAAGAAACATTAAAAATTTGCATTCTAAGGATATAAATGCATACCTTTTACTTTCCATTTGTATTTTTCTCTATTTAATTCTCGATTCTCAATTTATTTGCCGCATTTCAACTTTTTACTTTCGAGGTAAACAAACAAATGTCACTTTAATTTTTTTTCGCAATGGCTGTGTTCAATTAGATTCATTTTGTGACTCATGTTTTTGGTTGCCTTGGTTCTGATGTTCTTATGTGTTCTGTCTGATGTTCTTTTTTTCTGACCGATTGCGAAACTTCCCTTGTGTGTGTGTGTGTGTGTGTGTGTGTGTGTTAGTAACTGCGTGTCTATTTATGTCCCCACTAAGTCACCACCTGACTCTTCTATTAGCCATTAGGTGTGTTTCTTTACTGAAAATTCGCACGAAATGCACCGAAATTCGGCGAAAGTCAGTCTAATCCCGTTCCGATTTTTTGTAGCAGTGCACAAAAAAGAGAGTGCTCTCGAGAGAATAAAAAAATTTCCCTGTCCTGCGAATTTCCGGCACCAAAATTTCTGTGGACAGAAATCGTGCACAGCCAAAACAAATACAAAAACTGTCAAACAGACGTTTTTCCAAGTGTTGCGTTGCTGCGAATGGTTTGTTCAAGGCGTTTCTTTACTTTTAAGACAATTACGCTCTTTAATAGATTTTCTGAAAGAATTTTACAACCACTCCTTAAAAAAAAAATGTCTGTGCACAAAAAGTAAAGAAACAGACTTATTCAATCTGTTGTCGAAAATCAGAAATATGAACGAACACAACCCAAAGACTGCCAACCTCTGGGTGCCAAAAAAAGAAATTTACCAACCATCCCTGTGTGCAGTTAGCTTACTGCGATATTTATGTGCACTTAGGCTATTGACATAAGGAGTTGTTGTTTTCCCATGAGCGATGTTTTACTGAAGTGTACATAAGTGCACATAGAATTTCGATAAAACGCGCCTATTGTATTATTCTTCAAAACTTTTTTTCGCCACAATATTTCTGCGGCCATTTTGGGAAGTACAGCATGGTGGGGAATTCTGGTTATTCAAATACACCGTATTTGCCTACCCTTTACGCAGTAAATCACCCCGGACTGGCTACGGCGGAGGACCAAGCCAATGAATTGGCTTGCAGGACCAAGCCAATGAATTGCGTGCAGCGATAATCAACTGTACTTGGTGATTAAAACAACTTGTTTGTAGTGTGTCTCCAACGCATGTAGTTCTGCACAATTGGAAGCAATTTGGCACATTTCTGCTAAGAAAAAACTGCATCTGAACAGGAATCGTAGTCGCTGGTAAGGCTAGCTATTTGGATTTATTAACCCTTATTGCGATAGGCGTTTCACTAAAACGCCTAAAAAATGACAGAGCTCAAACCGCAACAATTTTTGTTTTCATAAAAATATAAGTTCAGCGTTCTATCTGTTCCTCATTGCTCTTATAGACTACTGGCCCATGCTGTAAAAATTATGGGTCATTTGAACCAACAGGTGACCTATCTAGAACGATATAAGAGCATAAAATAATAAGATTCAGCACTATGCCGTCACTTGTAAGCTGTTCAACTGAGTGCAGGTGAGAATTCGAAAGTACAGGTAGAGTGAGTACATTTTGGTCACATATTTTTGTACGGCATTCTTACCACCGATAGGTCCATGAAAAATAATAAGAAAACGCACAGTGCCGTAAAAAAATGGTGAGCCACAAAGTCGGATTTTTTTTTTATTTTCCGACAATCACCAGGGTAAATTTGGTCATTTGATTTTATACGGCATCTATGTCATACTATTTCAATACTGCTTCTAATCCATTATTCCGCAACGCCGTACAAAAATCATGCGACAAGGGTAACAAATCGAGGGTTGCCACCCCCTCTCTTTCCGTGGTCCAGGGGGTGATTTGACACAGCATGAAATAAATTTATTTTGAAAGTATTTTATGCATAGATAATATTTTTTCATATGCCGTACATTTTCGTTGGTCCAAAGGGGAAAAAAAACTGAAAAAGAAAAAATCAAAAAAAAAAAAATTCATATAACGAAATGTAAGGTGAAATTTTTTTTATACGGCATTTAAATAGTTTATTTGTACTAATTTTCATAGTCTTTTCGTGATTCTAGGTTCCTAGTTACAAACTATGTTAAATATGGGTTTGTATACTATCGATTTATACCAAAATTTAGTTATGTTGTCACTGATAGTTCCAAAATACACAATATTTTTGAGAAGTACTCATGACACTGAAGTTAGCAGACACCTGTAAAATTTGAGCTTTTATTTCAGAAATGAATAAGTGGAAAAAAAAATATATAAATAATATCAGCAACTGATTCCGATACTGAAAAAATTTATCGAATTTTTCTAAAAAATGAATTTTTTTTTTATTACTATCATTAAATATATAGAATTTTTCTAAAAAATGACTGTTTTATTTATTCACATCATTACCATGAAACAAATCAATTATATGTATGTATCAATAATGTTTGAAGTGTATATTAAACCAAAAAGTATATAAAACTGTTGATACTGGGATTGACAGTTTCAATTCTTGGACATAATATACACACCGTTTCAGTTCAGTTAGACGTCATAGTGATTTTATCATATCAATTATTTTCTTCAAAAATATGTTAATGCCGTACTGTATCAGATTTCCATAAAGTACCCTTAAAATTGTAGCGTCACTTTCATCAGCCTAAAAGATATGGTCTGCATAAAAATGTACGGCATCATTTTTTCCAAATTTATCTATGTTAATACTATTTAAAACAAGGGATAAAACGTAAAAAACTGCTATATTTCATTAATCTATGATATTTAAACTTTTACAATAATTTGCAAAATTTCAGTTTTTGTATTTCTCTATAATTCTTTTTAGAACGGTTCCTTTTAAACGGCAATACTATGTAACAATTGTATTTTACAATATGATGTTAAAAAAAAGTTTCCGTACAGGATCAAATGATTTTACAGCTATAAAAATCAAGGATACGATGAAATGAAGATAGTTATTGATATACATTCAAATGAACAATCATTTTTTGACGGCATTATTTTTAATAGTACTTTTGAGTGCTAGATAATGTTTTGGAACCTAAGCCGTACTTTTTCAAATCACCCCCTGGACCACGGAAAGAGAGGGGGTGGCAACCCTCGTTTTGTTACCCTTGTCGCATGATTTTTGTACGGCGTTGCGGAATAATGGATTAGAAGCAGTATTGAAATAGTATGACATAGATGCCGTATAAAATCAAATGACCAAATTTACCCTGGTGATTGTCGGAAAATAAAAAAAAAATCCGACTTTGTGGCTCACCATTTTTTTACGGCACTGTGCGTTTTCTTATTACTTTTCATGGACCTATCGGTGGTAAGAATGCCGTACAAAAATATGTGACTAAAATGTACTCACTCTACCTGTACTTTCGAATTCTCACCTGCACTCAGTTGAACAGCTTACAAGTGACGGCATAGTGCTGAATCTTATTATTTTATGCTCTTATATCGTTCTAGATAGGTCACCTGGTGGTTCAAATGACCCATAATTTTTACAGCATGGGCCAGTAGTCTATTACCATTCCCTCAAAAGTTATTTTATTTAAACAGTAATTGCGGCACCTAGAGATAAGTCATCTTATTGGCGTTTTATTAAAACGCCATTCGTAATAAGGGTGAATGTTTTGGTTTTGGTGCCAGGCAACTCAACTTGTGACAGCGATTATTATGCAAGGTTCAGAGATTCTTTGTTAAGAATTTTGATGCCATCATTCCCATTTGACATTTATGCAATTTTGGAAAGAATTAGCTGCTTCTGTCGGTGGGCTAAGCAATTGGCAGGGTTTCTGTGAGGTTTGATGTATCTGACCCAAAACCATCTAAACCGGAAACGGTTTATCATTTACAGGTTTCTTCATTCGATGAAATTCTACGAACATATAAGAAGTTGCAAATAAATCAGTGGTACTGGTATTGGTTCGAATCGCAACAGAAGCAAAAATGTTTTTCCGCAAAAGGCGATACTTCGTGTATTATTTATTCAATCATCTGTAATAGCAATAAATTTCAACCGTCCGGTCCCTGTCAAACATTTACATATCACACCAACAGCCCGAAATCGAGCAAATGCTCTTGTTTATCAACGGCTCCATCATGTGGGCAAAGACCTATTACCGATATTTTCTGCCAGAAGAGTTGAAGCCTAGGTTTGACGACTCTGCGAGTACTACCAGTTCTCGGACTTCAAAGTCAATTCGGATTTTCGAGTTGATTTGTTTGAGACGACCACCAATCGGACTCGGAAACGCAATATAACGCTCAGCCAACACCAAGACCTATTCGACAGAACAAATATAAAAAAGTATAAATTGAAAATTGATTTAAATAAACTTTTCTATTCACTATCAATATCAACGTTCTTCAATCTGTGTCTTTTTATTTTGAATAAATATCCAAAACAGATGTTTCTATAACAGAATGTGTCTGCTTGCCTGCATTATCACATAAAATACCCTGTGACGGTATCATCGGTGTCATCGGAGGCATTGAACTATGTCAGAAACAGAATATAAAGCGAAAGAGCAAGTGCCCAAAGGGCAAACATCATTCCTCTTAACGTTCCAGTATCTGCTACGATTCGGATAAATCGTGTATCGAAGTTGCCTGCACCACTATTTGGCCGGGTATTGGGTTTCCAGGTTTACCAGATTTCAAGCACTAACTAACGAAGACAATCGAAAACCACTCGCTCGTTCATTTTGTAGATCCGGTGTACTCTGGTATACCGCTGTACAAGCGCGTATTGGGAACATTAGAGACATGCATTAAACATGTAGCGATTGAAACATAAACGGGAAGTTATTAGTGGATGATACCAAAATTAATGTCCTTCGGCTAAGAATGTACATACATTAGGATTACTCGCTCATTCTCGCACTCTGTCCTTCTCGCAACTGCTGTGATTCGAGTATAGGTATAGATAAACACATGGTAGTGGAGATGCAGAGGACAGAGAGGTGGGGACTGTTCAATCTTTATTTACGAAACAGCTCATCGATTTTCAAAGGGGGATTAAGTTGTTAATTTTTAAGGCAATGCTGTAAGGCGTCATGGGTTAGAATTATGATTATGTTATTGTTGTTGTTAAGGTAAGAAGCAGTATAACTTCAATGACATATATTATTATGTGCACTTAAGAAGTGTTTATTATTATGGTAGTTAAATCATCAATTGGATATTCAATAGGCTAGGCTTGGAGCTGAAGTGCACCTCGATCCTTGATGTATGAATGTTTAGGGGTGAAAGTAGTGAAATCTTATACTCGCATGTTTATGTTGTGCTTGCTTTGAATACAACCATTTGATATGTCTCGAATTGCTTGGGAGCAGCTTGCAGGTATCTATGTAGTTATGTAATTCATTTTATTGTTAGTCTATTTTCCACTATTCACCCTTATTACGAATGGCATTTTAATAAAACGCTAATAAGATAACTTATCTCTAGGTGCCACAATTGCCGTTTAAATAAAATAACTTTTGAGGGAATGGTAAGAGCAATGAGGAACAGATAGAGGGCTGAATTTATATTTTTATGAAAACAAAAATTATGGCGGCTGGAGTTCTTTAATTTTTTAAAGCGTTTTATGTCGTTTTCCATTGGTAATCCGGAAAAACTCTCCGATCCGGGATGCCAAAGTAACACTTTTATTTGTTTTGATGTTTCGTTTCTTGTATTGTGTATCGGTGTGAAACGTCGAGCGCTATTTTTTTTTCATTCACTTTTTTCATTTTTTTCATAATTCACTTAAAACCACAGGAATATGTCTTAAAATGTTTTTAGAACTCATCTCACAAAATTAATTAATTAATAATTGTTTTCAGGTCACTTTTTTTCAATTTTTAGAGGTGTCAAATGATATTTGTCAATTTTGACGTCAACAGTGTTTCAGTGTGTGAGTGCTTCTGGCTTCGCTTCCTTCTTCAAATCAAGAATCAAATTTCTCTTTTTTCGAGGAGAGGAATTGTCATTTGATGCCAATGGAACGGTTTGAGAAGCGTTCAGAAGGCTTCCGAACGACCAATGGAAAACGACATTAGTGAAGCACCCATCGCAATGAGGGTGATTGTCTATGCTTGAATATTTTTTAATTGAGAGTTGAGAGAATGATAATATTTAAAGAGCTGATTTTATTAAATATCAAATGACATGTCCTTTTTTATCGCTGCATCTTATTACAGGAGATATGACTCGAAGTTTACCGTTCGGTGAAGTACATATATCCAAGTAGTTAGTAGATACAAAGTTGAATTTAGTTTTCAAGATATAAAAAAAAATTTGTGGAAAATAGAACATTTAAATAACAATTATTCCTATCTCATGTCCACAAGGCAGTTTTAAATGCTCCAAAGGTAGTCTGCCGTCATGCGAATATGACAAATTATAAATTTTGAAACTAGAGCAAGTTCAGACTAAGCTAAAATTTATTTAAAAACTTAGTTTTCTTAGTTTTCGGCGGACTTACGGTAGACGTAGTAGTAGATCTCCAATATCTAAAGGGTTAGCCCTTCTATGTCATAATATTCAACATTGGAGTAATAAACCCCAAACATCGTGTCATTGGTCGAAAGCATTGTCCTTCCAGTGTGACCGCAAATAAGGAGCTCTACTCTGTAATTCGTTTCGAAAGCAAAAATTTCCGAAAACGAATATTTTGTACTCTTTATTTCTAAGATTCGAACCTACTACACTCGGAAAAGCAAATCAAAAAACGGATTTTTCACACCGTGCAAAGCGTTTTCGAATGTCAAAACCATTCGAAAATGAAAATTTTCTTTCGACAACTAAGTAGCAAACGAATTTCAATTCATTCACTTTAAAAGCAATGGTTGTTGGTTGTGTTGAGTGGACACAATTTTCAATTAGTCAATTTATTGTGTAATGAACTATTAGGAGGTCAAAGCCAAGTTAAGTTTATTCCATAAATAAATAAAATGTAAAATTTTATCACAGTACACAGTGATTAATTAGGAAAATTTGTTCACACGAAACAAAAGCAGTTCGAAGTGGTGGTGGAGTTCATAAGTATTTGCTCATTCCAATTTAGCCAAGGGACTTTTGAAAACCTCGGATGCCCAGTAAACTCTTCCAACAATTTGTGGGAATTAAAACATAAAAACCATCAATAGTTAAAAACTAAAGTAAATCTTTGACACCCATAAAATTCTGGCATACATTTACATATATCGCGTATAATTTTTCGTTCAACCCATTCTTTTCTGTTTTTTGCATGCAGCCGAAAACTAGTTGTTGCCTTGGTTGCAACTTCCAACTTTCTTAGATGTTTTTTTCTTTGTTTGATTTGACAGATCTCATGAGAAATATGAAAAATATGTACTTCGAAAATCTATTCCGTAAATGGAAATTGTTCTAAGCAATTTCTGTTCGATTTGAAAGTCTTACGGGGTATGAATTCATGTAAGGATCAAAAATCACGTTCCAATAGGATCGGCTTTCGAAATATAATACAGAGAAGGGCCCAAGTATCGGGTTTTCCAATAAGGACTTGTGATATTTTTTCAAAACGCAAACACTTAAAGAAATTTTAAAAACTTTATTATTGGCTTGAAGTAAAAGGTTTTTCCTTAGGCGTGTGGTCTTCAAGAAAAAATAAAATACTAATAATTTAATGTATTGACCAAGAATTCATCGTTATTATAACAATAAGGATTTGCCATTATGTATTATAAAAATGATTTCGGGCTCGAATAAACTCCAGCCGAGAGGCCCAATTTTTGAAAACTTTTAGCAGAATTTAGAGTCAGCAATAACGCGCAAAATATTTTCTTCCAAGGCGTCAATCGTCTCTGGCTTATCTACATAGACAAACGACTTCCCATAACCATACAAAAAAATAGTCCAACTGTCTTAAATCGCCCGATCTTATGGAGGTAACTGACAGTTTTAAAGCTCGAAATTTTGTAAAATCGGCGCTAGTTTCATTTCGAGACAATTTAACCAGTGATTTGAATGGAACTTAACTTTGTTCTTATGGCCACCGCGGTCACGTTTGCAGCGGTCGATTCGTTGGACCCAGTTGGACGCCACGCCGTGCATCACAGCATCACACAACGAATATGCAGACTAAAATTTTTGCACTAAACTTATGCGTTATTGCCTGAATTACGACCAAAAATTGGAGTAAACGGTCTTAGAGTTGTGGCTCTGAAATTCAGTAAATTTTTTTGATAATTTGCAGACGTTGCTCATTCGTGTACCTTACTACGATGAAAATGTTGAGTTTACTAAATAAATTGACCGTTACAGTTCGACGATTGGTGAAAGGACGCAACTAAATTCGAAGTCGTCAAGTCCGTTATGGAGAACTTTTTCAAAAAATAAATAAAATAAATAGGGTGGCGCAACAAAGCGAGGAGCCCCTGCATTCCCATTTCGCATTTATCACAGCCATGCCATGTGGGGGAATGGAGGGGACCTACGATATTCTGCCGGTTGCGAATGTCTAATCGAGAAAGCGCTCTTCATGGCAATGATTTTATTTTCGGAGGACATGCCAATTCCTTGCGAAAAACGATACCTACTGAAAAACTTTTTTGCCTCTGTTGGGATTCGAACCAAGAACATTTGTGTTAACAGGCAGTCATGCTGACCATCACGCCACGGGTACGACTTTGAATGTGCTAATGAAATCATGCCAATTGCTTCAAAAAACCTTTCAACCGCTGCGCTGCTATATAATCGTGGTGCACGTACTGGCTAACCAACAACCAAGTTTAGGGTACAAGCTAACCAACTTAATTTTTGTGTATAAACTCGACGCATCACGATAAAATTTTTTTGTTTTGTCATGGAGGCTATGCTTACCGATTGTATTTCCAAAGATGTCCTCGTTCCCTAGTTTTGCGTTTAAATCGCCAAGAACGATTGTCACGTCGTGTCTAGGGCGCTCATATGTTTCTTCGAGAAGCTCGTAGAAACCGTCCTTGGAATTGTCGTCTTTCTCTTCTGTGGGGGCGTGGGCGCCCAATTAATGAGCGTATAATGACCATCCGCATCAGGGCTAAATTCGCCAACATTAGTTTCATTTCTAGTTTTACGAATGTCTTCAGATGCAGCAAATCACAAGCGACATCTTAAGCGCGCTGGTTCTTTGGTCATCAAACATCCTTCGAAACACGTTTCATGTGCATTGAATGCTTCTTAAATAGAAAGTCATCTTTTTCAGTAATTTCGAGACAATTTTATAACTAAATTTTGTTCAAGCTATTGAACCTTGTTTTCTAGACACCTCAATGCACAAAACCTCTTTAAATGCGAAACCTACATTAAGATCGCAGTTAACAAAGTGATAGAAACGCATCATACCAAATAATGACATTTTCTTCAAAATAACTTCTTTCAAATATTCCAATTCAAGGACTTTCCCTCTAAAATCGTTGAATCCTTAACATCTCCCAAGGAAATGAACTTATATATGTATTCCCGCTAGGGAGTCGTCGGTCGTCTCCCTTTAATATCACCCTTCATCGTCGTGGCATGTCATTTATGTGCTATTCGGGGAAAGAAAATTGTGCAAATCGTTTTTAAGATCTTGATTTGACCTCGTATGTGACCTCACCCTGCACCGCGTCATTTTCCTGTCCCCCCTCCTTGTCCTCAGGCAATCAACAATTTATCGTTTGACATTAAAAAGAAAGGAAGAAAAAACGTAACAAAAAAAGAATAAAAAAAGGACCCAACGAAAATGGGCAAAGATGGGAAGCAACTCTGTTTTCGTTTCGAATGTGTTCAATGTTGCACACAAGAACGACAAGGACGCTGCCCTTGGTTATAGCGGTTGCTGGGCCATCATTTAGGAAGTGAGTGTCAGTAAATTTTTATGTAAAATGCAGCAGTAGCGCAGCAGCATCGTTGTCATGTCGGTGGCAGTGCGGTGGCACGAAAAGAGAACGAAACCTCGATGGGGCCAGGCGTTGGAATATCAAGTGATTTCCAGTGGCCATAAATATTGGTAAGTTTTTCACACGATTTCCATACATGTTGAATATTTTCTCGATGTTTACCGTGCGGTATAGGGATGGCAATGGGTTCATCCCGTATACAGCTGTGATGTCTGCCCCCCCCCCTCCCCAGCCTCCTTTTTCAAGAAGTGGGTATGAGGGTTTTGTATGTGGCGAATGACCGAATGTTTTGCAAGTGCAAGTCAACTCGCATGGGATGATAAAATAAATTGAGGAAATTAAATTGCATTTTTAAGTGGCATTTGCACTTTGTACTTAACTTCATGATGGCTCATTCCGAATGATTGATTGAAACACTTCACTGTGATGATACTTAAGACGATGATAACATTTTTCAAGGGGCACTCCACCGCAGCACCGTGCCGCAGCAGCACCATTTTGGAGTTTTCTCTTTCGAGTGCTAGTAAAATTCGTAATTAAAAGCCATTGCAACGAAAATGACTATTAAAAATGAAAACTCGAATAAATCATGATACCAATGAAATGAATGATGATTGTAGAACTGAACTGGATAGAAAGACATGCTTTTAAATGGCGTGGTGAGTAAATTTTCTATTCAGTTAAAGTGCTGATCACTTTAAAATTTCATATTCTTATTGCAATGGTTTTACTATTCTCTGAACTTGATATTAATCTTAAATACTCTTTGCTCTAGGAATTTCCATCAGTTTAAAAAGGATCATAACATTTTTGAAAGAGCTATTACGGTTCTCACTCTCTGCAGCGATTGTGGCGCACGAAGAGTTCGAAAAACGTACAAAGCATGAATACTAAATGCACGTGTAGTTTTGTACATAGAAACTATAGTATTATTGTGTAGACTTTTGGACTGGTGGCGAACATGTTTTCTCCGGTCCAACTTAGCAGTCTCCGTTCCAAGCTATTGGTTTCACCATTTTGTTTAGAAAGGCGAATGCTACGCCACCGCGTTCCTCCGGTCCATATAACATTGTTAAATCGCTTTATGAACTGACTATAGTTTCTGTATACAAAGAGTGTATATATAAACTTTCTACGTATAAACGTGAACTAGCGTCTCCATTTTTAAAGTTTTCTTTTGCCATTGGTATTGAATTTTGAAAATGTATGCCGGTTTTTTGTATGTTCCGGAAACAGGGAGTCTGTTTCTTACTTACTTACTTAGGTGGGCATTACAGTTCGGGGTGAACCTGGGCCTCAACCAACATCCTTCTATAACGATTTCGATTTCGGGCGAGCTCTCTCCAGTTTCGCACTCAAATTAGGTTGAGGTCTTCATTCACTTGATTGCGCCACCTAAGACGAGGTCTTCCCCTTCCGCGATTTCCCTGCAATGTGCTTTCGAACACCCGACGAGCCGGAGCGTTTGGGTTCATCCGCTCTACATGGCCCAACCATCGATCGTAGCCTCGCGATGCGTACTCTTCTGGCTATGCCAATGTCGCGGTACAGCTCATACAGCTCGTTGTTGTATCTTCTTCTTCACACATTGTCTTCGCATACGGGACCAAAGATCATTCGGAGAACTTTTCTTTCGAAACGACCAAGGGTTTCCTCGCACCCGCTTTCGATAAGGTCCATGCTTCCGCGCCGTACAGCAGGACTGGGATGATAAAGGTCTTATACAAGGTCACCTTGGTTTTTCTAGAGAGGGTTTTGTTTCTCAATTGCCTTCTTAACCCAAAGAAGCAACGGTTGGCAAGAGTTATTCTCCGTTTGATCTCCGCACTGATGTTGTTGTCCGTGTCTACAGCGGATCCTAGGTAGAAGAAGTCCAGTACTACCTCGAAGTTATGTCTGTCTATTGTGACGTTTTGTCCAATTCGTCGATGTTCTGTGTCCTTGTTTGATGACAGCATATACTTCGTTTTGCCCTCATTAACCATCAAACACATTTTTTCTTCGCTTCTGTTTCAATAATCGCAAAAGCACCTATGACATCACTCTTTTTTCTTCCCTTTACGTCAATATCGTCTGCGTAGGCGAGTAATTGTACAGACTTTTGAAAAATTGTTCCTCTGGTGTTGACGTATGAGTTTCTTACAATCTGTTCAATTATGATGTTGAAGAAATCGCATGACAGTTTGTCGCCTTGCCTAAAACCTTTTTCGACATCAAAGGGTTCGGTGAGTTCTTTACCGACCTTGACGGAGCAGCGTGAATTCTCCAAAGTCATCCTGCATAGTCGTGCGAGTTTTGCAGGGATGCCGAAACTAGACATGGCTATGTACAGCTCGTCTCTGTAAATACTGTCATACGCGGCCTTGAAATCGATAAAGAGATGGTGAATATCGATATTATGTTCTCGGGTTTTTTCCAAGATCTGACGTAATGTGAAAATTTGGGCTAATGTGGACTTCTCTGGTCTAAAACCACATTGATAAGGACCTATCAAGTTGTTGACGTGGGGTTTCAGACGTTCACATATTACAGCAGACAAGATCTTATAAGCGACGTTAAGGAGGCTTATTCCTCTATAATTGGCGCAATTGTGAGGGTCTCCCTTCTTTAGGATCGGGCATACGATACCAGTTTACCAGCAGTCTGTTTGGTACACGAAAATTGCATTAGCAAGCATTCGCCATTTTACTTTCCTCTCCGCTGTCTTCAAAAACTCTGTCTAACCAAGTCGACGATGAGAGCGAAAGCGTTCCTCAAATAATGAAACTTATCTTCCTGAAAATCAAAGCACATACTTTCCAAAGATCCTTCTTAATCATGACGCCACACATGGATGCGGAACTTTCGGTGACTTGGATGGTACTGATAGATGTATGCTCCTTGCTGTCCATTTGAAAGCCATTATCACATTTGCTGCCTTAACCATTGTCGTCCCGCAATACGAAGCTATTTAAGAAACGTCTGTTTTGAAACGATTTTTTAAAAGAAAAGCTAATTTAGCGTTACTTTTTTTTTTGAAAAAGAATGCAGTTGGCTTTCCAACTATGCAATCAAAAATTTAAAGTAATGTTTTTTTCCCAACAAAATGCGACTTTTTGCTTCGAAAATGGATGAAACAAACAAAGTGACTCCTTCTTTGTCAACTATGAAGGGTAGTCGTAATTCTGAGAAGGTACATTAGGTAAAGGTCGGATACAAAATACTACATCAGATCAAATCTTCCCACGAAAATATTTTTCAAAGGAGAGAGTCCCAATGTTCCCTGTAATTTGTAGTTTAAGAGAATTTGCATTTTTTTTTTTAAATAAATTAAATTCATTAAGAGGAATCTTCACCATGCCATCTGTGGAAAGCCTGAGGATCTTGTAAGTTCCATTTTAGACAGGGTAATACCTACATCAGAATCTAACTGTTGATTAAGGATCTTCCTCTGACTATACGTACGCATTTGTGCTACATTCGCCAAAATGTTTCATTTGCATAGCGACGGTCTTTACGTTTGAAGTGCGTACATAAGAAACAAGCATTCAAAAGAACATTTTTAATTAGTGAGTGGAGAAACCTTACAGGCCTAAAGTCGCACAAATTAACTAACAACTTGAAGGTACACCCAAGTCTCCTCCTATATTCCCCACACTCGAGCTACGCAAAACATGAACCTCAATCAGAATAATTTTAATTATTTCCCATTCGAAATGCTTAGGACACATTCATCTCGCATTCCCTTTTGCTGTCACATATACGAGCATACATACCAAAAAGCTTGTAACATTTCATCCCGACCAACTCCATCCAACATTTATTAAGAAAACAGAGAGTAGAGTGGCGAGAGTGAAAGGGACTTCGGAGGACTTCCTGCAAATGAATTCCTTTAATTATGAGTAATGGAGGAAAGGAGAAATGAGTTTAAAAAATGAATCCAGCCCCAGCAATGTAGGGACTATAGGTAGAAAGCCCTGAGTAAGTGTCACATATAAAATTCTACCTGCACTTTCTATATTCACAGCCATCCAGCCAAGCAGCGGATAAAGGCAACACTTATATTATACACCAAGAAAGACACTTAAGTATGTAAGTGAATGCAATTCCTTTGCTCCCATTCTCATTTCCATTCCCATTGCCACCCATCATTTCCCATTCTGACATCCACACCCGCAGCATCCATTAGATGAATAACTAAACAATTCATTCCCAAGCAGTAGAGTCAGAATGCGAGAGCGAGGGAGCAGCGCAGCGCAGCGATGGCGAGACATAAAAACAAGACTCCATCTTAAGTTAATGAATCACACAAAGCGAAAAACTCCTTAATTATGAAATACCTTTTTCGGAGCCAAGATATGTACAAGAACAACGCACTCTATAAGATCCCAGGGATATGATGGGACAGCTAAAGGCAACAAAATGGAACACAACCAAGGATCCTTTAGTCTTAAAACCTAACCAGCAAAAAAGTGAGAGAAAGGGATACGAACGGACATAAAAAAAAGAAACAAGAAATAATCGCACATCCTTTCATGTGTCTAACACTTGACACTATTAAAATTTATTGCCTCAATTTGGCTTGGATAATGAAAACTTTCAAAACAACATACAAACCCAAGCACAGAATGGATACAGGATAGAGTATGGCGTATGCCGTATAATATACAGCAACAGCGTTGCGAGGACCTTGTTGCTCGAATAATTTCGCTCTGCATAATCTTTCGAATGCTCGGGATTATCCTTTGGACTCAGAGATGCTGCTATGCTATGTGCTAGGTAAAACAAAATAAACAAGCCACCTTTACCAACCAAGAACGGTGAAGAAACACATGTACCTC
Organism: Melanostoma scalare; assembly: GCA_949752695.1. Classification (NCBI taxonomy): domain Eukaryota; kingdom Metazoa; phylum Arthropoda; class Insecta; order Diptera; family Syrphidae; genus Melanostoma; species Melanostoma scalare. Next base: position 223,394,648 of record OX456985.1, on the reverse strand, counting down.
GTCATTCATTCAATATTAACATAAATAATTGAATAAATTCAATAAATAACTAAGAAGCAAGCCAAGACAGTCAAACGACAACGCAAAGGATAGGTTGGTTAGGTTGGCAGATATACTACACACACGAACAAAATGCTACTGGCAGAGCTCAGCTAACACTACCTCACCAATAGCACGTACTCAACCAATTCACCACTAATCGAAAACAAACTGAACCAGAAAACACTTGCTGCTGAAAGTTTTATAGAAAAAACTTTGTTATCCTCGAATTTTTATGTTTTGTTCACAAGAGTAAATTAATAAGTGGATTTACAATAAAGATTGAATATAGCACTAACGATTTTTAAAATCTTATTTGAAAGAGTTTTATAACAAACCTTGATGGCCTTGTGATTGTGAAGCCGATAGAAAGCCACTTAAAGGCCCTTTCAGACGGGCAGTTCTCAGTTCAGTTTTCAGTTCAGTGTGTAAATAGACGTCAGTTCGATGTTCAGTTGAGCTTTTTTTTATTTGAGAAAAATCAAAATCAGAAAGAAAACTGAGAACTAAACAGAAAACTGATGTTAATTTCATCAGCTGTCAGTTCATTTTTCAGTTCAGTTATCTATAGGGAGAGGGAGAGGGATAAATGCGTTCGTTTCCATTATTCAAAAGAATATTTTTTCCTCTATAGTGTTTGAGTGTTTAAGTTTTTAGTCAATTAAAGCCGAGTTTCATTGGGAATCTGTAGCCGCGTTTTATTGGGAATTTTCTATATTCAGTTATGTTCATTTAGAATAAAACGATTTTTTGGTTTATATTCATTTAGCACGTCACTTTCAATTTTCACTTTCAAAGTTGGTACCCTTTGCACTTGTTCTAAGGATAAGAACCATTAAAAATTTGCATTCAGAAGGATATAAATGCATACCTTTTATTTTCCATTTCTATTTTTCTCTATTTAATTCTCGATTCTCAATTTATTTGCCGCATTTCAACTTTTTACTTTCGATGTAAACAAAACAAATGTCACTTTAATTTTTTTTCGCAATGGCTGTGTTCAATTAGATTCATTTTGTGACTCAAGTTTTTGGTTGCCTTGGTTCTGATGTTCTTATGTGTTCTGTCTGATGTTCTTTTTTTCTGACCGATTGCGAAACTTTCCTTGTGTGTGCGTGTGTGTGTGTGTTAGTAACTGCGTGTCTATTTATGTCCCCACCAAGTCACCATCTGACTCTTCTATTAGCTATTAGGTGTGTTTCTTTACTGAAAATTCGCACGAAATGCACCGAAATTCGGCGAAAGTCAGTCTAATCCCGTTCCAATTTTTCGTAGCAGTGCACAAAAAAGAGAGTGCTCTCGAGAGAATACAAAAATTTCCCCACCATGCGAATTTCCGCCACCAAAATTTCTGTGGACAGAAATCGTGCACAGCCAAAACAAATACCACAACTGTCAAACAGACGTTTTTCCAAGCGTTGCGTTGCTGCGAATGTTTTGTTCAAGGCGTTTCTTTACTTTTAAGACAAATACGCTCTTTCAGAGAGTTTCTGAAAAAATTTTACAACCATTCCTTAAAAAAAAAATTTCTGTGCACAAAAAGTAAAGAAACAGACTTATTCAATCTGTTGTCGAAAATCAGAAAATATGAACGAACACAACCCAAAGACTGCCAACCTCTGGGTGCCAAAAAAGAAATTTAACCAACCATCCCTGTTGTGCAGTTAGCTAACTGCGATATTTATGTTCATTTAGGCTATTGACATAAGGAGTTGTTGTTTTTCCATGAGCGATGTTTTACTGAAATGAACATAGGTTAGGTTAGGTTAGGTTGAAATTGCTGTCAGGAAAACCAACTGACACACTTAGACCAGTATTTGATCCGTTGTGATACCATAAGATTTAAGTGAGGAGGAACCCCACTTAACAAAACCATTTGGAGCTTTTTATGAAGCGAAAGAGATGAAGGATATCTGTGTTCGCCAGATCGTTTAGATCATCGAGGAAATATTTTCCAAGATGCCGTTTTCTATTAATGGAGAGTGCAGGACATGAGCAGAGGAGGTGTGGAATAGTTTCTTCCTCCTCCTCATCTAAGCAACTTCTACAGAAGTCATTTGAGGGAACACCAAGTCTTATGGCGTGTCTGCCTATCAGACAATGTCCTGTAATGACATTGATTACGGAGCTAAAGTGCAATCTGGTTATGGATAGCAAATGCCTTGTGCGTTTTGGATCAAGTCCTGGCCATAGCTGTTTTGTTGCCACACATGTGGTGATACTGTTCCACCAATGATTTGTTCTATCCATTGCCTCTTGCTTTAGCATAAGTTTACATGTAGCGATTGGTAAACCGATATTCAACCTGCTGGTTGATATCGGTAGAACGGTTCCTTTTCTGGCGAGTTCATCGGCCTTACAGTTGCCCGCGATATCTCTGTGCCCCGGCACCCAAAGAAGGTGAATATTGAACTGTTCAGCCATCTCCTTAAGAGACAGGCGACAGTTAAGGGCGGTTACTGAGTTCGTGGAAACGGCGCCGAGTGATTTGAGGGCTGCCTGACTGTCTGAGAAAATCCGGATATTCGCTGAGGATATCACGTTTTCTTTTAGCCATGATAGGACCTCTTTGATCGCCAGAATTTCCGCTTGGAACACGCTACAATGGTTTGGGAGGCGGAAAGAGAGACTTACGTTAAGTCGTTTTGAGTACACCCCGCAGCCAACCCCTTCCTCGGTTTTTGACCCATCTGTATAGAAATGAATTGAATCATCTCTCAAAAATTCTTCGTCTTCCCAGGTCGTTCTCGTTGGGATTGAGACATGGAACTTATTATCAAAAACCAATTGGGGGATGGTGTAGTCAGAGTGGCAAGGGATTGATCTGAATGTATTCAGGATTGTGGCATGACCGATGTTGTTATCGGTCCATTGGGAGATAGCTCTGATACGAGTGGCCGTACTTGCGGCCATTTGTTTACTGAAGATATCTAGTGGTATGAGATTAAGGAGTATATTTAGGGCAGCTGAGGGTGTTGATCTCAGTGCTCCGCTTATACATAAACAGGCTGTTCGTTGGACTTTGCTCAGATTATCGCAGTAGGTCCTTTTATCAAGAGCGGTCCACCATACCACTACTCCGTATGTGAGTATTGGTCTGATGACCGCGGTGTAGAGCCAGTGGGTGATTTGGGGGGAGAAGCCCCATTTTGTGCCAATGGCTTTTTTGCAGGAAAACAGGGCTACGGTTGATTTCCTGATTCTTTCCTCTATATTGGCTTTCCAGTTTAGCTTTTTGTCTAGGATAATACCTAGATATCTAGCTTCGTTGGAGAGTTGAAGTGGGATTCCATTTATTGATGGAGTTGTTAGTTGAGGAATTTTGTATTTCCTGGTGAAGAGAACGAGTTCGGTTTTCTGAGGGTTGACCCCTAGATCACTTTTTCTCGCCCATTTTACTAGTTTATTTAGAGCGGTTTGCATCAGATCCATAAGGACGTGAGCATATTTGCCGGATACCGCAATGGAGACGTCATCTGCATATGCAATCACTTTGAATCCCTCAGCTTCTAGGTCAACTAGAAGTTCATTGACGACTAGATTCCATAGAAGAGGGGATAGAACTCCACCTTGCGGTGTGCCCCTGCTGACAGATCTCTTTGCAGAGAAATCTCCCAGTGTTGAGTTGATTCTTCTGCTTTTTAGCATAAGATTTATCAATTCCACTAAGGATTTGTCTACTTTGAGCTTCGTCAGTGCCTTTGTAATTGCAGAGTTGCTGACGTTGTTGAAGGCACCCTCTATGTCGAGGAATGCGGCCAGAGTGTATTCTTTGTGATGGAGGGAATATTCTATAGTACGAACCAGGGTGTGAAGGGCCGTTTCTACAGATTTTCCCTTACAGTAAGCGTGTTGCGCTTTAGATAACAGTTTAGGATCTATAGCTTTACGCAGGTGGATATCAATCAGTCGTTCTAAGGTTTTGAGAAGGAAAGATGATAGACTTATTGGTCGGAGATCTTTTGGATTTACATGGGATGATTTCCCAGCCTTAGGTATAAACACCACCTTGACTTCTCTCCACTGAGTGGGGATATAGTTTAGGGTGGTGCAGCCAATAAAAATCACTTCAAGGACAGGGATTATGATATCCGCAGCCTTTTGGAGTTCGGCTGGAATTATACCGTCTGGTCCAGGGGATTTATATGGGTCAAAGCTGTTAATGGCCCAAGTTAGTTTTTCCCTTGTAATCAGATCGGGGGTGTTAGTTATTATGCTACCTGATTCTGTGAAATCATAGTTACATAAGTTCTTGGAGCTACCTGGAAAGTGAGTGTCCAGAAGCAGATTGAGCGTTTCTTCGCAGGATTCTGTCCAGCCGTCAGCTGTTTTCAGACTGCTAGGCATGGTCGGACTTTTTGAGAAGATTTTTCTTAATCTAGAAGCTTCTGAAGTATCTTCTATTTTTCCACAGAAGTTTCTCCAGGAAGTTCTTTTATTTTTCCTCAGTTGATATTTATAAGTTTTGAGGGATTCCTTGTAGGAGTCCCAGTCTTTTACACTTTTAGATTGTTTAGCTCGGTTGAAGAATTTTCTACATTCTTTCCTGAGCGGTTCTAGCCCCGAGCTCCACCACAGTGGTTTCTGTTTTCCCCTTATTTTTATAAGAGGACAGGATTTCTGCAGTGAATAGTTAAGGGCAGTGGTAAGATCATTGACTTTTTTGTCTAGATCATGTTTGTTCGTAGGGTTTTGTAAAAATTCAGGTTTAATAAACTTTTTCAAAGTTACCCGATATTTTTCCCAATCAGTTTTCCGGTAATTTCGGAACATTGGTTGCTTAGGAGGCTCCTCATTAAGATCAAATTGAATGTATCTATGATCCGAAAAGGAGTGTTCAGTCGATACTTTCCAATTAGTGATCCTATGATGAACCAAGTCGGAGACAAGAGTTATATCTAGAACTTCTTGTCTATTTCTGGTAATGAATGTTGGTTCATTGCCAGTGTTGCTTACTATAAGGATAGTACTTAAAATAAAATCAAAAAGTGACTCACCCCTTTCATTTATGTCAGTACTCACCCATACTGTGTGATGCGCGTTTGCATCGCATCCGATGATGAGGCAGATCTTCTGCCGTTCTGCTGCAGCGACAATCTTTTTCAACAGGTCGCCTGGAGGAGGGCCAGGATGGTCGTGGCCGAGATAAGCTGATACCAGCCAGTAGGTGTTGTTACTGGTTTGGTAACTAGCAGTAGTTACATCACAATTGCTGTAATCAGGGAGTAAAAATACATTAGTGCTACTTCTTACCAATATGCAGGATCTGGGTTCACCTTTGTCCTTTACATATAGCTGAGTATATCCAGGAGTCCTTAATCCATGAATGCAGGATTTGTTGATCCATGGTTCTTGGATAAGGACCACATCTTCCCCTCTTTTGTTCAGGCGGAGAAGAAGGGAGGCCGAGGCCTGTTTGGAGTGTTGGAGATTAATCTGCGTTAACTTCACCATCTTGGTTGCAGCTAAGCAGACTAACCCCCACCACTGTTTGGTTGAGGTCGTCTTCAGACTCACTTCCTGAAGTTGACCGTAAGAGGTCATCTTCCTTCAGGCCGTTCTCGGACATTGAGTCGTCTGTTTCGTCTTCTGATGTTACGGAGGAGGCACTTGGGGGATCTACTTCCATTTCAGGGAGTTTTTCGCCTTCAGCGCTTACCATGCTTGTTGTGTTCGGGGCAGAAGGAGCGTTTACGCTTTCTTCGTCTTTTTTATAAATTCTTAAGGTTATGGTCGCCCATCCGAACTTAATCTTACCTTGGGTTTCAGCTAGAGGGGCCATCGAGTCTTTGTTGATGACTATAATAGCCGATCTATTGGGACCGTCTGGTTCCTCCAACTTTGCTACCTTCCAGTCATGAGTAGGTAGGGATGGGTTACCAAATTGGATCATCTTAAGAATTATTTCTTTGTCGGAGAGCTCCGCTGGTATTCTGATGCGAGCTCTTGGTCTGCAAGGAATTTCCTCCTTTGCTACAACCTCGATCTTTGCATCAGGCCAGAGACCTTCTAAACGGCTGACTGCAAGCTTATACAGACTTTGCGATCTCTCCCCATCAAAGGCAATTAGCTTGACTCGCCCCTGGTACCAACCCGCATCTTCAAAAGTTGCAGGTTCTCCCGGGTTCTCCATCATGAGAGCCCAATAGGAGGTCTGGAGCTTGTTCAAGATCATTGTCCACTGATCAAAAGTAATCGCGCCATCTGCATTGCTCTTGTCAATTATGGCAACTACTGTTTTGTCCTTTAACACTTCGCTAAAGGACAAGTCTTTTCTGGTGGAGGTGCTGTGCACCTTAGATCGCTTAGGTTCCGGGATGGTTCCTTCGCATGATCTGTTTCTTTTTGAGGAATCGCCGGTGGGGATATTGGCAATGATGTTCTTAGCCCACGTAAGTTTAGCGTCCGCATCAGAAGCTCGCTTGTCTATTGGTGTTTCACCAAGAATCTTAACGAGCCTCCTTGCATTTCGCCGTTTCCTACGATTTGGGGGTGGGAGCTTCACTTCCTCACTGGGAGCAGAGCATATTTCAGCGCCACTCTCACTGGGAAGGGAAATTGCCTCAGTGCTCGTAAGGGGGGGGTTCTTCCTCTCGGTCAGACCGTAATTCACGGTGTCGTGAGTTGGAACAGACCCCTCCGTGCACTCTTGAGGATGGGATTGGGTTGTGGAATTGGGAGTGCAGCAGAGATTCACTGCTGCACGGTCAATGATTTGGGTACTGGTTTCCGCATTTGATGAAGTGCCGGCGTGACAAGCAGAGGGTACACAATAATTCACTGCTTCCCCTTTTTTTGCCACGGGCAATTCCACCAAAATTGGAGGTTGAGTACTACTAATGACGGCGTTTGCACCACCACTGGTCGTAGCGTCTAGGATTGAAGGCGTTCCTCCCTCCCCGGATGGTTTTTCAACCCTTCCAGTGAGTTTGGTCGACCCACAGTCCCTACCGCTTTTCGCTTTTTGTTTTTCTTCGTTAATAATAGTTGTCACTGGCGACTTATCCTCTTTCGAGGCCAAGCCCTCGCCGGCAGTCGCGACTCCTGCCGACTTTTGGACGTATATCCCCGTCCGTTTTTTATTTCCTTTTATTAACTTTTTTTCCATTTTGATTTTCAAGTTTTCTAACATTGAGGTTATTTTGAGTTACTTTAGTTGAGAGGATTCCGCAGCTGGATTGCTGGAGATCCCCTCGTAAGCACCCTCACCACGACAAGGTCAACTCATGGAGGGTGGAAAGAAATGAACATAACTTCACATAGAATTTCGATAAAACGCGCCTTGTATTCACTTCAGCAAAACATCGCAAAACATCGCACATGGGAAAACAACAACTAAAGTTAAGTGAACAAAAATAATTCACAGAAGTTAACAACAGGGATGGCTGGTAGTTGAAGTTGTTGTTTTCACATGTGCGATGTTTTGCGATGTTTTTTTGCTGAAGTGAATACAGATTCCCAATTAAACTCGGCTCAAGTAATACCACTCGTTATTTTTATTCCAAAGCTTTCACAAACGCTGTCCTCACTTGGAGCAACATTCTTTTTAACACCACTGTATAAATGCTTGATTTGGATAAGACGGTCGCGGCATAGTGTCAATCGAATAATTTTAGCATTGACTTAACCCATAGCCCGCACTGAACAGTGAACAGTCCTCTGTATATGCACGTCGCGCAACATTCTTCAGGAGGCAAGGTGATGTTGTTTCTTATTTTTCTTCTTTTTTTTTTTCTTATAGATATGTAAGAGTACTTTATTCTTCAAAACAGGAAGAAGATAGTTTCGAAAGGAGGCGGATGGTTTGTTGGCGTTGAGGGTCTGCCTTAAGAAGTTGCTTAGATTCCTTTTTGCTATGGCATAATCAAATAGAGGAATGAACAAAACGACAAAATTTTCCAGGGAGCAGGAGGAAATTGATTGAACAGGTAATTGCATGTGATATGGGTAACAAATAGGGATACCGATGGCATCCTGCTGAAGTATCGAAAGTTGAATGAGTATCCTATACAGCAGAATAGAAGACCCTGTCTCATCGTCAGCGTCATCGTCATCGTCTTTGTCTGCGTCTTTGTCGTCTTTCCTCCCTCTGCCCCCCACAAGATATTAAAATGAATGAAGACATTGTTGCTTCGAAATTGAATAAATGCGTCCTACTTGCTGGGTGAAAGGTATTAAGTTGTCAAGGAAATTGAACTTGTTGTTGTTGCTGCTAGGTTTTTGAAGTATCTCAATGTAATAGTTTGTATGTTGTGTACATATTGGGAAACATGTACTTACATATGAAAGAAGTTGAGCATTTTGAATAGATGATTTAAAGTGAAGCACAAACTCTCAGAGTGATGGATAGTAATAAACTTATGACCGAAAGGATGATGACGAGTGTCGCAAATACGAATGTAAGCCTTTTCTGAAGTGTGGAAATAATATTGAACCGATAAATTTTATGTTTACAAATAAAAGAGTAAAGTTGCTATTTCAATTGAATGCAATTTGGTAAGGATGTGTTGGGAAACATTGATTTCTGCTGAAGTATGATCAACATGGAAACGAGATAACTAGCTTGGCTGATTTGAGAGGTTTAGTGAGGGTCCAAGCCATGGGGGTGATTTTCAATGAAATGTCGATTGCATCCGAAAAAGAGAAAAATGATAAAAGTCATAAAAGTCCTGACTGTATCAAAGCTCATTAAATTATAAAATGTATGATTTAAAACAAACAAATGGACTGTATTTATAAAAAAAATACTTGGCTTAAAAATAAATACAGTCTTTGACTTCTGTCTATAAAATTGAAATAATTAATTACAAAACAGTTTAAAAAGTTTTATTTAAAAACTAGCTGACCCGCCCAGCGTAGCTCAGGCCCTACGTTTATCGAATTAAGTAAGTTTAGTTAAGTAGTTTCCATTCTAGTGGGAGAATGGGGATGAAATATAGTTTATGTTACTCAGGAACAGTTAAGCACTCTAACGATTACATAGTTTTTGGAATCGGCCCAGTACTGTAAAAGTGAAATACGCATTGAAATCGTTGGAGTGGTTTTTTTTGAATTCCCGTTCCCGTTCCTGTGGGAAAATGGTGATGAAATATAGTTTAGATTGCTCAGGGACAATGAAACATTCTAACAGTAAAAGAATTTTTGTAATCGCTTCAGTGCTTTCCAGTTTCTTTGTTGTTTCGCCATTCCCGTTTCCGTTCCCGAATGAATATGGGAAGGAAATAGAGTCTTTAATACTCAGGAGCAATGAAGCACTCAAACATTTAAAAATTTTTGGTTGGTCCAAATTTTTTTCAAGTTCCCGCTAATGTATTTGTTCCCGTTCCGTTTCTGAAGCTCATGACACTTGTTGAGTACATCAAAGTGTCAGCATCTGCACCGTTCAAAGGTCACAGAGCCCACCAAGTGGTTTTAAAACACCCTTATTGGGTCTGAGCCAAAATTAAAATTTTCTTCGAGCCTTTATTCCTTTACTCATTTCTTCTTGTCTACATAATAACCAAAGAACTTTCACTTCATTCGCATTCGAACCCTTTATCCCTTCGAGATTCTTATCTCTACCAATGGCCTAGAAGACGCTGTCATTGCTTAGGTCAAAGTGTATAGTATCACTTTAAATCAATACCTGTTGTCTTGCAAATATAAATAAAGTTCAATGTGCGGTCATTTCATATGAAAAAATAGTTTGGATTATTGTAAAAGTAACACTTTTAACTAAAAAAGTTTAAATCTTTGTTCTTAACAGTCAAAAATCAAAAGAGTTCTTAAAAACATACAATCCAATAATCTTACTATTTGCTTTTTAATTAACTGAGCCGCCCGGCGTTGCACGGGTCTGTAGTTTTAAGGCTCCCGTGCTCATTCCTGTTTCTGTTCCCGGTGGAACCCGCAATTCATTTTTATTATAGGGATGAAGTCTACGCTAACTTACTGAGGGATTATGCCGCATACCAGTGCCAAAACAATTTTTGAAATCTTCCCAGTAGTTTCTAAGTTTCCATTTCCAGCCCCGTTCCTGAGGGAATCTTCCGTTAACGTGGAAATATGTGAATGAAATATAAGTCTATTTCACTAAGGGACAATGTAACATCCTAGAGTTGAAAGAATTTTTGGAATCTGTCAAGTAATTTCAAGGTTCCCGTTCTCGTTCCTGTTTCTGTTCCCGTGAAATTAAACGGATGAAATAAAAGCTTTTAAACCTTCCCTAGACCTACACAAACATTTCAAGATCAATTTAAGATAAATCCTTTCAACCGTTCTCGAGTTTTAGCCAGACTAACGAACAGCAATTCATTTTTATATACACAGGGTGATTTGCATAAGGTGTTACAAAAAGATAGGGTGTGTAGGTTGGACCTAGACAAGCAACAAATCGTATGGGAGGGGGGGGGGTCCATTTTTCCCCGTTTAGGCGGGAGGGGCAATTTAAGAAAAAAATCACTAAAAATGGAAAAAATATTATTTAAAAACAACCGTAATACCTACAGAGTCGTGCTATAGCATTTTTTAAAAGCAAAAACCTATACATTAAATAAAATTTAAAAATAAGTCGTTCATATGAATAGTTTTTGAAATATTAATTTTCAAAGTCAAAATTTTGAAAAAAAAACTTTATTTTTTTTCTTCAAACCATTTTTTTTTTCAAAATTTTACGTAATTAAGTAGTATTTTTCTGGCTTATTTTCAATGCTCTTATTTATTTTTGATCAAACACAAAAAACCGGATGCCAAAATAACCTGTAGTTTTTGAGAAAACCAAAAATTACAAAAACGACTTTTTAAATTTTCGTTATTGGATTCTTAAGTGAAAAAACGTAAAGAGAAAATTCATCCTTTATTTCGTAAATAGTATTAGATTACAAAAATATCACAATTAAAAAAAAATTAAAGCACACACATACACCTGTAAGTTCTTGTCTACTTTCAACAAAACACTACAAACGCTATCGAGTCAACTCAAATTCAGTTCAAATCCGAAAACATTTTCGGTTAACAATATTTTTTTCATTCCCTCTGAAAGGAGTTACTTAAAAATTCAATTTTATCCAAGCAATGTGGACAATAGAGCTTGTGACACCCCCAGTCTCCAACAGGACGTGCCACATTCCGTTCCTGCTGTTCCATTAAACCTTTCAATAAAATCTCTTAAAATACAATCGCTTCTACCATCCAAAGCGTTGATCGAAGTGGAAGTACAGCACTCTGTACCTTCGTTTTGTTGACGTAATAACCCATATGGGAAGCAAAAAAATAGAACGCGATTAGAAAAAAAGGACTTCTTTCTGTGCAAGGAAGTAAATTAAACTCACTGCATTTGCCCTTTTGCAATTTTCAAACCCCGAACAACTACCACTCTTCCTTCTCTATCTAAGGACATGAGAAGGGATTGTGCATGATGTCCTTCTAACATCACCAAAACGGCCTTCAAAGATCTTTTTTGTACACATACTTGGGGTGAAACAGTCAAAGAAAAGAAACAGGTAGCACCAGTTGGTTGAGTTGAGAGGTGCTGCTATACACCACAGTTAGTAGTTGTTGATACGTTAGACTTGTGTTTTTTTTTTGTGTGTTCAGTTTTCAAGTAAATGGACTCGTTGTTCGTTCGTCGTTTGTGGGAGAGGTTAGTGCACATACCAAGGAGAAAAACAAGAACAGAAAAAAAGTGTCACGTCCTTCCAGTTACAGTGACAAATAAAATTGAGCTTTTTATTGACTCCTTTCAAATTGCATTTGTGTGGTGGATGGTGGCGGTGGGTCGTAGCCGCTCGGCTGCCTGCCCAAATTGAGATATCTTTTTGGTTTGGTTTTGGATTTTAGAAAAAAATAACAACAAAATCGGAGGCAAAAAAAGAAAAAAAAAACCCAATCCAAAATTACAGACGGTCACTTCTTACCCCAGAGGTTGGCATTGGCGTTCTCTGGGACACGCTCGCCAATACATTGCTCGTTACAGATTTTATTGTTAAATTGGATAAATCTGCGGTCAGGACCCAAAGCCACACAGACACAAGCTCCTGTATTGACAATATGTGAGAGTGAATGTAATTTGCTGGAGCTATGACCATCAGACTTTGGTAATTGCCACCGATTTTGCTATTTGAGATTGGAATTTCATTGTGATCAGATTTTGTCGATTGGTTTTGTCAATTGCTTTGTCGAAAAAGTGGTCAGAGGATGAGGAACGAAAAAAGAGTGCCACTTCTTAACAAGGTGTGCTTTTATAAAAAATTAAATGAGTCACTTATAATCGACAGGATACTTTGAGCTGGAAGGAGGGTTTTCAAGTATAAAGGACTTAAGATTCAAATGCAATTTTTTGAGTTCAAGAAATAAATGCAACGTGTATTGTGAATTGACAGTTGAGTTGAAGAGGAAATGCTATTTTAAAAATAAATGAGGATGACACAATAATCAAACATGGCTGAATCGGGTGGTCTATGGAAAGATTGGTTCAACTAGTTTGAAAAACACTCTTAAGCTGGTTTCCAATTTCTCAAGTCAAGAAGGACTGATCCAGTAGCAATTGGAAGCCGTTAGTTGTATGGAACAATGTATCCATTGCGAGATTTTGCGTCGACGAAAAAGAAGTCCTGACATAAAAAGTGAAACATGCCTTAGCCAAGCTAAGAATATGCAAACCTTTGTAGTCCTTTGTAAGAATAAATAGTCCTTCATTCATCTTATATGAATCAACACCCAGAAGCGTGCCACGGCAAAAAGTAACAAGGGAAAACACACACTCGCTCAAAATATGCCTATGCCTACATCAAACGGAAATATTACAAATCCGCAAGTTATCACTAATTAAAATTCCTTTCCAACAAATAACTTGGCTCAACCGAATAGCATCTTGTATTAAATAACTGAAGTTTGAAATAGGTTGCCTGGAGGGCGAGTCCCTCAAGAAAACCTATTTTCTCCCACAACTGCGGTTATAATGCTTTCCCCTGGACTGACCTTTGATATGTTTACTAAATTTCCCATTATCCACATTCTGATAATGCTTTCTTCTTTGCCATTTTGGAGAAACTTATTTTCCAAGTCGGCCTCTTCCCTGCGGCATATGGCTTTGGCATCACACCGGCATGCCATGGAGTGAGGAGAATACTCCTGACTTCGTCTTTCTTTCTCTCTCATTTTCTGCCATTGCCATCACATAAACACTCTGTGGGTTATTTAAATTTCATTTCATGTTCAAACTCAAAAAGTACTTGCACAAGTAGTTATCATTGTGGCATTGAAGACGATCTCTCATCTCATCTTTTAGTCTTCTTCGACGTTCGACCCACCCACTACGTCAGTCTTATCATATTCAAATGGACGACGATGATGTCGAGCTACGATGGAGGGAAAGAGTAAAAGAATCGAGCCAAGTCGAATACCTTTTCAAATTTGCAAAGTTTCTTCGAAAGTTTATATCCGCAAAACGCTTGAATTGAGTTTGGGAAGCAAAACTACCAGCAAACCATTGCAACTACCACAGCTAACCAACCAGCAGTAGTAATAGCATCAAACCAGGGAGCTGATGCTTGGTACTGCTTGTGCTTCAACTACTACGTTAGGTGCAAAGAGTGAGAAACGGTGAGAGGAACAACAAAGAAAATTATCTAAATGTAACTTTCCATTATGCAAATTCTTACCCAGCTACGGCTTCAAGGTTGAGAGGGTTCACATCACAGACAATTCGAGTTGGTTGTAGCTCTGAATGGCATGGTTATGGTATGGTGGGTGTAGAGCTGCTTCGTTTTACTTCATAAATTGGTTAAATTGAAAGTCTGTTCTACTTCGAGTATACAAGGATTCGTCTAGTTTACTTATGTGAATGTTCGCTAGCATAGGTAAGTTACCTTTACCTTTGTTTTTTAAGTTTCTTTTTCTTATTTGGGCTTTCATCTTCTTATGAGAAGTTGGTTAAAGTCATAATATTCTGTTCTTATGAAGGATGTTGCGTTGTGTTATTTTGAACTTTGCGGTAATGATAAGTATGATGTATGGGTGGAATCTGATTTGGAAAACTTTAATGAATAACATGCAACAGCGTTGAGATATAACTCGCAACGCAACAGTGCCAGCTTCTCACAATTTGCATCAATCCTGAAAAGGGCAAACAAAAACAGCAGTTTAATTAGGTTTTTCAAAGACATTTGATAAATGATAACAACAGATATGGGTTTAAAATGCTGACTTGTCAGTCTTCTGAGCACGAGTCTTGCCAGAAAAAATGAATTAAAATCATCACAAACCAGTCGCCTTGCAGTCCCCAATCTAATAGGAATTTAATTTTCGATACCGCCTTCTATTTTTAACCAAGAGTTGCATAAAGTAACTATTGATATTTAATCAAGAGACCCACAAGCTCCAAATTCGCCTAAGAAAAATCGAATGTGTTACAATTGGCAATGCAAGTGTGCCCTGGAAGTTCCAAAAACCGTTTTCCGTGACTGTAATACTTAATTTATTGAAAAGTTTAATTCTGCACCAATAAACAAACGATTATTTTACTACAGCAACCTCTGAAAATCAAGTTGAGGTGCTGCAAATTAAAATGGAAACTGATAAAGAGAAGGAAAGTGTCTTCTTTGAAGTTGTTTTGAGACCTAGATTGATGTGGCTACTGTGGTTGTGGTTAAACTTGCCACCCGCATTTAAGATGCTTATTGCTGACAAATATGATAATGAAGAAGAAGCAATTGGATGAGAAAGATCTTTTGAAGTAAATTTACAACAATTAAGAAATGGGGACTTTCGTCTAGAAGTAGAATAGCTATTTGTAGTTCTATTAACTAACTATGTGGAATAATTTCGTCCTTTTTGGTTGAGAGGAATACTTCGGGGTAAGAATAAATGGATTCTAATAACTATGAGAAGAATTTGTATTACTTATTGGAAATTGCACCTGGAAGTGTGTATATGTGGGAATTGAGGTAACTGAAATGGAAAGATTGAGCTTTATTTAGTGCGTGAGTCGTTGGTTGAAAAATAAAATTTCCAGTGGAATGATATCCGATTTTAAGTCTGTAGAAAGTGAGCTGGTAGCGAGTGCTGTGATCCCTTTGAGATCATAATACTAGTAACGGCAAAAAGGAAGAAGAAGAATTGGCCGGAGAACTTAGCCTACATCAACTTGTAGTTAGATCAACTAGCAGCTTTTGCACAGACGAATTAAATTGTGGATAAAGTTTAAAAGCTTCGAGGCATGTAACTTAAAACCACAAGTACTTGCAACATAAGTGAATTATAACAAGTGCAAAAAATTTCTGTAGCACAATTATACAAGTTTGCTTGCACTTCTACAAGTTTAATAGACATATTTCTACAAGTGGCTCTTGACTTGTAGTTTTGTGTAACAGTCTCTAGGTGTTAGTGTTCACAGGTTTTTGTCTTATCCGATAGAAATGTATCCAGCTAAGGTTACCTTGAACAGCCAATTGAGCGCAAGTTCTTTCTACTCCGGGAACCCAAAAAGTACCTAAAAAAACGATTTGATTTTATTTGATATATTTATTTATTTTGACTTCATTACTTCTTGACATTAAATAGTTTAACCGTAAAGTAAAGTGCTTTTCTTTCTAGATTCAATTGTGCTCTGTGTTTCTTCAATTAAAAGTTGATCATCAGTAATCATACTCAATCTGCTGTTTCTAAACTAATTTTCTCAGCTTTGAAAATGCTGTCAAAATACTTGTGGCTGAATGAAGAAGATTGCACTTGTCTATGTTTCATAAATTTAATGAAACTTAAGTTGGAGCTGAGCTCTGTTATGGTTATATGTATGTTAAACAGATGCGATGGCGTCTGTTCGATCTGTCTCTCTTGCGAGCTAAAGGATGCTCGTCCCTATCAGAGTTGGGTCTTTACGTTTTGCTGGGCTGAATTCTGAATTGAAGAAGACAGTAGCTTCGAAATCTATGAAAATAAGACAGGAAAGATGCTATTCACAACTCCCTCATAGGAAATAATAAGTATACTTGGTTTGGATGCCAAGCTAAGCAAGGCTGAAAAAGTTTGTCTAACAGGAAAATACCGAACAAATGAAACAAGATTGTTTGTTTTCAGCCAATAATGTCCACAATATAAATTGTGGGAGATTTAAGGAGTACCTAACAAAATTTGTTTCAATTACTTAGTAAAGGCCCCGGCCCATAGAACGCGGTGCGTGCGGTAGAAGCGGCGCGGCAACTGATGCGGTGGGTTTTGCCGCGCGCAACTGAAAGGGGTGACCCATAGAATCCGTTGCGGTGTTTTGACAGATAAATTTAGTCAAAATGGGGGCGTTCAAGAATCGCATCCGGATAGCTTGTTGTTGTTGTTTACGTGTGGGAAATCGAAAAAAATAAGTTATAATCGTCTAGCAATGATATTTTGAATGTTTTTCTGTTTTCAAAAGTCGAATTTTAATATTTCACAGCTGTTGTCTGTTGTCGATCGTTCAAAAAAGGTATCTAGACACGGCTATCCAAGATAGGCTATCCGATAGGTTCTTGAACGCGCCCATTGTCATTTTTTCTAAATAAGAGAAAACTTCAAATTGGTTGTGACTGCGCATGTCTCTCTTCTGTCACCGCGTGAGAGCCGCGGCAAAATAGAAGTTCGGCTACTCGGCGCGTGCGGCGCGTTGCTCGCGGTGCTTATGGGTCACCTCTCATAAGAACGTGTGTATTTAATCGAGCTGTCAGTTGAAAGCGGTGCCGCACGCACGCACCGCGTTCTATGGGCCGGGGCCTTAAGGCTCACTTTAATCATCTTGATGAACGTTCAAAAATACGGTCAGTAATGAATTGATGAATTATTTATCCACAAGCGCAATAGTTTCTCATGCAGCTGTCAAGTGACGACTTCTTAAGGGAGGCGTAAGCCCCGAGCATTTTCAAAAAATCGATTTTTTTTATTGCATTTTCTTATTATATGTACTACATTTCAAAAATGTTGTGTCAAAATTTCAAGTCATTCCGAGTTGAATTCGAAAATGTACAGTGATTTTAGGTGATTTTAGAGTAGGTATACGCTGCGAGCGAATAGAGGGGGACGACCTTGAACCAACCTTTTATGATTGGTTCCAGGTAGCTCGAGGTCTTCTTTTGTGTTCAGGAAAGGGGAGCTCACTCTATAATGACGCTTCTAACGGAATATTTTGGAGGGGAATCATTCAGTCTGCTGTTTTTGGCGTTTATCTTTAAACGCGTTTATCTCGAAACTAGTATTTTTAAAGTCGGTGTGCAAAATATCTCGGCGACTGTTGCACCGATCCTTCTGAAATTTTGCACACTTCTTTAATAAATATTTTTAGTGGTAATAACACGAGGATTTTAAAAATTTTCAATTTTTCCGGAATTGACAGCTACAAGATGGCAGCATTTTTAGGCAAAAAAAAGACTTTTCACTTCAAATTATCACCAAAATTTCAAAAATGCAAACAAAAAAAAACCTTGTGTTATTTCCTGGAGAAAGTTGTCTTTTAACGAAATCTTTTTAGAATTTTGATTTTAGATGATCCTGTCAAAAGTTATCTTGCACGCCGCAAAAGATCGAAAAGTGTAGGCGTCTCGGAAAATGCACTGTCATCGGCTTGTTTTTCAATATTTTTGTATGAAAAAATTATAGAAGATACTTGAGACTATACTTAATAATGTAGCAAATCAATAAATTAAATTACTTTATCAGATTTTTCTTAAAAAATTCATAAAAAAGCCTTTTTTTTCAGCCTCCCAGAGTTTACCCCTCCCTCAAGGTTAGGGGTAGTCAAAATTTTCAAAAAATCGGTTTTTGTTTTTTTGCATTTTCTTAAAGTATAGTATCTTTAAAATATTCTTTGAAAGTTTGAAGTGAATCCTACAAATATCTTTCGAGTTATTCAGCTTTATTTTCAGATTTCATTATTGTACATAAAGCGACTGTAAATCTTTAAATGCGTTTTTCTCAAAACTATGTTTTTGAACTGGATTGGTGGTGAATAAAACTTATACAGTTTTTAGAAAACATTGAAAGCTTGTGCCTGATCGACGGATTTTTTGTTTTTTTTTAAACTCGCTTTCTTATAAACAATTAATTGTTGATTTTTTTCAGAAAATCAGAAAAAAAATTCCTGAGGCCGCCATTTTGTTAATTTTGAAAAAAAATCCTTCGATCAGGCTAGTGCCTAAAAACTGTATAAGTTTCATTCAAATCTATTGAGCGGTTTTTGAGTTACAGTTGGCATTGCAAGGACCTATTTTTAAAACCTGTTGAACTTAGACCGCCATAACTGGTAAAATGGTTAATATTTTTTTTTTTTTAATTTTAGTGAAGTAATGTTAAAGTATGATGAAATGATACTATGTTTTTGCTTTTGTGAAAAAAAATTAATTACTAGTAAAAAAAAATGATTGAAAAATTGCATTTTCTTACGCTTTTAACTACCCCTAACCCCTTAAGCTGTGCATTATAGACCGACTTCATTCCTACAAAATGCTACAACAGACAGCTTCACTGTGAGAATAGCTTCCACAGCACAACAGTTAAAGATTTTTTCCATTGTGTCGGTTTGAGGCTATAACTAGCTTCGTTAGTTGAACTTTACCCAGGTTTCATTGAAAATTGTCAACACTAGTTCAAGTGTTTTGGTTTCCAAATAATTTATCAACAATGTTCGTTACCTGTACTCGAGTATTTATTTTTTATTTATTAAAAAGAAAATGGTGCGATTGAGATGCTCTACACACTTACGAATGGAAACGCTATGCTGTTAAACGATAGTCAAAAATTAAAATTAGAGTTATTTTTCAAGCCATTCTGTGACAGCACCGACCTCATAGGGCTCCGCAGCTAACCATACTATAAAAGAACTCAATTTTTTTTAATTAAAATCTTGAAAATGATGTCTATCGTTCTCTGGTAAGACAGCGATGTTTACTAAGGTCAGATTTTAAAATGACACTAAATAAAATTTGTGAGTTACAAGAACAAAAGTCAGTATAGGAATCGTCAAACTGCAAATGAAAGTTGTATGTTCCATAGCAAAGTGAAAAAAAAGGTTACGTATACGACAGAGAGAACTGCAGCACATAATATTATTTAGCAGAGCTTCTCCTTGCTCTCCTCTTATAATAGTAATAGTTTGAAATTTTTATTGATATTTTAAAAGACAAGTAAAACAAAATTGAGAGTGAACTTATTGATGTACGTCAGAAATTATACTGTTTTTGGCTTAGGAGAACAAAAATAGCTACATAAAGACTTCATTTCGTATACCACAGCTCTCTTTTGTCAAACGAATCACAGATGCATAGAAAATGTGGAATTTGAATGGTGGAAGAGTTTGTGAAGTCGGTATGGTAGTGTTGTGAGCTCCCGTTCTCGTGGCAGTACAGGTATAAAATAAAGTCTATGATACTCAGAGATAATGTGGAATTCTCACGGTGATAAAATTCTCGAAATAGATTAGTAATAGAGAAAAAATTTTGAGATTCTGAGTAGATTTTGAGATTTTAAGTTACTATGTCCATTCCCGTACTAGTACCTTTTTAATTCAGGAATAATTTAGCTTTCAAAAGAAAAGAGTTTATTCGAAATTGGTTCATTAGCCTTTCTAATTCAGAGATAATGAATCTTCCTAAAGCCAAAAGAATTTTTGATATCGGTGCATTAGTTTAAGATCACCTATTTAGGTTGGAAATTGGAATACGGAAATAAAATAAATGCTCAGAGATAGCAAAGCATTCTAAAGAAGAAAGAAAGAAGAAAACCTACTGAGAGAAGAAATTCACCACTAAACACATGCAGCCTTAAATCACATCTATCTAATTTTTCGCTTTTTCACTTCTTCACAATTTTTTGCAAACGCGGTAGAGTAGTACTTAACATTTATAGCCTCTTGTTCTGTTGAAATTGTCGCAATTAAAATAATAATTTTTGTGTTCCAATAACACCTGACATATTTTTCTACTAAGTCCTAAAAAACCTCTCTTTCCACCCCATGGTTGCCTGACAGTCTCACCATCACATATATTTCTCTCAAAAATAGCTTTTAGTTCCCAAGTTGTGAAATACCCGACTGTATATTTTTCTATGAAAGGAGTATCTATCTCACAACCATGCGGAAAATGAAGGGAACGGAAAATTTTTCTGATGATTCCGAAAGGCTAATCGAGAAAGCGCTCCTTATGGCAATGAGTTTATTAGGACTTGCCAATTCCTCGCGAGAGCCGCAATCTGTTGAATAACATATTTTGTTTTCTGTTGGAAAACGAACTACGGACGTCCCGTGTAACAGGCAGAGTTGCCAACCATTACGACATGGTCGTCTCGCTTTTCGGTTTTTCAAAGAGTCATACTGATTGTACCACCTCCAAAAAATAAAAATTACTCAATCCCAACTTCAAAAACACGATATTTGCTAGTGTTGTTTATATTTTTGTTTGCAAAACACTTTTTTGTGTAGCAAATATTGAAGTGCTGTCCTTTTCGAGATCCAAGCTTAGATATTTTTTGATGATTTATTTCTTAGTAACAAAGACACCAGACTTTTTTGCTTCTCCTTCACATTTTCCTAATTGAAAACCCATCTCTTCACTCAACCAGTTTCTTCGAAAGCGCCTTTCATTAAAATTATAAGATTAGTTTTTTTTTTCCCCAAAATAACAGACATGCCTCAGGCTTTGCAGTGTTAAAAATCTTGGTCATCAACTGCAGATTCTGGTGAATAGACAATTAAAACTATTTCATCAGCAGAAAGCCTTTTTAATCCCTTCATACTCAACCCCTATCCAGGCAGATAGTCAGTACAGTGAACGTACAGTTAAAATATAATAAGACCTAGAGCGCATTCCAGGCGCACTTCATTTCCAGCTTTTATCCACGCAAACAATTGTTTTCCATTCCATGTGGCTGTATTTTCATACGTTTTAAAGGCATTCTCCCAAATTTTTGTTACATCTCAGGTCCTAAACTTCCGATTCTTAAAAAAGACACAATGTCGACAGCACTACATATATGCTTGCCAATTTAAGAATGATACATGCCTTTTGAAAGCCTTGTTCGTTACCTAAAATCCAAAGCTTATAAAACACTCAGTTTGACATCAAAGACAAGTTGAAGATGTTGAAGATTTAAAAAAAGGTTTATGGCGACCACAGGTCAAACCAAGTGCTTCTACGAACGCACTGCATCAAAAATTCAACTGCGCTTTATAAATTCAGTAAGATTTCCATGTTTCTCTAGTGTAATTTTCCACAAGATTCATGTTAAAATTTACTAAATTATCTTCAAAATAGTTGCTCAAGCCAAAGGGTTAAACAAAAACAAAAAATGAAACACATAATCAAATAAATCCAAAAAGAGTGCACGGCTAACAATCGTTATGTCTTCTTGTCAGTCACTTTTTGGAAGCTCTCCGCACCAAATATATCCTCCAGAAATGTACATTAAACCGATGCAACTATATACAAACACACAATCATCTTCCCAGTATCAGTATACTGTTACATAAGACACACAATGTGTTGTGTTGTGAGATAGTAAGTCATGGAGTCTTAAATTTTTAAGATAACCCAAGATGTTTTATAGTTGCTTTTTTCTACCTTTTCCAGTCTCCATCGTTGACTATGTATTCCCCAAAGCCTTCGATTACAACGCTTTTGGGAGAAACCTTCCCTTCCGATCAAAAAAAGAAAAAAAAAAACCATACTCTTCCACATTAGCCGTGTGCTCAATGTTCGAGAATACCAACTGTTGTGTTGCTGTGGGATGAGAATGCGAGAGTTCTTTGTATGGATATCTTTGGAAAACTTGGAGATGTGTGATAAATTGACAAGCGATACTATTTGTCAGCAGTCAACATATTTGCATTTCATTTCTGTTGTTAACGCGGAAAACGCTGCTCTTCATCTTGTTACATTTCCTTGGGGGAGAACGAACCTCTCGGCACGGCACTTCTGCACAGACAAATACGTGCACATCCTTTTGTCTCAGAAACGTTAAGGTGTGTGATGACTTTGTCAATTTGTCTTGGGAAAGTATATATTGTTGTGTTGTTTTCTGCGAATATGTCTACGTGTGTTGTGTATGTATGTGAGTGAGCTGATGTCATTTGCCACAATTGTCGATTCGGAATGCATTCTGAAATGGCCGGAACAGGAATTGGGTTGCACTTTAGTCGACATATAGAATGTACCGGACACAAATACACAAAGGTATCGCAATTTTCCAGAGGTGAAAATTGAAATATGTTGTTGAAAATTGTAAATCGATCTTTTTCCATAGTAAAGACAGGGTGAGTTATGAGCTTCTAACTAACAAATTGGAAAGGGTGGAGTACAAGCAATGATAGTGTTACTCTTTCGATCAAAGAAATGTGTTTTCTGTCTCCCTATTTCGAGAAAGCAATTTTAAATTTGTCGTTCTCCAAATAAGGAAGTTGGTACTTTTCAGTTGTCAGATGAGTATAAGGAATTGTTTAGAAGCTATAACAAATATGGCCCCCGCATGCGTTGACAAGAAAAATGGGTCTTATACAGGCTCAGATGATTGTACACTAAAACTACATTGCCATCACAATGGCCTCACCATACACTTACTTTCGATTGAGGCTGTGTGGCAAATAAAAAGAAAATTTACTATCACACCACAAACAGACATCCTTCCGAAGGTTGTGATGCATCAAAAGAACAAAGAAAAAACCAAATTGACGCGGTAATTTCAAAAGTCATCGATTGAATTGATACGCCTGCAATTTGCAATTCGCTGTCATGCCACTCCAATTAACTGATGTGTACTTTCTGTTATTTTTTTTTTGCTTTCATCCTTTGTATGAGTTTGACAGGAGAAATCCGAGAGCCACCTCGTCTCCCACTTGAAGCTTGATGGGGGCGGCGGCGGTGGTGGTGGTGGTGGTGGATCGATCCCTTATCCTTACATTTGGACAAATGAAAAATCTCCATTTCGCTCCTATCGTCTCTTTGCAATCTGCAATTTCCGTCAATCAATGGTGGCGTCGAAAACGTGGCTTCTGGCTTGTACCCCCAAATGACTCATAAAACGAGCAAAGACCCCAAACCACAAACGCCACCTTTACCCCAAAGGACGGATGAAAAGCAGCATTCACGGTATTGGAATGTTAGCCTGTAATTTAAGTGAATACTGATTGGCTACCGATTGAGCGGCGAGAAAGCTACCAGGGCACCGGGGCACATACAAGGGGTGTAGATTGTAGAAGGACATGCATTGAACGTTGTGGCATGTGCGGCCGATAATTGCCCTCATCTATCAAATGGGATTTGTGTGCCATGCAAAAATGGTAAGCTCGTTCCTTCCTCTTCAATACTCTCTATACACAACAACACATTCGTATCTACATAAACTATACGAGTATAACACAGAGCTTCACTAAGCTGATGCTTTTTCGCCATATAGTCATGGATAAAAATTGTCAGAAAAATCCCGATAAAATGTGTTATCCTTTTAAAATCAGCTAATAACAATAATCATAACACTTGTAGGCAAATCGATTTAGTTAGCCATCCATGCAAGGACATAAATACATCTACATTATACCCATACACAGTGAAGTATCGTATAGCTACAGATGTTGACTGGAATGAGGGGGCGCAAAAGGCTTACAATTCAGCACCATTGATATCCTGAATTTCCATTACCATCCATTCAGCGGTAATAACCCGTAAAAAATGTAGGTATTGACAAAAAAATAAAAATAAAAATAAAAATAGAAATAAAAATGATGTCCTTGCTCATGTGCGATTTCGATTGAAGCGAAAGCGAACATAACAAAAAAAAAAAAAAAAAAAACATGCATTAGAGCTAACGACATGCGACCACGCCTTATGCTTTTTATCGCTCTCAGTGGAGGGCATTCAAGAATTATAGCGATATTGATATTTGCTAAACGGAAATTGCATGATTCAAGAACACGATACTGCACTTATCATCGTCCGTCGTCGTATACTTTGCTCGACTGACTTGGCTCCTGCAACAGAGTGGACTAAACAGCGGCTATGATTCGCAGAGATTCTCCAGCATGCTCTACAAAAGCTCTTGGAACAACACTAACTGAATATAAAGTATGTAGGCAATTTCGAAGTTTATTGGATTCCTGGCAAGCTGACTTTTGATGATGAGTATATCGATAGCAGTGATACGAATAAAGTTAATACGTGATAGGGACAGCCCCCCATTTATGAATCGAATTCCGTTTGAGCGATCAGGACGAAAGAATTTTTTGAAGTATTCAGGAACTCAATTTGTATGGGGGTTCGAAAGAACAGTGACTGATGGGAGTAAAATTTTTCCTTTTCAGAAATAGTTTATGTAGTTGAGAACTTTCGTAGCTACTTACTTTTTTTAAACTATTTGAGGTTTCAATTTGTCGAGATCGTAATGACAAAGTAAACAAACATTGTTACCCCAAAAGATCTCGGGAAACCTCAGAGCCCAACGCATTTTCAAGACCTACAATTCGATGTTGATTCCGAACCCGAATGGCTAAATTGCTTTTCATGGCTTTATAGATTTGCTTGGAGGACTTCACAATTTTATTTGATAACTTGAAATTGTATGTCTTTACATACCTAAGCAACCTGTTGAATTTAACTGAATTGATTCGGGGATTCGGACCTCGATCTTCCACGTAAAATGCGGACATGTTAACCACTACGCCACGTATACTACAGGCTCTCTGATTGGTACCAATTTTGGGACGCCCAGGGGTTCCAAAGCTTCAAGTTTTCTAGTCGAATCCAACTTGCAGCTTTGTGTTACCGAAATTTTGTAAACTTGTCATAATTCGCTTGTATTACAAGTTTTTGTAGGTTTTTATTACCGGTGGATGAATGTTAATTGTGATTACTATACTTCCTCACTGTTGCCTCTCGTTCAACAGGAGAGAAGATGCTTAGCTAGTAAAGTCTGATTCAGGGATGAAAAATAAAAGATCGAAGTGTGTCATCCTGCATGAACTTGAAGTAGTTCAAATCCATTCAATTTCAGTAAAAAAAAGGCGATTTGTATGGCTCTTTAACGAGCAATGTTGATGTATTGATTCTCACACTCTCGGCTACAGCAGCCACATTCTAATCTATACGGACGGAACGAAGTTGAAAACCATGAGTTTTGTGTGTGATACGGACTTTCTGTCAAGATTTTGAGCAGAAGGCAACTGTCTCTATTCTGATTGTCGATAAAAGCTACATTATAATGCTCTATGAGTATTGAGTCTCTCTCAGTCGTCTATTAGAACTCATTGAGAATGCTTAAACTGAATTAGCTACTCTAATGAATTTCGTTTCAATGTCTCTCTGGATATTTAATTTATTATAACATCCAGGGTATTAGAGATAGTGGTGGATGAGCTCCTTGTGAGTCAACTGCATTTCTCAAACCCTTGTTCATGGGTACTGAATACTTGGCCTATCGAAAAAGATTTAGCACCACAGGTTGAGGGTTTTCTTTAAAACAAGAAGCTTACGCTGCTTATCTAGAGCACTCAGACCTAATGCCGGTTCATTGTACTACCAGCGTAGCAGCCTTCCCTTTTTTTGTGTGAAAGTAGATTGAAATAAGGTGGTTGTAACTTCACAGAAACTAAAGGGCGGTGCGGCGTACAGATGGAACTGGGAGGCTGAAAGAATAGATGCCAAGAGCTGGATTTTAATCCACGTGCTCGGCCAATCTACTAAACAGTTTACCACTGCACTACAGCCAATCTTTTAGGGAGGCCCACCGGCCACTCAAAAAAGCATTGATTTCGAAACAATCAATATGCAAAGCTTTCGGGGTTGTACTTGGGCATTTAGGTCCCTTGACTGACCGCAAGCAGAAAAGGATTTATTGGAGGCAATTAATTGTTGCAAGGTAGACATTACTGACACTTGTCACTTGTCAAGTGCAATGGAATGGGCTGGGTGAAGAGGGGATAGAAACTACGATGTCTACTCTGACCACTGTTTCAGGCAACAGGAAAAACGCTTAACTGTGCTCGGATTTGTCGTTCGAGATAGACTATGGAATTAAGTCACCAGCCAAAAGCTAATCAGCAAGTTCATCATGACAATCCTCCTCAGAGCTAAGTTCGCCTACTCGACGACAGCATGAGCGCCCCCACAGAAGAGAAAGACTGTTTCTAAGTGGTGTTTTTTTCACGTGCGATTTTTAATCTCTCTTTTTTATCGCTTTTTTCACAAACAGTGCTCTAGTGAAATAGCCAGCTGCATTCCTCCCCTGAAACAATTTAGCCACAACACCCGCCTTGCTAGGAATGCTCATCAGTTTTACCTTGAGCACAACTTCGGGCGTACAGTCAAGTATAGAGATTCTTTTTTTAGTCGCACCACCCGTATGTGGAATACTTTACCTGGCGCTGTATTTCCCCTGCATTCACAAAGGTTCAAGAGCAACGTGCATCGGTGTCTCCTTTTAAATCCTCTCCTATTTTCCTAAATGCTCGCACTGTGTTCTATAACATTATAAGAGTATTCATAACCAATTGATGTGCACGCTAATTAAAAAAAAAAAAATCTTTGTCAGAGTTGGCCTATCGCCTTTCGCGAAGAATTGGCAAGGCCTCCGATACTAAATTCATTGCCATGAAAAGCTCTCTCTCAATTCGCCTTTCGGAACCGGCAGAAAATTTTAGGTTGCCTCCATTCCTTAATGCATGATTGTTTCTTCTTGAAAACCACACGTCTGAAAAACACCCTTCACAAACAAATATTGTTCTTATGAGCTCTTCAAAAAAAAAAAAAAAAAACATTGCACAATGGCGTTGGCATGAAGTGAAAATCATCCTTGGAGATATCAACGCATAAAAAGCCTAACTACTTCGATGACCAATTTTTTTAAACCTAAAACAATTAATGTTCACACAACAGCAACAGTCAATGCCTGCATTTGAGCAACTGGTTTTTAATTTCAAGACGAAAACTCACGATAAGAGCTGGTCCGTGTCACGCATACCTCACACAATTCTCTTACGACAAAGGAATGCATTTCCTTAAAAGAATTCTCTAGAGCAAATTGAACTGAGTAATTAGTCCTGCACACAAGTACAATAACAAAGAGTGTATCTTAAATAACATTAAAGACCATATCTCGCCACCATTCACAAACGAAAGGAGTAGGAAGAAAAAAAAAAATTAATTTTTAATTTTATTGCTTCATTGCCATGTCAGACACGTTTCGACGGCAAACCAGGCAAGGTAAGGGTAGTTGATGAATAAAAAACTAAACACTCTTGTATGTAGGAGGAGCCATTAAATAATATTGCGGTTAACCGGCCATCACTGTAGACACAGAACCGTTTTAACTTCTCGTTTCAAATGCAACTTTTATGCTACTGCAGAAACGTTGCGTCCTCGGAGCCGTAATAATTTAATTAAGTCCTTTTGACAAGAAAATTAAGTCTTACAATGCAGTCCTGTCCATAATTGGCTTCATTACTCATTCATCTTTCATTATTATCCAATTGACAGGTTAATTAGGGAGTCGTAGCTGTTTTATTTTTTTGTTTCTTTTTTGTTCCCAGAGTGTGCCTTTAATGGAGGAAGCGAACAAATTTTAATTCCAATCATTGGACTGACTACCTGGGGAATACCTTGATAGGGATTTTTTTTTCTTTTTTTTTTTTTGTATCTATGGAGGATTTTTATGAAACCATTTGTCCCGGTGAGGACTCGTTTGACAGAGTCAATCGATATGGTCCTAGAGCCGTGCCAGAGAGGTGTCTTCCTGTGACAACAAGCGACATCCATATCACCTGGCATCGGTTCAAGTAGCATCAGGCGGGTGAGAAATAATCAGTCCCATTCCAGCAGATCGTCCTCCCTCCGGAAAGGCATCAGTTACGTTGACTTTATTGTGTCAAGTTGATAAATGATTGTACTATTTACATGCACTTCGAGTAGCAGGGCACAAACAGAAGGCGGGTGTATTATTTTTCTCTTATTCTGCTTATTCCGGAATTGGCATGCCATCGTCAGCACCGCGTCACCTTCGTCAGCAGTCGTCGATGGCATACCCAACCAAAGAAACGTCTGAAAGTCAACCTCATCGTAATGTCTGGCAACATTTATCCTCGAATTATCATCATCCTACGATTGGGTCGCACAAATGTAGAGGAGATGAATATCGGGGACTGTAATAAAAAGGGAGGCGCATATAAAAAAAAGACATCCTCCAATGCCATTCAGATATTACCATGGGGCTGTTCATCTTCTCATCGTTTCCCGGTATACGACCTTCAATACGGTAGGAAAGGCATCTGTTTCATACTTCCTTCCGCTTTGAGACTTCCTCTTCATTCACAATCGATTACTTTTGCCAGCTTTTCAACTTCAATGTAGGGGGTTATTTATCGATCTTATCGAATAAAAAAAGAATGATTAAGTTTAATATTTACTTCCTTTAAACTATTTCAGTGAATCACCAAAATTAAAAATTTAATGCGGTTCTATTTCACATCACTGAGTTTTGAAAATTAGCACTGAATTGTTTATAGCCGGTATCTATAAAAGTATTTATGTGAAGAAATTACTCTCCGCAACGCCTACTGCGTCGCGTCGGTGAAGTCTGTTTACATCAAAAATGTCGCTCAATTGATAATACTTTTTTTTTATAATTAACGCGCACATCAAGGGGTTATGACTACCCTTATAATGTTTTAGAACACAGTGCGAGCATTTAGGAAAATAGGAGAGGTTTTGAAAGGAGACACCGATGTACGTTGCTTTTGAATTTTTGTGAA
Source organism: Melanostoma scalare (assembly GCA_949752695.1). Classification (NCBI taxonomy): domain Eukaryota; kingdom Metazoa; phylum Arthropoda; class Insecta; order Diptera; family Syrphidae; genus Melanostoma; species Melanostoma scalare. Next base: position 223,365,883 of record OX456985.1, on the reverse strand, counting down.
TTGTAGTGTAGGGGAAAAACAGGGCCAGGTAGAGCATTCCACATTCGGGTGGTGCGACTAAAATATGAATCTCTATACTTGACTGTACGTCCGAAGTTGGGCTCAAGGTAAAACTGATGAGCATTCCTAGTGAGGCAATACGAAAAGCAGGAACGTGTAACACAAACAGCTCAAAGAGAAAGATGAGGAAAAAATTTTTCGATGTCATTGATATGCAATTACATAAACTGCTGCGGCGTATTTCAGGCAAAGATTCAGAGAACGAAAAGTCCAAAGTGTTGCAATTGTCAGAAGGTTTTGAAAAAATGATATTGCCATAAAGGTAGTCATCCAAGTTCTTCTTTGAATTAGCAAAGTTCCAAGGTCTTTCATTTATGAGATAACCACTTAGCAGAACATAGCTTGAGGACAATGTTTTCGAAAGAACTTTGAATTCACTGAAAATTTATTTATTTATTTATTTACCATCTATCGAGTTCATAACTCTTCTAGAATTAACAAAATTTACATAAATTATATTGAGAAAAGTAAAAGCAAGTAAATTAACAATGAGTAGCTAAAAAAATTATCTTACATGTACATAAATATACAAATATGCTACGAGACTAGACTCAAAATAATAGTATTAAAAACATCTCTGCTTAAACATAAGTCTATATTTTGATAAACGCAATTAAATTCATAACATTTCATTTTTTTTTCATTTCATTTTATTGAGACTTATGAAACATAGGTTCCTTATGTATATAAGTATATAACTAAAGTAATTATGTAGTCGGCTTAAAAGTATGCCAGACAAAGCAAATATATATAAAATATTTATGTAATATTTAAACTATTATTTGTAACGATAATGTAAAGCAAATTTTGGGGTACGTTTGCTCCCGACGTACCTACTTATTAAATTCATAACTAGAAAGTGAAATCGGATCTGATCTACCGTAGTTTATATTAAGATCGGTGAACAAAAATCAATAGTCTTGAAGGAGCTTATAAAGAAAAAAGAGAGAGGAGTTTAGGACAATCAATTCGATTACAGAGAATATCTCTTGCAGGCATAACTAAATCATACCTCTTCCTAGCTTCGAAAGGTAAAATATTATCAACCCAATTTACGCAAAGCGTACCTCGAAACTTTTTTTTGAACGGATTCAATACAATACAATGGACACCATACACAACATGCATACTCTAGAAGTGATCTTACAAGTTAAATACATAAAGATTTAATCGTGTAAGGATCCAAAAATTGTTTTGACGATCGCATGATCAATCCAACTAATTTATTGGCTTAGAAATAACGTAGTCTAAATGCAAATCAAAGGATAGCTTTGAGCCGAAAATAACGCCTAGGTCTTTTTGTCTATCTACTTATTCAAGCGGAATGTCAGAAATGACGTATGAATGATTTATAGCATTAGGCGATCTGGTAAATGTAATGCTTTTACACCAAGCTGAGACTTCATCTAAATCATAATGAAGTCGATAACAATCCAATTCATACTTAATTGGCCTAAAAAGCTTAAGGTCATCTGCAAAAAGCAAACATTCAGAATATCGAATTCTTGGTGGTAGTTTGTAAATAATATAAAGAGGAGAGGTCTTAAACTTCTCCCTTGAGGAACACCTGAGTGATTAAAAATTTCCTTTGAAACAACCGTTCCAATTTTAATATATTTTAATTTTCAAACCATATAAGAAGACTAGAGTGAAAACCTAACAATTTAAGTTTTTTATGGAGCGATTAGCCGAGTTCACACTAAACAATTAGTTGGACAGACTTCGTTTGACAGATGTTGGATGGTCGGATGTAGTTTGCGTTCAGACTTTTAAAACTTGTCGTCTAAATTTATGTCATATACTACTCCACTCCGTCCAACTTCTAAATTTTCAAAAATATTTGAAAACCATCCAACAAGTTCGTCATGCGGTCGTCTGAGGGTTCACATTATCAAACATTGGTCGTTCAACCCAAAGTCTGTCCAACTAATTGATTCTGAACGGCCTTTATGACATAAAGTTGGACGAAAAGTTTTATAAGTCTGAACGCAAACTACATTCAACCATCCAACAAACGAAGTCTGTCCAACTTATTGTATAGACAGAACGGCCCTATTAGTGATCATATTCTAAACGTGTATTAAAAGCATTAAATTTTATGCTCTTTGACAATATGGGTTCCTCTTCCTCGGTGGAGGATTTATGGTTTCAAGTTTTATGGCACTGAAATTTAACATCAAATCATGGATTCAAAAATTAACAACAAAATGATTTAGGGAACTTTAATTTCTCAAAGGCATTTCAGTAACTAAACCGTCACACATTGTTGGATCGACGTCGCTGACGAGATGCGTCGATGTATTCAAGTTCTGAGGAATCTATTTATACAACGACTTCAATGCTCTCCTCAATTAGATTGTGGTTAGTAAGCTATCGCTTTGGCCTTAGACCCAGAAATGTCCAAAATTGAACAAATTTTCACAAAACGGCAGATCTTGGTAAAGCCCGGTAGTGTAATATCGGTGTACGCCATCTTTTTATTAACTTCAAGACCTCGCAAGACAGTATTTAGGGAGACGAGCTATACATAGTCATTCCGACTAAGAGGGTGGACTAAGAAAAGATCACCCTGCTCCGTTAAGATCGGTGTAGAGCTGCCCAAGACCTTTGATGTCGAAAAAGACTTCTGACAAGGTAACAATTCGTCATGCAATCTCATTAACATCAAGCTTGAACATATTGTGTAAAACTCTAATGTAAACGTAAGAGTCATAATCTTTCAAAAGTTCGTAAAAAAATTCGCTTACACAGGCGATATTTACGCAATGGGAAAAAAGCAGGCGTGATGCCATTTCTGCTTTTGTGATCGTTGAAATATAAGCGACAAAAATATGGGTCAATAAACGCATAAAAAAAAAAAATCAAACAAGTGCAGACAACACCGACGAAGTGGACAAAATGTCACAATCGGCTGACAGCACTTCGAGGTTGTACCTAGGATCTGCTTTAGACACAGACTGCTTCTTTGGGTTAAGGAGGCAATTGTGAATAAAACAATCTCTAGAAAAACCAAAGTAGCCCTTTATAAGACCTTGATCATCCCTGTCCTGCTATACTACGCGGAAACATGGACATTATCGAAAGCGGAAGAGAAAGCCATTGTTGTTCAATGGAAAAATTAATACTGCCACTTTTTGTGTCATTTTGCTATTCCCTTGCAAATGGTGATACTTTCAGAATTATTCATAGTAGAGAAACCTTTGCAAACATTTTTGTTCATTGATTGGGTTTCACTAAGTCCACATTGATACCAAAAAGGTACCTGCTCATTTTCAAAGCCAACAATATCAGCCATAAATGTGGTATTCTAGGTCCCTGAATTGACAAAAATCAGAATGACAATAACACACTGTCATATCGAGAGAAATGAAATGGATGAACAAAGGCATAAAAAAAAAACATAGGAACATATATACTTTCATACAGATGTCTTTGGGGCTGCAACACTGTTCCAATATTTGCTCACATCAACGCCATCTGCAATTCGATTCGAAATTTATTTTCACCGGATTTCAATATGCATGGTATTTCCTCTCACCACATTTATACTCATCGTCCTATAAATCGAATCCCTTTTGCAATGTTTGCCATCGGATTTTTATCCAACGACCGACGAAAAAAGGCAAACAGGATGAATGGACGTTCAAAAAAAATTTTCATTTGTATGTTTGTATGCCTTAGTCTCATATTATTATATGTATGTATGAATATCCTCGTAATTATTATTTTTCGCCATCTTCCTGCGGGTTTCGGGCAAAATGAAATCCGCATACCAAATCAACAGAAATATCCCAATAACAATGCGGATTCATTCAGACATGCACGGATACACTTACGTACATATACGTATCCTTATCCAGGTCTCAGGGATAATTAATTGTTTTGTGCACAAATTGAAAGCACCCAATAAAATGTTTGCATTGGAAAAAATAAAAGAAAGAATTTACATGCTCATGCAACGGATTCGGATGGGATGAGTATCCAATAAAAATAAATTCACAAGCTTTTTCATTTTTTTTTTTTGTACAAATGATGTACATGGATGGCGAATGCTAATCGGTAAAAAGAGTGCGATAAGGCAGAGCCTTTGTCGTAACAGGCCTCTGCTTAATATTTACAAATTTCCATATGTTGCATTGAACCAACAGACATCGTCAAAGCCAAATTGATTTTGTGCAGAATGAAATTATTTTTGGATGGTCAGCTAGCTCGATTTAGTGAAATCTTCTCTTTGGAGTTTTAACTGGGAACAGATTCAAAAAGGAGATTAGTGAAGCTCTAATTCTCAAAATTTCGTTTAATTTATTAGTCTACGTCTCTGGCTATCTGTTTGTGAAAATTACTGAGTATTTCCTTATGACAGAAAGATTTTATAAAAAATCGACGCCACCAAACTGGTTGATAGGCTGGACGTATGGTTTCAAACTTTTCAGCTTCCCAGTTTCATCTGGATGCTCGCCGCCCTTGAGGTCATAAGTGAAATTACAACCAGGAAGGTTGCTGCAATGGTGGTATAAAACTTTTGCTGAAGTTTTCGCAACAGATAATAATTTTTAACTTTAAATATGCATTGGGTGCATCCATTGCAACAGTTGCTAAGTTTTTATTCAACAAATTTGAAAGAGTAACAAATCACACAATTACCTTGGAACCATAACAGCTATAAAGATACAAAAATATGATGCTGCAGAATGCCAAAGTGCACTTAATAAAGATTAGTTGTGGTTCGTAAATCATTTTAACGTGCGCCATCTAAAACTTCAATATGCACAAGAACGGATACGAATACACACATACACACATCATCATTTAAATGTCGGTAGAACGAAAAAATAAGAAAAAATTATAATCTGTTCAAATAAAATGGGCAGCAGGGTACATTTTCAGCTTAATTCTAACTGCTGACAGTGTTTGGTTGTTTCTGTACAGAAAAATTGAAAAGTTTTCCATAGTGACGATGACAGACGCTGAGAAATATTTATCTGTTCTGAAAAAGTCAGAGTGAGGTCATAGAAGCAGTCACATTTTTATCCAAGTGTGGATTAGATATGTACTAATTCTCGCGCAAAGAGAATTCTAATCCATGTATAAAGCTCATAATGTGTTTGCATTTTAACACCAGCATGACAATTGCTCTTAGGGTAGTTATAAGCCACAGGATTTTTGGATCTTGTTTTTTTTTTGCTTTTCTTTTTTTTCTGAGGATAATGCCAAACCAAACTCTTCTGCTATCGTCAAATTTCAAGAACACCAGATGGAAGCTCCGGTGCAACAGTCATGGAGAAAGTTAACAAAATTGAGAAAAATTCCATGACGCGAACGGCCAGCAGCGCATATCTTTTTCCCATGTCAATTTTTAAGTGTTTCCAAGGGATTGCAATTTGAAGATAACAGCGGGCATATTTTAACTGATTTTTCTCAACTATTCCAAAGCACAAACCCACTGAAGTCTTCTTTAGCAATGAGCACTGACTTGGACCAGTCTTTATTCTTCGCAAAGAAACAAATGAGGAATAATTCATTCAAATCCAACTGTCAAATCGGAAAACATCCGTACTAGAAGAATTCAAAATGCTTTATGATATCGGTTGCTCTCCAACAGTCCTTGAATTCTATACATCCAGAATCAAGTACCGAATACAAAAGACATCAATGCTAACAAGCCATCAAAACCTTATCATTTGAGGTTATGGGTTTCACTCGGCCACCGAAACGGGACCTTTGCTCAGCTGCATTTGAAATTTTAGGAGAATGTTCACCGAACACTTCCGCGTACAGAAACGATATTCTTGGTTAATGTAAATTTTCATGTAATGGATTAGGAGAAAGTATTTGAATACGGTACGCTTTGTTGGTAAAGAACATTACAGAAAAAAAAAAATGGAATTGGTAATAGAGTGAATTCGAATTCTGCATTTTGCACTGATTTTGAGTGTAGAAATTGCATGTCCTCAATTACGACAGATTTGTCGACTGTGGTGACGCAATTATTACAGTGCTGTCGGAAATGAGACAGATTTGTATAGATTTACGACGGTTTGGTTCCAATTATGTTAGTAAAGTTGCAATAACGCCACTTTTGTCAAAATGACAGCTGCGGTGTCGCAATTACAAAAGCTTTGTGGCAAAAGGGAGATTTTCTAAAAATTATGACTGATTTTGTAGCAGTTACGAATGTTTTGCTGCAATAATGACATTTTTGTAGCAATTACGACAGTTTTGTAGCAGTTGCGAAAGTTTTGTAGCAGTTACGACAACTTTGTAGCAGTCACGACAGTTTCGTAGCACTAACAACAGTTTTGCAACAACCGACAGTTTTGTAATAATCGATAGTTTTGTAGTAGTCACTGCAGTTTTGTAGCAGCTGTAGCAGTTCCGACAGTTTGGAAGCCGTTGCGACAGTTTCGTAGCAGTTACGACAGTTTAGGATCATTAACGACAGTTTTGTAGCAGCTACCACAGTTTTGGATCAATTACGACAACTTTGTAGCAGTTAAGACAGTTTTGTAGCAGTAATAACAGTCTTGCAACAATCGACAGCTTTGTAACAATCAACAGTTTTGTAGTAGTTACTACATTTTTGTAGCAGTTATGATAGTTTTGTAACAGTTAGAACAGTTTTGTAGCAGATACGCAGTTCTGCTTCTGTTGAGACAGTTCTGAAACTTTTACGACAGTATTCTCTCGCATATACGACAGTTTTGTTGCAATAACGACGCACGATGACATCGCAATTTTATGGTATTGTTGATATTACGAAAACCGTGTCGGAATTACAACAGTAATTTCGCTGGTACGACAATTGCATCACAGTAGGAACATTTTCGTTGCAATTGCAACTAATTCGAGAGAGATTTGTAGTTTTGTGGCAAAGCAACAATTTGTTGCTGCTGCAGAAGCGATATCGAAATCCCGGTTTTATTCACTTCATTTCTAGGGCCAACTTTTTGCTAGTGCAGAAGCATTTGTGTGAGACAATTGTTTTTCGGCCTGACTTTGCTCTTCACTGCTCGCATTGGATCGGAACTTTATTCAATAATGCGTAGTCCTGTAGTTTCTTGAATCTCTCTTTGCAACCAAGGCCGTCTTTCCCCTTTTGGGGGTTCTGGGCACTTTTTGAAAATGTGGCCCGTGTATGATTCTATAAAAATGTTATGTTGAAGTATATAATTATTGCAGCTTGTTTATGTTTTAACATAAACGTTAACATAAACATAAATAATGTAAAAATAAAAACAAAATAATACATACTTCATAAAAGTTTAAGGAATGTAGTTTAAGGAATGTAGTTTAAGGAACAAAATATTGATATGCAAAAAGATGGAAAGGGAATGTTTATTGAAGGAGTCTTTTTCTTGATTTAAGATTAGGAAAATCATTGATTATATCTACTAAATCGATACCTCTGAGGATGTCACTTTCGATTGGCATCTGTGACAAACTTTTCAATCTTTCTTGAACCATTGTGGTTCTGAGTTCGTTTTTTATTCTTTTTAACTGAAGGAACGTTTACCTCTGCAGTTGGTAACCATCATACTTAAGAAAATTCTAAGTGCAATTTCAACTCTTGGAAATTCATCTTCAATTTTATTTGTTTTTAAAAAATTATTAAGTTCTAGAATATTGCCAGTTTTTTCATTTTGAGCTTAAATGAGCAGTCAACACACTCCATCTTTGAAATCTTAAAAAATTGAGTGCCGTTCATTCCAGAGTATATCTAATAATGAGTACTCTCTACACAAATGCAACGTCTACATTAACAATAGACAGCAAAGAATAAAAAAACCACAATTAGTGAAAACAGGCAAAAATTATTAATAGTAACCCTTTCGGACCATCGCATCGTAAATGTCAGAAGGATACACAAGAAGTTTTCCCATCTTCACAACACCATTTAACTTCGATCGTAAGATACACGTATGGATATTTTTTCTGATTGGGTTTTTAAAAGTGCCCTGAAACGAAAACAAGGGAGTGTATGGTTTTGTTGTCCTGATCATTACTTAAGTGACCTCTTTTTTTGTTTGAATTTGAATATCATTTCGGAGGGAATGTGATTTAAAATGTTCAACAAAGGTTGTTGTTAAATGTATCGAAATATATATTTTTCTTGAAAATAGACCAATAGAGGTTGAGTGTTGTTTAGCAATTTGGGGGCCCCTGGTGATTGCGGGGCCCTGGGCCTGGACCCATTGGGCCCAGGGGTAAAGTTGTTTGCAACGTAACAATATCTCTCAGTCGGTCGTGATGCTTTTCTGCAACATCTTTAACGTGGCTTCTACTTCTGAAACGATCAAGTTCAGTTATTCCTACTGTGAAGTCGATTTATATTAGCTAACAGCTAACGTCAACTTTCTCTCAAACCCTCAAAATCTTATACAATATTAAATAATGTACAAATATTTAATATTGTATACCGTATGTGAGTGCTGGGCACACAACTTAGGTGTGTATTGCTTCCCCCAACTTAAGGTTGGTAAAAAAAAAAAATGGTGGTCGCACTTCACGACTTCACCCACCCAACATTTAGCCGATCATTGATGTCGTCATTACAAATTGCGTTACAATTGATCATGGATGCCACATTAAACAAGCATATTTCCATTCATATAAATGTTTAGAATTGAGACGTCTGCATCAGAACACTGTCGGCAGAGCAGCGGGGTATTTAGTCTTTTTAAGTTGATAAAATACCTCTTTCTCACTAAAGCGTCAATCCAAATGTCAAGTGCTCCTTGCAAGTACATATATAAGATATTCGTTCATGATGGGTATTGTGTACATCGCTTACAAGAATTTGTTGATATACTTTGCTATCCGGTAGTGAGTGAGCTGTTGGTGAAAAACAGTCATAAAAAGCAGAGGACTAAAGACACTTCCTTGGTGTACCCCTATTTTGACTTTGAAATCTTTCGCGACTTCTGCTGTACATCTTACTTTTTACACTGGGAGTTCACGGTTTGATGCAAATGCTAAATTCTCATATATTCAAAGACATAATTCCAATACCCATAACATCAATTTGATTATCAGTTTCAGTTGAAAGCAACCTTTAAATACAAATTAACAACGAAGAATCACTTGAATTTTTCAAATTAAAAAAATAAAACAGAAAGTCCTTATGAAACTTTTACTTCCACCCAAAATTAGATCATTAAAGTCCTACATTGGTACTTCATTTCAAAAACCGCAAATGCATTGAATTCAGACACACATATGGATGCGAATGTATATTCATAGGTTTTCAGCTATAGAATGGTCAACGGCAATTCAACAACGCCACACACTCACACTTCTTATTTATTGCCAGGCGTGATTAATCATAATATGTAAATCCCGTAAATTATCGTCGTCGCCTGTCAAGTGTTCAGCATTCAAGTGTAAGGCCTGTCCCATTACTTTTGGCTCCAGTTGGTAAGCAAAAACTTATCACAAGATGAAATATCAAAAAATATTACATTGCCAGCGAAAAAATATGTGCATTATCTGTTTAAGGTTCGATAATGATAATTTCACACTTTCTGTTCATTTAGCACGACTCTACAACTATTTATTTATATTAAATTATTGAAACTCATGTCAACAGTAATTAATTTCGCCGACTTAATGTATTTCCTGGTGGGGATTTTTTTTTTTTTTAATAAAAAAAGAAATATTAAATTGATAATAATGCAAAATTAAAAACAAAGTCCTTTGGATAGCAGTTTCTACTGTGGATGTGTAAGTTGGAAGGCTCTGGCTCTACACCTACTTTATGATATAAAATTGCATGCCCTTGCCTCATAGAGTAACCGACTCGGAGCGGCGCAACGGACGAACAACGTTGATGTCGTCGTCCGCGTCGGCAACAACTGCACCATGAGTCGAACAGACGGAAAGCGAGACAATTGGTAATAAAAATGCAAATCGTCCCGAAGTCCAAGTTAATTAATTTGGATATTATCATAAAATGGATGGAAACAGGGTTTGTTGGCTCGTGCAGGACGCAGCCAGGCAGAACGATGCTTTGTACTGAATGAAAGTGCATGCGATAAATATATAGATGGTTCTTGAACGGTTGTAAATTGCGGTGAACTTTTATTATATTTTTGTAAACTTTAATTGAAGAGGCATAAAAATATATACACTTTAAGGAGAAACAATGAAGAAGGATGCCACTTTTTAGTTTTGAGATGGAGAGATTCATTGATTTTGTACGTTCGTGTTTCAAAAATCAAATCTCATTATGGGGTTGTTCAAATCATATTTCCACTATTCATATCTGGGGACTATTCAACACCCCGCCGATATGCTTTCACACCTGTCGTGTAATTGACTTCAGGTGCTCTACCTTTTAACTTGAAGGTTTCAACATGTGACTGAAGGTGATTTAAAGTGACATCTGAACGGAAACTGGAACTGACAGTTGTTGAAAGGTGCGATTTGCTGTGAGTGGCAGTCATATGCCTCAACGGGAGACAGGCCAGAAACATCAGACGCCTATAAAATTCAGTGGATCAAAATTGAGAAGTCAGCGAAAGTAACAGTCGACTAAAGTGATGAAAAATTTGATTAGACAACTGGCTGACAATTTACCTAAAGCAAAAAAGTAAAAGTAGTGAATAAAATGACATTGAACATGTGTTTTTAAAAATGACGCAATGCCTTTCCCAACCTACTTACAATCCCGTATAAGATTAAAAAAAAAACACATTTCAATTTCATTAAAAAAAAAATAATAAAAAAAATCTACTGTGAAGTGGCAACTCTGCTGACTAATTTTTTTTTTCAACTCCATGACATTGAAAGACATGAACTGAATGAATCCTTTCGGGATATAGAAATGAAATGGTTTTTAATGAATGAAATTATGTCATCTAGAGTGACACATGGCTTTGATTATTTTGTTAAAGCGAAATTTTCGTGTTTGGCACACAGGCACAATATAAACAATATACAAAGGAGTTGGTATATTATTTATTTTTTAAGGTACTTTTCACGTTAAAGCCAGATCCATGTGCACAATATATATTTTTACAGCTTTTAATTATGTTTTCATAAAATTTGGAAGGAAATGATGTTACACCTACGAGCACCAGATAGACAAACATGGCTTGAATAATTAAGTTGAATTCATTGAAAACAACGTTGCCAACAGATTTCTGGTTTGAGTTGTTTCAACTGTTGCCAACTCAATTCCGTTTTTAAATAAATTGATTAAGTCGGTGTGAGTTTATATAATTTTCCATCGTATTAAAAAAAATTGGGACGCACTATGAACAAAAAACAAATAATCACGAAATGTTTAAAGTATGATTTCTTTACAGGATATATGTTTAATATATTTAATTTGATTTAATAGTGACCAATGAAGATAATGTAACGAACAGGAAGAATCTCCGGACCACCTCCTAAGTAGGTCTCTTATGAGGTGATCCGGAGCTCTCAAAAAACAAAAGAAAATGTTGCCTAGGATCACACTTCCATGAAGAAAAGAAGCTTAAATCCCTAAACGTAGGTCAGATCCTCAGATTTATCAAAAAGACTAACCTGGATGAAGTTTTATAATTAAAGAATATCACTTAAAAAACTGAGGTCGAGGTGCAGCACGAAACCATAAGATATTCATTCATTCATTCAATAAAGAACGCTCAACTCTTCTCAAACTAATAAAATTTGATAGAGCGGTTGATAGCCACAACACTTGAGAAATCTTCTAACCAAAATAGTTGTGTTTTTTAGGAGAGTATATAGTTTTGTTTGAAATCGCAATGGCACCACCAAATATTGAAAACAGGAGCCGGACGACCGCATCAGTGAGGAATGTGTGAGCATTCCTTTTCTTTCAAAATTCGCTCAATATTACACAACATCAGGTTGCTATTCATTTATCGACTTCAATCCGTTCAAATACTGATGAAAGAATTTCAACTAGTGGAACTAAAATATTCAATAACGTGAGGAGTAATGCCGAGAACACATAATTCAGTCACGTATTACTCGATCACGTGTGCGGTAATTTGGCCAAAAATCTCCATTGAGCAGAGTAGAAGTTGCAACTGGAACCAATGCTAACAAAACAGTAGTTCATTTTAAATTTTTGTGTTTTCCAGAGACAAACAAATAAAGACACAAGATTTGAAACTCAGAGTTGGCAGTTGAACTATGAAAAGATGAGAACCTGATAAGTGGCTTTTATGTTTAAAAAGTTATTATAAAAAAGCTTCTACCTGAACCCGACCGAAATATACAGTGATTTTCAAGTTCAGAAAGCTTAATGGCAAGGGGGGGAGGAGGTGACGGCAGGGTATTAGGTTTCAGCGGAAAAAAACTCTTTTTTGTAATTTTTGTATGGTTTGACTATTTTATATGCACCTTTTGAACAATATTGATCATACTTCTGACTATGTTGTATAATTTTATCATGCAGAAATATTGATGCATGAGCCGGTAACAGAGCTTCCTCCAGAACGGCATGGGAAAAAAACGTTTTGCGGAATTCACTGTAGCCAGAAGTTATCGGAAATGAAGATTGAAGTAGAGTTAAGCTATTATCAGTTTCATTATTATTTAAAAGCTTTTGGTGACCATCGAAAGTGTAAACTACTATTTTCCACCGAAAATTTTAGCATTATGATGGCAAAAAACCATTTTAATGTCAAAAAACAATCTTAATAATGGAAGGTATTTCACGTCTCGAAAATGTATGCAAAGTTTGAAATAAGTTGATCAAGCAGTATTTAAATGGCAGTGAACGCCGACTTTGAAAAGGTAGTTATGAGAAAAACGCTTTTAAAGTTTAGTTTGTGTATGTTTTAGTTAGTGTTTGAGGACAAGTGATAAATAAAACAATAGCTTCAAGTTATTTTGTTAGATCGGCTTAAAATTTAAAGGACATATTCTTAAAATGTTAAACAAAAAGATTAGACAAAATAATCGATTTTTCCATTACGGAAACCAAATCCTCCCTTATAAAAGCTGGCGATTTACGGCTTCATTACATCAAGATTATAAAATTTCATCCGGTCTTTAAATTAACAAAGAGAACTCTACAGCAAAAATACAATTGCAAGTTGGTAAGGAATTACTATTACCCCTACCACTGCTGGTGGAGAAGCAGAAGCAGAAGTTCAAAATTAATAAAGACCAAAAAACTGGTATTGTATTCAAACCAAAAATAAGTTCACTATCACATTCAAAAAGAATTACTATTACCCTTACCACTTAACTTTAATATTAATCGAATCTCTTCAAATAATCATATTTTGAATATGTTGAAAGTAACAAGCGACTAGAGTAGTGTAGACAATGAATAAGAAAAACTGACATGTCTTTGGAACCCCTCAGTAAGAGCTTAGATTTCGATAGTTTTTTTTCTTATCTTTTGTTTGCTTTTAATGTTCTTTAAAATCAAAATCAATTTGGAAGTGCAATCGTACTGCATTTCTCAAATCAGTGAAACTTGGAAACAATTAAGGAAAATATATATTTTGTTACAAGATCTCTTCGTGGTGTTGTTAAAACACTACCAAAAGCCCCTGTCGAAATGGGTAGGTATCGCTCACAAATCAACTATAAGTGGTGAGTTTCAAGACCCTTTAAGAATGTCCCGACACTAATATTCTTTAACAAAGTTGCAACAAGTGGAAGCATTGCAAATTTCCCAGAAAAATACTTCATTACTTTTTTTTTTTTTTTCTAAAAATAGTAAATTGGTTGAGGTAACATCTCTGCACACGGAGCTACTCAAAAGGAACTCAAACGCTGCACAAGTTTGTAAATAATTGGTCGGTGAGCGGCTTCAAATGTTATTCATCGTACCAAAGGAGGCCTGATGAAGCAAATCGAAAACCTACGGAACATAGTCCTACAAATCCAAGTGCTGAGTAGGTTTTTGGAATAATGTAGTTGATAAGGGTCAGGATATTGTAACATGCGCCTTTACCTTTCAATTTAATTCTACCACTTTTTTTCGATATTTCCTTTATTCGATTTAAACTCTAACAATAATCACATTACTCACTCTTAAGATTATCACTCTATAATCAAAACTGACTTCTGGTTGCGTCAGCGGCCTATTTATATGGAACAACATTACATCTAGAGCGTTCCAGTTTGTTCCACATGATCTCCACATTTGCTGTCAAGCATTTCCCCTCCTGGTATATTTCTACACTCCAAACACTGACTTACAAGCAACGCCTTTCATTCGATGTACCTTATAGAGTTGCCGCTTGTGTTTTCGGTTGAACGTTTTCGATTAGGAAATTGGTATTAAATGTTGGGTGTGCATTACAATGTTAGGTTCCAGATACACATATCACCAAAACCGCGAATGGGCTCATCAATACGTATAGGCTGCTAATGGAGATACAGATACAGTTGATGGTAGATATAGTTTATGGTAGATAGAGATGGAGATACTGTCGAAGCACATAGTACCTATAATCCAAATAAAGTGATATTGTGTGTGGTAAGATAAAAGGGTAGAGGACTAGGGGTACACTAGGGTAGCCTAAAGAAAAAAATACTTACTAGAACAAACTTCATCTAAATTGAGAGAGAGATTGAGATTGAGATTGAGGAATCATCGTTTATTCTAATCAAAGAGGTAAGTGGTTTTGAACTTGCATTTCAGAGAAAGTAACATCTCATTTTTCATCAGTACTAACGATGGCTTATGCAAAGGCGCTTTTTATAAACGATTTTAAATGTTTGGTATCTTACTCTGCAAGTTCTATAAACGAGTATGATTAAATGTAAAATATTAAAATGTCAATGTAATGAAAAGTAAGTAATAATGGCCAAAAATTCTCTGACAGTCTCGACGCAATTCTATGAAAACCACTGAACGATTAAAGAGCTTTTCAATTTGGCAATGCGTTAAATAGCTTTACTTTTTGAAATGATTACACCTCGGGCATGGAAAAGACAACTACGCTGAGTATCATTCTTTTATTCTGCTCACCAGAAAATCAAACGAAACCATATTTCAAACTTTGCTACAGGAACTTTTTTTCTTATTTTTTCATCGCACATATGCTGCAATTTCCATGAACTATTTCGCTGTGCATGTCCCACACTTTAAACGTGCAATTTGTTTATATTACGAGCTCGGGCACTTTTTGTTTTTCATTCGAATATCATAAAATCACTTACCACATACCAATCCGTTTTGCTGCCTTTAACATACAAAAATTCCTCAAAAAAAAAAAAAAAAAATACCATGCAACCCAAAAATACCACTGTATTTGCCTGATCGCAGTTTTCAATAACAAACACAGTGAATCTCAACGCGAGCACGAGAAATGCCAACAAATAAATCCTGCGAAGACATCCCTGTTTAAGGTTTGGATTAACAAACAGAAATACCGCTTGGCGAATGGTCTTTCAGTAAAGCCATGTCCAGATTTTTGTTTAATTCCTCGATATTTATAACAAACAGAGCAAGGAATCGACGAAAAACAAAAACAAAAATCTTTACCAATGGATTGTTTCATTGTGACAGAGTATATCCTTTTGTGAGATTGCGTCGTCATTGGCTTATTCTCCTGCCCTGTTCCCAATAGTGATGTGGTGCATGCTTATCTCTAGAAAAATATCCCAAATAACGAAGAATGCTACTGGGAATATATACAAATAAATAAATAAAAAAATAAAAAAGACAAAGAAGAGAAAACACACAAAAACAATCCTTTGGTCGTTCGTTTTAATTTGCAGAATGTGGCTAACGATGGGTTCGGATTGGGTTGGTTGCGCTTTTACTACGATCCAGAACAATTTATGGTGTCGATATATTTATAGGGAGATATTGAAATTACAAGAGAAGTGCACTCTTTTTGCAAGAATGAGTAGCAAAATCCCAAGACTACCACGAATTTCAATCGGGATTTTAAAATGCCCAGAGAAAAGCCCGATTGAGAAATGGTTTCTAAAGGACCAAGCCAATGTTGATAAATTTTAAGCATTCACATATGCTGGACAGTGGGCAAGCAAGCTGTGGACTTTTGTTGGGTCGAACTAATAAATAATGAGATTGTTATGAACTTGCATAGCTTTACAATATGAAAAGTCTATTGCGTGGATGTCTTGAGGTCGATGTATGTAATTAATAAGCCAATAAAATTCTTCAGTATCTGATGCTGTTTTCTTTCAGGCTTCTTTGTATTTTGGTGCCCGTTGGGTAATGACAAAAAAAAAAAAAAAAAAATGGTTTACATGTGGGTCTGCTACGCTGGAGGTTCGTGGTTTGAGTCCCAACACAGCCATGCCATGTAATGAAATGGACGGAACCAACAACTTTCTGCTGATTCCAAACGGCTAATCGAGAAAAAACCTTTTATGGCAATAAATTCTCTATTTGAGGACTCGCGAAAGGCGACATCCCGTTGAAAAAGGTTTTTGTATTACTGTTGGGATTCGAATCCCGAATCTTCCGCAAGAAAGGCAGACATGTTAACCATTGTACCACGGACACGGGCACCACGGCATTTCATCGCTGCAAAATTAAGAAGCTTGGCTGGACTACCTGTTAGAAGACAAGGCAACTACTATCCAACTGCTGAGAATTTTAGATCCATCAGTTTTGAATCCTTTTTGCTTGAATTACTGAAAAGAAAGATCAGGGTTTGCATAAGCAAAACGTCCTTGCGAATACATTCTCTCCCTACGAGTGAAGTAAGTCTTGTCGGACCGCAATTCAAAGCCTTGCCAGCAGGAATATAAAGTCGAAAGAAAATATTTTGTGGAGTGTTTTACTCAGATTGGTCTTTCCAGATGTGTGTGCAACGTATTCAAAAGGCATGTTACAGTCTAATCACTGCTGTGAATTCAACGCTTACGAAAGGGCACTCAGTTCTTTCTCAAATGATTCGAAACATCTTGAAGTAATCGCAGCTAATAAGCTTCCTTAGACCGAGGACTTGAAACGTGATAACGCACTGAAAGTTCTTCCATAATCTCCAAATCCTGACAGAACCATTCCCATTGCTTCTCACTTGATACTCCGGAATCTGTGTAAATGACTGTGAAGGTAATGAGCCTTAATACCCTCATTACACCAGAATCTTTTCAAAATGTTCAGCAAGTTCGTCCAGCTCTACTCACCTCTCATCTTCGACCAGAAAGGAACAATATAGGTATACCTAGTGCTACGTGTAAACTTTTGCAAAAGTAGGACGCCTCTAAGGCGATGAGCACTAGATGAACGCAAAGTAATACATGTCTTATGACAAGACGAATTTGGCCATGTCTGAACTTGAAACATTCAAAGAGCTCATTGAATCTAAGTCGTCTGCACATTAGCTCCACTATAGGTGTCCTTACAGGATACTGCCTGATACGTAATCACTCCAAAAGACTTTGTGTCTACTCAAATGACTTCTGCAGAAGCTGCATGGACGAGGAGGAGGAAGGAGACAGCCCAAAATCTCCTTTGCTCATGCTCTGCACTTGCTAAGAAACGGAGAGCTCACCTAGGTGATTACTTTTCGACGACACCAGCGATTTAGCTAATAAAAACCCTAAAAGTCTCTCCCTTTCGTACGATGTTATGGATGGTTTGGCTAGCTAGTGATCAACTCGTTAGTCCAGGTTCGATTAGAGGGTGTTTCAACTCTTTAATCCCCTAGATATTAACCAGAGGGTGATCAACCTTCTGGTCTCAGTTTTATCACAATAGATCCTCTGTGGTCTAAATGTATCGGTGACCGCATACCGGCAGCCATATCTAATCTAACCCAACCTAACCTCGTCCAGCTCTAGCTCTTCGTAGTTTTTTGACTGGTGATTTCCCCAAAAAGCAATTTACTATGTTGTCAAAAGAAAACCTAGATGCAGATACTCAGCCATTTATTAAATCCACGAAGTTCTCATCTTTTGTCCAAAGACTTATGTGCGGTCTATCAAAAATATGTTAGCCTTGAACTTATCTGAACTCGTTGCTTCCAGTAAACACAAAAGTTGCCGACCCAGTTGTCAGTTTACCACGGTAAAGTCATTTTCATTTGAGGTGCAAAGAAGACGCCTAGTCGAGAAAATTCGGAGCAACAAAGAAGAAACCGATTGCAAAGTGCTGCAAAATAGAATCTAATGGGTTTTAACTAAATCTTCTTAGCCCTCTGACCATTTGAAAAGTGATCCAGGAATGAGAGACTTCTCTGGTTATGGTCGGAATACTGAATTCTTAAGTCTTGTTTTTAAAGAGTTCAAGGACGTTACCGCATTATTTTAAACGAGATAAAAAAAAAATAAATAGGGTGGCGGAACAGAGCGAGGAGCCCCTGGACCTAGCGCATTTCTCACAACCATGCCTTGTGAGGAAATGGAGGGGACCTACAATTTTCTGCCGGTTCCGAACGGCTAATTGAGAAAGCGCTTTCCATGACAATGAATTTACTAACGGAGGACTTGCCAATTCCTCGCGAAAGGCGATACTCGTGGAAAAACATGTTTGCCTCTGCTGGGATTCGAACCTCGAACCTGTGGGTTAGCTGGTGGACATGCTAACCTTCACGCCACGGCTACCACTCACTTTTAAACGAGATAACAAGTGAAATTATGACAGGCATAAATCTCAGATATTTTTCTCATGACCTGAACGGGAATTTAGTCTGGCAGGGTCCACACTTCAGGGTGTGGAACTGTGTAATGGATTGGATTGGATTGACTCTCTTGCCGCATGCTCTCCAAAATTAATAAGAAAGCTGCATCAGGATTGCTTCTTCTTCTTTTTAGACGCTACAAGCACCGTGATCTCGAAGGGATCGCAGCTTTCCCTTTTAATTAAATTGGTTTCAAAACAAGCGTGAAGAGAAATATCTACACAGAAACTGACTCACGTTACAGGCGGATCAGTTTAATGTAAAGCATAAAAGTAAAACACTCCGTGATCACAAAACTTTTAACGCCGTTGAAAGAAATCAATGAAAAGATTTTATTTAGAAATAAAAATTGGTGATGACTGAGCTTAGCTATCGAACGTCAGATTTCTGATGGAAATTTTGAGGTTCGAACCATTGTAAGATTCAAAATCTTTTCTCGAAGGCATCGCCTTTCACTAGTGTTTGCCAATCCAATCGAGAATACGCATTTTCTAGATCACCCGTTCAGGTTTCAGGCAAGGCGACAAACTGTCAAGCGATTTCTTCAACATCATACTTGAAAAGATTGTAAGAAACTCAAACGTCAACACCAGAGGAACAATCAAAGTCTGTACAATTACTCGCCTACGCAGACGATATTGACGTAATGGGAAGAAATAAGCGTGATGTCATAGGTGCTTTTGCGAGTATTGAAACAGAAGCGGCAAAAATGGGTTTGATGGTTAATGAAGGCAAAAAATATGGCAAAGTATATGTTGTCATCAAACAAGGACACAGAACAAAACGTCACAATATAGACAGACATAACTTCGAGGTAGTACAGGACTTCGTCTACCTAGGATCCACTGTAGACACGGACAACAACATCAGTGCGGAGATCAAACGGAGAATAACTCTTGCCAACCGTTGCTTCTTTGGGTTAAGAAGGCAATTTAGAAACAAAACCCTCTCCAGAAAAAAAGTAACCTTGTATAAGACCTTGATCATCCCAGTCCTGCTTTATGGCGTGGAAGCATGGACCTTATCGAAAGCGGATGAGGAAACCCTTGGTCGTTTCGAAAGAAAAATTCTCCGAATGATCTTTGGTCCCGTATGCGAAGACAATGTGTGGAGAAGAAGATACAACAACGAGCTGTTTGAGCTGTACTGCGACATGGGCATAGCCAGAAGAGTACGCATTTTCGTTTAGAAAGAATGGATGAGGACCTCAACCGACTTAGAGTGCGAAACTGGAGAGAGCTCGCCCGAAATCGAAGTCGTTACAGAAGGATGTTGGTTGAGGCCCAGGTTCACCCCGAACTGTAATGCCCACCTAAGTAAGTAGGTCCTTTTTCCTCTCCGCAGGAAGGAATGATTAAGGAATGACGCTGTGTTCATTTGACATCGTTGCGCTAAACCATCTGCTTTATAAAACTCTTTATGGAACCTTTTATGAAAAATGGTCTTCTGAATGTTTTCAGTCCAAAGATTATTCTCTCACAATAACCCCATAAGTCTAATATTCTAAGCTCCTTCATATGTCTCTTGTTGTTTGAATCGAGTATTCCTATAAATTACATCAGTAAATTGATAAACTGAAAGACGAGTGTTCCAAATATCTTTCCGATTGTCTCTCACACGAGAAAAAACCCAACCATAGCCTCTTTCGATTGACTTAAATACCATTTTATTTTATTGACATCAATTCACTTGTCACCATTTAAAGATAAAAAAAGCTTTTTCTTTTCCCAAACTTAAATAACAAAATAAATAACCTTCGCTGACACACAGTATTGATACCAACTTTGTTGTCAATTCGATGATTTATCAAAGTTTTATTCGTTGAAAGACTCAAAAGCAGAAAAAATAAGGGAAATATAAAATTATGATCACAATAAAGTTGAGAAACTGCTCTTTTTGTGAGGCAAAACCCTCGCAAAAATCACATACTTAATTCACGCATCGGAACGGAAACAACACTCTTCGATCTCTTCCTTTCCTTCCATAGCGTATGTCTCTCGCGAATTCTAACGCCATGATGATGCCGCCCGCCACAATGAACACACGCAATTCACAGCTCTGCCACCAGAGCGCACATATGTGATATGCCATCGTTTTTCCACTTTTCAGGGTCATAAATCAACACGTGATATGAAAACCTAATGAAAAACTGAGTCGCAAATAAAAAAACCAACAACTCGCATATAAAACTGACACATATTGAGATTTTTTTTTAACACCGCCAACATCGCCATCCAACAATCTCCCCCAAACACTTTACACAGGCGAGGCGAGGCGTTAGGCACTTGCCCGCTCACTTCTTTTGTAATATATCATCCAATTCGTGCGAAAAACAAACTCGCATTAGAACGGCCGCATTAACCACAAGGCGCGTGGGGGAAAAACTTTTATGAATCTCGACGAGTATTGTCGTCTTGTTGTGTCTGATAAGACATGGGGTAGAAACGTAGCACAATTTTGGTGTTTCTTTAAGACTTCTGATGGTTATTTTCCCGAAATTTTTAAGGTACCCCAGATTAGGGCCACTTTGAGTATCAACCAATTTCATAGAATCAGAACTGAAAAGAAACAACATTTTGAAGGTACCTGAGACTGAGTTAGTTTCAGTAGACCATATTTTACCAGAGCAGACATTGCAAAAGCTCATATTCACCGAAACCTCATTTCCATCATTCCGTGAGTATTAAGTAGAGCCTTGCTTCTACTATGGCCTAAAATCTAGGAGCACACTTGAAGCAGCCCTGTTCGACTCAGTCCTAACGTTCAAAGTAAATTATATCTCACTTTTCCGCAACTTGAAACATTTACTAGAAAAAGGACACACGACAGTACATTTAATATGCAGAGCATACCCATAACGATATAAAGTACTGTATCTTCTCTTTCTTTTTATTGTGTAAGAGAATGCAATGGAAGGACAGTGAATTTTTGAAAAAATACAAAAAAGAATTCCCAAAAATATATACAACTGGTGCCTAGTCGTTTCGCACTCCTGGTAAACGCGGGCCATGCTTCTATTTTTTTAAAGGTAAAATTTATGCACGCTACAAAGTCTGGAAAACGAATTAATTTTTTTTACTTCCCCTTCAATTCTACACACAACGAAAATTCATCCATTTTATAATTGAATCACGTACGACATTTTGTGTGTTTTCCACCCAAGGGCTATGTCTTAAGGTCCACATAGGAACTGCGGTGTCTAACCAGATACACTTTCAACGGTGAGAAATGCAAAATTGGATCGCTTGAAAGTTCGAAATATATTCTAAGAGTTACGAGCAGTCCTCTGGCAGATAAAAAATATAGAAAAACCAAGAAAAGTATTGCTGCCGCATTAATATCCGAGATATTTTATCAGCATCATTCTTGGAAGACGAGCTTAATAAATCAGGACTAACAATAATAGAGTGTCTTCGTTTAGTGGTGCGTTTTCGTTTTCGTTTTCATTTTAAACGGATTTTTGTGGTCTATGCGGATTGCATATTCATTTTAATGTTGTATTGCATTTGGGAGTTATGCATCTTGAGGTGGCTTTAAGATGAGATTTATTGTGCACTGAAATAAATTGAATGTTTCAAGTGAGAAAATGCGCCGTAGAGTGAAGAATGTATGCTAAGCACGAATCTTTGTGAGATCCTTTAAAAAAAATTTTGTTTTGTGAACCTTATTGCTTGCTTTCTTCTTTTCAATATTTTTCAATAGCATCAAGGCTGAATTGATTGTAGCCTATTGAATGTAAAGAGTTTATTCTGAGAGTTTATGTCTTGGTTCCTTGAAAAGTTTGTTTGGAGCAATACTCATGCAGCTGATAAGGAGGATTTTAAGGGTGTTGAGCGCTATTTAAGCTTATTATATTTGATAGAGTGCTTTTTTGATCCTTTGCATTAAAATTAAAATAAATTGAGTGACGCTCTAAAGCGAGCAGCCCCAGGGGCCAAGCGCATTTCTCACAACCATGTGAGGGAATGGAGGAGGCCTACAATTTTCTGATGATTCCGAACGGCTAATCGAGAAAGCGGTTTTCACTTCTATGACTATTCTATCGGAGGACTTTCCAATTTCTCGCAAAGGAGATAACTGTGAAAAAACATTTTTTCTTCTGATGGGATTCGAACCACGAGCCTCCCCGTTAACCGACCGATATGCTAGCCATCACGCCAAGGGTGCTTTAGATGCGTTTTTTGAGAGATATAGAAGCAAAGTTGGCAATCTCTACATTTACTGATTTTGAGAAAAACGAGAACTTGTATCTGTCAAATCAAAAGTGAAAATCTCCAGTGGACATAGAAAAATTTGTTTTAATCTCTGGTTTCTAAACAGAAATTTCTTTGGCTTCAAACGTATTTGAAAAGAATAATTTGAAAAATCGATAGCTTTGAAACCCAAAAACTACATAATTGGCCTTATTAGTTACGACCCGGGTAGACATATGTAGGTAGTCCTGCTTCTATACACCTCATTTTTAATCTAACTTTGACGTTCGCTTCCAAACTACAAATAATCTGATGCAAACCCGGATTGCTGTGCGATGCGAAGGCAGACGTGATGACGAAAGTCTTTAGTTGATAAACTGTTTCAGGCAAGATGTCATTGTCCATTGGACTTAAGGCAGTTTACCAATATGCGTAACACGAAATTTACCCTTCATGGAAAGTCATAAATAGCAGCTACCGACAGCAACGATAGATTTCTCTAAAATACACGTCCTGTGCAGAGCATGCTATCGTATGGACTTCAAGCTCACACCATTGAAAACCTACTCAAATTGGGGAAAAGGTAGAAATGAGTTGGAGAACTTAGTAGCCCATGACAAACAACTGTGTGTCACTTCTTACAAACCAAGAGACGTGGCTGGACGAATGATCAACACCAAAAAGACAAAGATGCCTCAGATCAGATTGTTCTGAGGCAGAGTGCACGTTGTGTTTAGATTGTCTGATGCCCGGTAGTCGGGAGTTTCGAATCCCAGAAACATCCAATCGTTTTTCCACTACTATATAGACATTAGTAAGTCCTCCGAGAGTAATTACTCAGCCATTAAAAGCGCTTCGTCACTTTACCGTGCGGTATCGGCAAGAATATTGTAATAATTGCCTACAAGATAATTGTAGGGCTCTTTTACTTTATAATTTTCTTTTATCATTTTTTTTTTTTACTTTACTCACTATGAAGGGCAAGGCTGCTACTCTGGTCATACAATGGACGAGGAACTAGGTCTCAGTACTCACGATTAGCATAAGCCTCCTTTTTTATACAAAAAAAACTTCTTTCAAAGTGTGACTGCGAGAAATGCGCTTAGCTTCGGGGCTTCCGAGCTATTTATTTTGTTTTTAAGACACTACTGAAAAGATCACGGTCCACGCAGTATCGTATTTACCGATGGTGAAACGGACTCTGATGTTATCAATAGAATACGTTGCATTGAGTCTAAAGAATGCTATCTCCTCAGTGTGGTACCATGTCCGCCTGTTAACCCAGAGGTTCAAGTTTCGAGTCCCAGCAGAGGCAAAAATATTTATTCCACGGGTATCGCCTTTTGCGAAGAATTGGCAAGTCCTCCGTTAGTAAATTCATTGCGCTTTCTCGATTGACCGTTCGGAAGAGGCAGAGAATTGTAGGTCCTCTTCATTCCCTCACAAGGCATGGTTGTGAGAAATGTGCTAGGCCCTGGGACTCCTCGCTCTGTTACGCCAACCTATTTTTTTTATTTTATTCATCTCCTCTGTGAACTTTAGCAAGAAAATGCTACGCTCCAAACTGAAACTTTTCGATTCCAACCTTTTCAACATAAAAATCACGTTGATGTAAGCCACAAAATCTGGAAGTACTTCTGTAGCAAGGCTTTAGTGAAAAGATGTCCTAGATACATTTTCGAAATTCTTTGGACACAACTCATTTTAATTGTTCAACTTCGGAATAAAAGTAATCAAAGAAGAGTGGATCAAAAGGATTTCAATTCCAGGCAAGGAAACTGGAACTAAATTGACCAAATGAAAACATAGTGGAGCAATCGTCTGAGTTAACAAAATGATTTTATCCATTGTTAAAGGAAGACTAATACTAAGCTGGAGCACAAAGATTAATCGCAGGCCAAATAGGACTAATAAGGAAGCAACCTTTTTCTTTTTGTGGCGTTGTTAGTGTAAAAGAGGAGGTAGTCCTTTTGTTTATAACCTTAATAGTGACGACTGACGATCAGACCAATGGGAGAGGGTTATTGAAATCAAAAGACCCGCTGAAAGATTCAAACTCATTCGCCTGGCCCGTCGACTAATCGTTTTGCCACTTGTACCACTGCCAATTACTAAATTCTCAAGGAACATGATAAGTACTTAAATATGTACGCATTTTCTTAACACTCAAATGTGAAAACAGCTTAAAAAGGGGTATATTGAAAGATCCGTTTGTTCCCTTATGCAGGAAAAGAAGTTGAAATCGTGCTGTGAAGACTGCAGTGACCGGACTACATGCAGAAAAATTATTTGATTTGAAGCATGACTGCAGATAGCAATCCATTCAGTGTTAATTGGCGGATTCAGTAGGATTTAAACCCAAAACCTGCCTTAAATAGTCTATCCCGGAAGACTTAGAACCTTACCCTGCTCGAAGGCGTTCTATAAATTTGTGCAGGTCGACTATCGCTCTTATTTTTGGCTGTACACCATCACGTGTTGATTCTCATCCGATAGAAGAAATGAGCCGTTCAAGTCATTCATATAAAGTTGTTTATAGCTGCGTCCTGTGAATTCAATGTAACTTGTCATGTCAACATAAGCGATCCTACTAATGCTTCGGTTAGAGGCTATTCCGGCTTGTTCTCTATAATACTACGCTCGCTTCAGGGATTTTTTTCTAGTTTTTGTCCTACTGAGGTAAGGCAGTGAAATAAACTCTTCTATTCGTCTCTTGGAATCTACATTTCTGACACCTGTTCTCTACATTTGCTACCTTGCAATTCCGATCGTTTTTGCTTGAATTTTCTGATCATTTCTACTTCCAGGTTGAAGTGATTCATCATTTGCTCGCGCATTGCTGGATCCATCCCGAAGTCAGTCGGTATCCTGTCCTATTAAGCCGAGCTCTAGTCAAAGTTGCTAGAAACGGTTGCAATACGAATGTATTACTTGCTCGGGCTCCATTCCAATGTTCGACATGAGGAATTAAAACAAGGGACATAGACCAAGTTCTAGGAATATAAATGCCCACAACAGGTCGGAACAAATCAGGGCCTAGTGGGAAAAATTTCTACAGGTTCCAAACTGCTGAACGTGGAAGCTCTTTGCATGGCATAATAACTTAGGAAAACTTTTTAAGCGTTCGCAATTTCTTCAAAAAGCTTTGGCTGCAAAAGCCTTTCCAAAGCCTTTCCTAGAAATTTAAGCCTAACTTCACCATGTAATAAACTCCCCGTAGACGAAAATTGGACTACAAGCTGCACAGTTGTGAAAAACCTGTATAAAACTAGTGAAACGACTTTATAGAGACCTAAGAAGCAACCGTTCAAGTTGTTGATCGAAAGAATTTCGACTTCATAAGTTTGCTGTAAACGAATTATATACGAGCCTTGAAACGTCAGATTGAAAACAAGGTTTATGAAAGTCGAGTTTGATTATTTAGCCAAAGCTGAGATCAAATTACTTTTCAGGCAGAGATGGTTTCAAAAGGTCACAATAGGAAAACATGTCAAAGAATTCAATGACTCAATGCTTCACTCTTTTCCGGATGACTGACTTGTCAACGCGTTACTTCTCTAATAAGTCTCTTTTCCTGTAAAGATGAATTAACTACAATACCGTTCCATGATGTGCGTTCTTTAATTATATTTCCAAATAGCGTTCACAAACGTATACATCATTCGCTAGCAGGCAGCTCTCAATTTTATTAAATGGGATAAAAGCAAATGAATCATTCAAAGAAAATCAGCATCACCTTCACTCCATACACTATAAGCAGCAGCAGCACATTCACTAAAACACACATACACACGTTTATTAAGGATTTAAAAGGACGCAGCGCCAGTTCAAGTGGAAGCGACGACGTTACGGAAACATAGCGCACAAAACTAATAACTTTTCTGAGTATAACTTTTGAACTTTTTAACGGCAACGTGAAATTTTCTTGCTGCATTCAAATTTAAGTCGTGATGACAATTATTTCCGATGTGGTTGTTAGAACTTTTATACCCCGTCAGTCTCACCACACCCCGCCTGCCTTTCTTTCCACTTTCTTTCATACGCTTCATCCCAGCAGCGCGCCTAGATCCTCACAACAAGCTATATATAGATCCAATTTTATTCTCGAGTTCTTTTAAAAGAATAGAGGGAGCTCCTCGTAGAAGTGGAGAAAGTTCGTGCAAGGGCAACTTGACATGCACACACAGGAGGTAATTTTCGCGTTTGGAAGCATTTTGATGATGAAAGTGCATCCGGCAGGTTTACATAGATGGCGTTTTCATTTTCATAATTCATTTTCCAACAGACGGCATTTCGTAATTTGCGGCAATTTTCCTAAAACGAACTGCCTGCCTGCCTGGGCCGACTATTGTCTGAGATTTGTTTGCTTTTTTCTATACATATACCTTCTTCTTTTTTTTTAAATTTCATTTCTTGTTTTTACTCCATATTTCGCTTTAGAATCCCCCTTCGTTCTATTCGACTACTCCTTGTGGGGATTTCAATTTCGACTTATTCTGAGAGAGAGAAAAAGCGAGTTTGGTTGGCGGTTAGGAACAAGACGCAGATGGATAACTTACTTGACTGGCAGTTGGAGGTTTATTTGCGGTATGATTTGGCGTTCAAAAGGTTATTTTCGTTTTCACATAGAAAGTACAAAGCTTTAACTTTTAATTTGGATTAAGTGCACTGAATTTCAAGTTCAGTCAAAGGTTTATGATGTCAAATAAACTTGCTCGGTGGCAGGGAATGTTTTCTTTCGACACTTTATTAATATAACCATTGTTGTGGCTGCAAGAGTTGAAGTCTATAATGATTCAAAAAGCAATGAGTATGATCGAAGACTTTGGAATTTTTTGGTTGTAGAGGTTAATAGCCTCTGCAGGATTGGTAGAGATAAATGAAAACACGAGGAATAGGAAATACTTTGAATGAATGCGTAGCTACCGTTTTCTGGTCCAATCTGAAATTTTTAAATAAGAAAAGAAACGACGCCAACGGTAAGTTTTTGGACCATCTTTAAACAGCGGACGTGTAAAGGAAGCGAAAACGTTCTCTTTTCATGGTTGTTAGAAAAGTAAGGGCTGAACACAGCCACTAGTTTTGCCTTGTTTGACTGCCATCTGTATTTCATAGCTGTTTTGAGGTCTTTTTTTGTATTGCCTGAACGCGAAACGAAACAGACGTCAAAGAAGAAAAAGAAGCGGGAATGACATCATTTTTATTCTGAAAGTAGCGTCGATCCGAACAGGCAGGCATTTCTGAGAGCAAGACAAAATTTAAGCACCTTGAAAAATTTAGAAATGTTATAATTGAATTGATAAATGTGTTAGAATTGAATAAAGGTTAGAGCTATAAATTTTTGCTTAATAGTTTCTTGACAAAATCTTAAATTTTTTGCAATTAATAAAAGTAAATTGAAATGCCTGTGGATCGAACACCTACATCGTCAAAAAAGGAGGCACAGCCAGCTCGTAAAAGTGATAAGCAGAAGCATGGTCAACCACAAATGCATGTGCAACAGAAGGAGGAGCATGTTCAGAAGAAGGTGCATGTGCAACCGCAGCAGCATGGTCAGCAATCGCATGTGCATGAGCAACAACATGGTCAGCAATCACACGTGCAGCAGCAATCGCATGTGCAGGAGCAACACCAGCAACAATCGCATGTGCAGCAGCATGTTCAGCAACCGCATGTGCATGAGCAACAGCATGGTCAGCAATCGCATGTGCAACAGCAGCAGCATGGTCAGCAGCAATCGCACGTGCAGCAGCAAGAGCATGTGCAGCAGCAAGAGCATGGACAGCAGCAACCACATGTGCAGCATGAACAATCGCATGGTCAGCAACAGTATGGTCAGCAAAATCATGGTACGCAGCAATCGCATGGTACGCAGCAGCAGCATGGTCAGCAAAGGAAAATGTATGTACAGCAGCAACATCAACACCTACATCACCCAACCAAATCCAGACGGCATCCCGATTCCCAGAAGTGTCGAATATGTGAAGAAGAATACAACGAAGAGATGGTGATGTGTGAGGGTAAGTGCAAAGATTGGTTTCATTATAGTTGTGTAGATTTAGATGGTAGTCAGGCAGGTAGGCTATACAGTTGGTTTTGCGATGAGTGTGCCGGGGTCCATTTGAGAAAATTAGATGCCTTGCACGAAAAATTGACAACACAATTGAAAGTTGTAGAAAAAAATGTTAAAGGCAACAAACGAAAGACGGTTATAGATGCATCGTACAACAAATGGCTTAAATTAAAGTCGGATTATGTTAAATTAAAGGGCTCTCACACAGACATTGAAGGCAATCAGCTTCCAGTGCCCAGGTTGCATGAAAGTGATTATCGAGATAGGCTTGTTGAGGGTGATAGGCTTTCCATTTATTCCAAGGGTAGTTCGTCTAGTCAGAAAAGCATTCGTTTACGTCTCATTCAGCAACAGAGAGATATCTTGAAAGAACAACGAGACAATCTGAAAAGGGATGAAGAGCTTCTACGTCAGCAGGAAGAAATAATCAACGAGTTGTCATCAGAAAGTGAAGAGGAGGTCAACGAAGTCTGCGACGGAACGAGTTTCAATCGCTGGAATCAGAAACCAATGGATGTCAACGAAGTCTTCGACGGAACAAGGTTCAATCGTTTGAACCAGAAACCAATGGATCCATTAGCGCCCGAATTCACTCCAGATGCCACAAGAATGTTTCGAAATACCACCGCCACTCACCCAGAGAGAGATTTCAGCAAGAAAAATATATCGTGATCTACCAAGTTTTACTGGACAGCCTGAAGAATGGCCACTATTCAAACGAATGTTCGAGAAGTCTACGCAAGCATGTGGATATACCATCGATGAGAATCTGATGCGGCTGCAACAAGCGCTTAAAGGTAGGGCTCGAAATTTAGTTGCCAGTCAGTTAGTAGAACCTTCCTGCGTTCCCCAAATAATGGAATGTCTCAGTATTGCTTTCGGTCAGCCAAATATTATTTTGGATAGTCAATTAGAAAAAATAAATAGAATTCCTATGGTAAAGGGAGAAAAATTAGAATCTATTTTAGAATTATCAACGGCTGTCACAAACCTTAATGCTATTATGAAGGCTTCCGGACTTGAAGGTCAATACGACAATCCGCTACTTCTCAAAGAGTTGTTGAAAAAATTAAACAACGAGATGAAGATGAGGTGGGCTACTTATTCTTTAGACAAAAACGTTAAAGGTGTACTAGCTTTCGGTTCCTGGCTTCAAGCAGAGTCGAGAAAGGTTTATGAAGTTCTTTCTAGTTCAGAGTTAGGAAGTAGTAGGAGGGAAGTCGCTCGTAATGAAAAACCTAGTCAAAGCAGAGTTAACGTTCACGTCGAAGGTAAAAGCATTACAAAATGTGTAGCATGTAGTGAACAATGTAAGAGCCTGGAAGTTTGCGAAGCGTTCAAAAACATGACGCCATCATCAAGATGGGAGAAATTGAAGGAGTTGAAGCTTTGTCGCCAATGCCTAACTGCCCACTCAATGAAATACCCATTCGTTTGTAAGAAGGCAGTTAAGTGTGACTTCGTTGGTTGCACAAGAAAGCATCATCCATTAATGCATCAAGACGACGGCATCGTTACAGGTCCACCAATAGTTATCACATCTCAGAATAGCCACACGGGAATGGGTGACCTATTTCAACTTCAGTACATCCCAGTAACACTTCGCCATGGAGATAAGAGGGTAGATATGTTGGCATTTCTAGATGGAGGTTCGAGCGGAA
Organism: Melanostoma scalare; assembly: GCA_949752695.1. Lineage (NCBI taxonomy): Eukaryota > Metazoa > Arthropoda > Insecta > Diptera > Syrphidae > Melanostoma > Melanostoma scalare. The sequence goes on along the minus strand of OX456985.1, from coordinate 223,335,315 downwards.
CGATAATTGAAGAAGAAGTTGCAGCACATCTGGGATTAACTGGACCAAAAGTCATTTTACATCTCAAGTGGACAGCGGATGTCCGTCGTCAAGAGGAATCGATGAAAGTTGCTTTAATGATTTCAGGTGCATACAAAGGTGCAAAAGAATATGAAATTCCAGTTGCTCACACAATAAAGGAACTGAACCTACCAAAGCAAACATTAAATTATGAAGAACTTGCCAAGGAATATGATCATTTGCGTGGATTTCCTATCCTATCCTATTTCGAAAAGCAGCCAAGAATATTGATCGGTTTAAGTGACTGGCATGTTGCGGTCCCAAGTAAGACTCGATTAGCCGGTCGAGAAGAGCCAGTAGCAACAAAATGTAAACTTGGTTGGTCAGTCTTTGGATCTGGAAGCTCATCAAAATATCAAAATGTCAATTATCACACCCAAGAGCCAGGGCCAGAGCCGGAGCCAGAGCCAGAGCCAGAGCCAGAGCCAGAGCCAGAGCCAGAGCCAGAGCCAGAGCCAGAGCCAGAGCCAGAGCCAGAGCCAGAGCCAGAGCCAGAGCCAGAGCCAGAGCCAGAGCCAGAGCCAGAGTCAGAACCAGAGCCAGAGCCAGAGCCAGAGCCAGAGCCAGAGCCAGAGCCAGAGCCAGAGCCAGAGCCAGAGCCAGAGCCAGAGCCAGGGCCAGAGCCAGGACCAGAGCCAGAGCCAGAATCAAAAGCAAAGCCAGAGCCATCACAGGAACATGAGCGAACCGAGACTGAACTCCACATCTTTGTCGACGCTAGCAAGGATTGTAGTGCCGCTACTGCCTATCTACGTATGCAAACGAACGACAATATAAGATGTTCATTGGTGGGATCAAGAACTAAAGTGGCTCCAATAAAACTTTTATCGATTCCAAGATTAGAACTGGTGGCAGAGTTAATCGGAGTTAGATTTGGTAGTAGCTTACGACAGTCCTTATCCATTCGTATTTATCGTTCTGTTATTTGGACGGATTCAGTTACAGTCTTGGGCTGGTTGAAGTCAGATGCGAGAAGAATGAAAGGACAGTTTATAGCCTTCAGGGTAGCTGAAATCCAAGAGATCACGAACGTTCTCGATTGGCGTTACGTGCCATCAGCAATGAATCCAGCAGATGACGCCACAAAATGGAAACGAGGTCCTTCTTTGAACATGGAAGATCGTTGGATGCAACGACCATCATTTCTTCTCTTGTCAGAGAAAGATTGGCCTGAAGACATATCTCTAACACAAACAAGCGAAAACTTCAGCTGCGAGACGAATCATCGAGTAGTAGTATCAGTGATTCCGTTAGACAGATTTGAGAAATGGGACAAACTGGTAAGGGTTACAGGCTACGTGTTCAGATATATATACTCTCTACTTGGACACAAGAAAGCAGATCGTAACTTATCATCACAAGAACATGAGCGAGCAGAGCGCTTGATATACCAACAAATACAAGCTGAAGGTTTTCCGTCCGAAATTAAGTATCTAAAGAAGCATGGAAACTTGTTTATAACAAAACAAAAGGCATCCCACTTCGATAGTAACCTACTTTCTTTGAAGCCGTATTTAGATGAAAATGGACTCATGAGATCACAAAGCCGTATAGACAATGCAATATTTCTGAATGTAGAGACCAGACGTCCCATAATACTGCCATCCACGCATCATGGTACAAAGCTACTCGTTCAAAAATATCATGAAAGGTTCCGTCATATCAACCACGAGATAGTCGTGAACGAATTAAGAAAAAGGTATCACATCCCAAAACTTCGCCAGTTGTTGAGACGAGTAAGGAACACCTGCAACAAATGTAAGGTAGTGAATGCAACATCTACTCCCCCAGAAATGGCACCCCTTCCAGAGGCCCGCGTCGCAGCATTTTTACCTCCCTTCACGTATACGTCTGTTGACTACGCTGGACCTTTCGAAGTTGCTCATGGTCGAAAAGTGGAAAAGAGATGGATATGTCTCTTTACATGTCTCGTAACTAGAGCCATTCACATAGAAATTGCCTATAACTGTAGTGCCGACTCATTTATCCTCTGCTACAGGAACTTCTTAAGTCGAAGAGGTAGGGTAAAAAAGATGTTCAGTGATCGAGGTACAAACTTCATTGGAGCCGAAAAACTCCTCAAAAGCAACTTGAAATCGGTCGATCATCAATTAATAGCAAGTAAATTTGTAAACTCAGATCTAGAATGGCACTTCAACCCCCCAGGATCTCCTCATATGAATGGTTGCTGTGAGAGGCTTGTGAAGTCAGTCAAGATTGCCTTGTACGCTATCAGCAACGTAACTACATACAAACCCAATGACGAGTTATTTCGTAGCTACCTGATGGAAGTTGAAGATATGATTAATTCTCGACCGTTGACGTACTTACCATTGGATAATGAGGAATCCGAAGCCTTAACTCCAAACCACTTCATTCGTCAATCATATGGAGGGCTTGCACCACTTGGTGACTTCAGTGATGAGGCCAAGTTACTAAAAACAAATGCTCTTATGTCACAATTGTACGCAAGGCATTTCTGGAAGCGCTGGGTAGCCGAGTACCTGCCAACCCTAGCCAGACGAGAAAAATGGAATTTGCCAGCTCAACCTCTATCAGTTGGTGACATTGTCGTTATAATAGACGAAAGAAATCCCCGCAACCAGTGGCAAAAGGGAAGGATAATTCACGTAAGTCAAGCTAAAGATGGACAAGTTCGAAGCGCAGCGGTTCAAACTGACACCGGAATATACGAAAGACCTGCGGTACGATTGGCTAAGCTGGATATAATAAAGAAGGAGGTAGATTTGGACCTAGACCTGCCAAATATACCGAGGGGGAGAATGTTAGAAAAGTAAGGGCTGAACACAGCCACTAGTTTTGCCTTGTTTGACTGCCATCTGTATTTCATAGCTGTTTTGAGGTCTTTTTTTGTATTGCCTGAACGCGAAACGAAACAGACGTCAAAGAAGAAAAAGAAGCGGGAATGACATCATTTTTATTCTGAAAGTAGCGTCGATCCGAACAGGCAGGCATTTCTGAGAGCAAGACAAAATTTAAGCACCTTGAAAAATTTAGAAATGTTATAATTGAATTGATAAATGTGTTAGAATTGAATAAAGGTTAGAGCTATAAATTTTTGCTTAATAGTTTCTTGACAATGGTTGAGATGTCAGTGAAGGAAGTTTGCTCTATTTTTTTGAGAGAACGCTTCACCTCATATGAGACCTGAAATAAACAACTGGCTCTTTGGCTTGGCGCAAACTAGGCACCTACATGGTTGAATGGGAGATCACGCTACGCGCACTACGCAGTCCTGAGCCCCCATGTTAAACTGCCTGCCACTGTCTAGTGAAAGTGATAAAATGTAATGTTTTGTGCATCAACATTTTCTTTTAATTAAGCTTGAGCGAAAAAACTTAGAAAACTAGACAACTTTGCAATTACCAACACGTTAAAGGTCGTATAAGAAGTTTTTTCCTAAGGTGTAGCGTCTGTACAATTTAAAGTTCCCGGAAACCACTGAAGTAATAAACGGCAAAAGAGGACACCATATTTTTCTACGAAAGGGGACATATGTATGTAAATCTACATACATAATTAAAAACTGAATTAATTGTATACTGAAAATATACATAAAAAGGCAGAAACCAGTTTTGTGACGTGCTTTTCGTTCTCCAATCCAGGTTTTGCTAGTCGGATTAGCCAGGGTCTTTCTGACGAAGAAAAACACGAAGGTCTTCATCTTAAATGTACAAATTCTTTATTTAACCACAAACAAAAACTATTGAAATGTATTGTCAGTAAACTCAAAACTAGTTACGGTGACGTATACAGTCCGTAAGGTGCGAGTCCTCAGTGCCTCCACCGAGCCGTAATAACTTACGGTTTGATTCCTTGCTGCTGGTATTTCCTTAACCTGAAACAAATAGAGAGGTTCAGGCTTATTTGTTGCCAGTGGTGGCACACAAAACAACAGGCAACAGCTCCGGTTGATCAGCTGGTTTATTAACGGCCCCTGGTGGCGCAGAGAAACCCAGGGTCAGCGTAGAAGTTCATGGCTTCGTCATTGGTGGATATTATTTCTTCATCCAAAGCTGTCAACGCGCTAAGGCCTAATGCACACACACCGATTTTGGACGGCCGATTTTATGCCGGTCGGTAAAATGCCGTTAAGAAGCCGTCCACTGTCACTGTATCGGCGATAGTACCGGGAAGTAGTGGCATATGTGATTGAATACACGCTTGCAAATGAACCGATTGGACTGTTCTCTTTTCATTCATTATGTGAAATTGTAGGTACATACAAGTACAACGTTTTAAACTAGTTTTGGTAGTGCGTTTTCTTATTAAAGTGCAATGGGTGATTTGATTGACAATGATGTCCTTATTTCATTAGTGGAGACAAGACCTGTTCTATGGAATTAAACTTTAGAAAGATTTAAAGACAGGAATCTTATACCAGGGATGCAGGGAGAGAAGTTTGCTGCGCTTTGAAAAACGGTTTTGAGGTTTTGCAGGATAAAAAAAAATGCATTTATCTATAAATGTAGTTTATTGTATGCCATGTTTTAGTCGATCTGATCTCTTGCTTACAGTACACGGCTAGTTAAACATAATAATGAATATTAATAGCATATTTTATTAGATTATAAGGAGCACTCTGAAAATGGTTTTGACTGTTTATATCTTTTTCATTTGCCAATGAACTGCCTAAATATCTGTTACAAAATATATAATTTATATGATTCGAACGATGTTAGCGTGTAGACCACCCCGTGCTTCTTTGCATCTTTTGGTAAATCTTCCAAGCCACTTATTGTTGATAGGGTGAATCCAGCATTTACGCTTAATCCTAGGACGCTTAATACGCCGATGCAATAACCACATAGCAACAATTCGTTTAGGATTCACTATTATTGAAGAATAACTTCTTGTCACGATCGGTAAAAATTCGGTGAGTGAGCTAGCACCCTGCTACCGATAAAATGTCGGCTGATTTTATAATGGCCGTCCGAAGCCAATGTGTAGGTATCTTGTGTTGGGGTGTTGGTCCTCATTGGGCATCCTTCTCATCAAATGGTTCGGGTGTTCGTTGATGCTTGCAGCCGTTTTATTTACTGACAACAACAGGTCTTGATCCAAAAGCATCATTTTGGTTTCCTCGTACACAAGCTTGCTGTAGTGTGTAGTGTCTTTGGCGGATTTTTAAACGATTTTTGTTTAACGATTTTTATAGAACAAAAGGATATTTACAATTGATACTTAATTATACGTTACTTAATTATAATGGTAAATTTTTTGCTGTGTTGGCACATAAGGGGCCTAACGATAGGTATACATTGTCAGATATTTGGATTATGAATTAAATTTGAGTGAATGATTATAATAGAATAAAATAGATTGTTAGTATTTAATATCTGTAGAAGTGTTCAGTTCCTGTTGTCCTTAGAGTTAGTTTCGGTTGAGGATGGGGGAAATCGGAGGTGTAGGAGGAGGAGTGGGGGGGGGGGGGGGGGGGGCGGGAAGGGGGTGATGATGAAGCAGCTAGCCACGGTGGTGGGTTGAAGTTGCTTCTGTGTATAAGGCCATTGCCTCATCGTTGTTGAATGTGTCGTCTTCCATTAGTGTCATCGCATCGATGTATCTCGGGTCCGGGTGACGGTCTTCTTCTGTTATCCTTCCTATTAAGAGGTTCGGATGGTTGGCCGGGTTTTCCAGTAGGTGTCTTCCAGATTGCACCATGTATTTCTCTATGGGGATGACCCTTGCTTCTTCATAGAGCTTTCTATTGCTGACGTTTTTCCTACGTATCGGATCGTAGCCAAGCCCTGTGCATATGCGCAGAACCCTCCTCTCGAATACAGCCAGTTTTTGCGTTCTAGTCTTGGATATTGTAAACCAGACCGGGAAGCAGTAGGTGATCACAGGTCGTATTAGCTGCTTGTACAGCAACAATTTTGTGTTTTGGCAGAGTCCATTTCTTTTGCACATCAGCGGATGTACGCGATGGAAAGCAAAGTTATAGCTTTTTTGACGACTGCAGTGGCGTGCGGGTTGAAACGCATCAGTTCGTTGAAGTGAACTCCTAGATACTTGACCGTTTTTTCGGCCTGAGGTGTGTACCGTCGGGAAAGTTTACGCTGATATTGTGTCAGTTTGTAACGTCTCCGTCCTTGTGTGGGTCTTCTTATGCAAATTAGCTTGGATTTCGCTGAATTAATTTTGATTCCCTATAGTTTGTAGTACTCGAAGAGCTCCCAACCTTAAGTTAACATATCTGTTAAATCAGTATTCGGAATTCAAATTCAGGAATCTTGTCAGCCTCGGCTGCAAGTTACATAGTCAGTCCAATTTTTTACTACTTTTTCCAACAAATCAGGGCCCAGATTCCGCAAAAGTGATTTTTTATTGTATACACGAAAAATTGTGAACGATCTCTTATTTATATTCCGCAAGGATGAAGGTGAGTTTTTTACCAGAGGACGTGTACACTATTCCCCAAATTTACTCACGATCTTTCAGAGCAGTGTGAGTTTTTCTTAACTCACTCTCATAATGAACTGCCAAACCTTAGTGAGCGCAGAAATATCAACACAGTTTGACGTTTTCAACTGCCAAACCATAGACAACAACCATCGAAATTACATATGTATGTATATCAACCCACACTTGGCAATTTCCGTAATTTTTTACTTTTGTGAATTTATTAAAAAAATGTTTTAACATTCTTACCACCTGTGTCAAAGTTTTCTAACCTCTGAAAGACTTTAAAGGCTCAACAGAAATTCTTAAAGAGAAAACGGAACTTAGTGGTTTTATTAAATTTATACAACACAGCACATCATAAACTTCAATATTTTTTTTTTACAAACCTCTTCTCTCCAATAATTGTGTCTTTTAATCAAGTAAGTTTCAATTAAAACGAAAGCAAAATTACATAAATAAATAAAAAGTCACCAAATCAAGGATTCGCCTTGTTGTTCAACACTCGGTTTCCTATCCACTTTCTGATTATGATGAAACACATTAATGTTTCCAAGCAATTCGTTGTTGGTTCCACATCTCGACACTCAATTTAATCAACAAACACAGTCGCTTCCTCCCCACATAAGAACCCCATCATATATTCAAAAGGGAACACTCCAGCCCCCCAAAAACTGAAACCATCACCACCAATCATTCATCCATGGATGTGGTATATAGTGTGAAAAAGCACATTGAGTTCTATGACTAATATTCTTCAATCTCTTCTCTGCCCTGGAGTCAGTTCCTGGAACCCAGTCAAAGGGTCTCATAACTCGCCGCCATAGATGTTAATTTCTATGAACATGTCGTCTACACTTTGCTCCACTCATAGAGTTGAGAGTTGTTGGAAGTGGAAGCACTATACGCTGATTCCCTACTTTTTAGTATAGTATATTGTGTGACATGCATACGTATGTATATATAACACCGAAAACAAACTCTTCTACATGCGTCAGAGAAGTTCCCTGCTTAATTTTCCTTCTATTATTCATAATATCTCATGAGTGTTTGTTGGTGTGTGTGTGTATGTGCTTAGATCCATCCCCTTTGACTGACGACTGTAAAGAGAAATAATTATTATGGCAATAGTGTGGAAATATTCGCATGACTTGATTATGTTTTCTATAGAATGCGGCAAGGATACAGGGCTGGACTTAAGGTGGCCAGAGTCTTAGGCACGATTCGAACAAATACAGGCAAACAGAATTCTTTTTGTTAAGCCGTGAAAATCAATTCTTGTGATTTATCCACAGGGCTTAGCCAATAAGCACCTTCTTCCCCGAACTCTGGCTGCCATTTCTATAAGCAACTTGAACCAACAGTAACTGTGTGAGTATGAGCTCAATCGGCTAAGCGGCTCCATAAAAACTACGAATCGCCCAAACATTTATGAAACATAAAATTCAAAAACGATTGAATGCGGCCATGAGAACTCAAAACATATCCAGGCCAGGATTAACATCTCTTGTTGATTTGGCGTTCTCTACTTTTTGTTGGGTTGTTCCACTTTCGTTCGTTCATTGTGGCGTGACGCTTCGGATCCATGTGTGTAGAATCCATGCTGTCAAAAATCCTAACTCGCTAATGTTATCAATGTAATAAATTCATTAGGAGAACAGAAGCCTTGAATACACACGCATTGCACAGTTTATCTGATGGCGATGGTGTATATGGAGGAGGCAGTCGTAATGTCGTATAAGTATAAGGCAAGCTATAGCGAATATAGGTATAGGTCGTACTGTGGGACGCAGTAGATCTGAAATTGAATTGCAGCATGATGGTTGGATCATCAGAGCTTGCCGGAAATCTATACAGGAACACAGTTTCATCCGGGCCAAAAGGGAGAAGGAGGAGTAGGCGAATGCAGCCCTTGTGTTCCTTTCTGTTTGAGTGCACGCGGTTATATAGAATGCAGAGTCCCTATAGCTTTTGAATGCAAATTCAAATATTTTGTGTGTCATTTTAAATGGCATGTGTTCCGTGTAGCCCGCTCACTTGTGAGACTACTTCCTGTACCACCAGAGAGCGTTGGTTCATTCTTTCACTTTAGCCCCATTCCCAACCTATCTGTCTGATGGCGGATGTGAAATAGGCGTGGAACGTTCCATCTATTAGCTTGGTGTATCATCCTGATGTATTATCATGCCAAGAACTCAGCACGGCTGAATTGGTGGATTTTGGGTAAAGGAACAATCCATTCGAGAGAAGATCCCCATGTGAGAGATGCAGTTGGCTTTTGGAAGTGCTTTGCGTTATGCTCTTTGTTGTCGAAATGAATAAATTATTGGTTTAGATGGGGGGTTGTGCAGTGTGCAGTGCATAGCTGTTGATTTCGAGCGGCAGTTGTCATCGTCATCGTTGTGGTTGTTTTTGATGTCTCGAGTGCAGATAGGCAAACAGGCAAGATGAGTGTTTCTAAGTTGCCAAAGATTTGGCATCTGTAAAATGTGTATATCCTCGCAATCTAGGTTGTATTTATCTATTGATGCGTCAGGGTGGCTTTTGACTTTTCAAAGGCTTCCGCATTTGTATGAGTGTATTGGTGATACGAGAGTACTATTTGAATAGCTACATGGTAATTACATTGTGTCCTTGTGGCTATTTCATAAGTTAATTGACATTGCGTATTCTCTGGGGAATCAACAAGAAAACGCCTATTTGACACAAGAAGAAGAATTCCAGAGCAGGGCCTAGTTATTAATCTCCCAAAGCATACCTCCATGTGAGGGAATGGAGGGGACCTACAATTTTCTGCCGGTTCCGAACGGCTAATTGAGAAAGCGCTTTTCATGGCAGTGAATTTACTAACAGAGGACTTGCCTATTCCTCGCGAAAGGCGATACCGGTGGAAAAACATTTTTGCCTCTGCTGGGATTCGAACCTCGAACCTCTGGGTTAGCAGGTGGACATGCTAACCATCACGCCACGGGTACCACCAGAATAAATAAATAAAAATATGAAATGTAGCGTAACAAAGCTCGGATAGCATCGGGGCCCAAAGCATTTCAGGGACCAACAATATTTTGCCGATTCCGAAGCAAAGCGATAAAGCGGATTTCATGGCAGTTCAATTGCTCTCGGATGACTCGCGGTACCCGTGGAAAACCTGTTTTATGTTTCTGGGACTCAAACCTTGAATTCCCAAGCAACAGGCAGAACTGTTAACCATTTCGCCACGCCAATTATAGTTCAAAGGCCCCGATTATTGGGGAAATTGTCTCAAAGTGAAAACAGACAAGACGCAGTACTCGCAGGCCATGCACGACAAATTATTGCCGCATGAACTGCATATGGTGAAGGGCTTCATATTTCCATCACTTGCTTTCACGAGAAGATTGACAGAAAGTTTTTAATAATTCGAAAACGCTACATTACCTCCTCACAGAGAATATCACTCTCCAATTTTGAGTTCAAGGAGTTTGCTTTCAAAAGAACGTCTCATTAGAGAGCCACACTTATTTGTTAGAAAAAAACTCGATCCTCCGTTTTTCATTCTAAAAAAAAAATAATTCATTCAAAGCAAAGAGAAAAACTCTTTGCAGAGAGACACCATCATCAATCACAAATGTTTTAAAAACAATTTCCCGTGCAACGAAAATACAGTTTCGGTGGCTTTTCACAAAATGTCAAAGTTTTCTTTTCCGAAAATTATTTTCCAAATATTCAATATCATAAGTTTCTTAATAGACAAACTTTTTGAAGAGTAGAAACAAAATGCACAACGAAACGTTTAAAAACCACTCTCAATGACGAAAAACTGCTGACATCATTCACTCTTTTTGTGAGTGGAACTGAGCATTCCCAGCAACAGAACAGCACATGTGGCATGGCACTTAAGAAGATTATAAAACCTACATTAAGGTGGGTTGAAGTCAACATGGTTTTTTTCCTACTTCTTCTTCTTCTTCATCTTTTTTCTGTTCATTCTCAGTACACGATGTGCTTAATTGGAAATTTTGTCAGACACATCATCACTGTCGTTAGGATAGCTTTAATCTGAAAAATTATAAAAGAAGAACGACACTTTTTCTTTACACTCAATACTTGTCCGCGCTCCCGAAGACCATATATATATATATGCGATACGACATATACTATGTTGGGTATGCCATCATATCCACTTGGATAGACATTAACCACAGGATAATTTCCTTGCTCTACATTTAAAAAGGAAGCTCCGGGCTTTGTCGCTTCGTCTCATCCTTATATTTCACCCCTGCTGCGCGCTGCTCAGCTCTTTTTCATTCTTGAGTTTTATGATGAATTTTTCACACAGGATTAACAGAACCGACGACCGCCCGGTGGTTGGGATGGTTTCTTTAAAGTGGCAAATAATCCTGAGCACAAAAAAGGAAGTCACAATGTCTGAGCGGAAATGAACGCTGATGCTCTTTTCGACGGAAATTGAAGAGGATTTATCTGCATGTGGAGAAAGTAGTGACTTTGTTATATAGGGGTACACAGTTAATATTTGGAAAAGAAGAATTAACCTTCTGACATCAGACGGGAATATAAGTTGAATTCGAATTCGACATGGGTAAGCAAATTAATGGGTTTACCCTGTGGCGTATGAGTAATATTAATTAAATGAATATTTAATTGATTTTGCGAAAGAGAATCAATGTTTGTATTTGTGCATAATCTTTTGAGGATAAAATGGAATAATTGAATGAGGTAATTCCACTGGCAATGCGACATGTTAAATCGAAACAGCTAGACATATACATAAGCTGTGTTATATGCGTGTATACTGAAATTTCAAGAGAAATTGAAAGAGAAAATGAATTCTATTTTGTATAAGGTCATGCCACCGAATTTATGACTCGGGTCGGTTTAAGGGACTAACCATCGGCTTACAAAAGCTCCAGAGTCAGATTGGTGCATCTTCTGTGAGTTCATAATAACTTAAAGTGATTTGAGATACGCTTCAGAAAGATTTGAAAATTAGCTCATCGTTATTCGAAACTAAGCTTTTGTTGTCTTGTGATGGCAGATGATCTTTTGGAAGGGTTCTTATTAGCCTAGATTGACACACGAGTTGAACTCGATAAGGAATTCTTTCAGTTTCTCAAGATGACTCAGTGTAACTTGGGCTAACCGAAGGAAGGTAGTGGACAGGCGAGACACTCGGTGCCTAATGTTGTGTCTCGGGTCAAGTCAGCTTACCCCAGGCTGAACTGGGTGCGACTTCAAAACGTCAATGATTTACACTTTATGCGGAAGAAAGTTGCTTTCAGATATATTTCAATTTCAATTTTTGCTTTATGAGACTAGTTGCCTTATCCCAAGGAATGACCTCGAGGAATTAAAATACGTACCCACAAACAGGTGAGATAAGACTCAGCACACGGCACAATGTATAGACTCTATGAAACGAAAGTTAATGATTTCGGGAAACATTCTTATTCGAGTCCTCTAAATCTCGTGGTACCCGTGGCGTGATGGTGAGTGTGTCCACCTGCTAACCCAGAGGTTTGAGGTTCGAATCCCAGCAGAGGTTTTCTCACTTTCGCGAGGAATTGGCAAATCCTCCGTTAGTAAATTCATTGCCAAGAAAAGCGCTTTCTCAATTAGCCGTTCGGAACCGGCAGAAAAATTGTAGGTCCACTCCATTCCAAGGCATGGTTGTGAGAAATGCGCTAGACCCAGGGGCTCCTCGCCCTCTTGCGCCACCCTATTTTTTAAAATTTTTCCAAAGATGACTGGGAAAACACAAGACCTTACGTTTCAAGACATCATAATGATCTGGAAATAAAAATGGCGCAAGATCCCGGCGTTTTTATAGCGACTCTTTAAGAACGAACTTTTCAGTAAGTCTAAGGGTAGGTTTGACTGGATGCAGCCGTTGTGGAAACACCTTGCTAGTGTCAGAGTGTATACATTGTCCTTCCAGTAACAACGAAGAATGAGGGTGGGTAGGAAGGTGAGGAGGATGTGGAGAGGGTAACTATTACTGACTGGGTTATTGGGGTTGAGACACTTCACTGAACCATATTCAATCCTGAATAAACTTTAGGGTGCTGTTCAGTGGGAAGCTTGGATATGTTACTCAGTTTGTCAAAGAAGAATTCTCCGAGGACTTTTTATTTGTGTGAACCAATCTCTATTTCTCAGACAGCTGAAAAAATTATTTTGCTATAAGATCCAAACTAGTGTATAAATTCTGTTACTTTCCAAACTAGAAACTACGAAGAATTTCAGTTATCCTACATCGTATTCGAATACCTCACAAGGGCTTTGATGGTAATATGATTGCAAATACCCAGGCAAAGACGGTGCATCTAAACCATTTGTCGGCCCTAAACCATTTCGTGGTGATAAACAAGAACCGTTTTAAGGGGCTCGGCTAGCTTCTCATTTTCAAAAAATCGATTTTTTTTTCACATCTCAAAAATGATGTCCTAAAATATTGGAATGATATTTTGGATATTTTTGTAATGGTAAAGTATAGAAGAGAAGCAGTTGGCGCTCGAACTCCACCCATCAAAACCCTGCGCGGCGGGGCGCCCGACAGCTGCCTCGTCCTTAATGTCCTACAATTCCTTGTATTGCCTGCGGCTTAAATTTTTGAATGCTCAAGGACATCTAGATCCTTTGTACTCCTTTCCTGTAAGTTGAATCGAAAACTGCTCTGAAAACTTTAAACGCGTTTTTCTCAAAATTGCATTTTTCAAATTTGCCGCTGCTGTAACTCACGCAAATATTAACGAATCGTCTTGAAATTTTAACTGCATACTCTTCATATGTTTTTACATGCAGCCATCAGCAACTTTTACGATCGGATGAAAATTGTAATTTTGGCAGCCATCGAAAGACGATTTTTTTGGCGTAATTTGGACTTTTTTTTTAAAATATCTGCCTTTTTGTCAATTTTCAATTTTTCACTATAATTATGGATGGCTTTATGAGAAAAAGGGTCTACTTTAACGCCATATTTTTATTTTCTTGTTACAGGTACCAGAAAAGTTAAAAAAAAGCTGCAAATTGACTTTCTCTAATTTCAAGGAATTAAAGAAATGGTCCATATCTCTATTGGATTTGAATATTTTAACTCTAAATTTCGTGACAATTTACATACATGAATATATGTTTATATGTATATTGTAATAACCCCTAAGATTATAGAACATTTAAAGCTATAGTTTTTTTTACACGCCTTCAAAAAAGCACCTCCATTTGAGCTCGAGAAACTAGCCGAGTCCCTTAAATACACAGGCAAGAATATCTGTAACAGAAAATATCCATCAAAACTTTGGCGTAGCTCCTTGGGTCAAACCGGTTCAAAAATTCCTATATCAGAATACACTTAAAATACTTCAACATTTTTATTAAACTTGTACACAATAACCCTCAAAACTTGAACCGTCCACTGTTTAAAAAAAAAAAAAATGTGTGCCCAATGAGCTTGTGGCAGCAGACCCTGTCTACAGATTATGCCTCACTACGCACAACACAGACTTTCCAGGACTTCTCCACCTTAGAAGTATTCACTGAGATTTTGTCAAATTAGTGATAAGTCATTTGTAAACAAACGGTATAACACAGTATCTAGGATGGAACCCTAAGGGACCGCACCATCCACACTCAAAAAAATATCCTGGTTCTATTTATTAGATTTCCTGTTAGAATCTATCGGAAAAACTGATAACGAGATTCTCCCAGGTCGTCTGATAGTACACGGTTGCCATTTTGGTCATTTATGACCAAATCTGGTCATAATTTTTTTACTTGGTCACATGGTAATTTTTTATTGCATTTGGTCACTTTTTCAATGAATTGAAATAAGAAAAACACTTCAGTTTTTAGGTTCTCAAAAAATGAAATATATACACGAAGCAGTTCTCTTATCGCATGATATGAAAAGTGCATTAATAAGTTCGGTTGTTCAAGCCTAGGGATTGCTCTGAGGTAGAGGGCTCAGATGTTCACATTGACAAGACAAGAGATGCGAAGTTAAAGAAGCCTATTTCTCTGCAATTGGTGCAACTATAAGGTTTTCCATTCATTGAACATTCTTTGTCCTGACTAAATTAGGTATGCATATTAAGCATACCTACTCTTTAGAATATAATCTCTAGGTGACTTGAGAATTTCGTCGAGACCTTGTGCAAATGTGGTTTTATTTGATTTAAGCTATCATACGAGCTTTTTTTTAAACAAACGAAACGATACATTACATGCTGCAGCCATGGTTACAAAATGCCTGTCCATAACATTATGCTGTTAACACCACCTAGTGTAGAGACGTTGTTCTTATTCCTCGCCCAAATACTCCGTTTTGTATTGGAAATCATATTGAAAAAAAGCATAACGTTATGAGCAATAACTCGTCTGGACACGCAAAGTGTACTGCTGAGGCAGAAAAATCAGTTCTTATCTTGAGCATCCAGTCACTTTCTTCCTCACCCCGTTAGCCAATGAAATGACAGATATAACGATATGATCGTAACCTGTCACAAAGATCGTCGGCTGATACTCCCGCAAGAGACACAACAGAAAAATTATAAAATGACAAAAACACGGAGTTGTGCGTACAGACGGTTCCCCATCTAACCACTTACAGCGCTCAACTCGATTTAATTGGAGTGCTCTAAAGGAACGGATGCTTTCGAGTGACAAGACCGTTGTCAGAATGCGAGTTTGGCGGCAGCCCTAACTTCTTATAGGCCTGGAGTATGGTGTTCTAGGTCATTGTTTCAATTGAGACTCAACCTCGGAATCAACCATTATTTTGGTCATTTTAAGCAATTTTTGGACATTTTTATTTTCATTTTTGGACACATATTTTTCTGGCAAGTGGCAACCGTGCTGATAGAATATATCGGTCTCTCCTGGTAGCCCGTACCAGGAAAAATATTTCCCCTTCCGACAGAATATTATCAGAGTTCCTGATAACATGTACCAGTTGCCTGATACAATCTAACAGGAAAAGATAATCATTTTCCTGATACTTGCTAACAGGTAGTATTTACCAGGAATATTATTTTTTTCCTGATAGAATGTACCTTCTTCTGGTACAATTTACCAGGACTCCGGGTAATTTTCCTGGTACCTGCTACCAGTATACTGGTAGTATTTAGTAGGAATATTATTTTTTTCCTGGTAAAATTTACCTGTGTTCTGGTAAAATTTACCAATATATCGGGTAGTTTTCCTGGTACCTGCTACCAGTATACTGGTAGTATTTAGTAGGAATATTATTTTTTTTTGAACTATTGTATAAAACCTGTGAGTTTGTGTTCTTAAAAAAATAACTCAAGAATTGAATGCTTATCTATTAATTAGATTATCAGAAAAACAAAATGTTGTTTTTATTGATATAAGCAACCAGATTACAGGTTAACTTTACTTTACAAGAAAAACTTATAACATTGATCAGGAAAATGGTTCTATTTTCCAGGATTTGTGTTGTTGCATTTTATATCAGAAGCTTCTGGTAATATGTATCATAAAATCAGATAGACGAGTTTTTAGCCGGGCTCGATACCGGTTATCAGGATACAGATAAAATATACTTTACCAGTAAAACCGATAAAATATATCAGAAATGTGGTATTACCTACCATTATTTCTCCTTATTTTTCCTGGTAAAAGTTTTATTAGGAAATCTGGTAAAAAATTTACTTTCCTGGTTCTAGTACCGGTTACCAGGATCCAGATAAATAAAGGTTTACCATGAAAAAAGATAACATTTATCAGGAAAACGATAGCATTTATCAGTTTTTCTTCTGGTATATTTTATCAGTAAATCTGGTAAAAAAATGTGTCTTCCTGGTCCTGGTACCGGCTACCAAGATCCAGATAAATAAAGGTTTACCATGAAAAACGATAACATTTATCACGAAAACGATAGTATCTACCAGTTTTTTTCCTGGTGTATTTTATCAGAATACCAGAACCAGGAATATTTTTTGAGTGCAGCATCAGGTTTGATTGAATCCGAAGAACTTTAACTTTGTGGGTTCAATGATTTTTTTCCTTGATTCAAAAGAGTTGGCCCGCAACTGAAGCCAAATTCCAATTTTTTTTTAAACAGAATATTGTGTTCAACGCGATAAAAGGCATTTTAAAAATACAGGTTTCTGTGAAGTGTTAAAAAATCTTCATCAAGCAGCTACGCGCATCTCAAAATTTTGACTACACTGTGGAAACCCAGTTTTGAACCAACACGTGATTAGAACTATGGTTTAGAAGATCTTAGACAGACAAAGTGGTGTTCATCGAGTCAAAAATCAGAAGCACTTAAAGCAAAATTAGAAATGAAAGAAAAATCTCAGGCTTTCAATGCATTTTTTGAAAAGATCATAGGAAGTTCTTGATGAAAAGCATCCCAATCTTTCTTCAAAACAGCTGGAACCGGATCATCCCAATCACAACTTAGTTCCCAAAGCCTCTGCATCATTAGTTTTGCCGTGATGACGCATGGTGATATCCATCCAAGTGGGTCGAACAGTTTGGCTATGGTGGACAGCATTGACCTTTTTGTTGTGGCTTCTGATGACTGCTGCACATTTTGATACGAAAAGTAGTCGTCTACCGGGAACCATTTGATGCCAAGAGTTTTGACATGATTTGACTTGTTGAACGGCACCTCAAAATCTAACTCTCGATCTGCTGCAGGTATATCTTCGACGAGTTCTTTCACGTTGCTTGTCCACTTGCGCAATTTGAAGCCCGCGGACGCCAGAAGTTGATTCGCTTGGTCGCGTTGTGTTCGTGCTTCTTCCACAGCATCGACACCACTGATGAGATCGTCCACACACATGTCCTCAGGATCAGCTGATAGTATGTATCTGGTGTATCCACTAACACCTGCCTATACATCTTTTCGATGTCAGCTTTAAACGTTACTCTGTGGGTTCGCCATCGAAGAACCAGATCAATAATGCTCGACTGTAATTTTGGGCCCATCAAAAGTCGATCATTGAGCGAACTCCCATCCAAAGTCTTCGCTGTTGCGTCGGACACGACACTCAGTTTCGAAATTTCTTCCATATGCTTTAGGGTTGCATATTCTTGTTCTTCAAAATCAATCAGTTAAAAGGTCAGAACTTGATATGTGGAATTAAACTCAATATAAACGATCTCGCTAATTACTTTAAACTTCTTCTGAATCCTCAACCAGACCCCAATAATTTTTTGTATGCAGAGCCCTGCATTTTGAATGATCTCTTAGATCGAGAGATATCAATGATTGAATTGCAAACTGCGCTATATAAGGCTGCAAATAAGAAAGCACCAGGCCCTGACAGAATATCAAATGAATTTTATAAAAATGCCCCTCTTGATTTTCATTCCAGAATCCTTGAGACATTCAACCATATCTTTAATTCGGGTGAGGTACCGCAAAGTTTCAGAGATTCCATTGTCTATCCCATATTCAAAAAAGGTGATGCAAATCTGCCAAATAATTACAGGGGTATATCTTTTATGAATTCAATAGTTAAAATTTTCACATCTATTTTGTTAGAACGTATCAATATATGGTTAGATCTGAATGAGATACTTAGCGAATTCCAATCTGGTTTTCGAAAAGGATACTCGACCATAGACAATATTTTTGCATTAACGTCTATTTCACAATACTTTTTGAGACAAAAAAGGAAACTGTACATATTCTTTGTGGATTTCAAGGCGGCATTCGACTCGATCGATCGAAACGCATTATTTTACAAACTATCTCAAAAAGGATTGTCAACTAAACTCATTCGAGTTCTAAGAAATATGTACAAAAATACGCGTCAAACTGTTTGGAACGGCAAGAATACATCAGAATGGTTTGAGACAAAATCTGGAGTTAAACAGGGATGTCTCTTAAGCGCAGTACTGTTCGCGATTTTCATAGATGATATCACGTTGACACTCCCAGCTGGTGTTCGAATTGATGACCTTGTCATAAAAATTTTACTCTATGCTGACGACATACTTCTGTTATCAGAATCCCCTCAAAGCTTGCAACTTATGATTAACAGACTCTCGGAATTCTGTAAGACATGGAACCTAACCGTTAACCTTGAAAAATCAAAAATCATAATAGTCAAAAACAGACAAACAAAGCTTCAAAACAATGAAAAATGGTATCTTGATAATAAACTTATTGAAACAGTTACCGAGTACAAATATCTTGGAATTACTTTCCACTCAAACTTGAGTATGTCTGCCCACCTACAGAAAAAATTGTTATCAGCTAAGACAATGATCAATGTTTCTTGGAGAAGTGTTATATCCCGTGCTGAAATTCCAACATCTGCTAAGTACAAAGTATTCGAAGCTATTATGCGTTCGGTCATGTGCTACAGTTGTCAAACATGGGGGTATACTTCATACGAAGAAGTTGAAAAACTGCAACGGTTTTTCCTGAAGAAGCTTTTCAATCTGCCCTCAAATACACCAAACTACGTCCTTATTCTCGAAACTGGTCTTCCCACTCTTTTTGTGCATACACTCAAACTGCACTTTGATTATATTTTAAAAGTTCTTAGTTACACACCAAAGAGAATCCCAAATAGACTTGTCAAATACACTTTTCTAAACCAAGTGGAATGGATAAAGGAATGGAAAACCTGGGCGCAAGTATGTGGTGTTGAGCTTACAATTCAGTGTGATAACCCCATTTTATTAAAGAGCCAACTTTATAAATTATTAGAAGAAGTAGATATTTTCCAACGAAACGATAATATAAGAAAATCAATTTCCTCGCCCGATAGAATACTATACTCAGAGCTGAATAATGAGTTTGTAGAAAACTATTTCAACGACAAATACAGTGTGCGTGCGATATCTCTTATTTGCAAAGCAAGAAGCGAAACATTAAATCTGAATGGATCACCTTACAGAAAATTTCTAGATACGCGTTGCTCCTTGTGTAACTTAAATTCGAAGGAAGACTGTTTCCACTTCTTATCAATATGCCCTGTCTACAAAGAAATAAGAATACTTTACTTTGGAAAAACTTCTTTGTCTATGGAACAAACAAAAAACATATTGAACTGTGAAAATTGGCTAAACCTTTACCATTACCTTGAAGCAGCAACAGAATATAGAAAATTAATAGTATCGGAATATATATAAATCCAAAAAACTTCAATTATTACCATTGCTTTAATATGTCATGTTTCATACTCTGCTCTTCATTGCTTTATGTATACTTATAACACAATAAAAAAAAAAAAAATATTCTCGTTTTAGCTGAGCTAAAAACCAACGAACTTTTTTGTACATTCAAGAATCAAGTTATAAATTATGAAAATGTTAAAAAAAAAAAAAAAAAATACTAACGTATCCTATTTTCGTTTTGACTAAACTTAAAGTCCCTATTATTTACATTCCTTATTTTCGTTTTAGCTAAACTCAAAGTCCAAAACATTTTTAAATCAAAAATATTAGATCTTTCATAAATCAAATTTTGAATAACTGAAATGTCTATAAAAAATACCAATGTATACTTTTTCCGTTTTGACTAAACTAAAAGTCCTACTCCTTAATATATTTTAATTTAGGAAAAATTTACACTTAAAAATGTCTTAATTTACTAATTTCAAGAAAAAAAAAAATTAATTATGATTATGTATCACTTTTTATTATATTATTAAATACAGTTTCAAAAGTCAATCAGGCAGACGGTAACACCACAGCCTATTATTTTATTTTTATCTTTTATTTCTTATTATAAAACAAAACAAAATTGTAATTTGTAATGATTTTAAGAGAAAAAAAATAAAATCTAAATCCAAATCTAATCTAATCTATTCTTGTATACATTTAGCATAATCTGCCCGAAGAGTTGGGTTTGCCTACAGCCTCTTCTCCAAGTGCAAGGAATCGTCGGACCGGGCTCTGCTTACTGGATCCCATCGCTGGAAGACATCCACCTTTTAGCGGCAGCTTCACTTCATAACACCCGTCAGGAAGGCGTCTCGTGTGCTCAGCGAAGTGCGCGTCGCATGCGATGTTCTCCTCAGTTTCATGTGTCTGGAACGGCAATTCTTCCATCTCCCAGAATCTCTGCAGCTGAAAATTCAGGTCGGCAGTCTGCACAAAACTGCGTATTTGCCATCTGCAGCTCTTCTCACTTCTGGAAGGAATATATCAGCACATACTTCGCAACCGAGAAGTATATTAATTGGTCCAGGAACGTGGAGATTTGGATCTGCCAACGTTAACCCTTTAATATGTTGCCATTTGTCAGGTATCATTTGTTGGGCTGGAAGATGGCCAATCAGTGACTTGAAGACCAGTGCCCGCACCGCACCTCCATAAGTTGAGTTGCATGACACAAGCTCAATATCCACGTAAGTTTGCGTTGTGCCACTGCTGACTAACCCTAGCCCTGACACCACGACAAAGGTACGTCGCTTTTTCAGCTTCAATTATTATGCTTCATCTTCAGTGATGAAGCATGCTTCCGATCCTGGGTCGATCAAAGCTCGGAGATGGTGTTGACGACCATCGGTTGCTCGCACCTTAACAATTTCTGTCGCTAAAAGCACCTGGTGCGTTCTGCTACCATGCGACGTGTGGTAATTCAAAACTTGACCACTCGTAGAAGCTTGTTGCACTTCTCTTGGTTCAAACTCCAGCGCGTTTGCGTTAAAAGATGTATGAACTACATTTTGACCTCGGAACAGTTCAAAAGTTCGTCTTACTCCGAAGAATTTCTCTTTGATAAAATTGATGTGTTGCGGCCCAAGTAGTGACAATATGGCTCCATGAAAACGACAGCGAGTCCCCAAAATGTTCATGCTATTTTCAGTCTATAATCCAAAAAAGTTATACATAATCCTTGAACTTTTGAGAGATTGAAACCACATGGTGACTGAATTTACACTTTGTGACATGTTGGGCACCTTGTTTAGCCCTCACTGTCGTCCAACGAACCCCACTAAAAAACGGTAATTCAGAATTATTGATCCACAACCTCTCAAATGATTGCTTGATTTATAGCAGTTTGACAATGTACACAAATTTCTTTTACGATTAGAAGGTGATACACCCACCCTTCGGAGAGCAAAAAAAAGTTGATACACCTACCTAAGCAAATTCTTTCAGCAGACCCTCTTACTATATAATTCACCATTGCAGGCAGATTATTTTTCAAGATGAGGTTTTTTTTACACTTTTTTCAGTATTTTTATGGTCCGCCATCAGCGATACTTTCCTTTTTATTTTGCTCTTCCTATTCCGCCTGGACGGTAACATTTTCAGCGACCCTCAACGAACATATATATACGAGTATATTCGACTACCCTTGAGTTTGAGAAGAATTTTTTACGGAGTTTTTTTTTACGAGCATTTTATGTTTCGTGAAATGCATTTTCAATTAGGTGAATGTCCCTGTAGTAAGCACTTTTATTGCTTTTATATCCTCAATTTCGTTAAGGTAGCTCCACTGGATCAAATGAGGCGAAACATAAAAAACATATCCAATTCTCTGTCAGTTTATTCCCCTTATTTCCTTCAATCTACTTTCCACTCAACAACGAGTCTCTTCCTTTGCCTTTGATAGTCCTTGGTTCTAATAAAATTTTAAAACTTCTAAAAGTATAAATGTTAAATTTAACCAATTTGAAGCACAAAAAGTAGAAACAAAAATTGTGATATTGAAAATGTTCGCTTAAAACTTACTCATCCTCTTTGCTCGCTAATAAGAAAGCACTCATGCCATCTTCATGTTACGACTTTCAAGTCAGTGCTGCAAACGTGGCACGCATAAAGAAACTAACGTGCAACTTGTGTGACTTTAAGTATACAAGGATCAAAAAATACAAAGAAAGAAAAAAAAAATAATAAAAAACAAAGTTGACATAGAAAAACAAGAACAAATTCATAACTTCCGACAAACACAGACTGCGGATGATTACATTTCATCCATCTATTCGACTTCCTGAAGTGCTATCTGCCCTCAGTCGCTTTTGGCATCAAGAAGACTACGTTAAACAAAGAGCATGGAAACGCATTCGTGTAGTGTGGATGCCGGGTGAGAGACGTACCACCATCGGCACCGTCCCATCTGGCTGCTGTTCTTATCTTAAAATATTTTCCCCTCTAGATGTAATAATAAAATTCACTTTGCAATACTCTTCTTGCATGGGAATGTTATCCTAGTTTTGACGTAAAATTTTCCCAATGGGAAAGTGAACTAAAGCCTTTTAACGGATGGAGGGTAGAGCAAGAAGTTAAGTGCCCTCTTCTAAACGGGGTTGCGTAAGGTTTTCGTGGGCAGCCAAAAAAAGGAAGAGTGGATTCAAAAAGCTAGAGTAGTCCCTGAGGATCTGATAAGCTAGGTGAATTTTTCCAAGACGTTTTGTTCAATATCTTACTGTTTTTCCAAAACACTGTGGTTGCTCGATTTCTTACTGTTTTCATGAGCCAAACTAACGTTCGTTTGTAACTTAGGCTCCTTATCATGGCAGCGTCTTGTGGCTTTTCTCCGAACATCTTGAAAGCTATAACAAATAGAAGGTTGCTAACTGGCAGTACAATGGACCGGCATTTTGTTATTATAAAAACCTTCAACAGAGAAAAAAAAACGTTCGTCACCTTCCTCGAACAATATTAGAGTGAGAGTAGAGTAGAAAGTAGGTCTTTATACTCGTAATATTCCCGAGCAATGCATCAACACTTTTCTTGGATCGAAACCAGAATATGCTCCCTTACTTGCTTAATCGTCTTGTAGCACTAATTTCTTTCTCACAATTATGACGTTTTTGAAAGCCGTCGGTATCGACCAGGTACATCAATTGGAAGGCGCCTTTACTACCTAAAGCTTTATCAAATACATACTCAAATTAAAAAGTCATATAAATTCAGTGAACAGTCGTTTTTAATTTTGAACGCGGAATGCTCAGCCGTCTTGGATCTCTCTTTAAAAAAGTTGCTGTGGGACGGAAATGGGGCCCAATTTTTCGCTTCACTTCTGTTGTCTATTCTATCGCACTATTATTCTATAAAAGATCCACTACATGGAGTTCACAAAAAACAAAGCCACCCAAACGATTATGTTTCAAATCATCTGCCCCTTCGGATTGTCTTGACCCGACGAAATTCACCTCAGTTTTCCAACATCCTAGATTCCTTTACTACAATGTTTAAGGCTCTTATCTACCTGATGCCACATTCTTATCTCTTTATCAATAAGTCCTCATCAAAGACGACTTCCTTAGGATGGACCACCTAGTGGTGGATTTGCACGCATTCGATAGCTATGGTATTTCAAAAACTCTGTTACTAAAAAGTTCTCCGCGGCTAGATGCAATCATGCTGATCCAAATGCTAAGATATCCAACATTGAGCTTAGCTTTGAGGGCGTTAAAATTGTATATCCCAAGTAAAGAGTAAGGAGTTCTTTTTTTTCGTGCAGTGCACTCTGAAAAGAAATGAAAGCACAAAACGATGGAGAAAAACGAAAGAGCTATAGTGGGGAAGAAATTTTCTCTGGGGTTGGCACTATGAATTATCAAAATCTTTTAATTTGGCATCCCTTTGATGTCCTTTGGCGAAATGAATTCCAAATTTCAAACAGAATGAAGTAACTTTGCGCATAAAGTCAGTGTAAAAGATTTTCAAGAGGTGGGTGAGCAGGATGACTTAAAAATAATTTTTTCTTTTCCTTTCTTTTTTTTTTACAAAAAATTCAAAAATAAATTTACCATAAGGACGAAGAACGTAGCAGAGTCGTACAAAGGCAAAGAAGGAGAACTGCATTTTGCCAATGGCCAGTAAGGGTTCAGTTTGCACAGAATTTGTGCAAGTGTTTGTTCTTCAAAAGTTAAAAGGTCGTGTATTTTCTTAAAATGAAAGAAAAAAAGTAAAAATAATAAGGGGGTCGGGGCTTTTTGTGGAAATAAATGAAAGAAAAATACTTATTTTGAGGATGATTTCAACTGAGGAGGTTGAACGATCCAAATACCTACTTGAAAAAACTTTCTCTTTTGAATTTTTCGAATTTGAGCTTCACAAAGAGTCTTCCAAGAGTTTAGCATTTTTGTTGAAAGTATTTTGGATACAGAGACACACTCGCAAGTATGTCAGATTAATTTCATTCAATAGATTAAGGCAAAGCATGTAGATAAGGTGCTTTAGTCCTTACACAGATAAACTCCAACGTTTGAGATACTTTGTCATGGAAAAGTTCAACATCAAAGAGATTTATACCGCATCAGCTCTGCGTGGCTATCGCCTTTCGAGAGGAATTGGCAATTTCTCCGATAGCAATATTATACCATGAGAAGAGCTTTCTCGATCAGCCGCTCGGAATAGGAAAAAATTTGTAGGTCTCTTTCATTCCATATCAAGGTATGGTTGAGAGAAGTGCGCTAGGCTCCGGGGATCCCCGCTCTTATGCGCCACCCTATGTTTTTGTGAAACTCGGAATGAGGGAAATTGCTGTGTCTTAACTTTGTGTGTCACTAAAAAGACGGGAAAACTTGAAAAGCTTTATTTAATATCACTTCAATATTATTCCACAAGAGCACCGAAAGTTGACTAACATCCTAGTTGCCTCCTTAACTATCTTAATTGTAAAGCATGCTTTAGGTTGCAACACTAGTAAGCCTAAAATTTTTATGTTTTGTGAAAGTAGACTTAGATAAAGAATACACAGTCGTGATTGGTACAGAGTTGTCGTATTCGTTACCACGCTAACTCTCGTGGTAGCGACAGAGTTGTCAAAATCGCGAACGAAGAACTTGTCGTGATCGCTTTAAAACTATCATAGCGGCATACTCCACGATCGGATCACAATAACTGTGAAGTAGTTAAGTTTGAGAGCTGTGATCCCTTCGATGTCAAGATGCTCGTAGCGCCGCAAAAGGAGGATGAAAAAGGAAAGAAGTAGCGGTAGAGTATAGAGTTGTCGTAATCATGATAAAGATACCAAAATAACTACAGTACCCCAGTAATATTTTTTAAACGCAGCAAAATTTTTGTAGTCCCCAGAGAACAGTCGTATAATCGTGACAGAGTCATAAAAATGGCTACAAATTTGCCGTATTTTCGAAAGAGAAATACTCCGAATGTTCTTTGGTTAGGTATATGAAGAAAATTTATGGCGAAGAAGATTCAACAACGAACTGTATGCGCTGTACTGAGAAATGAACGGTAGTTGGGACGTGCAGAGCAGATAAACATCAATACCTTCAAACAGAAAGAATTTAAAAAAACAGTCGTTGGGAGGGTCTTAGTTTGTAGAACATATAAAAATGCTTTCCTAAAAACTGTCTCTGAGACTGCCACCGCATGCACAATCGAGGTTTATAAATAAATAAATAGGGTGGCGCAACAGAGCGAGGAGCCCTTGGGCCTAGCGCATTTCTCACAACCATGCCTTGCCTTGTGAGGAAATGGAGGGGACCTACAATTCTGCCGCTTCCGAACGGCTAATCGAGAAAGCGCTTTGCACGGCAATGAATACTAACGGAGGACTTGCCAATTCCTCGCGAAAGGCGATACCCGTGCAAAAAACATTTTTGCCTCTGTTGGGATTCGAACTCGAACCTCTGGATTAACAGGCGGACATGCTATCCATCGCACCACGGGTAACACACAATCGAGGTTTGGTTATCTCAAATCTTCAGTTTTTTCTTAATAAATTCGATTTCATGTCCACGGATTCTCTAACTTTTCCCATAACATTGCTTTTTTATCAGAAATCAGCTTCTGTGGGCTTACTGCCCTACATAAAAATATAAAAAACTAGCGGGCCCGACAGATTCATGCATCAAGCAATTCGAAATTTTACAGGCCCCCGCTTGAATGCATACATTAAAAATCACTCAAATCGACCAAGCCTTTTAGTTGCAGTATAAATAAATAACAAAGGCACTGACTGCAGTACTACCTGCCGGGTTGATTTGTGAATATTAACCATTCAGGGTGCCACCCAAACGCATTTACAAGAAACCCATCCAGGTTTTTTTTTTTACAATTTAAGTTTTTGATATATACAATTATAAATTCTTAGACTAACATTATTGTTTTAAAATCTGCGAGCACAGATGGGGCTCTGTTTCGTTAAATTGGCGAGTTTTATACATTTTTATTAAAAAGGTATCTATGTCTAACATTTACTTGTTTCTTAAATAAATAATTGGTATGTTCTCGTCGGCTTGAGCAGTGCTGACGGTCGTTGGCTGTAATGTTGGTGGGCGAGGAATATTAGTTGGATGGCCGCTTAGTTCCTGGAAACTATTGTATTTCCACTTTTTTGGGTCTCTTGGTGTCTTCAACTTCTGTTATACTGCGTTTAGGGATTGCAATCCCGAAAGGTTTTTTCAACCCCGGGGTTTCGGGATTCAGATATGTCAATCCCGGGATCCCGAGACTGGTCCCGGGATTGGCTCAATGTTTTAGACAGTTAAAAAAATTACTTGGTTGATGGCTGATTTATATTAAAATCTTTTTTTTTTGATGTTTCGATGACAAATTGATGTGATAACCTTTTGCTTCTTCTCTCTAATGATTTTTACTCTCTTGTGCAGAGCTTGCATTGGGTCTTTGTAGTTATTTAACTAGTTTCAAACTGTTTTTTATCTCCTCATTTTATGAGGGCTTCTTATAACTAAGAAACGTAAAACATTATGAAGAAAATGCACATAAACTAAGTGGTTTTTTGTTTTGAAATTAAGTTTTAATTTAGACCATCTTTGAAAACAGCGATATTAGCACTCGAAAGTACAAAATGAACAAAGGGGTTTAAGAATACTCAAACAGATCAAAAACAATGAAAAAAATGGAAGTCTCGAAAAACACACGACGAAACATACGAACTAGTTTGAAAGTTCTCAAAACACAATCTAGTTTTCAACAGTTTTTAAGCCAATGATAAAGGTCTAGTAGATACTCAAAATATGTTCTTGCAATTAGGATGCTTTAGCCTTTTATAAATCGAAAATCTGCTCTCACAAATGAAAACAAGATATTTATTCACAAAGCTATTTTTATGCAATATGGATGTCCAATATGGGCTAAAGTAGCTTTTTGGAATAAAAAGAAATTACAATTATCACAAAATAAAGTTATGAAAAAAATGCTAAATCTCCCTTGGTACACTTTAACCCTAGATCTCAACAGAAAAGTGAATGTTGAGTCGATTTTTGAAATAATTGCCAACTTTCGCTTATTTTTTAATTAATCATTTCATTTTGAATACGTGTTTGTTTCTCTTTTCCTTTAAATATTATTTTCATTTTGAATATTTGAATACTATCTTCATGTGTTCTATTCATAATGTATTTGCAATCATTATTATTACTTCTCTTATTATTATTATTTAGGTACTTGAGAATATTATTACGATATAAAGAACTATACACACAGGAACGACAAACTTTTTAACTTTGTTTTGGAATACATCCAAAGTATGTTTTGACAGTGAACAAAATTGTTATTAATTATTATTATCTATTCAAAACCAAGTGGAATCCAATTTAAAATTTTTTATCGGATAAGTTTCAAGTAGATAAAAATAATAAGCCAATTTTTCGGGACCGAGAAAAGACTTGGGATCCCGAAACCCGGGATTGCAATCCCTCGCTGCGTTCCTCTTCCTGCAGCGACGTAGAAGTCTCCGAAGCTGTCTTCTTGAGACATTCGAAATGCTGAATCCATTATGAATAGCACCTGGAGATATCGGTTGTCGGGGGCTGCGTTACCTGCAATTATATTAATTAGAGGGCTGGGATGGGGGATGGGATTTTCCTCAGTATTTTGGTGCTGAGGTTGTGTAGGTATTTGTCTATAGGAACAATTTTATTTGTTTCGTAGAGTCTGTCATTGCTGTAGTAGCGGACTGAATTTGGTTTTCTATACAAAGATGTGCAATACCGAAGAGCCTTGCGCTCGAATACTTGCACTTTCTTCATATATGTTGGGCTTATTGTGTACCATATAGGAAAGCAATAGGTTAGTTTAGGACGAATTAGTTGCTTGTAAAGCAGAAGTTTCGTTCGTGGAAACCCATCCAGAATGCCACCCAAACGCATTCACATGAATTCATCCAAAAGGAAGCCATCTCTGACCTCTTATATTTATTCTTCCCATTATTGATGTTGTTTCTTGAATTGTGATTAATTCAGTGGAATATGAATTGAAGCGGATGATAGGAACATCTTTAAAGTATCTTCAGATAAAACGAAAGTGCTCTTTTATTTTATTCTGGTGAAAAAGTGCATAGATCAAGAACCACCTGGACTTTGATGTTCTTTAACTTTTATTCGGGAATTAGCACAAATAATCATTTAATCACAACAAGGCCAGTAATGAATCCCAACATCACTTTCTATAAATCGTAGTAATTTGAAGACCGTCTGCCGTATCATCCTTCCCGATCGGATCGAAGTTCGCTCCGATTTTTACGAATGGGGAGATATTGGAATAATTGTGACTATGAATCGGAAGAATTTTTCTTAAACTATTAATTGAAAGAACTAAGCAGCAGAAGTACCTCAGAAAAAATTTATTGTCACTTAGTACTATCAGACCATCATCGAAAGCAAAAGAGTTATGGACATCACAATCAATGAATATTCAATTGTAGGGGCTTGTAACACAAAGTTCCAAGCCTACAAGTCAAGAATCCGTTTTAGGGTTATGTCAATTACACTCTTCTTTACACTTGTAGAAGAGTAAGTAAGCTTGTAACTTTGTGCTAAAAAAGATTTTATCTCTTGTCATAATTTGCTTGTATTACAAGTACATATTTGTAGTTTCATGTAAGAGGCCCTACGTGTTTCCGACGATTTACAATACCATTTTCACAGGGAGATACGCAGTGTGCGCCAAGAGATCCCACCCTCGTAGGGAGCAAGTCATTTCTTAAGATCCTCTCAAAATACTAAAAAATGCACTCCTTTTCTGTTAAAAAGACAAGAAAAGTTTTTGCCTTCCGCAGTGCGATTTTTTTCTCATGTCTCTTTACAAAAGCCTTCAGACGGTTGATTTATGTCCTTCAGAATTTAATGATTCTTCCTATGATCTCTTTTTTTGTTGTAATTTATATCCCCCTTTATTTGGTGTTCTATTGTGATTGAAACTTTGACCCCTGCTGATTTGCTTAAGTACTTTCCAGTTTCAATAGGTGAATCACATGAAGAGTTTGAGTGCTCAGCTCAGCATGATTCCTGAGAAACTAAATGTGTTTACTCTGAAAAGCTTTGTCAAATACACGACGTTTGTATTTAAAATTCATTTGTCAGTGTAGCGCATATCGCATGTACAATAAAACAAAAACAATTCCATTCCTAAACTAGGACTCCACCAATGCTATCTTTACCAATAACGTGGAAAACCAGATACATCTACTTCAAACAACCACTCAATTATAATTGTCTAACCTAACTATATATGCACGGAAATCAATATCTTGTCCCTCGATATCAACAGTTCCAATTTCAATCTACCAATTGTAATGAAAATAACTCATCCAGATATTCTCCTAACGTTATATTTATCTGCAAGACAATATCAGCCAACACATCACCTAATGAGTCATTTCGAGAAATTCAATCAAACAATAATGTGAATATATCGGTGAGTCGTCATCGACGTTGCCCGTCGCGCTGTTGGCCTCATCATCAGCGAAGAACTGGATGTCGGTGGGGCTATCATTACATTTAGATCTCATAGTAATTCAATGTAATATCAATGAGTGGCGCACACATAAAACAATTACCGGGGAGTAAGTGAATCCCCTTGATTGAGTTGAGTTCAAATCGAAGGTGAGGGAGCCATGAAATTTATCATTTGTGGAACCCCCAGTAGTAAAGGTTCCTATAACATTTTGTTGTTTAGCCTTTCTCGCACTAATTCCTCCAAGAGGCAAAAAGATAAAAATGAATTTCGAAAGACGAACGTAGTACGATGGAAGTCTATACAAAATCCCACACGAGAGGGAAGTATGAACTGTTGATTTGAGTGGAAGTCGATATAATTTCCCATTGAAACGCACAAATGAATGTGTGTTTTGTATATAGATAGAGAGATACTTACGTACGTATTAAGTGTTTCGTGATCTCGGGCCATACATCAGGTTGGCAAACCAATAGAAAAGGACGTTGGGTTGTTTTCCTTTATTGCCAACATCGACATCGACATCGAAATCGAATCTTTTTCGCTTCACTGAATGACGATTCCATTTTCTTCATAGAAAGTCGGCTATCTGTGTGTAGCTATCGCAAATTGAATGATCAGATATTATAGTTTTCCGCCGAAATAGACTTGCTCGGGTTTTTGATTTTTTCCTTCTTCTTCTGTTGTCAGGTTGAGGGGGGAAATTAAATTTTACAACACAGGAATTCACACACAGAAGCGGTATATATCGGGGTTTAAAATTGGGTGCCGAAAATGATTAGAGGAAATGTGTTTCGAATTGAGCAATTGAAGAAAGCAGTAGGTTTTGATGGGTGGAAGTCATGCGGGGGGAATGAAGATATTGAATAGCGAATTTAAAGGCAAAATACCTGCCTCCATTAAGATATGGTAATTGATCTCATTTGCATTTCAGGAAGTTGCCATTTCAATTGAGCAGTGGGAATGGAAGAAATTGTCGCTTTGGTGTATTGAAAATGTAATTTTTGTAATGAATTTTGTTTTTTGAGTAAATATAAGTTTTTTTCCTCAATAGATTTAAGATACGTTCGAAAGTCGCTATAGATAGCTCTTTTTCCAAGCTAAGGAGGCTCTGGTAGTGTGCTTCTGTTGCTGTAGAAATGGTTGTTGTCACCAGTTCATCTGGTCTTGCTGTCTCTATATTGGCCCTGAGAGATGACAGGGGACCGGGCACAATTATTATTAGAGCCTATGAATGCCTGGTCTGAAAAAGAGGTGTTGAAGCAGCGAGTCTTTGACATTCTTTACACAAATTACAACTTTCAATTAAAAGTCAACCTTTTCCATAGTCTTACAGATTTCATCAAATAATTTTGCGAGAATCTCTGAACCAGGCGAATACTTTCTCTAAATCCCACTGTGGGCCAAGAAGTTCTATTCTTACAGACTTTGGTGATAAAGACACAGTTCAAATCATTTCAAATGCTTAATGGCAACTATATTTTCAACTATTAGGTAAGAAAAAAGTTTTGACAGTTGATCTTGATACAGTTGCACTTAGGTCAATATTAATACTGTGTGGTGCCCTGGTAAGTGTGATTCCCATACTCAAGATTTTGATTTTCAAGTAACTCAACTTTCGCGAGTCTCTGTGGCTCCTCACGCGTTGTGTGCCACTTTAATTACCTACATAATAATTTTTTAACATGCTTCGGAGGATTTTGTAACTTCCAACGATTCATTTCCAGAACTGTCAGAGAAATCATCAGAAGTTTCGAAAATAAATTTTGGTAAGATCCTCTTTTCTTGGTAGAAGAACGCTGGTCTGTGATATTTTCTTCTTTTCCACCTATGTCAGTGACCGTCAGAATGTTTTAAACACTTGGTCCTTGGTCTTACCGAATATTCTGTGGCAAGCATTGAACAAGACCAGCGTATTTAGAGTGTTCAAATATATTGAGTCTACTCTTTTGATGGGATTTCCTTTTGCCGGTATAAATAACTAAGATACTAAAGATGCACTTACACTATGCTAAGAAAGTGCTCGACCCAAAAAAAGAAGAACACAATGGTAAACTGAAATGAAAAATGTATGTATGTGAATGAAAATGTCTAAAATAACAGGTTGGAAAAAGCTTGTGAACTTGTACCTTTTCTCCCTCTCCTTCAATAACGAAACCTCATCTGATGCAATCGCCGTAGCAAACTATTTCGCAAGTTACTTCAAACAGTCTTTCACTGATGATTCTTTTGTTCCTGACTCAGCTTATTTCTCGTTTTTACCGAATTTTTCTTTTGATCCATTCCTTCTATGATTTTTTGACTCCTATCTAATTGAAGGAAAGTTAAATCGTCTAAATGATGAGTATATTCCTGGTCCCGATGGTATACCTACCATATTTCTTAAGAAATGCCCCTCAACTCTTTCCCTTCCCCTCTCAAAAATCTTGAACTTGTCCATATCCCTTGGAGTTTTCCCCCAAGCTTGGAAAACGACGTTTATAACTCCTATACACAAAAAAGCCCTAAGTGCAATTTGAAAAATTATCGTCCCATCGCTAAACTATCGCATATACCCAAAATTTTCGAAAGTATATTGTATGAAAAACTAAGTTTTCGTTGCCAATCTCTCATTTCTCCTAGACAGCACGGGTTCCTCAAAGGCAGGTCAACAACAACAAACCTCGCTGACTTTGTCTGACTTTCCCTCTCAGCCTTAGAGAATGGAAAGGAGGTCGATGTAATTTCAACTGACATTAGTAAAGCTTTCGATAAAATCTCTCACAAACTTATTCTTTTTAAACTTTCCACCCTCGGCTTTGAACCCATTCTGTTGAGAAGGATTTCTTCTTAATTTAGAACCCGTTTTTACAGAGTTCGTTTCAGATCCGCTTTATCCAGCCGCTCTATAGCACATCCGGTGTTCCCCAAGGCACCCATTTAGGCCCTCTCCTCTTCATTCTCAGCATTAATGACATTGAAATGATCATCAAACACTCCTCTATCTTTCTCTATGCGGACGATACTAAGTTTTACCGGGTCATTTCTTCTTCTGAAGACTCTTCCCACCGCCAACAGGATCTCTACAATTTTTCAATATGGTGCTCCAAAAACAGCTTGGAGCTAAATGTTTCCAAGTGCCAATCAATTACCTTCTCACGTAAACGCATCAAATCTCCTCCCCGTCTCTATCTTCTAAACAGTCAAATCATTTCCACCGTTCAGGTGATCCGTGACCTTGGGATTATTTGCGACCGTTAGCTGAATTTCCTCAAGCATATCGACGATATAATCCTTAAAGCGAATTCAGCACTTGGCTTCGTGAAACGATGGTCCAAAGAATTTGCGGACCCCTACGTAACCCGATCCCTTTACATTTGTAATGTTCGTCCACTTCTTGCTTCGATTTGTTCTTCGAGGTCTTAATTGGAGTAATCCTTTGATGTTACCTCCTTATCAAGGCCGAATCAAACTCCTCAACCTCAATACGCTGAAAGATCGAAGAGAAATATTTGACATTCTTTTCATTCACCGAATCTTCACAGGCACCATTGACTGTCCAGCCCTTAACGAATCCATTTTTCTAAACACTAACCCTCGTAACACTCGGAATCCACGTCTCTTCTATCTTCCCACCCATCGAACCTCTTACGGCTCCAATGAACCCATCTCCCGAACGCTGAGGAATGTCAATTCCCACTCCTATTGTTTTGACTTCAATATGAGCTAGTAAGTCTTAGCTATTAAGTTTCTTAGTTTGTAAGTTTATAGCTTGTATTAAGCCTAATAAATGGGGGTTTTGCCCCCACCGAAATCAAATAACAGCCCCGGTTCTTAAAAAAGACTTAACCGCGAAATTTCTATATATGTCGTTCATTTGAAGAAAAATTCGTGTCGTTTGACGTCTTTGCAACGAACAGGGATGTCAAATGTTCTACTTCAGAGCGAGTTGATGGGAGACCCAGGATTCAAAAAACACTCAGTTTGATATTTAGGGTAAGTTGAGGTTCTTTTTAAAAAACGCATTGTGGCTACCTGTGATCAATCTCTGGGTTTGAGCAAAATGACCAAATGGGATAAAAAAATCTGATCGAGTAAAAAATAATGACTAGACTTAAGGCCCCGACCCATAGAATCAGTTGCGTCCGTTCGCTGCCGGATTCACCTGACAGCTGTGAGTTTTGCCGGACACAACGGATTGGGGTGACCCATAGAATCCGTTGCGGTGTCTCAACTCAACAAGACCACTCATGTTAGCAGAAGAGAAAATTTCAAATTGGTTCTTACTGCGCATGTCATCAGAGAGAAAATTTCAAATTGGTTCTTACTGCGCATGTCTCTCTTCTGCCGGACGCAAAAAGTTAAAAGTTGGGCTACTTTTAGCGTTGCGTCCGTTGCATCCGATGCTTATGGGTCACCTCTCATAAGATCGTGTGTATTTAATCGAGCTGTCAGGTGAATCCGAGAGCGAACGGACGCAACGGATTCTATGGGTTGAGGCCTTTAGTCATAAATGAGTCACGTGACAGCTGTGTAATTAAACTGTATATTCTCTCTTTCTCTCTCTCTCTCACTTACACCAACACTCACTCACTCCCTTCGAAAAGATTGATTTTTGTATAACTTCACATCAAAATCTCATGTTATCTTTGGTTTGTTTTTGCGCTATTAAGCTATTGATTATAGGGATTGAAAAGGGACTAACCCGTCAACGGTATTTTGTTGCGGGAATCTATGAATTGGTTGTAAACGAAGAAAAAATCGCGGAGTGCTTTTAAGTTTAGGTGTGGAAATCGAGGTGGGGGGTCAAATGCCAAGCTTTCTTTTCTAACGCAAATGCCATCAACGCGTGGTGCCATAAAACAGATTGACTTGAGGACTTATTACCAATGCAACAAAGCGCTGCAAGCCTCCGGAACGATTTACGTAACTGCTAGCCAAAAAATCGGAAGTAAGACAATGTTTTTTCACTATGGCATTGGTGTTTTAAAGTCATCTGTACTGTCAATTCAATTTTGATCTTTCATAAGCTGAATTTGGTTATGTCACAAGCTCCAAAATTCTAGGACTCCATAAGAATCAATTGCTTACACGGCAATTGTAAACATTCCAATTCTACTTCAAATAAAATATTTTCGTTTCCAAATTCCCTTAGAAACTTCCAGCTTAAATCTTGGATCTATCTGATATCAAATGTGACCATGAGTTCTACTGCCGCAGGTCGTCCCTTGTTCTCAGCATACGCTACTAATTTGATTGCACTATGCTTAATCTCATCGATAACATCAACAATTTGGGAAGGGATGTGGATGTACATTCAGGCAAATGAGTATAACATTAAGTCCTAGTTTTCGCTCGATTCTGTCCAATCCACATTCGAATCCTTCAGAGATAAAAGAGTTATAGGTTCTGTAGCAAGGAATTTTCTAAGTAGAGCTCAAAAAGTTCTTGCTCTCAATGCTGTGATAAAAGGTGCAAATATTTCACGAAAAAGGCTTTAGATCCTCTTAAAGTAAATCCTTTATCATAATTGTCAGATAACACAGGTCTGCGAAAAATATTTTTTTGTCAGCTGCATGAGATATTTTAACTGAATTATAGGTTTTAAAGTGCGCTGATTTCAAAAGTGATAACCATTTTTTCCTATCACATAAGGCTTTGTTGCAAATTCAAACACAAGAAAACACAAAGCTCATTTTGCAGCCTTGAGCTTCGTATGCTGCTAGCATCCGTTGCACAATGGTTTTATAGTTAGGATCCTTAGTACACTTCGCACAAAAATTAAGGGAGCAGAAAAAAAATCTTTTGGGGATTATCAACAGGCTGTAACTTATACAAAAATGGTCGTACACCAAAAAAAAAAAGAAGTAAATTGTAGCTCTAAGTGTCTAGTTTTCGAATCGGAGTTTGAAAATTTTTTTTCAATATATTTTTTGAGTAATCATAAAAAAACCAAAAAAAAAAATTTTCGAAATTTTTTTGTTTTTTTTTTTAATCTAATCTACCAATGCTCGCACAGAAATTTTGAGGATAGTTTCAAAAACTTGAATGAATTCTCTACAAGAGTTGGAAATCAAATTTAAAAAAAAAAATTTTTTCAATCATTACATGAATTTCCCAAAAACTTTCGCACTACGTTCTTGAACGATACCCAAGCTTCTTTTTCCTTCTCATTCATAGTTTCCACAAATGAAGGGTCCGTTAAAAGTTTTTTATGTCGGGGCCGGTGAAAACTCCCTCTTTCAACTTTGCTTCTGACAGCTTCGGGAATTTTGTACATAAATATTTGAAACAGTCTCCATCCTTTTGCAGTGATTTTACAAATTGTTTCACTTACCCCAATTAGATACGGAGAGGGGGCTACTAAACCTTTTCTGATGGTACCAAGGTAGTGTTTATAACATTTTTCTCTCCAGGTTTTAAAGTTTCTCGGGATGGCCAATCACTTTTTTCCAGTGCTGTTCTCTGGCTCTACTATCCCACAAGCATAAGAAGCATGGGTATATGGTATAACCTGCCTGCTGACCCAAAAGCATTGTCAGTATTTTGAAGTCCTCACAAATCATTCATGTCGACTGAGAGCTTTTCTTTGTTTCAAGCGATATACTCGTACGTCATTCGACTTGTCTCAACATGTCAAAACATTCCCAGTCTCACCAACAGTTCAGGTTGTTTTTGTCCATTATCAAATAAAAATCATATATGTAGGTTTATTACCAATGAACATAGATACTGCAATATACATAAAAACTTATGTGATATAATAATTTAAATATTTTTTCTGTTTTTGGGAGGTCTAAATCTGTAAGAAAATGTAAAAAAATCCTATGCAGTTTTTTGGTCGCAGACCTGTGTAATAAGCGCTGGTTATCTGCAAATAATAAAAATATAAATTCATTCCATCCCGATGTCAATAAAGCAAATAGTTTAGCCTCAATTTCAACGTAACTTTACTACTGCTAAACTGTTACACTATTCAACAAGAAAAAAAGAAAGAAAAATATTATCCCAGACGGTTTTCCTTTTCCCTAATGGCTCAACAACTCAAGGACTTTATAAATTTTATATAAGTAAGTGTTAAATTATGATTGTTCAAACAACGGCTTTGCTTCGACAAGAACTAAAAGCACACTCACAATTCACAAAAATAAAAGGTGTTCCAACAAAAAGATAATAAAGAAGCCACACCAACTTTCCAGCTGCCTGCTGTTGCTGCTGTTTGTAGTAGAAACTTTATCTACTCCTCAAGCCTTAGAGTATGGACTATGGAGGTCTATAAGAAAGAGAGTCCGAAAGGAAACTCGTTCAAGTGTGCTCATAATTTTACTTTAAACTCATTATGAATTTCTTGAAAATTTCGTAAATGTCCATTAGGCAGGGAGTGGGGAGATGGCAGTGGTATTTATTGCCTCTCCTGCATATTGTACACACACAAACCAACTTTAGAAAACAATGCTCCAGGCTAACATAGCAGCAGAGTGTGTGAGAGTGCGAAATGCACTCCGCCACCACTAACTTCTCAAATAGCAATTAGTTGGTATAAGTTAAGGTGAATGAGTCGCAGCGCGTGGTTCAGCAGCTAAAACTCATCTTCGGATAATGGGTTGCTAGCTATCCCGATTAAATTTCCAATTCCTTTGTGGGTATGATTCCGCTTCAGATTGCACCATGCAGGGAATACTTGATTGTGTTGCCAACTAAGTGAAGTGTTTTGTGTCTCTTTTCACAAAAAAGCTACAATTTAAAATCAAAACTGACACAAAATAAAGCAAATAATTCCATTTCATCCCCAAATCAATTTGAGAAATTCAGTAATTTTATAGAAAATGCTGGTAAAAAACCATAAAATTCGGAGTTGAGGATTATTTTAGCCAACGTTTCCATCCCGAGAACACAAAAAACCTTCTTTTTTCTTCGTTAAAAGTGGCGCATTTAGTAGGAGTTGGCAATATTGAAACAACTCATTCTAAATTGATGTTAGACTCTAGCAGAGATCATACACATGCAGTGCTGAAGCTAAAATTCAATGGCTCACATATGCATTTAACGGTAATAGTTTTCTGCGTAATTTGTTCACCTGGTGTGGTAAGAAGAACTGGGACACAAGCATGGAGCATGCAAACAACTTTGTTTTGTTTATCCTCCACATTCGACTAAACTGAAGCAAAAAACGCACGTCCTGCCGAAAGTGAACGGTACGTTGCCATTTAGAACGAGGTGAGGTCCATGGAAAAACAGAATTTCCACTGCACACTTTGGAGCTATTCAAATCACAAAATTCTCGCGTGTGTTTGAAAATTAATAGCTCTCGGGGTGTTTGTCGCGTATATGGTAAGGATGCATCTACTTTCCCCCAAAAAAATAGAAGAAGAATAAAACCGGATTGTGTACACAAAACTAAAAGCAATTACAATAAAAGCGGCCAAACCATTTGGCGGTACTAAAAACAGAGCAAAGTTTAGAGGATTTACGAGGTGGTTTCTCGAAGTTTCTCCGGGGTTTTGTTTTTGAGCTTTTTTTTCTATTTATTTTGTAAATAGGATATCTTTGAAACAGGAAATACACAAATAATAATCAATTGTCAGCGACTTGGTGCGGATGTGATTTTCCCACTTAAGGCATCCTGCGTTTTCCGTACTCGACATTTACTTGTTCATGTACAGCAACATAAAATAGTTGTCAAATGTTACCAAAGCTATAAAGTTCAATTGAGTATTAAGAGCGGAAAAACGGAGATCCTCTACATTTCTCGAAGCTCACTCTAGCCGACATGACGTTGTGGGATGCCAAGCGATCTACAGCTTTCGTACTGACTGTCGTGAAAAAATGTCAAATTTTCAAAGCAGAAACTGCCCTGCCGAATGGTAGAGAGCGTTACGTCTACAAAAACTATGAACTATGAAGCACCTGCATAGTGTGTCTCCGAAACAAGACCAAGATATTTTGATCGAATAGTAACTCCATCCAAGAACTACTTGCGTTATAGTCTCAAGAAAACATCAGTATTGTCAAACGAAGTTGCATTGGATGGGCCAAACTGTAAGTTTGGATGAAGTTTCTTTGTGAAAGCACACGAGAGAGAGTTACCTTTCACACATTTTCAGCAGTAGTTGCCACCATATACCCCCCAGAGGGGTCTCCAAACTAGTAAGTACGCTAGAAAGTAAGTAATTCGGAATTTGTGGAGTTGGCGTTAGTACTCTATTTGGGGCAATGCAATGTAGGCAGCTGGTCCTGAAACGCTACTTCTTCCTCCGCAGCTGATGGGATCGGTCTTCTTCTACTAGTGGCATCTATCTAACATGCGATAATGAGCCGAATCCAGTGAATAAGTTTGCAATGTAAGGAAGCGGCCCAAGCTTGGTTCCTTGTGGAACTTCAACTATGGTAGTTTGTTTTGGTGGTGAACCGGTTGTTTTCTATCCTATTTACAATAATTGTCGTAAAATTTAAGAAAAATAAAAGTTATTTGGAATTATACAACTGGAACAGTAGGAAAGTTCAGTGATCACACATTTAACGCCAACAAAGTAACTCCTAACAGTTACGTAGCATCGCGTTGATTGAACTGGTACCTTTTCTAAGCGAATAAATCGTAAAATGGTTTTCAGGAAATACAAAGCATTTAGTATGGTGACTGGCGGCTTTAGTACTTCGGACCGATTTTTCACCTTAAATTCCTGGCCGAAACTGTTTCTACAGTGCGATATACCACTGTTGAGCACCTTGTCTTCTAAGCTGACACATAACCAGAAGCTAATTTCTGAATAAGCGGTATCAAAGTCGATAGGCAACTCCTTACCTTTTTTCAAATGTCTCGTTACCAGCTAAAATGTAGTTGGTTAGGTTCCACTAAGTTATCATGACAGATTGTCATTCTAATTGCGAAACCCCTAAAAGCATTTCTTTACTTTAGCTCAGCGAAAGACTTTCCAATTTTTTGCTTCTATCTACATTATAATGTTTATATGACTTCGAACGAAAATCTTTTAGAAGCAAAGTATTAATTTATCAGCATGACTCAGTAGTCTGTTAAATGGAATATTTAGTAGCAAGAAAAAGTTTGAAGCTTGCATCTACGGCAGCACATAGTTAAATGTTTCCTTTCAACGTTTATAGTCAAAACAATGGCAAAAGTTTTAATGTCACAGAATGATTTCCGGTAAATTGTGTTAATTTGTTGAGGCCAGCTTCAAGGAAGAAGTTACATAGCTTCTTTCTGTCTACTAGCAACTGAGAGTGGTATGGAAACATTGTCTGTTAATATTGTCCAACTGTCAAACAAGTCAATGGAACAAGTTGAAGGAAGTCAAAAATACCTGGCGCAGAGTTAAGAGGAATAAAGAAAACCGTCTATCTAACTACCAATCCCTCCACTACCAACTCAGCCAAACATTTAACTGTAATCAACCAAAGAGTGTATAAATGTAAGTGTATATGTTAACACAAAAATGCTATTATCGATGGCGAAACACTCTGTCTGTGTGCGTCTGTCTGTATTCCTATCAAAATTCCACAGAATTAATTGGAAAATAACTCACGACACGACATTCAGTGAACTAATATACATGCCACCACTTTGGATTACAAAGTGGATTTTCCTATCTGCTTAAATGTCCTTGTTTTGGTTTTAGATGATACTCCAAAAAGAAGGGGTTCGTTTAATGTTGGTATGAGTGAAGCGCTTAACCGCAAAACGGTTTACCCTGGTTTTCGGGAGCTCTTTACCAACCGCAATTCAAACGAACAGAAAAGAAAAAAATCCTTTTTTAAAAATAAAAAAACACCATTGTCGGTTGTCCCCTGCTGCATGATGCTTTGCACACAGCGTGTATTAGAGTCGTCTGGCTAAAATTAATTAATAAATTAGAAATGTTCATTAACTTTTCATATTTTCGCCACGAACGATGGGCGGCACTCAGGACAACTATAGGTTCTACTGGCCTTATGGCTTTTCTGGCATAAATGAGTTTGTGCATCGCGCTTTTGCGTGAGTAGGAGGAAATGGTGCGGTGGTTTGTTTGGGGCAACGACAAAGCACCAACAATTTTATTATTATACATGAGATTAGAAGCTGAATTAAGAGGATCCATAAATGCAGTGTCCTGTGAGGATACCGCTTCGCGACCATATGAATGTAAATATATTCCGAAAGTACCAGAGGTTAAATATGGAAATTTTAGGCAAAAGCTGCTTTGGAATTTAGTCTGTATTTTGACATCAGGATAAGGCTCTGTGATGTGGAGTTAAAAAAAAAAGTAGTGTGAAATTTTAGAATGACGAGAATGGTTGTGCTGCTTTGTTTTAACAAATTAACATTGTCGACTGAACGTAATAAGGCCACCAACATTGGAATAAAATGAGCTCAGGAATGCGAAACAATAACTGTCATGGCTCAGAATATGGATTAAGCTGCAGTCTGAAGTTTGTTAATCTTAGCAAAAAGTTTCGGGCTTTTAAAAGCTCTGTCTTTTAAGCAATCCAATTATGTTTTTAACTGGAGTCAATACGTTTTTTTTCAGAACTTCTGTCCCAATGGACTTGAAAAAATTAAATTCGTTTTTAGCATTTCTTTCCTCTGACGACGAACAGCCGGAGGTTCAAATGGCAGAGGTAGCAATGTTATGAGGATTCTGAAAGCAGAGCAGACTTACTCACATCCTAACTAAAAAAGAGTTCCGGGTGAACCTGGGTCTCAACCGATATCCTTCGATAACGACTTTTGAGCTTGCTCTCTCCAGTTTTGTACTCTAAGTCGGTTGAGGTTTTCTCACACTTTATTGCTCCTCCTAAGACGAGAACTTCCCCTTCCGTGATTCCCTGCAATGTGCTTTCAAAAACGCGTCAAGGCTGAGCATTGTTGTCCATCTGTTTTACATGTCCTAGCCATCGTACTCTCCTAGCTATGCCAACGTTACCGAACAAGACGAGATGACATGAGATGATGATGAGAGACAGCTCGTTGTTGTATTTTTTTCTCCACACATCGTCTTTGAAAGATCATATAAATGGTTACTTTGATTTTTTAGAAAGAGTTTTGTTTCTCAATTGCTTTCTTTACCCAAAGAAGTTGTTGAAGTTGAAGCTGTTCACAAGAGTTATTCTGCGTATAATTTCCTCACTGATGTTGTTTTCCGTGTACCGTGTCTGTAGCGGATCCTAGGAAGAAAAAGTCCTGTACCAGAGGAAAAGTGCCAAATGAAGGATTTTACAGATAGTTTTCTGCGTCGTCATGACGTCCTCATACTGACTTTTGGTTCTTTTACAAACTGATCGTTTCAATCGGTTGCACTAACAAGAATCAGTCATTATTAGCTATTTCAAAGAATACTATCAATATACCACCATGTCAATCCATTGCAGAACATATACGCTTTGCCTTAAAAAGGAAACTCTTTACAGCAATATCCCTTGAAGTTAAGGGGGAAGCTTGCTTTAGAGGTTTTTTCGAGGTATTCTTTGGGAAGGAAATAAATACTCGATTGAAACGAAACTTTCTGGTTTTATTGTTATATATTTCAACAGTCTTCTCAATTTGTTTCATTAAAATATATGTCATATTATGCCTGGTAGAAGTATTTCGCCGAGGCACCTCGAGCGTGCATGTGTCGTGCGGCGGGAAAAATGCAGGTCGCAATTGAATTGAATTTTTGAAACCTCTATAGCAGGCTTCCCCCGTAATATTGAAGTTCGGTTAAAAACGACATTCATTTTGATATTGCTTCCCTACAAATTAATAGTCGGTCAGTCAGTCCGTCTCGTTGTTTTTTAAACGAACTTTGTGAAAAGTGTGGTTTTTAAGGTTTGTAGTAATCTTTGCTAAAATTTAAAAAATTGTATACCTACTTTTAGTATAGGGAAGCAAATTGAGCGACTTCAGCCTTTGATATAGAAGGAGCATTTAATGCTTTGTAGAACCTCATCTTCCTCTTCTTCCTTTTTGGCGCTAAATATTTCGCGACTTCGAAGGAATTTGAGCTTTCCAACCCACAACAACACAGTAGTGATCCGCACGTGGGATAAGTTGTTAATAGTGTCAAGCATGCTGCGGTGAAAAGTGCACTTGATATGTACTTCCTGCTTACAACACCTTTATCGGTTGGTGATGTGCGTAAGTGCGTATCAAAGAATAGACTTATAGCTCACAGCTTCGAGTTGTACAAATCATCCATCAACATCTTGGGACAAATTCTCTGCAAAGATAAAAACAGTGGAGTTGAAATAGGAGCATATGTTGAGGACTTAGTATTACTAGCGAATAGAAAAATCCTCTCCACTGTTAGTACATGCCTTATACAAGACTTAGAGCACCACGAAAAACTACGGCTTCGTTTTCAATCAGAGGATAGAACTGGTTCTTCTCAGCAGAGAAGATCAGCCAATTACGTTGAAATACTTTAAGATAGACAACTTGATCTATGTCTACGTAAAAAAGAACCAAGAAATGGTAGCTTACTACGGCTTATACTTAGGCTCATACGCATCCGTCTTACAAGCGAAGGTATATGCTATCCAAATAGCTACATATTTTGTTACGAAGAATAGCTGGATTGAGAGAAGTATGTATATTTGAAGCGACTGTGCTTAAGACTCTTCTCAACCCAATAACTGATTTGAAGGTCCTGCAGAAATACAAGAATTCTCTGTATGCTGTTGAATGGAAACGAGAACGTATTTGAATTTGCTATAGGCAAGTCCCTCAGACTACTTTCTCTTAAGACGTGAACCAGGGCTTGGTCGCCACGGTCTTCAGTGAAGCTTGACTTCAATCAACGATTGGATCTGTCAAGAGCACAACCGTACATTGCATTCCTTTATTGAATGTAGACACACCAAACGTATGCTCCTTTTAGGGGCGGCCGTGGTGCAGTGGTAGAGTGTTTAGTAGATAGGCCGGACGCGTGGGTTCGAATCCCGCTCTGGGCATCTACTTTTCTTTCAGCCTCCCAGTTTCATATGGACGCCGCCCTTAAGGTTATATATGTGAAATTACTAACAACTTATTTCCAACTACTGCAACACAAAAAAAAGGAAGACTGCAACTCTGGTAGTACAATGGACCGGATATTAGTTCTGAGTTCTCCAGATTAGCATATAAGCCTCCTCTTTTTATAGGAGGAAATGAATGTTAAAAGCTTATTGGAGTTGCAACGGGGAACTTCTCTTTTACCAAGCATTTAAACGTGTTGGGGTTAAGTGATACCACACTCTTTGAATGCTGTGGAGAGGATGGCGATACCACGGTGCACTTTCTCTGTGAATGGTCCTGCATTTTCTCGCATAGATGATACTCGGGGCAAACATGGTGACAACTATGTAACTTAAGAACATCTGGAAAGCTATAACAAAAAGAAGGCTGCTGTTTGGTTGTACAATGGACCGGTATTTGAGTCTTGGTGCTCCAGCTAGTATTTGGAAAACCTCCAATAGAATAAAAAAAAATATCCGCAGCAGGATGTGCGGTAGAGAGTGGACACCTATAGTCAAAATGGTATCTCATTGCTACCGAACATATAATCTAACCGTTTCCGCTCCAATTGTTTTTCCCTGACTACCTACTTTCTGAAGAACTTGCAGATTCTCCAGAGTAATTACACTTCATGAAAAACTATTAGGAAGGGAAGGCAAATGCGGGTCTTCTCCATTATTCACTCGGTTATGGTTGAGGGAAATACACTATGGCCACGCACTGCTAGGCC
The DNA here is from genome assembly GCA_949752695.1 of Melanostoma scalare. NCBI lineage: Eukaryota > Metazoa > Arthropoda > Insecta > Diptera > Syrphidae > Melanostoma > Melanostoma scalare. The sequence continues at coordinate 223,290,544 of OX456985.1, read as the reverse complement.
ACCCTGTCTATTTTATTTATTTTAACATCACCCAACTAAGTTAATATTGTAAGGAAAGCCTTCTGTCTTGACTTCGGTCTTTTGAAAAATCTCAACGCCAACAGTTCCCTGAAAGCATGTGGCTCTGAGGAGATAAGTCAATGGAAAATCTAAAATGCACTATATTTTTTTTTTCTACTGCCTTGCGTTACTACAAATGTCCGTTCCGATGATAGCTTGGTATCATTAATTTTTCGAAAAAGAATATCTGAACCAACAAAAAAGTTGTGTTTTGAGAAAAACAAAAATTTTTGAACTAAGCCCTTCTTTGTTGACTGTTCGCTCCAAAAACCAATTCAGCCGGGTGCCTCAATGCTTCAAATAAATGTACTACCCGTTTAATGGAATGCTTTTTCCATTTCCTTACTCTTAGTTTCTACATATGGTTTCCTATCACTTTGAGACGACATGAGACATAAAATTCCAAAAGGACTGTGTCCATCGGATTTAAAAAAAGATTATTTTTCTCAGCTTACATCACATAAAACCAATGACACGGGATGCAATCGTTTCTATGAATAGCTTCATATGCTCGGACTCCAAAAGTTTTTTTTTCTGTTAGAAAAAGTTCCACAAAAAATATCTGAAATTTTTGCCGAATGAAATTTGCAACATTCAAGCTGAAATAGAATATCACTTTGGAAAATTTTTTATGAATTCGCTGGTTCAGATCAGATTTATTTAAAAAAAAATATCCGCACAAATATTCAATTAAAAAGCAGTTGCAGTGAAAATCGTTTGCAGAATTCAGCCTAAGGAAAAACATTGAAAACAACACAAAACAACCCTTCGTCGATGTGCTTTTGGGCAAGGGCTAACACATTTCATCCGCCAGAAATAAACCTGCCATTGTCCAACAAAAACGTCCATCAGATCGAAGAAATTTTTACGAATATGTCTATTCCACTGGCCTCCATTTAACATCCAGGGTACAACTGATGGTTTTTGAAAAACGTCGAACAAGAAACCGACTGGTATTCCCTTCCAGCAGAAGAGTAAAGGAGGAAGGTATGCCACTTCACGTATGCTAATTAAAATCAATCCACCACTCTAACCATGTTTGTGTAATTTTCTACAAATTGCTACTGTGGTTGTTCCTCTAATTTCTGATAGGACGACGACGGTGATGGCCGACGACGCCGACGGCGACGGTGCGGTACGGTGGCGATGCTAGACTATTTTTAACATGGTGATGGTAGAAATCCACTGAGTGTAAAGTCGCCATGGTCTTTGTGGTTTGCATATTGTGATTTCGTTCCACTTTCCTATTCTTCAGCTAATCGCTAGCTGGCTGAATGGCTGGCTGGGCCGAGCTGGCTGCCCAACTTGATTCGTTTGAATTGATTCAATTTTCCATTGCTCAACGCTTGGCTCTGGCAAGTTCTTCTATTGTATTGGGGTTTCCATACCAAACCGTCCAGGGCCTCAAACTCATCATCAATGTTTTGCTTGACCAAAATTTGATTTTCATATCACCTAGCTCTTGCAACTCAACAGCAGCCGCAGTTCTCATTTTACAACTTTTGGAAAACATAAAAAAAACAACAAAAAAATTACACACACCAGCAGTGGATTGAAGCAATTGTCCATCGTCCTGGTTGGAGATGAATTGAAAACAAGGGGGCTTCACTCATGCAAAAAGGAAAAATCGAGAAGCATCCGGGATGAGATTTATTTTCCCGGTTCGTTGAGGAGATTTGTGTGTGTGTTTCTTTCCTCTTCTTTTTTTATCGTCGTCGATACAAGCTTTGCTTGTCTGCCTGTCGTCCATTGAAGGGATGTGTTCGTCAGGGCAATGGTTTTACACATGTGGCCAAGCAAAGCGAGGATAAAGAGGGACAAGCAAGAGGGAACAAAACTTTTCACGAACAATCTTTTTTGTGGGCGCAGCACTGTGTTCGTTATCTAGAATTTCACTTAAATCGTGAACAGTATTCATGCCGAAAGGAGAGGAGTATAGTGGTGGGCCAAATGAAATCAAGTTATACTTTACACACGACCATGGCCACCAAGGACCAAAGACCCATTCGACCAACCAACCAACCGACCAACCGTCCCAAGCTGATGGGTACGATATGAGGTGAGAGATGTCGATGTGGCACCCGGATAAGAACTGATGGACAGCTTTTGTGTTTCATCCATTGATTGGGTGGATGGAATATTTTATTTTTTAATTTATGACTTAAATAGTTGGGCTAACACGTTTGCTGGCTGCTATATGCTGCTGAATGTTTGGATGGTTTGGCAATGGAAAAGCCATGTTTCTTTTTGTGACCCCTCTACCTGAACCGGAAAACTTTTGTGGCAATTGCAAACGTTGGTGATTCGAAAGTTTTGTGTCCTTGGAATTACAATAATCCGATTGGCAGGTGGAAATGTGATGTGTTGCCCCATCACAGTCGCATTAAGAGAAAACTTTTACCAGTGATTCTGCAAGGTGAGAGATTATTTTAAAGGGACACAGGGACATACAAACAAAAAAATTGCACACGAATCGAAGAAGTTTTTGTTTTTAAAACCATTTTATTGGAGGATTTGCGCTTAGGTTGGTTTTTAGTTTTAAGTGTCCTTTTTATGGCTTTTTGTTTTTGACTTCCGTCCCACAATCGCACCGAAAGGAATAACTAATAATTTTGGAGGAAGCATGTCCCGATATATTTTTTTTTTACTGTCTTCTCAGTTTGTGTAGCCACCTGCATAAAGTCAACAATGTCGGTCTCAAAAGCCATTGTTGGGAATGAATATTAAAAATTGGTGTAGCAATATTTGAATTCATTATTGATCTGAATTTGTTTTTTACCATCTGCTAAGTTACGGACTATCAATTTTGACGTGTAAGGTATCGTCAAGGCGAAATCGACAAAAGAATATCTTCAAAGCAAAGGAGTTGTATGTCAGGCAGTCCAAATGAGCTAAAAAATTCCAAAGCTGATCAGCAGTGGAGAGTGAAATGAAGGAAAAGTAATTTCTCAATACGTCAGCTTAAGTGCTCTGCGGGATGAAAATGCTCCGCAGGATAGACTCATGTAATAAACAAACTCAATCCGAGTTTCGGAGTTGGAGGTTTAATATTCCTTTTGATGTTATTCTCCGTATCAATATGGCAATGTAGGTAAAAGTCACCTGACATTTAGTCGTCATTTTGAAAACCATTAGCATCACTTTTTAAGAAGACGTTGGAAATATGACTTTTAATTTTTAATAATGTCGTTCAGTCAGTGAACTGGTAATTTTTTTATTTTTATTTTTTTCCCAATAATGCCTTCATCACAGTTGCAACTTGTAAGTGCTAGCATTTCAGTATCGACTTAGGCTCGAATACAACACCGTGCAGTTTACTTCATTAATTTTAGTCATATGGAAGAGGTTTTTCAATTAACGTGCACATCAAAAGTTTAAGAGTATGTGTCCTTATGTTGTAACTTGTAAGTCACAGTGATGGAGCAATTGGGAAAACAGGGGAGAAAAACCTATTGTGCATTCGGTTTGAGTTACTAATACTTAAGCTGGTCTCAATGCAGGACTGGTGGTCATTCCTGACGAGACATTAGTTGCGGATTGATTTCAAAACTCACACTGTTCCGAAGAACATGAAGGTAAAGTTGCCAGCGAGTATGAGAAACTGAGTCTTTTTTAGGCAGCAAAACGCTTAAGAGGAATAAAGGCTTCTGAAAAGAGGCCATTTATAAAAATGAAGAAGAGAGTCGGGAACAAAACGGACCCCTGCGGCACACCAGCGTTTGTAAAGTGAGTACTTAATTTAAAATCATTAAACACGGTTTGTATTGTATTGAATGGCCGCTGTTTCTTTGGGCTAGAAGGCGATTGAGAAATAAAACCTTCTCTAAAAAACCGAATTTACCCTCAATAAGACCATGATCATCTCAGTGCTTCTATACGGCGAATAAGAAATGATATTATCTCAAGCGGATGAACGACCCATGGTCGTTTAGAAAGAAGGAGAAGAAGATTCATCAATGAGGTGTATGTATGAACTGTACCGCGACATTGGAATAGCTGAGACATCAACCCTCCGGCTCAACGGGTTTTCGACAGAACATTCCAGGGAAATCGCCGATGTGGAAGACCTCGTCTTAGATGACGCAATCACATGGAAGAAATCTTCAACCGACTAAGAGCGCAAATCTAGAGAGAGCTCATCGATGTTGGTTGAGACCCAGGTTTACCTATGTCAGTTAGTAACTAACGAAAGGTAATTTCCAGTCCATCGAAGAAGAGGTCCCTTGATAACAAAAGTACGCACTATCGAGATTAGGCTCTGAAGCCAAACTTTTTCAATTGATTTTGTAAAATTTAGAGCGATAACCTCATTTTCCTTACAACTATGTAGAGATTGGCTCCACTTTGTGGCGAAATAAATCATCAGATCACTAGAAGAACCATCCAAGTAGTTCACCAGTCTTGCTGTTTTCAGATATGATGAGAAGTGGTAACTAAGACTCCGTATCATAACATTGTCTTCTGGTTTGCCAACGAAGAACGGGGTGTAACAAGAGAAGGTACAACAAAGAAAAGTTGTTAACCGAAATGCAATGGGTACAATGGACTGGCGTCTAGATCTGAGTTCACCGGCTGATATTTGAAAAAAGTTTCACACAAAAAAATAATAGTTATTCCTAACAAAGGATCCTTTTCATCATCGCCATGAAAGAGTACAGTAGAGAACCATTGAACAATTATATATAGAATTGACACCGGAATAAATCGCCACCAGGAGTTCTTATGCCGCTAGTATCGAAATTGGAGCTAGTTAGCTCACCAACCTTTTTGCAAATTTAGTCCCAAAGGATATTTTCTATTATTGTTTCGCTGGTTACCGAAGAGATTGTTAAGATTAAAAATGGGTTTGAAATGATGGTGGGGGCTGAGTATTATGTATTTGATTATAATCAATTATAATAAGTCCCTTAGGGTTCCTTAAGGAACATATTTTAAAATCTAGACTGCAAAAATTAATTCATTTGAAAATGGTTTTTGTACGAAATTAGCAATGCAGAGACAAAAACGTAAATATGTAATAATAAATAGGGTGACTGTTGCTAAGTAACAAGCTTCTTATGTCGTGTTTGAGAAAGTCGTATAGGTCGGGTGTCAGCTTCTATATATAATTATTCAATGACAAAACCCTAAGGCACGCCATCATTTAGAAAGTCTCTTCTCTGATTTTGGTGTTCAGAATCTTTGCTCTTCGAAAATCATTGCCTTGTTACTACAAAACCCAATGCACTGAACAAATTTTCAGGACATCATAAGTTCATAACAAATCACCCAAAATTGTTTAGTCTTTTTTCAAATCTTCTCGACAATTCACGCAATCAAGTACTTTTCGAGTAAAATTGTCTTTATTAGACATACATACATGATTGTATCTCATATTTTCTGCTGCATTTTACCCAAGCCACCCTGCAATTTTAATTTATTTTTTTTTTTATTCCATTATTCCACTTTCTCTGTCCACTCACTACCAGTCAAAAAGTCAAACGTAAATTAACCAACAGAAATAACCTGCAAATGCATAGAGACATCTGTTGTAGATTCTCCATCTTATATCCTGGCTCTAAAGCACAGGATTTACAAAGTCATTTTTGAAATTACCGAAATGAAGTTATTTTCTGGCTTTTGGTTCTTCGGCGAAGTAGTCCTGTCGTCAGCTTCACATAAAACCAAATTGGGCTGCTTCGGAAGTTAGTAATTCGTCAAAAGAGGGTGATTAGCAAAACTCTGCAGCAGAATCTTCTTCATCCTAAGAAGTGATCAGCCAAACTCTGCCACAGGATCTTCTTCATCCTAAGCGATCGATGGGCGATTATAGTACAGAAGATTTCAAACTTCAAATATCTGGCTATAAGTTTCAAAAAAGCATACAAAGTTTGTGTCTTAGAAAGGTACAATAACATTTAACTGATTAGCCCATTGTCGTACCTGGGCGAAAAGCAGATTTATAGTTGAGGGCACTCAATCCACCATCTCAATCTCCAACGTCTTTTTAGACATTTTTTTTATTTTCAATTAGAAGGTCGACTTTTTACCTAAGTCATCCTTAATGAGAATGAGAAATAGCAATGGACTCAGCCAGAAGTGAGAAGTGAGAAGCCACATTGACCTTTGTAAAGAGTTTATCTCACACCTCTCACCCTATACTGGATCATTGCTTAGTTGATTGTCTCCAAACTTATTTTGTTAGTTCAAATAGGGAATTATGTGGATTTTTAGCGGATTCAATTTTTACAAACAATACATTATGCTAACAAGAGACTCTATTGGAGAGACCAGCCACCACTCGAATGTTAAATGGGTTTGAAATTCAAAAAATAAAATAAGTAGGGTAACCCAACAGAGCGGAGAGCCCCGGGGCCTAGCGCATTTCTTACCATGCCTTGTGAGAGATTAGAGGGGATCTATAATTTCCTACCGATTCCGAACGGAACGTTTCATGACAATGAATTTACTATCGAAGAACTTGTAAATTCCTCGTATTTCTGTTGGTATTCGAATTCGAACCACGAACCTCACGTGTAACAAGCAAATATGCTTGCTACCCATTACGCCACGGGTACAACAAATTGAAGTTGACTTTATAAGTAACCCTAAGTGTTAGCAAATGACAAAGTTTCATCAGGCAGTTTCGAAACGTATGAAAAACAAGCAAATGGCAGACTTTTCTTCATGTTAATTGAGCTAATTAAGAGCAAATTGACGTTGTCTCCTCCTCTGAAATTGTAAGACCCTTTCCAAATAACAAGCTAGTCTACAAATATCACAATTTACTAACGTAAAAGCTTTAAAAAGAAATCAGTTTCAACTTTAACTAGTTATCCTTTCTATTGCAGCGTGTTTTCCGAAATTTATTTGATTCATTGACAACACAATGACTGCGTTGTAATTCAATGTGTCCTTTAAAGTCCTTAATAAGTTTGTATTGATTTTATTCTTCTGTACATTCACTTTTTAAGCCATTAATCTAAAACCAAAACTCATTCAAAAACCTAAAAGAACCAAAGCACACAACATATCACTTTAAAAAAGCACGACAAGTTCCCAGACACAACTCCACATTCCACACCTACTGTACCCATAAAACCACAAATTTTCAAGAATTTTAAGAACTCGTATGCACGTCGTTGGCAAAGAATGCTGCAAACCTTGCACATGCAGAGCTCAGCATTTACTCAAGAAAGTGTTAAAACGTGTCACAAAAGAAAAAGGAGAAACTCACTTCACATTACATTGTTGCACACCGTTTTATGTTGAGTGACAAAACAGCAAGAAGTAAAGATACATTTTTTGAAGTCTTTGCATTTCACTTACAATTTGCAGTCATATTTAGGCTAGATATGCATTCGTATGGAAAAAATTACTTGAAACCACAATCAAACATAAAACTGCGGTGATAGGACAATCCAGAACGTGGGTCTTCTGATTCGGTTTGTCTGTCTGATTGACAGTCTGTCTGTAATACATACCATGTGTCTCTTAAGCAGCATTGCCGGTCTTAAAGCAGCAAAATATTTATATTTACGCTCTTAACTGACTCATTGACTGGTTCTGTAACGCTGAATAGTGTAAATCATCCATGAGGTGTCTTTCTTTTGTCAATTAAGCTCCTACTGTAAACTAACACAGTTTGAGATTTAAAATGTTGTGGACAACTTGTTCAGAAGTTAGTGAATTTTTCATTTAAAAAACGCTTTGGTGTGCAACATGAGTACCTAGCACTCCACTATGACGCCATTTTCCAAAATTTTAACTTTTGCGGTTTTTCATGATAAATATGCACTCCTGTAATATTTCCAAGATAATCAAAAAGGAGAATGAGTTTGTTTTATGTTTGGTTAAGTAATTGTTAAACAGAAAGTAAACACCTCTGTGTTCGATTAGCCTCTAGTGAAATTGAGTGTAACGTATTCACATATTCTCTCTTAACTCAAATCCCTTGTGTGGTCCCTAATCACTAGCAGAACACCGATGTACTTATTGGAATTGGCAACGGTTCAAAGGACTTCGGCTTTGATGTTACCAGCGCTAAAAAGTCTGTTTTTTTTCCACATACAAAATTATTTGTGGGCATTTTAATTATTTATGTTTCTGGATGGCCACGCGCACACAGCACACTTCATTATCTGGCCTTAATTTAGTAGAATTTTGTTGCAATCAGCATATCTATACATAAAATCAAATTGCTCAAACCTCCACCAAAAAACCACCACGCCCGCGCCCAAGGACATTCAAAACAATTGCGAGTAATACAAACCGTTTAATGGAATCAAAACAGTATGATTGTGTTCATCGCTCATGGGTTAAATCTGTTTTCATGCATGAATTCGCATACAAAACAAGACACAAAACAGGGAATAAAAATAATCATTCGCTCGGAGTTCTCTGAAAATAGCACACTTTTTTCGACAAGCCAAACTCCTGCGCCAGCCTAAAATATTCGGGTTACCGACTGTTGAATAATGCGTAAATTAAGATTCAGAAAAACATATACACATGTGGGTGTACAAAATGCCTATTATACAAACGTTCCATATTAAAGTCTTTATAATCACATTTATCGTCGGAATGAAATTCTCTCATGTTTTAATTAACTCAGCAAATGAACAAAATGTTTTATTCAACATAATCCACTATATCCTTCATTTTAATTTTTGCTGTTGCCAGAAATGTTCGCGCATTCTATTTGACAAAAAGAAAGGAAAAAAAAGGAAATAAAAGCATGAAAACAAAACAAAAAAGATGTTGGCCTGGCCCCTTCGATTTTAGTTGGCCACCTGTTAAAATTTTATGATTATAGCCTAGAGCCACCGATGGCTCTTATGAAATTTGGAATAATATTCCATATTGCTGCCTGATTCGCAATAAAAATCAGATAAAAGCAACAATGAAACCGAGCGTGTACACACGCACACATGGCTCATGGCTAAGTGGATTGATCCACCTCCCTCGCTCGGACGAAATAACACTCACAAAACCTAGGACCGGCAAATTACTTTACTATTGTAGGGGGTTTCTTATCAGTTTTGAACACGAATACCTTTTATGTTAGGTTTTCTAAATATCACAGGTAATTAAGTAACGACAAATGGTTCAAGGGAAATGTTGTTGACTTGTTGAAATAATAAATCGAAAGGACGAAGCAGCGTCACAAAGTGTCTCTTGTGTGTCACAACATGAAAGGTGAGGCAACAAGTCCTCATAACTAATATTGTCGATCGTGATAAAATGGCCAATGATTTTCATTCTCTGAGTAAATTGGCTTGTATTTTGGTGATGTAGTGGCAAGCGTTAGAAGGCTTTTGTAATGCATTTGCTAAAAGCATCCTTTTCTGTAAGCATATACTTGTGGTAGACTGAGAATAGAAGCAGATGACCTACAAAGAAAATTAATCCTCGATACTGTTGTTGGTGCTTGATGGGCTTATTCTCAAACGGGTGTTTTTTTGACGAGTGGTTTTCAAAATTAAATAAAACTCAAATAATTTAATGTTATGGCCAAAGGCCAAGAACTTTGCTTTGTGTAAAAATAAAATGTCTGAAAAATGATTTCGGGCAATTGGTTTCTTCGAACAAATTCCATCTGTAAGGCCCAATTTTCATCACTTCTTGTAGGATTCGGGGACGTATGTGAAATGTCAGCAATATACAGGTTTGAAACTCGAAATTGTGTAAATATCAGCGTCAACATTGGATTCAATTAACTGAACGTATGCACTGCCCAGTGGTAAATTCTTTAACGATAAAATGGCAAACCAAATTAAGCATAATTTAAATGAGTGACAGCTGTCCAAAAGACCAACTCCGAAAAAAGCATTGCCAGATTGAAAGTTTCACGGCAAAACAAAAACCTAATTTTTCTTAAGAATTATTATTATACAGTGTGTTTTCCATACTGTGCGACAAAAGTTCAGGACGGGGTAGGTTATAGGTCGAAACAGTAAAAAAATTGTATGTGAGAGAGGGGTCATTCTGTTATGGTGGGAGGGGAAACATTTATAAAAAAGTTGACTTAATTTCTTAAAAAAAATTAGTAAAAATCAACTTAGCCACTTTATAGTATATACTGTAATGTTTTTGAAAGCCAAAAATTTTCTCATTAACTAACCTTTTGGTACAAATTAATTTAGCGTCTGATTTTTGAGTAATCAAGCCTCAAAGCCAAAACTTTGAAAAAAAGTTTCTTTAAAGAAAATTTTTTAAGTAAAATTCAAATAAATTTATTTTGATTAAGGATCACTTATTCTTTTAAAATCTCAATTTAGGCAAGGTAAGAATGATTTTTTCTTTTGTGGCCTTAATGAAGTTCAACAGGCTGTTTCTTGGAGTGTCAGATGATAAATTCTTCTAGTTCTTTGAAGAAGTAATTGCCTAAAAATTTTTTCCTGGTGTAGCAGATTGCTGGGCAGTGACAAAGGAAGTGAAAAGACAAATTTTCTTTTTGTGGTAGTCTAGTAGATTGTGTCCTATTAGATTAAGGTTTACATTTAGATTAGATTAGATTTATTGTTTCGTAAATTTTGAATATATAATTAACAATATCAGTTTAAAAGCTTGGCTTTATTATTATTACTAGGGTCGCCCAGTGGTCGAAATTCGACCACACGCCGGCACTGTAATTCATGTTTCTCGCCCACAGGCGGCTGAGCTGATGAGACAGTTCTGTGCGAGCCACCGGTGGTACACGCCGTCGTAAACGTGTTGCAATCAAATTATTTACCAGCTGGTTATTTTGAAGAACTTATAGCACAAAGCTATAAAGAAAAATACAATTTGAATATTGAAATGTGCCGTGTTCTAGTGGAATTGGAGCAACGCGAAGAAATGAGAGAAGAAATTTATAATAAAATTGAAAGAGAAGAACGGTGCATTTTCAGAATTACAATGTCGCACATTTTTGGACTTGTTTTTAAACTATTCTCAATGTAAATGTTCAAACCATGAAATGTATACAACAAAAAAGTTCAGAAATATGTCTTTCCCATATAAAATAAATGTAAAACACACCTGTTGATTTTAAGCAATTAGGACAGGTAGACACAGGTCATCTGTCATTTGTCATCTATCATCTGCCGTCTGTCATCTGTCATCTGTCATCTGTCATCTGTCATCGGGCATCTGTCATCTGTCATCTGTCATCTGTCATATGTCATCTGTCATCTGTTATCTGTCATCTGTCATCTGTCATATGTCATCTGTCATATGTCATCTGTCATCTGTCATCTGTCATCTGTCATCTGTCATCTGTCAATATAAGCAGGTTTTATGAAACAGCAACAAAGTAAATGCATTATTCACTCCAACCTATTTATATTGCACACACACACACACACACTACACATACACTCCTCACACACACTGCACACACAAACTACACACACACTACACATACACTCCTCACACACACTGCACAAACACACTGTACATAAGAAAACAACAAAAAAGCACTGAAATATGTCTTTCCCATATAAAATACATGTAAAACACACCTGTTGATTTTAAGCAATTAGGACATTTAGACAAAGGTAAAAATGATTGATGTCACTTCTTCTCATCAATACCAAACCACCAAAAAAAAAATTAAGAGAATCGGTTGGAAAACAACAGAGAAAAAGGGACCCAAAGATTTTCCTTAGCCTATTTATATATAGAAGATTTCATTAAGCATTCTTATTACTTCATAACGGAATTATGAAATCGCTTCCAAAAGTGTTACATCTGATCTCTTTCAGGACAGGACATTTTTCCATAAAATGAAAAATATCTTCTCTTTCGTTTAAATTGCACAGCGAACAGATGATAGGTAAATCTGGTCTATGTGGCATGAAGTTTAGCTGCAATAATTCACTTCGTAACCTGCGGCCATCATCGCAATTTCGTTGACTCCATTTACGTCCCAAAAATAATTCATCTCATTCAAATTGTGGTTGAGTCTACAATAAAGCTCTCTATGCAGCGATCCTGTTGCGTTATTCAGAAAATTTTCTCTACACTTGAGGTCCAGTGAAGAAATAAGCTGATAAAGCGTTTTTTCCAATTAATGAAATCATAATTATCAAGATTTTGGTCAACCTGACAGTCTCTGGCTAAGTGCATATCCATTCAGCATACCAACTTGTCCTAAAATTTATGACTTGAAGAGCTGCTATTTTGGGATGTCGATGATTTTCCATCTTCATAATTTTTAAAACAAGTCTACTTGCATTTTTAGCGTTTCTATGAAAAGAGGCGATAAACCTGTTTCCAACGTAACCATGTAGTTGGGCATGTTTGGTGGCAGTCCAAAGATTTGTTTAATAAAGTATCGCATAAGCTTCTCTACAGTTTCATATTGCTTAGCTCCCCAGATTTGTGCTGCATAAAACAATATTGATTTTGAAACCGCTTGAAACACTTGGAATTTGCTACTATGGGCAATATTTTTGTTATAAAAGCATTGTGTCCTATTATAATACTGATAAGCGTTCGTAATAAATACCTATTAAAGGATAGTAGCCTTTCAGATCCGTTCTTGTCGTATTTTGGCCATTCCTGGAAGTGACACAGGAATCTAGGCATTGCCATCTTTCATTGGATTTTCGTATTATTTTGTTACAAAAGATCTGTTTAATTTCACAGGGTGGGACCTTAATTGATTGATCAACGAGAGAAGGGTCAAGTGCTGGTCTTTTTCTCGCTAGTTCGTCCGCTTATTCGCTTCCCGGTATACCACTGTGACCGGGAACCCAGTAGAGTCTAACGTTATGATGTGTGACAAGAACCTTTAGCTCTTCGCGCGACAGCCAGAAACAACGCTTTTATTGCTGCTTGGCTATTAATGAAAAAGTGATATCAGCATATTTGATAGATAGCGCCATCATGGACACCTGTTTTGCAGATTTGGAAGTGTGAATGAACTGGCTAGGTTCAGGCTTTCTGAAAAGAAACTTTCACCTGTTCCTGCTTCCATTTTTGAGTCGTCACATAGGTATAAATTGATACAGACGTCTCGTTCATATGAGCTGTTGCACTCTCCCAAACCTGTCTATTGGGGAAGCTGGTTGAGAAGTATTTTTTTAAATTCAGCTATAGAGGTATGTAATCCGTGCAGATATTGCTGTCATCATCAGCTTCTAAAAACAATATAGTAAGTGGTAGTGAGTAGCTTAGTAGATTTTTAACAAATTTACTTAAAAAATTAAGGAGATTTTTTATAACACTGCCCCTCCCGCCTTAAACTGAGGGAGATGGATTCCCTTTCACACAGTTTTTTCTTGTCTAAGCCCAACCTATCCCTCCTTATGCAAATACAATTTTAAGTGGTGTTCAAATTTTCTTCCCAAAACAAAGTTTTGACTTTGAGGTCATTTTTTTGGAGAAAAGGCCTGATAAACATAGAGTTTCTTTATTTTTTACAGATGAACAAAACAATAATAAAGAAAAAACTCAGCATTAAGTTAACTCAAAAACCCATACCTACATTTTATGATACTTGGAAAAATACAAAATGGGAAAAATTAAAAAAAAAATAAAAAAAAATTTTTGCTTTGAGGTTTGTTTGAATAAAACAATAATATGATCACTTTAAGTAGTTTTTTTATGTATTTAATACAAATACAATTATAACAAGTGCTCAAAGCCCCATCCTTCGTTTTGAATCCATGCCAGAGCACGTTTTTGGATTTCATTGTGGGTGTATAATAATAGGTAGCAGTGGCGTGGCGTGGATATTTTCAAATGGTAAGTCGAGAAAAATGAATAACCTACACAAATTAATAAGGAATAAATAGAAGGTACCTTAAATTCCAAACGTGGATTAATCGAAGCCAATTTTTCTAGTTGCAAGTGATACTAGAAAAAATGTGTTTGTAAAAAAAAAGTTTAAAAACACAAGAAAACTGTTTTTGTTTTAATTATTTATAATTAAGATCTATTCTTCGGTTTGTTTTGGTATATTCACCAAGAACCCTATCGTAGAAATTAAGTCTGCTTTTTAAATTTAAAAGGAGTCGCTTTTCTATTGATATTAACCCTAAATCGGAGAGCCTGTTTTCTCCTTGAGAGTTTCTTAAAAAGGTGTGTATTCTTCTGAGCGTTGAAAATGATCTTTCCACAGAAGCTACTGTCAACGGAAGTGTTAAAAAAAGGCGGCTTAGATTTAAAATTTGCGGAAATGTGTCACGCAATATGTCATTTCCTAAATGTTTGAACAATTCTAATACGTCAAACTTTTGAAGTGATGGAGTCGTATATAAAACTTTAAGTTCATTTTTTAAAGAGGTAAAATCAAAAATTCCTGGGAAATATTTAATTAAAAACGATATCTTTTCTTCTGGAACTGATAGATTAAATTTATTATATGTACTTAGTTTTATTTAATAAATCCAAAAAAATTAAATCATTAAAACAATTATATTTTTCTTTAATTTGACTTATTATATTGTCCTTAATTTCTACAAAAAGACGCTTATATTGAGTTTTTAAATCGATTTCGAGTAATCGTCGTTTTCTTGGTGGCTCAGCAAAATCACTTACTCTTTCAAAAATTATTTCGAATTTATTTAGAAATTCAGAGGAGAGCCAAGACTCAAAATTCTTAATTTCTCGTTCAGCAATTTCAAGATCTGTTTGTTTACTTTGAATTAAATTAAAAAAAAAAAATATCAGTCCTTCCGAAAATTTCAGATAAAGTGTTAAGCAAAAAACAAAAACTTTTGTCCTCTAACTTAAACAACAGACTTTCAGATATAGCCAGCGCTTCACTATCACATTCATTCGGGAAGGCAGGGAAAACAAAACATTTTGTTGACCTTGCAACTACCTGTCAACCATGTATATTTTTGGTAAAAGGAATCATGGAAACGCGAAACGAAACCATCTTTACGCTTATACTCTATTTTCGTAGACGGAAAAAATCTAACTTTCTAAAATCTAACTTTCTAAACTGATTTTCCTCTTCTAAAAGGTAATCTGTAAAACAACACTCAACACTTAGCAAAGCCATTTAAATAATTAAAACAATACAGTTCTCTTCGACGTTAACTTTTCACAATTTTTAGTTTTTTTTTTTTATAGTTTTTAGAAATGCACGATACTTAAAATTCACTTTACACTTGCAAATAATCCAAAACAATGATCACATGATCAGTAGATAATAGAACAAAACAAAACAGCAAAACAAAACCGAAGTCGCCGTACATTACTCGAAGGCGAAATCTGTATTATTTTTTCCAAGCAGACTGCAGCAGTAAGACGAAAATTATCGTCTTTCTTTTTTCAATAAGAGAACGTGTATTGAAAAGGATGGCACCGGAGTGGAAGTATATCGTAGGAAAAACAGGGACAAACACAAAATATGTTCTGCGCGGCGATTTTCAATGCTTTGTGTATGCTTTGTGTATTGTGTGTGTATCTCGCAAATTTAAAAGTGCTTGAAGAACATTGTGTGTATGGGCAAAGATAGGCTGTTGACTGCTTAGTTGTAGACTTATGTTGCTGGTTTTTTTCTATGAAGACAAATTTTAAAAGGTAAGACGATAGGAATCGTGTTATATGGACGCCACGCCACTGATATGTAGGTTGCATTCGAATCAAACTCATTTGGCAACAAATGCAAACACTGTGAAGTGATCGGAATGTAGGTCTTCTTCACACCCACTGAACCCACTGAATTGAATCGCCATAACTTACTGATTGAATTTTCTACTACCAGAATTTTATATTCACGAGCACTTGGTGATGATAATTATGTTATTAATTAAAATCACCATCCTTAATATAACGTAGTGTTCGTAAAGCAATGGTTACAATGTAAGCGTATAACGTGTGAGTTCGGGAAACTCCTCCAAAATTCAATGTTTTCTTCAAGGTTATCTACTTTTACTAGGAATCTGCCGGACCTCCGAGAATACTAAGCCGGCAAACAATCGTAGGCCCTTTCCATTCCTCACAGTGTATTTTGAAGAGTGCCATCTTTGAGCTCTGCTGTGCCAACTTGGTAACTAACTTTTTTTTTTATAACATCTAAGGACATCATATCCATTCAAACACTTATTTGTGGCATCAACCCATGAAAGGATCCCCCTGTCCTAATTTAACCCATAGCCTCTCCTTTATCTCCTCTTTTGTGACGACGCACGTCCGTCCTTTTTAATAAATTATTGCCAATAATAATTATTATTGAAAAGTAATATTATTGCACCGCCAACCACTGCTGATGGGTAAAATGAAACCAAACAAACACCAAAAAAAAAAGAGAAATTGTGAAAACAACAACGAAACACTTTATTCTTCTCTCAAATCCCCAATGGATGAGTCGTCCATATACATAATTGCATAAAAGCTGGGCATCATTACCGAACTCAGAAAGGACAATAATGAAACAAATGATACAGACCAGAATCAAAAAATGGAGAAAAAACAAAAAAAGAATATTAAAATTACCCAAATAAAGCCGACGCAGTGCAAATAAATTGTAAAGTTCAGGAAATTCATAAATAACCATCGCATTATCCTATTTCAACTCGATTGGTGATGAAGTATATATTATAATTTTTTTTTTTTACTTTTTGTTTTGTTTTATTATTGTGTTCGTGTTGAACAAATTGCGTGCACGTATTCGTTTTTATGAGTTTTTGTTTTGCAAATCCCATTTAATGGAAGCCCCAATTGTTATGACATGCAAGTTGCAAGTAATTAGCATACGAACGAGTGCTTTTGTGGGCAAAACTGGCGGTGGACGCCTCTGAACAGAAAAGCTGCTCTCAACAAATGCGATTATGGCAATTAAATAAATATATTCATAAAATTAGGTTTGTAAAATTGCATGATGCGGTACTGGTGAACAATCATAAAGAGCTGTTGACTTAAAATTGTTTTTCAATAAGTATCCACAAAATATAGTTAATCGCTTTTCAGTGCAAATTTTCGCACGCGAATTGAATTTAAAACCAGCTATTTGTGCAGTTTTTGTTGTTGTCGTTGTTCATATAAATTTTCAAAAGCATGATAATGCTACTGGATGATTAAGAACCTTTTGCAAAATGTATACGAATACAAACTTATGTATACCTACGTAGCCATGTTGCGTCGAAATACCATCGTGTCATCGATTTTCAAAAATACAACAAAAAAAGGCACTTATGGTAAATATGAATTCGGATTCGAGTGTCCTTGCTGCAATCGAAAGATTTTAATGTCCATCCGATTTGAATTTCCATCTTTCTGTCAAGTATTCGGTAAGCATACCTTGGATAGAAAACATATCTGATGGGAAACAAATTGATGGAGTAAATGTGGTTTTGATGAAGCGCTATTTGAATAAGTGGAGTGTGGTCGGATGAAAGGTCCTTTGAGCAGATTGAAGGTGTTGTTGTTGTTGAGATAGTCATTTGTTAAGATTTGACTGAAGACGGTGGAACAAACGATGCCCAGAAGAAGTTGGTTCTTGTAAGTAGCTTTTTACACAAGATTTAAAAATGTGCACCATGTTTTCGTGCACAGTCAAATACAACTCATGTACAAGGCCGCAGTTAAAACAATTTAGGTCAGCGAAACTGGACTCAGAAATGTTTATGAGAAATATTTAGAACTTGTGAACAGTATCTTCAATAGTTACACCCATCTTTACAGAGAATTCAGGACATGGTTGTCTATGGGGCTTTCAAAGTTTGAAATAGTCCCGAAGTTGAAAAGACGGGTAATAACCAAAAACGACTCTAAGGAAAGAGTAAAACTCGTAAGAGACCTATACGAGATTAGGGCCAGCATTCAATAACTGAAATGTGTTACATAAGTAAGTAAACAAATAAAACTGGGACCCACGGAGCAAAGCGTATTTCTCACAACCATGACGGATTTGAGGGGACCTACAATTTTCTGCCGATTCCAAAGGGCTAATGGAGGAAGCGCTTTTCTTGGCAATTAATTAACTATCGGAGGGCCTTCCAAACGCTCGCAAAAGGCGATACCCATGAAAAACCACTTTGTTTTCTGTTGGCATTCGAACCACGAACCTCCCGTATAAAAGACAGTCATGCTTGCCATTACACAGAGAGCACCACACATAAAAGTGTTACATGGTGAAGTTTATGTTCGACAAACTACGAAAATTCTTACCAATCGATACAAACGGAAATTTTTTGTTTATACTAGTCACAAACTTGAAATAAGAAAAAACTTGAAGTAAAAAAAAATTCAAAAGTCAGTGACACCAGTTGGACATCTTGCACTCATCATTGCTTTCCTCCCTCTCTGATCATCCGCACATAAACCTCTGAATTTCCTATAGTAAGTGAATGAATAAGTATATAAACAAATAAAGGAATGAACAAACAAAATAAGTCAATCAATAAATAAATGATGATAGAGTTTCGGCAATGTCAAAAATCTTTCTAAAGTACAAAGCTGCGGCCGATCACGTCTGTGAGGTATGTAATTTAGATTCAAAATTTCTAATCTAGCTCTAAATATTATTCTTATCTCAGACGCTGTGTATTCTTTTCGCAAGTACCTGACATTTGAATTTATTTTGTGATTCAACTGCCTGTAGATAAGTCTGGAAGCGGACGAACTTGCTATAGAAAGATTTTCTATAAAATTTGTTTGGTCAACTTTCGCGATCACATCTGCAAACTGAGTTTGCCAACTTAGATAGATAGATATTTTATTTCTTTCTTCAAATAGTATTAGGTTGCTACCGCTCAGTTTACACAGAGATTTGATAATTATATTATATCTTTCTACTGAATAAGTTATTTTTACAACATTATAATTTTAAAATTAAAAGGAAAATCTATGTCTCGAAGGAAAATATGACAAAAACCTTCATTTAAGCATAATAAATATTTCTGTTAAGAAATATATTCAGATTGAATATCTTAAACATGTATGTAGCTTGTAGCTGTATAAAAAGTTATATTAAAATGACAGTGAAGTTTGCAAGTAAGTTTAATATCAGGTAAATAATAAATAGATATATATTAAAAGTAAACAAAACAAGTAGAATCAATTAACTATTCAACAAATAAGAGAGATAAATAATTGAATAAACAAAATTAACTGACTAGTTAACAATTAGGTAAATAAATAACAAATGGGTTAACTAATACATAAATAAATAAATAAATAAATAAATTAATTCAACAATAACTAAATAAGTAAATAAATAAGTTAGCATATAAATAAATAAAATAGAATAAATAAATAGGTATATAAATTAATAAATAAATAAATAAATAAGTTAATAAATAAATAAATAAATAAATCAGTTAATAAATAAATAAATAAATAAATAAGTAAATAAATAAATAAATATATACATCGGAAATAGAACTTAATGTACGAGAAGAAAAAAAAAAAAATACTAAAATTAACTATTGTTGTGCTAATTGTACTACCAAAGGGTTGTCAGAAATATCACAGTTCATTAAAAAGTTATCAGTTAATTTTTGAATTCTTCTGCAAATCAATTCAACACCTGCTTGACTATGAATATCATTAGTGGAATGATGCCAGGGTAAATTAAGCATCATTTTTAATATTTTATTTTGGCATGCTTGGAGTTTTTTAATATGGCAAATTGCACATCTTTCCCATACCTGACATCCATATAACAAAATCGCTTGGAACACAACCTTGTGTATAATAATTTTGTTTTCCATGCTTAAAAGAGATTTTCTATTTATAAGCGGATATAGCCATTTTATTGCGATATTGACTTTTTTTACTGTTTTATTAATGTGCTCTTTAAAGATAAGCCGCTTGTCAAGGTTCATTCCCAAGTATTGCACATTTGACTCCCATTTTATAGACGCTCCATTTGCTTCCAGCTCGTTACTCGGCAGATACAATCGCTTTCTTTTTCTAGTGAAAAAGATTGATTTTATCTTCCCAGCATTTACTTTAATTTTCCATTTGTGGTAATATCTCATTAAAATTTCAAGTGCATTTTGAAGATTGGTCTCTATATTTAGACCAAACTCATGCGAGGAGAGTATGCATGTGTCATCTGCATAGATCCCTGATTCACAATACGGAAGTTGTGGAAAATCGGACGTATAGACATTATATAAAACAGGACCAAGGACTGAACCTTGAGGGACACCATACTGTGCGTTAACTATGATGGATTCACATTTATTAACACATACTTGGAAACATCTTCCTGAAAGGAAACTTTGAACTATTTTTAAAAGAAAAATAGGCATTTCAAATGTTTCCATTTTGTAAATTAGCGCATTATGCCAAACAGAATCGAAAGCTTTTTCGATATCCAAGAGGACCATACCCGTGGATTTACCTTCAGTACGATTTGCTTTGATTAGGTTACAGATCCTGAGAACTTGATGTGAAGTACTGTGGCCACTCCTAAATCCAAATTGTTGGTCAGGAAAAATATGTTTTTCTGCAATCAACAAAATTATTTTTCCCTTTAGGACTCTTTCGTAAACCTTGCTTAGACTACTGAGAAGACTAATCGGCCTATAACTACCAGGAATTTCCCTATCTTTACCAGCTTTCAATATTGGGATTACCTTTGCCATTTTCCAGATCTCTGGAAAGTATTGAATCTTTAAACAAGCGTTGATAATAAATGTAAGATACTTTGTTCCTAATTTGGGTAGATTTTTGAGATATAAATTTTTTATCTTATCAAGACCATCGGTTTTCTTTACCCGTAAATCATTAATTATGTCTGAGATGTCATCATTCGAAACGTACTCATCTTGAGGTGTTTGGGTTGTAGTAGATAAGATTCTGATGGCGGCAGCATCTACCAAACTAGTAGTATCTAAATCACTTAGCTGTTGGGACACTTCGTGGTTTTTTCTAAATTCCATTGCAAACGCATTAGCTTTCTCGTTGTCCATGTAAAGCACTTCATTGGAACTTTTAAGGGCAGGAATACATCTGTTTTTATTTTTTAAAATTTTTGCAATGTTCCAGAAAGGTTTGTCATTTTTCTCTAGTAGGCTAAGGGTGGCTATGTACTGGTAAACGATATCGTTGCCATTGCCTTTTGATATTATTTCTGACACGAATATATTCAAGAATATAATTAGGAACTTTACTAATGTGGTGCTTTTGGAGCAGCTTCGGTACCGAAGAATCTACCGAGCTTAAAACTTTGGCAGAGAAATCTGAGACAAGTAAATCAACATCTTCTTTCGTGGTGATATTTTCTATTTCCGTGGGCATATTTCTAAGTTTAGATTTTAGATCTGATTTGAAAATTGACCAATTGGCATTTTTAAAATCAAAATAGTATTCTTCATTTATTTGCGAAGAATGAAGAATTTGTAACAACACGGGATTATGATCAGAAGGAAGCTCGTCGAACACTATTGGCTGGGATACATTGCTTGCAATGTTAGTAACAAACAGATCTAACACAGAAGGACTTCCTCTGGAACCAGCAGGTATATAAGTAGGACCAGGTGGAAACAGAATGGAAAATGGGAATATATTTGTGAGATCAGATAAAATGTTTCCCCAAGAATTAGCTCTGTTACATCCCCAGTCTCTGTGTTTGCAGTTCAAATCACCGCCAACAATATAGTTTTTGTTTTTGATCAAAATCTTTCTTAAATCAGCTTTTAGATACTGTCTCTTTAGTATGGAGGAAGAGCCACCACGAAAGTATGCACAAACTATGTCTATTGTTCTATCGTTATCTAATTTAAGTTCAATTCCAATGTTTTCTATACAAAATGTACGAACAGGCAATAAAACAGAATGTTGAATTGATTTGTCTACCAATATTGCAACTCCCCCACCTCTTTCGCCTATTCTATCAACTCGATAGCAATAGAATCCGGGAGTTGAAATTTTAATATTAGAGTCTAACCACGTCTCTGTAATTAACGCAATATGTATTTCGTTTACATTTAAAAAATTTAAAAGCTCTGTAAGTTTACCTCGGACACCTCTGGCATTCCATGTAATTATATTTGGTAGCTTATAATTATATGACATTTTGATATAAAAATTTAGTAGCTAACTGAGCGATAGCATAAAATTGTTCATTTTTTGTTTTACATGTACTTAGCTTCGTAATCATTTCCATCACGAGCGAATTAAGTTCTTCCATGGTGAATAACTCACCATTGTTGATTATATTTGGATTGTTTGTTGGTGCACTGAAGTGTTGGTGTTGGTGTATTGTAATTTCTCTCTTTGCTTAATGGACGTGTAGGCAAGGGAGGGAAATCGGTCATTGAGAGATGAGATGTAATGTAACATTAATGTTTGGATTAGTAAGATTTGGTTGGAGATAACGCCTTGTTTTACTCGCAACCTTCGCTCTAATTTCCAAATATTTATTTCTGCTTTGACAGATTGAATCGGTTGATTTGTGATTCTCGTTGCAGTTTGCACATTTAAACTTGTCTTGGTTGACACATTCTTCAGTTTTGTGTGAGCCGGCACAGAACGAAAAATATGTTTTGACGTGACAATTCTTTTCGCCGTGCCCAAACATTTGGCAGTTTCGACACTGTGTTATTTTGTTTTTATGGCTACGTTGGTAATTCCAATTTATTTGTGTGTGAAAGACTGATCGAAAATTCTTTTTAAGATCAGTCATTTTAATAGAACCAGTTTCAAGGAAGCAAACATAAAAAGTTTCTGAATAATGTTCATAGTTTTTAGTGACACTTTTAATGTCTATGCATTTTAGACCGATTCTTATCAATTCTGTTTTTAACACAGCGCAGCGGTATCAAATGAGCTCAGGCCATACAATATAACCTTAAAAGCCTTATCACTTTTTAGATCATGTGAGAAGTACTGACAATTGTCTAATTTTTCAGTGCCGATCTGCTATCGTTCGCGAAAACACGCACCGCGCTTGTGTCCGTTAAACCTGTGAACAATTCTCCCAACAAGCAAATAAACAAAAAAAAAAAAAAAAATTTTTAAAAATATTCCATCCATTCTCCTACCTTTATAAAACAATAAACAATTATTTTCCTGCCGCGTCGCGCTACATAAATTAATTCAGTGAATTTAACCTATTCAGTGCCGTGTGTCATTCAATCAAGTCAAAAAAAAAAAAAAAAAAAATAGACCTAACACAGTGCGTCCCCTTTAACCATCTCCTCCCCCACACCACTCGCATAGTTTCGTTGGCTGCACACATTTCTTCGATTTGATAATTTCTTATCTTATCTAGGTGGTGTGTGCAGGCAATGAAGCTGTGGGTTTGCTGGCGGATAGTTGATCAACGGTGTTGACTCCGTTGGTTAATCAAAGCCAAGTTGCTGGCTGGGCATAACACCGCTAGTAATTTGCTTTGGTTTTCCAATAGATCTACACTTGTTGATTACACTTAGATAGCGTCTGCGATTGATATTTTGTTTTGTGTGTTTTTGTGAGTTGTAATGTTGGGTAAGTTTAGGGTCGATTTTAGCAACATTAGGGGGTTGCGATCGAATTTCTTTGCTGTGTACGCTCACACTGCAAAATGCAGGCCAGCTGTTTTGGCACTAAGTGAAACACAGGTGGGTGTTGGTTCTGATCCCTCAGAATTCAACCTGCCTGGATATAGCTTAGTGCCACTATTCTTTTCCTCCCATGGCCTCGCCGTTTATGTTCGAAATGATATTGCTTACCAGCTTCTACCACAATACGGCCTTTGTTCCAATACGAACTTTAATTTCATGTGGTTAAAATTCACCGTCCGTAAGCATATCATTCATTATTGTTTTATTTATAGAAGCCCCAATTTAGATAGCAATTCAACCTCTAACGAGTTTGATGCGCTATCTGAGTCCATAATAAGAATTATTTCCCTTTATCCTCACACTGAAATCGCAATTGCGGGCGATTTCAATGTACACAATTCTGGTTGGCTTCGACATTCTGGCCAGACAACACCCGAAGGAAAATATGTTGAGATCTTCGCTGAGTTTAACGAATTAACTCAACTTGTTGATGAGCCCACTCGGGTTCCAGATATTGAAGGCCATGCGGCCAACACTCTTGACTTATTTCTCACTTCTCATCCCGAAAAATATAGGGTTATAGTATCATCTCCTTTAGGCACATCGGATCATTGTGTCATATCGGTAGATTTTTCGTCTTCCGTCGCGGTAAAAAAAGATAAAGTCCCGAAAAGAACTGTGTGGCAATATGAGAAAGCCAATTGGGACGGACTGAATAATTTCTTTCGAAATTTTAATTGGTCATTGTGCTTTCTCGACGGAAACGTTGATGCATCAGCTGATATGATATCTAACGTAATTCTCAACGGCATGAGAAATTTTGTTCCTCACAGAACAAAAAGTATCATCCCCAAAGAGAATTCGTGGTTCGATTTAAGCTGTAAAGAGGCGATTAGGGATCGAGAAAGTAGTTTTCGAAAATTTAAAGATAACCCTACTGTAGAAAACCGAGATTTGTTCAAACGGGCCAGAAATTTCTGTAATGCTCAAATAAAAAGGGCCAAGTTTTTACATGACCAAAAAGTAAGGCAAAAAATACTATTGTGTCCAAAAGGAAGTAAAAACTTTTGGTCTTTTGTCAAGAACATTAAGAACTCGACCACGTCATCGGTCCCAACGCTCGTCTTCAATGACTCTCCGTATGTCAGCTCCATCGACAAAGCCAATTTGCTGGCAGCTCAATTTGCTGCCAACTCGACACTTCCTTACAGCATATTGGCTCCACCCGAGCTCGAGTCTGCAAATTCTTTGATGAAGCAGATATTTTTTCGAACTCGCTCGGTTGCGAGAGTCCTCAAAGATCTCAACATACATAAATCCGCTGGTCCAGATGGTATCCCCGCCGTTATTCTGAAGAGGTGTTCTTCTACGCTGGCAAAACCACTGCGTAAACTTTTCCATCTTTCCTATTCTGCTGGGATTTTTCCGAGCAGATGGAAAACTGCATTTGTCCAGCCCGTCCCTAA
Source organism: Melanostoma scalare (assembly GCA_949752695.1). Classification (NCBI taxonomy): domain Eukaryota; kingdom Metazoa; phylum Arthropoda; class Insecta; order Diptera; family Syrphidae; genus Melanostoma; species Melanostoma scalare. The sequence goes on along the minus strand of OX456985.1, from coordinate 223,265,601 downwards.
AAAAGGCGAATCTTCCTCCCCTTCCAATTACCGTCCAATTGCACTAACGTCCCTTCTTTCCAAGGTCATGGAAACGTTGATAAACCGTCAACTTATGAAATATCTTGAAGAACGAAAGCTTCTTAATGACCGTCAGTACGGCTTTCGTAGCAAACGGTCCACTGGTGATTTGATGGCTTATCTCACCGAAAAGTGGAACCAATCTTTACATTGTTTTGGAGAAAGTAAGATTATTGCGCTTGATATTTCTAAAGCATTTGATAGAGTTTGGCATCAGGCTCTTTTATCGAAAATGCGTGCTTTTGGTATCGATGAGTCTCTTCTTCGTTGGATTAGAAATTACCTTTCCGACCGTTCAATACAAGTTGTGTTGGATGGCTTCAAGTCTGATACCCACTTAATAAATGCTGGTGTGCCCCAGGGCTCCGTTTTGTCTCCGACTCTCTTCCTCATTTTCATTAATGATCTCTTGTCTGAAACTTCTAATCCGCTTAACTGTTTTGCTGACGACTCGACCCTCAGCTTTTCATATTCGTTTCCAAATTCACGTCCCTGCTCTTCGGATGTGGAACTGGAACGGTTGCGTATGATAAGCTCATTGAATTCTGACCTTGACAGCATTGTTGCATGGGGTCTTATGAACCGAGTAGAATTCAATGCTTCGAAAACTCAATGCTGTCTCTTGTCGTTGAAGGTTAACATTCCCCCATTGCCATTATCCATGAATGGTACCTGCATCGAAGAAACCGAAAAGCTGTCAGTACTTGGTATGTGTGTAAACGATGATCTTCGTTGGAATGACCACATATTTGAAGTCGCCAAAAACGCTGCTAAATGCTTAGGCTTCTTGAGACGATGCAGGAAATTTTTCACCCCTTCTGATCTGGCTACAATTTATAAGGCCTTCATCCGCCCAAAACTGGAGTATAACTCCCATATCTGGTCAGGTGCTTCTCAAACATCCTTGCGCCTACTTGATAGGGTACAAAATAGAGCGTTAAAATTGATAGGTGATAGTTCAATTGTAGAATCGATTGATTCTCTTGAACATCGTCGAAACGTTGCCTGTCTCACTCTCTTTTATCGCTTTTTCTACAAACAGTGCTCTAGTGAAATAGCCAGTTGCATTCCTCCCCTGAAACAATTTAGCCGCAACACTCGCCTCGCTAGGAATGCTCATCAGTTCTACCTTGAGCCCAACTTCGGGCGTACAGTCAAGTATAGAGATTCGTATTTCAGCCGCACCACCTGAATGTGGAATGCTTTACCTGACTCTGTATTTCCCCTGCATTACGATTCACAAAGATTCAAAAGCAATGTGCATCGGTGTCTCCTATTAAATCCTCTCCTATTTTCCTAAATGCTCGCACTGTGTTCTACAACATTATAAGGGTATTCATAACCCCTTGATGTGCGCGCAAATTATAAAAAAAAAAAAAAAAAAAAATTTTAGTTTATCTAGCACTTTGTTGTAAGAATCAATGGATTCGCACATAATTTTAATCCCGATGGAGATAATTTTTACACAATAGTCAGTGACATTAAGGGCTTTCATTATAAGATGCACGTAGTCACATGACTTTTGCAATAATTTTATTGGGGGCACTTTTGTTTTCGGAGTGGATTGTTTTAATGGGGATTGATCATCCTCCATATCATCACTTTCATTGCCAGCATCTGCCACACACTGTAATGGGCTCCAGTATCCAGGAGACTTGAAATTGCTCATATTATTATTGGTATTGTTCACATTTGAAAAAATTGAAGTTCGGTGCTTCTTTCCCGAGGACAAGAGGTTGTCCTCAGTAATAGGAGATCGCGCACGTTTATCTATCTTGTCAAATAAGAAGAAAAGGAAAAAAGAAAAACTTGATAGGTAAGCTGTAATAGGTCATTCGCTGTTGACAACTCGGACACAACTCAGTTTGCCAACTTATCGACGTTAGATTCCGATAAAGGGGAGTCATGATTAATGGCTAGTTGATTCCACTCCTTGAAGGGGGATGCATTGGTCTGTAGTAATTTTTTCAGGATTATCTAGTGTAGACAGGAATCACTCCTTTTCATTACTTTAGTAATAAAGTCTTCGTTGGTCTAGAGATTTTGTAAGTATATAGGAGCTATACCTGATTCTACATATACTATTGCATAATTCGGTGTGGAGTTTGGAAGTTGAAACAAACGGTTGAAAAAGTGCCTTTTATAACTTTCGAAAGCTTCAAGGTGTACCCAAAAACTTGCACACCCTAACACATACATGTTTTGGTTGGAGAAAAAACTTGGTCCACAACATATTTAAAGCAAATCTAGCTTGTTTGCTTTTCTCGGTAGAGTGTTTAGCAAAACTTAAATTGTATATCAATAGAACACCTAAATACTCAAACTCCTGCAAAAATTCAATCCGTAAAGAATTTAATTACCTACTTTCTTCTAGAAGTCTCCTAGTACTTCTCGCTTCAAAGATAATGATTTTGGTTTTTTCAGTATTGATGCCCAAGACTCACAAAAGGAATTTAACCTGTATGAAAAGAGCAAAGAGTAACGGACTGAGAATACATCCTTGTGGAACACCTGACGTAGTTTCAAATGTAGTGGAGAACTCACATCCGTCCCATTCTCTTGCATTAGATGAAAAAATGAGTTTCGAATACATCAAAAGAAATTTCCGCAAAAGACCTAAGCAAGACTGTTTGTAAATTAAGGCTTGTCTATTGACTTTGTCAAAATCAGCCTTAAAGTCAACAAAGCATCCGTAAAGCTTCTTCTTCTTTTCAATAAATTTTCTTCGAGTGCTGGAACCCGCTTGGAAAATACTTTAGCGATTAGTATCCTCAATCCACTTTGTTAGCTTTCCATTAAGAACTGCAGAAAAAGTCTTTCTTCTGAATAACTTGAATAATTAAATAAATTAATAAATCATTAAATGAATAAATAAATTTTTAAACATAAAAATAAATCGTGCAAATTCGAACACTTCTAACTCGAGAACGACTGGACCGATTTTCATTTATTTCATTTATCTCATCATCAATTTATTCTGTGAACTCAAAATTTCATGGCAAAGTACAAAAACGATGATGCAATTCATAAAAATTTTATAACAAAGTTCGAAGTCAGAGGCCTCAACTTTATGAGCGTTAACTTAAATTTTCGATCGTCATTCTCAGCCTAATAGACAGGCCGTAGCTAGTTTAGTGCAAAAGTTTGACCCTACTTATTCGTTGTGTGATGTAGCCGTGTCAGTGAGACAACGGGGTGGTCGAAGGCGTAGCATAATTTTTTTTTTCAGAATCCTTCCAAACGATTTTGATAAAATTGATTAAGTCTAGCTCACTCCTGATTTTCCTTCTTAAGCAACCCAAGCGACAGTTATCTTCTATTGCCAATTTAAAGAAACTGGTCTAACAGAATACTTACTTTGGATTTGTGGTAATGGGCATATTAAGCGTAAGCCACTCTGTATCTTAAAATTATGTTGCTTTGCGCACTTATGACTTGTTGCGTGCCAATCAGTTGGTTTTCCTCTCTCGTTAAGCTCTTATTAGTCTTAGTTCAGTTTTTAAGCAATTATAGCTTCAGTGTCTCGTTAAGTACAGGGTGGAACATCATAAAGCATTACAATGGTTGGGGGATAGATTTTTAAAATTAATTGGATAACTTAAAGCTAATTTTTTCTTATAATATCCAAAAACTAAAGACAAACACCGATCGCAAAAGGGAGAAAGGTAGAACACAAAAATCATTCCCATATACCCCGCTACTGCTTTACATACCCCATAACAAATATCCAATCACCCAAGCAATTACAGTCGTTATCCCCAAAATACCACACACATAATGCGCCTTCAATCCTAAAATCCCTTTTGCAACCTTCGTATCGTCACGGTCCAATAATTGAATATTAAGTGCCAATGGCGTCAAGAAACATTGATTCTCAATATCATTATAATTTTGAAGTTCATTTATGCACATAAAAATCCAATGTCGATGTTATGTTCTCGTATACTCATATATTTATATGCGAATCTCAATTTACTTAATTTATTTTTGGAGAATGATTATTTTTATTCTTTGGCTGTGTTTGGTTTCTCGTGCTTATGCTCTGGCCTTCTGGGTGGGACAATGCTATGGAGAAAAAACGGTAAACGAAACAGAACAGACATCCCTTAAAAATGAGCCACAGAAAATTATGCATTACGACTTTAGTGGCCATAAACATGTTCCTTTAACAAAACCAACACCATCAATACACACAAGCACCCCTAGCCGAAGTTGGGTCATAAAACCTTCGATACTTTCGAAAGGATTAATTGGTATTTGCAATTAAGTTTGCCCATAAATTTCACCGTTGTACGCGACAATGAGGCAGCCTTGGCATCGCGATCGAGCCATCAAGGGACAGGGTTTTGTATTGTGCAAAGGCGTTTGCTCGTGCTCGATAAAGCCGGAAATACCTCTGAACTGCTGTTTTATTTTGTTTTTTTTTTTAAATATTCTTTTTGTATTTTTGTATATATTTTACCGTGTTGACTTTTCATTTGTGTTGGCTTAAAAGGAAGTAATTCCAATGTGGCATGACCCAAAGTGAGATGCCTTTTTGGCTGCTACTACCCCTACGCCCCACCAATGACGACGATGGCATGCGAAAATGTGTTCTCCTTCTGATAAAGTAGTCCTCGTCCATATTAATCTGCGATTGCAGCAAACAGGGTTGACGAGGGATGACCAGCCGATCCAACCACTCGACCATAGTCGACCAGTTCAATATGGTTTGGTTAAAGGGATGATGATCTGGCGATGAAAGTGATGGGCTTTGTCATTGGTTAATGGTGTGGGCCATTTCTGTGTATTGTATGCGTTCGATGTTATTCACGCACGGGATTAAAGATTTATGTTACATATTTTACTTGGCCATAAATTTTAGGCTTTTTATTTCCCGAAAATAAATTTATTATTTATTTTCAGTGATAAATGGCATTGGTGGTCTCAAGAGTGGGGGTTAAAAATTTAATCCCATAGAGTACATATATACAAATGTATAAGCACTTGTATATGGTCTTTCACATTGACACGAACTTGTTTTTGACAAAAGCTTATGTCTATGCTTTAATCCTTATTGTTTGTGCTGATTTTTATACGAGATTTGTTGTGTCAACTGTTGTAACTGCGCTCACATTGTTCAGAATTACAATGGCCAAGCTCATGTCACAAGCTTGTGCAGTTTCAAAAAATGAATGAAATAAGTTTTCCTATTTTTCAGAAATATTCAATTTGTTCTTTTCTTCTTTGACATTAAACTCTGTTGTTTACAGCAACAGCTTGAGACATAAACTCTGGTCTGTAAACTTAACTACTAGTGATGTGCTTCACTCATTCACATGCTTCACCGAGTTTTGATTAGCTTTGGTTGTTACGGTTTCAACTCCAGTATGAAGTTGTCAGCAAAGAAGTGATCAGGAAACCCACCAAAGCAGTTCAATAGTCGGTTGAAGAAATCGTTTAGAGTCGCTTTTTTTAGAGTTCGCGCTCTTTGAATGTTCTTAAAGAGCTCTGTAAGATCCAGAAGAACTAAAGGTGAGGAGGCAACGGTTTGGAAGGCAGATTATACTTACTATAGTCCTGGGAAGAGTGTATAGAGAAAATATTTTTGAGTGAACAGTGTGAAGCAAAGGGGATAGACAAATGAATAATATACATCTAGTGAACCTGGGATTCACCCAATATGTCACCTTAACGATTCTAATTTGAGGTGAGCTGTCAGAAAGTTAACACTTCGTTGACGCACTGGATTGTACCAACTAAGACAAGGCCCGTCGTTCTGCTTTTGTCAGTATAAAGGCTCGTCACGCAGGAACGCTGGTATTCATTTGATCCCGACCTTCTTAATCTATCTATTCGGACATTTCTTGCTGCGTTTAAGTTCAAAGTTCTTCTTTAAGTCTTCCGTCTGCGTTGCAATATTCCTTTCTTTTCGAGCTCATGGCTTGCTCTGTATATGCTTTGCTGGAGTGAGTTCAAGTAACTTTCTAAGATATCAAACAGTATGTACGGGAAATATGTGTTGCTGGTTTGTTATTGAAAATTTTCTTAAAATCGAGAAACTTAGACTGAGGAAGCCTTTATAAACCCCAGGTAGAGTCCGACAAACGAGCCTAATGTCTTAGAAATCGCATGCCAATGCGTCGACTTTTCGAAAACCCTTTCCAACTCCTTAGGCTTTGGTAAGTTTTTACTAACATGGAGTAGGGAATGTTTTCCAAAGTTATACTACAAAATCGGATTAGTTTCGGCAGGATGCCAAACTGGAGTAATGTGCGAGCTGAATGAAAGCACGGCTTAGGTTTCGCCGCTGGTCTTTAAAGCTCGAGTCTCATGTCTATTAAAGTATCTCGCATTTTTCATATTCGCGGGCTGTCTCTGTTTTTTTTTTTTCAATAAAGTGATCTACTTTTTTTCTGCTGGTAAAGTATACAGTCATCCCCTGTTTTCTTCTGCACACGTTCTTGTCCTCCATTTTTGGACACTGAATTTGCCTGATTGAATTCAAAACATCAAAGACTTCGGTTCCGATGGCTTGCTGGGATTTTTGCCACTTGTATGACATAGTTGAAAGACGCTTGACTAGAATATCTACTGGCTATGTCCTGCGAGCTCTCTGACGTTATGTCACTCCAAAGTACTTCTTCGATCTAGACATGAGCAAGATATCCTCATTCTAACGATAACCATGTTAGTATGCTCATTTTCTTCTCCTTAACGCGCACATCAAGGGGCGCCCATGAACACCCTTATAATGTTATACCTAATGTTACAAAACACAGTGCTCACATTTAGGAGAAGATTCCATAGGAGACAGCGATGCAAATTGCTTTTGAATTTTTGTGAATCGTAATGAAGGGTAAAAACAGATTCTGGTACAGCATTCCACATTCGTGTGGTGCGACTAAAATATGAATCTCTATACTTTACTGTAAGTCCGAAGTTTTACTCAAGGGAAAACTGAAAAGCAATCCTAGCGAGGCGGGTGTTATTGTTTCGGTACTAGCTGACCCACCTGTTGATGATCGGGTCTAACTTATTCAAAAGTATTGTTCACACTGAACTGCCGAAAAACCAATGATTGTCAGGAACACCAGCTGGGCCAAGCTGAAGGTTGTCTGTCCGTGAGACCATGGGGATGAAATGTGTCCACTTGAATACGCAGTTTCGACACATACAAACACAGTTTATTACTGTCTATGTTTCATTTAGAAATGTAGCATTTTAACGGTGAAAAACTTTTGAAATCAATCGAGTAGATTTTTAATTCCTGTTTCTTTTCCCATAGGAATATGGGGATGATGTACAGACTATGTTGCTGAGGGATAATTTAAAGTTCTAACGGGGTAAGACATGGGCCAAGCCGTACCTAGGTTCCTTATGTATGTATGTTCCCGTTCCCCTTCCCATTCCCGTGAGAATATGGAAGTGAATAGCATGCTAACAGTGAAAAAGTCTTAAGATCGATCAAGCAGTTCTTAAGGTCTCGTGTATGCTCCCGTTTCCTTTACCGTGAGAAAATGGGGGGAATGTGGTACGTATAAGACATTCCCTTAGATCATTCTACCTATTAAAAAAAAAAACTAATGATGATCTTTGACTTTGACTTTTGGTTTATACCATTTAAGGATAAGGATTTTGGCTCTAAGGGAGATCAAGGCATCTACAAAAAAGAAGAAGTTCGCTGTGTGAGTTGCAGCGTGAACAATCAGGTAGACTGTTGATTCATTAGGAGTACGCCGTGTATACTCCTCTGACTTGGTGTGGGCTTACAGAGTCTTATAGAAATCGAAGCAACATCAAACTGTGAAGCATTAAATTCGTGGGAAACTTGAATTCAGACACCTGGAATATTTATTTAATTTAAAAACTAAATATTTTCTAACGTCGGGTTGTCAGTCATTCCCAAAGTTTCGGGTTTTTGAGCCATCAAAAAAATCTTTGGTCCTCATATGCTTGTTGGAAAAACAACAGCACTGTAAGTCACTATACTAACTTACCAACGAAACGGATACCAAACCTATTGAAACCAATGCTTTCCTTGACCTTTTCACAGCCAAAGGTTATGTCTCTATCCCACCGACTTTGGCAAATCCTCCTTTCATAAGAACACAAGAACAGAACAAATAAAGTATACCGGCCCACGGAATGATAGCAACATTTTACATCTTCCACCTCTGCGTGTTCGGTTCAGATGCAATGAATATCCAAAGAGGGAATTCATTTGCATAACCCTTGCAAAAACACAAAAAAAAAAAAAATAATGCTACCGCTGCTGCTGCCGCTTTTACTGCAGCGTCTTATTCAACCACATAATTTGTGTAGTAGTCACCCGTGAAATTTCCCAAACGAGATTCCATAGACGACTACGATGGTGCACAAAGTGATTCCTCCGGCTCAGCGAACCGAAGAACACCCCGAGTGGGGGGAACTGTGCTACTCACATGGAAAGCACACTGACTGTACTCAAAAAGCAAAATGATTCCTTTGCCAAATGATGCAATGCAATGTTACTAAACATTTTTGACATCGTGCAGATATGTCAACAAATGCTATACGGTGTAAGGTTCATACACCATCTATAGATCCAGCCCTTTGGGCTCCTTTTGTTCATCCCTGAACAAATTGCATCTTACAAAGTATATGCAGAGTTTCGATGAAAAACATATTTGCATTCGCATTATTCCGCAAAATTTCATTTATGTTTTGTAGGGCAACGTCAACGGCAACGGCTGTGGTGGATCTACAGATCCACTCAATGGTGATGGTGATACCTCTTGGGTGTGTGTGGATGAAAGTACATCTATGCATATCCGGTGTATCCTGTGAGCACATGTGAGAGCTTAGTGTTTTTGTAACACTCAGATCTCATTCAAGACGAAAACACACCTAAACACTGCGGATAAATTCCGGCTTTTGTGTTTGAAAGTGTCGTCGTTCAGCTTCAGATATGTCGATGGATTTCTCTAAATGAATTTAAATTGGAATACCAGCAGATCCCATTGGGAGTGTCCTTAAAATATGATTTGAAAGCAAATCAACTGGATGGCAGTTCAAAAATTTCAAAAACACAATTCATTCGCACTCATAAAAGAAAAATAATAAAGAAACACCACCTTTTCCCGGTGCTCTACACTGCTACAAAGGGCGAAAAACTTAAGTACTGTGGATTAGCAAACGAGACGGAGGAAAATAGCTCTTGGAAAATGTAACTTCTTCACATCGTCTTCGTCTGCTCAAGCGATTTTCCTATGAATGTCAGGCGCGAAACTCAAAAGGAGCATCCAAATGTGACGTTGGGGAAAGTAAAAAGATAAAATAATAACAAAAAAGAAACAGAAAACTTATCCAGCTCGTTTCGTTATAGTTGGTTGTTTGGCAGCACCGGGGGAAATCTTCTTGGACGATCAACTGTTAGCTGTATCCTTCAAGCTTCATAGAAGAAGGCAACGCCGCGCGCCATGAAAAGAAAAAAATATTCAAGAAACAAAATAAGAAGTTTTTGTTGCAAGAAAAGGGAGTGAAGTAGCTGCCGTCACACGCCGTACACACTTTGAAGGATAGTGACATTTGATTTGACAACAACAACAACAACAGCATCACCAGAACCTAGTTGGAGCGTGGACCGTGGAGTATGGAGTATTTTTTCCACGCTCATTCTAATACAAAATAACAAAATGGTAAAAGACGTGCTTCAAGCGACTGCTTTGTAAATTTGAATTATTATGTTTGTGTCTGCTGCTAGTGAGATGGAAGCTGGACGAGTGTGTTTCGTTTCACTTTGTAATTTCGTGAAGTAGAAGGACTTTTTTTGTTCTTCTTTTTTCTTATTCTTGTGACTTAAGCGCGCAGACGGATTGGATTGACGAAACACGACGTTTTGTCGGGAATTTTGACAAAAACATAAAAGTGATTTTCGTTCAGGTGTTGTACAAAGGAAACCACTACGAGTTGTGTTTGACGTGACAAGGCTCTCCGTGTGCGTGAGCTGTGCTGTAGATAAACATAGACTTAGGCACTCTAATAAAGCAAACCAATTACTCTTGTTGGCCTATTGCTTTGCCTTGGGAACTTATTTTAAATGAAATGAAGTAGATGTAGTGTGCAACAGACTACTTAGTGATACTGACTAAAAATATGTTAGTCAAATGGTGAAAGAAAACTTTTTGCTGTTAAAAAACTATCAGAAAGGCTCGAACGAGCTAGACCTTCAGCAAGTTGTTGGTTCATGAAAAACTATTTAGCCCTCCTTTGCGCTCACTAAGAAACGCTATCATCATTTCTCTGCGCGACATTTCCACCGTCCCCGTTGTTTCTTCCAAGACAAAGAGTTTGAGTTCAATATAAAGGCTCCTTGCTTAGACAGAAGCAATTGCTTCTTCACCCTGCTTATTGAAGTCTCCGTTGCGAAAATACAGAAAAATCATCAAAGGAAAGCTAACAGAATTTAAAAAGCTTCAGAAAAGATTCAGTTTAGATATGGTTAGGAAGTGCAACAATTGGCAAAATAGCTGTGAAGGATAGAAAAGTGTGGTAAGAAGGAGGCGGATCCAATCTGCATTTCGACATATACCTACACCATGCCGGGAAGGTTCGCCTCCGGGCACAGTTTACTTGTAGGGCAGAAGAGAAAATCAACTGGGATGGCGAAAATAATTTCTTTTGAAAATGTAATTGGTCATTCAACTTTCTCGAGGAAGATGTTGATGCAACAACTGCCATGATTTCTAACGTATAGTTCGTAATTAGCACGAAAAATTTTGCTCCGCACTTAGAACGAAGTGCATTTTTCGCTGGCTCGAACCAAGCTGCGATGAGGTTAGGGATAGAGAAAGGTGAAATATGAAAACGAGCCATAGAAGCAGACATATCCAGGCACAGTTGTTTTTTATCACCAGGACAAAAGCTTTGCCCAAGAGGACGTGAACATTTAAGGTTTTCGTAAAGAACATTAAGAACTCCATCACGTCACCGATTCCAAAGCTTGTCTTCAATGACTCTCCTTAAGTCAATTTTATCGACAAAGCCATTTAGCTGGAAGGCCAATCTGCTGCTAGCTACACACTTCCATAAATTCTTCCTCGAGGCAGGCATTTTTTTTGTAATCCATCGGTTGTGAGAGATCTCAAAGCTCTCAATATATGTAATTCTGCAGGTCCATATGGTACCTTCGCCGTTGTTTTGAACGAAACCTTTTCTTTTTATCCTTTCTTTGCTGGTTCCCAAGCAGATGGAAAGCCGAAAAAAATTAAAACTTCATTGATCTAAACTTCCAAACAAATCCGCTAGCGTAACTTTTCTCTGAGGTCAGGGATACCGTCAACGCAGAAAATATCTTAAAGAACAAAAGCTTCTCTTTTCGTCCCTCCGATAACTTAGAAGAGATGAACCCAAAATGAAGCCAAATTGTGATGTGCTTTTTGCTTTCCAGCCGAGGTTTTGCTCGTCGGATTAGCCAGGGTCTTTCTGAAAAAAAAAAACGAAACTTCAGCGTAAGGTCTTCACCTTAAATGTACCAACTCTTTATTACCAACACAACTAATTCTTCTTCTTCTTCATTTCCGGCGTTACGAGTAGTGATCTTGAAGCGATCACAACTCTCCCACTTTTCTGCTTCACACTAGTGATCCGCCTGTGGGGTACGCCGCGTTGACCTCAGAAAGCGTCGGCAAGCCTCCCGGTTTTGGATTGTTCCATGTCTGAGGCCAACCAAATGCTGCTGTTTTTGCATTTGCTTGTACCAGGAGTGTTTTGGCCTGCCTTTTCTTTTTCGTCGCTAATTTGTTGAAACGTTGTACGATATTGCCTTTTGGACGGGGTTCTGCGGATCTCTCCTTTGAACATGACAATACCAACTGAGCCGGTCGTGCTGAATTTTTTCCAAGATGGTACTTTTGACATGAAGGCTTCCACGGATCTTAGTACTTCTAATTCGATCAAGCTTTGTTACTCCTGCTGTCATCCGAAGCATCTTCATTTCGGCTGCCGTCAATTTGCTCTCATACTTTTTGTACATTGTCCAACATTGTGAACCGTATGTCAGAGCTGGACGGACAACTGCTGTGTAGAGTCTTCCCTTCAGCTTAGGGGGCATTTTTCGATCACAGAAGATAGCGGAGTTTTCTCGCCACTTCATCCACCCTACGCTTACTCGATGATTGATGTCGTCATCACAAGTTGCTTCACTATTGATCATAGATCCCAGATATTTAAACTTTTCACACTTGGAAAGCACATTTCCATTCAAATAAATGTCTGGAATAGGCTTGTCTGGATCAGAAAAAGGGCAGCACAGGTATTCAGTCTTTTTAGCGCTAATACGGTACCCATTTCCTTCCAGAACATCAATCCAAACGTCAAGTGCTCGTTGCAGGGATGTAGGATCCTCGCTTATGATGGCTCAATCGTCAGCGAAGAATAATTGTTGTACTTTATTGTCCGTTACTTTTCCTTCGAGCAAATAATCCAGAACAGCAATAAAGAGCAGTGGACTCAAGACACTTCCCTGATGTACACCTACTGTTATTTGGAATTCTTCGGTGACTCCAGCTGGGCATCTCACTTTTGTAACTGCTCCCTCGTACATGTTCATAATTATTCGCACATAGGCTTCAGGAACTCCTCGGTGTCTGAGGGCCACCCATATCAGATCTCGTGGTTGTCGATCGAATGTCAGACCAACACAACTAATTACTCTTAATTAACACAGTTTAAATTATAAACTTAAAACTAACTACGGTGCCGTACAGTCCGTACGGATGGTCCTCAGTCGTAAGAACTTACGGTTAGATGCATATTTGTAGGTAACGCCTTGACCTGAAACAAATAGAGAAAATCAGGTATGTTTACGGCCCCTTGGTGGCACGGAAAACAGCAGGCAATAGCTCTGGTGGATCGGCAGGCTTATTTACGGCCCCTAGTGGCACGGAAAACAGCAGGCAATAGCTCTGATTGATCGGCAGGTATATGTACGGCCCCTGGTGGCACGTTAAACAGCAGGCAAAAGCTCTGGTGGATCGGCAGGTTTATGTGCGGCCCCTGGTGGCACGTTAAATAGCAGGCAAAAGCTCTATTGGGTCGGCAGGTTTATGTACGGCCCCTGGTGGCACGGAGGACGTTAAGTAGCTGCGGAAATCCAATAGTACGCAATGGTCGGACGGTTTTCAGTCGGCAATAATAAATTGTAATTAAAAATAATTTCTTACCTAGTCTTGTGGCTGCTTACTGTGAATTGACGGTGGCGGGTTCAGAGGAAGAGTTAACTTACATGAGACAAGTTAATGTTAAGTCTGTAGTGAACTCCAGTACAACTCCACTACAAACAACAACCCATCGGACAGAACAACAACTCATCGAACAGAACAACAACTCATCGAACAGAACCACAAGAACAAATCCCAGATGCCTCACTGTAGTGGAGTTGTACTGGAGTTCACTACAAGTCAAATTAAACAAAAATGATGGGGCAGCAGAGTGGTGAGCCCTGGGGCCTAGCGCAATTCTGTCAAACAAACCTTTTGAAGGAATGAAAGGGACATACAATTTTTCGCCAATTCCGAGCGGCTGATAGAGAAAATTTTTCTTATGGCATTGAGCTTGTGTCAGAGAAACTGCCCAATTCCCCGCGAAGGGCGATACCCGTGCAAAAAATATTTTTTTTCTTTGACATTTCTGGGGCTTGAACATCAAAACCTCCTATATAACAGGCAGACACGGTTACCATTACGCCACGAGTATACTATCAAGTAAAACTATTGCGTTTGGTATTCACAAAGCATGTGACAGAGCTAAGCTTAGCTTAGGTTAGGTTGTTTGCGGGTGCAGCCGCAAGCTGCAACAGCTCACTCGGATCTCAAGGATTCATTGTGCTCCCCGGATAACAGAGGATGAGGAGGTGGGGCAGGGTTGTGGGAGGCGATGTATAGCAGAAGATGGGGTTGTAGTTTTTGTTATTGGGGTTAGGAACTCGCACTGAACCATTCGCAGCCCTGAATAAATTTTAATATGCTGAAACTATACTAAATCAAGAAGGCGACTCAACAATCTTATGGGCCGGAGGACACCGATGGTGAAGCAATCGCTTTTACACGTACAACGGTGAAACCAATAGCCTGGAACGGAGACAATAGGTTCGCCACCAGCGCAAAAGTCTACACAATCCTTCTATATTTAGTATATACAATGGTGATAGAGCATAGCGTCAGGTTCTCTGAATGAGTCTCTTCTTCATCAATTTAAAAGTTACCAATTCCTACCGTTTAATACAAAATGTGTTGGATTCATATTTCATAAGTGATGGTGTGCCACAGTACTCTGTTTTGTCTACAACATCCCGGTTTCATAAGTAACCTCGTGTTATTAGTCCCTAATAAAAATATTTCCTGACGACTCAACCCCCAGCTTCTACTATTTGCTTCCAACTTTACGACCCTGCATACGTTTGTTGAAATGTAGAGGTTGAGGAATCTCAGCTCATTGAGTTTTGGCCTTGACAGAATTGTTAGAAGCTACAATGAAAACCGAGTAGAAGCTTCAAAAACCTAACTATTGTCATTAAAGCTGTACGAGCCCTGTAACAATTGTCCATGAGTGGTACCTCCCATAGAGAAACCCAGAAGTCTAAACCTTGAATGGTACAATGGTATGACCTAGAGCTCCTTCTCTGCCCTTACCAAAGAGTGAATTGTGGCCTGAAAGAGGATTTGATTCCCTTGAGTACCTATAAGTCAAACTGATTTAAACTCATTTCAACTCCTGCTGATTAAACTTTATCATCCACTCATTTCTTGAAAGTCTACTTACTCTACTTAGTAATTTGTAGATAAATTGATGAAACAAAATCAAAGGCTTGCTTATAGCTTTTCCTCCGAAGGCTTTTCAAATGGCCTCTCGAAACCGTTCGACAAAAACTTCGCCACTGCCGCCGCCGCCGGACGAGCCTTTTGACCATCAAATTGGTGTTAGAAAAAATATAAGAATTATCAAATACTTGACCGAACATCACAGCCATCTTCTCATTCAGTGACTCAAGAGTTATTCTCATTAAACCGGTCAACCGCAAAACCGTCACTCAATGTCAAAAATTGAGTCCTACTTGATTTAGCTTGACATAGTTTTATGATTCTGTGTCCCCTGTTTAAATGCAAATAACTATAAGAAGGCATCTGGGAGCTAATGTTTTTTTTTGAATATCAAATTGACAAGGTGTAGGCGAACTCGTAATAACGAGCAAATATGTGCTCTTATTCTTTTATGTATGAGTAGAGACCAAAGTCACCTCATGATGACGCAAAATGGGGACAAAATAATTATCTAAAATTCATAAAGACTACACATGCAGATATGAATGAAGTCAACACAAGTGTGTGGCATCAACACACTGTGCGCTGCTCGACCATAAAATCAGTCAGCCAACAAACCACCATTAGTTCCAAAGCATAGATTCAACAAGAAGAGCCGTCCCTCTATCTCGTTCGCATTCACACGTCACATCCTAAATGCACTTCTACTATTTTGTATTTTGTTTCACTATGTCCCGCGTCCTTGGGCTCGGAGGCGTCTCACCCTCATTTTGATAGTCTTTTCACAGAGAACAGGGTTAGTTTTGATTAGGAATGCAGCTTCAGTGCATATGACTGGCATGTCAAATAACATTAGTTGCCATGTAGGTTGTACAAACCTCATATAAATAGAAGTGTGTATAGTCATTCATAGAAAACAAGAGCTGAAGGCCTCCCCAGAATCGACACTGGCACTGGCACCGGCACCATCACCGGCACCGGCATCAGCATCGGCACCAAGCACCATCGGGGCTATAGGTTGCTATTGCCATACACTCAGAGCAACGTTTACAAATATTCTAAAATTTTCATTATGACCAAATCATGGCATCAGATTTTAATTAATATTTGATATGCCAGCTTAAATATGTGGATTTATCGGGCGTGCTGGAGCTTGCGGGGTTCTTTTTTTTCTCTGTATTCGAGCCACCGTATGAACCAATGTTTTGACTTCTCTTTCTAGACCGTTCACTATGTTGGCTGATTGAGGTAGTTATATCGATGATTTCAACCCATCAGATTATCTGGCCTGATAACACTCTTCGAAGGGAGGCCAGTTGATATCAAGCATCCGTCCGTTCACTGTCAATAGAAGGTTCGGAACTCATGCAACTTATATCAGTTGTTATTATTGGACCCTGGCATGACTGATACAAGGTGTGCTAATCGGATTAGCATATCTAGCCCATTATCCGATCTCTGGAATCAAAGCCGTGGTCTTCGTTATAATGAAATAATTAAAATTTCATCAATTTCATTATTTGAACGCACCAGAGGCTTTTCTGGTCAAATGTCGAGGATATAATTGAAAAGCCAAGATATTATGGATGAAATTATTTGGTATGGCAAATGAAGCATGAGCATACTCGGGAATGAGTCCAAATGGAATGACTCGAGCGGAAAATGATTGATTTGACTTGGTGATGCGTTGTAACTAAGAATAATTGAAGACTTTGGGTTTTTCATCTGTTGTCGCTGTGTGGAGACAGTCCGAGTTGGAGAAGCAGACACTAGAAAGCTTTTTAAATACTGTTTTACTATTAGCTCAGTATTTCACTTCGAGGTGAACCATTTCTTTTCTATTATTTGGGTTGTTTTGGCCATACTTTAAAAGCAGTTTACTCACTTTTCACACTTTCACTTCATTATTCCACCGCCAGGTATCTTTGGTATGTAGGGATTTTCCTTTTGAGACTCCTAGCAACTTAATTTCCATTTTAAAAAGTAAATGGGGTGGTGCAATAGACCGCGGAGCGCAAAGCATATCGCATTCCTCTCAACCATGGCAATAGAGCGGACCTACAAGTTTTTGCCGACTTCGATCGGCTAATCAGGAAAGCGCTTTTCATGGAAGTGAAATTACTATCGGATGACTTGCCAATCCATCGGCACGTTGCGTCATATTCAATGGGACGTTGCTCTTCTTAACCATGGTATCCTTTGCGTGGATACCAGTGTCAATGTGAAAAGCCTTCTTGTTGATCTCGGTACGGTGATCGTAACTTCTATGACTACTACGTGCGACAGAAAAGGAACAACGGCTGCCATGCCAAGCTCTAACACAGGCTACTTTAAGGAGGTACTTGTTTTTTTTTTGTTTCAATGAGTGGCCACTCTCTTGAATTCCAAATCCTTGGCAACAACCCACTAAATGACTTCATCTTGTCCGAGATTGCGGGAGGACTAGTTCAAAGTGTTCTAGTGCTTTACTCACTCACCCTTGTCTTTGCCAGAACTGGCCATCAATTGGATTTCTATAATGTAAGTCTAATTTTGGCGTAGGTTCATAGTAACGAATCATAGACTCAGAGAACGGAACGCAGGGGCCTAACACATTTCTCTCAACCATACCTTGGTGAGGAAAGGAGTGGACCTACAAGTTTTTGACGGCTCCCAACGGCTGTGTTAGAAAGCGCTTTTTATGGTATTGAATTAGTATCAAGGAACTTACCAAATCCTTGCGAAAAAAAAAAAAATTACATTCCTCTGGAATTCGAACCTTTTGCTTACACGTAACAAACAGGTGATGCAACAACGGCCTTGTCAATCAAAAGCGTTGGTTCCTTTTAGAAAACCGCAGCTAAGCCAAGTTGAGCGCTGTCAGTGATTAAATGAGGGACCGTCTGTACTCACAACCGCTTGCTGTTGTCATTTATTAATTGTTCTGTTGTATTTCTTGTGTGTGTATTAGCCGACGGTCTTTGTTTGATTCGGTATGCTTCGTTTTCGGTCACTTAACTTCAAAAAATTTATCATGCTGCCAAGTACAGCTTTCCCAAACAGGATGCCGGTTCACCTTCAAACAGATCCAGGTAGATTATTTTTTTGGCTATTCATCCACAAAACGGGACCTGTTTCGTTTAGTTCACTCCTTTGGGCCTTGAGCGACCAAGATGTTTACAGGTCTCATTCTCTTCATCTTGCAGTTTGAAACTTCACCCAGTCAATATTTTAATGTTCCAAAGCGAGACGACTAAGTGTCGTCCATCTATCGCACTACTTTACTGGCCCCCGGAATCTATGTAGCTCTGCCATGCGTAAGTGCCACTTCCATAATGCTCAACCTTTAGTGGAAAGTGAGGAAACTTTTTCGCTTTACATTTTTCAACTTGCGCCGCCTATATGTACTCCCTTTTGAACCTAATCTCTGAAGCTGCACCTATGATCTCCAGTTTGTAAGCCGATACCTCTATACAAACCTGTGTTAAGGTTTTTGAATGTCACGGATATCATCGCACTATCGTCAGACTAACCTTGATTTTTCCTCATTCATTTCTTGCGACGCAAGGTGCGAGGATGTGCTGCAGTAATATTCTACCCCATAACTGCAAAGGTTTTTAGACATCTGCAACGACAATCTTCGATAGAGCCCTGAAGCTCTCCACATCTGGTTTTAATCTCACACATCTTCTGTCACATTAAATCACCGATTCGTTTGAGGACAATGTACAAGATGTACAAACGTTTCTTTTCTTTTGAAATGAATAATTCAAAACTCATGTTGTATATAAAGTGCAGGACGTCTCCTCTTGATGCCATCTCTTGGATTAACAGATGCATTTCTTCTTCACCGAACAACACCAGTATCATCGCAATCATAATCTCATAACTTTATTCCAGTTTGAGTTTTGTTTACTTAAAAGTCCTTATCTTTGTATTGTGCCCCAAGTAATGGGCGTTATTAATTCTAAACTCAATTTTTGCGAAATCCCTTTACTGTTGAGATGATACGAACAAAAACCATGAAATTCAAAATAGTTTCCCCCAATTGAATCATTCGTCAGATTAAGTCCCCCTCGGCAAATTTACTACACTATATTGGTAAGAGAACGTAACGTTATTGGACTCCCTGAGCAAATACACAGAGATCGTATCCGGTGTCCTCGAAACTCGATACATCTATGTTAATGCTTCCCTATGCAAATGCGTATATTTGGATATCGTCTTCGAATGCACCAAACTATATACGAGTATATTCATCCCCATAACGGCAAAATGCAATTTATTTTGATATCTTATATTCAATTCGGGGAGAGGAGAGGATTTGGAAGATTGGGGCTAAGGACAGGATGAAAGAATTCCCACTCCGAAGAAGAACCTTTTAAAAGCTACAAGCTTCATCGTCCTTTATTGCCATTTGCTGAGTTCAAAAGCTCGTTGATTAGACCTTACTCCATCCAATATGAAGGACAATGGGGCTGGGGCAGTGTTTGCATATCAATACGGTCGGTCCATCAAAAAGGATAAATGAAGGAACGATGGAATATGGTGCCCTTATATGTCATTGTTCTGGTATATTTATGTGCGGCTTACTGATATGTAGAAGGAAAGAGCAATAGGATATTTCATGCCCTCAATTCGCATTGTTTTGGGCTTATTATCTCCATAAATGGACACGCATTTTAGGTCAGTCGCCGGCCTTTTCTGTGAAATGTATCCAATTTATCCATCGCAGCAAATCCATCGTAGTCTTGCCATAAGTTTCCCCCGAGAGTGTGATGCATATGCCTTACATTAATTGCTCTTGTTCAACTGCTACACTGACGACACCAATGAACAACATCTACCGCATCTTCTTCGATATCAAAACATGGATGCCACCAATGTCAAATTATTATTTTTCATTTTGTTGTGGAAATCGAACATGACAAGTTCTTTTTTTAAATGAAACTGTTTTTCCACGGGTATTGACTTTCGCGAGAAGTTGGCAGGCCTTCCGTTAGTAAATTCATTGCAATGAAAAGCCCTTTCTCGAAAAGCCGTTCGGAACCGTCAGAAAATTGTAGGTCCCGCTATTCCCTCATAAGGCATGGCTCCACCTAATTTATTTATTTTTAACATCTGATTTCGAAAAGTAGTTGCAAAGTGAAAAAGTAAATGGAAAAATATGGTAAGAGACCGATTTAAGAGTATCTTTCCCCACAGCACACAGCTCACTTGCTTGAGAATCCGCTGGGTAAAGTTTCTAATTTTTCTATGATATTTTCATACAATTACAATTCATTGGAACTGAACTGAATGAAATTTAATAGAATATCAACTTGTCGCTTTGTCAGACAAATTCGAAGTCATACAAGCTTACAATTTCTTATTTTCAAAATATAGAAGGAAATACTTCATGATAGGACTCCGCCTACTATCTTATTGAAGGTGGGTGTAAACTGAACTGGATTTAATAAAACTGAACTATTATTCTGTCTTAATGATGATGGCTGTAAGGCATAAAGTGATTGGATATCAACAGGTATGAAGTTGTTATGGCTTCGTTGGAAAAGCACTTTAGCACTGAAAATTCCTTTCACCTTTGGAGATTTTTGTATATGATTACTGCTTTGTTTTCAACCGCTGATTTTACTGATTTCCATATTCCGACTTCGATATTCCACTTCCTTTACTTTAATGTATGGTTTCTCGTACAGAACGCCAGATACACTCCATTTGGTTGTCATACGCCCGTAGGTTCGCTAGATTTTCTCTAACTTCTTGAACTGCAATGTGCTGTTTGTATTCTCAAGTCTCAAACGCATCGTTGTTATGTGTTGCGTCTTGAGTAGCTGATGGTGAGGTCTATCACTTGGATTTACTTCCGTCTCCCGTTGCATTCCCTTCACTGGTAACCCTGGCGGTACTTTTAAATCACCAATGGTTAGGCTTTCATCACAAAAAAAAAAAAAAAAAAACACTGCAACTTGTCCTTGAAAGTGGTTTTGATGTCCAAATATCTCCCTTTCAAATGATTAAACTACTTCTTTGTGAAGTATTTGTGTCCTGGAATAAGTATTCCGCATCACCTCATATTCTTTGTTGTCATAAAATTCCGTCCCAAGACTTTTTAAGAAGTATTTTGATGAATATCTTTCTTAAAATTAATTAAATTAAAAATTTGTCACTAGTATTTAAAAGGCTCGAAGGACCAATGAAAAATTCTTTAACTCTTTGAGATTTTTGTATATGATTACTGCTTTGTTTTCAACCGCTTGATGCAGCCTCACATTAAGATTGCAAAAGGCTTGGTTCGTTTTGAAATTGGTAATAATTTTTACCGTCTCATTCTACTTTGCTCTATTATACGTGCTCTAAAAATAAATGATTAGGTCAAAGATAAGGATAACTCATAGAAGCAACAATTCACATCTCATTTTGTCGACATTGCATATTTGCTTAACTGGACACAAATGAATTGTAGCTGCAGTGAGTGCTTGCAGAAAGTATGTTTTGTTTTAAATTATGTATATTCTAATTTTTTGTTGATGTCGTCAACAAGCACTCTAAAAGACCATATTCCACACGTTTTCAATAAGCTTATTGAATAGTGAGCTAAGCCTTAAAAACCGTGGAACTTTCTAGACAAAGGAAAATAAAATTCTTCAAATTAAAAGGCCGGCCTTTTAAAAAGGAATAAAAAAATTGACTTCTTTGAAAAAAGTCTCTTCGGGATTTGATTCGCAAGAAGTGTTGTTATGAGAAAGCCAAACAATCAGTATTTCGGTTTTTCTCAACCTCAGCTCAGAGGATTTCAATGATTCATATGCAACTGTGGGATTTTAAATAAGTTCTGTAGCCATTCCGCATCACATGTTGGTGGTAATTGTGCCAGAGTTGCTTATGATCTAGTTCAACTTTGTTTCAGAAAAATAATTTGCAAGATATTCTGAAGCAGAATTTGTGTCCGTTTGACTCTTATATTAACTAGGAACAGTTCGCTGATATTCAAAACTAAATGGTTTACGTTCTTTTTTGTTATGCTCATGCGAACTTATGGTAGAAAATAGAATATACTCTCAGACCATTAATAGTAACTTTTTTACTAACTTGGGTTGCAAGAGAAAACAAGGCTCGATTAATGGATCAAAGTTCTTTATTAATACCTGAGCTCTTCCTCAGGACAACATTGTTTTTAAGACAGTATAGAAATTTTGACCAATGTGGCAGCCATGGCTGTTAGTTGGATTTTATTAATGCAGCGCATTTGTATGGGTGGGGGAAAATGATTTTCTCTGTGTATGCAATACCTAGCTAGTTGTCGGTGTCGGTCATTAAATTATAGTGAAAGCCAATAAATGCCCATTTATAACCAAGCTATTCTAAATGACACTCAGTACGACGATGCAACGATCTCAGCATTGAGTTATGACTTTATTTTGCCGTACTTTGAGTGATTCACTGGCCTGGCTGTTGAACAGCAACAGCAGCAGCAGCAGCAGGAGCACCATCACCACTATAAGGATAAGCACAATTCCTTCCTCTCCTCAAATGCTTTTGTATTCCTTGGGCTTTTGTCAATATCACAAAATCAATAGATTTCCTCCTAACATCTCCTTCAGCATGATTAAAACCAAAAGATGAATCTTTCGATCTCTCCAGCCGTTCAACCAGTTATAGCGTTATGTATTTGTTTGTGTTTCTGAAATAAATCCTCAAAATCTAGAACATTTGCATAATGAATTCAGGCATCAATCAAAGGCATTCAATTAATACGCATATCCTGGTGCACAGATATTAAATATGTTCTTCCACATACTCTAGTCGAACTCTGTGTATCTAAAGGGTTTTATTGATTTCGACATGCGAAATGATGATATACTTGAAATTGACTGACCACAAACAAAGAAAAGAGCCAAGATATCACACTAACTTGGTTTTGAAATATTTGATTTCTAGTGAAAAGGCCTACATTCGTTTATTACTTGTGCTATTACAGCTTGAAGCTGATGGTATGCTTGGTATGGTAGGAGTATATTGGTATTGTTATTTGTGGTCATTTGAGATAGATATTTGTTGCTGGTGCAAATAGTTTTGGATTATGTCGATAGCAAGAAAGTGAATTTGTTTTCAATCGAAATCAAATGATAACAAAAGCAGCATAGAGCATAGGAGCAAGCGGTTGGAGCTACCAATTTGAGATTCTAATAAGAAAGCTTAGGGTATAGGGATTTGAAGTACGCACAAAGTAAATATAAAACTTCAAATAGATGTTAAACTTATGGGTATAGTTTTTTTTTATTGATAGTTTTTCTTTTCAGTGACTTGTGCATCATTTCATCAAAAACACAAAGGTTGAATAAAAATCACCACATCCGCTTTGAGAAGTCTAATTGATAGTTGCTGGCATGATTAAGCTGTCTTCAATGAGGAAGAATTTAGCTTTAATTAAAAGAACACGCAAATGTCTTCTTGCATTTTAAAATACAAGGTCTTTCTAAATCTAAAAAAAAAAAAAAAAATGTACATCTGTGTTTTCCTTTATGATAACACCACGTTTATAAGGAAAACATTTCTGGAAAAAAAGTAGTAGTAGTAGTAGCAAAGTTGTGTGTTATATTTGGTCTAGTAGGTTAGGAAACCAATGAAAAATTATTATTAATTTATTACTTCTAAAGGACTCCTGCAAATATATCAAAAAAATAAAAAATGATTTAAAATCCCTACTTCTTCGATACAACAACTTCTTACTGAAGGCAATGCAGTTATAAACAGTGAACTTAACTTTATCGCCATTCTTCTTTTAGTAGAAAAATAATAATCAGCGAACATTGTTCTATTTTCCAAAGTTACTTACTATGTGTAAAAACAATTGCCGTGGTTATCTTTCCTTGAAACGGAAAGTATGGATCCATTCCTGTAAATCTGGTCAATTAGTCTTTTACCGAGTATCAGCAAGGTTATAGCAAAGATTCTCAATAGTGCACTTTCAACATGGGTTTGAGGACAAAACTGTTGGTCCAGGAAATCAGTTCCGGTTCAAGGCGAAATAATTTCCTGGAGCAACAGATTAGATTAGATTATATGATGGGGTGAGCTTGCGCAACTCTGGGCACTGCGGTTTCTGAATGAAACCTATTCTGCCAACACATGTGACGTTTCAGAGCAGTTTTCCTGCTCCTCTTCTGTGGGTGAATATGTTTGAGTTTATCTAGGGGAATGATCTCATAATCAAATATTTGCTTTCTAGTGCTGGACATTCTATCATAATGTGCAGAGATGTTTCTTCATTTTCGAGGCATTGCTGCAGATGGGGTCCGCTGCTAACCTCATTTAAAGAACAGTGGTGGTTTAATAGTCCTGTGCCATGGGTACTTTGCAGGGTTTTAGGGTTTTTCTATTGAGGTTCAGTATTAATTTTGATGTTTTTCCGCATATTCTGGCAAAAAGAGATTTAAAAAGGTTTGACCAGATGAGTTAAGCCAAGATTTATTTGCTTCTTCCAGTAAGATATTAACACCTTTTAGAATTTTAGATGATCTGTCCTTAGCTAAGATGTCAGCCTTCTTGTTGCCATCATAGCCTTTGTTTGCTGGGATCCAGTGGAAAATGATAGTTTTCCCATGCTAGTTCAGAAAATGTCAAGACTGCCTCTTGGACTACAGTTTGAATCTTATGACAGGTGAGTTTAACGCTAGTAGTGCAGCTTGGCTGTCTGCGGAAATGAAAATTGTTTTGTTTTTATTATTTTTGAACATTGGTTAATGGCAATACTTCAGCTTTGAAAATGGACGAGTTACTACCAAGACTAACTGAAAGATTTTGGAAGAGTCGCTGAAAATTTCGGAACATATACCAGTTTCCATTTTTGAGCCGTCCGTATACCACGCCATATCTTGCATCGAAGGGTGAGGCTTTGTGTTCTCTCACTCTTTCCTAAATGACAATGGAGAAGTTGAGTTTAAAGTTGTACATGGGAATAGTAGCATCCAAGCTAAGGGTATATTAAGCTTTTCTAGGCTGGCCATTATCGACAGGTGTCCGATCGGGTTTGGGTACGATGTGTTGTGCCCTTGATGAAGGAGACGGTGGATTGCCCTTCTTACTTTCATTTTTATAAAGAGGTGAATTTTTGGTAGTTCTATAATGACGTTTAGAGCATAATGTTGGAGTTGTACGCATGCATCCAGTAATGCATGTTGTGGCTAATCTTTGAACCATACATCGTTAGTTAAAGTGCAAGACCTCGTTATTCAAAAAATTCAACAAAAATATTATTTATTCAAAAAAACAAGAGAGCAACCTTTTAGGATTTTCAGTGTACTTGGGTTGTTCTGAACGCTAGTAGAAAAGAAAAGACTAAAATATTTCACATATATTCCAGGTGCTCCGTTGCTGCGTTTTTTTTAATTTCTGCAAAACATGCTTAAGGTTTTTGCGAGGTCTGGCACTTTAACTAACGACATACCACGTCTTAACTAATATCTGATATTCAGTTGAACGAAGCTACGGGTGCATGCCTGTATTTTTTTTATAATTAACGCGCACAACAAGAGGCTATGAATAATACCCTTATAATGTCTTAAAACACAGTGCGTTAGAACGTTTATTTTCGAAAGTGGCAATATAACTTCTATCAGATCTTTCAATATTCTAAATGGTCTGCAAAAGGGAGCCGTGAACTTCTTGTTTTTATTAAACATCTAAACAGAAAGTCTAAATGGTTCTCTTCACCATCCTAAAGCGTATGTACTTCCGCAACCTCCTTCCGGCCCAATTGTTGAAGTAATCAGAGTTATTCTGCAGCAGTACTTCAACCAGATGTCATGAAAGGCGCTTTCCTGATTAGCCGTTCGTAGTTCTAGAAAAATTGTAGGTCTCTTCCAATTCCTCACAAAACATGATAGACAGAAGAAAGAAGATTTTATTTTTTAGTATTTCGATAAGATTCAGAAATATTGCCATGACTAGAGGATAAAAGTCTGCTTTCAGATATCGGAAATAGTTGTGCTTGCAAGATTCTTGCCTTGGGTCACAATGAATACAAGAAGGAACTGATGAAAGCTGCTAATTGTTGGTTTACTTGCACAGCCAGGCCAACCACTCTAAGCAAACAGTATTCAAGAACTAGGCCTTTGGCTAGATGAGTCTCCATGTTTTTACCAACATATGGATGCAGATTCGTCTTAGGCTAAAAAAACTGTGTAGTAAACAACATCATAGCAGGGTGAACATTAATTACCATATCTCCGTCATAAAACAAACGAATGTCTATAGGTGTTCCTTGTAGTTTAACGGCAAAACTTCCAAAATTTAAACGATTTGGGTGATTGACAGAAAGTGTCTGCATATCTGTTTTGGATTCCACATAACAGCAGAGTCGAACGATAAACGTCATAATCTCAATGAGGTAATTTACAATTGGGTTCCAATAAACAAAGTGGACAACTTCGTTATCAAACTCATTCGCGGTGACACTACGAAACGATTTGACGATTTGTCTGATTACTGGCACTATGACCCCAAGACAGAATACACAACCAAAACGCATCCCAGTAGATTCGTGCCACCGGAAGATTTCCTCCATTATGCTGAAGACAAATTTTTTGGCCGCCTATCTACTTCGTTTGCCATAACTCCGTGGAGCGGAGGCTCCTATATACCGCAGTAGCTGAAGGCACTAAAGAACACTTTCGGTTCGGTAGGGCGGTGTCAAATCGCGGTATTGGAAACAGTGTACATAAGCTTACAAATTGAAAAAGTGGTCGAAGTTTAATGGTAATTAATGATTGCGACACACTAAAGACTGACTAAAAACAATTCTAAACTAAGGGTACAGAAGAGAGGAAAACAATGGCAAAGAAAAAGATATTGAAATTTCTAAAAAGAAAAAACACCCCCAAAACAAATGATAAGCACAAAAAATGCCACTGTGGTTGCTCTTTCATCAAGAAGTTTAAATACGTTGTAGGTACAATAATTTCGACATTTAGCAGAAGCTTTGGAGTCACAGTTTTTCCCTTTAAATTATTTAACTTGACATTTTTGGCATGTTCAACTTTCTTTCACTTGCAGTGCGTACCCATATACCTCTTCCTTGTTTCAGTACCATGCGAAAAAAAGAAAAACATTCTCAGTACAAAATTTCTCCAGACTGCAAAGGTATACTTCAAGTTTTTGAAAATTTGCGAAATTGGTGTAATGAATTTTGTCTGCACACATCTTTATCGAATACTTGACAACCACTCTGCAATCTTTTCTTTTTTCCTTTCTCAATTAGATGTCCTTTCGCATCACACATCGAGTACACATTCATAAGCAAAACTGGGTGCCTGGAATAATAAAAATTATCAAGCTTGGCATTGATAATGGAAAACGCAAATCATTACCACTGTAAAGAAATAAACAAAGCCAATTTTTCTATAATTCAAGTCGATGACGTGGGTAACCGTTTAATAATATTTTGTGCAATATCCAAAAATACTCCTCCTTATTTAAACATCAAACCTCAACATTCAAAACAAAAAACATAAAAACCAAAGTCTCAATCAATCACTGTCTGATGTGCAATTCGCCTTCGGAACATCACCATTCAATTGGGGCCCAATTGAATTTTATCGTTCTTGACTTGACTCGTCCTAATAAACATCTAAATGGACATCGCTTTACGGTGGCATTAATTTGTCTGTCGTCCTTGTTGCTGACGTGCGTCGTCTTAGGTATGCCTTTTGGCATCCTTCCCTACAACGACGACGATGACGATGACGATGACGACGACAACGACAACGACAACAACGACGACGACGACGTTGCACTCCATAAATTTAAATTACGTTATTGATCCAAGAATCAGTCAACCATTTTTTTTTTGCCTTTGCTTCCTTTTATGTCGCTTCCCCCCATCAACATTATCTTCCGCTTTTGGTTTCGCTGGAGAACGGGCAGCCTTTAAAAAAAGGTAAATATATATACTTACATACTACACAATATTCAAATCAAATCAAAATAATAAAATAAATTAAAAATTATTTTCTGCGGCACCAGTGCTGGTTTATTTTGTGTAAGGACGGTGTCTTCTACGAGGCACAACAAAAAGCAAAAAAAAAAAAAAAGAGCAAACAACTTTAAGAGGAAAGACATCAACAGCCAAACGATGCCATCCCTTTCGTATCCGCATCCCCGACACACAGGATATCGCGAGAATCATTCCCTTCAACGACACCATTTACGGACAGCAATATTATTTTAATTTGCATTTATTAAATGGAGTGCACTTGTGCTATATTCTTTGAAGGATAGTTGAAGGAGAACAGGAAAAGAAAAAAAAGAGCTCAATGAGGACAAACACAGAGAGAGAGCGAGGGTAGTCAATGTTTTATAATTTGATTTCAAATATACTTTTTCGGTTGCATTCAGAATGAAGGATCCCTTAACCGCTTCCCTCTGATTTCTATGATGGAAAAATGTTTTCGCGTTTTTTCCTTTTTTTTTGCCCTTTTTTCAGAAGCCGAACTTTTTAAGGATCTTCCTCAGATTTTCTACTTATCTTCCTTTAACTACTTGGAATTTATTGAGGATTGATATTAATTTATGGCAATCAGTAGGGTATTTCAATATGACCTAGTGCTAGTCGATGATAATAAAATACCGCCCTTGGTTCCAAGTAAATGAATTCCTTTTGTGTGGCAATTGTTTGCGATTATTTTTTTTTGTATTGCCTATGGAGCAACTTCTTTGTGTCTTATTTATTGTTCATATATCAACACGTGGAAGATGGTTTTGGGAGCCTCAAGGGAATACTTCGTGGGGTGCAGTAGAAACAAGAAAAACTAATTTGAGGAGAAGGTGAGGAATGGGGCAATTGCATAGCAAACAATGCACGTCCAGGCTGTCAAAAGAAGTTATTCTATTAAACCAACAGAGTTAAGTGTGCCTGGTCTTCCCAAACTGTAAATCAGGCAAAACCAACTTATTGATTGTACTGTCGAAATATTTTTGAAAAGTGGATTTTTCATATTTTGATGAACAACATCCTTAGTATGGTATGCCATGAAGAACGGGGCACTTGACTTGTGTAAAATGTACAAGTGGAACAACTCTGATTATCTCAAGATCACAAGGTTCATAGTGCGGTTAACTTTTTGAAATACCAGTGCAGCAACTTCCCGCCACGTATGAAGAAGAAAAAGATGAAGAAGAAGAAGAAGAAGAAGAAGGAGAAGGAGAAGAAGAAGAAGAAGAAGAAGAAGAAGAAGAAGAAGAAGAAGATGAAAGTAAAGAGGAAGAAAAAAAAGAAGAAAAAAAGAAAAGAGGACGATGAAGAAGAAGAAGAAGAATGAAAAAGAAGAGGATGAAGAAGTAGCAGAAGAAAGAAAAGAAGAAGAAGATGAAGATGAGGAAGATGACGAAAAATAAGAAAAAAAGGAAGACAAATAATAGAGATACAAAAACTCGCAAGAGAGAAGCGAAGAAATGTGCCTATTTAATGTAAAGGGCACGGAAGATATGTGCAGGGAGCGAGAAAAAAATGTCCGCCCCAACTGCTGTTTCAAGCCAAGATTTTCAACAAAATACCTTGAACAAGAAGACAACCTAGAGTAGCAGTATCAACTCAAAGGAGGAGATTCGTGCTTTAAAGTTCAATAACGATGCAGCTTCTCCTGGGTGGCCACACAATTCCTTACAGGTGGCGACATAGTTGGTCTATTGAACGAATAGCTTCCTCGAAACTGAACCTAATTTAACACAAATATCCGACATGAAGGTCGAAGAAGGTAGTGAGGGAGCTAGGAACAAGCAAAGGTGTTGAACCAGACGAGATACCATAATGAGATTTTCAAGGATTTTGCCAATTCCTCGCGAAAGGCGATACCCGTGGAAAAAACATTTTTGCCTCTGTTGGGATTCGAACTCGAACCTCTGGATTAACAGGCGGACATGCTATCCATCACACCACGGGTACCACAAAAAAGAATAAAAGATGGTATACACTGGATTTAACAGGCTCACGATTCTATTCCGTAAAAGATTATGATAATTTGCTTAAGCAATGTAGATAAAGCTGCCTTCTGCCAATGAACAAAGGGATATACACAAAGTTGCGATGGTTACCCATACGTCAAAATGATGTCTCATCATTGAGTTCATTGAGCAGGTTCTTCTGAATTGCTGTTGTTACTTTTGACGAACAGATCCAGAAAACCTAAAGAAAAGACAACGGTTGTGGCCGTTGAATGTGCACTTGAACGTTTCAATAAACAATAAGCTAAGTTTTTTCGAGACCCAAGAGGAGAACTGCGAGGTCGGAGTAGGCTCGCGGCTAATTTTGTTCCATTTGAATTTGCCGAATTACCTGCCTCATAATCTACATACGCCTTAAGCCGAGTTCACACTGTACAATTAGTTGGACAGACTTCGTTTGATGGAAGTTGGATGGTCGGATGTAGTTTGCGTTCACACTTATCAAGCTTGTCATCCAACTTTATGTCACATACACTTCCAACCCGTCCAACTTCTAGATTTTCAAAAATATATGAAAACCATGCAACGAGTAGGTCAAGCGGTCGTCTGAGAGTTCACACTATCAAGCATTGGTCGTTCAAGCCAAAGTCTGTCCAATTAATTGTACAGTGTGAACTCGGCTTTCGGCAAATCAATATCTTTGTTTCTCCTTCGGCTCCTTTGTGCTTACTTGAAGCTGTCAATCTTCCGCGTTTATTAAACCGAACCGGTGAGCTATGTTCGTCTATTTGGCAACAATAATCTAAACTCCAAAGATGTCCAAAGAGGTTCGGAGGTTAGAATAAACTTCAAAAGTTGCATGTCTCGACTGTTTTTCAAGTTTAGGTATAAACTTATAAAGTACTTCCCAAAAACATGTTTTTTGTTGGCATATTCAACTAGAATCGAATTCTCCAAGTAATAAGAACGAAATACCAATTTTCAAACCAATTACTTTTTCATTGCGATTAGAGTAGGTCATATTACTTCGGAAAAACCCGATAGTAAGTATCACAAGAATTACGTTAACCTCCATCCTCTGCGAATGTAACGACCATAAATATTTTAGCCCAATTCCGTTGTATTTAGAATCTCTAATAATGTTTTCACCTTTTCGTGTACATTCCACCTTACATCGAACTGTGGCCATAAATCCAGAGCCATATTTCCCAGCCTTCGGTCGTCTTGTTGTGCTGTAGGTACGAACGCTGGCAAAACATCCCATTTTATCGATTCATGATTTTAATTGTGAGACAATTTCTTGTGGTGAACATTTTTATTGCGGGTTATTTAGATAAATTACCCATTATTATCGCACTCCAAATACCTACGGAATAAACGATTTCCATTGTAGCCATAGTGTTGCTGTTGTGTATAACACAGCGTTGCTCTGTCTTCCATCTTTTTTTTTGTTGTTGTTTTGTAGGATTCCTCTGGGTGCAATGAAATTGAGAGATTAATGCCACCATCCAGAGGTACTATATATATATATATACTATAAAAGCGTCTACTATACACAAGAACTCGAATTGTTCGTTCCAAACTCATCCCGCATTGTCCAAGTTACTACACACGAGCGCAATCTTCTAATTAGAATTATGCAATAATTCACAAACTCAACCCAAATAAATCTACACGACAAACAATATTTATACAATAATTGTTTTTTCATGAAAGAATGGATTCGTTACTGGGACATGTTGTTTTATGAAACATTGGGCCAGAGGATTTGACCATGTAGTATAGTTACTCGGAGTTCAGTACAAAGTGTGGTCATGATTTTTTTAGCTATTGCCCAAGAGGATACTAATTCTTAGTCGGTTGTTGTTGTGGGGGAATTGCTGTATGGAACTTCATTATGTGGACATAACCGTTGTAAAGGGCAGAACAGGAGCAAGCAGAACACACACCATAAAGACCGACGCATGGTGACTATGTTTTAGTTTCCTCTTCTTTATTGTAATGGCTTTGACCGTAATACAAGGACAAAAAAAAAAAAAAATTATTTCGTGGCCTTCGTTGTACCAGTTAGCCTTTCCAATTAAATGTAAAATATTTTTCTCTGGTTTTATATATGAACGGAAATTCGTAGTCAATTTGAAGTCAATGGCTATGAATTTATTTGACTGAATTAATTTGTAAACTGGCTTTGAATGAGTGTACGGCGATCTATGTACATCGATCAAAGAAACACAAAGCTTTGGTCGTTGAAATTCCCCCCGGAAGGTTTGCCAAGGATGGGTATTTCCTATGGTATAACTAGCCGTTTCTGCCTTTTAAACTATAGTCCGCCACCTACCCACCGAAATTTAAAAAAGACTTCAAAAACTCATAATAAACTATCTTGGGGAGATTTCAGTAATGACATATGTCAATTGAGTCGACATCGCAGTTCTCGTAAACAAAAAGCGCTTTGTGGCCGCGTTTCCATTTGCAAGAGAACTTCTGCAAGAATATCTGACAGCCTGTCCGACAGTGATTTGCAAGTGGAAACTGTGAATCAAGTTCTATCGCGCCAGTTTTTTTTTCTGTTGGAGGTTTTTAAAATATCAGCTGGAGCACTCAGACCTAAATACCGGTCCATTGTACTACCAGTTAGCAACCTTCTATTTGTTATAGTTTTCCAGATGTTCAGAAAAAAGCCAAAAGACGCTGCCATGATAAGGAGCCTAAGTTACCAGCTCTCACCATGTCTGCGCAGAGTATTTGTAACCCCATGCGAGAAAAAGCAGGACATTCACAAAGGAAGTGCTCTGCGGTGTCCTCATCTTCTCCACAAGATTCACAGAGTGTGGTATCACTTAAGTCTAACACATTTAAATGCTTGGGAAAAGAGAAGTGCCTGCTGGCAACGTCAATAAGCTTTCTACAGTCTTTTCTGATACGAGCTTGCCAAAATGTTGCAGTCTTCTTACTAACGTTGGGGAGCATACGCTTGGTTTGTCTGCATCCAATGGAGGCATGCCATCTACGGTTGTGCTCTTCACAGATCCAATCGTTGATTGAAGCCCTCACTGAGGACGCTGGCAGACCTAGCGACGGTTCAGGTCCTGAGAAAGCTGTCTGAGATCCCTGCCTAGCAAGTTCATCGGCGATCTCATTTCCAGTTATGCGGTGATGGCCCGGAACCCTAATGGGACTCAAGGAATTTAATCTTCCCATCGCATTCAGAGAGCTCTTGCATTCATGAACCAAATTCGAAGTGGTTAGAGGGTTGAGAAGGGCCTTAAGCACAGCTTGGCTGTCGCTACAAACAAAGATGCTTCTCCCCGTCCATCCATTGTTCGTTACGTGGCTCAAGGCCAATAGGATGGCATAAGCCTCCGCTCGTAAAACGGATGCGTATGATCCCAAAGATGAGTGCAGTCGTATGTTGTCGTTCTCAACAAAGGCACCAGCACCAGAATCCTCGTAGGTTTTGGAGCCATCAGTGAAGATACGATAACAGTTCTTTCCAGGCTCAGATTCTGGAGCGAACCAGTCCTGAACCGAGGGAAAGTTAACTGAGGAATTTTGACGCAGTTTGAGCCTTGGGAGCATCGTGTCAGACGGCATATCTATTCGACGTGAGTCAACAGATATACTGCTTGCGAGCTCCTCAAAGCTCCAGTGCAAAGATCGCGACAGTCCTTGCATTACTTCTTGCGAGTATTTGCGAGTGCAATAAATTGCAGGTTGAAACAGGTTTCCATTGGCTCGCGACAGTTCTTGCAGCTTATCGAAATAGTTTCGTATATATCGCGCTCACGGCTGGTTGGTCAAAAGAGAGTACGAGTACGTGAATTGCCTCGCGAAGAAATAAAGCGGTCAATTTAACGTTACGAATGTATTCCGTAATTATGGATTGTTTATGGATGTTAAAAATTTCAGCGTCAAGAGGAGTGTATTTTTCGTTGATATTGAATCTCGGAAACGAGTGTCCAGCTTTTTTAAAATAGGACCCACTTTAATAACAAAACTTCCAAATCAACTGGGGTCATCCAAGTGAAATTGAAATATCATTGAGAGTCTTCTATGTTTAGTTCGTTTATGTTTAGTTTGTTTATTATTTAAATTTTAGAAGGCACCAGCTTCCCGTCTACTTAAAATCCAATCTCGCACCTAACCGTTGACCATTTTTTCTTTTTTATCCATAAAATTGTAATTGCAGCTCCTAAACGTTGACGTATTCTCGCCCGGACATCACAATTTCAAATAAATAACCTAATTTCTTGCGACATTAATGACTCTCCAGTGTAGATACCTCTGCAAAAAATTACGACAGTATAATGCGCTAGCTTCTTGCAAGACATTTATTGCAGAAGAAACTACAAGAATTCATATGGCAGTGTAAACGCTACTGCACGAAACTTCCGCGAGTTAACTTGCAAATGTAAACGTGGCCTATCTCTCAACGGAACATTTCCTGTCTACAATAATGGTTGACAATACGTCAAAGATCGACATCCTCACAAGATGGCTGCTCTAGTCCTTTCAGGCAGCTTTAATTAACTAAAAATGTCAACACATCTATAACGCATTTATTTTAGCATGAGACATAAAGACATTTTCTCCTCACCTAGGGCGGAAAGGCTCATTGGTTTATGGTAGGTAAATGGCGCATTCTAGTGGTGATTGGTTGTGTGCATGCCTAATAAAGACTTCCTATCATAGCTTTAATCTCAATTCGAGAAGGCCAAGGACGTTAGCATGACATCTTCAAAGTTTCCCAGACAACACTTCCGGCAGTACCTACTTTAAGAAACCGTTGAGTTTAAAAGGTAAAAAAAATCTTCAACAATAAATAAAACAAAAACAAAATTCACACACAAAAAAAAAAAGAACAACTTCTCTCTACTACCAAAACATAAATTTCATCTGACGACTGTGCTCTTGTGCTCGTACGTTTCCTATAAATAAATGGCCTACTTATTCGTGTAGTATGAGGTGGTCTTCCAATTCAATGCCAATCCGCAGAGAAAACTCCCCAAAAAGCAGGTAGGTAGGTAGACAAAGTTGGGTGTATAAATGTTGTACAACTAAAACCCCTAAACAACTTGCAGCACACACACAAAATTTATGAGCACAGAGTGTAAGTCCAAGATAAATCCATGTTCTAGATTAGAGTTTTAGAAATTTTGTGTGCAGTTAGTTGTGTTACGCACTTAACTTCTTCCCAGAACCACCTTCAGCATCGGGTAGAGAGAGTCCTGCTTCATCACCCTCAAACCAAAAACACAAACAATAAAATCATATCCCATCCATTTTAACGTGCCCGCCCAGACCCCTTGGCCCTAGTATCTGGTGTATGCTGTGTATATCTGCTCGACATGCTTAGCAAAAATTATATAACGTGTACCGTTGTCGTTTGCTGAATTTACACCAGGATACGATTTATGTGAACTTGTAGAGTGAATTATTATATTCCTTCCGGTTGGCATTGGTAGTTGGTGTTGGTATAGCTCTACAGCCACCACACACCACCTAAACTAAACCGGTCTACGTTACGTACCGCTTGCTAAGTCTCTCTCTCTCTCTCCTCCTCTGACACACATACACAAACAGAAAGTCTCCTTGTTTTTCCATGTTTCTTTTGCTGCTTTACTGTGATAGTACCCAAGAGTTTTGTGCTCTTGCTTCTGAAGAGATGTCTTATCCAAATTGCCTACTAAAATAATTGGAAATTAAGGTGTTTCCACAAAATGAAAATAAGTTTTACGAAGCGAATAAGATCTATGTGCAATCAAGTGAGTGGGTTAGAAGACTATGAGTCTCTCTTTCTTGTCCCAAAAATGTCATCAACGGCTTCTTGGTATGGCGAAGAGTTAATGGAGGAACTCAAGCAATTTGCTTTTTCATTTGTTCTAGAAGTGGAGAATGAGCTTGAGCAGTCATGTTATCTTTCCCAAGAGGAATGAAGGAATGTGGCCAGAGAATTGGCCTTGTTGCCAAACAATCAAAATGAAATCATATTTGAATTTCACTTGGCTTGCTGATACCAATAGGACTGTTCTTTAAGTCTTTGGTTAGAACACAAGACGACCGGGCAATATGCTGCAGATTTGAAATAACTCTCCGTAAGAATTTCGACTTCAAGGCGACTTTGGCTAGACAAAAACTGGAATGTACGGCAACCCTATCTTTGAAGCACCAGGTTCCCGTTCTACTGATGGGTTTTTATATTTTACAATCGCTTGAGTTTGAATGGAACAGTCTTATTCGTAGGTTTCTTTTTATTCCGATTATCCAATATCCAATGTAAATTCATTGCCATAACAAGCGCTTTCTCGATCAACCGTTCGGAACCGGCAGTAAACTGTAGGTCCCATCCATTCCCTCACAGGGCATTGTTGTGAGAAAAGCCCAAGACCCTGAGTTTTCTCGCTCTGCTTCGCCACCCTACTTACTTACCACTTATAATCGGAAAATAAAAGGGTTCGGTGATTGGCATTAAAAACCCTTCTTATGCTTTGTTTCTATGAGAAATGGATTAAGATGCAGGCATCTTATAAACTTGAGCTGTTATTGTTTCCAAGACGTTTAATTGAAGTCGTAGCCGCGTTTTCTGATGACGCCTTTGCTGATAAAGCTTTGAGTGATTCAAGAGTATAGACGTGTTAATTAAACACGAAGTTAATAATTACATGAAATGTACATCATTTACCAGAAAAATAAAGAGCAAAGGACAAATGCGGCTCCCTTGTAGCACTCCAGGTTGGATTACAGGTTCCGATGGTAACCTACGAGATTCAACTTGATAAAATCTATTTTTCTGCTAAGAACGTAACCAAACTTTAAAAACTGGTGGAAACCACCACAAAGATATATCAACAGATCATAAAGTATAAGAAAACGATGCCAGATTTGAAACCGATTCATTCAAATCAGTCCAAATAGTTTGGAAACCTTATGAAATAAGTTGATAGAAGCTGAGCTGAAGACGCTTCTTATGACAGCATTATTGATAAAGGTTGATCGATGAGTCTTATAGTTGATCGTATTAGAAAAACCAAGATCCGCGGAAGTCTTCATTTCAAAAATACCATCTTAAGGAAAAAGCACTGCTCAGTAAGTATTGTCATGTTCAAAGGAAGGATTAAGGGAGCTGCTTCAAAAAGGCAATATCGTTCAGTGTTCAGAAGCGATCACAAAGGAAAAAGAAATTGAATGCAAATCAACGCACTCCCTTTAGGTTTACTTTAGGTTGGCTTCAGGCTTGTGAAAACCGGGACGACGAATATTGAGATCAATGTGACGTACTCCATAAGCGGATCACTACTGTGAAGCAGATTAGTAGGAGAGCCCTGATCTTGATGAATTTACTATCGGAGGACTTGTCAATTCCTTGCAAAATGCGAAACCCGTGAAAAAACATTATATCATTTACCTCGTTTATAGAATCCGAAAAGTGGGCTGCGGAAGTGATCCGCATGAGTTTTGATATTTTGGCTCTTATCGAATCCGCATTGAATCCGACGCTGTGCAAGTGAATGATTATCGATAATATAGGTTGCACAGAAGTCTTATTACCGAATACGTTGTTCATCCGCATTCCATACTACTTTTGTTGTTTCTCATCCGCAACAAAGATATGACAAATTTGAAATTGCCTAAGCTATGTTTTTAAATAGAGATTGAAAGTTAAGAATTCGTTTTCTGATAAACTTTGAAAATGGACTTAAGAGCTTTTACCTTTTCGGCACAGATTTAAAAGTGAATGTTAATTCTTTTGAATAAAAAGTGCAAAGTTCTAAAAGTAAGTGGATATTGTAAAAAATAGTGAATAATTATGTTGAAAGTGAATAAGTGATATAAAGAAAATATTTCAGATTCTAGTTTGAAAGCATCTATTCAATAAAAATTTATTTTCAAGAATGAAAACCACAAACCGTGCTCAATTCTAAGAGATGGTCAAGAGAATAAAAGAGCATCCTGACATTGCCAGAAATTTAACAAAAAAGCACCCTGAACTCTTGGAAGGGTTTTGGCAGAGTTTGCAAGAAGCTTTGAACTCGCTTGGTCCTACAGCCAAGCAAATTTGCGAGTGGAAGAAGGTAAATCGTAAGAACTGTTAAGCTAACTGAAATTAATCAAATGTTATGTTTATTTGGTAAAAATTTGGTCTGACCATAAGTCAGCCATTAAAAAAGCTGGCTCAAAACAAAAAGCCAATCAATGCGATGGGTGGTGGAGCATACGAGCAACATATTCTCATACCACTGGAGGATGAAGTCATTCAGCTTCTTTGTATGAAGGATTCCTTTCAAGGTGTTTCTCAAGCCCGTGATTTTGAATTACCAAAAAAAGAAAAACGAGATACATAGTTCCGAGCGGATAGTTCATCACCCCTCTGCCAAGATCTATTAAAACAATGACTACGGAATCCATTAGAATTTTATTCTATTGTAATTATATAAATTAATTTCTTATTCTTTTTTTTACAGATAGAGAATGACACTTGAATTAAGTCAAAACAAACCCAGATGACAAATGGTTTAGGATAATGGTAAAGCGGTTTCGCGGATCGATATTGCAGTTCATCCGCCGGATTCAATAATTGAGTTCAATGCGGATGCGGATGCCTTGCGGATCGGATGAAATCTACAGGAATATACCATTGCGGTTATATAATCGACATGATTATTTCTAAGAGGGATTTTAATGTTCTTCAAAGAAGTCTAACAGTCCCTTCGCTTTGTTTTCATCGAAAAAGACTCTTGCTTCGCAGCCTCGTGGTGTTCGCGGTATGAGGAAGTTTTTGGTTCAAATCCCATAAGTATTTCCTTACTCTGCCTCGAAAAGCTTTTTCTCACTTAGCATTTCGTAGTCGGCAAAAAATTGTAGGTTCTTTCCGTTTCTCATAAAGTATTGTTAAGAAAAACGGACTTATTCAGGGTTTTTTGTTGTAGAACCTTGTTTCGCCTTAAAAGATATTGGTTTCTGGTATCGGAGAAGAATGTCTTTGAGGTCACTTACCGCAATATGTCCACACACAGTATAACTTAAACCGATCTGATGGTAACTGTTGATGTTCAGTTCATGTTCATATACTGTCCTTTGTTGACGTTAGTTTTCAGTTTCCATGTCTTCAAAGCACCATCAATTGCTTCCTCTTAAAAACCTCTCTATTGGCAGGATAATCGACTTGTGTATCTCTGAAGTCTATCGGTGACAGGGGTTTCAAGAAGTTGATCTCTGGTTTGTTCATTGAGATGAGCTGATGCTAAGTTAAAAAGACAGCTGAGTGCATTGAATCGCTTACTTTTTGGATGAAAATACATAAAAAAAGAAACAATTTCCTGTTAACACTTTCAGTGAAAGTTTTTTGTCTTGAGTTATCCATCAACCCCTGATGCCAGCAGTGGTACAGATACTCTTTCCAGAGCGGCGATTTCTCAACTTTTTGTATAAAATTGTTGTTAATAACGCTGTTTCAGGACATTTTATTGGGTTTCATTGGCACACTTCAAACCGACTACATGCTTATTACACAAAGTCCCATTCAGGTACGATTTTCAGATGATTAAGCTGTGCCATGCCTTTCCGTAAAAAAGTATCCATCAATCAATGAACAATTCGATTGAAAAGTGGAAACAAAAAATGTAATGGAACTGGTCAAGAGGTTAACACACCCAAAAACCGAATCTATGACTTCCTCGTCTCCACATCGACCTCAAAGTTATCTTCATAAAATAAGAAGACAGTCTCAGAAGAGAAATATGAATAAATAAACAAGAAATGTTTATCCTGACCATTGTATCTGAAATCAAGTGGTACGCAAGGCTGCGTCCGAAACAGATGTTAATTTTTCTAACTCCAACCGCAGTTCGTACACACGTAGACCTTATGCCTCCAGAACAAAAAAAAACTTTCCTTCGTCTCTTTTTTCCTTCTGCATGAACAAGTAACTCAATTCATATTGTTCTGCTCGGAAGAGAAATGTCCTAAAACAACACAAAACCGAAAAAGCAAAGATTTTCCTTTGATTTTTTTGTGTTTTTCTTTTTTTTTTTGTTGGTTGTACTTTCGAAAAACCAACCAAAAGTTACAAGGAAGTGCAGCCAAGTGTAATTGCTCGCATTGTTATCCTTTCGATTGCTAAACTTTTCACAAAACAAAAATACTCACTCAATGCAAGCGGATAACACAAAAACCCTGGAGTCCTTGAGTTTAATCATTCGATTCGGCTCCCTCCACTCGATTTTTCATTTGGCCTTTTGTGTGTGTGTGTGTGTGTGATTTTTTTGCAGTTAAATTTCATTTCATTAGAAATGGTAAACAAACGAAAAAATTCAAAATTCAAAAAAAAGAAAGAAAAGAAAAAACAATCATAAACATGCGAATTGCAAAATGGCCTGAAGGATGTTTTAATAAAGTTCACCCGATTTTGCAAGCCCCTCGCCGCAGCTCGTTGTTGCGACCCTGCATCATGGAATTGGAACTCCGCCATGGCAAGTTATGAATATTGAATGGAATAACTTTGTCTGTTTCAACTTTTGTTGTTCTTTGAACGTTCTATACCTACAAACCTCTCTACCTAGCTCCCTTAAAAGAATAAACGCTATACTGTGTAGGTTCTCCTCGCTAACGTAAAGGTATCCGATGTTAAAGAAAGAAACTAGAATTTCAAGGATATTATTTTCACAAAACTTTACAAACGAATTGAAAATATTAGGTTGAACTTAAGGCATGATGAACATTAACATC
Organism: Melanostoma scalare; assembly: GCA_949752695.1. Lineage (NCBI taxonomy): Eukaryota > Metazoa > Arthropoda > Insecta > Diptera > Syrphidae > Melanostoma > Melanostoma scalare. The sequence goes on along the minus strand of OX456985.1, from coordinate 223,225,114 downwards.
ACCCATATTCCAAAGCTGCTCGAGCGTATCCCGTCAGCCCCACAAAACTTTGCGCTAACTCACAACTCAGTCTTGTTGCACAAAATTTTGTTCCTATTCCACACAGCTTCACCAAGAGACTTGAAGTTCATTTATAGAAATATCAAAAAAACGAAGACAAAAAGAAAAACAATAAAAAATAAAAAAAAATATTTCTCTATCGATTTGAATAAATATTTGTTCTCAAAAGTTATTATTATTTGTAGCTAGAGAGCTGTATCTACTTAATTTGAGGGAGCATTTTGTTTCAATATTAAACATTGTTGGTTTTATTCGGCTTTTGTGACGCGGGTTTCCATTTCACCCCTTTTTTTCGGCTTTCGGTTTTCGGTTTTCGGTTGATGTTTTTTGTGCTCGACTCTTGGGCTGGGAAAATTTATTCGTTATTTTTGACGAGTGGCATGTTATCTTGGATGTAAAAGAAAGAACGAACATTATTTGTTCAGGCTTGGCATACATATGCAAATTTACAGTGTTTGCCTCAGGCAGGAAGGATATATCAAAAGGTATATTTCAATATCTGGGTCGGATCTGGTACACATAAGCAAACAGGTGTTATCCGAAACGATATTGTGAATCTGTGGAAAGGATTTTTTCTTTTCATTTTTATACACATACTTGCACCTTTATTTGTTGTTTTTTTTTTCTCTTTCATTTTTTTTTTTTTGGTTTCTTTCTTTGTAACTTGTAACTGGAACCGATTTACATTTAAACAAATCGTGAAGTTCTGTGAGCTTTGATTTGAGGGAGATAGGAAAGAGGAAAACTGTGGTGAACTTTAGCCTGTGTGTAGAAAAAAGGAGGGTGTGTGTAATTTTATAGAAACATGAGCCATATTTGGGGTTTTGTGAAATATTTGATTAAGTCTTTTTTATGTGGGTAACTGACATGGGTTTAGGTTATAGGGTTAGATTGTTAGTGAAGGTAGGATTACTTCAACTGTTATTGCTATCAAAATAAAAATAAACCAAAATATTTTCTTAGGCCTGATATAATGTTTGGTTTTTTTTTTTTTGCTCGAATTTATGAGTAGGTGGAAAGGAAAATATCGAACGGGAGGATGGCTGTTCGTTCTTGAAACGAAAAGTTGGTAGGAACAAAGTGTAACATACAGATTGATTCCGTAGGTCTTCTGTGAGCTGTGAACTTCATTTTTTAATGAAAACTACAATAGGAAGTGACAGGGACTGTAGGGACAAGATATTACTTTTTACACAAAATTTCAACGTGAAAGTCTACTGTACTTTGCCATCGAAAAACATTTCCTGTGTATATTTGAGAATAACAAACATTTTTGGTGGAATTCACAAAATGTTTAATCAAAACAATCTTCGCAACGAGTACTTCGACCTACAAATTGAATGATTTTAGATAGGGTAAAGTGGGGCTAGTCGAAGAATGGGCAATTTCTGATACGCGTATGGTTCATACTTATAAAAAGTCAAGTCTGCACGTCTTCCACGCGCATGCCTCGAAAGTTACGCCATACATCGGTAGTATGGCCCACTTTGGTCTAGTGCACGATGAGACGATATTATTTTTTAACTTGAAAATCACAATTGGACCAGTTTCCTTGCGTTCGTCCCTTTGTTTAGCAACAATCTGGTTAGCAAAGCGATTCAATTTTCAGCGAATTCAGTATTAGGTTGAACTTAACTTGTATCTTATTTTATGAAGCTTTTCAAATAAATAAATATGAAATAAACACGAAATAAAGCGAGCCAAGCTGTCCGACAAAAGTCAATTTACGGCCATCGTCTGGATGCTTCTTAATCAACTGGTCATGTTCTAAATCGTGTAGGGCTTTGCGAGCGCAACTATCAGCTGAGCGACCAAAATTAGAGAAAGGAACCAACTGCAGCAGTCCTGCGGTGGTACAAATGACGAAGGTGACAATTCCATAAACTTAGCTGTTTTAATGATGATTTATATGTGTCTTGTGCTTTTGGTTTCTTTTTTATTTTCAAATTTCTTCATGAAGAAAAAGTTTAATTGTTATGTAATAAAGAACAAAATGTAACATCACCGTCTAAGGAACTCAGACGGTGATGTTACATTTTGCATAATAATATAATAATTTATATATATATACACATAAGCTAAATATTTTAAAAGAAATTTAGTTGCGGTGGTTTAACAACCTCCTTCCACTGGAAGATATATTTGACTTGAAAAGGAGAGTAAAATCGTCAAGAGCATTCCAATTTTTCCTCTACTCCATCAGATGCCATTTTCTGTCGGGCACTTCCAAGACATTTTCTAACGTTTTTACATTAAGTCAGCGTAGTCATTTCTACTCGATCTTACTTATATTTGCGATAGATCTACCAAGCGATAGATCTACAATGTGTCCTTCAAAGTGGAGATCTCCTCCTTCCTAGTTGTTTCATCGATGATAAAGTGCTACTTGCTTTACCTACTTCCCTTTTACATGGCGTTAAGGAAACAATGAAAGAGAGCTGATCGCAGCCGAGATGGGTATGAACAAAAAGCAGGAGCAATCAATTCTGAGTTCTGACAGAATTGGAAATATTCAGACCCATAAAAGCTACGATCGCAAGGAAAAAGAAGAAAAGCAAATGCGGCTACACGGGAAAAGTTACCTGCAAGTTTCAACTATTACTATTGACAAACGATGAGAAGCCGCCTAAAGGTACATCTAAAGATATATCTAAAGATACCAATTATTTGCCTTAGATTTTAGCTGTAGTTGACTAAGGGCCGGTTTAAGTTCTGCCTGGAACCAACATTTTCCCAGTATAGACACATTTTTTTGTACCAGAGTTTTGGTCACCATTTCTTCCAATTTACCTAGCCTGTAATAATAATGGCTATAGGAGGTTCTAGTAGATACTTTTTTATTTCTTGCACTTTTTACGGTAGTTTACCTACGATAAACGATGTCCTTCCCTCAAATCAAGGTTGACAAGAACAGAAACTTTTTAGGCGTTATAAGATTCCAAAAAAAAAGTTCCGGCAAAGAACATAGGCTTTCTTACGTTCGAACTAATTTGTCAAAGTCATGAGATTTCTTATGCTTTTACCGAACTGTTTTGAAATTGTAAATTGAAAACCAGCAAAAAACACGGTACTGATAGACTTTGATTGTAAATGTTGACTTCCCGAATATTGACTATCTTAAAAGCTCTGGAGCAAGTTGGTTCCTGTTGCGTTGACGCCCTTCCACCTAAATAAATAAATAAGTTAGGTGGCTCAACAGAACGAGGACCCTCGGCTCCTAGTGCATTTCCCACAACCATTGCCTTTGTGACGGAATGGAGAGCCCCCCAACATTTACTATTCAGTAATACTTGATTAATGAATCGGACTCTTACCTCTATTTGTAACAGAGTTTCTAGTAAACTGATGCTTTTACCATTTCTGAACCAAAGTTTGTGGTTTGAAACTCAATGAAACGAAAATGCGTTACGATTAATTCAGTCATAAATCATAAATGCATATGATTAATTCAGATAGAGAATGATTCATAGTTACTAGACACTATTTTATATTCTTGGTCTTCTCTTTGCGCGATGCTTTGAAGCATTTTTAATGTTGCCTACAGAGCAATTTTCATGGGCCCTGTCCATAGTGGGGAAGTGGGTACATCTTCATCTGTAGCTAATGCTCGTTATAAGACTATTAGCTGATTTATAAAAAGGTAACAAATAGTAATTTCCTCATACATGTGCCAGAACTTTAGTTTAAAGCAGGCGTTGTATTATTGAAATGAAAATATGAATATTCGATGAAACGGAAAAACGACACAAAAAAGGCATAAATATCCACAAATAGGATTCAGTCTGCGTGAAAATGATGTAGAATAAAGTATTTCCTATACAATCTTCGTTTCCTCTTTGTTCGGGCTTTCGTAGTCGCCTTGTCGTTTTCACATTCTCGATTAGCCGTTCGAAATCAGTAGAAAATTGTCCCCTCCATTCCCTCACAAAGCATTGTTGTGAGAAATGCGCTAGACACCGGGGCTCCCCGCTCTGTTGTGCAACTCTTTTTACGTATGTAAGTTCACTGTTGGAGTTCCACAGCTCATTTGCAAATTTTGCAGGCTCGAATTTTCTATGCATTAGGTATATCTTTTACACTTATACAAAACCCTCTACACACTCAACCTATTAGAAACATTTGCCAAACATAAGGAAATTGAAACAAATTCCATCGATTGCCTTAAAGTCTCTCCAAGAAAGAGTTCGCTGCCACTACTTCTAAGTTCTAAAAACAGTTTTTATACCTTTTTTACGACCTAAGACATTTTAAATGATACACTACCGAATAATCTCAAGCCCCAGGTCAAGCGAAGTAAGGTCCATCTTTTCATTTACGACACTGGCATGCCAAACAAAGCATTCCTCTAAAAATATAGGTCACCCCAGAAAAAAATGAGTCCGTTCGTATATCTACCACAGAAAAAAAAGGGATGGAAAAATCCCTAGGAAGCATCTCACGACGACACTAAACTGCAACCCTCAGATGTAGTTACCTTTGTTTTATATGTTGCTCTGTTTACATTATTACATCCAACATTGAACGCTACGAAATTTTCGTCAAAATACCTCCTGTGGGACTAATAAAATCCTGATAAAATGAGATTCACTAGAATGGGTAACAATCTTTCTTTGCCAGCATTTCACTCTCACCCTAATGCCTGATGTGTGTATTTTAGCTTGAATTTTATGAAAAACTTTCTCATTCTATTGGTTCAAATGCTGCAACACAGGTCCTTGCTCTGCTTCCGTTTCTTATGCACAAGAAACATCAATTTCTAATTCCTCCGAAAGCAACGTAACCCTTAAAGCCTTCCGTACACACAAGGAAGGATAGAAAAGTTGTTGGTCGTGGGTCCTCGACCACTTGAAGCAAAAGTTTTTTTTTCCTTTTCCTGTTTTAAAGGAAATTGTAATGCTTTCAAGAAGCAACACTATGTTTACACCGGTTCCAATACCATGCCTTTTGGAGTTTCAAACAAAAAAAAAAAAAAAAAGGTAACAACAGCAACAGAAGAGGGAGGAAAGAAAAGATATGTGACCTGCTCCACTCGGCTCTGGGGGGATGTTAGCAACCATCTGCGGCGAGCAAATTATTTTTGACGGCTTTGAACTTTTATATCTGTTTTGTCAAATTATTTGCATCCCGTGGATCGCATATTACATTTGTTTTAGCTTTGTGTAAACAATTGGGTACACCCAAGGAGAGTATGAGTGCGCGGATCAGGTGGCAGCCGAGACATTGTCTCATTTTCACAGCGCTTCCTTTGGCATTGTTTGCTCACTTACAGCTTTATGAATCTTAAAAAATACGTGTTATAGGTTCGTGTGCCTTTGTGGTGATTTCTCCTGTTTGAAAGGTATGTAGGTGTATTTCCGTTTGCAGGCGACTGCTAACCATATTCACAGGAAATACCCACGTGTTATGAGTTCATTATTTGCCAAGGCATTCCCTTTATGAGCTAACCTGGCTTTCTACCACATGTTATTAGAAACTGGATGTTGGCTTAAAGCATATACTGAGTTTAATATATTCTGTCCCCATCAACGCTCACTATTCACATTGGCATTATGTTCCTATATTCCTTATGAGATGTAAGAGCCAGCCAGGTTTTGTATACTATATATGTTGATATACAAAAAAAGGAAAGAAAAAAACATACGAGACAAATAATAATCTTAGGAGTCACAACGGGACGCATATATTGGAGAGAAGACCTTCGGTTTGGGATTTATCCTTTAATTTTGTGGCTTCTTGCAAATATTTACTATATACAGTGTAGCAACTCGCAATTTAGCTTTGTTCTCGGCTGGATTCTAACAATCCCTGTGGCGTCATCACAACGACAATAATTGACATTTGGCCTCCCATATACGCATAAATGAGGTGAATAAAAGACGAGAGTAGGCGGATATTGGAAGATGGAGTGGGGGTGCGGTGCCGTTTGTTGGCATCCCATGAGAGTGCTGAAGCAGATATCGTATTATTGACGTTAACACTGCATTACTTGGGCTTAGCTATATTATAAATATTATGAGGCTTCTTGAATGAAATGAAATAAATTGTTATATTTTGAGAGATTGAAAAAAGAATCGCTTCAAAGTTAGCCTGTTTTGAACGAAATAAAGAGAAGAAGGAAACGAGCTTTCCATCAGAAAGTTTCTTGCTAACGGCTGATGAGCTACGAATAGAAAAGTTTTTTTTTTTGAGCATTCTTTAAAGTCCTTAGCTCTCCTCATCCTTTGATGCAACTTATTGAATATATCTACAAATCTCTTACTTATCAACTTCAATTTAATGATGTGCTTAAGTGGTACGTCGCGTCGGTCTAAAAGTCTTACGGCTTTAGATTGTTTTTCGACCCCTTTTTTTGTTCATTTTCATTTATTTAGTTTTCACACTGCCAGGAGTTTTGTGACCCACTTCTGAAAGACCCACAAGCCACAACAGATAGCTCCTGCATTCCTGGTCACTTTCGTAATAGTTAGAAGGTTCAGAAAGGCCTAGAGCACAGTATGACAGTCGCTGCAAACACAGATACTTCTTGCCATTCAACTATTGTTCGTAAAGTAGCTTAGAGTCATTTTGATAGCATAAACCTCCACTTGGAAGACGGATGCATATGAGCCTAAAAAGGCGTGCTCTCCACAAAGGCACCAGCGCCAGATCCATCATCGGTGTTGGACGATCTGTGAAGATTCGGTAACATATCTATAATGGCTCAGATTCTATAAGGGAATAGTTCTGAACCGAAGGAAAGTTGACTCTGTATTTTTGACACAGTTTGAACCTTACTTACTTACTTAAGTGGGCATTACAGTTGGGGGTGAACCTGGGCCTCAATCAACATCCGTCTATAACGACTTGATCTAAAGAAGCAAGCAAGAGTTATTCTCCGTTTGATGTCCGCACTGATGTTTTTATCCGTATATCTATAGTGGAGCCTAGGTAGACGAATTCTTGTGCTACCTCGAAGTTATGTCTGTATTCTGTAAAGTTTTGTCCTATTCGTTGATGTTCTGTGTCCTTGTTTGATGACAGCATACACTTCGTTTTGCCCCCATTAACCATCAAACCCATTTTTGCCGTTTCTGTTTCAATACTCGGAAAAGCACCTATGACATCACGCTTTTTTCATCCCATTACGTCAATATCGTCTGCATAGGCAAGTAATTGTACAGACTTTTGAAAGATTGTTCCTCTGGTGTTCACTTTTGAGTTTTGTACAAGGTATGATGTTTAAGAAATCGCACAGTTTGTCGCCTTGTCTAAGGCCTTTTTCGACATCAAAGGCCTTGATGAGTTCCCTACCGACCTTGACGGAGAAGCGTGAATTCTCCAAAGTCATCGTGCATAGCCGTACGAGTTTTGCAGGGATAATTATATTCTCGGGCTTTTTCCAAGATCTGCCGTATTGTGAAAATGTGTCTATTGTGGACTTCTCTGGTCTAAAACCACGTTGATAAGAACCTATCAAGTTGTTGACATGGGGTTTTAGACGTTCACATATTACAGCAGATAAGATCTTATAAGCGACGTTAAGGAGGGTTATCCCTCTATAATTTGCGCGTTTGTGAGGGTCTCCCTTCTTTAGAATCGGACATACGATACTGAGGTTCTAAACATCGGGCATGCTTTCTTTCGACCATATCATGTAGATCAGCTGGTGCATGCTCTTTTTCAACTAATCTCCAGCTACCTTGAAAAGTTCGGCATCAAGCCACTTACTGGAGTGTCATAAATAAGCAGTCCATCAATTGTCTTAATAGGGAGTGCGAGGACACAAATTTTCAAGCTTCAATTTAGAAAAGAGTAATAAGAGTAATGGAGTGTCGATCAACTATCCACCGTAGCCACACGCATCGCGCTTAGTGCCCGAATAATTCGCGACCTGTGCCACCTTCTACCACCCAAAAAATCAAAATTAAAAAAAAAAAAAAAAAAATCCATCTAAAACAACCAACAATATTTACATAATTACAAATCTTCCCAGCCGCGCCGCGAGAAAACAAAATAAAAGAGTGCAATTATAATCAGTGCTGTGAAGTGTTAAAAAAAAAAAAAGGAAAAAAAAAAGCCCATGTTCTATACAATAGCCCAAAAACTAAGTGCGTTACCTGTCCATCGTCTCCTCCCCCACATCACTCTCGCAGTCCCAGTGACTGCACACATTTCTTTGATTTGATAATCTCTTATCTTATCTGGGCAGTGTGTGCAGTCAATGAGACTGTGCGTTTGTTAGGCGGATAGTCAATCAACGGTGTTGATCCCGTTGGTGAATTAAAATCAAGTTGCTAGCTGGGCATAACACCGCTAGTAATTTGATTTTGTTTTCTAATAGGATATACACTTGTTGATTTGACTTAGTTAGCGTCTACGGTTGATATTTTGTTTTATGTGTTTTTGTGAATCGTAATGTCGGGTAAATTTCGGGTCGATTTTAGCAACATTAGGGGGTTGCGATCGAATTTCTTTGCTGTGTACGCTCACACTGCAAAATGCAGGCCAGCTGTTTTGGCACTAAGTGAAACACAGGTGGGTGTTGGTTCTGATCCCTCCGAATTCAACCTGCCTGGATATAGCTTAGTGCCACTATTCTTTTCCTCCCATGGCCTCGCCGTTTATGTACGGAATGATATTGCTTACCAGCTTCTACCACAATACGGCCTTTGTTCCAATACGAACTTTAATTTCATGTGGTTAAAATTCACCGTCCGTAAGCATATCATTCATTATTGTTTTATTTATAGAAGCCCCAATTTAGATAGCAATTCAACCTCTAACGAGTTTGATGCGCTGTCTGAGTCCATAATAAGAATTATCTCCCTTTATCCTCACACTGAAATCGCAATTGCGGGCGATTTCAATGTACACAATTCTGGTTGGCTTCGACATTCTGGCCAGACAACACCCGAAGGAAAATATGTTGAGATCTTTGCTGAGTTTAACGAATTAACTCAACTTGTTGATGAACCCACTCGGGTTCCAGATATTGAAGGCCATGCGGCCAACACTCTTGACTTATTTCTTACTTCTCATCCCGAAAAATACAGGGTTGTAGTATCATCTCCTTTAGGCAAATCGGACCATTGTGTCATATCGGTAGATTTTTCGCTTTCCGTCACGGTAAAAAAAGATAAAGTCCCCAAAAGAACTGTGTGGCAATATGAGAAAGCCAATTGGGACGGCCTGAATAATTTCTTTCGAAATTTTAATTGGTCTTTGTGCTTTCTCGACGGAAACGTTGACGCATCAGCTGATATGATATCTAACGTAATTCTTAACGGCATGAGAAATTTTGTTCCTCACAGAACAAAAAGTATCATCCCCAAAGAGAATTCGTGGTTTGATTCAAGCTGTAAAGAGGCGATTAGGGATCGAGAAAGTAGTTTTCGAAAATTTAAAGGCAACCCTACAGTAGAAAATCGAAATTTGTTCAAACGGGCCAGAAATATCTGTAATGCTCAAATACAAAGGGCTAAGTTTTTACATGACCAAAAAGTAAGGCAAAAAATACTATTGTGTCCAAAAGGAAGTAAAAACTTTTGGTCTTTTGTGAAGAACATTAAGAACTCGACCACGTCATCGGTCCCAACGCTCGTCTTCAATGACTCTCCGTATGTCAGCTCCATCGACAAAGCCAATTTGCTGGCAGCTCAATTTGCTGCCAATTCGACACTTCCTTATAGCATAGTGGCTCCACCTGAGCTCGAGTCTGCAAATTCTTTGATGCAGCAGATATTTTTTCGAACTCGCTCGGTTGCGAGAGTCCTTAAAGATCTCAACATACATAAATCCGCTGGTCCAGATGGTATCCCCGCCGTTATTCTGAAGAGGTGTTCTTCTACGCTGGCAAAACCACTGCGTAAACTTTTCCATCTTTCCTATTCTGCTGGGATTTTTCCGAGCAGATGGAAAACTGCATTTGTCCAGCCCGTCCCTAAAAAAGGCGAATCTTCCTCCCCTTCCAATTACCGTCCAATTGCACTAACGTCCCTTCTTTCCAAGGTCATGGAAACGTTGATAAACCGTCAACTTATGAAATATCTTGAAGAACGAAAGCTTCTTAATGACCGTCAGTACGGCTTTCGTAGCAAACGGTCCACTGGTGATTTGATGGCTTATCTCACCGAAAAGTGGAACCAATCTTTACATTGTTTTGGAGAAAGTAAGATTATTGCGCTTGATATTTCTAAAGCATTTGATAGAGTTTGGCATCAGGCTCTTTTATCGAAAATGCGTGCTTTTGGTATCGATGAGTCTCTTCTTCGTTGGATTAGAAATTACCTTTCCGACCGTTCAATACAAGTTGTGTTGGATGGCTTCAAGTCTGATACCCACTTAATAAATGCTGGTGTGCCCCAGGGCTCTGTTTTGTCTCCGACTCTCTTCCTCATTTTCATTAATGATCTCTTGTCTGAAACTTCTAATCCGCTTAACTGTTTTGCTGACGACTCGACCCTCAGCTTTTCATATTCGTTTCCAAATTCACGTCCCTGCTCTTCGGATGTGGAACTGGAACGGTTGCGTATGATAAGCTCATTGAATTCTGACCTTGACAGCATTGTTGCATGGGGTATTATGAACCGAGTAGAATTCAATGCTTCGAAAACTCAATGCTGCCTCTTGTCGATGAAGCTTAACATTCCCCCATTGCCATTATCCATGAATGGTACCTGCATCGAAGAAACCGAAAAGCTGTCAGTACTTGGTATGTGTGTAAACGATGATCTTCGTTGGAATGACCACATATTTGAAGTCGCCAAAAACGCTGCTAAATGCTTAGGTTTCTTGAGACGATGCAGGAAGTTCTTCACCCCTTCTGATCTGGCTACAATTTATAAGGCCTTCATCCGCCCAAAACTGGAGTATAACTCTCATATCTGGTCAGGTGCTTCTCAAACATCTTTGCGCCTACTTGATAGGGTACAAAATAGAGCGTTAAGATTGATAGGTGATAGTTCAATCGTAGAATCGATTGATTCTCTTGGACATCGTCGAAACGTCACCTGTCTCTCTCTCTTTTATCGCTTTTTCCACAAACAGTGCTCTAGTGAAATAGCCAGCTGCATTCCTCCCTTGAAACAATTTAGCCGCAACACCCGCCTCGCTAGGAATGCTCATCAGTTCTGCCTTGAGCCCAACTTCGGGCGTACAGTCAAGTATAGAGATTCTTATTTTAGTCGCACCACCCGAATGTGGAATGCTTTACCTGGCTCTGTGTTTCCCCTGCATTACGATTTACAAAGATTCAAAAGCAACGTGCATCGGTGTCTCCTTTCAAATCCTCTCCTATTTTCCTAAATGCTCGCACTGTGTTTAATAACATTATAAGGGTAGTCATAACCCCTTGATGTGCGCGTTAATTATAAAAAAAAAAAAAAAAAAAAAAAAAATATGCTTGATTCCAAAGAAGAATGAAATGTACTTTTATATTTGTCATCAGTCAGAGTCCACTAAGGGTGAGTGACTTCTAAACCACCCCTTCCATGTATTTATTTAATTGCTTTTGATAGCAACATTATATTTGCTTTAAACTTTCTGTTTTCCGTTAGTATAGTCAATTTCCAATAACAGTAATGATAATGCAAACACACTTATGGAGATGAGAACCAAACACCATCAGTGACCATTGACATGAATTTCAGTTTTCCTTAAATTGTTTTTTTTTTTTGTGAATTAAAAATATTCGACTCGTAGGTTTGGCAAAAGTCGTCAGTCCTTCAGTTCAGCGCAACTATTCTCGACGCCATGTCCACTGTAGTAAATTCGAAAAAACTTTTTTCGCACAAATGCATTAAGTTCTTTTATTACACTGCAAAAACACTTGGTTTTGTTTGTTTTACCATTACGCACGGTGGTCAACTAAGATATTCAAGAAAATGTAAAACTTTTTCTATTTTACTCAAACTTACAGCCATAATTGGCTATATAGTAGCATTATCAAAATTTGTTGAAAACCTACCTTCCACCATTCATACACCAACAATATACCTTTTGAGCATCGGAATGGCTTTGATTCTATCAGCGGTTTGTGAGATATTTCAAATAATTCGCAGCAAAAAAATCATCGAAATTATTAACCGTTGCATGGACGTATGTTCACGGGTTTCCAAACTCACAGGCTACCCGGATATTTATGGGTGTGAATTCTATTTGCTGATATTGAACCGTTTAGTAAATGTAATTGATATTATTCTCCAAAACTACTCTCAAATTTGGACTCTCATAATGCAAAAGGAGTTTTTTATCCTGATAAAATATTTGTGTGTGTACTTTGCTTGGTTTGGATTCTTTTTGGTTCAAGACCTTCTTTATTTGGGATATATTACCGCTTCTGGGTTGTATCTCAAAATGGGCAACCATTTAAAGTCATTTGCAAAACGCATTGAAGTAGAAGGAGGACGACCTAAAACGAAATTTCGTCAAATGGTTCTTCTTTGTGATTTCTCTGAAGAACTAGATAGCTACGCTGCGATCTACAATGATATCTTCAAGCTCATCAACGAATTCCAAACAGTTACTGGAATGCATTTGGCCAACTTAATATATGTCCATGTATTGAACATTGCTCTAGACATAAATGGCTGCTTTGTTTTTTATATTGTTTATGAGAAAATTCAGTGGAATGTGGTGAGTGTGACTGTTAGACAAGTTTTTGATTTGTTATTTTTGTTACTCGTGATGGAAAGAACTTTGCGACGCTCTGAAATACCGAATCTTATAGATTGGGAATGTTTGTGCTCGGACATTGATGCCCGTTGGGATAGAAGTGTAAGTTAATGCAGTTTATATATTAAAAAGACTAAAGAAACTAATAGTTTTCTCGTTCAATAGGTTGACAGCTTTTTAATTCAGCTCAGATTGGAACGCTTGCGTTTCGATGTTTATGGATATTTTGAATTGAACAATGAGTTCTTTTTGAAGATTCTTTCGGCTGTGATATGGTTCGTATCGATTCTTTTGCAATTCGAAATGCAGGGCTACTTACGTTAGTTTTGAAGAAAAGAAAGAGTCAAGTAAAATGGGAACAAAGTTAAGTACATCAGTAGAGCAGAAGGATAAGTGAAGCTGCTGTATAATTTTATCATATATTTCATCAGTGTACTATTGGAAGGAAAAAATTGTGTTGACGATAGTTAAAACTAACATAAAAATATACAACAAAAAATTAGTCGGTACGTTGATTGAATTTTATTCTTGTAAACATAATGCGTTGCAATTGAGTGGAAACAGTACTCGCTTATAAAAACTTAAGTGGTTGAGTTGAGGGGAGCATAACCTTTTACCACTAGACATTCTCAGTAAACAGATGGCCGCAAGCGCAGCCATTCGCCTCGGAGCCATCTCTCAATGGACCAATAATACTTTTCGTCATTAAACCATCGTGAACTTGTTCGGATCAATCCAACTGCTTTTTAAAAACGGTTTCTTGTTGCTCTTTCTTTGAAACAAGATCCTTTTCTTTGCAGATGGTTCAAAGACCGAAAAAGGTGTGGATTGTGGATTGTATTTACTTAGATACACTAAACGTAAGTCTATGATTTCGTCTTCCAAACAAACTGTGTTTTGTACCTAAAAAAAGTGATATTCTGAGTTAATTTCGAAGTCTTTTCCATCTAATCAGTCGACGCTTTTTTCACGAACTCTATTACCACCTTCAACTGTTGACTATTTCTCACAAATAGTTCAATATTAACCATTTTTGGGTGCGAGGGCACACAGGTATTCCAGGAAATTGCAAAGCCGATAAAATCGCCAGAAATGGAGCCGTGATATCGAACTCAACCAGCGGGCTTAACATTGGTATACCTACCGCTATTGCTATATGATAAGCCTCATGATAAGTAAACAAATAAATAGGGTGACGCACACTGAGCGAGGAGCCCCGGGGCTCCAAATGCTTCGCCATTTGAACGAAAATTAAATTTTTGGAAATACTGTAATGCAAATAAATCGAAAATCAATATAAATAGTTATGACTTGTGAATTTGTGATTTTGTATGGCCATTTATCTCCGTAAGGACCCTCTCTCGGGTTCTTCCGCCTTACTACTGATTAAAAATCTCACTCATTCAAGATTTTAGCATTTGGGAAGCGCATTTAAACTCAATAAATGTGTGAAACGGGCGTGCGTAAATAAATGAACGGGCAACAGATGCTCTCAGCCTTTTTTGGACAGACACGATACTCACTTCCTACTGAAACGTCAACACACTTCTTATTTTTTGGAAGAGAGGAGGATAACTACCAATCTGAAGTGCTCAATCCTAATTGCCGGGCCATTATACTACTATGGTAGCAACCATCCATTTTTTTGGTGCAGAAGATAGAAATAAGGCTGTTGTAACTTCACATATAACCTTAAAGGCGGGGGCGTCCAGATGTAACTTAGAGGCTAATAGAAAAGTATAGATGCCCAAAACGAAGCTCGAACCCACGCGTGCGGCTCATCTACTGAAGACTTTACAACTGAACCGCGGCCGCCCTAACGTCTACTCATACGTTAAGTGCTCGTTGCAGGGATGTAATATCCTCCATCCTGATGAGTTTATCGTCAACAAAGACTAATTGAAACACACTATTCCGAACTTCATCTTCATAATGGGGAACTACATATTTTAAAGAGTAGAGGACTCACTACGCTCCCTTTGTGTACACCTATTTAATCTTAGAAGTGTAACCTGTTTTACCCTTTTCACTGCTCTCCGTAAATATCCTCAACTATCTGCACATAAACCTCTGGAGCTCATTGTCTGAGGACCACCTATATCAGATATCGCATTTGTCGATGTGATGCTTCATCGAAGTCAACCAGCACCAAAGAAAATGCTCGAAGAAATCACGACTTTTAACTTTTTCTTTGGATTGCATCATTTACTCATTAACCAGTACATAAATAAACAAGATTCTTTGAACCCACTACGAATCGTCCATAGGCTTTTCTGGAAAAACAAGCTCCTTCAACGAATAAATGTTGCAAAATTGTATCAAAAGCGTAGAGGCCGTTTCCGAAAAAAAAACGTTAAACTTACGTCACATTATTTAACGTAGGCCAGTCTTTTTAGCTTTGGAATTCGCTATGCAATTCAAAATTCGTTAGGTGGGACTCAGAAGTTTAACTAGAAGACGAACCAAATTTTAACTTAATCATTCATTTTAAGTTTGAGTTTGTGAAGCTTGTGAAGCATGAAACAAAAAAACCAACATAGTAAGACAACAAAATCAAACGACTCCAGATCTATTTTTCGTGGAACGTGACGATGACTCTTTCTAAAGCAAGCATAACTTCTCACGTTACCCCGCCAAACGATCAAATCTTAAACAATTCATTTTTGTGGGTTCAAAACCCTCCCCTCCATAAACCCTTGTCAAAATAAGTTACAAGCAGAAGTAAACCAAAAAAAAAGGAACGTCAATGTAACGACCAAGCCACACTCTTAATGAAGACAAGAACAACTGGTCTAAGTAAGGTTAAGCTATGATGCCCGCGAAAAATCCTTCACGTACAAGCATATTGAAAGAAAATTCGCGACGAACGTGCACGAGCAGAAGATGTTGTGGGATTGTTCTCCATTTTTTTTTTATATTACCTACTTACCCGATTCATGTCCTGTCCTGCGTGTATGTTTTTGTTTTGCCATGAAAATATGTTATAACTTCTTTGAAACAATGTTAATGTACTTGGTGGCCACTCGGGGGTGTTTTTCTTTGGTCAAATTGTTATTTCAGATGGTCTCTTTTCCGGAGGGTGACTGTAATTTGATGTTCTCGTTTGTCGTTAGCCATTCCAGTTCGATGTTTGAAGTCGTGTTCGTCTTTGTTCCTTTTTTAAATGCTTGTTGTTACTTTTATTTGAAGATGTTTCCTTGTTAAGGCCTCAACCCCCTCTAAACTGCCAGAAGGTAGAAAGTTTTTGTGCTACAAAGAGTAGATTACGTGTGTTTTAAAAGTTGTCCAATACATGTATGGAATGAAAACGAATTGATTAGCAGAAAGAAGATTTTTACAAACATCTTCGGATATGAAGACGACGTTTTTCACTTGTTAAGTTATTAAGTGGTTGGGTCTGAGGTAAACTGGCCCCTTTCGTTTAAAAGGTAGATCAAGCTCTGTAAATGAGTATTGAATTACAATTTTCTAGAACACACCTAAACTTTCCTGTTGATTGATTAAAGCTATCAGAAGTTGTGGCTTATCGCTAAGATTTTTCAAGAACTTATCACACTACAAATTATTCTAGACTTTGTGAGAACATGTAGGAAGACCCTTTTGGAAATTGAAAGAATTTTCGATCGAATACCCTTGCAAGACACAACCCCGTAGCGGTGGCATCAATCTATTTGTTTATTTATTTATAAATACCCATACAGGAGACACTAATAGAGATCATTTTATGACGATGGCATCTTAAATTGTAAAAACAGAAATGACAACTTTTTTTTTCTTCTTTGCCAAAACCAGTATCGCCATAAGTCCCTGGGGTATCTCAATAGGCAATGAAGAAACTTTGTTCATATAAGTTTTTCGAAGGCATTGACAATTTGCATATACTTTTTTTCTTCTTCTATGCTTGGTCGTACATATAATGCCCATAACAATCACAAAGTCCTTCTGGCAATTTACAGTTCAGAGAATAACCAAGAAATTCAGACTAAAGTGTTCCTGGTGGCCGTTTAAAAAGTTTCTTTTTTTTTGTTGTTGTTTTGCTGATATTGTTGTTGTTGTTGTTGTTGTGTATTCATCTCCATTAGGAATTTTGTCCCTTTACACGAATTGAGGACGTTTAGCACACCTACGCACATACTACACAAGAAAAGAGTGTTCTTAAGCTTTCGTAAGGGCAGAGTGTGAGAAGATAGAATGTTGTTTAACAAATACCTACGTCTGGACTACCATTTGAATCTTACGAATGAAAAAAAAAAAAAAAAAAATAAATAAAAAAATCGTGTCTTGGACGTGTAGTAAAACGGCCTTAATGGGAGTTATATTTAAGTGCGGCCCTCTGGAAGGACGAAGGAATCAGAATAAGCAGTTAATAGGGCAGATTTATGGAGTATTAAAAAAGCTAAACTCATTTTTTATGACACATACTCTCTAGGCCCTCTTCCTCCTGGTTTGGCTTGTTGAATAGGCTGTTTTATTTCAAATTCCTATGAAACTCAAAGGCATGATTGACTCTTTTGCCCTTGGAAGGCAAGCAACACCATCGAAAACTACAAGCTAAAGGGCTTGCGAGAACATCTAGCCAAATTTAGCAGTACTACTCCAGTTCTTGACGAATAAACGCTTAAATGATAGCTAAAAGATCAGAAAAGAGACTTTTTTCCAGCTTCGAGAGTCCGGAAATGAAAATTAAAATTAGACAGTTCCGTCGACTGCAAAAGAATTGAATGAATTGGAAGTCTCAGATGGTAGATGGAGGTTTTCCAAAATAAGATAAAAAATGTTGCCTTTATTTTCTGAATTTTTTGACTTGAAACCTTTAGATGTTAGTTAATCCAACAAAGAAGAGAATTTTTACTTCTAAGTTCAGGTATTTTCGTTAGTAAAGTTTGATGCCAAACCATTCAAAGGAAGCTTTTATAATATTGAGTGTGATGACTGTATTTTCTCCAAATTGATTTAAAAATTTGTTCTACTGTCTAGTCAAATTAGCCACCAAAGAAGACCTATTGCTGCAAAAACCAAATTCTGTCTGTCATAAGAGGGCTTTTGGTCTTCAAAAAATTTCTAAAGGCGATAAATTGATCATTGAACTGGAAAAATGTTGATCTCCATCCACTTGATACTTCTATCATAGTGGCTGGCATGCCTGCCCATTGCGTACCAGTTGGGGGACTGGAACCCCAGAGACATCCAACGTTTTTTCACTAGGATCACTTTTCGTGAGGAATTGGCAAGCAATCCAATAGCGGTTATTCTGTGATGAAAAGCGCTTTTTCACTTATCCTTTCGGAATCGATGCAAGGAGTGGTTGAGAGAAATACACCCGGGCTCTGTATGTGCCATGTTGATTTTATAAATATAGCTCGAAAAGCGTAACAAAGGATTGATCAATTCATTCAACAAATATGAATATATAAAAGATCAGCAGACCTTTACTCCAAAAAGTGCGTTTCGCCCAGGTACGATTTTCGGGTCATCAAATAGAAACTGTAGTTAACTTTGCATCTTGGAAGGGTGAGACAACGTTTAGCTGATTAAGCCGACTATCGTACTTGGCGAAACAAATTTTCTAAATTGAGGTCTACTGATCTCTTGGTTCCATATTTGATGATTTCATAAAGCTTCCTTCTGTATTATTGTATATTGTTAAAGTTTGAAAAATTTGGTCTGAAAAAGCTATTTCAAGTGCAACTTTTCTTGTCAGTTCATCTGAATTTGAAGAAAATGTAAAAAAAAAAATGTAGGCTTCCTAAAGTTGTTTTATTTATACATTTCACAAATTTGCAAGTCCTCCGAGATTAATTAATTCTATGGCATAAAAAGCGTTTCTTCAGCTAACCGTAAGTTCCCGAATTGCGTTAGTTTCGAGGCTTCCCAGCGATGTTAGGCCACTTTATTTGCTTATTTCACCTGAAAGTAGTGGGTTTGTTTTGTAACATTGGAATGACCTCGATATATTGGTTCCATTGAAAAGGACACACAATGAAACTATCGCGATGGTTCTTCATTTTCTTCTTTTTTAATTCCATTTAATTTAACTATTTCTTTTGTCATATGAGACATCTTCATCTCACCTTCCTTCAACATTCCCTGATTCCCTCATAATTATTTTACTTGGTTCAAGTGCAGTGTAGCGTCTTCGCATCAAAGACTTATTGCAACTGCAAAGCTTTAATTTATACTAAAGGCTCTCGATAGAATCACTAACGACTCTCTGAAAAGGAATAAGAATCTGAAAAAAAAAATAAGAAAAAATAAAAAAAAAAAAAAAACAGGGCTTTTTAGATCATCGGGGCCAATGGTCGAATAGCTAAGTTAGACAGCTCTTTGCATGGCAGTGTAACTACACTCGGTGGATTTGCCAATGTCTCGCGAAAGTAAAAAGTATGGATGTTTCTGGCATTGCAACTTACTTAAATTCAGATTTTGCTTTTAACTTTTAATAATAATTATAGGCCATAAGGCCCAATGTAAAAGATGTACATATTAAATAAATGAAATGAAATGATTAAGATTCAAATCAACAGTGACGTTATTTTTGAACTTTAAAGAATAAAGTGCGTGCGCACTCAAACTCGACAGATTTGAAATTTCAGGAAACACGAGGTAATTATGAAAGCCCGAATTATTATAGAAAATACTTGTATTCCACCTCATCCACGACAGAATGGCTGAACACCAATTATATTATAATATTTTTTTTTTTTTTGCTGCGTCGCTTTTTCGTTTCGAATCTTCCACCAGACTACTAAACAATATGGAATGTATTCTACTTCATTCTTCAACCTGCTAAATCCTATGCATTTATAAGATTGTTTCTTTATCGTGACGCATTTTCGTTTCGTCGAATTTCAAATCACAAAAATTTCAAGGAATTTCCACTTCAAAAATTAAAACCATTTTGAAAAGAAATGAAAGGTGAAGATGAAGTTACTTCAACTCCATAAAAGCATTTCTCCCAGTTTCAATATTTTGCAGGAATAGAGCACAGAGGTTGTATTTCTAAGAAAATGTAAACAAAGAAATTTTTAAATTTAAGGAATCAACGTCACCGGAATAAAATCATTGAACTTATCGGAAAATGCAAATTTAACCGTGGGTAAACGAAACATGAGTTAGCGCGTGTTCTACCATTGAAGGCCGCTTAATTCAGCAACAAAAAAGTGTGTGTGGCAAGTCACACACCGTAGAAGTAAGACTCCTCACACTCAGCAGTTACAGTACCTACAGCAGCTGCCGGTGATTGAAAAGTCAGTCACGCGCTATAGAATAGCAGTTAGTAGTAGAGACATATATGACGCAGCTGACAGCGATACAAAAGTGAATAACCTTCTGGCCTCTTAGGCTCACTCCATGCCATTAGAAGTTTCACTTGTTTCACTTTTATTTTTCTTAGCGTGACAAAATTTTCGTTTTAGGCTCTTTTGGTCTCACTTCAAAAAACTTAAACTCGTAGACAAAATAACATATAGCGAACGACCACATTTAAAGTAACGAAGACTACGTTCGCAGAAAATGGGCCTACTGGAGGGATAAGACGTCAACTGGTCAGAAAAGTGAAACCCCCTCGTTAATAAATTGCGAAAATAAAGTCGGATAGAGCCCAAAACTCGTTTGAAGTAGAATTTTTATCCTGTGCCCTATTTCACCAAAATGAAAGTTACAACCACAAATTTGTACTTGTAATTTACAATTGCAAATTTGTAAACCGTTTTTTGTTTCACCAATTATAAGATCTTATTTCACAAACTTGTGATTGATTCTAAT
Source organism: Melanostoma scalare (assembly GCA_949752695.1). Taxonomy (NCBI): domain Eukaryota; kingdom Metazoa; phylum Arthropoda; class Insecta; order Diptera; family Syrphidae; genus Melanostoma; species Melanostoma scalare. Next base: position 223,204,639 of record OX456985.1, on the reverse strand, counting down.
AAAGTTGTAGAAAAATGAATTGTAGGTCACAAGTGTTCAAAATTCCTGTTGCACCGGCGTCAAGAATAACTTGTTATTTATAACAGTTTTTTCACAATATTGTGGAACGCTGTGCTGCGTAGACATCAAAATGAACAAGGAAAATATAATATTTGCAGTCTCTTTAATAAGAGACAAAAAAGATATATTGTTCGGAAAGTTTTCCGATTGCTTGATACATTGAGACAACGTAAGAGAATGGAAAAACATTCTTAATTTTTTGCAGTCTCAAGCGCTTCTCATCAATGGAGATTGGAAATATTGATGTTCGTTAGGCCAGCATATAACGTTTTTGAACATTAAACTGACGACTGCGGTGCAAACTCTATGTACGCATCCGCAAACTTTTGACTTATAGAAAGATATCCCATGCATGTTGGCAGCTCCATGGTATTGTCCTCCATTCCCAAGCCAACGCAAAGCTGTTAGAAACTGCTGCCTTGGGTTTAAAGCACATTTTTTTTCGATCGATAATTAAAATTATTTCTTCTGCTTTGCATCGACTAAGTTGAAATTTTTCATTAAAATGAAATAACTCAAATCATAGTTTGTACGCGGCCGATAAATTTTTTTTTTCACTATCAAAATATTATCACTTTGGCTGTTATCGCTATTGCTATGCCTTCGTCGCAAAGACATTTTTGTTATGAACGCAAGGAATTACAAATCTGTAATAAAAATTACACGTCTACCTTCACCTGTAGAATATTCTTACAAACTGAACAAATTTTGTAAGTCTATTTTCGTTGGTGAAATGAAAACTCACAAATTAGTGTTATATTAACAAGTTTGTTACTTGTAAAGTACAACTTTAATTTTGTATTGGTTCGTGTTCCGAAAGATAAAACATTGCTCATATCGCTTGGAAACGATTATTTGAAAATGAACCCCTCGCATGTTCCAACAATGAACCTTTCATTTACCCACAATTATTAGACTATAAAAGCCAACGCAGAAAGGTTTTCCTCAATAATGTATAGCAGTTTGCTTATGTTTTTTCATCAAAAGTCCATGTCAACTTTAAAACTTTCAGCTACACTCTACTGCAAAGTCCATGGTCTTTTAAGTCATTTGGAATTTCGTTCGTAAGGCATCAAGAACACCGAATTCCTTGAAGGAATAGCTACCGGTATTTAAATTGGTGACAATTCTTCGCGAAATGTAATAAATACCCTTAGAAAAACATTTGAGATTTGATACACGAACCTCCCGTGTAACAAGCAGACATACTCACCCCACGGGCACTTGATAACTTCAAGACTTGAATTTATGAAATTTCCAGCATGTTCGAAGATATTTTTTATTCTACCAAATGCTTCAAGTGTATGTTCGGGGAACCACACCGGATCATCTCTATAGTGAAGCAGATAAGTGAAAGATTTGTGATCCTTTTGAGACCATAATGCTTACAATACCATAAGGAAAGAAGAAAGTGCAGACATGTTTAAATTGAGTTTTACGCTTAAATTTATTATTTATGTATGCAAATTAAACTTCAGAAATCAAATCAAGTGAATACTTTTTTCTTTGTCTTTTTTTGTACAAAAATGATTGATATTCAAAATCCTTGTACGCAAATTTTGTTTGATACTAAATCAGGCAATTTAACTGTCCTTCATATGGAACAGATCCATTTAGATAATATATTTTATTTTTTAGTGACGTAACAAATCCCAAATCCCTCTTTTGGCCGACATTTACCTCATCCCAAACAACACTGAAATCATAGGTTTTCATGATAGAAAATGCAAAAATTCATTTCGCATTTCAAATCGAATTCTCTAATAAATCAAAAGAATGCACTCCGCATTCATTCCTCCATAACGAAAACAAAAAAGAGAAAATATTAATAATAATTTCGTTGTGATATCCTCTGGCGCTGGGTTATACAAAAAAAAAAAGGAGTATAGAGTTCGTCCACTCATCCAAACGACGAAAAATTCCGCACGCTACATGTCAAGCAAAAATATAATTAAATTGTTAATTCACATTTCTCACGATAAATGTCAAAAATGTATCCGTGTGAATTATTACATCACACTGGCATTTTCCCCCACACACATAAATACAGACACACACACACACAAACACATTCGGACACGACCTCTAAACATGCTCTCCGCACCACAATTCATGGCAGGAGCAGCGAGCAGGCAAAAGGCATGTAGGTCCCAACCTCGGCCCCCAATAAATCCTCAGATTGAAATTAATGTTTCCATCCTATCATCATATTTTAGAATTTTTCCTCCTCCTCTTTCATATTCGTCTATCTTCTTTCGCAGAAAAGGCACAAAGAAAAAAAAAAAGGAAAAAAAGGAGAACTACTCATATGTGAGTTAAAAAAAAATATAAAAGGTAAATAGTGTTTGTGAAGATGTGTGTCCTTATGGCTTTGTGTGACTATGTGTAGACCAAACGATTGAGAGGTGCATGGATAAACACATTAAACCAGCCAGCACCAGCGCCAGCGTTTACTTTGAACTATGTTGTGAACCCTTTTTACCGATGCATGCATAGATCCCATCTGATAAGTTGAGAGATGAACTGCCATTAAGCATGCAAGTGAGGAAAAATGAAAAATTGAAACCCAAGTTACACTAGAATGGATTTGGTGGATGTCGGCATTGTCAGAAACGCTGTGAGAGAGAAAAAAATTGGTTGAAGCTTAAGCTGTGCTTTGTTGGTTTTTGAACTGGGATTTTTTTTAGAATCATATTTGAAAAATGAGGTTTAGTAATTTGATCAGTAGAGCGTTGCAAACGAAGGAAAAGTAACAGTTCAATAGAGCGTAGCTAGTTTCAGTACATTATTCGATTTTTAGTGTTGAACGCCCACCGGCCGTCTGCCGTAATTTGCCGCCATGTCTTTTTAAAGAAGTTGGTTAATGTCTTGCAGCAAGTAAATAACTTGATTTTTAGGATGAGCAAGACGTAGTTCTGCAATCTTATTAGATTCGTCTACCACATGTTTGCGAGACCTAGGACGAGGTATTCCATATTCGCGACTTGCCTGCAGTGTTCTATCGAAACCCCATAGAGCAGGAGCGTTGGTGGTCATCTGTTATACATGTCCCGTCATCGTAGCCACAGTTCGCAGTGCCAGCGAACTTCCACCGCTCATATAGTTTACTGTTGAATCTTCTTCTCGACACATCGTCTAAGCAAACGCGACTTAAGACCATTCGCGGTAATTTTCTTTTGAAACGACCCAGGGTTTCCTCCTCCTTTTTAGATAGAGTCCATGCTTCTTCGCCGTATAAAGAAGGATGGGGACGATAAAGGTCTTATATAAGATAAGGGACCATGATCTTCGAATTTACATTATCTTACGTGCTTGTAGCAAATCCTCGTTAGATAAAACACCCGTGGTGGTGCCCTTGGCGTTATCGTTAGCAGGTCTCCATTTATAGCGGGAGCTCGAGGTTTTTATTACAGAAACATGTTTTTACACGGGTAGTGTTTTTATGACGAATCGGATAGTCCTCTGAGAGTAATTGCACAATTAACTGTTAGGAGTCTACATAAAGTTGTTGGTCCTTGCAGTGAACTAGGTCTTGAGTCTCACCGAAATTGCTACGCCACTTCGTCTTTTTAAAAAGATTCAAAAAGCCCGTTCCGTAATTATATCCAAATAGTTAACCAGGATGAAGAAGTTCAAGTAAGGCCATCAGCTCTATAAAAGCTCATTTTCTTTTCCAACTCGCTTTTTTCCGGTTTTCCTGCTGTTTTGAGGGTTTGCTTATTGCCAACATTGCTGCTATCAAAGGACATAATGAAGTTAAGAAGACGTTAGATCCACTGGTTATATTTGCGGCTACAACTTTTCAACTTTCACAGAACTCTACCAATTTCAAAACTTTTCAAGTAGGGTGTAGAAGAATGGAGTTCCAGGGATGTTTAGCTGACACAACGACGAAAGATTGACACTCACGGTTCTTTTGACCTCGAAATGTATTGGGTCTAGTTACAAGAATTCAACTCGATATGATATCACGAGCCCGACGTAATAAAAGCCGCTCTTTTTAGTATAAAGTACGTTTTTTTAGACGTGTGGCTTTCAAAATGAAATAAAATGCATATGATTAATTGCTTTAGCCAAGAGTTTTGCTTTATTATAAGGAAATGGTCTAGCCACTATGTTTTTAAACGCCGAAATGCAAGTGGCCAGCCGAGAGGCCCAATTCTCGAATACTTTTTGAAGCAGTTGGGGAATTATGAAGCTAAATATTCTCTTCCATGGGTAGGTTTATCTATGTAGACAAGCGACTTAACTTTACCTCAGAAAAAATAGTCCGCCGTTGTGAAATCCCAAATTATGAAGGTTCAAAAATCAGCTTTCGAATGAAAATCGATGTCAACAGCGACTTGGCTTCGAAACATTTTCCAGAACGAACGCTGTGCCCCGTCATCGTGCGGCTTCAATTTTTGTACTTGTCGTCGATAAAATGGCAAACCAGACTGAGCATGAATCAAATGATAGCTGTGGCGCCCGTGGTGTGATAATTAGCATGCCTGTTTGTTACGCAAAAGGTCCGTGGTTTGAATCCCAACAGAAACCAAAAAATGTTTTTCCACGCGTATGACCTTGGTAAGTCCTCCATTAATAAATTCATTACCATGAAAAGCGCTTTCTCTATTCGCCAAATTGTAGATCCCCTCCATTCCCTAGCAAGGCATGGTTGTGAGAAATGAACTGCGCTCACCGCTCTGTTGTGCCACCTTTTGCTTATATGAAGCCGTCAAAAAGACCAACTCCAAAAAAGTACTGCTAGACTGCAAGCCACACGACTAAAAGAAACACCCTTTGATTAGAGACCTCGAAGACCGTCTAGACCAAGAACTCGATCTATCATAGCTCATGGTTCCTGCATGACTAAGAGAGTAGTTTTGTTCTATGCACAGAAAGTCAGGTACACAAAAGTTCAGTAGCAGTGTTGTAGATCGAGGTCGAGGTTGATCAAAAAGAAAATCATTCCCCATTCGGTCCCACATCTTCGATTTTACTCAGCGGCATTTCGAATGAACCATAGCTTGCCAACCTTGTAGTGGAGTTTTTCCAGCGTTCGCGAACAAAATTTCCAAGATTGCAAACCATAACCTCGATTTCATTTACCAACTGGTCCACAAAGAGTTTCTATATTTCTGTTCATATCAGAGGAGGGTCCTTCAGAGTTCTTGCCTCAGCAGAAGTCGCACAGATTGTGGGTGAATTTTCTCCAACGAAAATTACCTGAAAAGTGAACAATCTTCCATATACTTCTGATATACCATCTCTAAATCCCATTCCACAAAATCTTATCGGCTAAGTTGTCTTTTGTCTATTCTAACAATTTAAGCCCCCACCGCGATGAAGGGAATGACCTTTTTCATTTGTATTTTAGGTTTAACATTTTTCGTAACTCTCTTTCATGAGACTGCACACACGAAGAAAATGATAGTGATTGTCCAGCCTTACGAATCGACTTGCGTTGAGTAAATTGAAGAAAACTAGGGCCAGTAGGAGAAACTATAACAAAACTTCTTTATTTCCATTTACCAACTACAAGTAAAAAAAAAAAAATATTCTAAAAATAGAAAAATTTTGAAAATTTGATTCAAAGAGCAAATGAACGTCTCATTTGGATTTCATCAAACGATTTGAAGCCTTTTTGAAAGAAAAAGAAAAAAACTATGCCACATTACTTATAAAAGTTTGTTGCCGCAATAAAAGCTTAGAAATAATCATTTTTCTACACCACTAATCAATCATCGCACTGCAGAATCGAACTCAAACGGAAAAACTTTCATAGTTCTTCATGGATATTGCTTCAATTTCAACATTTGCATAAGCGCAAGTTGATAAAGTTCACCCACCCATATATTCATCCATTCAACCAACATAGAGCTATTTAGCCTCCTTATTAAAGTCCTTTTGTGTGCAAAGCACTTTGACGTTCGTTTAACTTCTGCATCATATATCTGATTTTCCCTATAGAGTCCAAAGCAAATCGATTGAGTAATTTCTCTAACAAATAATTAACGCTCTGGCTCATGTCAAGAGCTTCAAACTTCTATATTTTTCTCCAAACGCGCGGTTTATGAGTGTTTTTCAATTGAAAAAATTGTGCTTCTTTTCAAAAAAAAAAAAAGAAAAAATCAAATGAAAATTGGAGAAAAATTTATTCTCCAACTATGAGGAGGACGCAGGCTATCCTCCAGTATTGAGTTTTGAATCTGCATTTATTTGCACTCAATTGAAACAAACTTTGTGTTTGCCAACCACCTCCATACTATGAACGCATACCGCCGCACCGCGCCATCAGCCATCCGGCAAGGCTGATGTGCCAGTGCGCTAGTGTTCGGATATAGATAAACATCAACATCGCGAAGGCGTAATAAATCACCCCTCACGATCTCTTCAAAATGCATATTATATGCTTAGTGTGGCAGGATTATAACATCAGGTCCCCAGAGTGCTGCCAATTCAAATCATCATCGTCGACGACGACCGACAGTATAGTGGTCGATATGGCGACGGTGGCGTCATGGCATGGCATGGCATGGCGTGGCGAGGCGTTTACGCAGCAAAACCAAGGATTACCCCTAGGAACATAGTAGCTCCCTTCGAATAGAAAATTTAATTTAAAATTCCTGCCTCAACCTCCAGTCGGCCTCATTTTAAAATTCCCAAAAGGACTCAACCAAAGCATAGGCTGCCACTCGCTAGTACTTATAGAGTCGTTGTTGTGTTTAAGTGTGTATACCTTTTGCCAGTGTTGCCGCTGCGAGGATTTGTCTTTGAAATACATTTTCTCCGAATTGCCTGCACTTGTTCATTGAGGCATGCAACTGTTGTTTCAATTGACACCATCATGTGGTTTAAAAGTTTGGCTATGTGCACACCACTCGTTGACATACGAATCGCGGCTTTTTAAATTGAAAATGATAAAATGTTCAAATCAATCAATGGCAACTTGGCTGCATACACATCAGGAAAGAGAATACTCCTCACGAAAGCCGCCCAACAACAGACAGGAAATATGACAGGCGGATAAATTTATTAGCTAATGTGCCATGTTTTGGCCGATGATTATTTATCGAACAAGAAAGGAGTGATATTAAAAGAAAATTAAATTATTGATTGGCTCACAAGTCACAACACATCGAACGTACGAACGAAAACATTGCACAACAGCAGAGACAGAGGGGCTCTTTTGCTTGGGATGTCAGGTTTTACTGTGAATACTGTCCCAAGATCATGGAGATTGCACTGAAGCCATAAATCTACCAAGTTGATATTTTAAAATGTAATTTATCCAATATAAATGCGGATGGCCCCTAGCGTATCACAGAGCATAAACGAAAAGAATACCATCCCCAACACCATGGTATTTACATCTGGTCCGCTCATGAGCCATATATCAAAATCCAACAGAAGCAGGCTCCATGCATCATGTCTGGAAGACAAGCAAATTAATTTGTCTTGATTGTTCCCAAATGTATTGAAAAACAATGTCTTCTTTGCCTCTTGGGCGCAACAAAAATGTTGTTATGTTTCTCTGAAATAAACTTACCAGCATTGCTTATGGACGAAGAAGAAGATGGATGGCTTTTCTTAACCGCAAGAGCAATTTCGTGGTTGAAATTTAGGAGGCCTAGAAAACCGCCACGATGGCAAAACCAATTTTAGTAAATTAAGCAAACGAAAATAGAAATTACATTTGAAAGTTGTTGTCTACTATGGCTGTAGGCTGTTGGCTGTCACAAGAGAATGATGTGTTACTTAGAATATTTATTTCCAAACAGATAAACTCAAAAAGGACCTCTCGATGCATGTAGTAGATGCATTGGTTGCAGTGGTTGGAGAGGGCTTATGCAGTGGATTGGGAAAACGGAACCCTTTTTCGATAAAGAGGAAGTGTGTTGGTCTAAATCCAAATTTTTGTATTTTTAGAACCGATCAAGGACCGCCACAAAATAGAACACAGAAATCACACTCATCAGTTCATCTCCAACGCCAAAGGTGTCCGAGGTCAAATAAAAACACTCTGCTTTGCGTATTAATTTATTAAATCAATTTGCGCTTATTGATTTTAGGGGATATTGCTTTTTCTTATTAACTCCGTCGTCGGCGTCGTCCAGGTTTACCCCAGTGTTCCAATGTTGCCTCCTTAATCCCTAAAGCGTGTTTATGTAATTTCCTTCTCGTTATCCAGCAAAATTGTGAAAACAATTTCCACGAGATTTATTCAAAAGTGTTTTGTTTGCTAGGAGCTGTCATGCGTTATGGCTCATTCAAGGATATTAACGTTTGTGTCGAACAATAAACTTCCCTATGGCCGGCGGCAATTATCGATTGAATGCAAAAAGGACGATAAAAACACACTTCCTTCATCCATCCATTCATGTGGGAAATGGTGAGCGGAGGCAGGATGAGTAAACCGCACCCAATCGCGTCAGCTGCCCTCCGCCTGACCATCGCAAGATTGCTCCATCTTCTTCTCTTCTCTGCTCATCTGACATGATTTGCAAAACAAAAAAAGCATAAAAAATAAAATAAAATAAAATAACAGGACGCCAGGCCAGCCAGCCAGCCATTTCAAGTCTCATGTGCTTCTCACAGCTGCCCCCATCTTATTTCTTTTTTATAGATTGGGAATAGCAGGGAAGCAAAGAAAATCAGCATTTTTATCGAAGAATAAATACCGAGAGCTTGGGAAAATTGTTCAAAGGCAAACAGAGTAAAAAAAAGCATCAAACCAAAGAAAATCGTTCTAACCGTCGGCGTCGGTCGATTGGTCACCCCCGCTTTGGGTAGTTTCACTCAGGGGATTAGAGTATAGGAGCCCAGGACAGAGCTGAGTGGTTGCCCTAGGGAATTAATCGACTGTGGTTGTAGGATAATTAACACATGCTCTGATTTATTTATTCCTGTTTCTCCTATGTGCTCCTTGTTCTTGTGTTTATTTATATAGATGTTTTCTTTAGCGACCTGTGGTATCAGTTTGGAGCTTCCATTGTTTTTATATTCTTCACCACGTCAAATGATTCCTTTGGAGCGCACGCCGATATAACTTCGAGGGACTCTCTCTCTGTTGGCTTGAAGGATGTAATAGTGCAAGATAGCAATATCACACATACACACGTTCACTGTTATGTGATATGGAGGCGGATGAAAATGGAGGATTTAATTTGTTATATTAGCCTGAGCCAATAAATAACACTGAATTAGTGACGCCACCACGCTTACAAAGCTGTGATGGCTCTACCATGGATGCCCCATGGGGCGCACTACTCCGCAATCGGGAGGACTTGAAGAGAGCTAATTGTTTGATGGGCGATTAGTTTCGATGATTGGGATAGTGATATAGTTGATATATTGTGTCAAGCAACACGCATTAAAGTTAGTCGCACGTGAAAATCGTTACGTATTAGGGGATTTAAGTCTTGGGTTTTGTCGGAGGGCAATGCTCTTAATGGTTTTGTAATTTGTCGCCTTAAAGACGATATTCAGTGAGTCTTTGTGTTGGGTTGTTTAGGTTTTTCAAGACACTGTTTTTTCTTAGGAAGACCTACAGTCGTAGTTTTAAATTGAATGCGATTTGCTTGTCTTTAGAGGCGAACTGGAACCTATATGTATTAAAACAGGAGGTTTTTGAATGTTAATTTGAAGATCAACGAATGCTTCTTTCGAAGGGTGGCGCAGTAATGCTATGGGAACCTCAAGTTCTAACGCATATCCAGGTCTTATGCCGACTCCAAGCGTTTGAGTAAGGAAGTGATGTTCATGGCAATGTGTAGTTACTCTCGGAGGACCTGTCAATCCTCGCAAAAGGCAATATACGTGAAGAACTTTTAGTTCTAATTTTTTTTAATGTTTCGAATCACGAACCTCCCACATAGCCGTAGGCATTACGCACGGCCACCACAAAGTTCTTGTAAGGAGCTATGCAAATACAGACTGGAAACAATAAGGAAACCCAACCTACCGAGTCGAAGGCAGAGACAGTCAGTCTAGTGATGGAGACTCAATTTCTGGGAAACTAAATATCGATTTGTATCGAACATTAGACTACGTGAGCCTGAAAAATTCACTCGTCGTAGCTGACTCATAATATTACTGGTGGCTACAGCTGCGATATCAAAAATTCTATGACATCTTTTGAGAACTTTAAGTAAGCTGATCTTTAAGGTATCTTCCAGCTATGTAGTGAGAAAGCTTAAACCAACTTCCAGGTCTACGGTACGATTCCCACTGGAGCTTCGACGATTTCTGATTTTGACTAATGATAAGGCTCGAGTTACAGAATTCATACACGTTCAACTCTTCCTTAAGTTCGTACCACTTTCTGAACCAAAAAAAGACATCGGATCTTGACGGAACGATGATCAATCTGGAACAAGTACTTTTGTAGAGATCGATGACATACACGACTGCACACCGCGTCAGGTACATATTCTTCGGTCCTCCAAGCGGAGACGTATATGCTATCCGAATAGCAATAGGCCACTTCAAGAAAAATGGCTGTATGGGAAGAGCAATTGTGGCCCCAGTGACAGCTAAGCTACGATTAAGGCTCTATTCAACCTTCTAACCACTTCTAAAGTTGAATGCAAAACCTCTCTAAATGAGGTCGGATGACCAAATTCAATGGATTGTGTTTGGGCTTCAGGCCATCACGGCATAACTGGAAACAATATCGACAAAGAACTTTTCAGGAAAGGACATCAGACAGCTTTTTCGCGCCTTTTCTGTCAGTGTCCTCAATAAGAACTTTTATCAATGATTGAATCTGCTCTAGACAGACTAACACATATAACATGCAACCGGTGAAAGCAGGCGGACTAAACGTATGTTCACCAACCTAAGTAATAAAACTGCAACAGTTTCGCTATCCCGCAGCAGGAATAACTATATGAGTCTTGTAGGTGTTGACACGGAACTCTTCTCTTTTGCTAAGCAGTTGAACATGCTAGGCTCAAACGATATTACCCTCAGTGAATCTTATCGAAGAAATAATCCAAAGCGAAGCACTTTCTCTGCAACTGTCCTGCATCAAGCCAGGTTACATTCACTAGTCACAGATGTTAACCCAAAAAATGTTTTCTAGACTCAAATTATAAAATTTCAACCAGTTAAAAAAAGAGCATAGACATCAGTTAGTTAATCACAATTTGCTTGCGTTTATCTTTTCAAAAGCTAATGGAGATATCCCATTTCCTTAAACTTATGAAACCCTACATTATAACATACGGTGGAGCAATAGAGCTCCGGGGCCTAGCGCATTATTCCCTTTTATATGCCCTGGAAATGGAAATGGGGATGACCTTCAATTTTCTACCGATCCCGAACGGTTTATCGAGAAAACGCTTTTCATGGCTATGAATTTACTTTGGTAGGACTTTCCAATTTCTAACGAAAGGCGATACCTGTATAAAAACATTTTTCATTTTTCTGCTTAGCCACAAACTTTCCGTGTAACAGACAGAAATTCTAGCCATTGCGCCACGGGCACCACAAATGATAATTTCATCCTCAAAAATAGAAAGTTCTTGGAAAAAAGCGTGCGGATCCATTTCCAATCTTTTCTAAGAAGTAGACGTGCTTTCATAACCTGAACTTAAGCTTCGAATTACTAAAATTCGAACAATGGTTGTGCTTTGTCTGAAAATCTAAAGTAATAACCTAATTAGTTAACTACAACAAGTTCGTGGAATTTGCTTAATTTAAATAATTGAATAATGATGACTCCCTCGACTATGAACTTTGATAATTTGTATTCTTCCCAAAGCATTTCAGTTCCGTATTTACTTTATCATTAAAAAATGAAAAAAAAAAAAATAAAAGAAAAACTTTATTTGGTATGTGCACGCTTTTCTCGGCCACAAGATACGAAGAAAAAAAATTTATGTTTGTCTTTAATTATACTAGAGTGCTGTCTTCATATTTTTAAGTTGAATATGACCATAAATGGGACAAACATCCTCAAATTTCTTAAGACAAATTCCAGAAAAACGCAACTTTTTGATGTCCAAAGTTTAATATCTGCGCTTCGCTTAATTTATGAACGTTAACTTAAAAAAGAGCATATGAAATAAAAAATGAAATGACCAACTCCCAGCATGGGTAAGCTGAGACCCATCGACTTTTATGCGGGTGTATGTGTGGGGTATGGGCTATAGTAAATAGTAAGCGTATGCCTCGTCTCCTCAGTGTCCTGCCAATTTGGGTAAAATATAATTTCAGGTATTGACATATTTTCTAGCTACTGATGGCCGATGGGCTGTGCTTGTGAGACTTTATTTTCATTATGAGACAGTCAAATATTTTTTTCCAGCACAAGTGGCCCCCTATTGACAGCAATTAAAGTTTTACTAAACAAAAGGAAATCTGATGCTACCTGTCATAAGAACTAAAAATGATATGGGTTTCAAAAAATACACATTTAAAAAAACAAATGAAAAGAACCTCCATCTAATTTAAAAAATTGTTTTTGGCAGTACTTGATTTTGTTTTTTCGGTCAATAAATGTTTTCTTGTGTAATTGAGAGGAATGGAAAGATATATGTACATACTTTAGTTATTTAAAATCAATTGATGATAAGTTTTGCAAAATCCCCAGAGGGTTCAGAGTGATACGAACTATCTTTTTATTTACATTTCAAGGCTGGATGTGACATACTACAGTGACGGACTGGAATGTCATGCGGTGCAATGAAATCTCTTATAAAAGCAATTTTTGATGATTTGAAAGACTTGATTTCAAATCAAGTCTTTTCAATTTACTTTGAGTTATCAGCCTTCTAGGAGCTATCGATTGGCCGCCTTGTAGCTGCAAATTGATCCCTTCCCAAAAGAATTCTGTAAAAACTGTGAAGGACGTATCACGTATTGCCAAACGTATTGGCAAATCAAGAGAATAGCACTGCCAATAAAAGCACCAAATCACGTTGCCTTTCGCATTCGGCATCCCAGATTTTTGTTGCGGCCCGATGGCTTTTTCATTTATTTGTTGATTTTTCCAATTTTAAGCTTTACAACCTACAGTTATCTGAGTTTTAAGTATACAAAACTTTTTATATGGAAAAAGCGGAGCAAATCTCTACTAGGGTGTGGGGTGTTCTGTGTGTTCGTCGTCTTCAATGACTTCACGGCAATATTGGAAACACTTATATCTCTTATTTTACTGATAACAGACTCACCACAGTTCACACACTTTATATAATTTTTAACATAAGATTTAACGCCAAATTCTTTGATCCATTTCTTTTAACAAACAAAAATTGCTGAGCTCACAAAAAAATTTCTATTCTTAGAAGCTACAACAGATAAAGTTAACAATGATTCTTGGACAATGACTCTTGGACTCTTCAACCCTCGAAATGTTAAAGCTCTCGTGTGGAAGGACTTCAAAAATACTGCATATGATTCTGAGTAAATTTTTTTTGTATAGTATGAAGTGAAAGTCAATCACTTCAATCTTTTAGTCTGAGACCACATAGGAGTTGTTGAACAAGGTTTGACTGAGTAAAAAACTGTCTGACCATTTCGCTGTTTCCTTCACATCATAAATAATAAATAAGTAAATAAATAGGGTGGAGCAACAGAGCGAGGAGCCCCATAGTCAAGCCCATTTCTCACAACCACAACTTGTGAGGGAATGGAGGGAACCTACAATTTTCTGCCGATATCGAAAGGCTGATCAAGAAAGCGCTTCTCATTGCAATGAATTTACTCACGGAGGACCTCCCAATGAAAGCACAAGTTGAATTAAAAATGTCGAATATTATATTTTCAAGTGAAGTCGATAATGATTCTGAGATAAAAGTTTGCGAAGTACGTCGTCCTCGAATTTTTAAGGATAGAATTAACAATGATTTTGCTGCATTAAGTGATTTTCAATTTAAAGAAAAATTTCGCATCGCATATAGTTTCTCCTAGGAGTTTTATGTGTATTAATCAACACCTAGGTTGGTAGTGCAAGATAAATAATATTGTAGCTAAATTCAGTCTCTTGTGCACATTGCAAGAAATTTGTCAAAATATGACTAAACTGACATAACAAATTTATCACAGTCTGACAGCGACAAATTTGTCACTACAAAATTGTCATGTGCGACCTGTCAATATGGTATGAAATGGAAATTAGTCAGATAACTGCAAGAAATTTGTAGAATTGTCACTACTTGTCAATGATTATGAAATAGGGCCCTGGTTGGACCAGGGCCAAATGCACTTTTGTCTATCATTCTTCTAGATATAAAAGGGCTCAGAACTTATTCCGGTTCTTTACTGCTCGATATGAGAACTATTTTCAGGTCTTGCTTGTTCGCCGCAAAAGATGATGCACATTAATAGAAATCGAACCCAAACCTGTCACGGTCTATGTCCGATGATCTAACCTTAACACCAAGAGTATTACGGATAAAAGGCTAAATAAGAATAAGACTTCGTGCATACTTAGGCCTTGCTCGAAAATGATACGCAAAATCTTGTTGTGAAAGACCAAACTTGCCTATTACAACAACATGCTTCTGATATTCGATGCAAACGCATCGAAATCCTTACAGTTGGCTTTGTTGGGCCTAACAGGGCGAAGGATGTACTGACTAAAACATGAAAAACTACGAAAAACCACAAACAAAACAAGCTTCTGGATCAAAGCTTCTTCTTCTTCCTTTGCTCATGCTTCGAGCGGCGCGATCTCTCCCACTGAAATGTCTCACGCCAATGGTTCGCTTGTGGGATACCCCGCTGCGTTGATCTCAGAATGCGTTGGCAAACCTCCCGGTTTTGGATGATTCCCAATAAAAGATTTCGTAACATATGTCTGCATACCAAGAGTATTTTGGTCTGCCTTTCTTTTTCTTCCTTTGCGAGCGTGTCTAAACGAAAACACAGTGCGAGCAATTAAGAAACAGGAGATGATTTGATAGGAGACACAGATGCCCTTTTGAATTTTTGGTCTAATTCTTATTTAGTCTTTCAAAGCATTCCACATTCAGGTAGTGCGACTGAAATATGAATCTCTATACCTGACCATACGCGATCCCAGCGAGGCGGGTGTTGCGGTTAAACTGTTTCAGTGGAGGAATGCAGCTGAATATTTAGCAATTTTTATAAAAAAAAAACGGTAAAAGAGAGTGAGCAAGGTAACGTTTCGACGATGTTCAACAGAATCGATCGTTCCTTCAGTTGATCTATTAAAATAAAATAAAAAAAAAATATTGGAATTATACTCTAATTTTGTACTTTGTAACATTTTTAGTGGCTTCAAATCAAATCTGGTTCTTACTACCCCATGTAGGTAAAAATGCAGTCAAGGTCAGAACTCAAAGAAATTATCATACGCAAACGTTCCAGTTCCACATCCGAAAAGTAAGGACATGAATTAGGAAACGAATTTGAATAGCTGAGGACTGAATCGTTACCAAAATATTAGAGAAGATTAAAATTCTCAGACAAAATTCGTTTGTCAATTCGTTTTCTTTCAAAAATCGTTTATGAAAATAAGGAAGAAAGTCGGAGATAAAATAGAGCCCTGGACCAACATTCTTTTCTATCCCTGATCACACCTTTACAGCTCGAATCAAACCACGAAAAAAAATGTTTGTGGATGATACATTTTATTCTGCGAGAAACAAAATTTTTCATGCTGTTGAGAATTATGTTAGATATCATATTAGCCGAAGCGTCAACGTTTCCGTCGAGAAAGCACAATGACCAAAGACGTTTCACGTTTCTTTTGAAAAGATCCAATTTTTATATGTTAATGAGAGTACAATAACATCTACACCTCTAAAATGTCTTCAGAATATATTTACTCTAAAGACTTCATCAAAATGGCGTCCAAGCAAAAAACCAACCAACTTTCCTTTCAATACAAAAAGTTGTCAGCCTTTAAAATAATTTTTTGACACCAGAGACGTTTCCCATCAGAAATAATGGCCACCGTCTGCTAATTAATAAACTTTGACAAAGTTAAAACTAGTTTTAAGTTTTTAATTTTATCCTTCCACGCTTCTGACCAGTCTCTTGATGACACAAACCAGCTTAATGCAACACACAAACCACACTTCTGCAAATGGAAAAAAAGGAACACTCTATTAATCCTATTTAAATAGGTAATTTCTCTGCTAAGCACCATGAATAGAGAAAAGAAAGAAATGTTGGTACCTCTATATACAAAGGTATGCATCATCAAAACAAACTTACGCAAAAAGCAGCTTCAAGTTGTTTGAAAGTTTGTCCTTCATTCACAGAATGTAGTAAGCCATGGGATCGTTGATTTTTTTTTATTAACATTTTTTTACGGTAGCGACAAATGAGCTAAAGAAAATTAAATTCACTTTGTCAATATAAACTTGCATAAGTGCACATGATGTGTGTGAGTGAAATTAACGATAAACGAAATTAATTGCGACGTAGATGAATTATTGTCGGTGTCCTAGTTTGCATGTGGTTGTTTCCCATTTGAGAGAGAAGAATAAAATAGTTCTCCCCCTTTTCTTGTGGTTGGAGAAGCATTAGCAGGGGACCGAATGCCGTAAATAATCCTTAATTCAAATGTGCACTTTCCGCAAACAAAAAGTCAACCCCTCTTCCGAGGAACATTATTCGGACGCATACCTATATATATGTTCATTTTTTCTTTGTTTTCTCTCCTGGACTTTAGCTCTAATGTTAGATGTATAGAAGGATAAAGTAAGAAGCGCATTAGACCATCATCAGTAGTAGCATGGTAAAGGAAATGAAATTATATGTAAATGGGCTTAGATCCGTATGCTGTTAGACTACAAAAAGTGCCAGCAGTGCCAAGTGCAAAGTTATTTAAAAAAAATAATTATTCTTATGGGCTTGATGGAAACAGTTTTGTTACCAACATCAATGAACCCACTGACGACTCTGTAACGCTGAGTCAAGTTCAGACAAAAGTTGCTATAAATTGGGTTGGAGATTCCAATTTCGTACAAAAATATTCCACTTCACGAATCATTTATCTGTATCCGTCGCTGTCACACTGACTGTGTGTGTAACGCTGCGAAGTAGGCCTGAGGACCTAGGCACATAATAAGTACCCAAGTCCCAGAAAACTAGAGCGGCAATCTTCAGTGGATTATGCCCCTTTACGGTAGTTATTGAGTCTTAGTGAAAGTTCTTAAATTAAAACAATAAAGAAAGATATGGTGTCCTTAGACGACTTGAAAATTGTTACATTTGCTGAATTTAGCTCAGAGAGAAAATTTCACTTCACACTTTCAACTGAAAGATTTTTAAAATTTTCTGAACTTGCGGCAAGGAAACAAATTTGAACATGGCAACGCTACGACAGGGTCAGGCATATATTTCATTTTATTTTTTCTAACTTGATACTGGCGCACATCCGTTAGAAAATGTTTGTTGACAAATTATACCCCACTCGTTCGTATGAGAATCATCATCATCATCATCCTGTGATCCGGTGATCCTTTCGCGAAAAGATTTCTCCACCATCATCACTCAATACATTATTCATTTTTAAATGTGCATAACAAAACGAGGACGACGACGACGCCACCACCGACCGCCACCCGCCGCCGCGCCGCGCTCTCTTCTCAGCTGAATGATGTGATGATTTGTGGGAAAAAATATTGCTTGTGTCCTTGCATGATGCTGTTTATTTTTCTTGTTCTCTTGCGGTAAGTGATTTGAAAATTTGATTTTTGTTCTAATGGGATATAGTATATCTAATGCAGAGAAGATGTAGCTATATGGTGGTTTTGTGGTGAAGTTAGATGTGAGATTTATATTCTTTGTGAGAACGCAAAAGGGATTTTGACACCCCGCAGTCAATGTGTTGAAATGCGATTTGTCATGGAATTTTATTAGCTAATGGAATAACAAATGCCTATCGTTTTGTATGGGGTTCGTCTTTTCAAAATAAATAAAATGACTCAGTGAAGCATTTGTGAGTAGTTCAATTTTTAAATTAATGATAAGAGATAAGGCTTGTTCAAAAGGTCCTGGAATATGTTTTGTCATCAACTATAAATGGGACATGAAATGGCATAATAAAATGAAGTCTTATCATTCTGGATAGAAGGAATTGAGGATTTGCCTCACTTTTTTTTCCTGATTTGAGTCTCCGCAGTCGAATCTTGGAAATGTTGGCAGCGATATAATGTAAAATGGTAAGTTTTAAATAAAGTTTCAATTAACACCTCTCCATTACCGAACTCTCTACGAACATCAATCGCAACTACCAGAGTGGCACCCTGCGCATTATTTCTTCAGCGTGATATGCATATATGATTGAATTTAGTTCATACAATAACCTTTGAATACGTCACTGAGAAGTTAGGTTGACCACTTTTAAGAGAGCCGAGAAATGAATAAATTAAATAAGTAGGGTGGCCATTGCCTTTTGTGAACGAATGGAGGGAACCTACAATTTTCTGCCGATGCCGAACGGCTAATGAAGAAGTTGTTTCTCATGGCAATGAACTTACTATTGGAGGACTTTCCAATTTCTCGCGAAAAGCGATACGCGTGTAAAAACATTGTTTCCTCTGTTGGGATTCGAACAGCGAACCTCCCATTTATTAGGCAGACATGCTAACCACCACGCCACGGGTTACGCGGTATGATCTGGATGAATAGTTCAAGTATGAAACTTCACAAGCAGAAGCCGGATGTTAGAAAAACCGTACGGAAAGATGGGCTCTTGGAATACTTTATCAATGTTCGGGGAAGCCTTTTGAGAGTTCATGATGATAACACATACAATTCAACGTGGATTTAACAGAAACACCAAAGGATACTGATTTATAATCATGATCTTCATAGCTGAGTGTCAGATCAACATGCTAAGGGCGAGCCATGAATACACAACCGCCTTTTTTAACTGCAGAGGAATGAGGGTTATTCCAGAAACAACCAACCGTAGCCCTAGCCCATCTACATCATCAACAGCTACGCACCTTGGAGAGATATATGCCGTAATCAAGATGAACTTTTTCCTGTAAACAAAAATATCATAGTCTCGCTACACTGCCGGCTAAGCTCCAAGCTCTCATGTCATAGTTTTACCAGCTATGTGCTTAGAATTAACTAATAAGGTTAATTATTTAATCTAGCAAGTTTTTCCTATTAACATGCCCGAAGAACTTGACATGGCTACAAAAAACGACATTATCAATCACCGATATAAGGAGCAATAGGGGGATAGGATTTCGATGTTTATTTTCAACTATTGGTCCGCGAGATGACACTTATGTATCTGGATTTAAACTAGACGGGTAGTCAAAGACTTTGTTAGTAGAGTAGTAGCAGAAAATAATCGCTAGATGGAAGATTTTTCCTTATATTTTCCCTAGACTTTTTTGTCAAACAGAAAGAAATTGAGATGCCTATTGTTTCGTGGCAAGTCCACGGAATCGTAGACTTTATCGAAAGTGGATGAGGTAACTCTTGGTCGTTTCGAAATAAAAATACTTCGAAAGATCTTAGATTTCGTATGCAAAGACAATGTGTGGAGAAGCAACAACGAACTGTATGAGCTGTATCGCGACATATGCATAGCCAGAAGAGTACGCATTGCGATTCTACGGTGGTTGAGCTGATGAACCCAAACGCTTTCGGGACTACGCGTTTTCGTAAGCACATTGCAGGGAAATCGTGGAAGGGGAAGACCTCGTCTTAGGTGGAACAATTAAGTGATGGAAGAAGACTTCATCCGACTTAGAGTGCAAAAGTGGAGAGAACCCTAATTCGAATTTGTTGGCGTAAGATGTTGGTTGCGCCTCAGGTTCACCCCGAACTGTGATGCCCACCTAAACTAGTAATAGTAGGGGAGCCCAAGAGGGGATTTCGCGCGTTACTCGAGCGCGTCAGAAAATCATATGGGGAGGTACCTTGCACCCTGTAATGTACTCCTACCATATATAAAACCTTAATGTTGGGGCGTTCGCTGAGGGCAGCCCGTCAGATTAGTAAAAAAAAGTCGATCATCGGAAATACTCGAGCGCGTCAGATTAAGAAATGGTAGGTTGATTACATCGAGAAGAGTGTATATTTCAATAATCTGACAATTTGAGCGGGGCCTTCGTAAGTAGGAGAGTCACAAAGATGTAAAAAAAAATCGATGTTTCGAAATACTCGAGCGCGATTAATTTTTTTTTTATTTTGAAGGTAATTTTATCAGGATTACGGAAAACATATAATCTGACATTTTGGTTGGGGCGATTAGGTAAAATCGTCAATAAAAGGTATTATATATGATGGTTAATATCTCGCTTAATATTGATATTAGCAATTTCGTCCAAAGACCTTTTTTGTAGGAAACTAAATTTTCTACAAGTTTGTAATTTGCAATTTTTCTGTAGCTTTTGTTATTTACGAGATAACTGCGACAAAACGTGAATTTTATGGAAAAATCTGGTTAAGTGGCCCGTACCACCTTCCTGGTATGAGTAACGACTTTGCAAAAAAGAACATTTTTGTAGAGCGTTCAATTTTGAGAAAAAAACATCTTTGGTTAAAGTGATTCCATGAAATGCCGCTGAGCTATAGAAATTTAAAAATAGAAAGTCAGAGTTTCCGTGTATTTTCAATGGGAAATCTTCACACCTTTTGATCGAGGACTTAAAATTAATATTAAGGGCTCAAACTTTCAGGGAGGTTTTTTTTTTAGTATTTT
Organism: Melanostoma scalare; assembly: GCA_949752695.1. Taxonomy (NCBI): domain Eukaryota; kingdom Metazoa; phylum Arthropoda; class Insecta; order Diptera; family Syrphidae; genus Melanostoma; species Melanostoma scalare. The sequence goes on along the minus strand of OX456985.1, from coordinate 223,183,944 downwards.
CAACAAAATTTCAAATCAAAACTTGTATATACATATGTCTACATGTTTTTTTTATTGCATCCAGTAATAGAAAATAGAAACAACAAAGAATTGTTACTTTAAATTTGTCAGACTAAGAGTACGCCCCCATATAATTGTCAGATTATCATCCTGGAGGACGAAGACATCAAGTTGATCACTCTGTATAAAAATCTGACGCGCTCGAGTATTTCAAGGTCACGTTTTTTTTTTACATTTTTAAAAATCAGCCATGACTGATCGCCCCACTCAAATTGTCAGATTATTGAAATATACACTTTTTAGAGTACACTTAACATTCACTTTGAAAATCTGACACGCTCGAATAACTTTTTTTTTTTTTTTTTTTTAACCTCTCTTTACGGCCATTTGCCCCCCGTAAATCGTCAGATTAATATATATCCGTTATCAGAAAGACAAAGCGCGTATACTCTATGAAAATCTGACGCGCTCGAGTATTTCAATTTAACTGTTTTTTTTTACATTTTCAAAAGCTCATACACGCCCATCGCCCCACTGAAATGAAAAACTGCCATACACTTTTTTTCGTTTTAGAACGTAAACTTCACAATCCAATAAGTCCCCATGACGCTTTAGTAACTGCAAATTTAGCGGCTCGGGCTCCCCTACTATAAGTATTACAACGTGGTACCCGTAGCGTGATGGTGAGCATGTTTGTCTGTTACGCGGGAGGTTAGTGGTTCGAATCCCAGCAGAAGCCAAAATTTTCATTCATCGCATGAAAATCGCTTTATCAATTAGCCGTTTGGAACCGGCAGAAAGTGGTAGGTCCCCTCCATTCCCTCACAAGGCACGGTTGTGAGAAGTGTGCTAGGCCCCGGAGCTCCTCGCGCTTTTGCCTCATCCTATTTATTTTATTTTCATTATTACGTGCAAACATATATGATAAAGAATGATTCCATAAGGACAACAAACACTTATAGGTCAGATTACCAAAATTATCTATAAAAACCTGGGTCCCAATCGCACCACAGGGTTGTCATCCCTGATTGGATCTCAGCTCAGTTATCAGTGTTATAGCTGATCACTTCACATGTCTACCTACATGCCACAAGTCTCAATATCCCATCAAACTACTTCTGCGGAAGCTGCATGGACGAGGTTGAAAAGGAAACTATTTCACATCTTCTATTGTCCTCTCATATACGCAAGCTCTTTATCGACGATCCAAGCCATCATAGAAACATAGACATTCATAGTCTCCATTGCTGTATAAAAAGTTCTAAATGGTTTAAAAATTGAGCAATTTCTTCACACTTCAATGTTGTATTACAATGTAGCTGTTATTGGTCTAAGTACCTCGTTCGTTTTCCCAACATGCACCATAAGCTAACCTTACCAAGGCTAACATTCATTACTGTTTGTACTTTTGCTTAATGCTGTTGTTAAGCTGGACAAGTTTATATGATATTTGTCTAGTCTCCCTCAAAGTCGTTTAATTCACATACACAATCATTTCTATTTGCTTGAAAGACGCGTCTTTTCACGGGCCCACAATCCTTTAAGGCTGCACGCTTATTTCTTTGGCTTTCTGTAAGCAATTAGTTATTCGTGCACGTCTTAATAGCTTTAAAGTGAAAGAAAACAAAAGTTAAACTCTACTGCATTGCCTTCTACGTGATGCCTTGTCTTTAATATTTCAATTGTTTTAAAAAAGTGAGTGCCTCGTAGAAGGCTGATTGCGTTGACCTTACGTTGGGTGAAAGTTATGAATAACCTTTCATTTTTACTCCCGATATCAATTTGACAAGAAACACTTTTACTTAGCATCTACCTTCAATACACTTCAACTTGGCCAACGTAGGGACTCGAACACAAATTTATAGTCTAAATTTCTTAAGAATCAATTTCTTAAAAATCAAGTCTTGATGAAGGAAGTGTGTTTTGTTTTTAATAAAAAAAAAACAAACAAAAATAGGTACGGCTACACGTTATACATACCTCACGACCTCTTTCAAACCCCACTTTATTCACCGAAATCAGCAACACAAATCCTTTAATGGATCCTTTTTTTTCAATTAATAGTTTTTTCGACACACTCTCGTATTTATTAGAAAACCAATTCAGAATGGAAAGCCTTTTCATTTTTTTTTTCATTTTTTGAATGGACTTTGCTTTACAATTCCTGTTTCTCACAAAAAGGTTAATAATCTCCCAACAGTGTCTAACCGCTTACGTTTGTAAATTCAGTCTCTTCTTTCTTCTTTTTTTTTGTATGCTTGTTTTGCGGTTCCACTTCGTTCCATGCAAATTCACTTGGCTGGCATAGAATTGGGATCACTTGCGGGTTTTCATCCTCACTCAACGTGTTGTTTTTTTCCTTCTTTTTATCTAAATTCTATTTAACCGAAAACCAGGCTAGCGATGAAAATGAAAAACAAATCAAAAGCACTCGTTTCATGCTTTCGAAGCTTCCCAGGTTGCTTGCATTTAATTAGTAGCAGCATCCTTTCTACGAAAAAGCATGACAACTAAACAAACTGAACGATGCGATGGAGCTACATCTGCTACACCTACACTACTACACTACTACCCCCCACTGAACTCATTTCGACTGGTGTTCGTTTGGTGGCCAGGTGCCACGCGATTCTTCACTGTGATACCAACTGTTGGCTCCATTCATGTTACATTCGTTAGAATTTCAAAACAGTGTAGAAGTGGGTAGCCTTGCTTAAACGGGGTGTCAGTTCAGTGATACAACCTCGGCTGCAGGTACTTTCCCGCTGTGTTGATTGAATTTTAAAAAAAATTGTCTGAATGATGCTAGGCATATGCAACGGTTTTCTATAAGTTTTTGGTTGAAGAATACATTTGGAAATCCTTCCTTAATGGCTTGATTTGAGATGAGCTATTGCGTGGATTTCCTACATGAGTTGAACGTAGCCTCCATTAGTAGATCCTTTTTAGGATCGCTTAAAGCTTAAACAATCAAACTTCTCTTGGTATGTATCTTTTAACCATACATAATGCTGGCCAAAAAACGTAGCTAGAAGTGGAAAGCTTGTAAAACTATCTCCAACTAGTTGGGTTTGTGTATTCCATATACTATGAATGAAAACTAGTGAGCGAGTACTGGCAAATGGCGGCACAATAGTTTTTGTGCATAGCTTGGAATACAGAAATGCAATTGCAGATGCGATGTTCCCTTTTTCGCCATTGATTCTCTTTGAGTTAGGTTTGGAAACGACAATACATTCACCCTATTACAAGTATTTACATTTATACGTAATACAAAGTACGTGCAAAAGAAAACCCAGTTCGTGTTCGTAAAGCATGCACATGCACACGCGTCATCATGCTGCAAATAAATACCACTGAACTTATGCAAGCAAATCCGTCCATCCACGATCACTCTCCATAAAGTCCGCTAAACCGACAACCCAAACGGGCTCACCAAAAACATAAAATGGAAAACGAAAACGAAAACGTCGACAACGATAGGGCCCATACTCGTATAACCAAAAGGAGAAACATGGTGTGCGCAACAATTGTATCCCTTTTAGAACCTCCATGTCGCTGTAATGGAATATTTATGTCAGTACCTACACAGAAAAGGAAAGGAAGAAGAAAAAAGTCCATACAACACGTCTCATTAATATTCATATTGCAACCCATTAATACAACACTCACTTTCCACCATTTGGAATAGGGGTAACAGCATAGGTACGAACCTACATACGGGCTAGGTGAGCTTGCCAGCCAATGGGCCCCTACTGCGCTTCAAGGAAAATAGCATTACAAACAGAAAAATGTACTCGCAAGTCGCAACACACACATGCACACACACTCACGATTAAACAAAATATGGGCGGTAATAGTAAAAGAGCACAGAGAAAAAAAAAACAACAAATAGGTGGATAAGGGGGAAAATGACGACGTCTAAGTGTCACATAACGAGCGCCTGGTACAACTGCTATCGAAGGACTAAAAACGACGACTCAGCTCTTGCCCCAACAGAAAAAGTGTCGGGGATGTGTATAGTACGTAAGCATACACACACCTATAAATGTAAGTCGCTTGCATGACAGTCGTATGCAAATTGGTGGTGTAGCGTGACCCACGCATAATGCTAATGTGTAACCATTTAGATGCGATACCATAAGAGAGTTTGCTATAAAATCTTCCCTCCCACTCACTTCAAATGACATAATAAGCCCGAGTTAGTGGCAGCAGGATGAAATTTAAATTAAAATCAAAGTTCTAGCTGCGTGGACGTGCTGCGACATGGTGAGGGGCGAGTAAGCGAGCTGCAAACAAGAACCAGAAAAATTAAGTTAAGGGAATAAATTTTCTAAAGCGGAAATTAAGATGCTTAAAGAAACTTGAGGTAATTTCAGTTGGAGAAGAAAACAAGGAAATCTCACTCAGACCTGCAGTAGAAGTCATTTCCACTTGGCAGTGTGAAGTATAATTGCCAAAGGATAATAATGGTACAATATTTTATGTGGTTGTATAAAGAACGAATCGTGCTATTCGAGGGATTTGAAATCAATACGTTAAAAATGTTAATTAATCTAATTGATATTATCTATCGGACATCGGATTTCGAGTATAAATTTTTAGACTTCGTGATGATATTTGCAGTGCCGGTTGCCGGTTCCGAAAAGCTCATCGAGAAAGCGCTTTTCATGGCAATGAATTTACTAACGGAAGAGTGGCCAAGCTGAGATTACCTGGGGATCTCAAATTTTGAAGCACTGTCAAAGAAAAAGGAGAAGGGGATTTGGCTTTTAACGTGGATGTTTTAGGATTTATTTTTCAGTATGGGATTTCGATCAGGATTTTACTTTGAGTAGGTGCCTGTGGCGTAATGGTTAAGATGTCTGCATGTATCCTTGTAGCTCGAGACTTTAATCCAACATATTCTTTCGTAGTCGGAAAATATGTCGGATCGCCTACAACGAACCTGCTTAGAGAGTGCCAAATCACTGTTAGGAGTCTAAAAAGGACACCACCAACAAGCTAAAGAAACCTGGTGGTGGGATGATGAAGCTAAAGCAGTGATTAGAAAGAAGAAAGCAGCTTTCCAAGCTTGGTCGAAGTGTCCCTCAAGAAATACAAATGAAAAAGCGCGTTTCAAAATGGAATACAGGAGCTGAAGAAAAGAAGCGAAGAAAAAGTGCGCCCAACTTCAAGCAAAAAGCACGGAGGGCCTGTATCGAGACCTGGAAGAGATTTCTGCCCCAGCTGCTGAAGCAAATCAGGCAATCCAAGAGCTAAGACAAAGCAACTTGAATAAGGGAGCAACCATTTTCAAAATAGCAGCTCAGAGAAGGAGAAATGCGCAGGAGATTCGTTCGCCGAAGTTCATAAATGATGCTTAAGGACTGCTACTTGTGGATGACGACAAAGTTCTTCACAGGTGGCGACAGTATTGTGATGATCTTTTGAATGAATAGTTTCCTCGGCGCCACTTTCCAACACTTTCCTAACTTTACGGAAGTATCCGACGTCACAGTCGAAGAAGTTAGGGAGGCAGTTAAGAACTCCAAAAAAGGCAAAGCGATTGGGCCAGACGAGGTACCATATGAGTTTTGGAAAAATATGGGAGACATCGGGTTGAGATGGCTCACGATTCTCATCTCCAAACTTATAAGAGGTGACAGTTTGCCTAATCAATGAAGGGAAAGTTTTTTTCTTCCAATGTACAAGGGAAAGAGAGATACCAGAAGCTGTGACAACTATCGTTCGATCAAGTTGATGTCCCACACTATGAAGATCGTTGAGCGGGTTTTGAATAGCCGACTGCGGAAAATAATAAGGCTGTCTGATGACCAATGCGGGTTTGTCGCGGGTAAGTCAACTACAGACGCAATCCAAAGTATAAGGATCATTATGGAAAAACACCGAAATGCCTTAGAGGATTTGCATATTGTGTTGGTTGACTTAAAGCATTCGATCGACAACCACGAGATCTGATATGGGTGGCCCTCAGACACCGAGGAGTTCCTGAATCCTATGTGCGAATAATTATGGACATGTACGAGGGAGCAGTTACAAAAGTGAGATGGCCAGCTGGAGTCACCGAAGAACTCCAAATAACAGTAGGTGTACATCAGGGAAGTGTCTTGAGTCCACTGCTCTTTATTGCTGTTCTGGATTATTTGCTCGAAGGAAAAGTAACGGACAATAAAGTACAACAATTATTCTTCGCTGACGATTGAGCCATCATAAGCGAGGATCCTACATCCCTGCAACGAGCACTTGACGTTTGGATTGATGTTCTGGAAGGAAATGGGTACCGTATTAGCGCTAAAAAGACTGAATACCTGTGCTGCCCTTTTTCTGATCCAGACAAGCCTATTCCAGACATTTATTTGAATGGAAATGTGCTTTCCAAGTGTGAAAAGTTTAAATATCTGGGATCTATGATCAATAGTGAAGCAACTTGTGATGACGACATCAATCATCGAGTAAGCGTAGGGTGGATGAAGTGGCGAGAAAACTCCGCTATCTTCTGTGATCGAAAAATGCCCCCTAAGCTGAAGGGAAGACTCTACACAGCAGTTGTCCGTTCAGCTCTGACATACGGTTCACAATGTTGGACAATGCACAAAAAAGTATGAGAGCAAATTGACGGCAGCCGAAATGAAGATGCTTCGGATGACAGCAGGAGTAACAAAGCTTGATCGAATTAGAAGTACTAAGATCCGTGGAAGCCTTCATGTCAAAAGTACCATCTTGGACAAAATTCAGCACGACCGGCTCAGTTGGTATTGTCATGTTCAAAGGAGAGATCCGCAGAACCCCGTCCAAAAGGCAATATCGTACAACGTTTCAACAAATTCGCGACGAAAAAGAAAAGGCAGGCCAAAACACTCCTGGTACAAGCAAATGCAAAAAACAGCACCATTTGGTTGGCCTCAGACATGGAACAATCCAAAACCGGGAGGCTTGCAGACGCTTTCTGAGGTCAACGCGGCGTACCCCACAGGCGGATCACTAGTGTGAAGCAGAAAAGTGGGAGAGTTGTGATCGCTTCAAGATCACTACTCGTAACGCCGGAAATGAAAAGAAGAAGATTCTTTCGTAGTCGGAAAAAACATGTAAATTCCCTCCAATCCTGACAAAGAACGCTTGAGAGAAATGCACTGGGATGAAGTGATTCCTGAACTCTGTTGCGCCACTGTATTTACTCATTCATTCATTCATTCATTCACTCATGCATTTATTCATTCATTCACTCATGCATTCATTCATTCATTCACTCATGCATTCATTTATTCATTCACTCATTCATTCATTCATTCACTCATTCATTTCTTCTCTTATTCATTCATTCATTCATTAATTCATTCATTCACTCATGCATTAATTTATTCATTCATTCATTTATTCATTCAATTACAATAAATTGTCTCAGTTCCCATAACCTAAGAATCTTCGGGTCGTTGTGAGGCACCTTCTTGGCGTACAATTGTTTGACTGATAGACAAAACTTGAGCAATTAGGAAAAGTTAGTGATGTTGAAATTCGAGCTCGTGCACATCACTCAAGATCTGTTAAGAACACTGCTGCTGTAGTAAATAGCGTCGAGAGAACCGAGGTGTGTCCATTTTTCAACCGATCTTTGGAATTGGTCATTCCACAAACCAAATTACATCAAACTTTGCGTAAAGAGTTTGGTCAACTTAATCAACAACAATCAACAACGTTTATGGAGTTCTTGCTGATTGGGTTCTTCTGAAAAGATCGTTATCAGCTACCGAACTTGCAACTTTTGAACTTTTTCTTTAGAGTTACTTGGAAGATAAATTCTATATGCCAATGCCCTGCTATCGCTTCAAGAGCTCAAGGATAACATCATCGAACGCATACAGTCTCAAATGAGCAAATTCATGAAAAGGTCTTGCAAGCGGTAGCCATGGTGACATAGGAACCCCTACTTATGCGTACATTTTTTTTAGAAATTAAAAAGAATTTAATTTGAAATCGTTAGTTTTTATTGTAGAGCCAGTATTGGAGTCCTTCATATAAAAAGCTGGTAATGAAATAAAATCCGAATTCAATTATCCCACTACACTTTCTTACTACTCACTTCCTCAAAGCAACAATTATTATTCTTTTCCTATAACTTTTCGGATACATCACAAGAAGCATTATTCCTACGAAGGACCTTACTCTCATTTGAAATAGAGTTTCTTCGAAAGCTTATTACTTATCGCCCTCAGCATTATTTAAAGCATCCCTTTCTAATCTATATGGCATAAGCAAAACAATAGCCTTTAGGACATATTTGCGATGCTTCCTTTTTAAACCCCTTAAGTGGACATAAAAAATAATGCGATATTCCGAATTAAAACTCAATTATTGCCATGGATGACTGTTAAAATGAGCTACAACGGAAAAATAAATCAACAGTCTTCCTGAAGCTATTTCGCATTATTAGTCAGTATAGTATCGGTTGTAGCCCAAGGGATATTTCTTATTTATTTCTAATGGGATCCTAATTTATTCGTCCTAAATTTTAATTTGTTGCTGGCACTTTTGATATTACACCTAGACCCATTTATCTAAAAACATTTGTTATTTATTGCTACAAAGAGCTGTTATAATATTGAAAGGCTGTCAGTGTTGCCAAGTGTATCAGTAAGGTCCTTTCAACCTTTATCTATTAGCTATTTACAGTGACAACATTTGATGGAGCACTGATTTAAAGCAAAGTATTTAATTAAATGGCAACCAGAATAAGAGGGGATAGCTACTTTCTGTGGCTCCCTTTGCACTTTACACATTTCAAATTGCCAAACTCGCACATAAATCATTAAGGACATTTTAATAGGAATGTTGGACGCGACAGTACTGGTTGAAGTTTTAATACATTTGATCGACATATGTAAGGTATGCGATGCGGTAAGCTGTAGGCCTATGTCTTTTGTCATTATGTCAAACTTTTAATACCCTTGCAGCATCTGTCCTGAATGTTAAGCTCCAGCGCTACTGGAACACAACTACAAGCCATAGGCAGGGATTATAGGCTGATGTATTCCGTCATTCATTTTCTGTCTATAATTTTGCAAAGAGCAATGTGTCTGGACTCTTCCTTATTTCCTTGGACGTTTTTATTTTTTACTATTTCGCTTAATTTTTTGTTCCTTTTTGGGATTGGACGACGACGACGACGACGACGACGACGACAACGAAGTCGACGACGCTACGAAAGAAATGAAGAAATGTCGCCTGGCCTTAGCCATATAGACTGCAAGTAGACATTTTTACGACCAAAGTCCACATATTAAAGACATAAATCATTTGCACGACTTAGTGGCACACATGTGGACGATGGGGACAGGCGATTCCTTGCATTTTCTTCTATACCCATACCATTGTGAATGATGCATTCCTGTTATATCCTTCGGCAGTGTTCGGTGTTGTTGGCGTGATGGTGTGGCTATGGCAGTGGCATGGAATGAAAAAACTAAAAAAAGAAGAGTGTATAATAAATTTTTACCATGTAATGGAAGGATTGATGCAACGCTGTGATATATTGTTGTGCGTTTTTCATTCTTTTTGACATTGTACGCTGTGCGGTGCGGATTTCTACATAACTTCAACTGTATACATTTGGAGATATCGGAAGTTGTGCGTTAGTGGCATGTAATAAGTTGACATCCATGAACAGATACACTCATATTGGCAATAAAACAAAAAGTCAGGGTTGACATTTTTTGACACGTTTAGTCGTTAGTTTTTTGTATTTGAAATTGTGATTAGTTTTGTATTTTGTTTATTTTTTTTTTTCAATTTGGAATCAATTAAAATATGTTTTAGCTATGAGAGTAGAAGGCTTTCATGTGGGAAGAGTTTCTCAGTGGTGGGAGAATGTTTGTCACGATTCAATTGATTGGTTAACAAACCTTTTCCAACTGAGTGGCCTATTCATATGTGTTCCAGAAAAATGTAGAACGCAAGTGACTATAAACTGAAATAAAAATATTTCGCAAAATTTCGAAAGCAATTAAAGATGAAATAAATACGAGTAAATAAATAGAGGGTCACAGCAGAACTCATTAAGCCCAGGGGCTGAGTGCATTTCCCCCAACCATACCTTTATGAGGGAAAGGAGGGAGCCCGCAAAACTTTAGCCGACTCCGAACGGTTAAACCTTTTCATGGCACCGCAATACTCTCACTAGACTTGTGAAAGTCGATTATTGTTCAAAACAAGTAGATGCTTCTGCGATTTGATGCTCCAGTTCCCATGCAACAGACAGACATGCCAAACCATAACGCAACGGAGACCATTAATTGTAAAAAGACTAGAATCAAAAATGAATAAATACAGTGACCCAACAGCTCAGCTCGTTTCTCACAACCGTTCCCTGTGGGAAAATGGGGACCTACAATTTTCTGCAGATGAAATTATTATCGGAGGACTTGCCTCCTGATAGGCGATACCCGTGAAAAGCATTTAAGGAGAACTCACCAAAGGTAAGGGCATTATCTTCTAACGCACTTCCTCTGCTACGAACGGCACTGATCTTGCACCATATTGGTTTTGGTAACCATGAGACTGTTTCATCGCGTTGCAGGAAACTTAGGAGATGCGAGTAAGAAAGTTCTAAGTACGACTTGTCAAATCTTCAAACAGGAAGAGCTTAGTTAAGTCCATTTATATACTTAGCTATAAACAAGAAGTAAATCTTAAAATTAAGTACCTTATAATAAAATGAAATGAAATGAAATGAAGGGGTGGTATGATAGAGGCGAGTGGACACGTGAACTAAAAATGTCAAATTATGCTCTAAATGAGTTAAACACCACGTTTTTCAAACAGGACCACAACCTTATCACTTCCAGGCGGTGGTGGGACTGCATTCTAAAATGGTCTCGTTTTGGAAGCTAAATTTTTGAATTCTCTTGTGAAATAGTCTCGACAAAATGTCTAATAGATGCATTAAAGCAAATCAAATGTACGAAAACTTCTGTGAAAATCGCATGGTCTAATAAGGATAAAGGAAAATTCAGGCTATTCATTTCGATTTTGTAATTTTATCCAAGCACATTCCGAAGTATAAGCCTCCTGTCAACAAGACTCAAGAAGGCTCTTCATATGAGCCAAAGAAAGTTGGTGCTCGAATATTTAATTTCAGGAGTTGGAAGAAGGAAAATGACAAATTCAAATCAGAGTAACTTAAGAATTTCGAGTAGCAATCGCTCCTTTAGATCACTGAGGAGTGTAAATTTCTTGCCATAACAAGTGCAGGAGAGCTCTCTCCTATTTATTCTCATATAAGTAGTAATTCCATATTTGCCGTGTTTTATTGGGAACTTCTATATTCACTTCACTAGCTAGTCTCAATAAAACGCTTTTTTTGGATATATTCACTTACCAAGTTCACTTTCAACATAAACTCCATTTACCAAGCATCCCTGTTGTTCACTTCTGCAAGTGAGTTATTTTTGTCCACTTACGCTATTCATTTAAGAGTTGTTGTTTTTCCATGAGCGATGTTTTGCTGAATTGAATATAAATTCCCAATAAAACACGGCTATTGTTTCTTGAATCTTCAGTTTTCGAAAGAGAAATCTCTTTCCGAAAATCTCATACTAACTTTCCATTTATTGCTGCCGAGAGAAATAACTCAAATGCCAACCAATGTCAATAACGAGTTTTTTATGTTGATCCGTCCTGAAGGAGGTATATTAGCAGCTTTTTTTTTGCTAACACTTGCAGCTAAAGAGATGAGCAACCTTCAGGCAGGATATCCCTACTAGCTTTTAAGTCTTTTTAAATTGCTTACGAGCTCTTCTTTGATCTTTTCACTCCGGTTTCAATGGAATAGCTTCAAAATCTTTTGGTTTTCTGTAATCTCTTTTCTATTTTTATTTCGAAAAAGATTTGATTCTTCCTTCGATAGTCACTCAAAACAAATCCATTATTTCGTCAAGATTATCACGATCTTCGTTGTTATACTCAAAATTGTCTGTTGTTTTAAGTTCTTTTCTAAAGGCTCCCATTAGAATTTCTTTACCTAAACACATTCGATATAGGTAATAGCAATTGAATCAACCTTTTGCAACAGAAGGCTTTGGAGTCTAATGAGCTGATTTTCAAAGGTGATGGATTGTTCAGAAAAATTTGATTGAGGAATTATTGAATTTTAATACAGTGATTTCTTTGTTGAGAAAAAGGAAGACTTTTGTTTTTATTGGAAAGAAATAACAAATTAGGATTAGGAACTCTTTATTGCAATTTTAGTCAATCGGTCTCATTTTTAAGGACTCCGTGTGGATATCCTTATGAGGTCACTTCGTCTACCGCCAACCTAACACCCAAGTTTTCTGGAATGCTAAGCTACGAAGAAAATTGCTTACAATTATCGCTAACCTGATAAAGATGAATCTTTTCGAAAGTCTAAGCTTTGTGATTTTGTTAAAAAAGCTAAAAATTTGGTTGTATCTGCAATAGATTATATATATATTCTTTTCACAGCTTGTTTTTTTTCGAGCTTGTATAGCTCGCTTTGACCGAGCCCCGATATATGAGGACGGATTTGGTTCTGTTTCCTTGACAGCCCAGCAAAAGGTCTGGTATTTCACAAATCTCATTGATCATTGCAACAGCGGTTGTGTCATCGGTTCGGTAAGTCTTGATCTGATAATATTTTGCAAAAAAGCACTGGTCCAAGAAGTCTTCCTTGTGGAAAACCAGCAATTATTTCTTAGAACTGTGAAGAATGCGTTTTGCCGTTGGCTTACTAAGAGTTTGTTATTCTCATCAAAAGATTATTTTTTTTATGTTTCAGAAAAGCACAGAAATTGTCTTGAAAAAATCCTTTTTTTGCAACTATTTGGGTTAAAAGTTATACGGCTTTTGCTGATCTACATTTTTTTTGGTCTTAGAGTTAAGGTTGCCCAAACCAAGTTAAGGCAGCGGCAGAAAAAGTTGTGGTTGACATTTTTGCCATCGTGGAAACACAAATGTATGAAAACGTTACGCTTTTTGTAGCGTCGCGTCGGTGTGTTAATTCTCATAAGTCGTTGTATACCTTAATTTTGACAACCGAAATTGCCACTGCAGCGACTGCAAAAACGCTTTGTTATGGGAGGTCCTTTACCCTTTGCAATTGTTTGAAATGAGCTTTTCAACGACTTTGGCATAACGATTAGCATAGTAAACACCTAGTATTTGGAGTCATAAAATACCCAGGCAATTTGAGTAACCGGAATTGGTTAGTGAGTCTATCTCAAGTTGATATAAAAATATTGCATTGTGATTTGGCGGACAAATATACCATGTTCAACAGACAGAAGGGTTGTAAGTACAGAGAAGATGCGAAGCACGCTGGACCGTATTTATACCAGTTAGACGAAAAAATGCAAATCTGCTATCAAGCAACTTAATTTAGTTATTTTACCGAAAGTACCTCTCTTAGTAAACTTTTTTTATTTCAAAACAAAGACTTTGCCAGTGAGAAATGAATGATTTCTCGTTCTGAAACTGGATATCGATTTTAAATTCCTCTGAACTCTGATGAACACATGGTAATTGTTCAATGGCAAGTGTTCATCCATCCAAAACTAAGATTTACGGTTTTTTTTTTTAAAGGGCCACCAGTCCTCAAAACGCTGAATACGAAATAGTTGACAGTAAGTTTAAGTAACGCTCTATGCAAACGCATACTGATTAAATGGAGAACGCGCCAGTCTCGCATTCATATACACTTTTTTCCGGCAGTACCAAAAGTACAATTTTGATCAGTACTGTTCTTCCTAAAACAAAGGCCCTTCACAAGTCCGCCACTCAAATGCATATTTACTTATTTTATAATAATCAACAAGAAAATAAAGAGTTCCTTTCCATTTGCAATTCTTCCTTGTTTGCTTTTCATTAAAAACCACCAATTGGAAATTCTTAATTCAAAGCTAGTCAACCCCAATCTAACCCAAGCCATCCCATCAAACACCAGAGCCAGCAGCGTCGACTTTTCCTTGCTCTCCCCACAAAATTCTCAATTTGTATTCCTTACTACATTCAGGTAATTTCAAATTCATTCCATTCGCTGACCACATTTCATCGGATTGCATTTTCCATGCAGCTGCAACAACATCACGACAGGCCGTCCTCCAACCATCGAAGAGGAAACCCACAACGAGCAAAAAACAAAAAAAAAGAAAGGGTCAAACGAAAAATGTTCCCTACACCCGACTTAAGCAAACATTTTCTTTTTATTTATGATGCACCCTGCAACCATCCGCCCAATTCAACCCATTTCCACCCCTAGCCACACCAATTCCCTAGTCATAGAATCTTATCTGGGTCTCAGAGAGTTTGAAGCCATTGCCCGCCTCGATTTGGTTCACGCTTTCTACTTTTTTCTTTCTTCTTAACCATTTTTTTGTGAAACAAATTTGCAAATACATACTAGGACTCTTGTCCGAAGGATAAAGGAAACATAGCAGCAGTAAGCAACAATGGTGGTAAATAAATAAATAGGAGAAGCAACAAAAACAAAACACAAAAAAAAAGAGGAAAATGGTCGAAAACCTGTAATTTCCTCCCCAAAATTTCAAATATTCGAATCGGTATGAGAGTGTACAGCTGTAGACGGAAGATCTTTGATGCTCTCCACTGGTTGCAGCCTGGGTGAGCGTTCTAATAGAATAGGAGACACAATAAATTCAAGTCACGTAGCTTGTGCTTTGTTCCTATAGGATTGCTTGAAATTCTTTTGCTCACGCTTTTATACTGAAAAATGGGCACACATGCATGCGGCACATCGGTTGCATTCCGGTACGAAATTCTTGATTTTATACAACGAAGTGGAGCACTAAAAAATAGAATCAATGGCTATCAAAATGCAAAAGAGTATCCAAACGCGCACTGCGATGGGCATACAATTTTTACAATTTTAACCGTGTTTCTCTCACGGGACGAGGGCGAGCGTTAAATCTACCAAATCTTGAATTGACACTTTAAGCGATTGCAATTAATTGGAGAATCTATAAAAGTGTAAAAAAGAAACCAGCTCATGACCAGTCAAGAACTCAGCTCTCTCTAAAGAGATTCAAGTCCATTTTACAAAAATATAGAAGTTTTATATTTAAATTTATGTTAAATTACAAACTGCCCTCATCACATTTTCAAGGCACATCAGTTTCAAAATTAAAGCTAAAAAATAAAAGACTTATTCAAATTACTGCTAAAGCTGTGAATTTATATCAATTTAAGTTAAAATTTCCCTGCCTCACATACAAAATAAAATCGAAAAAGTCTAACACCAATTTTTCGAAGGTTTGTGCCTTGCATTTTGTCCGTGAACAACTAAACCATTTAGAATGCAATGTTTCATTGGTCAAGAGTCACGTTTTATTTTGCAACCATCTCTGCATTGGTCAAGAGGGAAATAGAAAACAGAAAAAAAAATCACAAAATAAAAACCAAAATAAGACCCATCACTTATTACTAACAGTTTTGGATGACTATAGTCTGGGTCGTGTTGGAAACTCCCCTTTGTGTTCGAAATCGACAGTGACAACAATTTGTGGTCTCTGCTTCCTTTTTTTTTCTAACCATTCTTCGACTCGTGTGTCAGTTTGCTGTAAGAAAGGTACAGCTAGTATGTGATTCACCAGCAACGAGAAAATTGTGGTTTTCTGTTTTCGGCCCGTTTATAAAAAACACAGTCCCTGCCTCCAGAGCAATAAAAAAAAGAAGAAGAAAAAAGGGAAAGAACAAAGTTCGGTTGAGAAAAAAGGAGTATATATTTTACTTCCGCAAAGCAAATCTACAACTGACACATAGGGCGAATAAGAATTTCAGAGATCAGGATTTTTTATTCGTTTATCCTTCAATTTGGCATAAAAATAGGATGCTGCTTCCGGCCTTGCACATTGACGTTTATTGGCGGCCTCGTTGCGGTTATGGTAGTTTTCATTATAGAAGCAAGAATCAAAGGCTTACAAAAGAATTTAAATTCAATGGACAGGCTGATGTCGTAAAATGCAGTTAGATAGAAGGACATTTTTGTTTAATTTTTGCATAAAATGATCAGTGGAACCCATGAGCCTTGTTGAGAAAATCGTGACCCGAGTGGCCTTGTTGAAGAAAACTTTTTTTTATGCCACAGTATAAGAGAGTTATGACGATTTTTATTTTGATAAAGCTGAGTTTTGAATTGAGCAGCTTCAGGGTCCTATACGAACTTATTCCGAATTCTAACGGCTGAGTAATGAAACTATTCGATTGCTATTTTGGATGATAATGATTTTTCTCTAAACGTTTGACAGCTCTGAAAATCTTCCTCGAGAAAAACCTGTGAAGATTCGGTGCATACTTTGTGCTTAGTTAGACTCAAAAAAAGGATGAGATCGAACATTTTGAAGCAAATTCTGTGAACTTCACTCGGAACTTTCTCAATGCAGTTTAGAAAGAATATAAACAAGGAACTGAACTTTGCGAATATATTCCTCTGAAGAATTAACCATAAAAATTCGTTTCACTTAAAATTCTGAAAACTGTGTACCGGATAGCTTAAATTGAATGCGATGGTTAGTCACAGAACATTTAGTTTTGACAACCAGCTACTTGAAGCTTTTGTTTCAACTTTTCACTTCTACGTCCGATGACTATTTCAACAAATGCTGAACAACATTGAAATATCTCTGGGCACACTTAGTACAGACTCAAAGAATTGAAGCCGAATCAAGTCTTAAAATATCTGGAAGGATGTGCTTTGAAAGCGTCTCTGGGCCGTTTGAGCTTGAACATTTAGATTTAGGCAGAAAATCGACACAATCAGGATGTATGGCAGCACTATTATTATTCCGCTGATTTGAAGCTGCTTAGCCACAAAAACCAATCCAATGATAGAAATATAGCATAACAACAGGCTGAAGAAAATTGGACTTATTTTGTACATGAACACAAGTTTCCCAAGTCCGTAGTTTTTAAGCCGGATAAGATAATGGAAGAATTGTAATGGGAACTACGCTCAATTCAATATAAATAATGCACTTAGCGTTGGGCAGGGAAATAAGTCTTCAGGACTTTACCCTCCGTGGTACTGTGGCGATAGCATTTCCGCCTATTAACCCAGAGGTTCGTGGTTCAAATTCCAACAAAGGCAAAAAGGTTTTTTCCACAGGTATCGTTTTTCACTAGGAATTGGCAAGTCTTTCATTAGTAAATTCATTGCCATGAAAAGCGCGTCCTCGATTAGCCGTTCGGAAACGGCTGAAAATTGTAGGTCCACTCTATTCCCTAACAAGGCATAGCTGTGGGAAATGCGCGAGGCCCTGGGGCTCTTCGCTCTGTTTCGCCACCCTATTTATTTATTTATTTAAGCTCCTATTTAGTGAGAACTGATTCCGGTTCCTAAATATGAACTTAGTTCATGCTGATGGTGGGAACTCAGTTCACTTTCTCATAAGAATGAAACTTATCTTCAATAAGCAATTTTTGTTTACTTTGCTCCAAACATATTTATCGTGGTCTATTCGATCGAATATTTATTTTTTTCATCACACTTCAAACAAATATTGACATCGATTATTAGTGGAGGACCGTTAGACATAAAAAAGGCAAAACCTAGGAATTCAGGGCCAGTCCATGGATTTTCATGAAATTTTCGGAAATGTGTTTTGAATGGCGTATAGAAAAAAGTTAAAAAAAAAAATTTCACCGCTCTCAATTTTTTAATTATTTTTAAAATTAATTATTAACTTTTAGAATTTTATTTTATTTATTTAGGGTGTTTAAGATACGGTTTTCCAAAGAGTAAGGATGGATAGGTTTTGTCAAGACAAAAAAAAAGTTGTATGGGAAGGGGGGTCTATATCCCTCCGTGCAGGCGCGAGGGGCAATTTTATATGAAATTTACTCAATTTTTTTAAAAATTATTAAAAACTAACTAACCCACTTACTTTCTCATACTTCAGTGTTTTTTAAAAGCTATTGCTTTGTTCTTTAATAAAAATTTTAATTTGAGTTTACTTAATGAACAGTTTCTGAGAAATCAAGCCTCAAAGTCAAAATTTTGAAAAAAGAAAATATTTTTTTCCTAACAAATTTTTTTTTACATAATTTTGCCCCATTAAGCGCCATTTTTTCTTTTCATATTCAATGCTTTTATTAATTTTAATTCAAAAGCAAAAAACCAAACAAAAAATTTTTTCTTGGTTTAAGAGAAATTAAAAAAAAAACGAAAGGTACTTTTGTCTAGAAAACAAAATGTCGTTAATTTCCCGCTAATTGAACTTTTTTCCTGGAAGTGAAATATGAAATGGGTCTTAAATAGCATATAAAAAAAAGTTAAAAAAAAATTTTTTGTATGATCTTAATTTTAATATAAATTATAAATAATTAATAAAATTCTAGAGTTATCTTTTAATTATATTAGTTTTGAGTTAAATTTTAAAACTAAGACCTATTACAAACTTGAACTTTGGTCTCAAAGGACAGCACATGTAATGATTTGTGCCCCAAATGCTGTTTCCGGTCAAACGTGTTGATAAAACCGAAAAAATGTGTTTTTTTCCCAAATTTTCAGTTTTCAACCAATCAAAGAGACTTAAATCAGTTAAATAAACGGCCCGAAGTTTTTTTTTTTTGGTGGGGAGAATGCTGATGTAGTGTTCTTTCTTTTAAATAAGAATTGATGCATCCCTTATTGATATATGTTTGTTTGCATACTGAATGCATGTAGAAAAATTCGCGAGTATTTATTTGGCAAAAAACCATATTTTTTCGGATTCATCAACACGTTTGACCGGAAACAGCATTTGGGGCACAAATCAGTACATGTGCTATCCTTTGAGACCAAAGTTCAAGTTTGTACTATGTCTTAGTTTTAAAATTTAACTTAAAACTAATATAATTAAAAGATAACTCTAGAATTTTATTAATTATTTATAATTTATATTAAAATTAAGATCATACAAAAAAATTTTTTTTAACTTTTTTTTATATGCTATTTAAGACCCATTTCATATTTCACTTCCAGGAAAAAAGTTCAATTAGCGGGAAATTAACGACATTTTGTTTTCTAGACAAAAGTACCTTTCGTTTTTTTTTTAATTTCTCTTAAACCAAGAAAAATTTTTTTGTTCGGTTTTTTGCTTTTGAATTAAAACTAATAAAAGCATTGAATATGAAAAGAAAAAATGGCGCTTAATGGGGCAAAATTATGTAAAAAAAAATTTGTTAGGAAAAAAATATTTTCTTTTTTCAAAATTTTGACTTTGAGGCTTGATTTCTCAGAAACTGTTCATTAAGTAAACTCAAATTAAAATTTTTATTAAAGAACAAAGCAATAGCTTTTAAAAAACACTGAAGTATGAGAAAGCAAGTGGGTTAGTTAATTTTTAATAATTTTTTAAAAAATTGAGTAAATTTCATATAAAATTGCCCCTCGCGCCTACACGGAGGGATATAGACCCCCCTTCCCATACAACTTTTTTTTTGTCTTGACAAAACCTATCCATCCTTACTCTTTGGAAAACCGTATCTTAAACACCCTAAATAAATAAAATAAAATTCTAAAAGTTAATAATTAATTTTAAAAATAATTAAAAAATTGAGAGCGGTGAAATTTTTTTTTTTAACTTTTTTCTATACGCCATTTAAAACACATTTCCGAAAATTTCATGAAAATCCATGGACTGGCCCTGGATTCCTAGGTAAAAAGTTTACCGTCCTCCACTACTACGCCTTATCTCCTTCAATATTGGGCAAACACCAAGAAAATGTATCACATCTTCGTTTCAACTCACTTCCTTTGTCAATGCCCAGCACTCTGCCATATTAGGTAAAAATTTCTAGGCAATTACTTTTTAAATGAACTAGAAGAATTATCAGACGCTTCAAAAAGCAGCCTGTTAAACTTCACTAAGGCCACAAAATGGTTAAATACTGACCAGACATAAGCTCATAGGTTTCTAGGACGTTACAACACGCCAGGGTATCACAATGGATCTACATTGATCTAAGTGTGACGGAAATAAGATCAACCGTCAGCCCATTCTACCTAACCTAACCTAACCTATTCTTTGGTCCTTAACGCTGGAAGGTAGTCCGGTATCCAAAATCAAAACTAAGTAAAATCTAATTTTTTATTAAAGATCACTGCAACTCTTTCTTAAGTTTTCCGTTTGTCTAAAAAGAAGTAGATACTTGCATTGATAAATATCCTAGTGGTATACCACTAACATAACTTAGCTAGAATTTCGGTAATTTTTTTTAACAATATTTCTTTTCAATAAAAAGAAGAGAAGACATGTCCATACTCCCGGTTGCACTTTTGTCAAACGAAGCTAAGAGCGTAATGAAAAAATGTGTCCAGAATAGTCTGATGGACTTGTAGTTCATAAATTAAAGAATCGAGCGAGTTCTTTATTCCTTTACCTAGCACAAATTCACAATATTAATGGGCGTTAGCTTAAAGAATCTGCAGAAATGAGATGTAAGAATTTGGCCGTATTTCTTAATTGAATATTCCTTATAATGTCTAAACAGTTACTGCAGCGTTTTCGGAAAGAAATCTAAAATAATGCCAAAATTTCACTTCTACCACTAAACTTCGTTTAAGCAAATTTGGAAAATTTGCAACCTTTCATAAAATTTCCACAACTTAAAACATCTTTCAGAACTAACTTACTTAGGCATGCATTACAGTTCGGGCCGAACCTGAGCCTCAACCAACATATTTCTCCAACAATTTCGATTTCGGGCGAATTCTCTCAATCACTCTTAGTTGGTTAACGTCTCCTTCCACGTGATTCCACCACCAAAGACGAGGTTTTCCCCTTCCGCGATTTCATAGCCCAGCCATAGTACTCTTCTTACTATGCTATGCCCAAGTCGCAGTACAGCTCATACAGCTCGTTGTTGTATCTTCTTGTCCTCACATAGTTTTCGCTATGGGACCAAAGACCATTCGGAGTATTTTTCTTTTTCGATACGACCAATCATCTGCTTTCGATAAGGTCCATGCCTCCGCACCGTAAATCAGGACTTGAATGATTATTGTCCTATAATGAGTTACCTGGGTTTTTCTAGAAAATTTAAGCATTTGTTTATTTAGCAGAATCTGTAATCGCTTTGAACATTTTTCATTTCTTCTCTCCTTTCTTAAGCGGAAGTTTTCAGTGCATTTTTAAAAGAGTCCACTCAAAAAACTTTGATTGGAAGTTACATTCAAATACAGAGTGGAGCGTAGCCCGGTGGCCTGAGGCATTTCTCTCAACCATAACTTGAATGGAAATAAGGTAACGACAATTTTTTGGTTATTCCGAACAGCTAATTAAGAAAGCGCTTTTCATGGCATGAAATTATGGTAAAAGCAAAACTGACAATTTCTGTCAATTTTTTCTTTGATGTTTCTGGGATTCAAACTTCAAACCTCCGAAGTAACCGTCAAACACGCTAAACCATCACGCCACGAGGTTAGAGGTTAGGTTAGGTTTAAATTACTGTCAGGTAAACGACTGACACACTTAGACCAATATTTGGTTTATTGCGATACAATAGGAAGTGTGTAAGGGAGTACCTCACTTTACTGAACTATATGGAGCACGGGGTTGGAAGTTACGTAGAATATTATAAGGAAATGAACTAAGAACATAATTCTTTTTAAAGAACTCTGAAAATATTTAAAGGTGTTTAAGGTGATCTCTGTTTACTTTTGCAATAAATCGTCTTCAATTTCAACACGTTTTGATGCATTTCATCCAACTCTGATGATTCTTTTCAGCTTCAAAAATTGACAGCAATGATGAATAAAACGTTTTTCCAATCAGTGTACAAAATTTACTGCAAGTAATTGATCTGCTACACTTTGCTGTTAAATAATATACCTAAGCAATGATTTCAATAGAAACAATTAAAAACTCCTTCGAAAAACGTTGGTATCTGGAACTCTTCATTCGCCCTAACCCTACGTTGGATATTTCTGAGAAGTCATTTGAAGCACTATAACACTATATAACACTACTTTTGAGCATAAAACTCCTACCAGATCTAAGAGAGCAGTATACAAATCTAATTTGTTATAATTCAAGTCTGGATTCAATCAAAACTAAGTGCATTCGAGCAGCATATGAATGTCTAACTAACCGAAAAATAGCTTCCTCAAATTCGAATTCAATTATCACTGTTGTCCTCCAATGAAAATATATATCCTAAGGATAAACATTAAAAATATGTATGCCTGCAAAATCCTTCCACATGATAGATCAAAAATTTAGATTAGCATCTAAAAGCAAAACACCCCACTCTGGGACAAATTTTATTTAATTGACAACTTTAGTAAGGAATTTATAACGAACGGATAAAATTAATTTATCCAGAAACAATAACAGATAACTAAATCGTTTGCCTAATCACCCTCAGGCTATTAAAATACACAAATATAATCCAATTAAATTTAACAATAGGAATAACCCTCTTCTGTGTTGCAGCGAAGCATACAAAATTTAGCCATCACTGCATCTAACACTCAATCACATCATCCTCACCCAGGATGCACATATAAATGGCATGTGCCCCTGCAGCATGGTCCATAGTATCCACTCATTTTATATGACATTTTAAGGTCTATTCGATTAAGCAATTTCCAGAGGCGATATAATGTACGTATTAATTATGTACGAGCATATAATGCATGTCATGTTCGAAACAGGATTTCAATATAAGTAAGTAAATCTCTTTCTTTAAATATTTTGCCTTGCAGCATTCAAGAGTAATTGATATCAGAGTTTTACTATTGCACATTTCAAAAAAATGGCGTTAGCCAATTATTTAGTGAATGTTTCTTTAGATTCTTTTGATATTGCAAAGTGCCTTTCCTTCACGACCGACGACCGTGTATCAAATTACTGGTTTCCTTCATTCAATAAATTTTAAGTGTTAAGTGCACTTGTCTTTGCCAATCAATATTTCAAAGGCTAACTATCATCGTCGCCGTCGCACACAAAGCCATTTTGTGTGAAGTGAAATGAAATAAGGATGATTGTTTGACTTGAATGACCGCAGACATAAGTCTTACGAACACGGCAAACCTTTTTTTTCTTGGAAAAGAAAAATTTTTATTTTCCCATCACTTGACGACGGAAACTTTTTGTCACAATCACGGAACTTTGTTGATTGTTTCCTTTCTTCTCGTGTGAACTCTTGCCACTGACCTTTGTCAGAGAAAGTTTCTTCCGACATTATCCGGTCATCATATCGTGAGTTGAGGGCAGAGTTCGATAGTATTTTAGGATTTGATATTTTTTTCCTTTTTTGTGTCTCAACGACCACTATAAATCTAAACGTGAGTCAAAAAGAAAAAAAGTAAGTGCCTGGCGTGATGTGGTTAAGTGTGGTTAAATATGAAAACGGGCAAAGGCAAATATTGAATTATAAGTTAAGTAACGTCAATGGTAAACAACACGACAGGTCCTACCTCAATTGTTCTAAAATTAGAAATTGTACGTTTTCTCCATTGCTCATTTCACTACCCGTGGCTTGATGGTTAGCATGTCTACCTGTTAACTCAGAGGTTCGTGGTATGAGTCCTAAAAGAAGCACCACGGGTATCGCTTTTCGCAACGAGTTGGCAAGTCCTCCGTTCGTAAAATCATTGCTATGAAAAGCGTTTTCTCGATTAGCCGTTCGGGAGCAGAAAATTTTAAATTCTCTCCATTCCCTTATAATGCGTGTTTGTGAGAAATGCACTAGGCCCCGGGGCTTCTCGCTCAGTTGCGCCACAATATTTATTTATTTTATTCACTTCAAAAACTGGCAAAAATTCAGTTCCTGTTCAACGAACTGAGCAATCAATTGAAATCTTATATATAAAAATGAATCGCAAAATGTGTTGGTAAGCGCATAACTCAACAACGCCTGGACCAATTTGGCCAATTCTTTTTTTGTTGTGTTTGTTATTGTCAGGAGAAGGTTTTTATGACATACAAAATTTAAAAATTGATATTCCCACAGGAACGGGTTTGGGAACGGAAACTTAGAAACTACTAGACAGGTTTCTAAGACGATTCCAGCATTAGGGGTGCTACATTATCCCCCTCCATCAGTAATTTAGATTTTATTTCATCCCTATTATCCAACGGGAACAGAAACGGGAACGAGAACCGAAACCTTAAAGTTGCTTGAAAGATTTTAAAAATTCTTTCAACTCTTGGATGTTACATTCATACCTTAGTGACAAAGACTTATGAATCATTCCTGTCAAGGTTTGATCCCTATATTCCCACAGGAACGGGGTTGGGAACGGAAACTTAGAAACTACAGGACAGATTTCTAAAACTCTTTCGCCATTAGGATTGCTACGTTATCCCCCTCAATTAGTAACTTAGACTATATTTTATCCCTATAATCCCACGGGAACGAGAACCGAAAGCTTAACGTTACTTGAACGATTTCAAAAATTCTTACAACTCCAGTATGTTACATTATCCCTCAGTGGCAATGACTTATAAATGGTTCCTGTCAAGGTTTGTTCCCCATATTCCCACAGGAACGGAAATAAAAAAAAGCGCGGATATTCCGACAGGAACGGGTTTGGCAAAGGAAACTTAGAAACTACTGGACAGATTTCTATAACCCTTCCTGCATTAGGATTGCTAGATTATCCACCTCAATTAGTAAATTAGATTATATTTCATCCCCGAGAACCGAGACCTTAAAGTTACTTGACCGATTTCAAAAATTCTTTCAACTATAGGATGTTACATTGTCCCTCAGTGACATAGACTTATATTTCACATATTTCCACGGTAACGGAAGATTCACACAGGAACGGGGCTGGGAACCGAAACGTAAAAACTACTGGACAGATTTCAAAAATTCTTTCGTCATTGGGATGCTACATAATCCCAAAGTAAAAACGATTATTTTTCTTCCCCAAGTTCCCACATAAGCGGAAAAACGAGAACGGGAACCTTAAAGCTACAGACCCGAGCAACGCCGGGTGGCTCAGCTAGTATAATATAAAAATACACAAAATTTACAGAAAAAAAAACACTTTGGGAACATTTTATTATTTTAGGTAGCAGTCAGTAATTTTTCTTTCTATTTTATTGTGTTACTTTTCTAAAAAGCGATCGAAAATTACATTTCAATTGCATACCATTGCATAAATTGCTTAGACGGAAGCATACATGTGAAGTAAAACACATGACGAGTATTTTGAAAAATCAAAGCCCACAAGCAGCATAAGCCTTTTTTGTCACCAGCAGCACTCAAAAAATACAATTTCTAATAATAAGACTTAAATTCTTGAAAGCTTTATTTGTGTGCATATAACATCCCATGCTTTTGCTTAAGCTTCTCGTACACCTTCAGAACACACCATGCAACATGAATTCCAAAAAGGAATCTACTGAGCAAGAAGTAAAGCAGAACATGGCTATTCTCCATAAGCATATCGCATTCTCATGGGATATCTGTTGTAACCATTATCATAACAAAAGTAGACGTTATATTCATGTGCATGTCTAAGATACACAACGATATCAGATAATAATTTTCATTCATGAATTAAAGCAATTACATGCCGGCCATGAGGATTATTTTCTGCTCACAACTGTTTGTTGTTTTACTTTTCAAGAGACGCATGCTTTACGCCTCGGAGACTGATGAAGCTCTGGGATTATTACAACTTGGCTGGCTATGTCCGCTCCTAGTAGGTTTGTGACAGAATACTATTAAGATAGTTATGTTACAAAAAGGACAACAACGAAACAAGTAGACCTGACCGACCAAGAAAATCTTATTCACTACCATACCATAAATAAAACTGCTGCGTGTTGTGTGCATCAGGAAAGTGATATTAAAACACATAATTTGGAGCTTGATTCAAGGTACTAAAATTTTTTCTTAATAAAAATTTCGGGTGTTTATTTTTTATTATATTTTAAGAAAATTCATTAGAGATGACTGAAGGTGTTGGCGTCGGGGTCGGGCAAAGAGAATAAAATATTTGTTGAGTTGTGCTCTCAATGATTGACTGAACTTTGCACCCTTCGAACATGAATTCAAAAGAAGTTCAATACAGTCACGAATTTAAAGAGAGATGGTTTCTATGCGGTTCAGTGATTTCTGGCGATATTTCCATTGTATCGATATGACAATCAGTTTTCGTTGACTTGTTACGGCAAAAATTACAGCAAAAAAAATCAACCCTAAGTATGGTTAGTTTCGAGAATATCTCTGTTCCTTTTCAAACTCTACCCGTCCTCATTTGCCCAAACTTTTTTGTCCTGTTGCTTGCTCTTAGCAATGTTGATAGTTACAAAGCTTTGAGCAAATAACAAAAGCAGGTACCGTAATCAGGTATTGAAACAGCGGAAGGGCGTTAGTGGTCATAATCGGTATGTCGAGCCAGTCGGTAATGGAAACTCGCATACGGTACACTACGAAGCAATTATTGGGAACATACTCACAAAATACAACACTGTACACACTAACAACATGAAAATGTGTAAGTAACACTCAACGCACAATTTGATGCCACAGTTTTTTGCCGAGAGCCCAACTTAAATTTAAATGACCAGAACGTAAGGTAAGAATGACTCTATTTTTTTAAAGTCGCGACGTATAATGATGAAAGGATAGGTTAGGTTAGGTTGTGAAGATACTGTCCTGCCAAAATTCTTCTTTGTAACTTAATCGGTGGTTTTGATCGCGACATTTTGAAAGCGCTAAATTCTTGCGCAGGATTTTCGATTTATCGACTTTCTGAGTGGAAAATTGCGAAAAAGTGTTGCCGTTCTTTCAGCCGCTGAGATATCAGGATGTGGTACTCAGCAACTTCTGTGGAAGTTAAGAGCGTGGCTTGGATACGACAGTGGATGCACTTTTGGCAAATGAGCGAAAAGCTGCTTGAGAGCCGTGAGCCGTGACCGTATTCTACCACCGCTAGACCGTCGACAGTAAGTTAAAGGATAATGGGCGGCTGAATAACGAGAGAGAGTAAGACAAGCAAAAAGATGGACACTTCTTTTGGCGACCTTTGAAAGGATAGAAACGGAAAGTGTAAAAGATCATAAAGAATACGAAAATTAAAAATTTAAAATTTTGTAGAGTTGTGCAAATTCGTTGTGTTAGTTGCAGAGGGGAATTTTGAACTGTGGAGATGCAAAAAATTGAAAATTTTGAGATTTCAAAAAGAAGGGAGGAAATATCAGGAAAAGATAAGTGATAGTTTTCTAGTTGTGTGTCAATTCGCTTCGTTTATAAAAGCCATATTGTGGTAATTTAATTTTCGGTGTTCTTTCCAAAACAGCGGAACTCGCGAACCTTTTAAGAGTTACCATTTGGTCTTCTTCCAGATTTATTTCCTTGCAATATTGTTAAATTGGGTCTTCGACCATTTTCCCCCAATCTTACATAAATGTATTGCTCTTTTGTTTGAATAAGTTTTGGGTTTTCGTCCAAGGCTCCGCCAGGGTTTCCCAAACTCTAAATATATCGTCGCCCGATAATTGTTTTGTCGTATCTCCCAAAAACACAATTTTGGGAAATCGCATTCAAAGGTTTACGTTACTATAAAAAGAAAACGAAGCGATTAAGTTGTTCTTTGTTTAATTAGAATATATTGTGTGGAGTATCTTCTTTTTATTTATGTATTCAGAATTGTCCTAACTGTTTTGGTTTTCAAATTATAGAGTTTTTTACCCAAAATGAGTTTGTCGTATAGGCCACCAAAATAACCTTTTTGTTTCCATCCCATACACGTACGACAAAGTGAACGCACGTACGACATTTCAATATTCAAGCGTCTTGTTTAAATCGTATAGAAATTGGTATGAGAACCAATTAAAAAAATTAAATTTTCAATGTTAACAATTAAATTTTATTTATTTTATAAAGGTAAAAATAGGAATACATATCTACATCACAAGAGTTTTTGTGTTCATAAGCAAAATCTTGGTGTGAAAAAAATTAACTTGAATAGTAATAAAAAGAAATACAATAACAAAAAAGGCATCCTATGACCATAAGATATCAATGATATTTACATTTACAGGTACAAAATTTTATTCACATTTTGGTTATAAAAACTAACGAAAAAGTCATTTTCTGACTATGAAATATAAAATTAGATCTTTCAGATCGAAAATGTAATTTTTGTTAGTAAACCTAACGCTTACATAAGTAACACTGTATGATTTATAAGTACACCATAGTATAGTTTCAAATAATAAATAATTGATGATTTCATTCTTACGCTCTTGATTTGAACAAGGCTTCGTAGTAGTTTTAGTCTACCTTTGGCACAAAAACAAATAAACTTTTAAGATAATTCATTTTGTCATTAAATAGTTTTGACTTGTTACCTGCTAAAAACAAGACGATGTTGAGAGAACAAATTTGTTGGAATTGCCCGGTTACTTTTGTTTGACTTTTTCTATATTAAAGCTGTTTTATACCCAATTTCTCTTCTGTTCGCTTTATAATAGAGTGTAAATTTTTCATCCTTAATATGTTTAAGAAACTTTATTTTGCTAAATGGAATTGACGAAAAGTTTAACTGGCCCGCTCTGGTTGAAAATGCTTTGAAATCTGTTGGCAACATTTGAATTAATTTTAATTTTACGTTCTTAAAGTTCATATTTTTAAGATGTCGCATAAGCGAAGGCAGGCTAAATATTTCCAAGCTGCCTCTGGAATTAGAGAATCTCCAGGGGGGCTCTGAAAATTTTTGTGTAATTTATTTTAGGGATGTTGAATTTTGAATGAGAAAAATCACAGCAGTGGACATGGCCTTGCTTTAATTTTGGGGGACGCAGGAGTCACTCCAAAGAGGCAGAACTTCATCAAAATTATTGTCAGAAAATATTTGATGCAGTATTTTTAAAACTGCGCTGGCAATATCTTTGTATTTATACTTCCTGTACCGCCGCGCCGCCCCAGTTGAAATATCTATACACCTACGACAAACCAAACCGCAATCCTTTTTTTTTCTCATTTTTGTCGTACTTGAATACGATCAGTCCTACATTATATGTGAGTAAGTGTATGTACGACAAAGCAATTTTAAGGTTTTATTTTAAATTTTTGATCGTATGTATTAAGCCTATACACTTGCGACAAAACAACATTAAGAAAAAAAAAGAGGGAAAACGCATGGAATTTTTGTCGTATATGCCAAAAAATGGCGGTTACGACAAAACAAAACTCAAGGGGTGATTATTTTGTGGATATACGACAAAATGCATACTAATTATCTCAGCATCGGTAAGAGATAGGCAAACTCTGACAACAGAAATGAAAAGAGCACCTTTGAAAACATAAGACTGCATATCCAGTTTAAAAAAAAACCATTTTGGCGCTTACGACAAAACAATTCTCGGGCGACGATATGGTAAATTCTCTTTGGAGTACTTAATTTTTGTTGTTTTCTTTTATTTATTTAATTTTTCAGTTGCTTAAGTTGGTTTGAAAACTTTAGCTGAAAATTTTTTTATTCATTCAATTACATATTTGATCTTACACTAAAAACTGAAAAGCGTTCGATCAATCGTGTTATTGGACCCACCCTTAGCTGAGCTTAGTCTGTGGTGTCAGCAGCCTACCTGCTGAGATTCCATTTCGCTTATTAGCGCGATTGACATTTCGTTTGCTTACCTCGCAGCACATCGGTTTTGTATTTCTTTTGCTATCGTTTAATTTTTTATATTTTCTTTAAGAAATTGGATTCGGAAAATCCAATCGAGAGTAGTTTCGTTTCAACATAAATTTAGTTTTCGCGTAAAAAAAACATATTGAAGTGAATTTTCTCTAGAAGTTAGTAATTGAAAAAATTCTTCACTAGGAAGTAAATATATTCATAAATAATTGCCGATTCTAAGAAAATGTTGGCTCCACTTAAATTTAAATAAAAACAAGTACTCATACGCCAGAGTGAACAAATTCCATGAAATTCCTAAAAGTATGCAATAGACACAGCAGTTTGATTTCACTTTGGCTAAACATTTTTCGATGGACGTTGTCTTTAGTGGCATATACCTCGACTACGAATATTTGGGGGGGCCAAAAATATTGTAGGGAATTTATTGTTTCTGTTGACTTGATTGCGGTTCATTGCTCAAAATCGAAATATTTTTTTGGCTTGTCAGGTACTAAAAGTTTTAAGAATCTAAGAACTTTGAACTGCTGCTAATGAGTAATAAGCGCGATCATGTCATTGATTTTTCGGCAGACTAAAAGTCTGTTATGTTAAGTAGAGTAAAATCGTCATCGTACGGGGCGAGTCCAGATAAGCCGAGTTCACACTGTACAATTAGTTGCACAGACTTTGGCTTGAACGACCAATGCTTGACAATGTGAACTCTCAGACGACCGCTTGACCAACTTGTTGGAAGATTTTCAAATATTTTTGAAAACTTTGAAGTTGGATGGAGCGGAGGAACATATGACATAAAGTTGGACGACAAGCTTGATAGTCTGAACGCAAACTACATCCGACCATCCAACATCTTTCAAACGAAGTCAGTCCAACTAATTGTACAGTGTGAACTCGGCTATTTACAACAAAATAGCTTTTAAAATAAATAACAACAATTTTTTAAAATATTAAAATGGTGTTTTGATAAATGGCCAAACAATGTAACGAAAGTTAAAAATAAAATAAAAGTCTTAAAAAAAGAAAGCCTGAATTACTAGAGCTCGTCACTTTTGTTCCACTAATTACCTTTTCTTAAAAATTTCAAATCTGTACAAAATGCCCTTTGAAATGAAAAACCGCAATCGAATTCCAACCTCGTGCTGAGGGGAGAGAATGATGAGAAGCGTAAGATTGGCGGAGGGCTATTCCTGGAACTGTCTATTTACTCAGCGATAGTCCATGGTTTTTCTCTTTAAAGAGTTCAATTTTCCCAATGATTTCCCGGAAAATATTGCAAATCGAAGTATGTGTGTCGTGACTCGTTGCATACATCGATTTCGCAATGTATGTCATCTTCTGCAAATGTTGCTTTGAATTGTTCATGTGTTCAGTTATCAATTTATGCTTAATGATAATGATTTGAGTTTTGATTTGATGGAGTGATGAAACGCATTAAATTTCAAATTTCTTTAAGTTTTATTTAATGGCTAATGAGAGACTCAGTATTCCGAACACTTATTTCCAGCTGCAAAATTTGTATCGAACTTATTGGCAGGAAACTTATATGAAATGTGAATTCTAATTATGTAGTAATTTAATGTAACATATCGTAAATTTATTTAATATTCAAAAGCATTAATTGAAACCCTATTGCCAAAGCTTGTGGAAGTCAATATTAAGGGAGTTGAATGATTGTTTCATGTTGCTGTTCGTCTCAATGTGGTTTCGTATATTATAAAAGATACATTATTTTACCGGAAACTCTAAAGGTCTGATTGCTAATTCAACCTAGCTCGTTATGTGGGGTCTTGATCAGAATTCCCTTATACAAGGCAGACTAAATCATTTACCAGATGTCTTACACTTCGAATGATTTTTCCACTAACGTATTTTCACAAATCTAGAAAACATTTAAAAAGCATATGTTTAGCAGTTGCATTTCAAAAAGAAAGCTAGGATAGTTTTTCCTCTTCTCATTCTTCTTCTTTCTTCGGCTTTTACAGTTTACTTATCATCCACTTACTTGCGTCGCACAAGTCATCGGAAAATTTATTCACAAACACTGTTTCTATTCGAGATAAAAAATGCCCCTGGTTCACCAGAGAGGTTCATAACGCCATGAAAATTCGTAACAAGTTGTACTCTAAATGGAAACAACTACCAATACGACACAATTGGGAAATTTTTTGTAATGCTCGAAATAATTGTACCTATATTACTCGCAGGGCTAAAAGAAGATATTTTCTATCAAAACTAAGTACCGATTTGCCTTCTAAGAAGTTATGGAGTAACTTACGATCTTTAGGTGTTGGTAAAAAAATCGCTGTTGATAATATTCTCGATGTAAATAGCTTTAATAACAGTATTTTTAATAGCTCTAATAACAACTTAAATTTTGTTCTGGATGATACACTGTTTCATGACACTAATTTCAACTTCGATGTGGTTACAGAGGTTGACATCGTCAATGTTATTCGATCGTTGAAGTCCAATGCCGTTGGTGAAGATGGCATACCTCTGCAGTTCGTAAAAATAATCTTACAACATATTATTAGCTGTATTACACACATCGTTAATTTCGCTATAACGTCATCAAACTTTCCCGATAAATGGAAACTAGCTAAAATCATTCCTATCCCCAAAAAACCTCAACCCTCTCTTGAAACTGACTACCGCCCCATTAGTATATTACCATGTCTATCTAAAGTTTTGGAAAGAGTACTAGCTAACCAGATAATTTGCTATTTTTATCAAAGTAACCTGTTGTCACCAATCCAGTCTGGTTTTCGAGCACGTCACAGTTGCTGCTCCGCTATAATTAAAGTTTTTGACGACATAAGAATTCAGTATGATAAAGACAACTTAACAATTCTTTGTCTACTCGACTTTTCCAAGGCATTTGATAGGGTGAATCATAATTTATTGTGCCAGAAACTCAGGTTCTACTTTGGTTTTAGCGAAGCATCTGTTCACCTCCTTCGTAACTACTTATTGAATCGTTTTCAGAAAGTTGTGCATAATGAAAGATCCTCTAACTTCAAGGCTTTGGCAGATGGGGTACCTCAGGGATCCATATTAGGACCGATTTTGTTTTGCCTATACATAAATGATCTTCCTAATGTTTGCTCAAATGTTTATTGTCACCTCTACGCAGATGATGCGCAGATATATCTTTCACGTCCAATTGGTTTGATTGATGATTTGGTAGTGAGATTGAATGAGGATCTAGCAAATATTTATAACTGGTCTCTTTCAAATGGTCTGAATCTCAACTCTGAAAAAACTCAAATCATTCTTATATCCAAGAAGCAGTACAATATCAATGCTATACCTCCCGTTTATTTAAATAATAAGCGAATCGAATTTGTTGACGTTGTCATGAGTCTTGGTTTTAAAATAAATAGAGCTCTTACTGCAGTTAACCACATTAACTATATCATTAGCCGGATATATGCAGGACTGCGAAAGCTTTGGTTGTCTGCAAGCTTCACCCCAATAACTACAAGGCTTAGATTGGTCAAAACGCTGTTACTGCCTATTATTGATTACTCAACTACGGTGTATTGCAAACTTGATTCACACTCTCAACACAAGCTGCTTGTAGCATTTAATGACACAATTAGATATATTTATGGAATGCGCCGATACGATCACAT
The DNA here is from genome assembly GCA_949752695.1 of Melanostoma scalare. NCBI lineage: Eukaryota > Metazoa > Arthropoda > Insecta > Diptera > Syrphidae > Melanostoma > Melanostoma scalare. The sequence goes on along the minus strand of OX456985.1, from coordinate 223,150,698 downwards.
CTCTCACTTACATGATCTTGTTCTGGGTTGTTCTTTTCAACAATTTCTTAACATCAGATGTTGCCAGTTCATGCACAACCTTGTTAAAAGTAGATCTCCAGCATACCTCTTCGAAAAAATTCAATTTGCCCAATCTACTAGAACAATGAATATTATTATGCCCTCCTATAATTATTTAAACTCTTCGCGCCTCTTTTTCATTCATGCTGTCAGACTTTGGAACTCACTTCCCATAACGGTTAGACAAATAGTTAGTGGTAAGAAATTTAAAGAATCAGCATTACAGTTTTTGTAAATTACAAGCAACGTTATTATTTCTACCATTCTTCCTTTAATCTTCTAAATTCTTTTCGATCATTTTTTTTTCCTCTCTCTTTTATCTACTAATTCCTATTTTCAATCATATTATTTATTCATCTTCTCTTATAAAATTTTATGCTTTTTTATTTATCTATAAAATTTTCTATTCCTTATTTATTTTTGAATATTTTTGTTTCTTTTATTTTTGTAATCTCTTGTATTGCAATCTACCAATATCATGTACTATAAAGACTATGTCTTATTTGTACTTACCTAATAAATACTATTGAAAAATTGAAAAAAAAAAAAAAAAAAAAAACACTAATGCTAATTTGTTGCTCCAAATTTTCGCAGTTCAAACCAAATCGAATAGGATTTTAATTTTAGTAGCAAACTGTCCAGTTTTCTCCACTTTCGCAAAAATGTCTGCTATTTCATAGACTTGATACCATGCAGCGAAGTTCAGTTGGACACAAGTTTGTCTCTTCCAAGTTAGCCTGGATTCTACAAAGTATCCGTGGCTTCTGCGAAAGGATTTTCTAAAACTGTATTAAAGGACAGTACAATACAATAGAAGGCAGACATAACTTCGAGGTAGTCTACGTAAGATCCGCTATAAACACGGAACATAACGTTAATGTGGAGATCATACTCTTACCGATCGATGGTTTTTTGGATTAAGACAGCTATTGAGAATTAAAAACTTTTCTTGAAAAATCAAGGCAGGCCTTTATAAGACCATGATCGTCATAGTTCTACTGTATGGGGCGGGTGCTCAACCTTAATCTAAAACGGATGAGGAAACACTTGGTCGTCTCGAAAAAAAAGAAATAATTCGAATAATCTCTGGCCCCGTATGTGAACCAAACTAAAGATAAATCACATGGCAGAAAGCAAAGCGGCTGTCAATGACAAAGTGTCTATTATTTAAAGTTCCTTGCCACTAAAAAACACTCTTTCGGTAAGCGCTAAGCGCTCTGCACTTACTTGAAGACCATAGTTTTCGACTACAGCAAAAACGCAACCCAATTTGCTGACTATCAATTGAAGATACTCTGGAGATTCAGACCGTATCGATAAATGAATCGCATTCATCGTAACTGTAGCCTATTTAAGGCCAATTTGAAGAGATTCCACATGGCAACATTTTCGGCGAATATTCAACAAATAACGAAACAGCCGATTTGCTTTGATTGCATTTATCTGCATCAGTCCTATTGAAATGAGAAACCAACTATATTGATAACTCTTCCAATATTTGGCTGTGTCTTCGGTTATGCTTCCAACCTCGAATGAGACTCCACAAAGCTATAGAAACCTCGGGGCCTAACGCATTTGTGGTAATATACTATGAACTAAAAATGAGAAATAAAAAAAAAATTTAAAACATAATTATTAGCATATAGCTCACATTAATGTGCTTGACGAACTTCCTAAGCTTCCCGATGACAAAGTGAATGAAACGTATATTAGCGTCATGGTACTTTAACATCCTATTACTATTTGAACCGTTGAGGATAGTTCAGAACAGAAACCTCAAGTTTTAGAGTGAAATCAATCAATCATTATGTTACCATTCTTTTACCTCTGCATCATCGAAACAACACAAATTAGAACAAACAAATGCTTATCATCTCGAAGGTATTTCCATCATTGTCCCTGCTCCTGAAAGAGTAAGGATCAACAATCCTTGAGTCAGCTTGTGTAGTACAAACAAAGGTCCTTGCCAAATGTGGTTGATCAAAAATAATTTATCTTCTCACTTTCGTTTTAGGTATGCAGTACCAATAGCATGGATGTTGTATATATATATTTCGAGTATGGATACATAGATAACTGCTGTGATGTCAGCGAGCAGCAGTACAACTCACCCACACAAGACAGAGGACAAAAAAAATGTTAAATGTAATTCGCGAAGGTAAACATTCTCGTTGTGTTCAAATCGTACACACCGTGTGTTCTGTAACGGTTGGCATGTCAGATTTTTGGCATGTTTCCCTGTCACGCTGAACAACCCGAGAGCGTCAACAGAAAACCAGGATAGAAAGTGTTGACAGACGAAAGTGCCACGTATGATGAATGAATTTTGCTATTGATTAGTTTGTTGATGTGTGGTAAGGATTTGAGGGACATACATGAGTGAAGTCTTTAGTCTCTCTGGGATGTTGGAATTGCGTAGTCAATTGCTATTGAAAATGGAGGAATGTCTGCTTAGATACGTAACAATACAGATATGATTGGTTATACAAATATGGTTAATTTAGTTAAGAATTATGTTTGAATTCCGTCAAGTCACTGGTGAATCAGAAACTGTGATCGATGTTGTTTTACACCGACTTTTGGAACTGCCTTCGTTATTTTTTTTCCAGAAACTACTAGCTGATTCTAGGGCCTCAAAAAACTGAAAAAAATAGTGCGCGCGGAAGAAGTGAAACTTCCACCGAATAACACATTTCACTATAATTAAATCGCCTTGCTGAATGACGCGGAATTGATACAAATGTTATATCAACAAATTGCGAGCAGTGCCGAAAAGTATGCAATCGATAATCCGCGTTAAACGTTTAACGCACCCTTGTTCGAAGTCGCAAAAGAAGTTTAATTTCAATAAAGAAAAATCTTGCAGTTCTTGCAGTTACTTTAGAAGGATGCATTCATTTCAGGAACTTAAGGTACTTTGCGAAGAATGAATGGAACTCGAAATTTTTATCCACCGCTAAGCTTTAAAATACAACTTGTTGAATTAATTAGCAGCTCCATACCAGTTCGCATATATGACAATAAAACAAAGAAAGTTCTTGCCGACAACCTTTTGAACGGATAAGTTGAGTAATTCTATCTGCACCGCAAATCAATGACAACCACAATGACGGAGGAGAACAAAAGTTTTACACATGTTTACTTACGAACTTATTTTCGGTTGACTAAGAATTTGGCTTTGTCGTTAGGCATTGACATGGAAACTGTGTTTTGCAATTTTTCTTCACAAATCCTTTCCAATTAAACGACATTCTATTAGATACATTGAGCTTAAGACAATTAAAAGGATTTCATCGGTGCAAGATTGATGTATGATTATTTCAATCAATCGTTACTTGGATTTTATAAAGAGCTGAATATGAAGATATCCTACAGCTTACAATACAAAAGCATTGTTTTGTAAGTATAACAACAAAAAGCGTTCAAAACAAAAACAAACCAATATCCCGAATCACATTGTTGTTCAAGACCTTCTTTTCAGCACTTCTTTGCTCAATTTGAAGTTTGCAATTTAAAACCGATGAGCATCTTTGACAACCATAAGTTTTTTCGCCAAATACTTTATCTTTCTGCACGAGTCGTCGACCAAAGAAAATGTTTATTTCAACAAGGATATTGAAAATAAGAAAATTTACTTATAATGCGTTGGAATTTACTTTACATTCGTTGGAGATTTAAGTTTCCCCTCGGAACGGATTGAAATTAAAACTAGACCATTTTCCAGAATTTAAAGAAAGCTTAAAAAGGTATTCGAGAGAAAAGGCTAAGCGTGATCATATCCGGACCAGATGAAACGTCATCAGAGAAGAAAGGTTATTAAATAATTCTATCACTGCGAATGGGGATACTCTTAAAACTTACTTGCAAACAGTGAGTTAAATACTAAAAATAGTTTTCATCAATTTGGAGAAATGTACTACAAAAAGAGCCAGAAAAATGATTTGAATAGGCATTGCATATGTCATGAGTATCCTTCAAAAGATTGTTATTACCAATAAAATTGGTTGGATAGCCGTCTGATTTGCTTTTGGAGTTAGGAAAGGACCAAAAGCTTTTTTGGTAATTTTTAAGAGAGCAACTCATTTGAGTTACATAGTTGGAGCAAAGATTTTGAGAAAGCGTTCTGAAGTCTTCAAAAAGACTTATGAACACTTTGTCAGTCAGAGAAAGAGTGGTCAAATAAGTTTTATAGGTCTTGTTTCCTTATTCCGCGGAACTCTCAGTTCTTTGGTAAACCACGGCTGGCAATAATTTTCATTTTTAATCAATTATTGCGAAATTGTTTTATTCATGTAATCTTTTAAGACAGAGTAGAAAAAAGTGAAGCTTCGTCGAGGATTACTAAAGTTGATATATTTTCAATACCGGCATTGAAACAAGAGATTATTTTTAAAATAAAATACGTCATGGCACGCGTCATCGTACGTGTCATCGCGTCATCGCACGTGTCATTGCGTCATTGCATGCGTCATCGTACGGGTCATCGCACGTGTCATCGCGTCATCGAACTGTTTCAGAAATGTTTTTTATACAAATGGGAAACATTTTAGAAACGTTTTTGAAACAATGTTTCCTAAAATTTTTCTCTGGTGTGGACACACCTTAACAGTCGAACATGATGTTTGACACTACTTGCAGCCGAATTGCAGTTTACAGCACACGTTATCGAGTAACTCCTGAAGGAATTATTTGAGTTTGGTATTACAGCTCAGTTTATCGAGTAATCTAGTACCACAGTTTGGTATTCTCTCATAAGTAATCCAGCGATGAAGTGTTCAATCATTTTTCTTAAAATAGAAATATACGAAATTATATGCATAGTTTTTTTTTAGTCAAAGCAAGTAAGAGTGAGCCAATGTACTCAATCGAATCGAAAAAGAAGTACCTATCGGCTTAGACCGATCACTATCGTTATCCAAATACAGACACAGTGAAACGACTATCGAAGCGGTTTAGTTATCAATTTACGAGTTTTTTTTTAAACATTTTAACACGTTTTATGTTTTGATTTTCTGAAATTCTCACTAAAACTTGGCAAAGTGATAAACATTACTAACCCAACAAAAAAATTAAATTAGTTTTAACAAATATCAGCGACATCTCTAAATTAATAGAGACTCGAAATATATCAGTGAGTGTTCAATGATACTAGTGGGAACAATTTTGAATAGCTATACGTTAGAGCACATATGCTGTCATCTCAAAATAGTTACAACCTCGCTCAATTACTGATGCAAGCTACTCACTCGATAGCTGATGCTGTTCTTCGGCCTTAAAAATACATTAAATTCAAGATGTCACCGGAATTTTCAGGTTAACTTTAAGCAATACGTTATTCGAACTTTTATATGTTTAGTTTTCCGCTAAGCTTGTGCACAAGTCTTTGGTAATGGGTATAGCTAGATAGTACACACACCCTGATTATAGCAATGGTTTGACAATTCGCAATGAAACCAGAACCACTAAGACAAGATATGGTTTATTCCAGACGTTGTCTAAAATGAAGAACCGATTAAGTGAAAGAAAGTGTTCCTTCAACTTGTCACTTGGAAGACTTGGAAATGATGTCTGTGATGAATATGCAACTGAAACACCATTTCATTTTGAAGGCGCAATCAGCTTAAGATAAAATTGATCTGTTCGATATTCCCAACGGAATGGCTGTAAGAGGTATTCCTAACTCATTTGTTGCACTTACATGATAAAGAAGTTGAATTTGAATCGAAAACACTTGTGAAAAAAATTCAAAACAAGCTGACTATATTCATATATTTTTTTTGTTTTTTTGCAAATGTTTATTTTTAAAGGTTGATGGTGACATCGAAACCTGATCCACTGAGTAGGTAATACAGAGCGTCAAATCTTTTGGAGGTAAAACTAATAATAAATTTAACGTCCGCCTATATTCCGCTGTAATTAAGCTTCAATTTTCCTTCTTCTGCTGGTACCCGTGGCGTGATGGTTAACATGTCCACCTGCTAACCCAGAGATTCGAGTTCGAATCCCAGCAGAGGCATAAATGTTTTTTCACGGGTATCGCCTTTCGCGAGGAATTGGCAAGTCCTCCGTTAATAAATTCATTGCCATGAAAAGCGCTTTCTCAATTAGCCGTTCGAAACCGCCAGAAAATTGTAGGTCCCCTCCATTCCCTCACAAGGCATGGCTGTGAGAAATGCGCTAGGCCCAGGAGCTCCTAGCTCTGTAGCGCCACCCTATTTATTTATTTTTATTCTTAAAGGCTAGTTTTCACTTTGATGGCAATTAATGTTTATTGTGGCTGTTTGGAAAGAAGCTTTCGACATTTTCCACTGCCACAAACACAAAGATATCGAAAAACAATTTTTTTTTCAAACCAGCTGATAAAAATATAGTGACGATTGTTTCCGGAATGACCTCGAAGGTGTTAAATCAAATTAAGCTTGTGGAAAAAGTCACACTTCTTTGTCGCAGTTGAATCTCTGGTTCTACTCCGAGACCATACAATTTTTTTTGAGTTGAAATCAAAGGCAGTGCCTAATTCGAAACTACAGCAAAATATAACAGCAATTGAGTTTCCTTATTTGAATTTTATTTAGTGCAGTTTTCAATAAAATGGTAGAAAACCTTCAGTTTTCAGTTTTGATTGAAACTTTCTACATTGAGCACGTCCACAAACCTATCGGATATCTCAAACACCATTTTTAACTACTCAGATGTTATCTTCCAGATTGCTGCCGACAACACTTGTAAAACATAAAAATTCCAATCTTCACAGCTTTCTGCTGCCACTCAAAATATCGTTGCTAGGCTATTTGGTTTTTTTTTTTTTCGAACTCATATGCAATTCAAGTGACTCTTATGTTGAAAATCAAAAACCGTCGTTATAAGAAACAATAATAAATTTTCTGATAGCTGATCACTTGAATAGAAAGTTAAAATTATCGGATACCTACTAAAAGACAACATTTTGCAAAGTACTTCATATGGTGCTAGCAATACTAACGGTTCGAATATGCGCCAGACTTCCGACAACAACGAGCGCCGAGTTAATGAAATTGGTGGAACAGACTTTTAAATGTGGTATGGGTAAAAACTGGTTTGTATCTTTGCTAAATGTTATAGACTTAAAAATTGGCAAAGAGCTATCCGGATACCGGTCAATAACGACCCCATTCTCGACAGTGACTGACCCGAAAGTATCAAAAGAGCGTTCACATTTTTTAGTTGACTTGACATCAACTCACAGAGTAGATAATACGGAAAGTCAACGTGTTTTTTTTACTAAAACACCCTCAAACTATTTGTGTGTCTTTGAGAGTGTCTTATTTGAATTAACGGCCTTATCTGGCTTCGACTTTGACAAAGAAACATATTTACTGCGGTAGTTTTGAATGAAGCTTTCAACATTCTCAACAGTAACAAGCCCAAAAATAGCGACAACATGTTTATTTTCTTAAATTGATTTCAAACCAACCGATAAAATAATAGCGCCGAGGGTTCCACGCCATTGGTTTCCGGTCTAATTTAGCTAGTGGACAAATTGCCACCATCTTACCACAGTTGACTCTCTAGTTATTTTCTGTGAATCAACTTATCAAAATGTTTAAGGAAACAATATTTGCAATTGAGTACTTTTTTGGAGGTATAATACTTAAAGCAGCACAGTTTTCTCTGACAGGTATTTTCATATCTGCGTTATCACTTATCCTTGCAAGGGCAGCAATTTGATGATAATTTAATAACATTTAATGAAATGTATGTGTGTTCTATGGCCAAAACTAGGTCCAAAACGCGCTAGACATTTGTTATCCATAACCAGATTGTATTTTAGCTCCGTAATCAATGTCATCACCGGACACTGTCTGATAGGAAGACACGCCATCATCATCGTTCCCTCAAATGAATTCTGCAGAAGTTGCTTAGATGAGGAGGTGGAAGAGACAATTCCACACCTCCGCTCATGTCCACCACTCTCTTTAAAAGAAAACGGAATCTAGGAAAATATTTCCTTAATGATCTACCTGGCGAGCAATGATACCCTGCATCTCTTTCACTTTATCAAAAGCTCCAAATGGTTTTGTTAAGCGAGGTACTCCCTCGCTTAATTCAGCCATTTTTAACCTAACCTAACCTATATGTGTTCTATTTCATTTCAAAGCTCCATACCCTTAATAATATCCTTACACGAAAGAACGAGTTTAATAAAAATAAAAATAAAGTGATAACAGAAACAAAGCAGCTTACTACACTCCATGGAATCTTGAAAAGAGATATTAGAGCTAATTTTTAAAGAGCAACCAAAATCGTGGGTTGCTTAGCCATTTTCGTAATTAAAACACTCGATTTAACGTTTTGATTAACATTTCTTTATTTGATTATTACTTGTATGCTGTGTTTTGCTTTTTTGTTTGTTTGTTTGTTTCTTTCCCAACAGTATTCTCATATATATTGTATATGTGTTTGTTTAATTATTTATATATATTTCGTTCATTTGTTTATACTTTTTCTATTAACGGCATACAGTTAATTTATTCTTCATCTAATATACCTACATTGTTTTTTTTTCTCCATACAACATGGTTAACATATTCTTTAATTATATCAATATGATTATTTTATACACGCATTATATTTTTTTTTTTTAGAGAAAATTTACTTTTCTCAATAATGTTACTTTCTACCATAGGTTCTAGAATAAACTACATCATATTTTGGTTTACTTATTTTCCCAAGAAAGAAACAAAGGGTACAAAAATGAAAACGATATTAAACATTCCAAAAAACACATTTTCCTTTTGTTTGTATAAAAAGCAAAAATTATAAACATCCTTACATGTACATTATATGTATATATATTTATGTTATATAAGAGATTCATTTTAATTTTATCTTCTATTTAAATCTCTGCGGCAAAATATAATATATATTTATGTATTTATATCTTTAAGTGTTCGTTAGTTTTATGTCTTAGTCTAAATTTTGCACATTATTTTGTCCAATCTTTTGTCATATGTTTGTGTATTTGCTTAAGTTTCCAATCTAGGTTTTTTCATGCACTGTTTTCTAAATTTCCTACACAAAGACAATGTATATTGTAATTAAATACTCTATTACAATTCGTTATTTTCTTTTAAATACTTTTCTTTTATTTTTAATAACAATTCATCAAATTAGTGCATCTACACTTTTGCTTAATGGTGCAAGTTCTTCATCTAGCTTATTTCTATTTTCTTTTATTCATTTTTCTTTTGTTCTTAATCTAGCTATTTTCAAGTAAAGGTATATGTATATATTTTTATTTTAATATTTTTTTATGCCAACAGTTTCATTTCTAAAAATATGTTATTTCTTTTTTTTATATTCTTAAGCTTTTTCTACATTTATATATAATAACTTTCTCATACAAATAAATTGTTTTTCGTTAAAATTTTTTTATTTTTAAATCGACCCATTGTCAGTTGATGTTGTTTGTATAATTGCACAGGGTACAGCCGACTTATTCTTCTAATAATATTATTTTATTTTACATTTTGTATTAAGTAAGTAAGTAAGTAAGTTAAATTAAGAATTGTTGCATTGTTTTTTCATAAGCGTTCCCGTGAAAATAGCATAAAAAGGAGCAATTGTTTCTGGATATGAACTGTCATATTTTTATTATTCTTCATATGGATACTGAAAGCACCTAAATATTTACAAAATGAATAAAGACGTTTGCATTTATAGCCTTATATGGAGTTTGCCGTCAGATTTAACTTATGGAGGCTCTGTTTTAGCAATTTGATGGATTTAAACATTTTAAAAGAGTACAGAAAATGAATACGCACATAAAGGGTTTCATAAGTTAAATTAAAGTTTATGTGGTGATATTTGTACTCAATGATCCTTTCAATAGCTTTCAATAGTCCAAACGCTGTCTTATTCACTCTGAGTAGACTTGCAACTTAAGAATCTGCCAGATTATTGCACTTTGAGGATTACTGAACTTTCTTAGATAAAGAAGAGTGTGTGTGTGCAATTCAAACACGGCAAAAGTGAAGCTACAGACAGAAAAATATAAATCAATCAAGAAAAACTAGTTAAAAATATAATGGAAACAAATAAAATAAATAAAAAAAATAAAATAAATAAATAAAAAAACTTAATTAATAAATTTACTGAAATAAATAAAATAAACAAAATAAATAAAGTAAATAGAATAAGTGAAACAAACACATAGAGTGGCACAGCAGAACGAGCAGCCCCTACGCCTAAAGTTCATTTCTCTCAACAATGCCTTGTGGGGGAACGGATGAGGAGCCCACAATTTTCATGGCAATGAATCAATGAATCTATTCGCGAACGGTGACATCAGTGGAAAAATATTCTATTTTTTTGATTGGATTCGAACCAAGAACCTCCCACGTTACTGATAGACATGCTAACGATTACGTCACGGCACTATCTTCTGAAAGGGGACTTAGAAAATCTAAACAAAGAATGTCCAATTTCAAATTATATGAAATGATTGTATTCTACCTGATTTTTTCACTTCAGTCAGTCCTACTCATGAGTATTTTTGTTTTTAGTGTCGCCTTTTCGTTTCATTGAATAAATCACACGGTGCTAAAGAAGTCTTTGAAGTCTTAAGCTTTGTAATATGCAGCCACATAAATGTGCTAAAGAATTAAGCACAGACTATTTCCTTTCACTTTTATAAGTCGTAGATGTATATCCCATTATACAAGGCACAAATAATGTGGATGATATTTAGTAAGCGACAGAAGAGAGGCTAAAAAGTATCGCACAAAGTGGAGATCGAAAGCTTAAAATAATGAGCATCAATCTCATTCTCCCGCTGACTCAATTCTATGCATTTACATGTCTTTTTCTTTGTCGTGACGCATTTTCGTTTCATCAAGTTTGAAATCAAAACGATTCACTTAAAAAAGCTGAGTTTATAGTTTGAAAAACGTCTCTAAGTTGGTTTTAAAAGAAACGATTCTGCTTGGACATTTGCGTCCAGTGGCGAGTAGATAAACTCACACAACTAATTTCGAGACCTTAACACAAAAGTGTATACTGCACCATCGAATTACAAAATTAGCATCTGGTTCACAATTAGAATTCTTATGACAACTCTGAAAATGAGTGTTTCCAGACGTGGGAATTAATTTTATCTTCTGAAATTTTCTTCGAAATCGTTAGAGTTGTTTTCTAAACATCAAAATAATTTCACACACATTACTCGTTTATAAAATAGAATATTTCATCTTTTTATTTTGTTTCTTTTTAGCCAAAAGAAAAAAATGTTTCATATATGAATCATAAGTCCAAAAGAGAACAGCCTCAATCCTTCTAATTTCAATCAATCGTTCAGTTTGATTTCCTCATAACATTTTGACGGGCATTAACTCTCGTCTTTTTTGCTAACTCAGAAAATATCATCAGAGTTAATCTGAGGCAGTATTGATATTGGAAATTCTAATTCAAAAGAGCACACACCAACTTCAAGGACATTCATGAAATTCAATATTATATCATCATCCTTACAATATTATACGCTTTCAATAGAAAACAATATTATGTTCTCTCAAGTAACTGCCAAACAGATAAGAAAGACTTTAGAGCGCATGACGATATATATAGACTCGTAATAATATCAAAGGAATCTATTACGATTAAGCAGTTAACCAAGTACATTGTCAAGATTATCAATTATGCCGAGGGCTGCAAACAACATCTTAGCACAAAGCCTTTCGAATACTAACCAAGTGTCTCTTCAACGTGATTGGGTTCAGTAGTTCAGAGGTAAATTTCACACATAACACAATAATATCTCATTGAGAATGGCTTGACAATAGGAACAATAGTTCATGAAATGCTGAAACAAGTGGGATGATGCTTTTATTATTTGAGGATGTCTTAGAACTGATCCATACAAAGGAGAAGAAAAAGAAGAAGGGCATAATATGTATTAAGAGGGCTTAACTAGGTGACTGAAATATCACGTAAGGCTTGTTGCTTGCATTTTCTTCTAAATATAAAAATATTATACTGTCATGGATGTCAGTTGTATAAGACTTAAGTTGTCAAGTTTTGTGGAAGCGTATTGAAGTTGAAATTGTTTTCAATTTCAAAAAGTAGTTGAATAGGCTATAGTGAATATGTCAAAAGTGGTTTGAAATATTTTTGAAATTTATGTATGATAAAATTTTAATCCAATTCAATTTATTGTGTTCTTACATAGCGCATAGTTGATTAATGACGTTGCTTCATTGAATGACAAGCAGAAAGCCTTTTTAATAAATAAACTTCAAGTAATTTGATTTTGAGAAAAGGTTTTGTGGATTCAAAATCAAATATCTTAAATTTACCACCACCGAACGTAGTAAGACCACTGAGACTACCTCTGAAACAATATATGAAATATGAGCTCAATGCTACCAAAGGTCAAGGCTTTTGGTCTTGCAGGCGTATCATTAAGCTAGCTAAGTGAAAAGACTTTGTTTCAGACAGACGGCTGAATATAGAAACTAGATTTCGAAGATTTTTAACAAAATGTTATCAGTTTAAAAGTTTTTTACCAGTATCGTCTTTCCCTTGCCGTAATGTTTAATGAGACTCGATGTCCGATGTCCCAGCAAGCATACTATATTTTTCAAGGGTATCATCTTTTCCCAATAAATTAGCAACTTCTCCGAATGTAAAACCAAGCCACAAAATGGGATTTCTCCATCAGCCTTTTGGAATCGGCAAAAAATTGTATGTCCCTTCCATTCCCTCACAAGTTGCGAGAAATGATCTAGGCTCCGGGCCTCCCCGTTCTGTGCACCAACCTATTCAGTATCGAAGGGTGACATTGAGCACTATGTGTTGATCGAATTGCGACTACGAAATTTTGTTTAATTTTTTTTTTTTTTATAATTAACGCACACATCAAGCGGTTATGACTACCCTTATAATGTTATAGAACACAGTGCGAGCATCTAGGAAAATAGGAAAGGATTTGAAAGGAGACACCCGTTGCTTTTGAATTTCTGCGAATCGTAGTGCAGGGGAAAAACAGGGCCAGGTAGAGCATTCCACATTCGGGTGGTGCGACTAAAATAAGAATCTCTATACTTGACTGAACGCCCGAAGTGGGGCTCAAGGTAAAACTGGGCAGATTAAGGCCTTATAAATGGTAGCCAGATCAGAAGGGGTGAAGAACTTCCTGCATCGTTTCAAGAAGCCTAAGCATTTAGCAGCGTTTTTGGCGACTTCAAATATGTGGTTATTCCAACGAGAACATCATTTACACACATACCAAGTACTGACAGCTTTTCGCTTTCTTGGATGCAGGTACCATTCATGGATAATGGCAAGGGGGGAATGTTTAGCTCCAACGACAAGCGACAGCATTGAATTCTACTCGGTTATTATGACCCCATGTAACAATGCAGTCAAGGTCAGAATTCAATGAGCTTATCATTCGCGACCGTTCCAGTTCCACATCCGAAGAGCAGGGACGTGAATTTGGAAACGAATATGAAAAGCTGAGGGTCGAGTAGTCAGCAAATTAGTTAGGCGGATTAGAAGTTTCAGACAAGAGGTCATTTTTGAAAATGAGGAAGAGAGTCGGAGACAAAATGGAGACCTAGGGCACCAGCATTTATGAAGTGGGTATCAGACTTGAAGCCATGCATTACAACTTGTATTGAACGGTCGGAAAGGTAGTTTCGAATCCAACGAAGAAGAGATTCATCGATACCAAAAGCACGCATTTTCGATAAAAGAGCCTGATGCCAAACTCTATCAAATGCTTTAGAAATATCAAGCGCAATAATCTTACTTTCTCCAAAACAATGTAAAGATTGGTTCCACTTTTCGGTGAGATATGCCATCAAATCACCAGTGGACCGTTTGCTACGAAAGCCGTACTGACGGTCATTAAGAATCTTTCGGTCTTCAAGATATTTCATAAGTTGACGGTTTATCAACGTTTCCATGACCTTGGAAAGAAGGAATGCTAGTGCAATTAGACGGTAATTGGAATCTGGACATTTGTAATTCAATGTTGACTGGGTATATTTAAATGAGGTGTCGTGTATTCCGGACACTTACATTGTAATTGTTCTTCAAGAGAAACATGAATACACTTTTCCTGGGGGGCCATATTACCCAACCTCAAATTAACAAGTGGAATTTATAAGTTTTACGGTGGTCTTTCTTCTCGGCCAGAAATTGTGTGATTACCACATAAATGGATGTATTTTTGGTAGCTTCGGACAAGAATTCTTTAGTTCAGCTATCAGGGCAGCCTCATTTAGTAAGCTCAACTCATATGGTATGGAATTCGAATTAAAATTTGTCTTCTATTTCTGACACATTCAGTCATCTCTTTTAAGGTTAAAAGAACTCAGTATTCAATAAATAATATTAAATTGAATAAATCAAATAAATTGGCTGCAGCAAGGCTATGGAAACCATGGAGTCAAAATCCTTTTCAAGACCTACCATTTAATTAGTGCTATTTAGTTACTTTACCAATCTTCACCGAAGATCTACCCGTCAAACTTGTTTTTTTCTTTGACGTTTGTGAGACTCGAATCACGAACCTTCCACGTAACAGGCAGACATGATAGCCATTACGCCAGAGACACCACAATAAATATTACAGTCTAGCGGTCAATTTGAGTCATTTTGCTTACAATTACTTAAAATAATATTTTCTGTACAATTTTAATAAGCATTTCCTATCGGTGTCTTTAAAAAAGCTCTTCTCTTATATTTTAAAAAATAAGTTAAGCTGTTTGTGTCTTAAAAGCAAAAACCCACGATATTCATTTAAAGTTTAGTTTAAAAAAAAATGTTTAAACAAAACTGACTAGAGGGTGATTTTTACTTTGTTCATTCATAAAAACTAAGGTCCATTAAAAAAAAGTCTTGCTACAAAAACAGCATTTTTGTTAAATATTGTAATTACATTAGAGTTTGCTAAATAGGATTTGTGTATCTATTTTTTTTTTAGGTGTATATTCATTGTATTAGTTGGTATTAATAGGTATTCGTTATCTATTTTATATCACATATTGGCAAAGGACTATTATAATAATTCATTTATTTTTATGTAAGTGTCAAGTTTTGAGTATTTGTATGAATCATTTCTACAGCAACTACTTGTTATCGTTATAAACAAATTGCGTTCCAAAAATATCCAAGCAGTTCTTAAATTTAAATGTTTGAAAGAGAAATCGTCTAGAGCCCCCTCGGAGTGAAGACATAAAAGCCCACTGCTCCTCTATGAGCTGGTATCGTGCAAAACCAAACATTTAATTGGTTTATGGTGTGCAATGTGAGCGTTCAACGTTCAAGTATTCCTTGGCACTGTATACACACTCATTCTATTTGGTTTGTTCTGTTTTGTACTACTGTATACTTCAAACAAACCTTAGTAATTTACGTAAGAGTTTGGAAAAAAGCGCATACGAAAAAAAAAAAAACAAAATATCACACACATCCCTCCCAATAAAAATTAAATGGCATCGCTTAAGGACGTCGTTACCCGGCGATGTTGCAACAGTGTTATTCCACCACGCTGCAATTTGAAGTCAGTGTGTGTGCACAATTAAATTTTACGTATTGCGACAGGTCCTTTTACACAATCAACCGTTCATTTTTATGTCTCTATTTTTTCGCGCGAAAGACTAATTTCCGAAGTGGGTAACGCTAAAGAGGGTTATGCCTTTCTTATTTTGTGTGTGTTTTTTTTTCTTTTTGCGTTGTATAAATTTTTACGGTATTTTAGGATTCCAAATTGTTTCGTGAAATTCTTTTTGCGATTAAATGCAGTTTTACGGCAATTACTTCTAAGAGAAGAAGGAAGGGGTGGTGTTGGGGGGGTGTTTGGAAAAAAAATTATTTTTTTGCGGTTTTCCGTAAACTTCGTATTGACGCTTGTGTGCTTCTTATGCACGCATAGTAATTTCGAGTGTTAGAATGCAAGTGGGTGTGATTAATGCATTTCTTTTAGTAGAAAACTGGGTCTATAGCTGTAATTAAAAAGCATGAAGCATAATAGGATCTACGTTGCTGGAAAACAGTAAAATTGTGGTGTTGAATTAATGCGGAAAATGGGTAAAGTAGCTCGTGAAATGCCAGATGGCACTTCGCAATTTAAGAAAAATGCACCTTTCCGGTATTTCAGAAAAAAGCTTTTAATAACTTTTTATTAGATGGCATTCAACCAAAGATTGAAGTCTCTACTGTTGTTCTCATTACTGAGTTGAAATTGGTGATTTAGTTATGGGGCAAATATTGTGATTTTATCTTAAGCAATATTAAATATTTTTTTTAGTTCGTGCGATAAAGATGCAAGTTGTTAAAAATCAGTAGTTAATACCTGCCTTTCAACATTGAACGAGTAAAAATGAAGTGGCACAAATAAGCTGGCCCCATAGCTTCGCACATTTCTTCCAACCATACCTAGTTGGGAACTCAGGAGAGTAACAAAGGTTTTCTCAATTCCGAACGGCTAATTAAGAAAGCGCTATTCACGGCAACGTAACGACTCTTACCAATCCATCAAAAAAGACGTCGCTCAGGGAAAAATAATTGAACCCAATTTCGGACGTGCTGTTAAATACAGAGATTCCTTCTCTTCAGCCGTACTCCGCGAATGTGGAATGTATTGCCTAGCTCTATTTTTCCCACAGGCAAAAATGCTGACTTGTACTGACATGAACAATTAAGCAAACGCGTCAAAATTTTATTGTGACAGTAATCAGTACTTTGTGTAACCGCTTTTTGGTTTGGACTTGAGAGTCGAGTCGCTGTAGGTATCTTCTAATTTGGTCTTATCAGACTTCCCGTTTTTATTTTTTTATTTTGTTGCTTCACAAATCAATGGAAAGCAGTTCAAATGCTTCTATTTCACAAGCAATAACTAAATGTAAAAAAATCTTTTTAATTTGTAAGAAAAGAGCCAAGCCATGAAATATATTTCCTTCCTCATAAAACCAAACCTTCGAGAGACATGGGACCAAAGAGAGAATTAAATTACATAAACTAACAGTGTGGCGCAACAGAGTGGGGCGCACTTCTCTCAACCATATATCAACCATATATTGAATTGAAAGAGACCTACAATTGTTTGCCGATTCCGAAATACTAATCTAGAAAGCGCTTTTCATGGCAAGAAATTACTATCGGAGAATTCGCATTCCTCACAAAAGACGATACTCGTAAAAAAATATGTTTTTCTTTGACGTTTCTGGGACTCGAACTTCGAACCTCACACGAATAATAGGCAGACATGCTACCATTACGTCACGGACCACAAAGGAATGAGTAGCAGAAGTCTTACGAACATCACCAGCTTTTCCATAGTTTGAGACTCAAAACTTGCCATTGGGTTTCCATCTATAATCGGAAACTGCTAAAATGTACTCAGAGGTTGAAGGTCGACTTTTGTTTGCTAGAGACATTTTGGAGAAACATTTAAATTATACTGTGCACTTTGCCTCAACAAAGTCATTCTGACAGTGCAACGTTCATATCAATACGTTGTGTTTAAGGCAAGTAAAAGGGTTTCATCTGCGTCTACTTACCACGAAAATGGCTGCCTTGTTTTTTCAGTTGAAAAAGTGCAAGGAAATTCAAATAAAAAATAAAAATAAAAAAGTCTCAAGCTTTTCGTATGCGAGTTAAAAGGAAAGCTGAAACTGTAACGAAGGATGTGTAAACAGGCTAAGAATGTATCAATAGTTATGTTAAACCTAACGTTGAGCGCACCACTGTAAGAAAAAGAATCTTTTAGTCCCACATAAGAAAAAACCTATGCTTATTTCAAAAATGGCATGGAAAAAATTTCACGAAATAAAAATGATGAGCCTCTCATACAACTTAAAACACTTTATGAAATAGAACTGGGCTTTGTAGATATTTCTTCAGCCAACACATAGAACGTGTTATTCGGACCTACGACCGCGAATTTGAAACATTGACAAAATTGTTCACTAATCTATACACGTCCATACGACATACTCTTTAACTTTGACCACTGTAGTTTTGGGTAAGTAGGACTTTATGTACTTCACTGAATTCCAATGATGACAACAGAGTTTAATCGAAAATAAGGAAATTGTTTAACTTCAATGCATATGAAAAGTTAAATTTTATTAAAATTGTTTGACTTTCCGTCTCATGTCATACCTAAATTGTGCTTTACGGACAACCCCTATTAGAGCTTAGTTTATCTATGTACCTATGTATATTCAATCAATTTCAATAGTTCTACGTGTCCAAATAAATAGTAACTCTACACAAAAAGCTAGCTATGATTAAATAAAAATTTATATTTATATTCTTTTGTTTTTGTTTAGCAACTACTTTTTACTTTTAGGCCTACAACTAATTTTTATTTTAATTTAATTTATCGTATATACCTATAAACATTGTTTTTGTTATATAAATATATTGAAATGTTTCGTTTTTTTATTTATTTTTAATTTGCTTTGATTTACACATTCCACATTTATATTCAGTGCACAGTTACAATAATTTTCTATGTGTATTTGTCTAACAAATTGTTTTATAGTTATATTTGTATATATATGTACTATTCCATAGTGTTCTTATGTTATATATATTTATTTATTACACTCGCTCCCGGCAAATATCCTAATTTGTGTTAAGCATTTAAATTAGCACACGAAAACAATTTTATGTTAATTTCTAATTTTGTTTTGTCCGTTGTTGTTTTTTTTTTTTAATTTGTTGTTCATGGCATTTCAACTAAATGTTTGCACTCATAACTGCTATAAATTTCTTTGACTAGATTGCATGTATTTTAGTTTACATAAAATTTAATTGCATTTAAAGTTTCTTGTTGTTGTTGTTGTTGCTGTCTTGTTTTATAAAACATCTAACTACATGGATTGTTTGTACAACGATGTCAAACCTTGTGGATAATCATTCGCTATAGAGTTGCAACCGCATATGGGTGGTGGCCATCATGGGAGCTACACTAGCAAACTGGGGGCTAGCCATTCTTCCTCAGCTAACTGAAAATAGTAAAAAGGACAGAGGATTTTCTAATTAGAACACTCGTATAAATATATATTTTTTTAATTTTTTCCACAATTTCTGTGCTTGTTGATTTAAATTTAATAAAAAATAGTGAATTTAATGGAATTTGTTTTCCTTACTGGGATTGATTTTCTTTGGACGATGCTTGTGCTCTGAAAATTAGACGCTATACAAATTATATCAAAGCATGCACTGAATTATCACCAACGAATTCATAGTCTGCCATAACAGGTGGCCATGACACATTTTTAAGTACACTTTTGGCAATCATTTGTGTAAAACACTTTGAGTTAATCGTTTCAAAACTCAATAGTTTTCAGTATCAAATGTCAAAACCTTATTAAATGTTGCATCTTGATAAACTTTAAAAGGGAAAATTGTATTTTTGACACTTCAGAAACGACAATTAAAAAATTTCACTAAGAATACAACTTCTTTGAAAACTCCAGAATAAAGGGCTTCCTTATTCCACGGAGTAGAAATAATGCACCACTAGTAAAACTAAGAACACATTTTGAAGTTGAACTGGGCTTTCGAAATACATTTTGAGCCAACGCAGAGAATGTGTTTACGGACAAAATTTTGAAATTTAAACGACAATAAAACATGGACAAAATTGTTCTATACACGCCCATCGCTTCCACAAGAGTGACATACTCCTTGGCATTGGAATTACTAATTGTGGCATTTAGTCAAGGATTAAAAAGAAAAATTTTATTTTTGACATTTAGACATTTAGTTCGATTTTTTTGAAAAAAGTAAAAAACCATACCGAAAATTCAAATACCACCGACGCGCGGTAGGTCTTCAGCTATTTTAAGGAAGCTTTAGTTAGAGTTTTGGTTCTGAGTTGAAAAGAAAGCTTTTGGACAAATATAATTGTTTTTTTTTTTTAGCTAAAGAGAGCGTATATACTCGTATATATCTTCAATTTCTGTGTGTCGGCTCCCGATTCACCATTAGTCTCTTTTGTAAATTTCCATCGGTTAGGTCTTTCCAGCACACTCAGTTGCTGTGTTTAACTGCTCTTATCTTTTTACTTACAATAGAAGCTGAAATCGATCG
Organism: Melanostoma scalare; assembly: GCA_949752695.1. Taxonomy (NCBI): domain Eukaryota; kingdom Metazoa; phylum Arthropoda; class Insecta; order Diptera; family Syrphidae; genus Melanostoma; species Melanostoma scalare. The sequence continues at coordinate 223,130,547 of OX456985.1, read as the reverse complement.
TTCTGCCAGGGGGGGAGGTGTTTGCCAGGAGCTTTTCTGTCAACCCTACCTTGTGAGGAAATGGAAGCGACCTACAAATTTTTGCCAATTTCGAATGAATATAGAGAAAGCACTTTTCATGAAATGAAAGACAATGCCCGCGGAAAATCATTTTTTCGCCAAAGCGTTTCTGGTATATCTCACACGTTACAGCAGTAACGCTGACCACTGCGCAAAAGAGAGCGTTTGCAGACATTGAAAGGTAAAGTAACGGCAAAAGTGATCTAAATGGTTGATGTTAGAAGACTTAGAAGTTAGAACGTCGTCAAAACATCACACAACAAACATCCATACATACCGCCGTCCTTAGAAAAAACGACGTATCTCCAATTTTGTGGTTTCGAGTTAACCCTCGTTTACAAACCGGCAAAAGTCGTGTCCACCCGAACTGGGGTCCAAATGGACCCCACGATTTTTTCTTCGAAATTTTTTTGATTTCTGACTTATATTGTTCAGTTATAGTTCTTCTGGCTATTGTATGAATTGTTTCTAAGTATTATATATAGCAGGGATAAAGAAATTTAAGCAGAGATGTCATTATGCAGGTATGTAGGAGGTCAGCAATAAAATTTTTCAATTTCAAAAACCATGAAAATTGCCTAATTTCGCAAATCTGGGATTCCCGCCTATCCTTTTCGATATGTCTTTTGTACGTAATTACTGATTGTAAAATTCATCCACATCAATTGTTCCTGGCAGGTATGCCTATCTCAAAAAAAATAGTCATTAGTTCAGTTTGGTCAGGTCATCAAATACTTTTATGACCTGAAAAGGATTGAATTTCCCCAATACATGCCAATCAAGCCTGCCATATATGGTTTGAAGTTTAGGTGGCTTAGTGAAAGCTCAAAGGGCTATCCAGTGAAGTTTTCTATCTACACTGGTAGCTCTGACCAAAGTACAGGACTTGGTCGTGGATATGATGTGCTGATGTCGTTGATGCCATCATATTTCAATTCTGGACGCAACCTCACTATTGATCATTTCTTTACGTGTCGGTGGATTTGGCATTGAAGTTGCTGGATAAGAAGATCACTAATCTTGGCACGATTCGGAAAAACAAAAGAGATTTGCGTAGACCTTTTGTAGCGAAGGAGGTTCTTGATGAGTAGAATGAGCCTGTAAAGGTCAATAACAAAAAGCAGTATCGTCCAGTCCACTCATCCATTTTTGGATTTTCTGGAAAAATGGCGTTGGTGAGTTATGTTCCGAAGCCAAACAAACAAGTGGTATTGCTATCAACACAACATAACTGTGAGAAAGCCACTTCCGGTCATCAAAGTAAGCCTGCAATGATACTGGATTATAACAGCACCAAAGGTGGAGTCGATGTATTCGACCAAATGGTCTCAGTTTATTCATGTACACGCAAAACAAATCGCTGGCCGATGGTTGTATTCTACAACTTACTGGACGTAGCAGCTCTAGCAACTGTTATCATTTTTCGACACTTCAATCCACCTAGAAGAAACAAAAAATTGTACAGAAGTGATAAACTCATCGAACTAGCGGAGGAACTGGTTGAGTCAGAATTGAATAACCGTTCCCAACCTGCAACACAATCTGGCATTGGAAAATCTGCATTGGATGATCTCTGTATTTTGGGGAGAGTTCAGGAAAAATTACCAACAGTCCCTGAAAGGTTCTCTTGTAAAAGCAGCAGATGTCACCTTTGCCCAAGAGCAGATGACAAGAAAACCAGAACCACCTGCGATGGATGTGGCAGATGTTGTTGCCCTTGCCACACTAGAACCTTATGTGTTAAATGTCTCCCGAAACTGCCCACAACTTCAAGTTAAATTCTTCTAAACATAAACTAGGCTGCTTTTAAAATAAAATAATTATTTATTGGAAAAAATATGATTTTTCATAGAATTTCAGTACTGGGGTCCAAATGGACCCCAGTTCGGGTGGACGGGTTCCTTTCACAATTGCAGAAAAATCTGTAAACATCTGATAATCGTTTCAACTTAAGAAATGAATAAAAAATTGAATTTTGTTCACTGAGTAAAAATCCCATTTAAAAAAAAATAAAAAATAAAAAAGTTATGAGTGTTCAAACATGCTCTGGGGTCAAAATGGACCCCAGTTTGTAAATAAGGGTTAAATGCATTTTACTGTTTAGGTTTTCAAATATGCCTCAAACTCAATTCTTACTTTTTGGCGCTTATGCTCTTTTTAGTTAGGACGGCAGCATAGCCTCAAAGTAGTTCAAGACATTTTCTACAGAGGCAAACACCGAAAACAACATCATGGTGGAAATAAAACGGAAGATTACTTTTGCTAACAGGTGTTTTTTTGGGTTGAGGATTGTTATAAAGAACGGTCTGTTGAAAGACTAGCCTTTTTCAAAAGCAGATGAGGATTGGGCAAGTAGTTTTAGGATTATCGTTCTCGTTACCCTGGGAATATGGAGATGAAATGTATGTCGCTTCGATTGGTTTCACTCAGTGAACCTCATCTAAAAAACCAATCGAACAACTAAAATTATTTCTGTACAGTTCTGACAGATTGTCGCTGTGTGAGTGAAACACCTACGGCTCATAAAAAATATTCCTTGGGGAAAATTTTGATTTTGACGTTTGAGTAACAAGTATTAGTGCTTCTTGAGCGGATTTAGAAGTGGCTGTCAATTCTAAAAATCATGAGAAGTGATCTCTTTGCACTAAAGGAACGGCTTGAGAATGCTCCTGGATGCTTCTGGTCGGTTCTTTTCATTCAATGGAAAGTGAAAATAGTCTCTGTTTCTGAGGGATAATGTGACATTATAAAGTTGAAAAAATTTTTGAAATCTGTCCAGTATTTTCTAACCCCCGTTCCTTATCAAATTTTCAAACGTTCTTCAGTATCGTTTTACTTCAAAAAAATCGAGTAGGGTGTCCTTGTGTCTTTATTTTACAAGAAATTAGACTCTTTGGGTAGATGAACTTGAGCATACAGTATCATTCAAAACTGTAGTGCCCATCTAAGTAATTTAGCACTGTTCATAATGAAATTACGTCGATTTCGAGATCAGAAAATTATGTTTTTCAATAAAATTTCGTGGAAATCATGACACACATTGTCAAATCAGTTCAAAGTTCAAATTGCAGCAAACATTTCCCGTCAATTTTTCTAAATTCAGGACTCGTTTTTGATATAAATTGATCCCGAAAAGAAGAATTTTCGCAAACGCTTTCAGAAGCAATTAGTTCAAAGCAAGCTCAGCCTTCGTTTACATTTCTATAAGCTAAGTAGGTACTTTATAAGACATCGCCATACGGCGGATATGTTTCTGTACCGACAAGCAACTGTATTCACAGATCTTACACATATTCTTCAAAATGTTTGCAGTTGTTTCGAAATTTTCTTAAAGTCTGGTTTGGGTTGCAGCTTTAAGGACAAAAAGTAACTACGTGAAATGAGATAGTTCAAAAAATTGTCAGTTATCGATTTTCCATTTTTTCATAGAACTAGAAAGAGGGTTGTGTCTTGCTGGCGATCAGATAGTCGAATCATTCAATGATCAATGATCATTCATGACAATCAACAATGAAAAAAAGCTAAAGGAACATTTCGAATTGTAAAAAACAAAGTCTGATATATTCTCGACAGTTTGTGCGACAGGCAACACCACCTCTCGTTTGTTAAACTGAATAACGCTACTGCGAAGATGGTGATATAACAATGATATAACGGCAGAACTTTTTTTCTACAACCGTCTTACATTTTTTCGATTGAATCGCAAACTGCCGGCGCTGGACTTGTGGGAGCTTTCAACACAAACAAGGGCCTCCCGATAACAGCATCTTTTAGTTTTGTAGTGAAGATCTATAAGCCAAGAAGTTTGCTACCTCGTTGTACACTAAGTTCTCAGTGTTCAAGTTGACCTTGAGATGTCAGTGCTTACTGCTTAGCTTCTAAGGCGAGCTTCTCGACCATAGGTTTTGTGAGTACCATACTTCAACTTAAAGGCTTGTCTTTGGAGGCTCTGTTTCCAGTTAAAGCGCGTTTATTTACTGTTGTGGCAAAGCTTTTGGGACATTAAACATTCACGTATTGGTTTTTAAAGCTTCTTGTGTTTTTTATTTCTTATTTTGTGTTGCCAACATCGAAACAAATAAGTATTAAAAAACTGTGACTGTTTGAATATTATAGAACTATATTTTGTGAATGCACCCAATTACCTCCATATTTGAAAAGCTCCATTAATATGATATTACAGCCAGGCAATTACTCGGTTGTAAATAGAAAAATCGCAATATAAACAACTCCTCATAAGAGGCTTTCCATTGAAGAAGCGCAATATTTCACTGCTGATTTAAATTTACAATTCAAAATTTATTTTAAAACATACGCACATGTTCTACATTAAAACCATCCAAGAGCCATCCTCACAGAAACGAGTAGGTGATATTCGACTCATAAGCCTGTAAAGTTTTTGATAGGAATTGTATGGCACACAACTAGCTCCCAACACAACTCACGGAACTTTACTTTAAAACCCTATCCTGAAACTGAGAGCTAATTTAGTGAACCACTGCCACACAATTTGCTTTCGAATTTCTAAACCTTCTCCCATAGATATCTAAATGTCCGCAGGAAATTGCTGTTGATGCGAATCGAAATAAAATGCAACTGCCATAGTAAATCCTCTTAAAATGTTGCCGCGATAATAAGATTAACTAGAAAAACTCGAGTTCATAATGAACTTTTAGAACAAAAGCCCCGCCACAGCATCATTGTTAATGAAGAGGACATTATCGGTAAAACTTAGCAATATCAGTAGCTTGCATTTAAAGTTTTCGCCCTACACTGCTATAGACCACACAGTGAACACAATGAACAATAGAAAGAATTATTGTGCTCCTTAGAACAACAACACCATTGTGATGTCACGATATTATTTTCGCCTTCGACTGGCATGGACACAAGCTAAACACGACACGACACGACGACAACCAGCAAACTAAAGTAGAAATAATTACACATTTTGAGGAGCAAAAAACTTTTAGAAATTCATGCATTGTACAAGGATTCAGAAGTTTTCTGGTGTACTTCTTCGAGAATTGTAAGGATCCACAACACCTGGGGAACAATGCTTCAGCAATGAACAATTGACTTTCAGTGTTGTTTGGGAAAAAGACACCACACGTAACAGCAGCTAGAGAATCAGCCGCACACTTTTCCCATTGATAACGTTCCATTGCTGTTGTTCGGGATAATGTGAAGAAGGGGCTATGTGGAAAGAGATTGTCCTTTGTGTTCGTTTAGAATTTGAAATAATAATGAGCCTGGTAAAGACATAAAAACGCGAACACAACCGTCGACCTCAGTGTATTGCAATGTGAATAGGATGCAATTTACACCTGAACTGAGCTAGCTACTACATTCTGGATGTGACGCTTAGCCATGGGTGGACTTGTGGCAGACGAAAATCAGCTAATTGAAGAGACAATCAGTGGAATAAGTAAAAACTTTATGTAAATGAGCAAAATCATACTATGAAGCTAGGTATGTTAAAAGCTCAGACAACCCAGTGTTACCTTCCTCAGTATCCTAAAAAAGTCAGAAAACGCAGAGTTTTCAATGTCAACTTTCAACGGGGCTAACCTAGCTTTGTGCCAGATTCACAAATCGGCGAGAGCTGCAGAAAATGTCGACACTCAGTTGTTGCCATTGCAAAAATTTCTCAAACGACAATTTGTAATTCGTTTAGGTGAAAAACGAACTCGCTAATTAATTTTTATTGCAACAGCACAAAGAAACTTCAGTCTTCGGTTGGCTGGATTTTAACATTTTTGCCAAAAGAGTGGTTTGGATGGCGTCGAGGTGCACGTCTTCGTCTGTTTTATTGAATTACCTTTACCTAAACTCTAAGCTCTTTAAGTTCAATCCTCGTTTTGGTGATGCATTATAAATCAGGCATAGTTGCAATTCTATACGAAAAAGAGGAATATCTTAAGTTGATTAAAAAAGGCAGCATGGCATAAAACAAATTCATGCACCTAAGGTTCTCTTGTAGAGAATGCGCTTCTGTGTTTGTTGGCTGCTTATGATGGCAGCATGAAACAGGCAATGTGCATGAACAAAGATGAAACAATTTTGTATTGAGTGCTAAACAAAACAAAGCAAAACAAAAAGAATAAGAAACAAAATGATAAACTCCATACCGAAAGAAGGAGCGACTTTTGTAGTCCTTGTTTTTATTTATCTGTTGCACCTCCTAGCAGAGGACTTTTTACTACTCACCTGAGGGCTAACCTGGAACTGTTGCATAGGGTATGCGACAACACCAGTTGCCTGCGGCAGTGCACTGCCAACTCCTTGTGCTATTTGTGGTGCTGATGCACCTGGTATTTGCGCTTGAGGGGGTACGCTTTGCCAGGCTCCCGGTATTTGCACCCCCATTCTGCAATAAAAAGAGAAAAAAAGAAGAAAACAATGTAGAACACAATACAAACGGGTGGCAATTGTTTTATTTGTCTTTTTTTTTAGTTTTTGCTTAGAAAAAGGATTGCATAGGTAAATAGGCATGAACATTGAACAATGCAAAGCAGCGTTAGTTCATCCACTTACCCCATATATCCTTGCTGATAGCCGGCAAATTGACTGTAGGCATAGCCCTGCATTCCTTGCAAGAATTGACCCGCCTGCAGAGCATTAGTGGGGGCAGGCGCTGCTGTTGGATATGTTGGTGCTGAAGGATACCAATAGCCGGCCACTTGCTGTCCATAGGCTGCAGCAGCGGCCGCTGTACCAAACGGAAAACCTGCCTGACTCAAAGCCTGGCTGGCAATCGATGGAACATTGTTTGGGTCACCGCTTTCTTTGCCCCACGCACATTTCACTGGCTGTGAGTTTATTTCGGAATTGTGAACGGCAACAATGGCATGGGTGGCTGCTTCTTTTGTAGAAAATCTGTGAATAAAGTTGATTTGTTTCCCATTTTAAGTTTCACAAAGAATTTTCTTTTTTTTTCTTATTTTTTCTTCAAAGTTTTCTTTCATCTGAATATGAGGGGTAACAATTGAAGAGAGAAATATTGAAAAATTAAAAAAAAATCATTTTTAAACAACAACAAAATCTTCTTGGCAATAGAAAACACTAACACAAGTAGAAAAATGTTAAAAGCTCAAGAGTGCGGTCGAAACTGAGTTAAATGTTTCAAAGGAATCGCAGATTAAATCAGTTGGGGGCTTTTGAAAAGAATAATCTTGAGGCACTTAAAATCGATGAGAATCTTGAGGGTTTTTCTTTTCATTACTTATTTCTCTCCTGGCAATCAACTTGCTTAAGTGAAATTGATAAAGGGCACTGATTTTCTTCTTGTCAGATACAACTGGAAAATTCGTAGCAAGGCCTTAGCTTAAATCAAAGCTGCGGATGTCTATAACTCTATCTGCTTTCGAGTATCCTTAAATAAAAAAAAAATTCAAATCACTGACCAAAGTGAAGAAAACTGGAAATGCAAAATTACAGTTTCTATTTGCACTTAAAGAAACACGATCAAAAACATTGACTGTACTTAGTAATTTCACATATATAACCACAAGGGCGGCTTCCATATGAAACTGGGAGGCTGAAAGAAAAGTAGATGCCCAGAGCGGGATTCGAACCCACGCGTCCGGCCTATCTACTAAACACTCTACCACTGCACCACAGCCGCCCTTAACATTAATTTGGTGTGTAACTGACAACAGTAATATTTATTTAATTTATTTATATTTAATTTTATATTTATATTATATATTTAATATTTGTTCACCAATCATTTTGAAGACAAATTAATTTGCAGAGTGGCTATCGTGTGAACACAAATTTTTCTAATTTTCTGACGTTTCTGCAAATGTCAGTCAATAAATAAATTTGCAGATCAAAGAACACTTGCAAATTTATTCATTGGCAAACAAGTTTGGCAAAGACTACAAAGAAAATTTTTTTGACGGATGCAATGTGGCAATGAAACAGAAGCGGCAAAAATGGGTTTGATGGTTAATGAGGGCAAAACGAAGTATATGCTGTCATCAAACAAGGACACAGAACATCGACGAATTGGACAAAACGTCACAATAGACAGACATAACTTCGAGGTAGTACAGGACTTCGTCTACCTAGGATCCGCTGTAGACACGGACAACAACATCAGTGCGGAGATCAAACGGAGAATAACTCTTGCCAACCGTTGCTTCTTTGGGTTAAGAAGGCAATTGAGAAACAAAACCCTCTCTAGAAAAACCAAGGTGACCTTGTATAAGACCTTAATCATCCCAGTCCTGCTGTACGGCGCGGAAGCATGGACCTTATCGAAAGCGGATGAGGAAACTCTTGGTCGTTTCGAAAGAAAAATTCTCCGAATGATCTTTGGTCCCGTATGCGAAGACAATGTGTGGAGAAGAAGATACAACAACGAGATGTATGAGCTGTACCGCGACATGGGCATAGCCAGAAGAGTACGCATCGCGAGGCTACGATGGTTGGGCCATGTAGAGCGGATGGACCCAAACGCTCCGGCTCGTCGGGTGTTCGAAAGCACATTGCAGGGAAATCGCGGAAGGGGAAGACCTCGTCTTAGGTGGCGCAATCAAGTGGATGAAGACCTCAACCGACTTGGAGTGCGAAACTGGAGAGAGCTCGCCCGAGATCGAAATCGTTATAGAAGGATGTTGGTTGAGGCCCAGGTTCACCCCGAACTGTAATGCCCACCTAAGTAAGTAAGTAATGTGGCAATGAGCTGAAAATGAATTTGCAGATCCAAAATTTGATTTGGTGTGTATACGGTTTGCAGAAATCTACAAATGTTGACAAATCTATTGCCAGCTATATGGCCAAATGAGTTTGTCGACATTATCAGCCAAATAATTGGCAACAGATTTCTGGAAACTGTGTACACACAAATTCAAACTTTCGCCACATTGGCAGACGTTTACAGATCTGACAATGATTGTCATACAGTCAGACCTACCAATGGTGTACCTGTACACTTAGCTTCACAGTCATTTTCGAGAAAAATAAGTATTATCATATGAGTTTTTTAGCTGGTACCCTTATTGAAACCTAGAGACCCAATTCCAAAAATTCCTCTATAGACTGCCCTACAGACGCTAATTACAAATGTGTTATGTGTAATTGCTTTCTCAATTTATTTTTTTTTCTGCACAATTGCAAAACCTGCTTAACAGAACCTATAATCACAAGTAAAAACGCTGAAAAAATAGTTGATGTTGAAGATCACGTACATAAATCTGACCACAAATCGGTTGTTCTTAACCCGCTCTGCCGAAAACAACAACACAAACTATCCTCGTAGATAGGCAATAACAAGTTTAGTGGAAAAATTTTATTCTAAATATTTGTTGTGGAATGTTGGCGAGTCAGTGAGACAACGCGATAGTGGAAGTGTCGAAAATATCGCTGCAGTTCAGGAGTTCACAGCAAACCATCCAAATCAGTCAATTCCATGACGCAACGTTCTCCCGAATCGCGCATCCCTAAAACCACATTATGGCGTATTTTGCGTAAGGGCCTCGATTTACACACATACAGGACCAAGCTGACAGATAAATTGAAGCCATTGTATAATGGCTTGAAGCTACGCACTTAATCCGATTGAATTTGGTAAAATTTAGTTAAACAATTGAAAATTGATTTTAGAAATTTGTTCCTCAATGAAAAATAAAGGTGAATTCCGCGAGGAAGTCATGTCGCACTTTCATTGAGTAACAGGTCTGCAATGATATCACCAATGAAAAGTTATGTAATTGGTAAATAGCACGCAATTCTAGTTGAAACGTTTTTTATTAAGCTTGAAACAGCAATATCTCTTTCAACATCATGAACGATAACGAGTAATGAGCAAAGTGGTTTTAATAATTATTATCCATCATATAATCCATATTATATTCAATTCAATCAAGCATGCAGGTGCATGGTGCAAGCCTGTGTTAAATTCATCATTGAATTCAGCAATTCCCGGGTGCCACTATACTTTTTCCTGAGGAAAACTTACTTTTCAGCAATAAATGTTTGGAAGTTTTGGATGGTTCGTGGACGGTTCGAACAACCGCTACCTAATGTTTAATACATACTAATTTTATAATTCACATCTTCAATTTTGTTAGATCGTGCCTTTGTTGTTGCATTTCGTCGCTTTGTTTTTGACAGCTAATGTCGATTTCCTTTCACCGATTTGCAGTCGACTGCAGTCGCTACACGGTTAAAAATTTTTATATACCTAGTTACTTTTTAATACAGCCCTTGTATTACAGCTGTATGCAATACAGTCAAAATTAGTTTTTAATATTTCCCAAATATTAACTTTCTTTCTTAATTATTTTGTATTACATTTTAATATTTCTGTATTAGGCCTATAATTTGTAACACAAACCCGATTAAAATGTAATCAACACGATTAAAAAACAATACTTTAGTATTCAAATCTAATTATTTCGACCTTTTTTTAAGATTGTAGGCCAATTTGCTATTTAAATTTAATACCACAATTCTTAGCTTTCAACTTCTTCTATATTACAATTCAATAATTAGAGGTTATTTTATTCCATTTGCTATGTCTATGTACTGATATCCAGTATTACATTGGATTCAAACGTTTGGTGGTACCCTCGTGGTGTGATGGTTAGCATGTCCGCTTGTCAACCCAGAGGTTCGCGGTTCGAATCTCAACAGAGGCAGAGGCAAAAATGTTTTTCAACGAGTATCGCCTTCGGAGAGGAATTGGCATTGTGTTAGTAGTAAATTCATTGCAATGGCAATTGGAGAGAGTGAGAGCAGTTAGCAAAAAAACAAATTAAAATGTAATAATGAAGATATTAAAAGTAACGCGTATTTTTTTCATTACCATGCAGCATTACTTTTTCATATCTTAACATTATTACATTTTAATATTTGTTTTATTAGCTGCTCTCTTTTAATATTTGCAGTTTATTAGATTCTAATAAATTTTTGGTGTTGTCATATATGCAACCCAAAAAATATTAAAATCAACACCAAAATTTTTAACCGTGTACTAAACTCGATTCCTTTTTGGGTATTTAAGAATTTAAGAAAGTAACAAATTTTTTGTGTGTGTCCAACTGACAGATGAAGAAAAACAAGCACCAAAGAACAAAATTAATTAAATTCACAATTTTTATATTTTTTTTTTCACCTAATGTGATCTAAATTCACAACTGAGTTTCAACTCCTGGAAAAAAACAATAAAAATTTTTTTTGTTATTGCTTAATATTTTTAACATTTATTTAAATTGATGCCAACAGACCATGGCAAAAACAGTTTTTCTAAGCATTACTAATGTTAACATTGGCTTAGAAATATAAAATTCACATCATGTCAATGTTGTGAATTTTATAAGTGTCGGTAAAATCCGACCAAAAATTGGCGTCTTAGAAGGGTATGACAGCATCTAACTGATGAGCCCACTGTTGTACCTGGGCGAAACGCTAATTTTTTGAGTTGAGGTCAATGGATAAGTTTTATGTTTAAAACCACAACGGTGGGTTTCTGAACATAGTTGCATATTCAAAGCCACAGAAGGCCATCTGTTGTAGAGTTGAAGTATGCAACTGTAAGGACCATGACGAAGATGTGAACAATGATCAAACTTTCAAAATTAAGGTTGACGTTTGATATTATTGAAACTTTGTGTCTTTTACGTGTCCTTGGGGTTGAAAAGAAGTTTTGTGGTTGGCTTTTGCGTTTGGCGTAGTGGGCAAATTCACAAACAAAAAAACTTGTGTGGAGCAGCACAGCTCGCGTATTTTGGAGTCCCACTTAAATTAATTTATCGACACTTTGGAAACTTTTCTGTTAGACACTAAATTCTTGGATAAAAATTTTTTCACTGCCTTCACTTCACTGCCACTTTTGAGATCTAGTGAAAAAAAAGAAGCTTCAAGCAAAACCAAATTTTTGAAGCACGGGAGCTACGCGCTGTAGTGAAAATTTTTGTCAACTTTTAATATTTAGCCAGTGGAAAACAGAGCGTTAACATAGCATCCCGAGTTAAGAAGGCACTTTTCTCAGGACACCTTTCGACGTTTTAAGGGAGTATACTAAAAATATGTGTAAGTCACCCGCTTTCAACAACTACGAACTTAGGATCTGCTCTTTACATTAAAAATTTTTACTGTTCGCTACTCACCACAAACAGTTTTATCAACTTCAAACGCTTAAAGTTAAAACCAGCGACCACAAAAAGGACTTAACAGTTTCATTTTCCCGCATTATTATAATGATAATCCAAAGGACCTTCCCCACTTAAATATTAGAAATCATATATGTCTGTGGTCGCAGTATCCATCACCTGTCAAAATTTTATTTTAATTATTATGTTCCTTACAAGTGAACCCACAATTCTCCTACTATTTAGCTGTGAAAGTTTTCATTTGCTTACAGGATCTCAACTAACAAAAACAATGCTTCGTATGAGTTCATACTTCAAACCATAAGACATAATGTCCTCTAAATGACTTTCTCAACCGCAATTCAAGCCATTTCAAGTCTTAAAAAATAAAATACAGCTCACCAAACCACCACAGAGCAGAGCATACGTTCACTTTCCCCTTTCCATTCCATTTTCTACATCCTAGGTATACAAGCATCACAAGAAGTACGAAGTGGAGCAGCATTATCGCAGTACTCTTACTCTTACCCACTTATTTTTTACTTTTTTTTTTTAAATGAGTTTTCATTAAAAAGTTTACTTCCAAAATCATCCTCTTTCATCTCGGTTTGCATCACTGCCACTCTAAAAATAAGAATACTAACCACACAGCACACAAGACTTGGATCACCCCGTTGTTGAATCTGAATCTTATTTCATGGCTGGTTCATGATATAAATAAAGACGAGTTGATGCTGTGTATACAGACTCAAGGAAGGCTGCTACATCATTCTACCATTTCGTGGTACATAGAAGTATAAAATTGGTGCGCTGCTGTTAGCAGAACTACCACATCAAAAACAAAAAAAAAAAAGACGAAAAAACATACATGGATGCTGCTGCTCTACCACAAGCTAGGTATAGTCTTCAAAATCCAACATGCAACGGCTAACAACAACTAGTTTAACTTTATACATAAAACATTATGCAATTATTATGGCTAGCAAGCGAAAGTGCCTCACACTGTGAAATTAGTACAAAGCCACTGCCCGAATCCCAGTGCCATGACCGTTGCTGCTCTTCAAAGAGAGGGAGAATATCCTTTCAGACAGCAAAGTTATTATGCTCCTTATTCCTTATATTTACAGTCACTTCTGAGTTTCCCTCCCAACATTTTTTGCTTTTTTTTTTATCGCAGTATTCCTCTTTGTTTTCGGTCAGAACGGGTCTATGCAATGAATGAATGAGTGAGTGAGTATAGAATCGCTTTTTATAAGTAGAAGGCCAAAAGACCAGCTTTGCTATATTATTTTGAGATGATTTACAGGCCCGTATTAATGAAGCACAAACTTCAGGGGTCGAATTACCGCATCAGTGATCGAGTGAGTGAGTACTACTTTTCTTTAGAAATTTGTCAAATAAGGTTCATCTATCGACTTTAATTCGTTCAAGTACTGATGAAAGAACGTTAAATTAAGATACTAACATGCTCGATAACGCGAACACATAATTCAGTTACATATTACTCGATAACGTATGCGGTAATCCGGCCCCAGTTTTCATCAGATGACGAAGTTCAGAGGTCCTCTAGGTAGCCATTTTGATTAACTTCATTTGGCCGTTTGATTGCTAGTCTGTGTTTGTAAATATATTTTTGTTAGGCGTTATCTCGAGAACATATCTTCCAATTGAGATCGAAATAGATTCTGGAGTAAGTCGGTTGAGTAATTTCAGAGACTAAAAAGTTTGTATATTATGACTATGAGGCACAACAGAGCTCGGTTAGCCTCGGATATTCGCGCATTTCTCCCAACCATACCTTGATAAGCAATGGAGGGGATCATAAGATTTTTACCGAAACCGATTGGCTAAGCTGGGCCATGTAGAGCGAATGGACATCAACGCTCCAGCGCGTAAAGTCTTCAACGCCAAACCAGAGGGAGTCAGAAGCCAAGGTAGACCTCATCTTCGATGGAGCGACCAGGTAGAAGGAGATCTCCGCCAACTTGGAGTGCAAAATTGGAGACGGCAGGCTAGAGATCGAGCCGGCTGGAGGGGCATATTGGACAAGGCCTAGGAGCACCACGCTCTAGTTGAGCCACCTAAAGAAGAAGAAGAAGATTGGCTAAGCAAAACAGCCCTTTTTATGGCAGTGCAATTAATCTGATAGAACTTGTCAAATAATTGCGAGAGTCAAGGCCCATAGAAAAACAATTGGATACTATTATCAGCGAGAAGCTGACTATTGCTGACAGGCACCACAACGATTTTAAAGCCATAAGGAAACACTTTATCGATGGATATCTTTAGAAAGTATTAACTGATTGAGATGAGTAGTTTTGCGGCATTCGATATTTGAAAGGAATTGGTTACCTAAACAGTTCCTGAATCCCGAGTTATTAAATGAATAGGAACATAGAATGAAGTTCAATTTTTTTGAACAGAGCCAGGTAAAGCATTCCACATTCAGGTGGTGCGACTGAAATATGCGTATTGTTCAATCGACTGACAGGGTTTCGTAGAGCGGTATGCTGCACTTGTTTCGCGGTTGGAATCGGTTTGACAGTCTCTCTTGAGTTTAGAGTATATAAGGGACAATGTGGTTGTGGAGTGTATTAAGGTTATTGGAAAAAAATCTCTCAATATCCAAAAAACCTTAGAAAAGCTTTTCGACAGATTAAATTATCTTAGTCCTTCACAAAATCACTTTATTCATCTTCTCCTCTCCTTCGTTTGACCCACTTGTACCTATTTTGTTTCAATGTAGGCAGAGTCAAAAGGTGATGGAGGAAAAAGTGAACCCCAATTACAAAGCAGCGCCCTATTCGCTTCCTGACACCAAGAAATGGTGATCCTGTCTGTTTCCCATTATCATGTGTGTGTTGCAAAGGATACCATAAAATGAGGACGCTCTGCTCGCTCTACTGTTAAACCACCAGTGCTGACCCAAAACAGTGAAAAGAAACCATGTACTGCACCGTGGCGTGTCCTCTGTGGGGAAGGCGCTTCTCAATCCACTGAGTGAGTGTGGTCATGGAACTTGTACAATGAAAATACACCAGAGGTGCAGTCGTCCAATTTCCTCTCTGCTTATATGGTCCAATCCTGCCTACAGCCTCGTGCGTCGTCGTTCTTTCACTTCCTATACCCAACAACGAACAAGAAGCATTGTTGATTTATTAATGGTGCAAGTGAATGCTGTCTTGGGGATAATGGAGCCTATCCACCATAAAACTCCATCTATTTGCTTTTAGTTTTACTCAAATACAATAAAAAGTCCTGTTTGAGTTCATTTGTTTGACTTTTTTTTTTTGAAAACTTCTGCTTTTACAAAAAAACAAAAAAAAAATAGGAGATCGGGAACGAGAGGAGGTGCTAAGGAATACATTCATATCATATTAGTTAAAATAATAGAACTTACCGAACGAATGCATATCCTTTGTCCTTGAATACCCTTATCTCTTGTATTGTGCCAAAGGGTGAAAAAGTTTTCTGCAATATTTCCTCAGTTAGTGTGCCAGAGAGTGCTCCATTAATTCCGCCACAATACACGGTGCAATTAGTTGGGCTACTTTGGTTGTACACCTCATCAAATGTCAAAGGTTTTGAGTTCACTGTAATGTGGAAACAAAGCGAGTGAGTGAGTGAGTGAGTTTTAAATTTTCTTTACATATTTATCATTTGGAATGCAGAACATTCCTTAGCTGTTTGAACAACGTTGTTTGTCATATATATGTGAAAGGATATAAAACGGTGTATCGATGTTTGGGAAGGACATTCTCTTGATGGACATATATGGTTGAATAAATTTCCACTGAATTGTGGGGCTGGTTTTGGTAATGGAAATGATGTAATTAAATATCTGGGTGTGTTTTCATGCAGGAAGTTTTCTATGTTTGTATTTGTGTGTTGTTGTTATGCTAAAAGTTTAGTTGTAGTACGGTTGCAAAAATACAGTATCCTAAGTTCTTTTTTTCGTTGAGCAATCGTAATCTTAATGCTTTCATATCCAGATAAATTGTGTTTCTATTTTTATTCATCGTTTGACATTGAACGAATTTTTTTACCCTCTGAGTTGAAAAATGTTGATGAATGACACAGCTGGTGTATACATACACAAGTTCAGCGATGCAATCCACGCTAGTGACATTAAATAAACTTAAAAAAAAAAAAAAAAACAAATAATAGTTCGAATAACTTATGTCTACAAGTCATCTGGTTTAGATACACACAATCGATTTGGATATGAAAAGTGAAGCTCGTGCTTCATTTCAAGTCTTTTACAAAAAAGTTTTTGAACCTCATTAACAAAGTAAGTCTGAACATTAAATTTTACACGTACCAGAAGTACTTAACATGTATCATGTCATTGTGCCAAAGAAGGTACCTATTTTATTTAGTTTATAGGTGTCCATGGCACATTGGTGAGCGAGTCTGGCTGTTGAATCCTAGAACCAATAAGTATTCACATTTACAAATTTTTTCGATAGTAGTTTCATGCGCCATGAAGAGCGTCTTCTCGATTAGCCGTTTGGAATCGACAAGAAAAACATTCCCTCACAAGTTATCATTAGAGAAATGTCCTTGGCCCTAGGCTCCCCGCTCTTTTGCATCACACTTTTTATTTATTAAATTAATATGAAAGAAGGGAATTGGATTAATTTTTATATTAAATCTGTCAATTCAAAGGATGTTCAAATTTCTTGGGTTTTCTTTTAAATTTCTTTCACATCCGCTGATAAAAATTTTGAAAACGTTAGCCTGCGATTGAAAAACCATACCTTAAACAGAAAAATATTAAATGCGTATTCTGTATTTTTGAATACAATGCAGTTGGATTCTCCATTTTCTTCTTCTAAGTTCAAAGGATGCATAAGTTTTAAGACTGCGCTTTTTCTATCATTAAATAAGGGGTGTTTTTTTAGTCTGGCAATACTTTTATCGGAATTGGTTTATGACAGTCTGGTTTGCCATTTCACCGTGGAAGAATCAAAGTCAATCGAACGCAATACGTACATACGTTCGGTTAACTGTCTCGATACAAAATCGCTGTTGACGCCCCGATTTTTACATAATTTTGAGTTTAAAACGTCTGAGTTACCTCAAAGTTCAGGAGGTACTCCAAGATCAGGAGGTACTGTACTATTTTTTTTGATGAGGGTAGTGTGAAGTTTTCCTGACACTAGGCCTTAAATGCTGCAACAAGTGTTTAAATGTTATGCCTTTCGGTCTCGGCTTGAATTTAATCGAGCCAACCGCTGCCTTTTACGTGATACCTTTTTCAACCATAACGACAAGCTCTCATCAAAGCCAAATTTCTTCTTCTTGAAAGCCACACTTGACACGTCTAAAAATACATTGCTTCCGAATAACACATTTTTTAAGAGTACATACTACTGTTGGAATCACTTTAAACTTGCTCGGAGATCTGGTGGGATACATAAGGTCTAGATGGCTCACAATTTCATCTACAAGCTTATGGCTGATGAAGGGAGATTCACAAAACTGTGATAGTTGCCGTTCAGTGAAGCTGATGTAGCGCACACATTGAAATTCGTTTAAAGAGTTTCGGGCAGCCAACTTGTAAGAAACGACTGACCCGCATTTCAAACAGATTGTAGAAAGAAAAATCCATCGTCTAACATTCCCCATAATAAAGAATTCTTTTGTCAATACGAATTCGACTTTTCACACCCCACGGTAGCATATGATAGATTTCAGCGAACGCCTTGATTCGGTACAGGTGAAGTATTTTTAATTCAAGAAAAAAAATTCAATAAAGAAAGACAAGCAAAAAAAATAAACCAACCCGAATAAAAACAGCCAAATTGCACCGCTGTACTTCATAATGACATTCTGCATAGAGCCTAAAAGTTCTGCGAATAAATTCCGTAAAAACAAACACCCCTGGGTTTCGAAACGAACACGTTGAAATTTTTCGCATTTCCTCTTCTATTTCATTCTCTGCCGTTCCATTCGAAATAGCATAAGAATCTGACATCATCGCGAGTGCATTCATTCTTTTTCTTGTTCGATCCGCCATAGTGCAAAGTAGTCACTCTTTTTTCTTGTCGCGTGAAAAAAAATTATTATAACATTCCAACCAAGTGGTTGAAAATCCGAAAAAAAATTTTAAGATACGAAAAGCCAAGTATCTAGGATAAAACAACTATCGGACGGTGGGTGAAAACAAGCAGTTTCGTTCGGTGTGATTGGTAGAGGCGTTAGCGATCATCCACTAAGTGGTTGAGTACGCTAAGCGGACAGATATTGAGCGGCACCCATTTACCTGCTCGTGCCAGGGAACCAAAAAGAATCCCCCTCGAATCTTTCTCACGAGATCCATCTTAAGCGATCACCCCCCCTAGGAAAAGAAAAATCAAGAAAAAACAGCAGGCATTGAGCGTAGTCTAGACTGTCCAAAGGTTCATAACCCAGGATTAGTTACGACATCGTAATGCCAACTCGTCGTCGACAGTAAGGAAAGAACAAACAAAAAAAAAACTAGGCAGTAAGCGTAGTTCCGACAGTCCGAAGGTTTATGTCACAGGAATAGTTACGACGTTGTAACCACAGCACGACATCAACGGAGAAGCAGAAAAAAAAAGAAGACGACACCAGGCAACAGGGAAAAAGAGCGGCAAATAGTGTTTATTGTTGGTTGTTTTTTTTGTGCTGGTTAGAACTAGTAACTCGAGGGGGTAGGTTAAGACCAAAGAGAAGGTAGAACTAGAATTTTAAAGAAGAAATAGAAAGAAGGAGAAGTAAGAAATGTTCGGAAAAATTATAAAAATAAAGATAAGCGATCCGTAAGGGGGTGAGAAGAAGGACTAAAAAGTTTTTTGTCTTTGTTGATCAGCTCGAGTATATCGAGTAGCTTTGATGATAGGATAGCGATCCAAGAAGATTTGGGGATTAGGATTGAATTAAAAAAAAAAAAAAATAGAAAGAAGTTGAAGCAGAAACCATAATATACACGTATAGTTACAGCGCTCCTAGAATTAAATAGTCAGGGCTGATTAATTTTTGTTTTGAGAGTACTAAGAGGTAAAGAAAAAAAAAAAAAACAGAAAAGCGCAAGAAGCGAGGAGAAGATTTTATTTTTGGAGCAGTAGAAAAAAAAAAAAAGTATATTAGCCCCTTGAGTTCCTTTGTTTAGATAAGGAAGTAGGGGTAGTTTTCTTTTTGTGGGAGTTAGAAGAATAATATGTAACATCTCGTTCATTGAGGAGGGGTCGAGTAACGTTAAAGTTTCTTTTTTGGTTGTGTCGAAAGGAATAGTTAATCACCGTCGTCGAGTATCATCGTTGCCACCGCTTACCTCAAGAAAAAAAGAAAGATTAGGAAGAACTCAATGACAAGGGCCATATCATTTAATTGCATCCATATCAAATTCATCTTTACCTAAAACAAATCTATATAGATCCATCGACCATCCTGATGTGCACACCAGAGATCGCGGTAAGTCATTTTTACTTTTTTTTGATAATTGTTATTGAAATGGTGGGAGATTTCCCAACCAGAGATTGATTCTATATATATGGGATGGGAATTAAAGGGATAAGGACGGGTCATTGAAGGTATATATTTTTTTTTGTGTAACGACGGGATCGAGCTCGTTGGAGTCTCGAGAAGGTGAGAAGCTATAGCCATCTAAAGACACACAGAACAATGATTTTTTTTCTTCTCAATGAATGTAGATGAGAATGAATTGAACTATAAGAGATAAAGTGTAAACGCTAGTCAAGTAAGACAAAAAGAAGACAAATGTTTTTTTTTTCTTGGGTTAAGATTAAGTTTTTTTGAATAAACTGAATGTACTCAGACCTTGAAAGAGCACAATTAGTTTTTTTTTGTAAATTGGTGGCTGATGGACTAAGAAGTTTTTTCGTGGGTTGCTAAAGGCATGTGTTGTCCTAAGAGGAACATGTCGCTTTGTGAGACGAGGAACGGGTCTACCATGCAGTTTTAAGGGGGTCGATATTGGGAGAGTGGAGGAAGGGAGGAAAGTGAGTGGGGCTTAAGGGTCTCAATGGAATAAAAGGGGGAAGCTTTTAAACTTTCTCCTCTTCCAAAAGTGGGCTGTTGCAAAAAAAAAATTTTTTTAAGGAGCCAAAAGCAATAGCAAGGAAAACCAACAAAAAAATAAATTTATGTTTTTGGTGGTTTTTGATAAGGGTGGGTATAGACAGCTCTAGGGGGACACGACCAACTATGTCCCCCCCACTTCAGTATGGATACGAGAAAAGAAGGGAAGTCGATAATTTTCGGGCCCTACCATTCAAAGATGGAAAATAAGTTTTAGTCGAATTTCACCAGAGACTTAGGCCTGAAAAAAAAAAAAGTAACACAGTCCTAATGTGAGTAACAAGATCCCCCCCCATCGGCGAGCTAAGCATGGCAATTATCAGGCCTTCGGTTGCTAACACGTTCGGACTACCCTTGCGACACCTGCCTGGACGGGCCAATGGGTCTGTAAACGTTGGTCCTAAAGGTGGGGGAGAAAGTCGTAGGGGGAAATAAAGTCGTATGTATGAAAATACTACAGCCATGTTGGTTTTTTTTTTAAATTTTTTTTAAAAAACAACTAAAGAGTAAAATACGTTACAGATGGCGCCCAACGTGGGGCCCGAAGTTATCGACAGACCTTTTTGTTAGAAAAAGTAATATAAAAAAAAAAAAAAATTAAAAATTTTTTTCTCGAATTTTTTTTTGGGAAAATTTTTTTTTAGGGAGTTAGAACTTTTGTTTCCTAGTGTTATGGTCACCTAGTCATAACAAGTAGCCAGTGTTGTCCGGAGTATTAGGAGTGGTATTTCCAGATGCTTGTCAGTTGCAACACGGTGAGCGGTTATGTCGTACACCTCGATTTTGCGTTCGTCAGTGTCCGTGCTTAGATTGATAGAATTTTTGAGTAGCTGATAGCAGTGAAGAATAGCAAGATTTTAGGAGCGCGATTTTTGAGAAAAAAGTATCTCGTTCTTTTTTTGGATGAGGATCAAGATTTTTGTCCGGCAGATTAAGTGTGAGAAGTTATCTGATCTGTGACTGTTGCAAGAACTTGAAACTTATCAAATGGGAACTATACTTTCTCAATTTCATTCCAAGTATTGACATTTTCTTTTACTAAGCTCTAACATTTTTGTAATTAAATCCCGTTCAAAGACTAAGTCGAAATCTTTTCGTTATCCAGTGAGCTAAGGACTTAACGAGATTCTGGCTGTGACTAGTTGTATCGTTAAGATAGAGTCTAGGATTTTTGAGACGGTGATTGATTGTGATAAGGATACCTACTGAAGGTTATAAGGAGAGAATCGTGATCAGATATGATTTTCGGTTTTAATCTTAACATTTTTTTTGTAAGGAAGAATATTAATGAAATTTTTTTTTGATTGAGACTCACTTCACTCCCTGACTTCACTCCCCAAATGAGTTAATGAAATAAAGTTAGAAACGATTTTGATTATCAGTTGATAGAATCTTTTGGTTGTTTTAAGCAAAATTAGAAGGTAGAAAGTTTTTATTTTTTTAGGTTAAGTTTTTTTTTGGTTTAGTTACGTTCAAGTACGTTTTTTTTTTCAGCAGGAAAATTTTTTTTTGGATCAGTTCCGATCAAGAATATTTTTTTTGAATTTAGTTATATCGTGGAAAGCTAAGAGTAGTACAGGATACGAGTTCTGGTTAAAAACACAGGGAGAAGCTACGTGTTTAACGATCATCATTAGAAGTAAACATTTATAAGTAAGATATTTACATAGGAGGTTAGGTTGAAATCCTTTAAACGGTTTTAAAAGTTTTTTTTGGATATCATGGGAGGTAGAGGGCGTCGCAAGAACTCTCGTGAGAAAGGAGCGAGGGGAGATCACTCTCGAACAACGGGGAGAGAGGAAACTTAGCAGTTGAGGAAGAGTTGCCGACAGGTTCAGGCACTAATGCTACAGGGGTTCAAAACCGGCCTCTTAACCAGGATACGACTAATAACAGGACAGCATCTAGTCCCAAAAACGGTAATACCTCTAAGGATGGCGAGCATTTTGAGGCATACATACAGGAAGTAGTTACAGCTACTGTAGGCCTGAACCGTACTGAGGACCTACGTTTTATACGAGAAGAGTTGAACAGAGCCAATAGGGAGTTAATACAGGCGGTAGTAAGGGAAACTTTGGGAAATATTGGTCCCGCTCCTCCGCCTAGCACTCTAAACCCTAGGAATTTGTGTGAGGCGACCACGCCCATAGGACAACCTCTTAGAGGTCAGTCCGGACAACAAAATACAAATAATCCGGCTTCCAACCCAGCTTATTTAAGAGATGAGCTAGAAGTTCATTCAGTAAATATGGCTCGCGGATCGAATGTCGACAACTTTTTGGCTCAATTGAGCAATCTGAATTTGAACGTTTCGCCTCTTGAGTCAAACCAAACCAATCCGCCACCGGTAGCGGCACCTTCTCCAGCTGGTTCAGTATTGCGTTTCCCACATTATCACAAATGGGGTATCAAATTTGATCACAAAAATATGTCCATCGACGACTTCTTATTCCGTCTGGAAAGGGTTAAAGACAGTTACAATGTAACTTGGGTCGAGGTGGTACAAAATTTTCACCATTTCGTTACTGGTCGTGTGGAAACGTGGTACTGGATGTTCTTGAAGAACAACCCTCGTACTAATTGGTCAACTTTACGTTTAGCTCTTATTGAGCAATACC
The DNA here is from genome assembly GCA_949752695.1 of Melanostoma scalare. Classification (NCBI taxonomy): domain Eukaryota; kingdom Metazoa; phylum Arthropoda; class Insecta; order Diptera; family Syrphidae; genus Melanostoma; species Melanostoma scalare. The sequence goes on along the minus strand of OX456985.1, from coordinate 223,107,701 downwards.
GCAGTTTAGAGACAGATAGCGAACTGTCGCGGAAAATGATCGATCGGAAACATCAGCCAAATGAAAGTTTCGACGATTTTTATGACGATCTTATAAAGTTCAATTCAAGATTAAGAGTACCAAAACCGGTAAAAGAGATAATAGAGCTAATCAAACAGAATGTGCGACGAAGGATGGGTGAATTATTGGTAACTTTCAGTACCCACAGTTTACCTGAGATGGTATACGTTTGCCGTACAATCGAAAAATTCTTAAACGGGAATGAACCACCTAAACCTAAGTACCCATTTACTAATAACACGCCACAACCTTCTCGACGACAAGTAAGTGAAATTGAAAATTCATTGGAAGACTCTGACCATGCGATTCCCGCGATAGTTGAGGCCTACCAAAGGGAAGCCAATATACTAAAATGTTGGAATTGCAAGGCAGAGGGACATACATTCCGTGAGTGCGATAGTCCTAAACGGAACCTGTTTTGCTACAGATGCGGTCGTGAGAACGTCATAACGCCTCGGTGTGAAAGATGTTCGGGAAACCGGTCAGCGGGCAATCCATCGACCGGGGAGATTCGCCCGAGGGTAATGAACCCGGAAAATTAAGCGATCCAAAACCAAGTCCACATAAGATAACCATACTACAACCATCGCCTGAGGAGATAAAATGCAGACAAGACCTGCAAAACCAACCCAAGAATACATGCAAAGACAAACCTAATATTTCGAATAAACCGATTCACCAACGCATTAAAGAGTATTATGAGGCAAGAAAAAGAATTTTGACATATCCGTCTACATCAGAAAAAATTTTAAAGTTAAGAGGAAGGATGAAGGAAAAGAAAGTTTTATATAAATCAGTAGCATCCACGACACTAAATTGTTCAGAGGACGATCCTCGACCTTATTTAACAGTCGAAGTCTTTGGTAGAAAGATTCGGGGATTACTTGATTCTGGGGCAAGCATAAGTTGCTTGGGAACTGGAGCTCTTGAATTCCTAGAGGAAAGTAAAATTCAATATAAACATTTTTCATCTTCAGTCACAACCGCGGACGGTCAGAAACAATCTATTGTCGGGATGATTACTGCCCAGATTAAGTACAAGGGCAAAGTCAATGAGTTGAATTTGTTCATAGTACCATCCCTGACCCAACAATTGTATTTAGGTGTAGATTTCTGGAGGATCTTCCAGTTAGCTCCACATATAATATCTAAGATATCGCCAATTAACGAATCATCTAACCAAATAAAGAGAGCGATTGAATGCGATCTAAACGATCAACAACGAGAGACATTGTTAAAAATAATCGACCAATTCCCATCGTTTACAAAGAAAGGCTTAGGGAAAACTCATCTAATAGAACACATAATTGATACGGGAGAGGCGCAACCCATAAAGCAACGTCACTTTCCCATTTCTCCGGCGATACAAGCCCTGGTGTATGAGGAATTGGATCGCATGCTTGCTTTGGGGGTCATCGAAGAAAGTTCCAGCGCATGGTCTTCTCCAGTCGTACTCGTACGAAAACCGGGAAAGAATCGCCTGTGCTTGGACTTACGAAAGGTGAACCAGGTAACTAAGAAGAATGCGAGCCCAATTGCTCATATAGAGGGACTGTTAGCACGACTTTCGGAAACACACTTCATTTCAAGTGTGGATCTGAAAGATGCGTACTGGCAGGTACCGCTGGAGAAAAGCTCGAGGGAGAAGACGGCTTTCACGGTCCCGGGTAGGCCACTTTACCAGTTCAAAGTGATGCCTTTTGGTTTATCTAATGCTGCCCAAAGTCTCACGTATCTAATGAATCTAGTAGTACCTTCTGAACTACGAGAACAGGTTTTCGTCTATTTAGACGATTTACTGGTCATATCACGAAATTTTGAGGAGCATATGCGAATGCTAGACACTATCGGTAAGAGGTTACTTGAAGCAGGCTTGACGATAAACGTCGAGAAATTGAAGTTCTGCTTCAAGGAACTCCAGTACCTCGGGTATGTGGTGGGGCAAGGTTGTTTAATGCCCGACCCAGCGAAAGTAGCTGCCATTCTCGAATTCCCTGTTCCGAAAACACCTAAGCAGGTGAGAAGATTTCTCGGTATGGCGGGGTGGTACCGCAGATTCGTAGGCAATTTTTCCACCCTTGCTGGTCCAATGACAGACACGTTAAAGAAAAACAAAAAGTTTGATTTCGGGAAAGAGGCCAAGGAAGCTTTCGAGGCGATTAAATCAGCTTTGACTTCGGATTTAGTTCTCGTCAACCCTGATTTTAGTAAAGAATTCATCATTTTGTGTGACGCATCAGCATCTGGCATTGGGTGTGTATTGTGTCAAAGAGACGAAAATGGCGCGGAGCGCCCCATTTATTATTTCTCTCAGAAATTGAATGCGGCCCAGCGTAACTATTCAGTTACAGAACGCGAATGCTTAGCTGCAGTAAAAGGGATACAAAAGTTTCGACCTTATGTCGAAGGATATAGGTTCACGATAATAACGGACCACTCAAGTCTGAAGTGGTTAATGAGTCTGCGAGACCCAACGGGAAGGTTAGCGCGCTGGAGTCTCAAACTACAAGGTTTCGACTTTGGCATCGAACATCGGAAGGGTACCTTGAATGTAGTACCAGATGCTCTATCCCGAGTTTATGAGGTGGAGGGACTACATTCAACGGTATGTCCACCGAAGACGATGTCAACGAACCCTGACGTACTTCACATCGATTGGGAGGATCGGAGTTTTAACTCGGAGGAATATCTCCAAATTATTGAGCATATCAGACAAAATGAAGACCAACTTCCTGATCTACAAATCTCGGAAGGTTATGTATACAAGAAGGTCAGACATTGTAGGGGAAATCCGCTCCAAGACGATTTAGTCTGGAAGTTGTGGGTTCCAGCCGCGCTGACTGATCGTTTGGTCTCATTGGCTCATTGCCCACCCAGAGCTTCACATGGAGGAGTTGCTAAAACTCTCTACAAATTGCAACAACAATTCTTTTGGCCAAATATGGCGACCCACGTGAAAACCTTTATCGGAAAATGTGAAATTTGCAAAACGACAAAACCCTCGAATAGTATACTCAGAGCCGAGATGGGAAAATCTTTTTCCGTTGAAAGACCGTTCCAACATATATATATTGATTTTTTGGGGCCTTACCCAACTTCAAAAAAAGGAAATACCCAGATTGTTATAGCTCTCGATCAATTGACCAAATTCGTCTTGATTAAACCTCTTCGTAAAGCTACGGCTCAAACGGTAATACAATTTTTAGAAGAAGAAATTTTTTTCATTTTTGGAGTGCCGGAAAGCATTCTATCTGATAACGGCAGCCAATTTGTGAGCCAAGAGTTTGCTAAAATGATAAAAAAACTTCGGCATTACTCACTACCGGACTGCGGTATACTCCCCACAGGCTAATGCGAGCGAACGAGTAAATCGTTCAATTCTCGCGGCTATACGAGCTTATATAGATCCGAAGCAATCCAATTGGGACCTTCACTTACCGGCGATAGGAAGCGCATTACGTTCAACAGTACATTCCGCTATCGGAATGTCACCTTTCGAAGCTCTGTTCGGCCATCGTATCATCGAACACGGCGCAGACTATAAATTACTTCGTGGTTTAAAAGGGTTGAATCACTCAGAGATTGATTGGCTCCCTAAAAGCGCTAAAATGAATGTGTTGCATAACTATCTAAAAACAGCCCTAGAACAGACTCATGAATCGTATAGACAAGGCTATAACTTGAGAAGTAGGCTAGTTTCATACGAAGTAGGCGATGTCTTGTACAAAAAAAACTTTGTTTTGAGCAGCGCTGCCAAACATTTTAATGCAAAACTTTGTCCAAGATTCCTTAAAGTGACAGTTAGCAAAAAAAATAGGGAACAACCTATATGAAGTTGTAGACGGCAAAGGCCACAAGTCTGTAACACATTCCAAAGACCTAAAAAAATAAAGGTGTGTAGTAGTAACTCGCCAATTTCAGTGCCCGGCTGACTCAGCTGTGCATGAGACCCTACCTGACGCGATCAGAATGAGTAGTTGAAGGCGTTTCGTTTTCATGTTCTTTGTAAAAAAGGAGGCCTTCTGTAAAAAGAACATGATGTGTAAGAAACGACTGACCCGCATTTCAAACAGATTGTAGAAAGAAAAATCCATCGTCTAACATTCCCCATAATAAAGAATTCTTTTGTCAATACGAATTCGACTTTTCACACCCCACGGTAGCATATGATAGATTTCAGCGAACGCCTTGATTCGGTACAGGTGAAGTATTTTTAATTCAAGAAAAAAAATTCAATAAAGAAAGACAAGCAAAAAAAATAAACCAACCCGAATAAAAACAGCCAAATTGCACCGCTGTACTTCATAATGACATTCTGCATAGAGCCTAAAAGTTCTGCGAATAAATTCCGTAAAAACAAACACCCCTGGGTTTCGAAACGAACACGTTGAAATTTTTCGCATTTCCTCTTCTATTTCATTCTCTGCCGTTCCATTCGAAATAGCATAAGAATCTGACATCATCGCGAGTGCATTCATTCTTTTTCTTGTTCGATCCGCCATAGTGCAAAGTAGTCACTCTTTTTTCTTGTCGCGTGAAAAAAAATTATTATAACATTCCAACCAAGTGGTTGAAAATCCGAAAAAAAATTTTAAGATACGAAAAGCCAAGTATCTAGGATAAAACAACTATCGGACGGTGGGTGAAAACAAGCAGTTTCGTTCGGTGTGATTGGTAGAGGCGTTAGCGATCATCCACTAAGTGGTTGAGTACGCTAAGCGGACAGATATTGAGCGGCACCCATTTACCTGCTCGTGCCAGGGAACCAAAAAGAATCCCCCTCGAATCTTTCTCACGAGATCCATCTTAAGCGATCACCCCCCCTAGGAAAAGAAAAATCAAGAAAAAACAGCAGGCATTGAGCGTAGTCTAGACTGTCCAAAGGTTCATAACCCAGGATTAGTTACGACATCGTAATGCCAACTCGTCGTCGACAGTAAGGAAAGAACAAACAAAAAAGAAACTAGGCAGTAAGCGTAGTTCCGACAGTCCGAAGGTTTATGTCACAGGAATAGTTACGACGTTGTAACCACAGCACGACATGAACGGAGAAGCAGAAAAAAAAAGAAGACGACACCAGGCAACAGGGAAAAAGAGCGGCAAATAGTGTTTATTGTTGGTTGTTTTTTTTGTGCTGGTTAGAACTAGTAACTCGAGGGGGTAGGTTAAGACCAAAGAGAAGGTAGAACTAGAATTTTAAAGAAGAAATAGAAAGAAGGAGAAGTAAGAAATGTTCGGAAAAATTATAAAAATAAAGATAAGCGATCCGTAAGGGGGTGAGAAGAAGGACTAAAAAGTTTTTTGTCTTTGTTGATCAGCTCGAGTATATCGAGTAGCTTTGATGATAGGATAGCGATCCAAGAAGATTTGGGGATTAGGATTGAATTAAAAAAAAAAAAAAAATAGAAAGAAGTTGAAGCAGAAACCATAATATACACGTATAGTTACAGCGCTCCTAGAATTAAATAGTCAGGGCTGATTAATTTTTGTTTTGAGAGTACTAAGAGGTAAAGAAAAAAAAAAAAAAACAGAAAAGCGCAAGAAGCGAGGAGAAGATTTTATTTTTGGAGCAGTAGAAAAAAAAAAAAAGTATATTAGCCCCTTGAGTTCCTTTGTTTAGATAAGGAAGTAGGGGTAGTTTTCTTTTTGTGGGAGTTAGAAGAATAATATGTAACATCTCGTTCATTGAGGAGGGGTCGAGTAACGTTAAAGTTTCTTTTTTGGTTGTGTCGAAAGGAATAGTTAATCACCGTCGTCGAGTATCATCGTTGCCACCGCTTACCTCAAGAAAAAAAGAAAGATTAGGAAGAACTCAATGACAAGGGCCATATCATTTAATTGCATCCATATCAAATTCATCTTTACCTAAAACAAATCTATATAGATCCATCGACCATCCTGATGTGCACACCAGAGATCGCGGTAAGTCATTTTTACTTTTTTTTGATAATTGTTATTGAAATGGTGGGAGATTTCCCAACCAGAGATTGATTCTATATATATGGGATGGGAATTAAAGGGATAAGGACGGGTCATTGAAGGTATATATTTTTTTTTGTGTAACGACGGGATCGAGCTCGTTGGAGTCTCGAGAAGGTGAGAAGCTATAGCCATCTAAAGACACACAGAACAATGATTTTTTTTCTTCTCAATGAATGTAGATGAGAATGAATTGAACTATAAGAGATAAAGTGTAAACGCTAGTTAAGTAAGACAAAAAGAAGACAAATGTTTTTTTTTTCTTGGGTTAAGATTAAGTTTTTTTGAATAAACTGAATGTACTCAGACCTTGAAAGAGCACAATTAGTTTTTTTTTGTAAATTGGTGGCTGATGGACTAAGAAGTTTTTTCGTGGGTTGCTAAAGGCATGTGTTGTCCTAAGAGGAACATGTCGCTTTGTGAGACGAGGAACGGGTCTACCATGCAGTTTTAAGGGGGTCGATATTGGGAGAGTGGAGGAAGGGAGGAAAGTGAGTGGGGCTTAAGGGTCTCAATGGAATAAAAGGGGGAAGCTTTTAAACTTTCTCCTCTTCCAAAAGTGGGCTGTTGCAAAAAAAAAATTTTTTTAAGGAGCCAAAAGCAATAGCATAGGAAAACCAACAAAAAAATAAATTTATGTTTTTGGTGGTTTTTGATAAGGGTGGGTATAGACAGCTCTAGGGGGACACGACCAACTATGTCCCCCCCACTTCAGTATGGATACGAGAAAAGAAGGGAAGTCGATAATTTTCGGGCCCTACCATTCAAAGATGGAAAATAAGTTTTAGTCGAATTTCACCAGAGACTTAGGCCTGAAAAAAAAAAAAAGTAACACAGTCCTAATGTGAGTAACAAGATCCCCCCCCATCGGCGAGCTAAGCATGGCAATTATCAGGCCTTCGGTTGCTAACACGTTCGGACTACCCTTGCGACACCTGCCTGGACGGGCCAATGGGTCTGTAAACGTTGGTCCTAAAGGTGGGGGAGAAAGTCGTAGGGGGAAATAAAGTCGTATGTATGAAAATACTACAGCCATGTTGGTTTTTTTTAAAATTTTTTTTAAAAAACAACTAAAGAGTAAAATACGTTACAAACTGTCTAAAAATGTTTGCATTCCGCTCAGCAACAACAACAGCTTTAATTCAGCGTGTAAAAATTTCAATAAAATAACACGCAGTGATAACACTTCGATAGACCGTAAAAAAGCGAATGATCGAGGATATGTTCAATTAGTAGTTTTGCAGCTCCAGGAACTGAAAAACTTCAAGCATTACTGGTAGCGTCCTGAGTTCTCTGCTGTTTTTGATGCAAAACCATGCATTGTTCGTTGCTGAAAAAGAAACCGTCATAAGCGTATATTCTACATACTTATCAGCAACGGCGATTTTTTGAAGTACGGATACAAGTTTGAGAGGGAGGTGGGTAATTGAATAGATGTGTTGCCTGTTATATGTATATGTATGAAAGGTTGACGATATCAATCATTTTGTAAACGTAGGGTGGATGAAGTGGAGAGAACTCCGTCATTTTCTGTGAAAGAAAAATGTTCCCTTAAATGAAGACTTCAATCCAAGCATGTATGCCTAAAGCTCTCTCATACAATGTTGGACAACGTACAATGCAATTATGCGAGCAAGTTGATGGCAGTTCAGTCCGAAATGCTTCATATGACTGCAGGAGTAACAAAAATTGATCGTTATAGCAGATAAAATTCCGTAGGTTCTTGTCAAAAATACTAACTGTTGAAAAATATGTAGATCACGACCGACTGAGCTAGTGTTGTTACGTGCAGAGAAAACATTCTTGCAATCAAGTCAAAAAAGTAATATCATCACTCCGAAACAATCGGAAAAATAAAGGCAGCCAAAAAAATTAAAAAATAATCCCGTATGTTTCTACGCATATGACCACTTTATTTCTACCAAAACTTGCTCTAATTACCTCACCGTTAAAACGAAAAGACAAAAGAACTCGGAGATGGTGCTGTAATTGGAACGCCTTCTTAAATCCTTCTCGCGCTTCCCTTGCCTTTTAATGGGCCCCAAAGAAATGTTATTGTATTGCTGGTAACGTCTTTGTTCCTCCTAAAACTGCACATACATTAGTGCGACAATCAATAGGACAAAGGCTATTCGAGATGACAGACTCGCAAGTGTCGCATCAAATATCGCTTCACTATACTTTGATAAAAAAACATGTAAACAATTTTCTCGCATTCAAACGCTTCTCGCATCGTATGTCGTATCGCCTATAGGTGATTTTACTTTTTGTTTTACCGTAAGCTCTCTTTAGTATCTGATAAAATAACAGAATTTAAGGCAAATATTTCAATATTTTTGTAATTAATTTCATATTTTCAACGCCTATAATGGTCACCACACGTCAGGTTTTGAAAAAGGATTATTTTTTTATCAAACAGACCGCGCAATTGAAAAGATGTGAGCTTGTATCCTTAAACACACCATAGAGGTTTGCCTAAATGACTACTCGTACATTTTTGTTATGTTACGACTGGACTTTGGTTTTTTGAGATAAGCTAAGAGCGATTATACGAACAAAATTCAATTAGTCTTTAACAAACTCCATAATTAATAATAATGTGAAGGTAAAGGTATAGCTACTTACCATCGGCTTTTATTGCTGGCGGTTTTCTCGTTGCCCAGTTTGTTCGTATCGATCGCGAACCCAACCACTGACCATTCATGGCGGTAATGGCACTCTCCGCTTCCTGAAATTAAAAATTAAAACAAAAGGCAAGGTTTAAAAAAAATTATTTTGTTAGCACGTGTGCCCGAAAACAATAATTGAATTGACTTTCAGGCTTGTTTTGGGTATAGGTATGCAGGTAGAGCGGTATTCTCAAATGTCTGCTTATCACATCTTATATTTTAAACCATTTTATGGGTACGTACCTACCTACGGCGAAAAGGAATTAAAAATTTCACCAGAAGCTTGGCACAATTTAATTACACTCAACAAAGGGTTGCGAGGAGAATCCCCTGATGAGAAGAAATGAGTGCCAAAATCACAACCCAACACCGAAAACCCTTATACTCATAAATAAAAACAAGCCTGCTTGATTGTCATCTTCCAGCAGCCAAGTATAATGATTTAATCACCAAAAAGTTGTTAATGCCTTGTAATATCCTTTATTCAAAACATTGCAATTATTTGTGAAAACTGAAACGGAGACCTTTATTTTAACACAAACACACACACGCTCATACTCCCACTCACCCCTTCACATCGCATGATATAACGTGATGTGAAGAAGCAAAGCTCTCATAACTGTCCCTGTCATCTTCTTGCAAGGATATTATTATCCCTATCATTATTATCGTCATCATCATTACGGCAACGGCGGCGGCGGCGTCTAGATGTTCCTCGGCCGAGTCGCGTATATATCTTGCTTGCAAAGGATGGTAGGTGTAAAGTGTTGTTTAATGGAGATGGAGAAGCCCCTTTGGGGGGGATACTTTGAATAGAAAAGACGCTGCTGTTTCAAGATCATACCCAGATGTGAGCATTTTATCACGTTAATGGAAATTCAACAACTGTAAGGTACCCAGCAATATTTTATTTCGTAACCAGAGCCGAGTATTAAAGGGGGAGTTCGCTGTTCTCTTATACTCGTATATTGTTGTGTTTGTGTAGGTATCATCCCGCACTATACAGTAACTGTGCCATGTTGTTGCATTATGTTTTCGGAGCTTGCAATTTATTCGAGTGTGCGAGCGAGTACGAACGGGTACGGTAAGACGTACGAGGGTGGGTACGGGCATGGCACTTAGCTGATGGATGATGTTATGATTCTCAGTTAACGGCTTGATGTTTGCTGTAAAGTAATAATGTGAAATAATAGCGGCAACATAAGCTGATAGAACGTAATTGCTTCAAAGTATTGACGGTGTACCTACTGCGGTGCATATGCAAATGGCTGTCAGATACAGGAGCTCAAGACTGGCGTAAGGATAATTGTTTTCTTCTTTCCAGGAAGAGTTAAACTCAGTGCAGGTATACGTACTTTAACAAACTCTATAACTTGAAGTGCCACTGTAATTGAATATGACGTAAACACGTAATGGCAACCTGGCTTTAAAAGGATTTTTGAAAGTCTTCTTTCAAATACTCGATGCTAACCTTTAAACAGCCAGGAAAAGTCCCCCAAATAGAATCGAAGCCGTGGAAATACCTGGCCTATATACAATCATTTCCAAAATTGATTTCTCCTCTCAGTATACTCAGTGCGTCTAAATTGGATGACGCACTTGATGAATGAGTTTACAAATTCGTCTCTTCTAAACTTGAAACGTTCGAATGCCTTCCTACTTACCTAGCCATTCGTAAGTAGGTATATAACCCACTGTTCTGACTAAAGTAGAGCATTTCCTTGAACAACCACAAAAAAGCGAGAGGAGTTGCACATGGTGGTGGTGAAATCAAAGAAAACTGACTGAGCCGTACATAATTTCAATTTCAGCATAAAAGGTAATTCGTGCGCATCAAACGTGATTCGTAATGAAATTAAGTTTCAATGCTTCTCTCTAGTGAAATGCCATTTCTTAATTTTTTTTTTTGTGAATTGTGAATTGTGTTGAAACAGTTGCCCTAGTTTCGTGTTACGAAAACGATAAGAGAATCCTAGCTCATTTTCAATTTACCAGCTTGTACCTTACCATTATACATTTGTACATTTGCTGCTATCATTGCCAATTTTTGTCTTTCATCAGTGCTGTATTGTGAGACCCTTAAATAATGCGATACAAAGGGAAACAATGATCTCATTAGAATTAGGTTCATCAGAATAAGGATCACACACAAAAAGGTCCTTTAAGATTTCGTGCAATTTACGACGGAATTCCATGTTAAATCCCAAACTCTAGCTGCCGCGCACTAAAAGCAAATGGAAATTCGTTCTCTTAAATTCCCCAAGGGAATAATTTTTAATATCAGTTTTCTTCTTTTTTTTCTTTTTTTTTTCTCATGCCATTCGTTTTGTCAAATTGGACCAAATAATAGAAAACCAAAAAGGATCTTATACAGCGAGATGGTGAATGAGAGTGGAAAAAAAGTACATAATACTCTCAAGTAGGCGCCGCCGATGAGATAGAAAAAAGTAAAGCAAAAAAAAAAAAGAAAAAATTATAAGTGGATCCTTGAGAAACTTATGAATGCTTCCTTCTGCCAAGGAGTAATAATCCTGAATAATGGCGGCTTTTCAAATTCTCGTTTTGTTAACATAAGATGTTAAGCAAATAGACAAGTTAACAACAACATTAAGCAGAATGGAGGATCTCAGAAAGCGTCAGAGGCTATATACCCAGACCAGACCAGACCAAGCCAGCCAGGCCAAGACCAGGACAACAGGAGTGAACGCGGCGTCATAAGAGCAAAGGAGCAACATTTAAACGGGAAATGAAAATGCCATGAGGCGATACTCAAGAAGCAAATAAGGATACTTGACGCACTTTAATTATTGATGAATGCTATTCATTTTTATTTATATTTTCCTTTTTTATGCTGCTTTTCTTTATCCGTCTTTTGTATTATGTCGGCGGGGGGTATGTTGATGGCGCGGCACACAGTTTTTCACGACTTGACTTTTGGCGTTGCTGTGAGTTTTGATGGATGCGTGTTTGAAGGAATACTTAAATAGGTTGAGATGAAAAAAAAAAGATATTGAAATTTCCTTGACAAACAAGGATTTGTGGGTGGTGATGTAAGACACATGTCTTGTCATATTTACCTTGTTCCTTAAATATGTGCTAAGAGACAACAACAGATTCTACAGATTTTTAATGAAGAGATGGGAATTTATGATTAAATTTTTATGCTTTGTGCAATGTATTTTTCAATTTAATGTCTTTTCCTATTTCCTATTTGCGAGGATATTTATTGCTGTGAGGAACAATAACGATATTGCTCATAAAGGAAATACTTTGATACAATAAAGATGTCAATACTGACATTGTTGTTTGCCAATTATTTCTTTTATCTTCTGTTAAAAGTTAAGGGCACGATACTCATTATTACATCTAAGCTTTACTCGAGGCTTACAAAACACACAATGTGAATTCGTAATAATAATTTGTGAGGAATATAAAAAGGATCGCAATCAAAAGATGAAAAGGTCGTTTATTTCTTAGCCTAGAAAGTGGAAAAGACGATATATTTTAATATTGAGCTTAAGAATTAGGCTTACTTTCCACATAGGAATCTCAGAAAGTGAAAGACTTCTCCTTGTAGGCGAAACTTCAGTGACCGGATAGGGTAACTTTCAAGACGACTTTAGTCCTATCACTAAGCACTCAAAAAAAGGTCCTAAAAACTCGTAAAGACTCATTAAATTCAATGAGGTGTTGGCAAAATTACATATTCGTTGAAAGTGACACAGGGCTGGTTGCCAGCGGCAAGTCGAGCTGTGATTTTTACATCAAAATTTGTTGCTAAGATTTTTAATAGGTTTTCAAGCCCAACGCGCTTGTCATATGCATACTTAAATTAAATAACGCAACTCCGCCGAGCTCTTCAAGGCAGCTGGAGATCAGTTGGAAAGGAGCTTGCACCATACTGATCTGCATTATGTAGTCGGAAGAGAGCAAGACCGATGAATGAACCCTCCGTAACGTTTGCCCAATCTTTGAAAAAGGAGACCAAGACAATTGCGTCAAATATAGAGGAATAAACCTCCTTAACCTCCTCAAGACATTTCTGCTATAGTATGTGAACGTCTGAGACCCCACCTCAGCAACTTGATAGGTCTTTATCAATGTGGTTTTAGACCAAAAAGTTCACAATAGACCAAATTTTCACATAACGATAGATATGAAAGAAAACGGGAATAAAACATCGATAAACACCATCTTTTTTTCGATTTCAAGTCCGCATAGACAGTATTTAAAGAGACGAGCTGTACGGAGCTTTGTCTAGTTTCGGCATCCCTCCAAAGCTTGTACCACTATGGAGGACGACTTTGAAGAGTTCACGCTGTATAGATAAGAGCGGTAAAGAACTCACTGAAACCTTTGATGTCGAAAAAGGCTTTCTAAAAGACGACAAACTGTCATGCGATTTCTTTAATATCATACTTGAAAAATTGTATAATACGCAAACGACAGCACCAGGGGAATAATCTTTCTAAAGTCCGTACAGTTACTCGCTTACGTAAACGATTTGACGTAATGGAAAGAAGGAAACGTAATGTCATAGGTGCTTTAGGGAGTATTGAAACAGAAGCGGCAAAAATGGGTTTGATGGTTGATGAGGATAAGACGAAGAACATGTTGCCATCAAACAAGGACACCGAACATAGACGAATTGGACAAAACGTCACAATATACAGACTTAACTTTGAGGTAGTACAGGATTTCGTCTACCTAGGTTCCGCTATAGACACGGAAAACAACGCAACGGATCGCAATCAAAAGATGAAAAGGTCGTTTATTTCTTAGCCTAGAAAGTGGAAAAGACGATATATTTTAATATTGAGCTTAAGAATTAGGCTAACTTTACACATAGGAATCTCAGAAAGTGAAAGACTCCTTCTTGTTGTCAAAACTTCAGTGACCGGGTAGGGTAACTTTCAAAACGTATGTAGTCCTATCACTAAGCACTCATAAAAGGTCCTGAAAACTCGTAAGGACTCATCAAAATCAATGAGGTGTTGGCAAAATTACACATTCGTTGAAAGTGGCACACGGCTGGTTGCCAGCTGTGAGTCGAGCTGTGATTTTTACATAAAAATTTGTTGCTAAGATTTTTAATAGGTTTTCAATTCCAACCCGCTTGTCATATGCATTCTTAAATTAAATAAAACCGCAGGTGCAGATGGCCTCAACCAACGCGACGCGACGCCGAGCTCTTCAAGGCAGCTGGGGATCAGTTGGAAAGGAGCATGCACCATTTGCTATCTTCCGACCATATCATGCAGATCAGTATGGTGCATGCCGATGAATGAACCCTCCGTATCTTTTGCCCATAATCTTTGAAAAAGGAGAACATGACAATTGCGCCACCTATAGAGGAATGAACCTCCTTAACCTCCTCAAGACCTTTTCTGCTGTAGTATGTGAACGTCTGAGACCTCACCTCAGCAACTTGATAGTTAAGTCTTTAACAATGCGATTTAAGACCAGAAAAGTTCACAATAACCAAATTTTCACATAACGATAGATATGTATGAAAACGGGAATAAAACATCGACAAACACCATCTTTTTGTCGATTTCAAGTCCGCGTATATGACAGTGTTTACAGAGACGAGCTGTACGGAGCTATGTCTAGTTTCGGCATCCCTCCAAAACTTGTACCACTATGGAGGACGACTTTAAAGAATTCACGCTGTATCGTTAAAGGCGGTAAAGAACTCACTGAGACCTTTGAAGTCGAAAAAGGCTTTCGAAAAAACGACAAACTGTCATGCGATTTCTTTAATTTCGTACTTGAAAAATTGTATAAAACGCAACCGACAACACCAGGGGAATAATCTTTCAAAAGTCCGTACAGGAACTCGCTTACGTAGACGAATGGCCGCAATGGAAAGAAGGAAACGTAATGTCATAGATGCTTTTGCGAGTATTGAAACAGAAGCGGCAAAAATGGGTTTGATGGTTGATTAGGATAAAACGAAGAACATGTTGTCATCAAACAAGGACGCCAAATATCGACGAATTGAACAAAACGTCACAATATACAGACTTAACTTTGAGGTAGTACAGGATTTCGTCTACCTAGGTTCCGCTTTAGACACGGAAAACAACATCAGTGCGGAGATCAAACGGAGAATAACTCTTGCCAACCGTTGCTTCTTTGGGTTAAGAAGGCAATTGAGAAGAAGACACTCTCTAGAAAAGCTATGGTATCCCTTTATAAGACCTTAATCATGCCAGTCCTGCCTTACGGCGTGGAAGCGTGGACTTTATCGAAAAGCGATGAGCAAACCTTTGATTGTTTCGAAAGAAAAATACTTCGAATAAGCTTTGGTCGCGTATGTGACGACAATATGTAGAGTTATATTGCGACATAAGCATGCATAGCTAGAAGAGTTCGCATCGCGATTCGCGAGACAACGATGGCTGGGCCGAAATGGCCCCATATAGTCTTCAGCTCGACTGGTTTTCGAAAGTCCATTGCAAGGAAATCGTGGAAGAGAAAGACCTTGTCTTAAATGATTCAATCAAGTGGAAGAAGACCTCAACCGCCTTAAAGTGCAAAGCAGGAGAGAGCTCGCCCGAAATTGTTATCGAAAGATGTAGGTTGAGACGCAGTTGCAACCGAACTGTAATGCCCACCTATAAGTAGCTGCGTTTCTACTTAACCAAAAACAAAAGCAATGACGTTAGATAAATACTTTTATTATTAGGTGGGTTAGGTTAGCTCAAACCATCCTGTAATGAAACTCAGTTTAACTGCAGATAGAAACATAGTCTTATTCAAAAGAGATAAGCATAAGATTTGAGTTGATTTTCAAAACAAACAATTTATTCTGCGATTTGAAAATATAGCAAATAATTTCAAACAAATGTGTACAAATCATTTTCAACAATGTCTTAACAGACAATCGTCTCTTATGGAGATGACGAAACAGTTTGACATTTACCTCTTTTGGGTTGCCGGGGCATAGAGACATTCCAGGAAACTGCAAAGCCGATGAACTCGTCAGGAAAAGAACCTTCATGCCAATGTCACTAAGCAAAACTACAATTGGCATGCATAGCATATTGCTACGTGTAAACTTATGCTGAAGCAAGAGGCTATTAAGACAACGAATAACAGATGGACAACTACCACGACTTGCATGGCTACCAAAAAGATCTGGCCAGATCAGTTTGTTATCCTTAAGCAGATTGCACTTTAGCTCCGTAACTGGTGTCGTAACCGGACACTGCCGCAAGGCTCAATGTTCCATCGAACGATTTCTATGGAAGCTGCATGGACGAGGAAGAAGAGGAAACCATTCCACATCTTCTTTGTACATGCCCTGCCCTCTTTCAAAGACGTAAAACATTCTTGGGAGAGAACTTTTTCGACGATCCAAGTGATCTCAGAAACAAAGACTTTCTTCACCGCCTTGTAGAAAGCTCAAAATGGTTTAAATAAGATGCAATTCCTCAAAATTTATTGTGGTATCACAATGAATCTATTTTGATCTAAGTGTTTCTATTTTGATTTAATGTTCCTTTCGTTTTCCGGACCTTACCACCTTAACCTAACCTAACCTAAGCCGACAAAGCATAAGACTGCAGCCAAAAACCTTCAAAAATGTAGACTATCTGACAACGCTATTGAGGCACATTAGGGAGAGGCACTCTTCATCAAATTCTTATAAAAGATCATCACAAACAATTCTTTGCAAGGAATTGATCACTACTGAGAGCGATTTGCAGTAAAAATACATAAAAAAAAATTTAAAAAACGTCTTTACTAAATCGGTTCTCGAATGACTTCATAAATTGGGAGTTATTGCCATTTCTGTTTAAATTTTCGCAAACGTACTCATAACATCGCAGGATTTCTCTCTTCTTTCCTCTTCGTCAACATTGTCTGCCTAAGCACGACTCTTGCAAGATTATTCCACTGGTGTATAGTGCATACGTTTAATTTTTACAAAGTCTCTTGAGTTATGAACTTATGATCTGAAAGCCATTTTCGACATCAAGGATCTCAGTGAGTTCTTCGACAACCCCGGTGATGGAGCAGCTTGAGTTCTCCAAACAATTTAGAGCTGTCATCACTACAAAACTATACAATTACGATAAAAAAATCGGCAATATTTGAAAACTTTCTCTTTAGAAAATGTTTTGCAGGTACCTAAATTAATGCCTCTGCCTTGGTGTTCTAACAGTCACTGTCCAAAACGCAGCATTTAGGTAGTTGTTCATCTGATTGATGATCAAACGGAAGACATGTCGTACTCGTCACGTCACTCTACTTCCGAAATGCGATGAATATTACAAAAACAGAGCCTGGAAAACTTCATTGCCATATAAAATGACATTCTCTCCCCACTCAAAGAATCTTGCTTAGCTCAAAACTGCAAAGTAAAAACGTTTTCCATTTCTTTCTATAAAATTCATTGAATCGGGCTTTTGTCTTAACACAGACCACTATAGGTCAAGCGTCAAGTTCACATGATTCTGTTAGTTTCAAAGAAAGCTAAACTCAGGTTTCCAACGCTGTTCACGAAGTCAATTGTTTAGAAAGAAAATATTTTTTCTGTCAAAATAATTGCACAAGTTTAAACTTTGGCAATCGTTTTCTTCTCACCCGCACCGCCCAGTTCTTAAAAAAAGCTTTTCTCCTAAACCTTAAAGAATTGCAAGAAAAAGATAAAAACTTTTGTCAAAACTTTATCCAGTGTGAAATGTGTTTGAAGCATCAAACATTTCAACTCGAACTCGTAACGTTTAACCATAAGTAGACCGCCACTCTTCCAGTTTTTTGCCATTTCTATGCGCCAAGCTCCTCATTGAGCTTAAAGTGTTGACTTTATGAAAATAGAATCTTTTCTTACTTTTTTTTTCTATTCTCAAAGCTGTCAATTTGTTCCTTGAAAAAAATAATTCCGAAAGTTCCCATTCAAAACTAAAATAAAAGAGCACACACCCTCACCCTCACACACATAAAAAGTATGGCAATTGGCAAAGCTAAAAACTCTTTGAAATTGAACTCCAGCGCCAGTTCCCTAACTTAAATTGACTTTTTGACGATATCGACGTTTCTCTATACTCGTGTACGGATGTATATATAAAAAACGTAACGCTGAGAAGCGAAAAGACGACAAGAGAAGAAAGAAAAGGGGGTAGGTTTTGAGATGGTGCGGAAAGAGACTTGATTTATTTTGCACTTCTTAGCTATAGCAACACGTAGTTCGTGGCACTTTGCAAAACTCTCTTTCTTATACAAAGAAAATGACGGAACGAAATGAGGAAAACAACTTTGGGATAAGGCAATGACATGGCTATTCATTAATAAAACGGGGTCTGGGCACTCGGCACTCGGCACCTTTTCCTTATTTGATTCAAAACAAATCTATTTACCTTTGAGTGAAATAAATTGAGCAGACAACAAGTAGTGTCAATCTGCCAATAGGGACCTCGACAAGTTGAGGAAGAGGTAGGACCGACCACACTCGCACGTTGCATAAGAAAACATTAAACAAGAAATGCATGTCAATAGAACTATTTTTACCTCGTCGTAGTCGTAGTACCACTGCAGCAATATCCAACTTCGTTTAGGTATATCGTATTTATTCAAGGATGCAATATCCTTTTCGGCTTATTCCAAGTGTCGCATAACTTTGGCAATAATTTGCGAAAAGTTACGCAGACACTTGCCTATTTCTTCATCTTCAGACATGAGTGTAGACGTAAATTTGGGGCGAATAAAGGACAATGCATTCTTTTTGTTTGATGTGAGTAGAGTTGTATGTTGTATCCGCAACTGCATTGGTCCATTATATCGCAACACATTTCATTTCTTAGCACGAAGAAGGGGGGGGGGGGGGGGGGGGGGTATGAGAATATTAAATAAAGGATTGAAATTGTGGTTGGGATAGTTGAGAGGGGGTGGGGGTTTTGGCTGGGGTATGGTTTTGGCTTTGGCTTAGAGTTAAGGGCATACTCTCTATGTATCCTTTTTGGGATGGAATTCAAATAAATTCATTGTCAAAGTTCTGTGTGTTGCACTCGCCCTGATCAGAAAATCGGAAAATCTCCACCTCCTTGCATCTTCAATTTGTAAAAGAGGGAATAGATATTGTGTTCTAGATATTTTATAATTTTCCTTGAGGACTCTTGCCGGATGTTGGCCCTGGGATTAATCCATACCACCACACACCGATCTAAGTGCAGTCATGTTTTCATTTTTGTTTCTTGTTTCTTTTTCTTTGTGTTTATGTGTTTTTGTCTTTTTGCCGATTGTTTCCGAGGTGGAAGGAATGTTTGGTTCTCGAAATGAATACATGCCGCATGATTGGACTTCTGGGGCGGGCATAGCATACCACTCTGCTGTTGAGTGTATAACGCCTTGGTGGTTGGTGCGTCTAAAGGAGAGAGAAGAATTTTTGGTGTTCTCTCGACACTGAATGTACAGAAGAGTGATTTATGGAAATTGTTTCCGATGCAAAAAGTTTTTGTTTTTTTTGCTGTTCTTCGTTCATCTTGTTTCGAGATTTGCCCCCTCTTTCAGCATCCTTCTTTCTAAATAAGTATGGGAACGGGTAGTGCATTTCATGGAAAAGTTTCCTTTGCTGATTTTGTTTTGGAAAATTGCATATTGCATTTTAAATTTTGGAAACGTTTTCTTGTTTTTGTTTTGTTGTATTTTAATTTTTCCTCTTTAGAGATTTAGATTGAGTGAGGAGCTGCTGCTGCAGACATCGAAAGCAGAGAGAGAGAGAGAAAGAGAGAAAATTTAAGGTGAAACTTTTTGTTTACCCTTTGTGATGAGTTAAATTTTAATGTCATTAGACTTGGGATAGAATCTGCATTTAATTATTTCTTGTGGATTATATGAGTAGAGAAACTAACGAGATTGATTTAAATTAAAACTTATGTCTGGACATGACGATACTCTTCAATTGTCGTATCCAATTGCATGCGCTTTGATGTCTTCTTATTGAAGCTGGAATACCCAATTTCAACGGAAGGAATATACGAAAAAGCTTTTCAAATCACGACTGAAAAGCTCAAAGTATTGCGGTACATTAGAGTGGAGATATTGATCGGAGCGATGACACGAGTGTCCGTGTCCCATTTTAGATTTTAGTTCACCTTTTTATAAAAACGGCGCGCGCAACAAACCTTTGGTAACGCTGGGGCCTACCGCATTTCAAAGACCAACAGTCTTATGCCAAATAAGAACGAAAGCATTTTTCACTATCGGAGGATTCCCTTGAGAGACGATGTTCTCGGAAAAAAAATTCTGAATAGATTCAAGTCGTGAACCTCCACGTAGCCGGCAAACACAAAAATAAAATGAAATAAATAAATAGGGAAGGCAATTGAGAAACAAAATCCTCTCTAGAAAAAACAAGGTGACCTTGTATAAGACCTTAATCATCCCAGTCCTGCTGTACGGCGCGGAAGCATGGACCTTATCGAAAGCGGATGAGGAAACTCTTGGTCGTTTCGAAAGAAAAATTCTCCGAATGATCTTTGGTCCCGTATGCGAAGACAATGTGTGGAGAAGAAGATACAACAACGAGCTGTATGAGCTGTACCGCGACATTGGCATAGCCAGAAGAGTACGCATTGCGAGGCTACGATGGTTGGGCCATGTAGAGCGGATGGACCCAAACGCTCCGGCTCGTCGGGTTTTCGAAAGCACATTGCAGGGAAATCGCGGAAGGGGAAGACCTCGTCTTAGGTGGCGCAATCAAGTGGATGAAGACCTCAACCGACTTGGAGTGCGAAACTGGAGAGAGCTCGCCCGAGATCGAAATCGTTATAGAAGGATGTTGGTTGAGGCCCAGGTTCACCCCGAACTGTAATGCCCACCTAAGTAAGTAAGTAAATAAATAGGGTGGCGCAACAGAGCGAGGAGCCCCAGAGCCTAGCGCATTTCTCACAACCAAGCTTTGTGAAGGAATGGAAGGGCCTACAATTGTTTGACGGTTCGGAACCACCAATCGAGAAAACGATTTTCATGGCAATGAATCTAGTAACAGAGGACTTGCTAATTCCTATACCTGTGGAAAAACCATTTTGCATACGTTGGGATTCGAACCACGAACCGCTGCGTTAACAGGCGGACATATTAACCATCACACCACGGGTACCAACCATTACGCTTAGGTCGCCACTGCTAAGCTGATAAGTCGGTTCAGTATCAGCGACATTCGTATTTTGGCAGACATTTTTCCATTGTAGAAATCAGTTTTCCTATTATCCTGTGAGCTGAAATTCAATCTCAAAAGCTGAAACAAATTCTCAAAAAGCATTGCCGTTTGCCACTGACTAGCTGAACACAATGCTAAACTTAGTAGTAAAAGTGCGTAAATTTTTCTGGGTTCAATTCGATTGGCATCGGCTTTCTCGAGGAGTTATTAAGTTCTTCAAGAGTTGTACTGCGATAAAAAGTTTTCGTTTTTTGAGCTGTCAAGAAACTGTAGAGCAACCATTTACTCCTCACTGACCACTTCTTTCCTCATCGCTCCTCAACCTCTACGATGTGAGATCCTCTAGCTAGTTGCTTGAATCATGAAACCATTATACTTTGTAGTTCAAAAGCGCCTCAGTTACACGAAGCCACAGCTGAGAGAGATGTTACTCGGCTCTGCATAGATTTAGATGACGACATCAGTCAAAATATATTTTTTTCTGCTGAATGTTTAAATTACAGATGATGGCGGTTAGTTATATTTCCTTGTTGCAAAAGAGTTCAAGAGAAAAAGTATATGATAGCGCAACATCCTCTCTCCTCTCCTGTGAACATACGAAAGTAAAAAAAGGTGATGGTGGCTAATAGGAAATTTCATCGTCTTTTTTAAATTGCATACATCTGTTTTTGGAATATGTATTTCATTTTTGTATATTTTACAAATATTTTTTTCTTAGCACAAGATGGCTTATCCGGAATAAAATACTTAAATCAGGCCAAGTGTTTTTGTAGGTATACGTTCCAAAATATCTATTACCAGTAGCTGCACTTTACTAGTAAAGCTGGAAGAGAGTATTTAACTGTTTCTCATGACTCCAGTGAAGTAGTGCTACAAAAACTAGCACGATTCACATTAAATAGCTTACAATTAAAATAACTCCAGAGAGTCGATTTTACATGAACCAATAGAAAGCACCATGAAATTGGGCTCTCAAACGACTGTTGGAAGTTCGTGTTAAACGAATCAACACGATTGGTTACACTGAAATGAATCAAAGAGTTCGTGTTACACGAACAAACACGTACTATTTATTTTTTCCCGTCAAATTGGTCATGTTAGTTCATTTTTGCTGCATATATCCAAGTCCTCAAGACATGCCATTTTTTTTAATAGTATACCTACCCTGAGTGGGGCAACTAAACTTATGAATGTTAAAGAAATTTGACACTGTAATCTACTGCTAAAAAAGAATCGCTCTGTTGACTGACCAAGCATCTACGATACTCTCAAAAAAGAGCAGTCGATGTGGCAATACTGACTGAAGGAATCCAACTTAAAAAATTAATGCCACGTCTGTTTGTTACGTGGGACTGTTTTTCTTGGGTATCACTTTTTGCGAGGAATCGACAAGTCCTCCGAGAGTAAATGCATTGACACGAAACACCCCTTACAACTGTACTCGATCAGAATCGGCATGAAATTATTGGTCTGGAGCCTTCTCGAGCTTTGTTGAGACACTCTTTTCTTATTGCTATGAATAAGATTTCTTTTAAAACTACAAATAAAAATGCCAGACTTAATCGCCAACTCAAAAAAGCCAAGAGAATATAGAACCTCTCAAAAACGATTAGATTTTAATTCCAGAAATCGAATCAAAACCAACTCCCAAAGAACACAGTTTACGTGTTCCAATTTAAACCAAAATAAAGGAAAACCCATAAAAAAAAAGAAAAATATTTAAAACCCACCTGCTGGCGAACTACGAGTATAATTTGAATATTAAACATTAACGCCTTCCCTCTCATTAGGGACACACTTTGTTGTTTAAATTAAAACTACCTTCAGTGCGCATACAGTTCCGCCTCTATGCTCGTTCACGGTATTATAATTACCCTGATTGCCGAGATGAAATTTGACGAAATAGCTGATGATTTTGATTACACATGATGTGATTTGCCACTAGAGACTCCAAGAGCAGGATTCTGTCTACAAAATCATATCTCTACAAAAGTCTTGTCCTTATGTAGCTATCAATCTAGTCGACCCATAACATACTCGTCGTATACTTAGATAGAAGCTATAGCAAAAGCACCATCGATTCTATGTTTCACTGTATTTGTGTATTAGACTATTTGGAAGTCGTGTTTATGTATAAGTATATGAAATATATTAGTGCGCTCGCACAGGCACGAACATCGAACACGCACTAATTCACAAAGCAAAACAGATGACAAGCAATTTGAGGGTGGATCTGGCCAATTAAGTGGTTCATCTCTTCAATTTCAACGCCAACTTTACTTTGCGGAAGCTTGGGAATCTAATTAATTGGTAACTGGTGCCTGAGTCAGTTTAAGCAAATACCTCTAGTGTGTCTTTGAGTTGAGTTCTGACATATACCTACACAAGCTGACACAATTTATGTATACGCACGCAATGTAAAACCCACAAGTGACCAAAATATCCCCAAGAGGGGGATGTGCGGAGTGATTATGAGCTAAGGTAAAGTCTTAGGTCATTTGGCAGCAAAATAGCAAAATTGACGCAGAGGCTTGCGAATAAATAATAACCCTTGTGCTTGATAAATTTGTGCGATTCAGTTCTTATGATGTGATTGTTGCTTGCTTGGTTGTTGCAAGGCAAGTCAAGGAAAAGCATAGCAAAACTTTTGCTAAGACATTTAATGAACTGCTCTTTAACAAATTAGCTTCAATATACGAGAGAGAAGACTCGTGGAGTAATTTGACACGGTGCGGCGGGCGTTAGTATTATTGATTTTGTCTGAACAATTTGTTGCTCTTGTATAGACCACCTACACCTCTATAAATAGTCTATGATGGGGATGGTATTAGGTCAAGACAATTGAGTAGTTTTCCCTGTCGGTAATGTCCTTCTATTTTTTTTTGTGGGGACTGGGGAGACATGAACGAACACAGACCCAATAGCATAATGTCACCTAATTTGTGGTTATGTTTTTTGAGGGAGTGTGCTTTTAATGACCTTTTGCTTTGCTCATTAGCTTTTTGATTAACGACGTAACATGCTTCAAGAGGGTGTGCTTTTTATGAGTCTCTCTTCTCTGTATAATTATAGAGGACAAGTGCCTTGTGATTATTGAAGGTGAATTCATTTGGAAAGAATTTAATTGTATTCATTGCGAAATAGATTGTACCTAGTCATAGTTATGTTTGTTAATTGATCAATTTTTTAGCTTCTGTCTTATAAAAGTGAATGGTGATTGTGACTTTCTTATAATATGAATTCTCAGTTTTTGGCGTGTTGGTGTGGAAGAAGCAGAGTAAAAGATATTCAGTCTCGTAGAAAATGTTGTCTCTATAAAGCAGAATTACTATTTTGGTTTTGTGTTGGAGTTGTGCTGACACAACAGTGGTTGGGATTTGACAACCTGCGGAGTCTACACACATTTTTTAACAATCATCCCTTATGGGAAATCGAAGTGTTTTTGCCGATTCCGAAAATCAAATGGAGAAAGCAATTTTCATGGCAGTGTAATTATACTATCGGAAATCTAGCCAATTTTCCACGAAAGACGGTTGAACCCCGTGGAAAAACAATTTTTTGTTTCTGGTATTCGAGCTTCGAAATTGCTGCCAGGGGCCAGGCTCCTTGATTTAGGCGGAACATCTATGTTAAATCAAATGTACCAAGTGATACAGGCTCAGGAAGGATAGCTTGATCGTACATGAAGCGTCCTGGAAAAGCACAGCAGACATGCTGATAACCACAGTGGTTTCAAAATGCGTTTCGAAAAGAAAAGCTTGCGAGTTAAAAACGAAAATTGTTTAAAGCAGTTTGTACATTCGGCGATTATAACCAAGTTTCTCTTTTAGAACATCGAAGTTTTTGAAAAGATGTTCTCTCCGAATTGAAGCACCCACAACGCCTTCAGTGCGTAAGTTTGTGCAAAAAGTTCGTGATACAGGTATACTTTTACTAAAGTGCAGAAAGAAAACAGATGAAACTCAATCCACGAACATCAACTTCTCATCAATCTCAACAGCTCAAAATTTCAGAAGCTTGAGAAGAATTCTGCACAAAGATCCCGGCTTCAGCACCTTAATTGGTTCAGCAATTGAAGGCGCACAACCATTCGCTGTGCAGTTTGGGCCTCATAGAGGAGTATTGATTGGATAACGATTTTGAGGTAAAAATCAAATTTTTGGATGAGGCACATTTTCAACTCGGCTGTTACGTTCACAAACAAACTTGCTACATCGTGAGTTTCGAGAACTTAGACTCTATTGACGAAAAGCTAATCCAACCACAGAGAGTAACGGTTTGATGCGGGTTGTGAGAGGGTTGCTTCATTGGACCACTATTTTTTTTGGAATTAACGCAGAGTTACGAACACCTTTATAATGCTTTAAACACAGTGCGAGCTTATTATAGAAAAATATGAGAGGATTTAGTAGAAGACATTGATGTACATAGCCTATGAACCTTTGAGAATCATTCGTTATTCAGGGAAAAACATTCTACAAACGTTTAGTACGATTGAAATATGAGCCTCTATACTTGACTGTACGCCCAAAGCTAGGCTCAAGGCAAGGCTGATAACGAAGCGGGTGTTGCGGCTAAGTTGGTCCCGGGCAGAAATGCAACTGGCAATTTCACTAGAGCACTGTATGTGAAAAAAGCAATAAAAGAGAGTTAGAGAGTAATGTCATGTGACAATGCTGTGTAGGTTTAAATTCAATGAGCTTATCATAATCATCTGCCATGAATTTAATTTAATGAAAATGAGGAAGAGAGTTGGCTACAAAATGGAGCCCTGGGACACACCAGGATTTATAATGTGAATATCAGACTTGAATGTACGGTTTGAAAAGTAGTCTCTAATCCAACGAAGGAGATACTCATAGATACCAAAAGCAGCATTTCGGACAAAAAGGCTTGATGTCAAACTCTATATCAACTGCCTTCGAAATATAAAGCGCAATAACCTCACTTTCTTCAAAATAACTAAAAGATTGGTTCCACTTTTCGGTGACATAAGCCCACAATTCAACAGTGGACCTTTTGCTACAAGAGCCGTTCTGTTGTTCATTAAGCAGCTTTCGTTCTTCAAAATATTTCATGAGCTGACGGCTTGTCAACGTTTCAATGATCTTGGAGAGATGGGAGGTTAGCGCAATTGAACGTTAATTGGAAGTTGAAGATTCGCCCCTTTTTGGGACAGGATGGGCAAATGCTGTTTTCCATCTACTCGGAAGGAGCCCAGAAGAATGGGATGAATAGAAAAGCTAACGCAGTGGTTTTGAAAGTGTAGAAGAACACCTCGTCAGAATAACGGCGACGTTACCATCTGAACCAGCGAATTTATGTTTATTAAGATATTTGAAGACTCTCGCAACCAAGCAAGTTTGAAAACTATATATTTGCGTTTCATCACAGATTTCACAGACTCAGGCTCCAGTTTAAACAATATTCATCATAAAGTGTGAAGTAAGCAGTAAACTGAGATGCTTGCAAATAGGCTTTGCCGATGGAGCTGACATCCGGGGAGTCATTCAAGACGAGCTTTGGGATTACGATGACGTTGCGGATTTCTTGATGTTTTGAACAAAAGACCAAAAGTTTTTGCTTCCTTTTGGACACAACAGTATTTTTTGTTTCACTTTTAGGTCATGTAAGAGTTAGGCATTTTGTTAATGAGCATTACAGATATTTCAGGCCCGTTTAAACAAATTTCAGTTTTCCGCTGCATGGTCCTTTTTGAGCATTCGCAAACTCGTTTCTCCATCCCTAATCGCTGCTTTATAGCTCGCATCGAACCACGAATTCTTTTTGGGGATGAACAAAGTTCTCATGCCATCATTTGATCGAGTAACGAATTTATAGCAGCTCAACGGCACTCTCATTAAAAACTTAATTTTATAATTTTTTCTTATGTATCATTAACATAGTTGACAGTACAGGCCTGCTGAACGACGCTTTTTTTTATGTCAATCATCCTCTTAATTGGTTGTATTTAGAGATGAGAAGCAGGTACTGATTATTCCAGTTAACTGAAATTAAAGTTTCTCAAGCTCAACCCTGGATCTTACAAGCTTACCCCTGTTAAAGGTAAAAGAGCAGCGGCACAATATCCAAACGTTTCAAAAATTTTTTTACAGATATCCTTACAATATTCTGAGCTAGGCCTCCTCGCCTCAACACTCATAGTTTTCTTAAAGTCCTACTCATCATTCCATTTCCTAAAAGTTAAAGGTCTTAAACTAAAATGTCCAACGTATTAATCGTAGAGCTGTACTTTTAATCTTCACATCCTTTTAAGAAATTGACTTAAAATAATCTTTATTACCCGGAAAACACAGTTTTTCAAAAAACCAAAGAGTAAAGATAAAAAAAGAAGTCTTTTTATGAGACTGTATTTCATTTTCAGGACATTTACTTTTAGATGGGTAAGCAAAAAAGAAAATAGGAAAAAAAAGAAGAAAGGCGCCCAAGCCAAGTCAAGTGGCAAATCGCTTGTTTAAGCTAACACTTTTGAAATAAAGTTTCAAAATTAAAGCTGTCCCATGAGCAACAGTCATCACTCACTAAAATACACTCTCTGGTTCTGCCCTTTATTTGTATGCTTTTGGCCTTATATCAGGGGTTCACATAAAAGGCCACGAACGAATATACTGCAAACACAAAAAAATGTGTTATTACGTCAGCCTCCCTTTGAGTGTTTTTCTTATTCGGCTTATCTGCTCGAATGTATTCTCGTAGTCTCTCTCTCTCTCCCTCTTAGTCATTCTTTTTTTTTTTTTTTTTGGAAAAATCATTCAATCAAAAGGCGGACAAATCAACCATCCATGCGAAACAAGCAGAGATGAGCCAAACTGACTGGCTGTGAAAAACGACTCAGAGGTTTCATCAAATATAAAATTTGCCATTAGGAGGGATAATGGTCTGAAAGGATGGATTCATTTTTGTTGGTTTGCTTTTTCTATTTGGTCTTTGTCCACTCCCTCTGTTTTTTTTTTTTTTTTTTTTATTCCTGTTACCAACCGATGGTGTACCTAATCCGGCAAACTGAAGATTCCCTGAACGTTGTTGTAATAAGGGCACAGAGGCCTAATAACAAACATCCTTACATCGATGGTTTTCAAGGAATGCTGTGTCCTTTGGATGGGAAAGAAAAAGGGAATAAAAATGAGTAGGTATTAGCAGCAAATAAAAACGTCCATCGGATCCAAGTGGGAGCAAATCAGGATAAATCACAAACAGCAGCTTCAATTTGAGTTGACTGCAAAGGACACAGAACGAGAAGTAAAATGGATGTATGAAATGAGAAACATAAAATCGAATAATACTGGTCTTTAGACTTAAGTGCAGTTTTTTCTATGGTTGTTGTGTTTTAATTAATGTCTTGTCATGTCTATGAGTATACGAACCTACCAATAGATGGCTTAACTTGCCTTCTATGTTTTGTGTGTCATGTCGTTTTAATCTGGGCAAGGGGGAAACCAACATACTAATATCGGTTTTTTGATATATGTCACCTGTTTCAGATACCTACATCCTACACATTTGATTATAATTTCTCACATATATAACATCAGAGCAGCTAGCTTCCAGGTGAGACCTTCGACATTGGTATAATAACTAAAGACTTTTGCTAAATAAAAAATGCAAGTCCAAAAATGCACAGAACTAGAGATCTCTGACGCGATGTAGTAAAAAAAGGTTCAAACCACAGTAAGTTGAAAAAAGGAGACAGAAGAGCTAACTGCCTATCGAAAAATTTCAAGAAATTTTGAGTATTATAGAAGAGTTCAGAAATAAAAATTTCAAAGTCTTTCAAGTATAGAAATGCACTAATCAGAGATAAGTGTGCCATTCAAGGTTTTCTAGTACGATTTGAAACACGGAACGTTTTTATACTTGAAAGAACGCAAAAAAGGACGATAAAAGAGGACTATGGAGACAGACTGAGTAATAAAATGTTGGGTCAGGACTCAGGACCCTGTTGTACGAGATATAAAAAGTGAGTAGTACTTTCCTTTCGTCTTACTATGGTCATCATCTCAAACTGACGCTATGTTGTCATTTACAGTACAGTCCTAACAAAGTTGACAACTATTTACAAAAATCAAGGACAACTTATTTTTGAGGAAGAAAGTACTCTGCACATGTGGCAACAGTATCGGAAAAGTTTTTTTTGACTTCCAAGGGGAGACGAGCATGCTATCCAAATGGAAGAAGAAGTATTTGTGTTTGTAGCGACAGACAGGCTATGCTTTAGGCTCTACTCAACACATTCAATTTCAATCTCTCACTATTACTTCGAAATTGATGCAGAAAAACGAATCCTCTTTGAGTGGAGTCGGAACACTAAATATAATGAGTCCTCTGTCGGTATGGACAATCATGGAGTGTTTGGAAATGATATTGTCAATTTTCGACAGCTGGAGTAATAAAGCTTGATTGTATTAGAAAATCCGAGGAAGCCTTCACGTCAAAAATATAGCATCTTGAAAAAATAAGCGAACCCAGTTGGTATTGCCATGTTCAAAGGAAGGATTCAGAGACCCTTTCAAAAACGCAAAAGCATACAATGTTCAGGCACGATCGCAAAGAAGAAAAAGAAAGCCAGACCAAAATACTTCTAATACACACAAATGTAACGATATTTGCATTTGGTAGCCCTCAGAAATGGAACATGGCAGGTTACCTTACGAAAAGATCACTAACTTGAAGCTGTTGAGTGAGAGAGCTGTGATTCGTTTGAGAGCAAGATGATCGCAACGCCGAAAAGGGCAGAAAAAAAGATTCCCAATGAACTTGGTATAAAAATGACAGCTTTGTCAGGACCTTAACAAGAACTTTCTCTGTCGGAATCCACATTGAGATGTCACTTCAAAGTTTGAACCGTAGATACCTGGAGAGAGACTGAACGTTTGCTCCCTAACGTTAATTAGAGGCCTTCAACCATATTTGCTTTTCTTTTATCAGAAAAGACTGTAGAAAACATGTTGGTGTCGCTACGGGGCACTTCTCTTTCTGCAAGCATTCATTCTGTGAAATAGTGAGAGCTGGCATACCAAAGGTCCTTGTATTGGCACCATACTTTGGTTTTTCTACGAAGGACTAAAGAGCTGTAACCAAAAAGGTTGAAATAAAGTCTCGGAAAAACTCAGCTCTCTGCAATAATACAATATAAGCTGAAGGAAAGACTTTACATCGCCTGGTAAATTCATACTTCGCACAAAACAGTTTTGACTTATTCGACAACACAACACATAAGGAATCAAAATGGTTGTCATTTTGTAATCGCTTCACTTATTATGTCCCATTGA
Source organism: Melanostoma scalare (assembly GCA_949752695.1). Classification (NCBI taxonomy): domain Eukaryota; kingdom Metazoa; phylum Arthropoda; class Insecta; order Diptera; family Syrphidae; genus Melanostoma; species Melanostoma scalare. Next base: position 223,077,534 of record OX456985.1, on the reverse strand, counting down.
CTCTTTAGCCCTCGGATTAAAACTTTCGCTCGTTGTTCCTGGTTGGATTGACATTTATTGGTTTCTCTGGTCTAAGCTTCTAAAATTTTATAAACAAAACTCGATGAGTACGGTTTTATGATCTGTCACCTAAATACCCATCTGTTAACTGGAAACTGGAACGCCTTCTTTAATTTTACGAAACTGGAGTCAAATTACGGAACACGTTATCGAATAACTCACAACGGAATTATGTGAAATCAGTAAAAAAAAGTGCCCAAGTCAATACACAAGCAATCAACCGAATTCAAAAAAGAAGTTTCCATCCGTTCAACCGATCAGTTTCCTTGTCCATTGTACACATCAACCGAAAGACAATCGCGATAGACGTACGATTTCAATTAGCTATATGATACGTTAGATCACGTTTGCTGCAATCCCAAAATGGTAGCTCATTCACTCGATCACTGATGCCGCTCACTTACTCGATAACGTTAGCTGTAATTCGGGCCCTGGTCTTTATTTGTGATGTATGCAGAAACTAGCTGATCCGCCCGGCCGGCGCGGCGTAGCTCGAGTTCCACAGTTTTCGAATTGAGTAAATGAAGTAAAGTAGATAGTTTGTAAGCTCTAATTCCGTTGGCAATACGGGGAAGATGATAATGAAACACTCTAAAGGTGACAGAATCTCAAATCGGTGTAGTACTTTCTAAGCTCCCGGTAATGTCCCCGTTGCCGTGGGCATATGGGATGAAATGTAATCTATGTCACTCGGGGATATCACCGTATTGCAAGGCGAAAATGAATTTGAAATCAGTTCAATGGTTTTTGAATTACCGATCCCGTTCTCAGGATCTAGACCGAATTTCATTCAAATCGGCTCAGTAGTTAACAAACAAACAAATCTTTCCTCTTTGTAATCGTGTAAAGAGTGAAGATGTAAAGATGTAAAGTATAACGCTTCGATGGTATAAATTTGATTAGAGACAAAACATAGTTTCAGTGCACAACCCTGATTGAGATGACCACAGATTTTGTAGGTAGAGTTACTATTTATATAAAACTGCAAAGAATAAATTTAAGAAGTAAATTTAATTTAAACGCTTGAGTTAAGCTTATTTCCAAACAAAGCTTAAAAATTTAAGCTTAAGCTCCATGATTTTCTCACAATTTTTTCATTTTTAATTAAAGAAAAGTAAACTTTATTTGACAGGGTAAAAAGAAAAATTTATTGTGTGGAATTTTATTTTGCAACGCTAAACATACACACATGAACTTTGTTTGTCTCTCTGTTCATCTGAATCATCTCATTGGCAAAAGAATTTAATTCATAAAAAGGATCTGAGTATAAAAATAATACAAAATTTTCACTCACCGTTTTTTTCACAAACGAAACAAATCCGTATCCTTTTGATTTTAACGTTTGTGGATCCCGTACAACTCGGCAGTCTCTGCAATGACAGAAAACAAGATAATATTTATAAAAAAATCCTGAATGAATTACTTCGCAATGCTTCGCATATGATGACACTGAACAAATTATTGATGTGAATGAATAGGATATGTTTCTCATTACGACAGTGAAAAGAATTCTTACTCAGGCTTAATATTGATGCTAAATCATATTTATCTTAGCTTTGAATTTAATAAAAGTCCTTTAAGGAGTCTGAGATCAGTGGAAATAAAGTACGGAATAAAAGAAATACTTACGAGTTTGTGTGTGTATGTGTATAAAAGGGGAAAAATGCATACGTAAATCCGAAAATGATTTTCTTTTCGCCACATCATCATCTTCATGGTTTGGTTAGTCAATCCTTATAAAGTCGATTTGCATTATGCACGTGAGACATTCCGAGTGTCTATTGACATTGTTGAAGAGCGAAGGTACACTTGAAAAAATGATTATATCCTAGAGTACGATAAAAGGGTATTTTTTTGGTTTTCCTTTGCTCATTACTATGTTGGCAGAAATAATCTCTCATGTTTTTGATGATCAATGCTTTGCATTTTTAAAAACCCATCTGCGTCGGCTTAGTTCAGCTTGTCATGGTCAAAGAAGAGATTTTTAGAATACCGTCAAAAAGGCAATAGCATCCAATGGTCAGACAAGATAGCAAAGAAAGAAGAAAAAAGATAGACTGATAAGGACAAATGCGATGCCATCAGCATTCGTCAGATATGAAACAACGTAAAGCTGGGAAACTTGCCGAAACTTTCTTAGATCAACGCAGCGTACCCCAAAGGTGGATTGTTAGAAGGCCGGATCGATTTAAAAAAATTTTTAAAGTCCAAAACATACCCCCGGCAAAAGTTGTATATGACCTTTAAACTAATTTTTAGATTTTTAAAACTTTTAAATTAGCTTGAGGAATGTGATCCCTTCAAGATCACGATGCTTGAAAAGCAAAGAGAAGAAAAAGAATACACAACTGTGCAACAGATTTTTGTGCTTTTTGGCTTAATGTTGTAGGTATACATTTTTTGTCCGGAAATTATAGAGCAGTTGTCCAGTGATATCTGAAGTTTTTTTTGTGTGCGCTTCATAGGTACTAATTTTTTATTATTTATAAAAATAATTTTTTCGATTTTGTATTCATTAAAGAAATACCGCTGCTTAGATAAAGGGAGTGAAAAACCCCAAAAAATTCAAAATGTTTTAGAAAAAACTTCTTTAATTCTAAAAAGAGCGAAAAAACCAAACCAATGTATCCCTCCTCGTCCTCATATGAAGACGACAATCGAAAATGTAAGACAAACAATGCCACTGACTGCTGCAAATGGATATACCGACTCTATAAACCTCATAGTTGGGAAACGGCATCTACCACAGCCAAACAAGCAAAAAATATATATGTACATATATACTTTATCTATATATAATAGCTTATTCATGACCCGAACTGAAGAGAGAACATTCTCCGACTCACAAGGTATTGTGGGTGAGATAAAGTACGTGCACATCTATCTATAAAAGGAATTGCATGCAAGAGCAGTTGCATCAGAATCAGCATCAGGCACAGTCACAAGCACAGGCAAGGATAGGAGCAGAAGTTTTATACCTTCGGAATCGTTATCATCGCTCGTCGTTGCTGTATAGCCGCTAGATCGATTGTTGAATGCCAATGAAACATTCAACATCGACATTCCCATATCAATGTTTGTACAAATATGTCAGGGTATCAGCTTATCAACCCCAAACGATATCCTTTCGTATGTTCCGACATAAGGGCTTCTCTCCGTACGTCGCGTCTCGGTCGTCCCGTCACACGAGAATGCACTACACATCCATATTCCAATGTTCTGATATACAACCACAAGACCATATCCACCACTCAATTGACTCTGAGTTGGTTTTGTAAATGACTTTTGACTTTGAGTTAGTCGGGACCGGGGCCGGGGGTTGGGTGTGGAGAACCTCAAATAGAACAGCTCAAACGCTTTGCTCCTACATATACCGAAAAATAGATTCGTATACTGCTATGAGTAAGGTTTTTGTGAAGCAATGATTGATTGTTCAAGTTTGAACTTTTAATTAAAAGAACAAAATAAAGTTGTTCTTTGCTTGTTTATCGAGCACGTAAGTACAAACGGATTCTTCAATACATCAACCATGTTTGTCTATGGAACTGTAGAATTGTTTTCGATTTTTTTACACAATCATATTTTCCTTTTTAATTTCGTTGTGCAATAAGTTTGCTTTGATAGGAATTCTCTTCGTCAAATTAAAGCTTAAGAGCTTAAATCCATAATGGATATCGACTCAAGCGTTGCATTGGTTGGTTTTAAGTCTGACATCGTAAAAGCAACGGCTCAAAAAAAATAAAATTCAATAAAAATTAAAACGAGAAAAATGACTATTCTAATTAGTTGAACTGTTGAGACGGAAGCGAAGAAGATGGGTTAAGTGGTCAATGAGGGCAAGACAAAGTATATGCTGTCATCAAGAAAGGACACCCAACACCGACGTCTTGGACAGAACTTCACGATAGACAGCTATAACTTTGAGGTAGTTAAGGACTTTGTCTACCTAGGCGCCGCTATTAATTCAGACAACGACACCAGCGCACAGCGCTGAAATCAAACGAAGAATAACTCTTGCCAATCGTTGTTTCTTTGGACTGAGAAGGCAATTGAGTAGTAAAGTCCTCTCTCGAGCAACTAAAGTGTCCCTGTATAAGACACTTATCATCCCTGTTCTTATAAATGGCTCAGAGGCATGGACCCTGTCAAAGGTAGATGAGAACGCTTTAGGATGGCTTCGAAAGAAAAATTCTTCGGGTGATTTTCGGTCCCGTCTGCATAGATGGAAAGTACAGGAGAAGATTTAACCTCGGACTGTACGGGCTTTACAGCAACACTGACCTGGTCAAACGAGGTCCAGCGGCTTAGATGGCTTGGTCATGTAGAGCGAATGGACACCAATGCTCCGGCCTGGAAAGTCTTCGAATCCAATTCCGAGGAACGGGCGCAGTAGAGGAAGACCGCGACTCAGGTGGCGCACGCAAGTAGGAGAGGACCTCAACCAACTTGGTGTGCTGGAGGCAGCTAGCTAGGGACCGATCTGGCTGGAGATGCATGTTGGTTGAGCGCCACTTTAAGTAAGTAAGTAATTTGTTGAACTTCCTTTTTCAGTGGAGATGGTTCCAAGAAATTTTTTTCAAAACCTTCGAGTCAGGGTATAACATTCAACAACCACACCGTAGTTTGAAGTAGAAAGTAGGTTAGACAACTATTTTATGTGTCACCAATCACCAATCTAAAATGGTCCAACACAAAAAAAAATTAAAATGTTCGCCAATGGTTGGTTTTTCAGATCCACAATGGTTTAAAATACTTTTTTGTCTGAAAGTTGTTTTTGAAAATTTAAATTTTTTCAAAAGTTATCTAGTTTTAGTGATAGTTACTTTACCGGTAACACTGTTTTCACTGACAGCCGTTTCGTCATCCGCTATTTTGGTTTGCCACATTATCGCGTAGCAATTGACTGCACTTCCATCGGACACGGCTCGGCGCTGCGAACACTCGATAAATAGGCTAAAAATGTACATTTCAACATAATTTTTGGCATTTTGAGTTGGCCTCCAAGATAGTGCGAGTTATTACCGGCAGACCATTTTCTGGGGAGGTATGTGAAATCGCTGAACTCTACACTATGGACTTGTAGATGTATGAGTATGGGTTCAGTAGCCTCGTTTGTCGTTCTAGTAAAAACTAAGATTCATAATATGTTTCCGATGCAACAATGTTCTTGTTCTTGTTCTTGTTCTTGTTCTTGTTCTTGTTCTTGTTCTTGTTCTTGTTCTTGTTCTTGTTCTTGTTCTTGTTCTTGTTCTTGTTCTTGTTCTTGTTCTTGTTCTTGTTCTTGTTCTTGTTCTTGTTCTTGTTCTTGTTCTTGTTCTTGTTCTTGTTCTTGTTCTTGTTCTTGTTCTTGTTCTTGTTCTTGTTCTTGTTCTTGTTCTTGTTCTTGTTCTTGTTCTTGTTCTTGTTCTTGTTCTTGTTCTTGTTCTTGTTCTTGTTCTTGTTCTTGTTCTTGTTCTTGTTCTTGTTCTTGTTCTTGTTCTTGTTCTTGTTCTTGTTCTTGTTCTTGTTCTTGTTCTTGTTCTTGTTCTTGTTCTTGTTCCTGTTCTTTGTTCTGCGTTACGAGTAACGTGTCCTGCTGGAATTTGAGCCACGAGCCTCATGCGTGACAGTAGACATGCTAACTTTTTCGCCACGGGAACCATCTTGTCAGGGATTCTAGCTCCTTTCCTGTTTTTGTTTGATTTCATTCTTGTGGTTCTCTGTTGTTCCATCAAAAGGTGGCTGAGATGACCTAGCTCCATATTTCCAGTTCAGCTTTCTTTTCATTTCCTGTAAATCCAAGGAGTAACTAAACTGCCATCAAAAAGTCTTCCCACTTAACCATTTCGAATTTGTTAAAGTATTTACATTCATTTAAACACTTAGAAAGGGATCCTTGGAAGAAATGCACTATGCAACGGAGCTTTTTGAGCTTTTTGGGCCACCTTGTTATTTGAATGAGGAATGACCTCTTCTAAAGTTTTTTATTTAAATTCCTAGCTTTTCAATGTTCTTTCTCAATTTCCAGCCTTTTCGATTCGGATGTGGAGCTAGAAAAGGTGGACATGATAAGTTCATTGAAATCAGATCTTGGTAGGATTGCAATATTTGAATATGTTCACATGCCGAGTTGAAACCAATGCTTCTAAGCTCAAATTTCAACCTCTGTTAATAGAACAGAACGTACTCTATTGCCGGATTCCATGAACGCAAATCGTTCAATGAACGCTAATTATATTTACTTAAGCCTTCTGTAAAGACCTACATTTGTTGTTTATTTATAAGCCGAGGACACGTGAAGAACTAGCAGGCTCATCAGCGGGATCTCAGTGCATTCCAAAATTTTGGACACAACTTTTATTGCTATAATGACGCGATAAATGTAATCAGTGCCTAGTAAAATTTGTGAATGAGATTTTAGCGCCGATGCATTGAAAAGGTTACTAGGTTACTTGGAATGTCAAATCTGCACTAAATTTTTCATTTAAAAAAGTGTACAAGATTTTTTTATTCACAAAATATCTAAATGTGCGTGATCCATTATGTATTCTTCTCTGAAGCTTAACCTACCACTAATGAGTTTAGTATCAAATTAAAGCTGAGCTTAGGCTCGTTATCCAAATTGTTGATGGGCGCTTGGAATAAAGTTCTTTAGGCCAATGTCAGAATTTTACAAAACTAATCCAAAAAAAAGCTCCTCGAAAAGGTAAACATTTCACGGAAAGCCTCAAAAAGAATATAAATGAGAAGCTTGTGTCAAGAATGAAGAAAATACCAACCTCATTACAGGATTAGAACTAAATTTTTCAATTGAATTGAATCTTTTTTACATTAAATGCCTTATGAGAAAATAAAAAAAAAAAAAATAATGAACTATAAGTCCAACGTTCTTTTATTATTTTCATCGCATTTTCGTGCTTGGCCAATATTTTCGTTGTTGGTTTCTTTCTTTTCGTCGTTGTAAGTTTCCTTGAAGTTTCTTCAAGAAACACAGGCGGGTTGATTTTCCTTTTTTTTTTCTGTATTATTTTTGTATGTGTAGAAAAAAATAAATCCCAATTTTTTTTTTATGGGGTTTCTTTTGTCCCTGGTTCATTCTGAATAGCTGTGTCCTGCTGCTGTTGCTGCTCTGTCATCATCCATTCAAGGGAAGCCAATTTTACTTTCTTCGGCAGGAAAGCATGAAGTGCTCAATCCTCGACGAAGGACGAACCTCAAGAAAAGGGAGGAAGTGGTTTTTATGCACGTGTTGATATCGAAAAAGGATGTTAAGGTATTCGACAGGAAAAGAAAATAGACTCTGCTTCTTGTTGTGGTTACTGCTTAAGGTTGAATTAATTTTTAATTTTTTTTTTCTTCTTTCTTTCTTTTCTGTTTTTTCATATTTTGATTTTATATTGTGTGTTGGACAGGTCTTTAAAGTGGCTGTTTGATGTTATAAGCGTTTGGTTATATTGCCGAATGAAGAAGGTTCGTATCTGTATTCATTTGGGATCATTGAATATGGGGTTAGAAGATCCTTGTGTGTGGAATCAAGTATTAAATATTCTTTGCTGAATCTTACGCAATGCCCGGATTTTATGGGAAATTTCGACTTTGGTAGTTGCCTAAATGGGGGTACACAGAAGCAAGAGACTAACCACCACAAATCTGTACTCGTATACCCGACCGAAGTGAGTTTCCTTGAGAGCCAATCAATCCTAGAACAGAATTTATTTGCTTCAGAGTCCTTTTCTGGATAGTTGCAGATGTATATTCGGACCATTCTACTCAACTTAAACAAAAGCTTGCAATTTTTCATTGTTCACCTGAAAAGAATTTTTCAAAAGACTGCCTTCAAATGGTTTAAAAAAGGCCCCGTAAATTTCAAAGAGAGCATCATTGGCACAAGCCTACTTCTATGTCGAATTTTCCATCTCCAGTTTCTGCTCTCGATTCAAACTGTGAACTTTTGTTCAAAATCACAATTATTGTAAGCAGAACAAAATAAAAAAAAATCCTTGGCTAGGTTAGGCATTAAAGTTTTCTTTCATAAAAACTTCAAAAGATTCATCATTAAAAAAACAAAATTGAAGAAAAAACCCGAAACTGAAAGGAGGATAACTCGTTGAACCCGAAACGAACCAATTTTCTCATTCATAGCCATATTTTTCGAAACAAAAAAGGCATCCTACATTACTTAACCATCGAAACAACCTATGAACCACAAAGAAACCTTTTTTATGAAGTCCATGAATTAAACAGAAGAAATTGTAACCTTAAATGTCCCGTATTTATGGTCTAACTGTACGTTAAAATATAAATGAATAATAAAAGCAAAATTCCCAGACAGTAGCAGCAGCACATAACATTTGTTTGTTTCAAAATTGTATATGTACGAGTAGGTACCTATATCGCCTTTAAGGCTCTCTATGATGGCGGAGTGGTTCGTTCGTTCGGTTGTTCGTTGGTTCGTTTTTGGTGTTGGGTGCACTCTTTTTTGTATGGATATGGGATGTGGTTTTTGCACAACGTTTATTATTCAAAAAATACGGAAAAGTTATTTTCCCTCCAATCGATTTGAGTTCTTTTTGGTCTTTGCTCTATTTCATTCTGGGTGAATTACATACGCTCTGTATAACTGCTTCATATGGCCTGTCCCAACATCAGACACATAGACAAGCGTCGGAGGTGGGCTCCCTTCTGCTTTAGCCCCATAGCATCGAGCAGCACCGCACCGCCGCCGCCGCCACCGACTGACGTCGCTGCTGTACCATTTCCCTTGGTAATAATTCGAAATTTGCATTCCAATCTTCAAATTGTCTAAAAAAGGAATTGATTTTATGCAGATGAGCATGAGACTGTGGAGAGAGAAGGGATGGTGGGGTGTTGGGGTAGAGTTGGATGCTAACAGAGCTCTCTAGTATTGGTGTTTCATTGTTAAATCTATGGTGGTTGGTTGGGTCCATCGACTAAATTGTCTGACGGCCTCTTCGTCGACAGTGTGTTCAAAACTCTTTTTCCGGTGCAAAATTGTCGTCGTTTTTCTTCTTTTTTTTTATAACAACTTTTTACTCTTGCGACTGCATAGCTTTTTTTTGAATGGGAATGAGGATGTGCGAGATGGTGTAGGCAGTGGAAAACTGGAAAACAGAGGAATGAATCTAACAATGGAATGCAATTGGTGTATGACGTCTGAATGTCAATTTCTAATTTTTGGCTTCACTTGCGATGGGATTTTTCGTTTAAGTGGGTGTGGATATAGACTTTGGAAACCGTTAGCGTAGTTGGTCGTGTGTCTGTTTGGATTGAAATTTGTACATTTCACATCGAAATTGGAATAAAAAGATGTGGCAAGGCGGAGAATACTCAGCTGTCATTGAGTTGGTTATTAGAAAATTTTATGATCATGAACTGGAAATGACCGTTATAAATGTCATTTATTCTCTGGTGCATCTTTTGGCCCAACTGAGGTGTATCCCTGTTGTTTGTGACATAAATTTGAGGAAAAAATAGGTTATGTTAAAAATGGTGAAGCTGGTGGGCAAATGGTTAGCATGTCTACCGGTTACGTGGGGGTTTAGTGGTTCGCGTCCCTGACACATCAAAGAAATAAAACTTTTTTCACGGGTATCGCCTTTCACGAGGAATCGGCTGGTCCTCTAAAAGTAATAACACACTGCCATTAGAAACGCTTTCTTCGCTTACTCAGCCGTTCGGAATCGGCATTAAATTGTAGGTCCTTGAAATGTCGAGGTTTAGTTGGTCTATTAATTTGTGTTAAAAATAAAGTTACAGGTTTAGCCTCACGTATTTCTGTTTGTTGTGTAAGTGCGATACGTCCGACAGATAAAAGGACATTATTTGCAAATTACTATCATAAGGAACAGAAAGAAATTGGTAAGAAAAAAATCCTGTAGACACGACAAAAATCAATGACCTCCAATACCGCACATTAAGAAACAAATAGGGTGGCGCAACAAAGTTCGGGGGGCAGTTGGGCTAAATACTTGAAGACCTAGAATTATATGCCGATTGCAACTGAGTGAAAATACGCTTTACGTGTCGTTAACACTTTCGGAGAACTTATGCCCAATCCAGCTGAACAACTTTAAATTTCTGGGATATCGAACATGGACCAACATTTGAAGATAAATAAAGAAAATGAAAGATTTAAAGTAAGAACCTGTTTCATTGAAAGTAAGGTAGAAGGGAGGTCATTTGCCAGTAGGTATAAATCTGCCAATCAATTGTTTTTGACAATCCAAAACAGCTTTACGTTGGTCAATGGCAAATCCATTAGAGGTTTTTTTTTATTTTTAAAGAGGAAGCTTGTATGCTAATCTGGAGCACTCAGACCTAATCCGGCCGGTCCATTGTTCTACCAGAGTAGCAGCATTCCCTTTTTTGTGGTGCAGTAGATTGAAATAAGGTGTTAGTCATTTCATATATAACCTCAAGGACAGCGCCCAGATGAAACTGGGAGGCTGAAAGAAAAGTAGATGCCCAGAGCGGGATTCGAACCCACGCGTCCGGCCAACCTACTGAACACTCTACCACTGCACCACGGCCGCAACCATTAGAGGTTGCTTTTACCAGAGACTAGTCCCTTTAAACGAAAATGGTAAATCTACCACAGGAAGGAACTTCTGTTTTCTACGCAACTATACATACATATAAAAAGTTTTTTTAACAGAGACGCTACAAAAGTAGAGCAACAGGAAAAGCAAACGACGCCATATTTCTTGCCGCTCTTTTGACATTTCTCCTCAGGTTTGCCATTTCATAATGGAAAATTATATATGAGCCTACAACGAGTCGAAATTATTAAAATTTACTACCGAAATTCGGAATTCGGATTCAGTGGCTTCAACGTAAAGAGCGCTACGTCCAATTTATGGTCGTCAAAATCGTCCTAGCAGATCAACAATTGAGAGTCTAGTGGAAAAATTTGAATCCACAGGCACAGTACAAAATGTTCCTGTGCCAGTGAGACAAAGAAGTGCCCATTGTGTCGAGAATATTGCTGCCGCTTAGGCTTCAGTTGCTGAAAGCCCAATTGTGTCGCTCACACGTCGTTCTCAAGCGTTGGGCATCTCTGTGACGTCGTTGTGGCGAATTTTGCGAATAGATATTGGCCTACATCCCTGCAAGATTAAATTGACGCAAGAACTGAAGCCGCTTGTATCAGAAGCATCGTATGTTCGTGAATTGGGCTGAGCAACAACTTGAAAATGATTCGGATTTTCATCGAAAAAACATCTTCAGCGATGAGGCTCATTTCTGGCTGAATGGCTTCGTCAATCAACAAAATATGCGGTATTGGTCAGGCAGCAGTCCACATGTACTCCATGAGTCATCATTGCATCCCGAAAAAATACGGTTTGGTGTGGTTTATGTGCCGGCGCGGCGGCGTTATTGGGCCGTACTTTTTCCGTAATGTTCAAGACCGGCACGTTACTGTGAATGGGGATCGCTACCGTTCAATGATAACCGAATATTTTTGGCCCCAGTTGGATGATATGAACTTGGAGTACATGTGGTTCCAACAGGACGGCGCCACAAGCCTCACAGCCAATGTCACAATCAACTGGAAACCAAGTTTGGAGAACGTGTTATCTCACGCAATTGTCCAATCGCTTGGCTGCCTCGGTCGTGCGATTTGACGCCGTTAGACTATTTCCTGTGGGGCTACGTCAAGTCTATGGTCTATACCAAAAAGCCGGCGACGATTGATGAACTTCGTACGAATATCGAACGTAAAATTGCAACATTATCGGCCGATTTATGCTTGAAAACCGTCGAAAATTGTGTTCAGCGTCCGGAGTCTGGACTTCTGCAAGCATGGTGGCCATGCAAAAGAAACCGATTTCTATACATAATGGCATCAAATATACTTTCACATGAATAAAAAATTTCATTGACATCTAAAACCGTTTTTATTTTATTAAAAAAAAAACTTTTGTAGTGCTCTTATTGAAAATCCTGATATTTGTTTCATCTCTGATACTTTGGTACCAGGTAGTCCCTCTCCATCCCTCCTGGCAAATTGTCCTGTGAGGCTTTACAAATTCATTGGAAAGAAAATATTGAATATTTGACTGTAATTTGTGCAACGTATTTTTATTTTTATGAAGCGCAGACCAAGAAGTATGTGAATCCTTACGGTAACATAATAGTTTTACTGTTGAAGCGATCCAATAGCAACACAGAAAAGGCTTAAAAAGTCTCGAACACTCTTTTTGTCTGCAAAGCTTAAATTCAGTTCTGGTCGGTAAGTAAAGCGGGGTTGTTGAAACCTATCTCATTAGGGTGCTTCTGATGGCAAATTTAGCTGTTTCCACTGGTTCTCTGTTGAAAATTCAGTGGAGCGACGCAAGGTGGAAGAGGTCTCTTACGGCAGTAGCCTAAACTGACTGAGACACTATCAGAGCCTAAGCCTATTAGTGTACTACCAGCGTACCAGCCATGATAGTAGGGCAAGGCTACGGAATCATCTCCTTACTTAACCGAAGAAGTTCTTCAGTGACGACTCCGCCTACTCTCTTCATTGAATTAAATTTAATTGATTCCTAAAATTGTTCTTGTTTATGAACCCAAGACTTGTAGAAAAATAAAAGTAAAACCAAAATTCGCATTCAATTTGATTCCACTACGAAATCATTAGGTCCACGAATTGGTAAAACTTTCTTGAATAGGTAGGAATCCCAGCAATTTAATTACCTATTGGAAAATTACTTTTCAAGCCTACCTTGCAATGTAAACCTATCCGAGTTTTTATTAAGAACTGATCAGAAATATAAATTTTTCATTGGTATGGATAAAGGTATGATATCCTTTTGCCTTATTTCATAAGATAAATCCTCTCACAATCGATACGATGAACAATGAATGCCTATTTATACAGACTTTACCGTTGAACCTCACTGCAAAAGCGTACTCTTTCGCTGATTAAGCAGCAAACACATATTTCACCATCAATTGCATAGTGCGATTGATGGGAGAAACAACGACGATGCTGATGACGATGATGATGACTACGACGACGATGCAGGGGGTATCACTGGATTCCTTGGATGGTAATGCAAGATAGGCATTACATGCGGCGTTGCTGGTATGCAAATCAACCCGTATAAATATTGCAGTCACGCTCTTATCCCATAAAATGATACTATAGATCTTTAAAGAAAACGATGCTGGTTGTGTGGTTGTGGTGGTTTTGTAGAGTGGCAGTGGTAGTGGCATTGCCAACCAGTCAACGAGCCACACCGAACTACCAGTCAGAGGGTATAGAGGCTCTTTGCGCCCTGAAAATCCTGATCCATTGCATATATGAGGAATCTACACCTATACAAGGTGATGTTTATTTTTCAAAGAATGGCGGCTTTGCTTGCGGTAGGCAAGGTAGAGCGCACAAACGTGCAATGCAATGATGAGGATTGTGGCAGTGAATCGTAAGTACGTTTTTTTATGAATGCTGAATACATAGCAGTGTACGGCTTTTAGCTGGGCCTTTGTAATTGAAGCACTGAGTTTACTTTTTGTATTTATTTTAATTTTTTTTTTTTTTTTTATTTGACATAAAATGGGGGCGCTTTATTTTCCACTTTTATATTTATATTTTGATTTACTCTTTTTCGTGTGTATATCTCGTTTTCTTTAATTTAACTTGAAGTTTGGCCTAGTTTTTGGTTTAATTATTGAAAGCAAAATAAGTTTTTGCTATTCTTTCGTGTTTTCGGGGGTAGGCTTTGGCCATTCGAGTGGATGAGTGCATACTTTTGTGTTAAAAAAATCCTTTGTTCCATTGAAGCCTTTGATTGGAAAAGGTAGGAATACAATTTGAAGAGCTTGATGTAATTAATTTATGTTTCACAAGCATAACTCGCCACGCGTAGGTTTTCTTTTTTCGTATTTTATTAAAAATATAGTCTGAGTGTAGACATACATTTTAGAGCTTTTTTTTAAAGCGTTTCCGATTTTTATAGTAATGGGTGTAGTCAATGTTCGTTTCGGGCTAATGTGGCATTCAAATTGAAAAAGAATTTCTGGAAGCAGTCCAGTGGTTTTTCAGTTTTGAGAAACAAACACAGAAACACACAATCATTTGTTCTTATAGGAAGTAGGTATAGATGAGAATTTGAAGTTTCAAATTTTTGGGGAGGTCCTATTAAGTTTTTTGGAGTCCTTAGCTTTAATTTGTCTCAGATATGGGGAAATATTTTCTTAACTTTACTTACTTAGGTGGGCATTACAGTTCGGGGTGAACCTGAGGCTCATCCAACACCTTACTTCAACAATTTCGGATTCGGGCGAGCCCTCTCTAGTTTCGCACTATATGCAGGTTGAGGTCTTCTTCCACTTGATTGCGCTAATTAAAACGAGGTCTTTCCCTTCTGCGTCCCTGCAACGTGCTTTCAAAAATACGTCGAGCCGGAGCATTAGGGTCCATCCGCTCTACATGGCCCAGCCAGCATAGACTCTCGATGCGTACTCTTCTAGATATGCCCAAGTCGCGGTACAGGTCATACTGCTCGTTGTTGTATTTTCTTCTCCACTCATTGTCTTCGCATACGGGACCAAATATCATTTGGATCATTTTTCTTTCGAAACGACCAGGGGTTTCCTCATCCTCATACCGCAGGACTGGTATGATTAAGTTTTTTTAAAAGGTTACCTTGGGTTTTCTGCAGAGTGTTTTGTTTCTCGATTGCCTTCTTTACCCAAAAAAGCAACGGTAGGCAAGAGTTATCCTACGTTTGATCTCCGCATTGATGTTGTTTTCATTGTTTAAAGCGGATCCATGAAGTGAAAATTTAGTCGATTTTCTGGTCTAAAACCAAATTTATAAGAACCTATGAAGCTGTTGTAGTGGAGTTTCAAACTTTCACATATTATAAGCAGACAAAATCTAATATTCGCAGTTAAGAAGTCTTATTCCTCTATAATTGGTGCCATTTCTTAGGATGTGACATACAATACTGAGGTTCCATTCATCGGACATGCTTTGTTTTGGCCACATCATGCAGATCCAGATCAGTACGGTGCATGCTCTTTTTCAACTGATTACCAGCTGCCTTTAAAAATCGGCTTCAAAACCATCTGCATTTGCTGTTTTATTTGATTTAAGTTTGTTTAAGGCAAGCTTAATTTTTCTAGGTCGGGAGGACGACATTCTTGATCATCGCCCAAGTTGAATGGGACATTTCTCATGACAGCAGATTCAGTGTCTTCATCGTCCATCAACAGTCTGCAGATGTGGTCTTTCCAGATCCTCAGTAGCGACTCTGTCCCTATTCCTACTCACTATGTTTCATGCTGGGGCTTATAACACTTAACTACAAGAGCTTGTAATACAATTGTAGGAAAGTAAAAGGTACCTACTCCTGGCGTGATGGTTCTGCCTATAAACTGGGAATAGTAGTTCGAATCCCAACAGGGACAAAAATATTTACGGGAATCGCCTTTCGTGAAAATTTGCAAGTCCTCCGATAGTAAATCAATTGGAATGAAAAGCTCTTTCTCCATTAGGCGTTCGGAATCGACAGAAAATTGTAGGTCACTTCTAATCCCACACAAAGGCTATGGCTTTGAGTAATGAGCTAGGCTTCCTTTAATTACTAATTTTAAAGCTACGAGTTTGATTTTTCTTCTACATGTGTAATGGTCACATTCCTACAATTGGCTCCTGACTTGCAGACCTGTAGCTTTGTGTCAAAGGTTTGAGTTCGGGGCTTATTGTCACCCTGGCATCATCTTCTTACCTCTTGGTAACACTAAGAGTCTCATTCCAATCATGGCATCTTTCAATTTGATCAAAAAGGAGCGCTTCTTCTTCTTTTTGTGAATTCGGCCTTCTTTCCCTCTTTTTTCATTGTAAGCCTCGTTGTAATGATTAAAGGTTTAACCTTTTATTCTTTTTTGCATCCAGCTTTGTCGAGCTATTTTGCTTATCCGTATATCCCTGTCTGCATTTTTTATCGAGTCTTTGAACTTGCTTTGGGGACCGAATGAAACCCATAGCATCAGACGCTTCGTTTCTGATGGCTTTTTGGCATTGCTGCCACTGGTATGCAATGCTTCATGCTGGCAACATAGGATTCAAGAAAAATTCGAAGGACTCGATTGAAAAACACTGGTAAACTCTTGTAATTTAAAAGCGAATTAACTACCTGGGAACGACAGAACATGATCAGCACCTGGAACAACTCAAATGGCCATCGTCAGTCAAAACTATTCATTGACTTATCCCACAAACGTATGATAGAAATTCTTGACATGAGCAAACGTGACGCAAAGTTACTTACGGACTTCTTCACTGGACACTGCTCTCTCAAGTATCATCTTAAAAACATGGGCATCAGCCAAGATGACACCTCACACCTGTCGTCTCTGTCTTGAAGACATAGAAACAGCTGAACACATTTTATGCGAATGCCCTGTCTTAGCTAGATCCAGGCTTAAAATATTCAATAAAGGGTTCCCCAGTCCCCTTGATATCAGAAACACCTCTTCCTCGAAGATTCTTAGGTTCTTACATGACCTCAGCTTCGAATGAACTAACCTACACACTACGTGTTTTTAAACCTAAGGGAACAGCACAAAAGATCTGTCAGGTCGACGTGCTTGTAAAGGTAATTTTCACCTTCACCCTATCAAATTTAAAAAAAAAAAAAAACTCTTGTAATTATAGCTTTTCAATTTCATATTGCTTCACAACGTTAGTTTCTTATTCGTACTTTGGCTACAACAAGGTGGTGACCCGACTCAAAGTTGGCCGCTCTTGAAATCAGCGCATCTTGGACATTGTATGAATGTCTTGTGTCACCCATCGTATTCAGCTCCGTACAATTTTTATAAGGCCTGTCAATTATGAAATAGTTCACGAAAAAATCTTTCATCAGTACGAACTTTCAACTCTTTGGCTACGCCCATACTTAGCTAGCGCTTCAGAGGGGAATTAAGTATTTTTTTGTTATCAAAATGGCTCTCGAAGAATAACTTCATCACGGTGTACAACTCGCTCGAGGCCACTTTGTCCATACAACTCTCAAGAGCTATATCACTTAAGTCACAAAACATCTCATGCATGATAAACGCTCACATACTTCTTACGCCTTAACGCGAATTCGTACTCGATTAACACAACTTTTTTTTTTAAAAAAAAAAAGAAGAAAAAAACTTGTCCAGCAAATATTCTCAAGCATAGCATTCGCCACCACTATGATTACAGGATATCTTGACCTAAATGTTCTCTGACGATGAGTTTTTAAAAATTAACGCTGCATTAGCATATTCTTGACTTTAAAAACTTTTGTGAAAAATACAACAAAGAAACACAACAAAAAAATAAAAGAGAACTTCCCAAAAATGGAGGAAAATATTAAATTTCTCATACGACGACCACCAAAAACAAGAGTTCGTATAGAAGCATGGGATGTATAGAGGGGAGTTTACTCTCCGGGAGTATATAAAGCTATAAGGTCCTTCCGTTAATATTACTCGTTGTTGCATAGCCAAGCCAAGGGTAATTATTCTTAAAAGCACATTTCACCCATTAGCATTTTTATGTGGGTTTTGCTTTTAGAAACCACACCACCACCAACAAAAAAAAAGTTAAAATGAGAAAAACAAAAGGAACAAAATAAATGAAAATAAAGTCTGAAGAAATCGACCAAGTACCATTATAGGAACATTATGCTTTAGCAGATGTATGAAATTAAAAGGCTCCAGCACTGGCACCGGCACCGGCACCGCAAACCCAATTCCGTTGCAACAAAAGAAAGAAAAAATCTCGTAAAAGGCTTTCTTTTCTATTTTCATCGGAACTTGTTTCTTTGTCGCAGTAAATTTTCAAAGGAAACTACTTGCATTGCAAAAAATAAAAAAAATTGAGGTAAAGAAATGTTGCGTTATTGTTAATTTAGAGACATGAAATGGAATCTGAAAGCATGTCTTACCGACCATGAAGTGAGTAACTATTTCCCTGTATATTTGACAACCTGCGAGTCCAAAACTGCTTTGGGTCCTAATTGATACGAAATCAAACTTGAACAGCGTTTTCACTGATATTACTCTCCGCTTTTAGATTTTCGTCGGAATCTACTGTTCGTTCACAATTTCTTGTAATCTTCGCATGCCAAGATAGTTCTCAAGCTGTGTGCACAGCCATAAGTAAAATCATAGCCAGCTGCATCTTCTTTGGATTTTAGATCCATAAGGATTCATTAGCCTGAAGCCCTTCATCAGAATCCATCAAAGGATTGGGCAAAGAACATACTATTCAGTTCATCTCATACATCCCTCGGTGGTTTTCTGTTTAATTGGAAATGATCAAAAGTTTTCTCATACAAACAATTGTCAGTCAGGCCAATCAATCCCGGTCCAGTAGCTTTTGAGTTGCACCCATTAAATCAAACCTGGCATTAGAATGAAACAAGGTTTTTTTTGTGCTTTTTCTCTTCGTATAAGCCTGGATTATAGTTTACGTACTCCTCAACATTCCAAAAGATATTTTCTTCCTCTACTTCAACTACTCCCCAATACCGCTCCGTCGATGACGCCACCCAATGCACTTTATACAGCAAAAAAATAAGTTAAGTAAAGCAGTAGCTGTAACCAGGAACTAACAAGTACTCAGCACCCAACTAACATTATTTTAACATACAGTAGTTGTACATCACTTCTTTATATATGACAGGAGTCATAAATCGTTCTGCTACACGAAGACTCAAGCACCACATCACCATCTGTAAAATTCCACTTAATATTTTCATACATCCACTTGAAACAAGAAGTCATAGGAAAGGTGGACGACGACGAGAAGATTTCTCTAGCATTTTCTCTGTGAAGGTACATAAAAAAAAAACACGAAGGATTCCTTTCCACTTGTAAGCATTTAAGAGGAATTACAGCTCTTAACAGACCAAAAGGATGAACTTAATGTCCTGAAGTAACGAAACAAAGTGGGGGTTGCAGATAAAAACCAACTCAAACTCACTTTGCACATCAGACCTAGTGCCTTCTATTTACTCTGTGTGAAAAACTTTTCATTCTTTTTTTTCTTCTTCTTTTTTTTTTTTTTTGTTTAACTGCAAACCTTTTTCATCCTCGCAAACTGTGGAAACTTTCATGCTGGAGAACTAACCGCACTAAGTTTCATATGTACATGGATAGGATATGCTATAGTCCGGTAGGTAACCACTTATTATTGTAAGAAGTTTTAGGAAAATTTTTCTGAAGAAGAAGATTACTGGAAAAATAGCCTCGTCTTATGAACGTATTTATTCTTTTCGTACACTTTCACTTTCGGGATGGACTGAACTTAGTACTACACGGGATGAACATGGAGTTTGTTGATACTCTTATACTTTAGTGGATCCTCATGATTGAAAGGGATAGTTTTTTGTTGTTTTTGTTTCGGAGTGGTGTTGTAGTTTGTATTGTTAATAGTTTCTATAAACTTGTTTCACAATTGAAGGCAGGAAGTATTGTATTTTTGTATCGAGCGATTACTCTGTAGAGTAGAAGCAGAGTATTTGGTGCATATTCTTTCATAATTGCTATACAATGAAACATATCGCTTGCCTAAAGGACTTCTCATTTTGAAGCTGTCAAAATTAAGTTATACAACGACATTGAGAATACCCACATCGACGAAAAAAACATTGCCTTTTTTTATACATTTGTACTATCGCGACTGCAAAAATGACGACAGAAGCGTTCCTGCCACTCCCGTAACTTCAAAACGCTTTAGTTTGGGAGAAACTTTAAGCAAAACCAAATGAGTGATTTGGTCTTCGAAACGGTGAATGCCTCATTGAGAGAAAGGTCAATGATTCCATCAATGAAAAATCATACAATGGGTAAGAAGTCTGCGATTCTATAGCCTTGGCCAAAAGAGCTCACTTAGAAACTAATAACTTTTTAGTAGCCAAACTTAAGAAGTCTCGGCTGAAAAACACTGCAAAGTGATACACACTCGCCTTGTAACTCTCTGCTGACCGGATTCGTTAGGAAGGCGCCAAGTGAAATTATGCAAGCAAGCGCTACTATAGGAGAACCAAATGCAATAATTTTAGAAAAGGCAAGCAATTCAGTTCAAATATACAGAGTCATCTGTGTGGCTATCAAAAATCGTTTATTAAATTCAACTCAAAGACTCTACTCTTCCACGAGTATCGCCTTTCGCGAGGAACTGGCAAGTCCTCCGTTAGTATTCATTGCCATGAAAAGCGCTTTCTCGATTAGCCGTTCGGAACCGGCAGAAAATTGTAGGTCCCTTTCCATTCCCTCACAAGGCATGGTTGTGAGATATGCGCTAGGCCCAGGGGCTCCTCGCTCTGTTGCGCCACCCTATTTATTTTATTTTTTAAAGACTCTGCAGTAGAGTTACTTTACTTGTCGAGTCAAAAACTGTTAGTCACTGTCAGTCTTCTGGCAATGTAATGAAATTTAATTAGCCTTTGACAAGACAATCATCTTCTATGCGTCAGTTGCTTAGTGGAACAAACTTTCACGTACATTTTTTATTGCCTCGTTTGCCAAATTCAAAATATTCAAAAATATGTTTCAGCTGATCTCAACGCACAGCTGAATACTCCATCCCCTTGATATCTACATCAAAGGATGCAGTCACCAAACCATTTCCCATTTAAAGAAAAGAAGTGGACTCTGATGGAACAAATAGCACCGGAGGAAGCCTTGAGGAATAGACACGTCGGCGTCGTCCGATCAAAACGATCAATCTAGTACAAATTAGAAATTGAGCCAAGAAAGGAATGTTATCGTCCCTTAACGGATGTTTGCAAGTCCATTAATGGATCTGGCTGTACAAATCTAGTTGGCGTTGCTCCGCGGCAACTCTCTTTTGCCAATCATTTCAAAGTCTTAGTTTAAAGTGATACCTTACTCTGCTAATAAAATAAAATAAAGAAATAAATGGCACAAAAGAGCAGGGAGCCCCGGGGCCAAGCAGATTTCTCACAATCAACAATCAATTGAGAAAATGGAAGGGACCTACAGTTTTCGGCCGATTCCGAACGGCTAATCGAGAAAGCGCTTTTCATGGCAATAAATTTAATACTTGCTAATTCTACGCGAAAGGCGATACCCGCGAACAAAATGTTTGAATCTGTTGTGAATCGAACCGCGAAACACTGGGCTAGCAACCAAACATGCCAACCATCACGAAACGGGTATCACTCTGTGAATGCTGCTGAGAAAATGATAACACTCGGCGCAGACTAGTCATGGTAGCCATATGTCATGGTAGCGTGTTCTGGGGCCTGTAACACAATGACAAATGGACTATGACAAATTAGAGAAATTTTTGTAACACAAGGCTACAAATTTGCTTCCTCTTCTACAAGTCTAATGGTTAAAATCTTACAAATACCTCTTCATTTGTAGACTTGTAGCCTTGTATTTCAGGCCCCTGGTTTTTCAACAAATGTCTGGCAAGCTATAAGAAATGGAGGTTGTTATCTGATAGTACAATAGACCGGTATTTTCTTTCTATGAGTCCTGCACAGGGTGCCAATTTACATGTGTCTCTCTCAGTTCTTGCAACCATTTGTAGTCTTTTGCAGAATTATAAATTATTTTGCAGTCGTTGAACACTTCGCTGTTAATCAGTTTTGTGCAGTCCTGCACAGTCTTGGGCCACACATGCAGCTTTTGCAGTCTTTTGCATTCAGTCAGTTGTAGTCTTTGTTTTTGTTCTTATTTTCTATAGTGCTGAAGCTTCACTTAAGTTATGAGTACGAAAATTTTTTAAGAACTCGATAAAAAAACTTTAAACCAAAGGTTGAATTAACGCATCATTCATCGAGTGAATCAAACATCAGCCTGCTATCTATCTATCGAATTCAAATCGTTCAAATACTGATGAAAGAATGTCAAATTGTGGTATTGAAGTGCTCGATAAAGCGATAAGTAATACCAAAAAGCAAAAACAGATAATTCATTTATTCGGTCACGTGTGCAGTAATTCGGTTCTAGGATTATGAAAAGGAGTATAAAACCGAAAGCCCAACCGCTTTGCTACTTTTTTTTCCATTCATAACCATTTTTAAACCCCAAACTTTTCTTTTTTTCCTAACAGAAATAAATTGAGAAAAATCCACGATATTTTTCTCAGAACCAGCTATAAAATGATGATGTTAAGGTCATCTTCCTTGCTCCGACTAAAATAAATCAGTACGGAGGACTCAACAGAGTGGAGAGCCCCGTGGTCTAGCTCATTTCCCTCAACCATACTTTGTAAGACAATGGAGAAGGTCTACAATTTTAAGCCGATTCCGAACGACTTACTCAGAATTAATCGCCAACTCCCCGCAAAAGGCGATATGCATGGAAAAACGCTTTTTTCCCTGGTTTTTTTTACCATAACGCCAGGGTTTCATTGATTGCAAAGATATTTTGAATTTCTAATAAATCTTATCAATCGATGGATTAAGCAAAACTAGTGAAAAATCAAGGGCTCCACTTTATAATTGATCCTTGAACTAATTGCTGTAAAGGTAAACCCAAAGTAATAAGAAAGTATATACATTTCAACATACTGGGTAGATTTAAAAGCTTATCTCAGTAACTTCCTCTCGCCATTGTATGAGTTTATACATACCTATATATTTTTTCTCAAGTCCGTAAAGTGAATTATGTATAATACCTTCTCCCCCAAGCTATTGTTCATATACCAACTATTTTTCAGTGGCACAAAAATCAACATTCCACTTTATGGTCTAGTGGCTCTATATGAACTCGCATTTTATTTTATTTCACAGTTCCACAGTCATACACATTATTTTATACATCTCTCTACACTAAAATTACTCACTCAGTGGTTCACAAAAAAAAGTACACCTACCAACAAGAGGGCGCAGGGACATAAGTCCCCGGGACATAAGTCCCAACTTTTATTTTTGGGACTTATGTCCCATCTAAGTGAGACATAAGTCCCAACTTCGATTTGGGAGTTATGTCCCACGCCATCGGGACATAAGTGCCAACTTTTTTCCGTTGAAGATGGGACATAAGTCCCAACTTTTCAGGAATAGAGCTTAGTAAATCGTTGTACATTTCTACTAGGCAACCAAACAATTTTTGCTTGCCATAAAGTTGTTGGTCCTTGACACCTTTCTCTCAAGTGATTTTAGGTAATGGAACCAATAACCTCTAGATAATCTCGGAATCGTTATATACTCTTTGAATACCGATTCGAAGGCTCTGTTCGAAATATTATATTCCATCCAGCGGGCGATGGAAAATGTTTACTTTAATTATAGCTGAGGTATTTGCACATATAGTTCCTCCGACTTTCTACTCATAAGAAAGTAGAGATATGGTTTTCCGGAATGAGGAGATAATATTTTACTTGTAGAAGTTAGTAAAAATTTTTTAATTTAAAAAAGAAACTTAAAAAATTAGAATTTTTGAGTATTTGAGAAAATAAAATTAAAAAATCGCGCGATTTTTTAATTTTATTTTCTCAAATACTCAAAAATTCTAATTTTTTAAGTTTCTTTTTTAAATTAAAAAATTTTTACTAACTTCTACAAGTAAAATATTATCTCCTCATTCCGGAAAACCATATCTCTACTTTCTTATGAGTAGAAAGTCGGAGGAACTATATGTGCAAATACCTCAGCTATAATTAAAGTAAACATTTTCCATCGCCCGCTGCCCTTATAACATATTTCAAACAGAGCCTTCGAAACGGAAATCAAAATTTTTTAAGTTTCTTTTTTAAACTAAAAATTTTTTACTAAATTCTAAAAGTAAAATAACATCTCCTAATTCCGGAAAACCATATCTCTACTTTCTAATGAGTAGTAAGTTTGCTTTTTGAAAAAAGAAGCTTCAAGAATTTGAGAAAAACACAGACAATTTTTCAGAAGGGCTTCTGAAAAAATTTCTTAGCTTGTAAAAAGTATATTCGGAGGGACAAAAGTCCCAAATTTTATTTTTGGGACTTATGTCCCATCTAAGTGAGACATAACTCCCAAATGGAAGTTGGGACTTATGTCTCACTTAGATGGGACATAAGTCCCAAAAATAAAATTTGGGACTTATGTCCCGGGGACTTATGTCCCTGCGCCAACAAGAGCCGGGCGGGTAGGTAGGTACTTGCAAATGCAACCAAGCGCAGTTGCCGTTTTTAACGTGCCACTCATTTTTCGCCCATTCATCAATTTTAATTGATGCAAAATGGGTCCTTGCGTCATACAAACATTTAATTAGAGTGTCCACTGGCCAAACTCCTGTTTCATTCAAAACTATTTTTAATGGTTTATATTTGGTCTTAAAAAAAAGTCAAACAAAAAAAAAAAAAGGAGAAAAAATTGAAAAACATACATGGGAGCTATTTTCATGCATGGCCAATCCTAAATAGACCTACAAATTCACCATAAACGAGGCGAGTAATTATTGTTATTAAACTGAAAAACTTTTGCAGGTAGGTACCAAATAGAAATAAAAAAATAAAGTCACCTCTCGTTTATACGCAACCAACACACACGTGACATAACCAACACACAATGCAGAGATATATGATTGAACATTTTTTGAGGCGACTTATAATACTGAAAAGATGTTTGCTTTGCTTCGGATCCATAGATTTTATAAAGTCTGAAATCCTTGATAAAAGCTCCTTGCAGTTTAATCCTAAGGAAGCTAATATATTTCATCGTATCAGAACCTTCACATTCCCATGTTATAGTCTCCTTGACAGCCGTTGCAGGTTCCCACAACCATCCGGACCTTTTATTTCGTGTACTATGCCATTAAAACCTTAGCGGATCCATTTAACCACTTATCTTAGTTGGCTTTATCCAAAAACAATCCTTAAAAAAGGTTTTATTGCTTGCACTCGAATAATTTTTGTTTTTTCTTGTTTTTATTTTGGCATCTTACTGCGCCAGTCTTGTAGTTATACTTTCTTTTAGGCCTTTTATTTTACTTTGAAGGATTAGGTTGCCTCTTCGTGCTGTTGACGAGACGAGCAACCAAACTGAACATAGGTACAGAGGGGATTGATTGACCATGTAAATCCGTGCAATGCTGGGGCAGACCTACAGTTTGCTTAGCTTTGGAGGTAGAAAAAAGCCTTTTGAAGGAAGTTTTCTACTTCAGTAAGCTTATTTTGAAACAGAAGCTAAGCTTTTACTACACAGTGCCTTAAATTGGCAATGGGTTCTCTGTTAGACCAGCTGTGGCCACGACAAGGTTTGCATCAGATACATTGGTCGGACCCTATTTCGTCATTACTAGTAAGCTTATCTTTGCATTTGCTACATTTGCAGCCTTATTTATTAGAATCAGGTGAAATGTTATGCATAGCACAGGGCACTTATGTAGGTATCGGGGTAAAATATCCAATTTATAAAACCTTTTTATTATTGTTTTATTCGGTTTTAGCCTAGAAAAGCTACCAAAAAAACAAGTCTGTTACTTTCAACTGCCATTTCAAGATTAGCTTCGTTCAGCTGTTTGTAAAAAGAATGCCTACCAAAGACCAAGGACATAACATTTGCAGTTACTGAGAATTAAAAAAAAACAAGATGTGTTAGTGTTGGGCCAGCCCCGGAATAACAAGTTTGAAGAATAAATAGTTTTGAGTTCTTCAACAGCTAAAAAGGGGACATAAATGCCTGAAAAATCATCAAATTTCGTCCAGCTTGAGAATGGCGCTTCATGCATTTTAAATTATCATGTCGAAAAGACACTCTGATACAAAAGAGAATTTAAAGCCACCTCTATTCAAAATCGGAACGCTGAGCCTATGCTGAACCCTATCCAACTTCTTTGCTTTGGAGAAGTTAGTATACGAATGAGGTTGTTTCGTTCAGAGGCACTACTCTTGCCTGCCTTGCATTTGCTACTGCACTTTTATAAATTCGGCTGTTAGAATATCCGAAGCATATGGCCTTTTCCAATAGACAACTTCGTTTAAATGGGTACAAAGCTTTGCCACAAAGTTTAGCCACCTTTGCAACTAGCTTGTAAGCTAAAAAAGTGATAGCTTTTAAGGGCACGTTTGTAGGATATAAGCACTAAACCCACTTCCGTAAATGTGAATATTTTGTTTTTAAGAACACTGTGGAAAATTTATGATTTACACTCAATTTATACCAAAACTACAATCACGCTTCGACTTCGGCTTCGATCTCGTAACTTGCGAACATTCGCTTTGAATTGACAAAATAAATGACAGGTATTGTAGTTTTTTTTGGGTATTAAAGCGAGCAAAAGTTGAACCAAATTGAACTTTTGCTTTGAGTTGGAGTTATGTTACGTTATCTTGTACACGAAATATCTGAATCAAATTGACATTGCAAGAAAAAAAAGAATGCACTGATTTCCTAATACTGAACTCATAAGCGTTGGCCAAAATAGAATCTTTAGGAATCTTTTTGGAATTGTGATTCAGCAATGCGTACTTCCTTGTATCTCAGATATTTGAACTTTATTTAGTGCCTCATTTTACACCAAACAGTTCATCAGTTCTACAAAAAATTAGTCTTGTAAAAATTCTGACAGTTAGTCTTGCTGTGGTTCGTCTGAGTTATCCACCGGAGTCGGCGCGGTAAATTCAAGTGACGCAGAAAGAAGCGCTTTCATTCAATTTCATTTCTACTTTCCTGGAATCACATCCTCAAAATTCCATTTCTAGCTAAGCAGTAGAGAAACGTTTTTATTTAGAGGGAAGAGGTTGGTTCATACGTGGTTCATTGTAAGTAAGTACACTCATTATGTTTTAAAACTGATTCAAAAAACAAAATGGAGGAAAAATGATCAAAATTTCAATATGATTTCTGTCATATGAGCGCCGTATGGCTTGCTCAAGCGTATTTCAATCCGGAGGTTCTATTTTCGATCACTCTCTACAGCATTTGGAGCCATAATCGGCAGCAACACGACGAGTGTTGTTATTCAAGACTTAAATAGTCTCCATCTTATTAGTATAGAGTATAGACTATAGCAACTTCACATTCTTCTAACAAAGAAGAAGTAAAGATCGTGCGATTTACCATCTATCGGCGAAGAATTGCATGATCTTGCGGCCCACTGAATGGTTCATAGCGCGAAATTATTTGTTCATTTCTTTAACTATATTTATATGTTAACTCCTTTTAGGGGGGACAACTGTCTGGAACTATTTTTTGCACAGCGCAAACTCGAGGCGTCAACTTTTGAAGGCTACAAAACTTTTTGTATTTTGTTTTTTTCTTGTCTCCAAAAAATTGTAGTCATAGCCTATGATGTCTAGAAAAAAAATTTCGATAAATGCTATTTCAACTATGTATCTACAAAAAATTTGAAAAAAGCACACATCTACACATTTGTCCCCCCTTAACAAGTCAACTGTAGCATGCATTGTGTGTCATTGAAGGGAGATTTTCTGTTTTTTTTTCCATATAAAGTGTTTCCAAAAAAAAAAAAAAGTAAAAAAAAGAAATTCAGCGACCACACTAACAACCGCTTCAAATTCGAGCGAATTCTGGCAACACCATGAGATTTCCAACTTAAGCGATTGCAATAAGCACATTTTTGACTACCCGAAAGGAAACCTTTTTCATGAGAAATGACTGAGTGATTTCGACTTACTCGTAAACAAACCAACACGAGCCACAATATGTGTTTTTTTTCTCTCAAATAACTCGACGGAGGTCGTGTTACACAACCATAAACGACCCACATCGTGCGTTCATGTGTACACTTCCTCATGTTATATTTACATCAACTCCAAAAATCATCCTTTACTGAAAACGAGAAATCGAAAAAAATTATGTTTTTCTGCGTTTTCGGGATCTTTCAATTGATATTTGAGTTTTCAAATCGCAGAGCAGTCCACAGATATGAGAAAAAGTTCAAAGAATTCCCATCGCACTGAAAACAAGTGCCGTTCCCGGAAACTTGAATTCATATAGGCATTTTTTAATGTTCTTTGATTTTTTATTTTTTTTCCAATCATCCTCACCTTAAATTTCTAGCGAGTGTCCCTGATTTAAAACGAATTTATATATGTGTTTCTGCTTTAAAAAAGGGCATTAACGTTCATGTCCAATTATCCATTGCTAACCCTAGTTTACGTTTTGGGGTTCGCGCGAACCCCAACGCAAGTTTGAATGCTTATAACTTTTTTCTTAATCATATTTTCGACCTGGGATGAAAACTCAGTGAACGAATTCAATTTTTCTTTACATTTTTCATCGTATTTTCATCATAGTGATTTAAGATAATTTTCTGGAATTTTTTTCTGAAAAAAACCCACACACAAAACTTGGGGTTCGTGCAAAACCCCACTATGGTTCCGGCTTGTTATGACAGCCTGAAATAGCCTTCGCAAGATTGTGTTGTGTTGGTAATAAAACGACCTGTTTACATACTTGGTTTTGGAACATAAGATACCAATGCCATTCTCTGCAAAAATCCAAAAATTAATGAAATGGACAGTACTGATCTGATTTGGTACGGTCAATTCAATTCGTTCAAAAGTATTTCAACAGGCTGGAGAGTGTTTGTCCTGGCTGATAAATTGAGCTCAGCGACCAATTGAATCGTCGAAACGGAGGAAAATATTCAGATGTTCAAAACGTGTACAATTCATCACGGCTCGAAGAATTGATGCCCATTAATAGTATCCCAAATTAGATGTGAATACAAATTTTGGTGTTCGAGCGAACCCCAAGTTTGGTTATTGCATTATTCTTCGTGCCGTAAACTAGGGTTAAGAGGGGTGAAGGAATTTGTGAAGTTTGTGTGTTTGATAAACTTCCGTTAGGACTCCGCTAAATAAAATAAATAAATAAAATAAATTGGGTGGCGCAGTAGTGCGAGGAGCCCCAGGGGCTAGCGCATTTCTCACAACTATGCTTTGTGAAGGAATGGAAGGGACTTACAATTTTCTGCCGGCTCTGAACGGCTAATCGAGAAAGCGCTTTTCATGGCAATGAATTTAGTAACGGATGACTTGACAATTCCTCGCGGAAAGCGATACCCGTGGAAGAACATTTTTTGCCTCTGTTGGAATTCGAACCACGAAATTCTGGGTTAACAGGCAGACATGCTTACCATTACGTAACGGGTACCACTAAATACTATCGCTTTATTAAAAGCTAGCTAGCCCACCTTGCGTAGCTCGGTCCCAACGGTGATCAAAATGAGTAAATTAACTACAGTAGCTTCCAATTTTCCAGTGGGAAAATGAGGATGAAATATAGTCTACTTTACTCAGGAGCAATGAAGCACTCTAACGGTGATCGAAGTTTTGGAATCGGTCCAGTATTTTCCAAGTTGGCGGTTATGTTCACGTTCCGTTTCTGTTCCTGAGAGGATATGTAAAAGAAGTATAGCCTCTGTCATTTCTCAGGTTCCAGACCATTTAAGTTCAATATTTCATTCAAATTGCCTCAGAAGTTTTTGAACTTTTTCAGTACATTCACGTTCCCATTTCCAAGAGAACATGAGAGTTAAATATACATAATATACACCTTTTTCTGGGATCACTTTGTCTAAAAAAAACCGCATTAAAGTCCGTTGGGTAGTTTTAAAGATTTGAGCATACAGACAGCGAAAATGACTATGTTATATACTATGTAGGGATAAGTGTAGGGATAAGGAAGGACAAGAAAAACTGTACCATGCAGAGATCAGCACATAGTAGTCTCAGTCTATTAAAATTTTCATTCTTTTCACTCGATAAGATGTAATGGGCAGCGGGGCAATAGTATAGAGTTTGAAAGATATGAGCCGAATGCGTGGGTTCCAATCTCGTGCCGCATATCTACTTTTCTTTCAGCATCTCACTATATCCTGGAAGCCACCTCTGGTGCTGTTAGTGGAATTACAACCACTTTCTTTAGATTTACTGTGTGAGGAAGGTTGTACAGGGTGGTTTTTAGATTTGCGGTTTTCAAGAAGAAATAAAACATATGTTATTTATGGATAAGGCTTTGCAAGCGTTTGGTCAAATATACATATAATGAATACGAATAATGTATTTCAGCCGAGAGACTCAATTTTCGATTACTTTTTGTAGAATTTGGGGGCGTATGTCAAGAATAGAGTGTCGAATATTCTTTTCTGAGGTCTCAATCGTCTCGCGCTTATCTGGGTAGACAAGCGACTTCTATGTGAACCCCACAAAAAACGATCCCGATCTTGGAGGTAACTCACAGTTTTAAAACAAGAAATTATGTAGAAATCGGCATCGACAGTGACTTCGTCGACCTGCGAGTTCGATTCTTCGTCGCAGAAATGGAAAACCAAACTGAACATAAACAAAGTGACAGCTGCCAAAGAGACCAACTTCAAAAAAAGTATTATCAGATTGAAATCCACTCGTCTGACAGGAACACCCTTTGCAATTAACCGGTAACTGATCTAAACGCTTAATCTAAGCATTAGACTAATCTCTTATAGAAAAAAGGTTCGTATACGTTTATTTCAACCCGTATCCTTTAACCACACCACCCATAAGCATTCTCATTCCTATCTATACAAAAAAAAGTATGCAAAAGATTATAATGTGTGTCACCTTTTACATCAAATAAGAAACTTCAGGTTCGCTCGGATCTCGCTTCACCGATTCCATCTTCCGAAACCCGAATGGCTAAACAAATTGAACGATCTCAGCTCGGTTAGACATTGCAAACTCCCATCACCGCTACGACGACTATCTTCTGCGTATAGTTTCGCTAATAAGTAATGAGAATGACCAACTGATTTGGTATTTGGAATCCACTACACTTGTAGTTCAAGTCAGAGTTCTTCTTCACTTTTTTTTTCCTTCCGCTTGACGAACCAAAAGTTTTTGGCCAGAAAGCAATTCCAAAGACACATGCGGCAAAAACCAAGATAATGTCTTTTTTCTCAGCATGATTCCAGAAAACCGAGAGAAATAAGTTTCTTTTTTCAATTGGCCTTCCTGCTGTTTCTTGAAGTGAGTGCGATATACACCCTCAGAGTTACTGCTTAATTTTTTTTCCTTTTTTTTGTCCCCCAACTTGCTTCTTCCTAATTCATTCGATGGCATTTCTTAGGTATTAAACTCTTTTTTTTTTTATTTGCTTCCTCTACTTCCATCCATCCCCTACAGCGTTTACAATATTTTTATCCACCACTCTATGAGTTGGACGATTTAAAGCTAACTTGATCCTTATCTTTAATGATTCCAGAAATGAAAGCAAACAAAAGCGTAGACAAACCGAAAGACTAAACGAGACAAAAAAAAATCAGCGTGAAGGGGGTTTGCAGCTGAGCAAAAATAGAAAAGTAAAATAAATCTTTGTTCTTGTTAAATTGAAGAAGGAAGAAATTATAGTGTCCTTTGGCATTCTTTATGTTTCTTTAAGAAAAAAAAATCGAATCCTTTCGTTTTCTTGTTCTTCTTCTTTTTTTTATATTTTGTTTCATCTACGTTTTAAGATGGTGTTTGATCCCTCTTATATTTTACGGTCGTCCAAGTCGGAGTTTTATTTTTCCTAACTTTTTAAACATTTTTATTGGAAATGAGATTAAATCCTTTTTTTCTCGGTCTATACACTTAACTTTTTTTTTTTTTGTTGTAACGTCCTTCTACTTGATAACGGATTCTATTGTTATTTCCAACCCAAGTGAAAATTAGTAATCCTTATATTTTCATTTCTTGAGCGAGAGAACTTTCATGGATGGCAAAAGGATCATTAGTGGATGAGTTGGAGGTATCTCCTTTTTATTGTTCTTTGCGTTTTGTTTCTCGGTTGGTTAGAAGAGATTAAAATGTAAAATTCTTATCGAAGAAGTTAATGAACCGATTAAATGGTCTGTCGTTGGATTATTGGAGGGTATTGATGTGTTTCCGTTGGTGTGTGTATGTGGGTGCTTTTAATGGTTGAATGTATTTTTAGCTTGATGGCCTATAATAAGGACTTATAATTGTTTCTTGAACGCTTTGTAGATAAGATAATGTGGTTTCTAGAATGTTAATGTTCTGTACTGGGGCAGTTTCGTTATTGATTTTGACGATATTCGAATCGAATAGTGCTTTAAGTGATTTTTACGTTATCCTGTCCGCACTGGTTGAGATATCAGAAGTCATACTTTAACGTACGTATTTTAAAGTACAGTGTCATCAGAAATTTGAAGAAAATTGAAAGATTCCTGATGCCGTAAGGCCAGTGAAAAATCCTACACACTCATGAGTAAAAAGTATTGATGCTACAAGTGCAAGAGGCTTATTTCTCCATCTCAACTAAGTTCAAATGAAGTCAATTAAAACCTTCTGGCCATTCACAGCGTCTTGGATATGCTTTATTGCGTGAGAAGTTTCCATGTAGCGGAATTATACGCTTCACAGGCTTCTCAAAAAACAGTGTTTTTCGAATATTCCCCGAGCTCCAGACGCATTAAAAACCAACAAACCAAAATACCAACTGAAATATGGGAAAACATGGTTGAAATTACTTTTCAACCTTAGTGGCAAATTCAAGCCTTTACCTTTACTATCGAAGCTGAAAAATGAATACGAATAACCTTCAAAGAAAATGCCCTAAATGGAAAAGAAGTGCTCTGGAGAAGCGATCGTTGAAGTTCATTAACAATCTTTAAGGACAGCTTTTTGTAGATGACGAAAAAATTCTACGCAAATGGTACCAAGAGTTTGATGGCCTATGGAACGAATGATCGAAGAAGTTAGTGAGGCAACAAAAAACTCCATTCAATTCTACAAATATCACATGAGATCGCATAAGAGTTTTGGAGAGGATGAAGAGGATAGCCCGTAGGAGGTGATAGTCTTCCTGAGAAATGGATCAGATACAATGTAAGATCCTTATGTAGAAAAACCTTTGACTTCTATGAAGATGAATTAAGATATGTTCAAAGGAATTTCATTTAGTATGTATTAGGTTTACCTCAAGGAAGCGTCTTTAGGCCTCTCTTTCTTACTTCAGTCCTTGCAGAACTTCGATCACATAGAAATCGAATCGAAATGCCCAGAGTAAGGCACTGTAAAAAAGATAAAGAAGGTTAAGAAAAAGAAGAAGAAGAAGGGGAAGAAGAAGAAGAAGAATAAGACGAAGAAGAAGCAGAAGAATAAGTAAATAAATCACATAATCGAAGAAGAATTAGAGAAATCATATAATAAACACGGACGTGTGACGAATGAAGGCGCCTTCACTTGTGCTATCTTCCGTAGTAGTTTTCCTACCGAACCTTTTGGATTTAAGCACACCAAGAATACTAATGAGTTGCTGTGGCCTCTGTTTTGCGTTTTGTAATCATTTCTTCTATCTTATTTACCTTTTAAATGTATCTTCAATAAGTTAGCACGGGCGTAAGGAAATGCAATGATTTCAGCTTGTGACGAAGCGTCACAATTTCTTTCTCCTACCTCCTCTCAAAATGCTGCACCAAAACAGTGCAGTATTTATTTCTATTAAAATCCCCAACACTTAATTATATTACAAAGTAAATGCCTACTCCAAGGTCAAACATTGTTTACCCACTTTTCCGCGCCTTATCACTTCTTGTGCATTTCTTTATGGGGAAATACATTGGCATTCCCCATCCAATTCTTTATATGCAAAATTGTCACTGACCTGGTACAGCTCACATTCGGTTTCAGTGGCAAAGTCAATGAATAGAGGTGAATTAATCACCATAAATGAGAAAAAGATTTTAGAAAGGTTTCTACTTGTTGTGGCTTGTTGAGCCGGGCGAATAGAATTTACCTCATACTTTTTCTCCTCCCCCGCAAAAGAGATTTAATTGTTGTGGCTTGTTGATCCGGGCGTTTATATCTTCTTTACTTTTTGACTTTGACAGTCTCCGCATAGGAAATTCATTTGTTGTGGCTTGTTGAGCCGGGCGTTTGAATCCTCCTTACCTTTTAGTACCCGTAAAGGAAGTCTAGACGTTGTGGCTTGATTCAGCCGGGCGTTTAGATTCTCCTTACCTGTAGACACTGCGTTTCCACGAAGGGAATTCAATCGTGGTGGCTTGTTGAGCCGGGCGTTTACGCATTCTCCTTAGTCAGTTAAGCGTTGCACTTCCGTAAAGGAAATTGAATCGTTGTGGCTTGTTTTAGTCCTTGTAGTTAGTTTATTCGTTGTGGCTTGTTTCAGCCGGGCGACTAAATTTTCCTTAGTTAGGCATTGCGTCTTCACATAGGCATAGTTTCCGTCGCAGTACGGAACCGCAGACCTTTTCCACGAAGTGCGCCGCCGCCGACAGAGTGTTTTGCCTCTAAGTGAACGCATGCACTTTCTACGAAGTCCACTAACTACGATAGATTGCTCTGCTGTTTGATACAACGCAGGCACTTCCTACGTAGTCCACCGCCGCCGATAAATTGCTCCGCCTTTCAAGCGACGCAGACCTTTGCTACAAAATCCGCGGCTGCCGATAGAGTGCCCTGCCTAACGCAGATCTAGACAGGAGTTCACCGGGTCTATGAAATAACTCCCACGAAATAAGTCCCACTTTTAAAAACGAAATAAGTCCCACCAAAAATTGCTTAAAAAAATGAAATAACTCCCACGAAATAAGTCCCACTTTTGAAAACGAAATAAGTCCCACTAAAATGAAATGATTTAAAAATTTACTTGAAATGAAATAACTCCCACTCAAAATGAAATAACCCCCCCTTGAATAATATATTTCTTAAATGAATTAAGTCCCACTTTCATAAACGAAATAAGTCCCACTTTTTCATTGTTTAATGCGATTTCAAATAAGAAGTATTTGGCTCTTCGAAAAAAACACACGTCGAATAATATGAATAAAGCAGAGGAATAATAAAGAAAAATCGTAT
This sequence comes from Melanostoma scalare, assembly GCA_949752695.1. Taxonomy (NCBI): domain Eukaryota; kingdom Metazoa; phylum Arthropoda; class Insecta; order Diptera; family Syrphidae; genus Melanostoma; species Melanostoma scalare. Next base: position 223,042,718 of record OX456985.1, on the reverse strand, counting down.
ACAAGCACGAAGAGCCATGAGAGATAAGGACAAAAAATTATGGCTGTCCCTTTTACGAAATATTGGACATTTCGTAAAAGGGACAACCATAACTTTTTGCATAAGAAAAAATATAAATTTAGGGGTATGAAATAACTCCCACTTTACAAAACGAATTTATTCCCACTCAAAACGAAATAAGTCCCACTTAAAATAAAAACGCTTAACGAAATAAGTCCCACCAATTGACGAAATAAGTCCCACTTTTAAAAACGAAATAACTCCCACTTTCAAAATAGCAATTTTTGGTGGGACTTATTTCGTTTTTAAAAGTGGGACTTATTTCGTGGGAGTTATTTCATAGACCCGAGTTCACCGCCACCGAGCCAAGGAAGTAGCCGCCGTAGTATACAACCGTATCGCCAGAGGAACCATCGCCGATACACCAGTGAGGATCGAAACCAGCCATTCCGTGAAAACATAAAAATTGCTTTTTCTAGTGATATTGAAGTTAAAATTTGTTAACTTGTAAACTTATTCCTGAGCGAAGATATTAAAATAAAATTATAGTTAATTAGAACTAAGCCGACCGATTCTCTCGAATTAATTTTTGAGAAGTTGGACCGCCGAAACCCAAGTCCTACGAAGCTTCCTTGGGTAGACCCTGGACACCCTGATTCATACCCCAGCCTTGTAAAAGAAGCATCACAAGCTTCTTTTAGTCTTTTTTATGGGTGTCTGAAGCAGGTGAGACGACATTGATCTCTAATGTCTGTGGTGGTAAGAAAGTCGAGTTTCTAGGAGTGTTCCATTCGTGTTCGTTGCTAATGTTTTCAATGTTTGGTTAGCGGAGAAGATAAGTAGTAAAAATTAATAGGCCCAGTTTAGACCCATCCCGAACATTTATCCACCTTCGTTTTTGTAATTGCCCAAAAAAGAGCCAACTTATTCAAATAATCACTTAGGCTAACAAATACTGTTTTATATTAATAAAAAAGGAACGAATTAAAGATCTTCAGTTAAAGCAAAAACCCCAACAAAAGACACACTTTGATTTGTACTTTAAAGAGAAGTTAAAGTACAAAAACGAGTAAGTCAGGTCAATTTTTTCAGTTAAAGTTTACCCAACACTAGCCCAACGCTTTTTCGTGCTCGTTTCTTTTGTGAGCCCATTCAAGTAATTTTTTTTTTTTCAATTATTATCGACAGAAGTCGGAGAATGAAGAAACCTTTTGAACTCTGAACTATTGTCCGATAAGAACGAAAGAACTTTTGTCCACATTGTTCCAATATGGAACACTTGGCAGATTAAAAAAAAAACACCAGTCGCTAAGAGAAATGGGTTTTGCAGACAACATTATTGATTTCTCTTCCAGCTGAGGCATATTGTTCCAGCAAAAGAAACATTCATCAACACCTACAGTCGTAAAATTTCATTCTTCCTGCAGTTCAATAGAAGCAGAAAACGAAAAAAAAATGGAGAAAAAAGTCTTCTCAAAACTTGCAAAGAAAACTACAATATAAACTTTTCCCGAAGAAGTTCCATTATTATTACGAATTGAAAGTCCGTGGAGGCAGCACTTGTCCCGGATCCACTTTGCTGTCCCAATTTCAAACATCCCATTTTGGATATATACGACTACGTACATTTATATTATTTTGTGTATTTTTTTTTATTTCAAACAACGCGACTCAATTAAATGCTTGGCAATAGAAAAAGTTCAATGATGCAAAACAACCAACCATTGGACTGGGCTGAGACGCCCCTATAAAGTCTATACTATTCAAATGATCATCCTCAGTTTCTCATTATTGTACATAGTTGGGTCGTCTTGTTCGTTATCGCGTAAGTCGGGTGTGGGTTTGTTAAACAAAGGAAACAATTTAGAGTCGACTGAAAATAATGACAGGAAATTCAATTCCACACAAATATTTGATATTTTAAACATGTGCAGCAATCAGAAAGCGCATCATCCATTTATCTCTAAAATGAATTGCATCCTGTGTGCGAGGGATTCAAATATCATCTTGAGACGTGCTGTATACATTTATACATGTGAAGTGGACGTCCTTGAAAAGCACTAAAGCATCAACCGAGACTGATGGAAAACATAAAACAATGCCAAAGAGGAAATGGATTTTCTAACACACTGACAGAGGGAAAGAGAAAGAGAGAGAGAGAGAAAGCCCAAACATATATATATCATGTATAGAAACCAAGTCTACACAGCAGGTTAGCATTTTGAAGCCCCCTGCCCCGTCAGACGCCCGTTAGTAAGCGTATAAGAAATCAAATAAAGAGTGAGAGTGCCTAGCTAAAGGAAAAGAAAATATTGAAACTTTTGAAGTGGTAACATAGAGGAGAGAGATAACTACAACAAGTCCTATTAAGTTACTTACAATTCAAGCTGTTCAATTTCCTTTGCAACTCACAGCTTTGAAGGTTTTCTTTAGAATGCAGAAGTTGCCCGACGAGACGGTATCACTTCTTACCATACTAGTAGTCTTTGCTCAATGGACAAAAGCACCAAAGGAAAATCACAATAGAAGGAAAATAAGTTTCTCTTATGCTTCTCAGAATCAGTTTCGAAAAAGAAAATACAACATCTACACACGTCTTATACACGTTGTTGCCAGGTGGTTAAGAATTGAGTGAAATTTGGCATATTTTACTGAAGAAATTATTGGAAATGGTATGAATTGGTTAAGAGGAATGGATAAGTCTTAGGGTATGAAAAAGATTACATCTTAATCAGTCAGAGGTACTGAGAAATTCTTTTAAAAACCAGCATAGACGTTTGCTGACATATTGCCAGTTCTTATGTTGATGATGTTAAAACGATTTGAAAAAGAAAGCTTGTGAAGCATTACTCCGACATCAGTGCTTAGATCTATACAAAGCCCATCAACGCTGTATTAACTTTATAAGCCTGTATCCATTGAAGACAAACTTGCAAGAAAAATGTAATCCAAGCCAATTATTTTTTTAATTGTTCATAAAAAAAAAAAAATTATTTATATTGATTGACAAAATTTTTAACGTTTAAAACCATTTCATCACAGATGAAAAATCGTATCTTAGATTTGACCTTTTGTGTGCAAAACTAGGTTGACTTATCAGAATATTTTCTTTCCCATACGTCTGTCTTAACCACTAAATGCTCTACCAATCCACCACTACGGCCTTGAGCTAACTTTGAAGTAAAGGAACTCAAATACAAACTTCAAATAGGCAAACTCGTAATTTAAGCTAACACCTTTACTTAAGCTTCTACAGGCCAAGTCAATTGAATTTAAACAATTGGTAGAGGCAACTTAAAATGATATACGAGCAGACACGATTTCAGGCCCACCGAAGACTGAAAATCGTACATGATGTGTATTGTGCTTTGATTACCATGTGTCGCATGAAATGAGACAAAGAATTGACAATGCAGGCACATACAATGGTATGATTCGAAATTGATCACACTCTCAGTAGAAACTGTTTGCGACATTTTCTCCAACCAACTTGTAGTCCAAGTGCAACAACTCCTTAAACCAACAGCGTTTGCGTGATGAGCTAATCTCGTTGAGATTTGAACAAAGAGTAAAAGTGGTCTTAAGGACGGAAAGGTTAAGTTTTAGAATCAATGCGACTTATTCGTATCCTTTTTAAGGATTACTGTTTTTTTAGCTTTGATGTCTCCTCTTTAAGTTGTGTGTCCAGCCCGCATAGCTGAATTTTTTTGCTGTGACTCTTACAAACAAGATGAGGAGTCACTGGCATACAAATTTAAACTTTTACTTCTATTAAATCACTTCATTTTAGAAAGACTTAAAATTAGTAACCAATCAAACATACCATCTAATAATGCAAACTTGTTCGTTTTGAATTTTACTCTTCATGTATCACCAAAAGCGATAAAGACGGTATATTAGTCAATTGTATTCCTTTATACCGCGCATCTCAAGCAAATATTTAACTTTAATTTAACTATTAAAGCTTTTCAAGAATATTAAAACCACTGCGAAGTTACATCTGAAGTTAGAAACCCGAAAAGTATTGAAGAGTGAAAAATCTTTGAAGTCAAAATTCCTAACCGCTGGTGGGGGAACACGGTTTTGAACACGAGACGAGCTAACGCAAACGTAATAGGCTTAAGGCATATGCCTGCACTTGTACTACAAGTTGGTTGGAGAAAATGTCGCAAGCAGCTTCTACTGAGAGTGTGATCAATTTCGAATCATAGCATTGTATGTGCCTGCATTGTCAATTCTTTGTCTCATTTTGAGTCTGTAACTAACTTTTTCCGTCTCAACAGTGCTACTACGATTCTCCAAGCATCTCTAAAGACAATCTTTGAATAGTGATAGTGGGAACACAGCTTTGATTTGAGTTTTGATAAGAGCCTGTAACTAACTTTTTCCATTCAAACTAGCGCTAATACAATTCCTCCTTACTCTAAGGCCTTCCGATTCTCCCAAAATCTCTGACACCTCACAAAGTTTCAGACAAGTCACAATTTTCAGTTGAATATTCAAGTTGTGATTTGGTTCTTAGCAGATTTCATCGTAGTAACTGGTTGTGACTTGTGATTTTTGGGTAGAATCGGGATGTGTGTATGCCCTGACAGGTCAAACAGTCCACAAACAAATTTCTTAGTTGGTCCTTTTTATTGGCTAGTGTTTGTGTTTGTCTTCACATCGTCATCTTCATAACTTTATATCGACCGTATGGTACTATACAAAATCAGATAAGAAGTCATTGAATTCGCCTAAACACAGAAGGACATAACGGATCAAAAGCAACTACTGTCTCCCAATCAACAAGTGGACAATCTGCGAGGGTAAAGCACTAGAAAAAACCCCCAAACAAAGCCATATCCTTAGACTATTGAAGGTTGGCCATACAGCCAGTATGATGCCAACAATGAGGAAGGTTCATAGTTCAACTCGTCATCTTGTCACCAGCTCTAAATATGATTTAAACTATAACAAAATACCTAGACCTCTTTCAAGCACCAAGAAGTTCGCAACTAGAATATCTGATTGAAAATATTATGTTTTTCAGATTCTTATTCCATGAGCTACGACATATAAGCCTATGGCTCTGATGAATAATATGACCACAAGATCGACTTGGGACACATCCATGAGAGCAGAGCTTTCAAAGGGAAACCTAACCAAAGAATTTAAAGTGTTTATGCTGATTAAAAATGTAACAACCACTCTTATGCAATAAATGATCCCATTTTAATTTGGCGAAAGTAACATACCTACTAACCAGCATCTCACTATTTTCAACCATTTGTAACGGCTTGATCATACAATCACTTAGCATCAACGGAACGAAGATTTTCATTGTTCATTGGGTCGAACAAAGCCCGGCAAGTTGACGTTTTTTAAAAGTTTTTTCGCAAGGTTGCAATTTCACTGACTCGTTAATTACTACGTTTTTTACGTTTGGGAAAATATATTATATGAATTTTCATACAGCCAACCCAAAAGATGAGTCGATCACAGTTCAAAAAATTTTCGAGAGTAGAATCAAGTTGAGTTGGCAACCATGCGAATATAGCAAATACATTTTAGCTGCATTCTGCCACGCCAGCCTGATGAGCAGTGTATTTGGAAATGTCTGAAGTAGTTGGATACAAATGGAGGAGGATAACAAATCTGATTGCATTCGTATAATAAATTGCATTTAAAGTTCGTCCTAATCTTAGAGCAGACGAATATATAGAGATATCTGCATCCTTTCTTCGTTCTCTTCAACAGAGTTATGCACAGTCAAAACCACATAGCCCCATATAAGAGAAGCCAGAGAAGCCGTTCGGGTACATCTTTGGACGCACACCAGAACATCAGACGAACGACTCTGGATAAACATGCTTAACGATGGTATCCTTCATGCTAAATCGACTTCGGAGACCAAAGGAAAACAGCAGGTGTGGTTAGGGATTATTAGCATAAATAAATAAAATAAAAACGAAAATAAAAACTCGTTCACCTGGTTGCATTGAATGATGATAATGGTCATGATGATGATGCCATATTTGAAATGAAAGCATTTCTTGTGTTTTTTTTTACTCTCTTCGCTTTTTGAGTTTTTGAGGGTGGCAGTACATGTCGGAGGATGAGCTTTAGCACTTCCACAACGAGTCTTGTTAATGGAAGGAAGAATAGGGAAATTTAATTTTATTGTCGGAAATTATGGAAATGATGGTGCTTCAGTGAACCGTCGTCGTCGTTGTCGTCGTTGTCGGGTTGAATTGTTGATTTATCGCTGCTGACAAGTGTTCCCAGAACTCGACATTTTCGTTTAATCGTAAGTTGAGAAAATATATCATGAATTTATTTGGTTTTGTTTAGTTGATTTGCGTACATTGGTGTCAGGTTGTGGTAAATTTTAGTTACCTTAACTTACCTTAGATAAGCTTACGTGCACAACAAAACGAGCCTTTTCTATAATTTCTAATGTGTTTCCGGTATGTAATAAAAGGGGACAATGAATTAGACTAAAGATGCACGCTTTCATGTAACCACAGCGCTTTCTACAGCTGAGGTGATGTCATGTGATGAGTTGTTGTGACAGTAAAGACAATTTTGAGGTTAACTTTTATTTGTTTTAGTGCATGCAGGGATATAATGAGCTCATAGCTGTTGTAATCTTTCGTTTTTTTACTACACAATTTTTTACAGCTTACGTAGAAGAAGTTTGGTGACTCCTGAACTACCCACATTATTTTCTTACACAAAATGTAGAGCAAAAGAGAGCATCCAACTAAACTCAAGTTTGCCAAGATAACTCCAGCCTCTGAACTGTAACAGCCTTCTGTTCCATGTGGATTCATGAAGCAAAAAGTTCACTCTTACCTTTGGCTGTATGGTTCTTTTCGCTATTTAGTCCTTTGGCTATGCTTTCGAAATGCTATTCTGTTCACACATTCAGTGCTATTCTGTTCACGTGTTCGAAGACCAAATTAGGTAAGCCTTATAAAGGCTTTATAGAGCTTCATTGAATCATTGGCTTACATTTTAAAAGCTAACGAAAAGCTCTTTTTGAAAAAGCAATTAGAACTTGATTCAATTGTGTAAGTTTTCTCAAAACGTTAGGAACTAGGTTTAGTTTTTGAAACCCAATAAAAAAATAGGACCGCATAGAACAAAACGGCGTCGACAAGTTCAAGTTCAGAAAACTCTTCTTTTCTGCTCTTATCTGATCGAAGTAGCTAAATTCGAACAGTCATTTGATGAGCAATCGCAGTTTATAGGACTTCTTGTGATGGAAGAACGTTTTACCAATCCCCAGTACTCACTCTGGCGTATGTGGAACATAATTTTTGTTTTAAAAATACTCGCTTGGCATATGTAAGTTAAGACCTAAGAAGTATTTGGTTGTGGTCCTTGAAAAGAAAGTGAATTAGAAAAATAAATAAAGATCCACAGTGCCCCTAGAAATATGAGATAAAATTCACTAAGTTGTCCATCGAAGGCTTCGGCTCTCTGGTTTAAAATAAAAATTGTCTCCTGTAAAAACTTGTTACCACTGATTTTTCAGAATATAAATTTCCTGATCTTCCCAATCAGTTGATGAGGACACACATACCACTAAAATATAGTTCATTGATGAAGTTGACCAAGTGCTTCTCTATAGAGATAAATGTTCAGCCTTGAAAGCCTTGTGCTTTCCTAAGCTTTTTGGAAAATTCAAAACCAAATCTTATTTCCAGAAAATTAAAAACCATTTAAGCCCCACAACCGCACTTCCAATCTCCACATTAAATAAATCAGAAAAATAAAAAAAATTAAGACAAAGCCACCTTCAAAATAAATTTCCAAGCAAATCCCAACCAAAGACAGTGCAAAAAAACCAAAAAAAATCTCAAAATAGAATCAATAGAGGGTGTTGCTCCTTAAAGCGCACACCTTTAGCAACCATGAAATTCAAGGATATCCATGCGGATGGAATCAAATCAGCCCTCTCTTCTCCCATCATGCATGCATATCATACTCCAATACTTCAAAAAGGATGAACCCGTCCGATTACAGAGCGGAGGACAAAGTGTCAGAGGGGACCCCCAGGACAACAACGCTAACAATATTTGCAAAGAATAATAATAGGGCTGTTTTTTTGGGAGGCTGTCCGGTACCTTGTATGGTAAGTCCAAAAAAACGGTTCGCGTTTTTATGTTTGATAGTTGGTGTCCGTGACGAGTTGTAGTTGGGAAATGTCAAAATAGCGGTGTTCACAAAAGTATGCAAGTATTTTCTTGTGGTTTTTTTTCTCTGTTTACACGCTTGGGTTCAATTCACTTGAGAGTGAATGAGAACAAGTGCGGAAAACTTTTAAATGTCGGTAATCCGCTAAAATACATTACTTAGAAGTTTAAAAGTTCAATACTTGTATTTTGAAAGTGTCTTAAGAAATAAGACACAAGCGGATACTTATCTGTATAAGAATCAACTTCTGCTTCATGGTATATATGTAACGAATAACGAAATCGAGTTTACTATTCCTTAATGGTTATTAATTGTAGATTAAATAAGTCTGGAACAGATGGCGCTTTTGTTGTTATTAATCATAGATTGCATAAATCTAGAACAGATGGCGCCTTAAGCGAATTTCTTTACAGAGAACTGTAAAACATTGTCCCTTGCGTGGTTGTATCTGCTAGTAATCAATAAATAAATCTATTTTAAGATAAGACGTAGTAAATACTATTGGAAAAAATGTCAACATTCACCGAAAAATGTGTTAAGGAACTATGCAAAAAAGAACAAAAAAATAGTTTAACAAAGTTTTTTTCGTTTCTTTTACGATATATTATTGTATACCTATGAACCTGCAAATTAAATAATCAAAATCAATAAATTTCTACAATTCAAAAATCGTTACCATAATTCTTTTCTATTCTATTCTATTCTTGTACAAAATTCATTTCCATTCACTTGTGAACACGTCCTTTTTCTGTTGTTCGAGCCTCTAGTCGCACCAACATTTAAAAATGAAAAACTCATTCGAACTCGAATTCTATCCCTTGTAAGTTTTACTCATCCTTTTATCCCTTGTATCTTTTGTTGTTGTTGCTTTACATGTATTTACCATACAAGGTACCGGACATCTTCCCAAAAAAACAGGCCTAATATAAGTACAAAAAAAATAAGGAAGAAAAAAACCAAAAGAAGAAAAGCCAAGGACAAAAGACGACACAACTCTCTCTAGTGGAGAAGATTGAACAAATTTATTTGAAACGTTCGTCTTGCCAAAAAGGCAACATATACGTGGTACATAGCTCCACATACCTACAACACACACACTTACACACACCACCAACATGGTGGTGATTTAACGAGAAAAACACGAACAATAGGTTTTTGGCGAAATCCCGAACTCGAACCGGGTACAGTTGATAAAGCCGGAGGAGCAATGACTTTCGGAAGTAGGAGTGGAACTCAAGAACAAATGCCAAGAATCACACGCAAGATATCTGTCCTCTCTCCTCCCTTTCTTCTTCAATATGATTGTGCCAAAGCCGGAGACAAAATCAAGTTTAAATTTTCGCTCAAATTCTTTTACCGTAGAAATCGGGGCGCACAGCGTGCAATGATTATGATGTACTTACATGTACGTATGTAGTTCTAATAAAGCAACAACTTCAATGAATAAGAAAACGCTTGAAGGTTTCTTTTTATACTATTTAAGGTGGTGTTTGTGTGAGCGTGTATGTGCGCTGAGCACGTTACATGTGTAGGACATGCTATGGATGAGCAATGTTATTTCGTTCAAGTAAAATGAGAAGAAAGGAGGTAGATAGGTATGGTGGGGGGGTAGTGGGTAGACCACCTTTCCTTTGTCTCCCTATCGATGCGATGCGGGTGGCGGCGCGGCGAATAGAAGAACATAACTGGTACTTGAAGTGCTTTTGTCTAGCAAGGATATCTCTCAAAAGTCATCTTTGTTAACAAAAAAAGAAGAGAGAAACAAGCGTGTGCGTTTACAATCAAGTGAAAATATTTTTTCGTTTGAAGTTGGAGGATGTAGTAACATGCCTTGTGGTTCACATCCTTATACTTTGTGTGGTGTGGGTTGGAGAAGAGGCAATTTAGTTTGATGTTCTTTTACAAGGAAATTGCACTTTTAAGTTGAAGTTGAGTATGTTAAAATGTTTTTTTGTTTTTGTTTTTGTAATCAGCTATGTTTTTAGTTTTGAGGAATTTTTGTCGGTATATATGTACAGAGTTGGCTTTCACTTTGAGGTTCAAATTACTTTCAATCTCATTGAAGTCTCAGCTTAAGGACAACAATTTAGTGTAGAGTGAAAGTGGAAAATGTCAACGATTTTGAATATACAAAAATAACAAAAACTTGTAAAAGAATGTTTTTGATTATGTGACGTTTTCAATAATCCTTTCGAAAACATTTTTCGTTGAAAAGAATCGATAGTAGTGCTTTTTGGACAACTGTAAGAGCTCTTTACTAAGGAAAACTATTTCAAGAGAGTAGGACGCTTTGAATTAGTAACTGCAACCGGAATCGCTTTCTTATTAAAATTGACCACAAAAATTCATGTCTTATAAAATATTCGGTAACATCGAAGGGTCTTAGCTGACGACAAAGCTAACAGCATTTTTAAATCTTGAACCGAACTAGAGTTTTGTAAAGATCTGACTTCACATCATGTTTTTAAAGAATGAAATTATGAATGCCACGTCTTACCATCATATTCAACTAAAAATAATGCAATGGTTTTTGCACGTAAACTATGCTAAATCAGGATATTTTCTCCAAAGGCTGAGGCGAGATTTTTTTTTCGCAAAACCAGTAAGGAAAACTCTTAAGGAAACTAAATAGTTTTGCTAAGGTGGGTATAATTTGCTTTCTTTAAAAAAAAAATGGCTTCTTTCGGCCTTAATGAGAGCTAAATTGCTACTTGTCCAGAAGTTACTGCTTTCTTTTTCATCCATTTTCTTTTTATGAACCAGAATCTGGAAATACGTTATCAAATTTTTACTTATCGCTGATTTTATGACGGACTGTTGAGCATAATGGAAGAATGCTTTTAATACACACCACCATAAACTACTATTATGTTTGTCGATCCCATAAGAAAAGCTTAAAAAATTTAATCCACAAAAATCACTACCAAAGCAATACTCCTCTCAATCAGTAGGCAAGTAGTAAGTAATGCAACCATGAAGCTTACATACGATATGGTCTTTCATATGAAGTAAACTTGAATGAGAGTTGTGTTCCTTGGGCTCTTGGAATTGGTGGAGTCTTACAAACACAATTACAGTTTCGGTAGGCCCTACCGAAGAGCACATCTATCCCACTGGCTGCAAGCTATAATTGAACTTTAAGTCAAAAGATTGAACTCCATGACTAAGGTTATTTAGAAGACAAAGTCTCTAGCTGAGAATACTGAAGCCTCAGAGGAAAGAAAATGAGATGGCAGGATGAGCAGTTAGACGGGGAGAAGTATCTTTGTTTGCAGCGACAGCCAAGCTGTGCTTAAGGCCCTTCTCAACCCTCTAACCACTTCGAAAGTGATACAGGAATGCAAGAGCTCTCTGAATGCGTTCGGAAGATTAAATTCCTTAAGTTTCATTTGGGTTCCAGGCCATCACGGCATAACTGGAAATGAGATCGCCGATGAGCTTGCTAGGCAAGGATCTCAGACAGCCTTCTCAGGACCTGAACCGTCGATAGGTCTGCCAGCGTCCTCAGTGAGGACTTCCATCAACGATTGGATCTGTGAATAGCACAACCGTAGATGGCATGCCTCCATTGGATGCAGACAGACCAAACGTATGCTCTCTAACGTTAGTAAGAAGACTGCAACATTTTTGCTAGCTCGTAGCAGAAAAGACTTATTGGCGTTGCGAGCGGGCACTTTTTTTTTGCCTAGCATTTAAACGAGTTAGGCTTAAATAATACCACACTCTGTGAATCTTGTGGAGAAGATGAGGGCACCGCAGAGCACTACCTCTGTGAATGTCCTGCTTTTTCTCGCATGAGGTTACAGATACTCGACGCAGACATGGTTAGAGCTGGTAACTTAGGCTCCTTATCATGGCAGCGTCTTTTGGCTTTTCTCTGAACATCTGGAGAGCTACAACAAATAGAAGGTTGCTATCTGGTAGTACAATGGACCGGTATTTAGGTCTGAGTGCTCCAGCTAGTATTTTAAAAACCTCCAACAGAAAAAAAAGTAAGCAGTAAGTGTTCTAAGCTACACTTCGCAGTGTGAGTTAAGTGGTGGCTTCACTGGTCGGTAATGGCGTCTAAACGTCATCTGTCAAACTAATAAATAAAGTACATATTCAGTACACTCTGCCATTTTATCAAAGACTTACAAACGAGCAACTATTTCAAATGTTTGAAAATTTCTATTTAAAATTGCGCTCTGTGTAAAATGTGCATCTTTTTTTAAGACCATCTTATAGCCGTCATAATCGAAACGGAGAATCAACAATTCGTGGTGTTATCACCAAATTTCTCTTGTCAGACATTCGACCATTGACTCGGGGGCGTACAGTGCGTTACAAAGATAAGATTGCAGTGATAGCGTTCAATGTTAATGAAGATCGTGAATGGTCAATTCTTCAATGATCTCAACAAGAGGGCAAGTGTTACCACATGGAAAATTGAACGTTTCGATTTCTGTTTGAAAGCCTTTAAACTTCAACTTCTGCGAGAACTGAAGCCGAATGACCTACAACAACGTCTAATTTTTGGTGAATGGGCTCCAGGAAAATCTGCAGTTTTATAAAATAAATTATGTACGGCAGCGATGAGGCGATGAGATCGGGTCACGATACACGACTTTTTTTTGCAAAGTTGGCTGATTTGAATTCAGTTGACATGTGGCCACATGAAACAATGGACATATTGAAGGACAAATTTGGTGAGCAGCTTATCGCTCGAAAAGGCAATGTGAGTTGGCCGCCAAGATCATGCGATTTAGCGCCTCTTGATTATTTCTTGGGGTTATGCAAAGTCGTTAGTCTATGTGGACAAGCCGAACACGATTGAAACCTTACATAACACTCGGAATTCGTTGATTACAACCTGAAATACTCGAAAAAGTGACAAATAAATTGAAGCCATAGGAAATGTAGACGCGGACATCATTTACATCATGTTATGAAAATTTGTGTGTTTCATGGGACTCAAAAAAAGAATTCTCTCTTACCGTCTTTGAGATTCCATTTAGCCCAAGGAAAAAGGATGGTTGGATAAAAAAGATCGTCATTTTGATCACTAAAAGGGAAAGTTTTGAAGAGGAAAGAGAAAAGTTTTGAGTCATTAGTCGATTCGCTTCAAAACAAATTTGGTTTTCAAAAGCCGTGTAATTATGATTTTTAAAGTAGTTCAAACCTTCTCTCTGTAAAAGATACTTCCCTTTTACAAAATAAAAAAAAAAACATTATCCAACTTAAGACGACTCAAAATCAATGTACTGCTTTTAATGAGTTAAGTCCCACTAGCCACGTCCAGAATTCTTATACAATACAACCCGAAATGAAATAAGTACTGACAGTCTTAGAAAATAAAGAAATCAAGATTCTATCACCATTTCTTCAAACAATGTTTAAAATTTAATTGAAACTTCCATCATAAAACAACAAGCTAAGTAAAGAGAGCGTGACTCGCAATAAGTCGACTCTGTAGCTAATCCTTATTATTTATCCTACCAAACACCAACGTTCTCAACAGAGAACCATACAGAAATCTAAAGCCGAAACAAAATTTTACACTTAACGCCTACACACCAAAGGATCAGTGTCATCACTATTTCCTCCTTGACTCAATTGGGAAAGCGTACGCCGCGCCGGAGATAGAAAACGAGTTAAAACGGAAATTGTATGATTTCAAAACGACGATGACAATCATTTGAATATATATTGGAGAAAAGTTTACTCCTTTTATCATTCCTTCTGCTTTTCCACAAGAAAAACTTTCCCACAAAATCCCCACGCAAAATAAGACGTACAAAAAAAAAAAGAATTAAAATAAAAATTCCACAGGAATTATTCTGAGAAGGATGAAAGTTTTATCATAGTTTATCGTTGTCTATAGTCTTATTATATATGTATATCAGAAAAAGAAAAAGGAATAAGAAATAAAAGCAAAAAGCAACAGAAAAAAAAGATAACTAAAAGTGTGCATCCTTGCAACTCCTTGAGGGAAGCACCTGGCAAATTAAAGGAAACATTTTCCCGGAATGAAGTATTTTGTAGTTGTCCTGTTAGTTTTCTCTGAATAAAAAAAAAGGAGAAAAATAAATAAAGAAACCAAATTCCATCGAAGTAGGTACATTTAACCTGGCAAAGTTGTGGTGAACAATAAGGCAGAAAAGTTACAAGAAACAGGAATCCCTTCAAAGGGACATAATGGCAACGAATATGTCGCATTAAGTGAATCATTATTTTTTAAAGGAAAAGAGATTTAAGGCTTGGTGCATTATCTTTCGAGAATCCACTATCTACCACTAACTATGTACCAACCAGGGAGTTGCAGTGAATGTCTCGTTTTGTGAATGCATTCACTTATTCATTCCCTTCCACACCATTCAGACACCATTATTTATCTTAATCCATAGCAATACACACACTGCACACTCTTTTTTAGTCAACAGAACATGTTCTCATTCTCATTCACATAACTGAAACAATGGCAGGCAATGACAATATGTGTATGTGTATGAACTTGTGCGAATAGTGTCTATGGCAACGAATCATCTACAGTGCAACGAATATTTCATAAGTGCAATACTGTGATGAAGAACACATCTGTTTTACTGAAATATCTGAAAGAAGAGTATCATTGGTACTACCAACCCTCAAATGAATACAACGAACTTGAGTTACAACAAATCGGGTAGATGATAGGAAACGAATGTTAAAGAAAAGGCTTGTTCGTTGAAGCCCTAGGGTTGCCCTGGCCATGATGACCAACGCCATAAAGCGTTTTTTGAGAAACCCAAAGTCGCGAATGTCTAATTGAGTGTTTTTTGAGCCCTAGGGTTGACCTAGGTTTTCCATAAACTCGCCCTAGCTTTTTGCTATGGCGAGTTGAGAGCTGTCAAATGGCATGTATTTTTCTTTAATGACAGGGATGTGTGTTGATTTGTTGTTTAGCTTTTTTTGAGGACTGGATAACCCAGGATTTTTTGACAGCTCATACGGTTGTCAAGAAAACCTTGGTCAACCCTGGGGAAAGTTCAACGAACAGACCAAAAATCAGAGCTTTTATGATTTTGAGATCAGTGCGTCTCAAGGGGTGGAGTAAAAATCAATTTCATTTATCCCTGGAAATTCAACTATACCCAGTTTATCAAACAGCCATTGAATGCAAATAAAAAAAAAACTGCGAATCAAATACCAGCACTTTATAAGAACCGAAAAAAGAACAAACTTTAACTAGTCGCGAAGGTACAGCTAATAACGAAGCGACAACAAGATAATGGAGGCAATGAAGTTTGCTGAAACAAAAGCAAGAAAGCAAACGTTGAAAGGTGTTTGAAATTAAAAAAAAAAAAAAAAAAAAAAAAAAAACACACTGCATGTAATTGTATACAAATCTATAAGGGATGTAGGTATACCTTCTTGAGTGCAATTCTTGGCGACATGGTGAAACGAGTACCCGTCACTGAGGGATTTCCTATAAGTGGGTTGTTGCGGTGGAAACTCGGAGTTATTTTTGTGGGTCAGGTTGTGAACCTAGCCAAGCGTAGTTTGGAGTGCACTTGATTGAAATTTTTGTCTATGGTATTTTTTTTACTAACTTTGACACTTGGTGTTACTATTTGCAAAAGTATTTATAAGACACCAGAGCTCTGAGTAAAAAGTTAATTTTAGTTATTAAACCGAAAAATTCAACAATTAGAATTTTCTGGAATAGAAAATGTGTGTCAGACTTCTCTCTGATTTACTGGTTCCTTAAAATACCAACTCAACAAAAAAACTTAATTTTTAAAATCACAAAAATCACATACTCCCTCAATTATTATTCGGTTGGATAAAGTGGTGGTAGTGGCGGGCGTAATGAGTGAGTGATATCATTGGCGTCTACCTGTGACATGGGAGGTTAAATCACAGAAAATGAAAATGCTTTTCACGGCCCTCCGAGAGTTAAAAAAGCACTGCAACGAAAAGCGCTTTCTAACTAGTCTATCGGAATTGACATTGAAGGTCCTTAAAAAGCGTTAAGCCCTACGCTATAGAAGCTTTGTTGCGCCACAATATTTATTTGCCTTTTTTTTTATTCAATCATCAGACAGCTATTTAGAGCATTTCACTTCTGTTTTTTTTTTATTTAAAAAACCTATTTAAGTTTTTATAGAAAATTTAAGCACGCACGGTCACCGCCCTGTTTCAATTGAGGTAGAATTGGAACATGCTCAAGGAATTAATATACCGCAATAACTTTGTCTGACAAAAAAACTCATATGATTTTTCTCAAGATAATATGAGTACATATATGATTGGTATAAGTGCCGAGCGTGACATTCACTTCACTTTAATTATGTTACGTAAAATACCGCTCCAAAGATTTCGAACCATACAAAAAAAATGTTTTAAGAAATCGATAATCTCTTTGATCGTTCCAGTAGTCTATACTCATGGCTTTTCGTCACCATAAACCAATAGGATTTAAAAACCGTATTCGAGCACCATCTTCAAAAAGGCATACTGAAACACCATGAAAAATGAAGTTAGTAATGGAAATAAAAAAACGAAGTGGACCTAAAATGTACCCCTGAAGAATTCCAGTTGGGAGCTCTCATAAAAGAGTTCTAAGTAGAATACGAGGGCAGTCCGATAAGTACTTAGCATCTCCGTCCAATAGCGCAACTATCGCAGGAGAAATCTACTATAGTGTAGTACATTTTTGTAGAAGGATACAGCCAAATCGGACTCGTTGTGTTGTTTTAACAGCGTGTGGAAGCAAACGTGTCAGCGAATTTTAGAAAAATGGAAAAGAGCAATATCGGTCAGTGATTCGATTCTTGTTTTTGGAAGGGAAATCACGCAGCGAAATCAAAGAGCGGTTGGATGCTGTGTACGGTGACTCTTCTCCTTCGATGTCGACCGTCAAAAATTGGTCTAGCGAGTTTCAACGTGGTCGCACGTCGGTTTTTGATGAGCCACGCCCAGGTGCCCCGAAAACGGCTACCTTGGAGGACAATGTGACAAAAATCCACGATCTCGTATTGGCAGAACGTCGCTTGAAGGTGCGCGAGATAGCTGAGATAGTAGGCATCTCGAAAGACCGTCGAAAGAAAATTTTGGGCATGAAAAAGCTGTCGGCACGATGGGTGCCGCGTTTGCTCACTCCGGACAACAAACGCAACCGTGTGACCACTTCAGAACTGTGTTTGACGCTGTTTAAGCGCAATCCGAAGGAGTTTGTGCGTCGTTTCGTGATTGTCGACGAAACATGGATCTACTGGTATACACCAGAGTCCAAGGAACAGTCGATACAGTGTACTTTACCCGGCGAACGTGCTGCGTGGAAGGCGAACACTGTCCCATATCGGCCGGAAAGGCGATGGTTACCGTTTTCTGAGATTCACTAGGTGTGATCTACATCGACAACCTGAAGAAGGGTAAAATGATCACAGGACAGTACAATGCCGAATTATTGGGCCGATTAGACGCCGAGTTGCAGAAAAAACGGCCCCATTTAGCGTAGAAAAAAATGCTCTTCCACCACGACAACGCACCGGTTCACACCTCCGCCATCGCAGCGGCTAAATTGGTCGAGTTGGGCTAGGAACAATTGCCCCATCCACCGTATTCTCCAGATTTGGCCCCGTGCGACTTCTTTTTATTTCCAAACTTGAAAAAATCACTTGCCGGGCAGAAACTTGTGTCGAATGAGGAGGTCATCACCGCCACCGAGGCCTACTTCGCAGAACTCGAGAAAACGTATTTTTCAGATGGGTTAAAGAAAAAGGAGATTTATGAGGAAAAATAAATCAACACTTTTCCAAAATTTTCGTTTTTCTTTTGTAGGCTAAGTACTTATCGGACTGCCCTCGTAAACAACACAAGACGTTAATTGCTGTAATTAAGTTATTGTGCTTTGACCTACTAAATATATAAAATACTTTAGGTCATCAATGATTTTCTCAGCTTCAGTTTAACAGAAGTGATTTACATAAATAGGTACAGCCCGGAGTTTCAAGGTAAGCTTAATAAGCATTGTTATTCCGAAAGCATTGAAATAGCTGCCAACCTGAAGACTTAAGATCCATAAACTTGGTCTCAAGTCGTCAGGATTGCAAGTTTTTGTGTGCTTAGCTGATGGAACCACTTTTATAGATTGTCCTCACCGTAGATTCATCAGAGAGCTACAGGTTCTCTCCGTTTCAGGACTTTTGTTGATGTTTTCATTTCAAACTATACTCGCATGCTGACTAGGCAAATATTTTATAAAGTAGTCATTTAGTGTCATTGAATGTGGTGCCCGTAGCGTAATGGTAAGCATATCAGTCTGTTGCGTGGCTGGTTCGTGATTCGAATCCCAACAGAAAACAAAAATGTTTTTCCACGGGTATAGTCTTTCGCGAGGATTTGGCAAGTCCTTCGATAGTGAATTCATTGCCACTAGAAGCGCTTTCTCTTTTAGCCGTGTGGAATCGGCAGAAAGTTTTAGGTCCCCTTGATTCAATATCGAGGTATTGTTGTGAGAAATGCGCTGGCCCTGGAGTCCTCGCTCTTTTGCACCATCTTATTTATCGATTTGGCTTCATACATGGACCAATTGAAGACCATGAGATTTATCGTCGCTTTCTGTGGTCAACGCGGACACCTACACACGGATCTCAAATATGATAGCTTATATATACGAGGGCGGTTTGATAAGTCCGTGACTTTTTGAATAAAACAAACTTTTGGTGGCAAATAAACATTTTATTTTTCTACATAATCACCTTATAGCTCTATATATACATTTCGTCCATAGTTTTTCAAATTTTTTTATTCCCTCCAAATAATAGGTTTTCTCAAGGCTCTCAAAATACGCGTTTGTTTCGGTAATGACTATACTTCATTCGACTCAAATCTCTTACTACCCCGCCATTTCTTTAGGTTTTGAAACAGATAATAGTCGCAGGGGGCTAAATGTGGAGAATATGCTGGATGAGGTAGCAGTTCGTATCTCAATTCGTGGATTTTGGCTATTTTTTTGGATTGCGCTTATGGTCGAGTGTGAGCAATTGCGGCACCCATCTCGCGGAGAGTTTTCTCATGCACTTTCATTCTCCGATCATCTAATATCATTTCATGGATTTTATCGACGATTTCCGGCGTGATCACTCCTTTTGGGCGACCTGACGTTCGGGGTCACTAGTGCTGGTACGACCACAACCGAACTCTGTAAACCACTTCTTTACCATTGAAATTGATGGTGCCGAGTCCCCGTAGTATTTATCAAGCTTTTCCTTAGTTTCAGTAATGGACTTTTTACGTAAAAATAATGTTTAATGAGAACACGAAATTCTCTTTTTCCACTTTCGTAAAAATTCACGAGGTTGTCTGCTCTGAATGGCTATCAAACACCAAATGCATGACGTAGCTTGCTCAAAATTTGACAGTTGCCTACTAATAGCTTACAGTTGACGGCAGCACTGTTGCATTTGGAGTAACTGCGCGAGAAATTAAAAAAGTTACTGACTTATCAAACCGCCCTCGTAACTAAGGTTGCCTGACCCCTTAGAAAAAAAATTCAAAATAAAAAAAAGATGCAGCTCATTTCATTATACAGTGCAGCAAGGAATGCCAAACCTCCTATTTCCCTTTTAGATTGCGATTCCTCTATCATCGATTCGCCCATCTACAAAATTTAAAACATATCCACCTCCCTATCTTCACCATGGCAGCATGCACTTTGCAAGTTACTGAATGAATATTGACGGAACAGACAACAATGCTGGAAATCACACTACAACAGATGACAGCATTTAGCCGTAGACACAATTTCCCTTAGAACACGAGTGCGTATGTGTGTTGTGGCATGTTAATTTGTTAGCACGTCACTTGCACAACATGCGAAATATTCTATTCCGGTCGAATGATAACAATGACAGCTAAATCAATCAATATTCTCATCTCAGCCGTCTAGTCCATGTCCTGTCTAACAATAAATGTGCACATCCTCCGACGGACAATAAATAGAGCTTCAGTAAATAACAGTTGATGGAGGCGAGCAACAAGAATTGTTATGGTCAATGTGGATTGTAGTATTTTACTTTTTATTCTGTTGGAGAGTAGTAAAGGAATCTTTCGATTTTATAGAAATCGTCTACAAAAAGGCTATAAAAACTTTTGTGTCCATATGCGATATGGTTTCGTAGTGAACCAACCGGAAGCAGGGAAATGTCTCATAATAAGTTCTTAGGTTCTTCATTTGGAAAACAAAAAGGTTCATTGTTTTGGAAGAAGAGAAATTCAAACGAATTAAAGTGAAGCAGTGGAAATAAATTCTCCGTTCAATTTTGTCAAAATTTGGCCCGAGCCAATGTTGATTTAGTCAACCGGTGACGGTTTAGAGCGGCATTCATTTTCAAAACTTCAAGTGATACTTGTGCATAAACATACATCAATTGGTATGCGAAAATACACGACACGAATAATTTTTCAACTGTCAGATCGAACGCCTTGAGAAAAGATCGATTTGAAAAATTAGACTCGAAAAAATGTTTGTTCTCTATGTTGTCAATGAGTTCAAAACACAAAATTATCCTTCCTTTTAGGGTAAAATAAACGACAAACTAACCACGGGGTTTTATGAGGAATTAATTCAACACATGGTGATTATTTGTGTCGGTCATTCTTTCACTGACACTGTCATAACTGCAGGTAAGTAAAACAAAGAATAAACTAAAATAATTAAATATCTCTGCATCCTGTTCATGTTCACATCTCATTATTGACTTCCCCATTTCCCCTGGAGGGCGTCCGCGTCAGAATATCAGTCAAACATAATTTAGATTTCCAAATTAGTGTATTTGAGTTAATTGAGAATGGCCTCATTCATAATTATAATTCAACACGAAACAAAAAGGAAATACATACAAACACATTCCTTTATTTATTATTATTACTTTTTTTTGTTGTTGTTGTATTTTTGACGTGAGCCTGGCAAATTTTGATTTGATTAACCTCAAGCGTGGTTTCGTGGTTAAACAAACACGAAGGATGAGGAAGAGTTGAAAATTCAATTATCTCTTTTCCGTAGGTGTGAGTATAGAAAAAGTTGTTGCTATATGGGGTAGCTGATGATGGTGGACCAGTTAAGCTCTATGAGATATTTATTGTTGCGTGAAACTTTTTGGCAAAGGAAAAGTTTATTTATTTTGCCTGTTTAAGTGTGACAGCTTTTACTCCCTTGTCTCATTCGTTAGCGGTTTGCCATTGGTAGGTATAGTGCTATAATCAATTTTGTTTTCTGACACATTTTTGTGTGCTTTTGAATAATTCGTTTTTGTCTTATCACACACACACTCACACGTGATATAATCATTCGAAATCAAGAAAACTGAAAAGGAAGGGGGAGTTTTTTTTTGAAGTCTTACTGAACTCAACCAATGATGGATTTAAGAATTAGTTGCGAAGGATGGATTGATAATCAGTTGGAATAAAGAAAATCCCAATTTAAGAGTTCCAAGTTCCTTGCTTTCAAATGAAATTTCTCATTTGTTTTCATATGCAGAGAAGAATTTGGCAAAGTCGCTATTTGAGAATGCTGCGGTCTTGAAACGCATCAACACATCATCTGATTGAAGTTGATTGGTTATTAGAGTGGAAAAATCACACTGAACTAATTCGAATCCTGGACGAATCTTTGGATGTCGTTCAGTGAAAGGTTGGAGTTGTTGTCTCAAAAGGAAGTGGAATGACTTTCCCTTTTCCTCCTTGCCGAGTCATATGCATTAGTGCGCAAATGTGGTAATGTCCATTCTCATTATGTGGGTGCCCAGTATGTTGTGAATAGTGAAGATGCGAGTCAGCGGAAAAAAGAAAACCCTGCTGAATTTCAGCTTTCACTTTGGAAATGACTCTCCATAGGTTCCTCGACAGCGCAGGTTACTACGGACTATCACATTTCGCTGGCAGTTACAAAAAAGTTCTTGTGGACTCTTTTTTTCCTGCTTGATTACCGAATTTGTTGCCTCGCTGGATTAGAATGATGGTCCAATTTATGCCAGCTAATTCACTATTTTATTAACACAATGTCCTGCAATCCAAATTAAAGTAAGGGTGCTCATTCCGCTGAGATGTCTTAAATTTTTGACACAATTTTCTACTTATTCAAATTTTGTGCCTTTGCATAGCTGTTTCTTGGGACGCCTGACTACTACATCATTATCAATACCTTGCTAGTCAACCTGAGCAGTACGATATAAATTTTAGAGGAAATGTTTGACAGTCTGCTCATTCGTCGACATTTTATAAGCTATTGTTGATTGTTACGCTTTCACTACGGTCTCGTTACAAAATTAGGTAACGTGGCGTCAGCTTGAAGCAAATATTTCAGACTGATTGAACTTTCACTAATAGCACTTTTAGAGCGAATGAACGTAACGAAATTTAGTCCAAGGAATATTCGTGTTTTAGAGGAGCAAAACTGAACTCACACCAATTTATTGGGAATCACGTTATATTATCGAAACAGCTAGCATTACAACCTTACCACTGGTGAGGGAATTTGGAATCTCGAACGCAATATCAAAAAAAGGCCACAGAAAATGAGCAGTTATAAATATATTTAAAATCTTACTACTTCAGTCAGCCTGGGCAAAGTTGAAATGAAAGCGTCATTACGATAGAACGCATTAACGTTTGACTGCTGATTTTGATACTTGTCTGAAGCTGAAAAGATATTGTGCTCCAGACATAAATTAACTAATTTCTGACCATATATTTCTGTCAACGTGTGCTTGAACCTTGAAGTTAGAATCAAAGAAATATTCGCGCTAAACGCGACACTATGAGAGCGTTTCGATTACCTGAAAATTGTGCAAGGAGACGCCGATCTATTTTCTGTTGAAGTTTGGCCTATTTTTTTTAGAGCTTCTCCGTCAGAGCAGCAGTAAGCCGATAAGAGCTTAGTCATTGGTCTGGATAAATATCGAAGCTTATTTCTCATTTCTTGTTGAGCTGTTTAGCTCTTACAAAGTTTTTCTAAATTCAACAGAGAAACACATGGGTTTTGAGTCAATTTGGTATTTTAAGGAACAAATTTGAATTTTTCGATAAATTTTATTTGTCAGGGTATATTTGGCAAAATAAGGGCCCCCCTCACGAGGCGATAAAAATAATCGATGATCTTTAAAAATATCGTTCGTAGATCTGCCCAGAACACGGCTTTCAAACAAAGATAAATTGCAACAGATAGACACAAATGACTTCAATTACATGTAAGAAATGCAAGTTTTAGGTGAAAAATCATACCAAATGATTCAATAGATTTTTTAAAAACTTTTCTATTGAAGATTAATAGTAGCAAACAAATTTTATTAAAGGCAATTATAACTGTTAATTGCTTGTGACAATTTTTTAGTATTGCTTTCGAGGTACTATGACCCCCCGGTAGTAGGGTTGTAATGATTGTAGCTTCGATACGGGGCTAGCGGGTCTACCGGGAACACTGAGGAACAAATTTAAAGAACATATTTAGATCTGTAAAAACACAAAAGGAAGGAAATAAGGAAGCATATCATATACGGGATAGAGCATGGACTTATCTTTAGGTTTTACTTTTAAAACAGCTCTTTTAATGCAAAAGCACAATATTCATGTCTTTTCCGTAAGAAGCTGTCCAGATCTGCAAGAGGCAACAGCCGTTACGAAGGTGATATTGGCAACGGATGCCTAAAGAGTGCAATGGAAGATAAAATAGATCAAAGCAAACACTCTGAGTAGCTACCCACTGTCTCTGTCTGGTTGCAAGTAAAAGAAAACTCAGTTTGCTTTTCGACGAAGATTTCAGATTTTGATAGATTTTCAAATTGATTTAAAAGTTATAAAATGCAAAGACACCATACAAATTTTGAGACTGAGTATGTTACTGAAATATAAAATTAGCTTTTCGGCGTCAGATAAGGAACGAACAAACAATAGTACATAATATGGGAGACTGCTTGAGGACCAACAATTGAAAACTCATCATGTCGGCCACAAGTGTCATTCTATGCGATGATTGCCGGTACTTTCCTTGGCCAAATTAACATGATTCGAACATCCTAGCGATGTCCTTATAGAGATTGACCAACAGATAACGATATTGACACCTTCTTCTTATAAAGTCGTTGAGAAATCAATCATTCAGGAAAGCATTGCAGATAACGTAAGACTACGATAACCAGTGGTTTAAATTCGCAAAAAATACACACAAAACTTCCAGCAAAAAAAAATAAAGAGTCAGACCCAATAAAAGAAAAGACTCCAAAGTCAAAGAATTGGAAAGAGTTTCTTCGGTATACTTTTTAGTGCAGCCAGACATATAGGGAAGACCACGTCAAAGATCCATCACAAAAAATTGATTAGCTTAAGAAAAGCAATTCCAAACAAAAAACGCTAGATTCATTTTTGATGAAAATGCATTTTTTGCTCTTCGCCCTCTTTTAATGTGGGCAGTCCGGGGAATTGCCTCTTATTTAAACCATTTGAGCTTTCTGTAGAGCTATGAAGACTATGAATGTCTGTGTTTCTAAGATGACTAAGATCGTCGAAAAAGTATTTCCCCTTGAGCCAATAGCCATCGCAGCTAGGGTCTATATTTTTTTAACATTGTCAATCTACTTTTAAGTACTTGTCAATAAAAATAATAATAATAATAGTGTTTTCCCAAACGTGTTTTATGTCTTTTTGAGAGTGCAGGGCATGTAGGTACAAGGAAAATGTGGAACGGTTTCCTCTTCTTCTTCGTCCACGCAGTTTCCTCAGAAATCGTTTGATGGAATATAGAGCCTTGCGGCATGTGTACCTATGAGACAGTGTCCAGATTTAGCACCAATTACGGAGCTAAAGTGCAAAAAGCTTAAGGATACCAAACTTTTGGTACGTTTTAGATCAAGGTGTGGCCAGATTTTTTTGGCAGATCTTTTTGAAGTGATTTTAAGTGGCGGTTTGTCCATCTAATATTTGTTGCCGTTATAGCATATGCCTTTAGTATAAGTTTGCACGTAGCAATAGGAATGCCGATTATTGTTTTGTTTGGTGACATTGGTATGGAAGTGGAAGTCCCTTTCCTAGCTTTCATAGTTCTTCGGCTATGCGGTTTCTCGGAATGTCTCTATGGCCTGCTGCCCAAAAAATGTGTCTATTAAACTGTTTTGTCACCTCCCTAAGAAACGATCAACAGGCGCAGGGGTTGCAGAGTTTGCAGTAACATTATTGAGTGATTTAAGTGTAGCTTGACAATCCGAGAAGATGCAGATTATCGAAGATATAACGCTTTCTCTGAGCCATGATAGAACCTCTTTGATCGCCAGGATTTCTGTTTGGATCATGTTACAGTGGATTGCAAGTCTGAATGGTAGACTAATATTGAGTTCTTTTGAGTATATAACGCCACCAACTTCGTCGTTGATTTTCGAGCTGTCTGTTGAATCATCTTGTGAGAAATCCATATCGTCCCACGTAATTCTTGGTGGGATGGTAACTTGGAAAATTTTATGGAGAACCAGTTGACGGGTGGTGTAATCAGAGTGAGTCGATATTGATCCGAATAACTTCAGAATGGTAAAAGGATGAATTGAGTTATTGGTCCATTCGGAGGTGGCTTTAAGACGAACTGCCTTCTTCGGCGCCGGTTCGCTATAAATTTCGAGGTAAGAGATGAAGACATTGCCTATTTTGTCACGATAAGTCGTTTTTTCCTAGCCTGCTTCCAGCTGTTATAAATGGTTTCTCTGAAAATCGAACGTTCTTCGCCCGTTTTCTTTTCTTCTTGTATTCAAACTTCTTGTGAGCTCTTTGATTAGAGGATATGAGAATTTGTTTCTTCAGAAGAAATAAAGCCTTTTTATACCTGTCAACCACTCAGCCATGTCAATTAATACTCTGAAAATTCAGTCATCTGATTCTAGTCTTTGCTAATTTTGAGACCATGTGAGAAAAATTTTAAAATGAGAGCAGATAAATCTACGAATTAAGAGCGTTTATGAACGGGCGGGCAATCATCACATGGCTGAGATAAGCCAAGGGACTGAATTAAAAAAACAGGCAATACATAAAACAATTCACAACTACCAACAATTTACGTTTTTTCTTTGAAGTTTGAACCTCGAAACTCACAGGCTTACTCCAATATTAAAGGAAAACATCAAGCGTTGTGTTTTCGCCTGACCACAAGCTATCACAACAACTTCATGTTTTTTCATCTACTTTTTAGGAAGACCCAAACGCACTCTTAAATTCAACTTGTATCCGAAGAAATGTGACATTTCTCATTCTTATGAATTTTTTCAAGTGAGTATGAATATGATTCAAAAAGATAAAATCTCAATGAAACAGCGGCTTATTTATTTCCTCTTGATTTAATGTTGATTGCTATAAATTTGTTTTTTAAACACAAAAAAAAAAAAAAAAAAAAAACAAGCTAATAAGGAAACGCATTCAATGAAGTATAATACCACTCAACCGAAAAAAAGGATCCCTCTGTGTAAAATTTACGTTAATCTACACTTTCAACAAAAAACAAGACATTACGATCTCATTTTCGGTGGAATAAGTAAAATTTGATATAAATTTTACAGGCTTTCTAAAACGCTTGCCAATTTAATTTATTAAATTGAGCATCAGACACAGAAACAATTCGAGAAACACCTGCCAACTGATTAAACTTGCAAATTAATTCGAATTTCAGAGAGACCGAAATAGAGACGTCCGTCGCGTCGTGTCGGTCTGTCGGTCGTCGTTCGGTTGGTCGTCTTTGGTTGGCCCTTTTGTTGGGAGTATACTACGAACATGAAGTAGACGTAACTCGTAATACAAACCAACGACTCCCATTTTTATTACAGAATTATACTCTGCCTGGTAGTTATTCATGTTAGCATAGAGCATCCTTCTGTTTGTCCCTCTTCTTGGCTGGTTGTTTCTTTCCTCTTTTAGGTGTTTTTTCTTTCTTCTTTTTTACTTTGTTTGCTTTCTCTGAACTGATTTCATAAAGCTGTTAGTTGAAGTTTTGCCAAAGCCAAAGCTAGGTTGATCAATTTTGCTTCATTTTATCGTTCTGAGATTCACAGTCGCCTTTGTAGGCGGTTCAAATGGAAATGATGACTCTTTTTGTGTCGACACTAAATGAGCAGTTTAATTCAATTTTATGGAAGTTTTTTTGAGGTGGAATATAAATATATTTTCGCCTTTTACATCCGGAGATATGATCACTTTATTTAATTTGAGGTTTTTTTATTGGGAACATTTTTCGGATTTCATGAGTGTTTACGATGAAATGCACTTTGCGACAGTCGACGACGACGACGGCCAACGACGATAATGGGACATAAAATTTTATATCTGAAAACTCTCCACAGAGGAGTGTGAGGATTACTTTGGTTTTGGCAGGAAAAATCAGAGAATTGTCGATGAAGGAATTGAAAATATTTATTATTCGATGTAAGCTATTTGGGAATCTTGATGACTATAGTTTTTGAACGAATGAGTTTTCAGCTTTTCTAATTTTTGCATTGGCTTCTAAAAGAATAATTTAATATCTATGGCATTTAGTTTAATAGTCCAATGGCGACATCGTTGGTGTTCTAAAAGTTGGTAAACAAGGATCACCTTTGAGAAGTAAGGATGTGGAAACCCCATTTTCTTTGTCTACCAAAAATCATAATTTTGATGACATCTAATAGCGACATTTTTACTTGGAGCTCCGGAGCCTAGTGCGTTTTTCTGAACCGTACTTTGTGACGTTGGTACCCGTGGCGTCATGGTTAGCATGTCCACCTGTTGACCCAGAGGTTCGTGGTTCGAGTCCCAACAGAGGCAAAAATGTCTTTCTACGGGTATCACTTTCCGTTTGTAAATTTATTGCCATTAAAAGCGTTTTCTCGATTAGCCGTTTGGAGCCGGACGAAAATTGTAGGTCCCCTCCATTCCCTCACAAAGCATGGTTGTGAGAAATGCGCTATGCCCTGGGGCTCCTCGCTCTGTTGGCCATCCTATTTATAATTTTTTAATTTTTCATACGTTGTGACGGAGTGAAAGGGAGCTACAATTTATTCTGATTCCAGACGCCCATCGAGAAAGCGCTTTTCATGGCATGAAAATACTATCGCCGTGGAAAAACAGTCTTTTCCTTCATGTTTCTGGGATTCGAACTTCAAACCACTCAAGTAGCAGACATACACACAAACCATTGCGTCACGTGCACCATTTTCATTGTATTGATGCCTTTAATTGTAATGAGCTTGCGAACTTACTGATCAGTTATTCAATTGAAATAGAAAACATAAATAATTAGATTCAATATTCGAATCAACTCAAACTGCGCATAGGAACCAAGGAGTAAGCAATAACCAGTTTATTTCAATATCAATACGTTAACTGTTATTGGAAGTCATTTCAAATAATCCGTTGTCCAATTTCATTGATGATTTCTCATACTGTGGTTTTATTCACAATGGGATACAATTCAGGACATTCATACAACTCACTTAAGGCCTAAGCTCAAACTTAGACCAAGTCTCTCCAATTCGAATAATGAAGGCTAAATCCCATGGCCAACAAGTTTCCAAATACAAAAAAGAAGTCACACCATGAAGGACCAAGGACACAAAGTTCGTATAATTTTGTATCGCCAGCTAAATTCAAAGCACTAGTCATGAATAATTTATATAACAATTCAATACACTGTCGGTCGGCCGTTGCGTTGTTGAAAAACTGTGTGTCATCGAAATCTGCTTAATCACACACAATGATGTGACTTTATTTATAAAGAAAAAAATACAATCCACTTACGATATTTCTCCAAATGGTGTAAATGCATCCTTAAGCTGTTGCGTTTCGATTTCCGGACTTAAATCCCCCACGAATATGTGATACTGTTCTGCAAAAAAAAAAAGAAGAAGAAATTAATATTAAATAAGAGTCCTACAAAACCATTGAACTGCTTCAAATAGAAGGTAAACACACAGACAAACAAGCTTTTGACACTGCTCAACAAATAGATTCTTTTTATGCTTCTTCCTCTTCATTCACCACATCGA
This sequence comes from Melanostoma scalare, assembly GCA_949752695.1. Lineage (NCBI taxonomy): Eukaryota > Metazoa > Arthropoda > Insecta > Diptera > Syrphidae > Melanostoma > Melanostoma scalare. The sequence goes on along the minus strand of OX456985.1, from coordinate 223,013,523 downwards.
AGGAGATTTTCATTCTGACATTCTTTTCAAATGCATGTATAAATCTCTCAACATGGGAAACCTTGATGTACTTATGTCAAAAAGGGTATTCACTCGCCCTCACCTCTCTCTCCCCCCAACACTCATCCGATTAAATTTTTATTTACATTTCTATACCTCAGTACATATTTCGTACTGAAGATGCCCATGAATAAAGAGCACTTTTTTGCAAAAAAAATAAAAAAAAAACCATTATTTACTTTGCCCACCAAATACTCTGTTTATTTTTAAGACACCATTTTACCAACCACTACAGTCAGTGCGACTTATACACAAACCAAATGTTTGATTATGCTGCACTTAGGTTTCAGATGAATTTCGCAAAACTAAGAGATTCGTACAGTTTCGTTTTGGGTGGGATTACTGTTTTTTTCTTACTGAATCATTAACAAATATAAAAAAATACCAGGAACTGGGCCGAATTACCGCATCAGTGATCGAGTGACTGAGTACTATTTTTTCAGAATTCACTCCATATTACGAGTCCGCTGTTCATTTATCGACTTCAATTCGTTCAAATACTGATGAAAGAATGTCAAATTGTGATACTAAAATGCTTTATAATATGAGAAGTAATTTTAAAAACACATAATTCAGTCACGTATTACTCGATCACGTGTGCGGTAATTCGACCCCGAGTTACTAAACGCATCTTGACAACAAGCATTTAGCTCCATTCCAAAACTTATATTGCGTAGTGTATGGCCTTGGAATTCTATCTTGAATGCTTTTGCCACCACAAGACTGGCAGAATAGTCAAACAATAAAAAATTTCAAATGAGACGTAAGGCTAGTTGAAGTATTGGCAAAGAGACTTTTGACTTTTCAAACAAATTAAATGGGTCTACAGCCTGAACCGATAGATCGATTTTCTTCAAAATTTTCAGTTAGGGTCTGTGCGGCAGCATACAGAGTTTTTGGAATTGAGTCTCTAGGTCTTGAAATTACGGTAACAGCCATACAACCGATATGATAATACAAATTTTTCTCGAAAACGGCTCTAAACGAAGTTTAGAAGTCGTAGGTTGTTTAAGAAAGAATGCATATCAAACTTTGAAAAATTTTAGTTTTTGAAATTTTAATAAAATTTTTAAAAAAAATTTGATTGTTTGAAATAACTTCAAAACCACATCTTTGATTCAAATTTTTTGTTAAAACAACTTTTAGCAAGATCTTAAGTTTTGAAAACTTGACTTTTCAAAAACTTTTTTTAAAAAAAATTAAAAATGAATAATTATTTTTTTAAAAAACTGGTCCAACGATTTTGGATTGGATGGTGGATGGGCGTGTACTATTCAGGAAGGCTCTGACTGGTGTCAACTTGGTGGCGCGGCGCCCAGATGTTGCAACATTGTGACAATTGTGCTTACTATACCTCCACACGGTATCCACTGGGCACTGGCATGCATCGTTCAGAGCTGACCTGCTAAACTGGTAAGTGCTAGTGTTGACAAAGGAATGCGGAACAAAAGAACTGTGATCAATGCTCTGCAAATAATGACTGACTGCCCGAATCTGAGTGGTCTACCAGAGCTTTTCGGAAATGTCCCAGCGGATGAATTCCAATGACAGAAACAACGGTGGACTTCAGCTGTCAAAAAAGCAGAAAGCCCTGAAGGAGCAACTCCAACATATTTGGGTTGAAGGTCTTTCAGGGTCTTTCATTACTAGGACAGGGTATTGAAGTAGAGATGGTGGCGGATGAGCTCCTGGTAAACCAACGGCAGCACTCACACCCTGCAGCAGGATACTGACACTGGATATTCCAGCCCTTTATGTCCGAAGGGATCCAAAATGACCTGGCTCTCCAGGTTGAGGGTTGTGCGTGGGGTTAACTACCCAACTACGGAAAAAACATCTGGTTCCGAAACAACAAACAGCCTCGGATAACGACAGTGATTTTAAAGTTGACGACCCAAGCAAACGAAAAAAGGACAATGACCTCCGGACCTGCACGTGGAACGTAAGATCTCTTAACGGACTACGTGCAGCTGGAGAATTAGCGGACGCCCTGGACTGCTGCAAAGCAGACATAACCGCCATCCAAGAAGTGCGATGGAGTGGACCGGGCATAAAGAAGATGAAAAACTGTGATATCTACTATGGCGACTGCTACAGACAACAGAGACAGCGCTTATTTGGGTGCGGATTTGTCGTTAGAGGAAGACTCAGGGATAAGGTGATAAGCCAAAATCCAGTTAATGAGCGTATAATGACCATCCGCATCAGGGTTAAATTCGCCAACATTAGCCTAATATGTGCCCACGCCCCCACAGCAGAGAAAGACGACAATTCCGAAGACTGTTTCTACGAGCTCCTGGAAGAAACATATGAGCAGTGCCCTAGACACGACGAGAAAATCGTTCTTGGCGATTTTAACGCAAAACTAGGAAAGGTGGACATCTTCGAAAATACAATCGGTAAGCATAGCCTCCATGACAAAACCTCCGAAACTGGACTAAGGCTAATCGATTTTGTTGCGGGGCTAAATCTTGTTGTAAGTAGTACACGCTTCCTGCATCTCAAAATTCATAAAGGTACATGGCGATCCCCAGATCAATCAACCGTCAACCAAATTGACCATGTTGCGATCGACGCAAGGCACTCTTCCAGTGTGTTAGATGTCCGAACTTTCCGAGGGGCCAACTTTGACTCGGACCACTACCTTGTTACCTTGCCAAGGTACGAATGAGGATATCTTGTTCACGACCTGCACGAACTAACGCTGTGAAGAGATATGACGTCGGAAAGCTACAATCGCAAGAGATTGCCAATGCCTTTTCCAGTCGAGTGTCCCTTCAATTATCCTTGAATCTCATGCCGCCAGCTTTAAGCATTAAAGACCAGTGGCAGCATTGCCAAGAAGCCATCAGAACCGCTGCCTCTAAGGTTCTGGGTTTCACTCGGCCTCCAAAACGAAACCCATGGTTCGATGAAGATTGCAGGCAGGCAAATGCAACCAAACAAAAAGCATGACAAATGCTGATACGAAAAAGAACAAGGGCTGCTTACGACCAGTAGAACGAGATTTACAAGGAAAAAAGAAGGGAGGAATTCTCAAAAAGAAAAAGAAGCAGAAGAAGAAATTGAGAGGTGCCATGACAGGAACGAGGTTCGGAAGTTTTACCAAAAGGTTAAACGATCCTGCCAGGATGGCAAGCCCCGAACTCAAGCCTGTAAAGACCAGCAGGGAAACATAGTAGTAGAGTCACAGTCACTACTGAGGATCAGGAAAGATCACTTCTGCAGACTGCTTAACGGCGATGAGGACACAAATTCCGCTGTCAGGCAGATAGCCCCATTCAGTTTGAACGATGATCAAGAATGCCGTTCTCCCGACCTAGAAGAAGTTAAGCTTGCCATATGCAAACTTAAATCAAATAAGACTGCAGGTGCAGATGACCTTGATGCCGAACTTTTCAAGGCAGCTGGAGATCGGTTGGAAAGGAGCATGCACCAGCTGATCTGCATGATATGGTCGGAAAAAAGCATTCCTGATGAATGGAACCTCAGTATCGTATGCCCGATCCTAAAAATGGGAGACCCTCACAATTGCGCCAATTATAGAGGGATAAGCCTCCTTAACGTCGCTTATAAGATCTTGTCTGCTGTAATATGTGAACGTCTTAACGGAGGCACATAGCGCTTCTTTCTTTATTTGTAAGGATTATATAAAAATAATAAAATTTGACGTTGTTCTTATATTTAAGAAAAGGTCAATATCAACAACAAACTGGCTTCTTGGAAAAAGTCTCCAAAAAGTAGTGGAAATTTAGTGTTCAATTTCATAATAATTGTGTACCGCAACTTGGATTGAGAAGCATAAATTTGCTTCCCAGAACCACTCTTTGTTAGTTAACATTTCAGGTCAAGGATTATCGTACACGATATTGTAACAAAGGGAATAACTCAATTTTGAATAATCAGCAAATATTTCCCTGTGAAATTCACCTACTTAACTGCGTGTATGCTATGAAAAAGAAGCCCAGTTTTAATGCCCTTCAATGTGATGCAATATATCATCCTGCCACTAGACACAACCACAACTACTGCGATTCTTTGGGCGGTCGTTGGAAGAAATCGCGGGTGGTTGAAATTCCCAAAAATGTTATCAATCAGAAAACAGGAAACCACACAAAATTTCATTCGTTAACTACCCGGAACGATATACGTACTTATCTGAAGTGCAATTTCCTTGTACATTTTTGTACTCCCGGTCATGTCATGTGGAAACGTTTTCTGGAGTTGCTGTTGCAGCTGCATGTAGCGCCCATAAGTAGGTACTTATTCCATTATTCGTCCTGTTCACGTTCCGCATAACGCTTTGGAGAAAAGCCACCCTGCCAACGCCGACGGACGACCAAAGCTGCTGCCAGCCAGTCCTTCTGAAAGCCATCCAACCGGAGCTGGGTTGTTGCTATAGGAATTCAACTGTCGACTCTGTTTGTGGAGGCAAAAGTGAAGGCTAGCCAGCTAGTGTCCTTAGGGAAAGACGATGGCTATGTTTGAGTAGTGAGCGTGCAGTGGTCGTTGTCCTCCTTCTGTACTATGTCGACATGGGTTACTACAGGTAGATTGTAGAAGGTGTGTTTCTCTGGGATAGGGAAAATTGCACACGGCCAAAACGCCGTCGGTGGAACGTTCATCGAATAAGATATTCGATATACACGAATCTATGAGCTGGCTGACAGGAAAAATGGAATGAGTATACGGGGTGGCGAACGGGATTTAGGAGAGAAATTCCATCCTTTTTTTGTGTGCTCGGGCGTCTGAACAACAGGTTATTCTTTGCGAATCGTGTGGTTGGTCCGTTGGACAGGGACAGTTCTGAAGAGCTAGAGCAAACGAAGGCTTAGTTAGCCACAGTGTAACAACTAATACCACTACACACTCATATACACACACACACCAGTATAGATACAGTGGAGTGAGGTAAAACCAAGTAAGGAATTTTGTATAGAGCAGAAAACTGTTGCACTGGACTTTGAAACTACATATAGTTGGATCCCTGAAAGGTACATTTTCCACAACGAAAGAGATTTATTTACGTTGTAAGGTAAGAGCATACTAAGCACCTGGCTGTGTGTGTCTATATCCTTATTCGAAGGACATATTATTATGGCGGCAGAAGCATGAAAATCATCGGAAGCTTTAGCAATGAACTTGTCCTTCCGCATAAAGTGGAGTAGATTCGCGAGAGTCATTTTTCATGTGCTTCCGGGAGAGATGACGAGATGATTGAGTGTTAAAAATTGTTGGCATATTTGTTTCACGATGGAAATTGAAAAATTAGAACTATGTGTGTTGTCAGGAGCGACCGAATTCCAGAAAGACAGTGTTTGGATAGCAGGATTACTTTTTGGCATATACGTTGGGTTGCGTTGTAAGGATACAGTGTAGGGTCTTTTCAAGGCATTATCAACCCGCTACAAACCTTCACAGAAGAGCAGCAGGAAAGGAATCGTATTTTGAGTTTGAAGAACTGCAGTGAGACATTAAAATTATGAAAATTGCAAGGGAAACTAATGAAGAAAGCCCATATAGCAAATATGTCCTCAACATTTTGGTTTCACTTTAGAAAATAGTTTTATCGATTCCGTTTCAATAAGCTGTAGTTTGAATGCAGTTCTTTAAATAGATTTACTTTTGGTTAAAAGAAAGGAACAGAATTTTTTTTTCAAAACTACGTTTAAAGGAACAAGACGAAAGTTGGTGTCTCTAGAAAAGGTCCGCAATAAGAAGCGCCCAGCATCACACCATCGAAGTTTATTAAAAGCGAGACCCTACCATACGCAATCGAAGATATGTTTCATTTTCTCTCCACCAAAAAGCAGGATTCCACTCTGAAAGAAAGAACACAAAATGGCGCCCAACGTGGAGTCTTTTTATTTCTAAAGTATTTTGAGCTCTGACATGTTTAAAAGCCTTAAATTATCCTTCTCTTTTAAAACATCGTTTGCAATATCATAGCCCACGGCATATTTAAGCTGATCAGAAGCAACGAGAGAACTCGTTTCATTCCATTGAAACACCAAAGAAGAAGAAACTCAAACACATCTCCTAGAATAATTTTGTGCACTCATAAATGTCAAGAAATTGGAAAGTTAAAAGGTAATCCGATTAAAATTTGCCACACATTAAACTGTAAGCCGATGAATAGAATCAAACATTTTATTTATTTTGCTCAGAGCTCATTCACGCGCGCAATGAAATTTGTGTGTCCAATAATTGACATCAATTATCATAATACAAAGAAAATTCGTTTTAACAATTTGAACAAAACTGACTTCCCATCAACATACTAAATACCACACACTCACATGAATTCGATTGAACTTCAAACGCAGCACCAGCGGAATGACAAAAACATTTTCCCACTCTCCGACCTGTCATTTTGTATTGCCCCGAGTCTCTAAACCAAAAAGCAGGATTCCAGTTTGAAAGAAAGAACACAAAATGGCGCCCAACGTGGAGTCTTTTTATTTCTAAAGTATTTTGAGCTCTGACATGTTTAAAAGCCTTAAATTATCCTTCTCTTTTAAAACATCGTTTGCAATATCATAGCCCACGGCATATTTAAGCTGATCAGAAGCAACGAGAGAACTCGTTTCATTCCATTGAAACACCAAAGAAGAAGAAACTCAAACACATCTCCTAGAATAATTTTGTGCACTCATAAATGTCAAGAAATTGGAAAGTTAAAAGGTAATCCGATTAAAATTTGCCACACATTAAACTGTAAGCCGACGAATAGAATCAAACATTTTATTTATTTTGCTCAGAGCTCATTCACGCGCGCAATGAAATTTGTGTGTCCAATAATTGACATCAATTATCATAGTACAAAGAAAATTCGTTTTAACAATTTGAACAAAACTGACTTCCCATCAACATACTAAATACCACACACTCACATGAATTCGATTGAACTTCAAACGCAGCACCAGCGGAATGACAAAAACATTTTCCCACTCTCCGACCTGTCATTTTGTATTGCCCCGAGTCTCTAAACCAAAAAGCAGGATTCCAGTTTGAAAGAAAGAACACAAAATGGCGCCCAACGTGGAGTCTTTTTATTTCTAAAGTATTTTGAGCTCTGACATGTTTAAAAGCCTTAAATTATCCTTCTCTTTTAAAACATCGTTTGCAATATCATAGCCCACGGCATATTTAAGCTGATCAGAAGCAACGAGAGAACTCGTTTCATTCCATTGAAACACCAAAGAAGAAGAAACTCAAACACATCTCCTAGAATAATTTTGTGCACTCATAAATGTCAAGAAATTGGAAAGTTAAAAGGTAATCCGATTAAAATTTGCCACACATTAAACTGTAAGCCGATGAATAGAATCAAACATTTTATTTATTTTGCTCAGAGCTCATTCACGCGCGCAATGAAATTTGTGTGTCCAATAATTGACATCAATTATCATAATACAAAGAAAATTCGTTTTAACAATTTGAACAAAACTGACTTCCCATCAACATACTAAATACCACACACTCACATGAATTCGATTGAACTTCAAACGCAGCACCAGCGGAATGACAAAAACATTTTCCCACTCTCCGACCTGTCATTTTGTATTGCCCCGAGTGCATATGTCGTTCTGCGAAAATAGCGAATTGTGCTGCGTTCGTTGGAAAATAATCGAAAATTAACAAAAAGCAATCAAAGGAGAAACGTTTTCTATTATTTCCCTTGCATGAACCATGACACCAATCAATTTTTTCCCTCTCTACACTCACAAAATGCCCCACTTCCATCACCCCCATTTCACTATTAACAAATTGCTTCGATGACAATTGCATGAACAGAAAAAAGAAAAAAAATATAATAAAACAGTTTTTCGTTGGGTGCACACGTCTCGTGTGCATCCGAATGCACCTGCTGCTGCAAATCAAAATCGGAATTACACATTATAGATAACTCTGCCGCCGCCACACACTGACACCCGAATGAGGGAGCCAGTGTGTTGGCTGGGCCAAGTCAAAGCCAAATAAAACGTATCCTTTTAGCCATTCAGTGGGTGTGTGTGGTTGGTGCGATAACCACAAACACTGAACATGCCTCTGCCATCATTATCAACAATATCCTTGTCGATGACATTAGTCCGTCTGTGCTCGTCGTTGCATACCTGCGGTTAGAACGATTTCGCAATGCAAATAAAAGGTTTGTTGATTTAGTGTGACTGGATTGCTTGGTGTTTATGAGGGATGAAGAGAGCAGAAGGAGGGGGACATAAAATGATGGGAATGGTTTTTACACGATTGCAATGGTGTCGGTAAATATCCAATTGAAGGATGAAAAATCTTGTTTGCTGTCGCGTCTATGTAAAAGCGACGACAGCAACCGACGCCTCTAATGACATTAAATCGTAACCTGAACCCAGTATTTGCATTCGAAGAAGAACAAAAAAAAAAAAGTGACTAAGGGTGATTACGTGGTTGTAGTTGGTTGGCTGAGACTAAGATGGGTTAGATTACAACAAATGTGCCATTCTTATTGTACCCGATTGACGACTGAAATAAAGGATTGAATTTTCTTTCTTTATTAAGACTAAAAACTTAACGTAAGTCTTTGTGATGCCATCACAATGCCCGGCGTAAAAGCTTCGGACTACAAATGGCAATATAAAAGGACTATGAATGTTATGCAAAAGATATAAGGGACTAGTTAATAGTTTTATCAATCGCAACAAATTTTGTGTCAAAGCATTCACTACAGGTGGGGATGTCTATGATGTTTCCCCTATTTACATTCGTGGTCCAAAATTGTTTCAACGTGTCTTGAAAAAAGGGGCCAATATAACCATTTTACTTTTCACATTCAAGCAAAAATTATCGTGTGAGATAAATCAACAGCTTGGGCTTTATAAGTTGGGTTTGATTTGCTAATTTGTAGAGGAAGTTTTAGTTTGAATAGTTCGTTATGAATCAAGCTGTCAGTATAAAACGTATGGGATGTAAAAACTACCCGGTTTATCCCTTTACCGCATGAATTAATCTCAGCGGTCAAAAAAAATAAAAAACTTTTTTTATGGGTTCTTAGTGCTGTTTGAAAACATTCTGCATTAAAAAAACACAAAAAAGTTAATTTGTTTAAAAAATAAGAACTAAAGCCAAATTTGGCTTCGTATGCAGTAAGGTGTTAGAAATCTTACAAATTTTATTTATTCACTTTACGAGAAGAATTCAAGAAAATAGTAAGAAATAAATATTTTCAATTCAAAAACATAGCAAAACAATTCATTGCAAGAAGGTTATGAAAAAAATAACAAAAGATAAAAACTTTTCATTTGAAAACAAAACAAAATAATTTATTGTATTTTGACGATTTTTTTTATTTTGTGGCAAATGACCATAGTTATCACAACGTACCGAAGAAAGAGGAAAGTCTTGATGCCTTGCAAGATGCTGTCTTTTCAGGGTGGTTGTCGGTGTTGTAATGGTTGGAGTGGTTCGACTTGATGTTGGAGTTCCAATAGTCTCAGAAGTAACAACTTGCAAGACTAAGTGAGCTGCATGGTCGGTTGCGTCTTTTCAAAGCCATCTTATCAGCCTTGCATAAGTTCTCCGCAAAAGCAAGTTTGAAATCAAAAAGCGGTAAGTGGAAGTCGTTCCCAACGTCGCGTCGTCAGATGATCCATGCACTCACTATACATAAGTCTATCACATGAAAAAATATTCTTTGTACCATTTCTTGGATCACAAAGGAATACGGTGTAGTCCAAGCATCGAATCTAACAAATCGACACCGCCCATGTACCTACTTGTTGTAAACCTCGACAGATTTAGGAGCGGAAATATTTCTGTATTGCTTATCCTTTCTAAAATAACGGCGTCTTTCTACAATTAGTTCGCTGCCACATACGGTGACATCATGCTTACAACTTTGTTGTCAAACCAAGGAACCAAGCTCAATTTGACTCCATCAATTGTGGCCGGTTTTTCAACCATGTTTCTACATCCTCCTTTTTCAGCTCTTCAATCGGCATTTTTGAATTTGGAACTTTGTTGAGCCTCACGGTACCCAGTGGTAAGAGTACATTTTTGAATAAATGGACCTGCAAATTCGGGCTATTGTAGCAAATGTCAAAAAATCTCCCAACCAAAAAAAAATTAAAAATCAACAAAATATGTAAATTTGCAACCCCTTACTGCATACGAAGCCAAATATGGCTTCCGTACCTTTTGCTCTCCCAAGACCAGCCTAATCATTTTTTTCAATAAAAAATTGGTTCATTGCATGCGCAATTTGACACTTAATCAAAAATATATTTTTGATTTCACTTTACTTACCAAGCAATAGCAATAACTAACACTCAAAATATTAATATATTCTACACTTCCGTTTTCAATACACCGGACCGACCGGCTGACCTTTGATCACGAAATGCATACTTCTTTGCTGTCGCAAAGTGAACATTTTCTGGTCACTGTGGCAAAATTGAAGCATTTTAGGGCTGACGTCAAAGGCCTCCTTGGACAGCTATTGAGCAGAGGAAAAAATTGATCAGTTGGGGAAGAATCGAGTTTGTTCAAGAACATGAAGCAACAAGTGGTGAGGATAGCCCGGGCTTGTCTGCTTTTCATTTTCAAAATGATACGAATCAAATCGTAGGCCAAATCTATACTAATTCACACTTCGGATCAGAAAACCTAGAACTTACTATTGAAAAACCTCTCCAACCTTATGTAGTGTTTGGAAATTATTGACGTAAAGGATTTTCTTTTATGAAAAGTTTCCAGACAGTGTGATTTCTCGAAGTGGAAATTTGATTTGACTTTTTTTCTAAATAAAACACATTAGTGGTGTCATTACAGAACAATTTTTTATTGGAAGACATAACGGGAGGCTAGGAGTCGCCTCAAACGATTTTTGCAGAAGCTGTATGGATTAGGAGCCCTGCTTTAGCTTACAAACGTATAGGATTCACCTAGATTCGTGTTTCATTAATGACCCTAGTGATCTTATACTCACATCGACACCCTGCGTCTCTCCCGCTTCATTGTTAGCTCAAAATGGTTCCATTACGATGAGGATACATTAGATCCACCGTGATACCACAATGAGCCCAACAGGCCTAAGTGTGTCAACCAAGCTGACAGCCACTTTAACCCATCCTAACCTTGAAGTAAGGTGAAAGACATTGCCAATGCCAACGGCCAACAGTCGGTTCATGGCCTCAAAGATCTAATCACTACATAGTATAAAACAAAGTCGTTTTCTTTGTCCCTATATCCCATAGTATGCTCAGATTTTCAAAACTACGTAACGGATTTTGATGCGGTATTTTTTTAATGAATAGAGTGATTCAAGGAAGGTTTATATGTACAATACATGCATATTATAGTAGAGAAAAGCCGAGAAATTTAAATTTAAATTTATTTTAAACATTGCAAACGCTGGCTAAACGTTACGAGATAGATCAAATTTATGTTCCACGGAATTGTATATCTTAAAAAGATGAATAAAAAAGTCCGCGACAGCATATGTTCATCTCCTAAGGATAACCCACAGTAACCATTTTTATCTTTAACATATTACAAAAAAAAAAATATGGGTTATTTACAAAGCTATTTTAACGCTGCAGTATCATTCCTTATCCAATTAAATACATTAGATATGCTGTGCATTTCATGTAGATCAAAATTGCCCTTTACAGCATGTGATTTAAATGAATATTTTCGAAGATATTACAGATTTAATCACTACATAGTATAAAACAAAGTCGCTTTCTCTGTCCCTATGTATGCTTGGATTTTTAAAACTACGCATAGGCTGTATATTTTATACCCGTGCGAAGCCAGAGCGGGTGCTTTTATATACAACGTTAACAGTTTTTCTGTAGTGTATTTAGTATCAGTATTGTACCCGTTCGAAGCCGAGGCGGGTCGCTAGTTTGCGAATAAATTGAGGACATATTTGTCGAAAATATGCGTATACAAATAATGGAGTGGTGCAACAAAGCGGAGAGCCCTGGAGCCTACAGCATATCTCTCAACCATAAGTTGTGAGGGAATGATAGGGGCATACGCCTAAATCAAAAAAACACACTCATGGCATGGAATCACTTTGGGAGAAATTGCCAATTCCTCGCGAAAGGCAAAGTCCGTGGAAAAACTTAAGCTAATCTTCATACAAGAACTTTTGGGATTTAAACCTCGAAGTTTCCACGTAACAGACAGTCAGGTTACCTCTTACTGCACGGGCACCACCAAATATGAGAATGGTGTAGGAAAATTTCGTGGAACAATAATGATATGAGTTCTAGAGGAAGAAGTTCAGGTGTATAAATGTCGGTTTGAGGGAATATAAGAGTCAGAGAGATTTGGTTACGGCGAGAATATCGTGAAGTATATTATTCCGGAAGCAAGGTCCCGTACAGCCTTCAATTTAAATCACGACTTACAAGAAGTGGTTTCAAATCAAAACTAAGCTGCTGTTGTTATTTGTTGATATGGTTCTGTCTACGAAATAGAAACTTCTTCTTTTCATTTCCGGCGTTACGAGTAGTGATCTTGAAACGTTGTACGATATTGCCTTTTGGACGGGGTTCTGCGGATCTCTCCTTTGAACATGACAATACCTATACAATACAATACAATAGAAACTAACACAAGATAAAGCTAAAATATGGATGAGCTGCTAAAGATGGTAAGATTTTAAAATAGGCTTTATGGGTGCAAGTTGGCACCCGAGGAGAGTGATTGTATGGACACTTAAAGAGAAAAGTATCTGACAAAGTTTATTTTATATCTCTTCACTTTAGTTAGGTTAGGTTAGATTTGGGGTGCAGACAAAAGTGGCAAGCGGCTCCTCATTCGAGTCTTAAGGATCCATTGTGTTCTCCATAAAAGAGAATGATGTTGTAGAAGGGAGTGGGAAGGAGCAGGCTCGGGTTGGTGACTAGGTTATTAAGGTTTAGAACCCTCGCACTGAACTATTTGTATAGTAGGTACTGAATGAACTTTTGAGATGCTGTTCACTGGAAGGTTAGAGATGTCGTTCAAAGGAAGATTGGTATGGAAACAAAGTTAGCAATCTCGACTTAAACTGATTAAAAAAAAAAAATCTAAACACCTTTAAAACGAAAGTATCAATCTCCAACAGACATAGGCAGGTTTAATCACAATTTTTTAAACAAAAATTTCTATTGCATGCAGAAAATGGCTATTTGACAAACCGATAGCTTTGAAACCCAACGACTAGATGGCGGTTTTAGTTGCAATGCGCAAAAACACGGAGATAGTTACCTTTGCTTCTATACCCAAGAATTTTCTGAGAGTTTTTTTCATAGTAAAAGCGAAACTTGGGCACTCACAGAGGAAGTGGAACGACCCTTCTCCTGCCTCTTCGCCTCAACATCCTATACATAAGTTGGATGAGCTAATGCCCATTCTCATCATGTGGGTACCCAATGAGTTGTGAGTTGTGACCCGGTAGCCGAGGCATGCTTTTAACTTGGATTAAGTTAAAGTTTTAAAAAAAGATTAATAAGAAAACTTCTGACATGAGTCATTGGAAAGATTAAAATGAGTCTTATTTCCTCTATTGATTCTGTAATAAACGTAGTCAGAGTCTCATCCATTTAAAAAAGTGATATAGATAGCCTGACATTAGCAGAAAATTTCCTTTAATAGAACAACAGCAAGAGTCATCATGGCTTTTTTCAGAAGCGACATACTTCCTGTCTAGCACATCGGGTGCTGCTCTCGACGCACTTTCGAATCATACTCTCCTCGGTACCGATACATTATAATGGAATGTACTCTCAATCCCATATCCCGTTTGGCAAAAAAATGGGCTCTAGCACAATTTGACTCTCTTTCCAATAGTGTGTGTTTTTGACATTAATTGGGTAATTTAATTTGTTTATTTTATGCGCTACATTCATTCATGCGTTACATGGTCATTCCAATAGCAAATCCTGTGACTCACTTTTAATGACTATGCCCCCTGATAGAATGATTCAAAGTCTTAAACTGTAGCAAACAAACAAGGCCAACTTGCACCCAGATCCGGAATGGTTCACTTCCGTTCATCATCGCACAGCTGGAAACTAGATGACTAAAAATTTTGCACAGTAAAAGATCTCAGACGGCTTTCTAAGAACCTGAACTAGCATTTTGCATTCTGGGGTCCTCTATGACGACTTTCATTAACGATTTTTTCCGTCTACAGTGCTTCTGTAGATGGTATGCCTCCTGTGAATGCAATCAGCTAAGCCTATGCTTCTCAACGCTAGGAAGGAATCTGCAACATATTTGCTTTTTCTTAGCAGAAAGAACTACAGAAAAGAACAGGCACCTGCAATGTGTTTGTTTTTCTAAGCAGAGAAAAGTACAGACAATACGAGAGATCTTTATTTTGCAAATAATTTGAACGTAGGTACCAGTCTTAAGTTATATCACACGTTGTGAGTCCTGTAAAAAGAAAGATAGCACCATGAAACACTTTCCGTATGACTATCCTGCATTCTCTCGAAACAGGTTGCAGACTCTCGTCGCAGACATGGTGGGAGCTAGGCAGCTAGGCTCTTCATCACGGAAACATCTTTTTTTTATAAGAAAATCTGAAAAGGCATATATGTTTTCCCTTTGGTGGTACAATGGACTAGTCTTTATGTGCGTGCGCAAATTAGTATTTAAAAAACTTTCGACAGAAAAAAGGGTCAATATGAATTGTTTCTGAAAATAGCCATCTTTACAGACGGTGCTTTTTTATTTGCGAGTAATAAATAAAGCTTTTTGTTTGACATATGACACCAGTGTCGTGTACCCCACGAAGCAGTCCAGTAGAAAAACTGTGATGTGATCCCTTTGAAGCAACACAAAAAAAAAAGAAAAGTGAAGAAGAAGAAAAAGGGTTGTGTTATTAGAAAAATATCGATAAATTAAAAGTGCAATTTCTTTTATAGCAAAGAAATTAAATGCGGGTGTATCAATTACGTGAGAGCTTAATTTGGAAAGAGGACATTAAATCTAAATTCCTTTTTTAAATCTCAAATTATTTGTAAGTCCTTACAAATCCACACACACTTGATTAAGCAGAAAATGTCTATTCGTCATGCTTCTCAGAGAATACCTACGCAAGCAATATTAATTTTCCACAATAAACGTTGGTACACCTGATGGCAGGGATAACAGACAAATGCTATCGATTAAAACCTATCACATAAAACCATACCATGAGGCTTAAATTTTCCAAAAAGATGCGCTGCAATGCTATAATCTACCTTCAAGCCATACAATTAAGCTCTTTTCCCGGGCTTACACAGCACACCCTTATCGTAAATATCTATCCAAAGTGGGACAAATGCTGTGCCAACGAGCTCCAATTTGGAATCCACCATAGGTCCATAGACCATTCAATTGAGCGAGTATAATTATTTGTCTCTGTAGTTTATGCCACTCGGTCCTTTTTTGTTTTCTTTTTTTTTTTTGTTATTTTTGGTTGCTGGCAAATAATAGTACGACAAATGATAATCTACCATTTTGCAAGGACTATTGACAGTGTGTACCTTTTTAACACTGAAATGAAGTGAAAAAGGGGAATTGCGCAAGCTGAAATAACGAAAATACACACAATTCCTGGAAGCACTTAAAATTCACACAATGATTTTATTCAACGAATGGCAGTGACATCTCGCTGAATACACAAATTAATAGCAAAATGAATTGTCTATTCTGAAACGTTTGCTTTCCATTGATTAACGGCAACGCCAACGCCAACGCCAATGCCGACGACGCCATCACCAGCCGTTCTGTTTATCTTTCATAATGTGCAGGTATTTGAGTTCATATGGTCGTTGGACATTGCGGATAACAACTGACATTTCGCAACATGAAATTCATGAGATAATATTTATCCAAAATTGGTTTTGCTGAATGCCCGTTTGCATAATTGAAAGTACTCAATGTACTGTTAGATAACTTCCCTCCCCCAAGTTCATCAGAACATAATGTGGACATGTTTCCTGTCTGTCTGCAAGATGCAAAAAAAATGACTCAGTACGACTTCGTTTTTGCTTTTGATTTCTTGAAAAACGTGAGCAAACCTTCACATCCAAATTATTTAAATTACAACACACACCACGATCCAACCGCGTCTCGACTTACATCAAAGCTTGCTCGTCTCCAAAGCCCAACAACCCAAAGTTATGGAAATGTAGCCCTCAAAATGAATTCCTCAAAGCAGCCTATTTAAATGTTTGCGTGATTCCTACCTATAACAAGTGCTTCCAAAGCGATCAAATAAACGCTGTCATTCTGTTACGTGCGTGTGATTTCGAAAAGCAGCTGTAAATATATTTCATAATAATTCATATGTCTGCTCAAATTTCTACATTCTCCATCTCCTTAAACCGTGACATGCCTGTGCGATAAATAATAAGACTTGAATGGAAGCAAAACTCTGAAAATGAAGACCTGCACGCCGCACACAGCAAAAACGAAAAAAAAAGTAAAGGAACTCAAATCAAAACAGGACAAGGTATCTCCTTAAAGACGTTAGGTACACTTTAAAGATTTTCTGCACGACTTGGGCATAAACTGAGGAAAAATCCCAGTGAAATTGAAAAACTTTTTCATCACTCTTTTACTGCCTAAATATGAAGTTAGCCGCCACCGCACACTGCAAATCGATTGAGGGAGTCGAGTCTGTGCCAACGGAACGACGAAAGGCCGACGAACGACGAGGCCAATTTGCATTTCTAATAAATTTTCAAATAAATTTACAGTTTTTTTTTGTTGCTTTGCCTTACTCCCAGTAGAATCTGTTTGATTATTTTTTTTTTCAGACTCTGTTTTTGTTGCTGTCGAGTAGAGATTTGAAGATTCAGATGAAAAGTTTGGTTCATTGACAAAGTTTTTTGAAAGCCAGAGGAGTGTGAACAAATGGTGGTGATTTTGGTCCAGTTTAACGCACAATGATGGCACTAATGGTGACAGTTCGCATCTGATTTATTCGAAACCATTTTTGGGGATCTTCCATTGACTGTTGCCTGACGCTTGTTGAGTTTATGATTAAGTGAAATGTTGAAATGAGACTTGACAGTGTTGTGATAAACATCGTTCGGAGACTTGAAATATATGAAATGTTAATTTTACTCCATTCATTCAAGTAGAACAAAATGAAATTTCAGAAAAAAAAGAAAGTAATTACGTCTCTTTTATCACGAAGATAATCTCAAGCGAATACTTTTATATATGTGAAAGGAGAGGCAAAAGGGAAATTCTTTGTTGGAAAAGTTTCGAAATAGAAACGAGTAGTTCAGTCAAATAATTATTCAAACGAACAAAATTTAGCATAGAATGTCCTTTAATGAGATAAGAAACTATACGGACAAGTTATGGTAGCCTCAGTGGGACATTACCCAACACAAATTGTTCTGAAACATATTTCAAATTCTTTCACATTAGAGATTGAATAAACAAAAACAAAAAAAAAATTGAGGAAGGCTGTTGCCTCTACAAAATAAAAGGTTCCTTCCAAAAGCGAATCACAAGGAAGGTTTGGAGTGTTTTGAGATTACACAAACTCGGTGACTAATCACTTAGTTTTTTTCTGTTATAGCGTTTTTCAAAGCTCACGATCACGAGAAGAATTTCAAACCGAAAGAAAGGGTGTTTGTTTTAGAGGTACAGAGCTTCGAATTGAAATAAAACACAAGAAAATCATTTTAATGTCAACCAACTTGGCTTTATTAGAAGGATAATTTTATACAACTATTACATTTCGGGCATGTGACCGCCGTTATTTGCTCGAATAAAGCCAAATCTAGAGGTCCAATTTTGAACCACTTTTTCGAGCATATTAGGGCGTATGTCAGCAATAACGCCACGAATGTTGGCTTCCAAGTACCCTAACCTTTCTGGTTTGTTGACGTAGACGAGTGACTCAACATATCCCAAAAGAAAATAATCCAATAGTGTCAAATCAAACGGTGGCCAATTGACAGGTCCATTCTACCAAATTATGCATTCATCGAATGTTTCCTTCAATAAATCGTTTGTGACGTGCTCTGTTGGCATGTAGCGCCGCGCCGCGCCGTCTTGTTGGAACCACATCTTATCCACATTCATGCCATCCAATTTGGGAACAAAATAGTCGGTTATCATGGCTCTATAGCGGTTACTTGTTCTTCAGCATAATTTCTGAAGAAGTATGGCCCAATGACTCCACCAGCCCATAGAACACACCAAAAAGTCAGTTTTTGTGGATGTAATTGCTTCTCAAGGTAATCATGTAGATTTTCTTCACTCCAAATGCGGCAATTTGGCTTGTTGACGTAACCATTCAACCAAAAATCAGCCTCATCACTGAACAAAATTTTGCGATGAAAATCAGCATCGAGATCAATCTCATTTTCGGCCCATACAATTGTATGGATCTTGTAAAGTCGTAAGCCAAGATCTTTGCGCAAAATCATCCACAAAGCTGATGGAAAAAGCTCTACTTGTTTCTTCGGTGCTCACTCTTTGACGTCTCTGTGGATGAGCATTTTCACACTAAGTAAACGTAGTGCGAAAACGATCCATAGTTAACCGAATAAACTGCTCTGATGGACAATTATGTCGACCATAAAATGGACAGAGATTGCGATAAACTGGCTTTTACCTGGTTTCAATCGACGTCTGGCATCAAACATGGTTGTTTTTTAAGCCCTCTTCTGTTTTCACTTTTTCTGGAGGACATTTCATTGGTTCTTCCCGGAGGTATTCGTTTCGCTGGTGAAAGCATCAAAGCACTGATGTATGCGGACGATATCGTCATGCTTGCGGAAACTCCACAAATGATGCAGATGATGATCAACAGACTCCAGAATAACTGTCGCCTTTGGAATCTCACGGTTAATACCGCTAAATCGAAAATAATGACCTTTCGGAATGGAACAGGCAGATACGCCAGAGAGGAGAAATGGACGTTTGAAAATAGGGACTTGGAGCTAGTAAAGGAGTACAAGTATCTTTAGAGTCTTAATCACACCCAAGCTATCTTTCAAAAAGCAACTTCAGGAAAAATTGGCAGAATCCATAAAAGCCATTAACTGTAACTAGAGAGGAGTTCTTAGCAGAAAACATGGGGCCCCGAGCGCCAAATAAAAGCGGTGATGAGGTCGATCATGTGCTATGCTGGACAAGTATGGGGTTTTTGCAGAACGAGGAGGTAGAAAAACTACTACGATACTTTGTTAAAAAAATGTTCCGGCTCCCCGAAAATACCCTTACATACATGCTGCATTTAGAGACTGGCGTTGCTCCACTCTAAACATTTTCGCTCAAACTGCATCTCAGCTATATCAAAAAAGTTATGTCTTT
This sequence comes from Melanostoma scalare, assembly GCA_949752695.1. Taxonomy (NCBI): domain Eukaryota; kingdom Metazoa; phylum Arthropoda; class Insecta; order Diptera; family Syrphidae; genus Melanostoma; species Melanostoma scalare. Next base: position 222,994,158 of record OX456985.1, on the reverse strand, counting down.
TGAAAATCACCGTCTGCCCAACATTATCGTGAGGCAACTTCTTCAACAAAAGTCACAGTTTTTTACAGAATAGTCGCGACTGGAGCTGTTACACAACGTTCAATTGGTTGAGAGAGAATGGGAAACTAAGGAAGAAAGTTTTCGAGAATTGCTGACAAAGATTGAACAGATAAATTTCGCAAATTTTATGAAGCGGGCCCAACAAAGCGAAACTCGAAACACCTTTAAGCGTCTCCAACACAATCTTGGCGTTAATAACTACTATTACGATCGATACAGTATAGACACAATCTCTACTATTTTCAAAACGAGAGTAGTTTACTTCTTCTAAACTACCGACTTTTTGGTGCAGAAGAAAATCTGGAGTGCTCAATTGGAAAACCACAGAGAGACGGAAAATGTTATTCATTTCTTAGGAACGTGCCCTATCCTTGCGTCAATTTGGCGAGCACACTGGGGAGGAAGCGTACTTGCTCTTAACGAAGTTATTGAAGTACTAAACGGGGAGAATTGGAACGCGCTATATAGCTTCGTAAGAACTGCAATAAGATATCGAAACCAAATTATAAACGAAGCTTCAAACTACAATGCAATACCAAATTCATCAAAAATTTACTAGATCTCGAATTTTAAATGAGCCTTTACTTAAAATGTTAACTGATAAATAATTAATAATTGTAATCTTGTTTTGTTTAGAATATATATTTTTTTTTCTGGGCTGGCTGCTTAAGCCAATGCTTTCTATTGTGAATTATTGTAAAACAAATCGAAATTCAAGTTAAATAAAAACACATTATTACATTATTACATTGCGGTAAACATCGCGAACTGAACCATTATTTTTGAAGTAAATTTGCACGATTTACAAGCGTTGTCCTTTTGTCAACCAGTTCATGACAAAATGGCAAACCAAACTAAACATAAATGCCATTAGAATTGGCCAATTTGGCTACAAAATGTCAGTTTTATTGTATTCGAAGAACCACCCTCTAAAAAACACCCGATATAATTATAGGACTAATGAGTTCCATGTAGCAAATCACTTTCGCATTACAATCAGTTTGGCGGTAGGACGACATCCTTACAAATTTGAAACTTGGTGATGCAATCTAAAATGACAAATTTTTTCATAAATTTTTGATAAGTTTCCTCTAAGATCAAGGAATTGAATTTCCGTCCTGGGAAAACCTCCACTGCACACTTACGATTGTACTTTACACAAGAGTTTTTCTACTTCACTTTTAAAAAGAAAAATCAAAGCGAAATCGAGAACATGATGACCGATATTTTCAACACACCCAAAGGTGTTTATGACCCGCCAATCGACCTGTCGTTTAGAAAACACTAAAATCACATTTGTCAGCAAACAGGAAATCTTTATCGCCATCTACAAAAATGTCAAAAGCATTTCAGCAATCAAGACGAAGAATAAACTGTGAGCCAAACAACAGGAAAATAAAATAAACAGAGAAATGTGCAAATTGCACGTCAATCGATCGATTTGCACCCTTCCTGTGTTTATAAAATATGAAAAAGGAGAAAATCACCCACAAAAGAAGTGTGAGGGAGAGACAATTGAGTGTTTGACACCATAATATTGCACACAGAGCCTACATTCAAGAGCCACTACACCAACAACTGACAGCAAATACCTAGTCTTTTATCGCCCATCATTTTTTTTTTTTTTTTGTAAAACAGAAAAGGCACTGTGCTATACCAGTTAAACAGTAATATTCAAACAAACTATTTCCCCCGGGCTGAAAAATCACTCCCTTTGTTTCCACAAGGTTATATTTATAGTTTCTCATAAGCCCTTTCTTTAGGTTGCTCTTATGAAGGAAGTCTGTCGTGAAAACTTGTGGAGTCGTAGTAGGAAAAGAACAAAAGAAGAAAAAAAAAACATGAACTGTCATTAACTGTTTAATGCTTCCATAAAAATGATACAAAGACGACATCCGTACCACGTCCAGCCGCTAGACAAAGGGATAAACAAAATAGAAAAAAAGGAAAAAACGCAAAACAACAATAAAAAGCAGAATCTAAAGTGCCAGGCGTCATCGTCAGTGTGACAAACTGACAATAGACAAGAAACAGCCGGAAAAGAGATTATAAAGGGAGGCGACGACGGCGACGGCGACGAAACGACGACATGAAGCAAATGAGGGGAATGATCCTTTTGTGCAATCATTTCTCCATTTTTGATTAAATAAGTGCAGGACTTTGATGGAGACAGAGACGCGCGCACCATTCACTTTTGTGTATAGCAAGCAGACATAGCGACAAGAGGCAATCAACATTAATGTAAATTTCACTCTTCTGTTGAAAATTGCCATAAAGCTGCGGACTCCATCACCACCCTTACCCATTCAGAATTTAAAGGCGTTCGCGATCCAATGACAACAGTCAGTGATGTGAATTGACGAGTAACAGTTGCTTACTGTAGTTCCATTTTATATGCAAACACGCTAACGCAATGTCTGCGGTGCGACAAAGCATCGCAATCGCAACAATTGAAAATGCTACTTCGTCCTTTGGCACTACCACACTATACCAATCCAACCCCACTATCTGCTCCTCCTTCCAACCCTTCTCTCTAAGCCCTAACCAACTGTAAATACATCGGCAAAATAGATTCAAGAGACGAAAGGAATAAAATTGTAATTTCGCTAGCATGCACGACACAGGATAGTAATGGTGGGGTCGATATAGGGAGGAATGGGAGCGCGAATGAGTGCAATTGTCAATTTTAGATCAAACGGTTGGATAGTTCTGTGGTAAGCCATTAAGCAAAGCGACAGTGGTATTGTGATTTGCTTGTGTGATCGCTTTTAGTTGTCAATTTTTGTCAATTAAATTGATTCCCATGCAAATTAAATTCAAAAAGGGAATCTACTAAATCCAATTCGATGCGAGTCAGCAAGAGCAAAACAATTTTATTTCAAAACAAAGTATAAAAACAAAAATATCTTTTGTGGGCGGTTTTTGTTCAAATATTGATTGGTAATTGCGGGTTTCAATGAGGACAATCTATTGTTGAAAACGTATTATTTAAGGTCATACGATCAATTGAGGTCTGCATGTGAATTCATGTTGTTGAATTTATTTTGTTTAGATGCTTAAGTCGATTACTTTGTTCTTTGTCTATTTGTGGGAGGGAAAATTAGAAGAAACGATTTACCATCATTTAAACACTCACTGTGGATTTTGAAATGCTTATTGTGGAATAAATATGCATAACATTTAGAGGAGAACTGTTGCCGTAAGTTTTTTGAAAGAAATTCAAGCTACTCTTTGTTGTGAGCCATAATTGGATAAAGTCAGGTAATGGGAAACCTATTTTCTGTAGCCATATTCAGTTTGTGTTACTCATTTACCCCCACCGGCGGTAAGGGGTGTAGAATAAACTAACACATTCGTTATGATTGCTTTCCAAGATGATGCAGAAGCTATTTGTGATAATACCAAGCCTAGCAGCATATATCTTAAGTCCACCCTCAAGACAGTTTCCAATTATGACGCCAATCATAAGACTCGTATAGGACCTGGTTCGATACAAATACCGGCGCCTATAAGGAAACCAATTTTCTGATCCATTCATCACCCAAGGGTAACCTCGATTACCCAATACTTGCCCAGTAAGCATAAAAAGCAAACGTGTTCTTATTTAAACATGAAGAAAAAAAATAATTCCTCTTAAAAATGCTTTTTTACGAGCAAATAAAAAATCAGGACTTTTCACAAGTCCCCGCTGACAACTGTACTAAATAATGGCAGCTTAAAAGATAAGAAAAGTTAAGCTGCTTTTTATGCCCCGTTGTGAAATTTTCCTGCGTGAGTCATTAAAACCCAAACATGCCATCTGATGCGCGTTGAAATTCGGATCAAAGAACCCCCCTCTCCTCCTCAACACACACACACACACAAACCCAAAAAAACCTCAATTCTTAGGTAAGGTGCTATTTGCAAAGGACTTTCATTGGAGCTCAACCCATAAAATCTGTGATTGCAAATCGTGATCAAAATACACGTTCTCTATCTATAACCAAATATAATAGGTATATATCGCTATACACATCACATATCTACGACCGTGAAAACCATACTCACAGTTAACCATCTTAAAAAAACAGACAGCCATATAGAGCCCTACACACAAAGCACCGTGAGAGCCCCCAAGGTGGTTTTGCAATGGAAATTCTATATCTATTGCGATACGTACGTATAATTGTGAATATTACGACAGCAATAAAAACGATTATGATACCAAATTATTATTATTCAATGACATTTGGGCCACCCGCGATATACAACCACCGATGTGGCGGATATAATCGAACCGTACCCTCATAATCGTTCATATCCTCTCTATACGCTCCTCTACCTCTCTGCATAAACTCGTATCCTACCTGATTTGGTCTCATTTCCTATTTAAAATGATCAGAGAATTTATTGAATTAATTCCCCGTGGCCTCTCCGACGGCTCCCGTCTGATTATTTTCACAAAAATAATGTTAATTTTAATTTTATGGTCATTGATTGAAATCAGCAAAATTATTGTCTGGTAACTAGCTTATATTAAATCACAAGGCTGTCGTGTCGGAATGATATGCCGGTTTGCCTGCATGCACATTGTTTTGCCCAATAGGAGGTGTCAGTTGCCTAGGCAAAGATATCAATTGATACGCATAATTATTATTCGAATTTTGAATATGGAATAGTAATGAGCTGAAAGTTGATGCTATAAACACCCCCCCTGTGGAGTTTGAGGATAAGTAGGTATGCTTTGCAAAAATATACAACGCCATGAAATGGAAATGAGTCGATCATTAAGTAAACAAAGTAGGATACTTAAAGGTTTCCTTTCCTTGAGGTTTTTGATAGCTTTAAATGCAAACTCTCATTTCATTCCAAGAGTAAAAAACAATTGTTCCTTATATTTGAAATTTATTGCTCCACCGATTTCATTCAAGCTTGAAGAGCTGTTTATTACTAAAAAAAAGACATGAAGAGTCTTTAGCCGACGCTCGTGGTGCAATAATGCTTTTCGCGCGTACTAGGTGAGTAAATACACAGCTAGGAAAAAAAAAAAAAACTTCTGACTTAGCCATTCGCAATCGGCATAGACTAGTAGGCTCTTAAAATGCGTTAAGACCCGAGCTACTTCGAGCTTTGCTGAGCCCACCTATCTACTTCACATTTGTCTAAGGACACCATCTGTCATTTATAGCCAGTCATCTATCATCTTACCTTTGTCGTCTGTCGTCTGTCGTCTGTCGTCTGTCGTCTGTCGTCTGTCGTCTGTCGTCTGTCGTCTGTCGTCTGTCGTCTGTCGTCTGTCGTCTGTCGTCTGTCGTCTGTCGTCTGTCATCTGTCATCTGTCGTCTGTCGTCTGTCATCTGTCGTCTGTCGTCTTTCGTCTGTCGTCTGTCGTCTGTCGTCTGTCGTCTGTCGTCTGTCGTCTGTCGTCTGTCGTCTGTCGTCTGTCGTCTGTCGTCTGTCGTCTGTCGTCTGTCATCTGTCGTCTGTCATCTGTCGTCTGTCGTCTGTCGTCTGTCGTCTGTCGTCTGTCGTCTGTCGTCTGTCGTCTGTCGTCTGTCGTCTGTCGTCTGTCGTCTGTCGTCTGTCGTCTGTCGTCTGTCGTCTGTCGTCTGTCGTCTGTCGTCTGTCGTCTGTCGTCTGTCGTCTGTCGTCTGTCGTCTGTCGTCTGTCGTCTGTCGTCTGTCGTCTGTCGTCTGTCGTCTGTCGTCTGTCGTCTGTCGTCTGTCGTCTGTCGTCTGTCGTCTGTCGTCTGTCGTCTGTCGTCTGTCGTCTGTCGTCTGTCGTCTGTCGTCTGTCGTCTGTCGTCTGTCGTCTGTCGTCTGTCGTCTGTCGTCTGTCGTCTGTCGTCTGTCGTCTGTCGTCTGTCGTCTGTCGTCTGTCGTCTGTCGTCTGTCGTCTGTCGTCTGTCGTCTGTCGTCTGTCGTCTGTCGTCTGTTGTCTGTCGTCTGTCGTCTGTTGTCTGTCGTCTGTCGTCTGTCGTCTGTCGTCTGTCGTCTGTCGTCTGTCGTCTGTCGTCTGTCGTCTGTCGTCTGTCGTCTGTCGTCTGTCGTCTGTCGTCTGTCGTCTGTCGTCTGTCGTCTGTCGTCTGTCGTCTGTCGTCTGTCGTCTGTCGTCTGTCGTCTGTCGTCTGTCGTCTGTCGTCTGTCGTCTGTCGTCTGTCGTCTGTCGTCTGTCGTCTGTCGTCTGTCGTCTGTCGTCTGTCGTCTGTCGTCTGTCGTCTGTCGTCTGTCGTCTGTCGTCTGTCGTCTGTCGTCTGTCGTCTGTCGTCTGTCGTCTGTCGTCTGTCGTCTGTCGTCTGTCGTCTGTCGTCTGTCGTCTGTCGTCTGTCGTCTGTCGTCTGTCGTCTGTCGTCTGTCGTCTGTCGTCTGTCGTCTGTCGTCTGTCGTCTGTCGTCTGTCGTCTGTCGTCTGTCGTCTGTCGTCTGCCGTCTGTCGTCTGTCGTCTGTCGTCTGTCGTCTGTCGTCTGTCGTCTGTCGTCTGTCGTCTGTCGTCTGTCGTCTGTCGTCTGTCGTCTGTCGTCTGTCGTCTGTCGTCTGTCGTCTGTCGTCTGTCGTCTGTCGTCTGTCGTCTGTCGTCTGTCGTCTGTCGTCTGTCGTCTGTCGTCTGTCGTCTGTCGTCTGTCGTCTGTCGTCTGTCGTCTGTCGTCTGTCGTCTGTCGTCTGTCGTCTGTCGTCTGTCGTCTGTCGTCTGTCGTCTGTCGTCTGTCGTCTGTCGTCTGTCGTCTGTCGTCTGTCGTCTGTCGTCTGTCTTCTGTTATTTGTCACTACTCTCAATTGCGTTAAGCCTACATTTTTTACTCTTGCGGTTTAGAAGCAGAGGAAATATTTTGAAACTGAATCGTCAAGAGCTCGGAAACGACAATTTTATGTTTAATCTGAGTGCGAGTATGCATATTACAGACGTTTAAATAGCGTCCGAATATTTGACAGATGAGTCTAAACTGGCGCATATGCACTCTGTCCGTTTTTGATTTGGTTCCCGAATAAATCGTCTGTCAGAGAGTCCAGAGCGTTCGGATGCATTTGAAGTGGTTACTATCATGACATGCTGGCAGACGAAGTTATTAATGGTTATCACCTTCACTAGAACTTCTTTTAGCACAACGATGACCTTAAACGTCAAGAGTCTGCTGTGTGTCTATGAAGACAGTGATTTTATATTGAGTCAAGTTCGAGGACCTCTTAGCCCGTCACCCGAAAACAAGTGAAATGCAAAGACTTATCGGAATGATGAGCTTAGTGAGCAGTAGATTCCATATATCTATATTTTTTTGATTGAAAAAAAAAAAAAAAAAAAAAAAAAAAAAAAAAAAAAAAAAAAAAAAAATTGAACGTCTATATTCCACACATTAAAAACGAACAAGCAGTCTATTTCGAAGATTCATAGTTTGGGAAAGCTTTTAGACATATTTTAACAAATAATTTACATGCACAAGGATCTTCCCCAAACACTTCCCATCACATGAATGATGTTCTGCTTGCTTTGAATACACCCTACGCCCAAGTCCTTTTGCTGCATTTCAAACAAATCACCCGCTATATTAATCCCTTATATCGACGGCAAAGGCATGAAAGTAAGAACCCATGATAAGAACGTAACTAAATCTCACCATACCTACACATAGTTAACTTAAAATGTCTTCAATGTTTATTGATTAGTCGACTATCGTAGACAATTTTCCAAGTTCAATTCACAGAGTATAGCAAAGCACAGCAGCGACAGCATAAATGTCATTCAATGACAAAATATATGGCTAATGAAATTTTAGTCATGAACACATTTACGTTCATTATTATTCAAATAATGTTTTCATCTACTGCTCTTAAAGTTGATCCTAGCAGGATAATTTCTTAATCCCCTACAAAACTTATGAGCAGTCCTATTTTTCCCTATCACACGAGTATAAGTAAACCACTGTAGCACTAAACAAGTAGGAAGAAATTATGTTTCCATTCTTCTCATTCTCCATGTCAAAACTTACGCATTCTGTCCGCATCTGTATCTATGGTACCATATCGGAGTTCATTCAACCAAACTTCAACGTTACAAAGTGCGTTCACACGCAATATCCCTCTTCAAAAGAATGATACCACACATACCCCATATAGTCCTATACGAGTTTTATGTTGTACCTGCCCTATGGATTTCTTTTAGTTCTCCATAAGACGGACGTGTGAAATGTGCCAACAAAAATTCAGAGCACTGACGGAAGACATGAAAAACGTAGAAGGTACATACTCATACATGTTGTAGGCTTTGAGGTTGAGCGATAGCTTTATGCGGGTAAAAATAATTACGATTTTTTCAAAGGAATATCGTGGGTTTTACAGAAGAATGATTTCACGCGAACGTACATAAGTTGCAAGACTATGTGGACAATGAAAACGAATAAAGGAAGGTAATTCATCACGATACTAAGTAATAGAGAATTAGAACCGACGAGCTACGAAAGATTAAAATTTCAGCTTCCGGTTAAAAGGAAATAATGAAATCCAATTTTGCTGCGGAGAGTCTTTCCTTCCATACTCCTTACGAAGGAAGAGGGAAAAATGAATGAAATGCACGAGTGCGTCGCACGCATTTGGTCTATGGTAACTGCACAAAAGAGATTTTTAGTGCGAACACTCCATTTACTTGTAATTGGGAATAGTGCGGTAAAATATTACGGGAGAGTTCGAACCATCACCGTTATCGTCCAACAAAAAATTGTCATCGGGGCTTAGTAATGATACATCAACGGAGAGTGCTCCTCACTTAGTTGTCAGTCGTTGCGCTATATTAGAGCGACCATATTAACTTCCTCGTTGCTCAGTCTTTCCACCACTGGGATGTTCTTTCGCATTCAAATATACAAAGGATCGCTAAGCGAAGCGGGGAGCCCTAAGACTAAGCGTATTTTCTCACAACCATGCCCTGCAAGAGATTTGAGGGGACTTACGGTTTTCTGCCGATTCCAAACGGCTAATCGAGAAAGCGCTTTTAATGGCAGTGAATTTACTATCGGAGGACTTGGAAGTTCCTTGCGAATAGCGATATCTGTGGAAAGCCAGTTTTTGCTTTTCTATAAAGATTTAAACCTCTCGCGTAGCAAGCAGGCATGCTAATCATTGCACCACGGGTATTCGTAGAGGTTGAAACAATAAGATGGGTAATAGAATTAGTTACAGCCCTTGTCTATCGGTATATGGGAGTGCATCAGGGGCTGTTCGTGTTCATAGTGCTGAATTTCCCCTGTACCAATTCCTACATCATCTGAGACGAATTCCTGTAAAGGGATCTCTGGAGAAATTTGCACTACAGCCAAGACGCAGCATATCCTCAGACTCAAAATATACAGTCAATTTATCGCCGACGCGACGCGACGTTCGTCGGTCCAGGACTTATTCATTAAAAATCTGAACCAGGAAAGGATAGTTATCTAATCTGCAGGAAGAATCTGAAACTGCTGTTTTTGTAGAGATGGACGACATACGACTATGCACCTCTGTCTTCCAAGCGGGCAGATATTTACGCTATCGAAATGGCTATGAAGGGCTTGGCTATCTGCATTGGCAGCCAATGTGTCCTTTAGACTCCACTCATTCCTCCAATTTCTAGGTTTCTCTAAATTGGTTAAAAGAGTAAATTTTGGTGCGAATCCACCCCTTCACAGCATAAGTGGAAGCGAAATTGTCCATTAGCTCGCAGGATCCCGATGTCATGCTTCAGGACCTCAACCAACGTTTGGTTCCACAGGGTCTTCAACAAAGGCTTTCATCAACGTTGGATACAGACAGACTTAACGCATGTTTACCAACCTGCAAATTAGTATCAAATAAAGCTTGGAGTAACTATCATCTGGCCAAATCTGTTCAAAACTCTTTTTGGCAGAATATACTGAAAAAACATCAAAATTCCTACTGAACCTCAATAGGAAAACCCTAAAAATTTGCACAGGACTACTAACTGGTCACTGTTCTTTAACCCTTAAACCCTACCCTGGGGTCCAGCGCCATTGCAAACATACATTTTCTTGAATTTTTTAAAAACTAAGCAACTCACACCAGTGCCACCCATGGAATTCTCATATTATCGCAGCAGACGTCTAAAAATCATTCATTTATTAATATTCGAGTGGTGCAGTTGAAAATATTTGAGCTTCAGGGTCCCATAGAGGTAGTGATAATTAAAGTTTTTGAACAGTTTGACAGTGTTTCAAGACGAGCGAAACGATGGCCATTGGCTATGTTTTATGGGATCTTAAATATTGTTGGTATGAATTCGTATTTCCTTCTCAAAATAGCGTCCGATAAAATTCAAATAAGTCGAAATTTCTTAAAAAACTTAGCCTTGGAACTCATTAAACCCCAAATAGAGGAGAGGTTTACTTGGCCAACTTTGCCATCCAATCTCCAGGTCCTCATTGGAGTTATTTGAAAAAAGAAGCGACCTGTGGCTGAGTCAACATCTTCAGTCACTACAAAAAAAAAGATGTGCCATGTGTCCACGAGACAAAGACCGCAAGACCAAAATAAGATGAACCAGTTGCCGAAATCCACTTTGTGGCGAACATAGCCGCTCAGTGTGTCATAATTGTCTTGATATAAACTTTTAAAACATTTTTCATAATTAAACATTCCTATCTTTTATGTTAGTAAATAAAATTTTTGATTAAATTGTTTTTTTTTTATTAAATTGGGGCAAAAACTTTTTGGGGTCCCTAAGACCCCAGGGTAGCAATAGTGTTTCTCCCGGGATGGGTAGGGTTTAAGGGTTAAAGAAACATCTCCACCAAATGAGGCTGGTAGCGGACCCCATCTGTAGACTATGCCTCGAAAATGAAGAAACATCTCTGCACATTATTACAGAATGTCCAGCACTTTTCCGCCTTAGAAAGCAAATACTTGACTTTGAGATCATCCCCCTAGATAAACTCAAACTCATTCACACACAGAAGATTGCTAACTTCTGGTTCAATTCAGGAGCAGGAGAACTGCCCTGAAACCTCACATGGGCTGGCACAATAGGTTTAATTCAGACACCGCCGTGCCCAGAGCTGAGCAAGCTCTACCCATCCCCTAAATCTAAATCTAATCTAAATCTAACCTGCAATTGTTGCTTTCCCGTTACAGAAAAAACAGTAGAAAGATTGTTGGCGTTGCCTCGAGGCACTTTCTTTTCGACAAGCATTTGAGTGTTCTAGGCTTAAACAATACTACCCTGGTGTGAATCATACCGCGTACCACTTCCTCTGCGACTTTCTTGCATTCTCTTGAATCATGATGCAGCGCTCAAAGCAAACATGATAACACCTGGTAACATATAAGCTACTTATCATTTCAAAGCCTTCTGGCGATTCTGTGAACATTTGGAATGCTAATACGAAAGAGGTTTGTTGTTTGGTGGTGCAATTGACCAGTTTTTTTTTAGGACCGAGTGCTTCCTTTGGTATCAGAATTTTTCTGAACCTCCCACTTTTTAAAGCTGTCTTATCCTTTATGAACAAGTTCATCCATTTCTCAGGTGTACCATCTCAAATCGCGGTTTTGAATTCGGAGAATTTTAAAAGGGTACAAAAGTTTCGAAGAAGTTGGTGAAAAATTGTAAATGTTCAGTGTCTGGGAGACCTTTAGACTCTAGACAGCTAAAAATAATCACAAGTGTCAACACCATATCTACGAAATTGAAATTTCTAAATGAAATGCTTTCTGTTGCAGGATTAAATTAAGCTAATTGCAATGAAAATTTGACAATAGAGTCCTGTTCATAGAAACTGGAAGTATCAAGCTGCAGACAGGAATCGACAATGACGAACGCAGTACATGTTTGGAGCCCCCTAGTCAATGTTGCAATCGTAAAAGAGAAAGCATATGAAAAAAAAAGAAACTACAGAGGCACTGCTTATGAATAAACACAGCACATTCCAGTGAAGTTTACTTTCAAAATAGCATAAACCGCCGCAAGTATTTATTCAGAAATAACAGAAAATTGATTGCGAACATTGGTGAAAAATAAACACTTCCGTCCGCAGCAGATGACCATCAGAAGATGATCACTCGGGAGCACCAACAGGGAACCGCCATATTATTTTTTGTCTGAATATTCTCATTCAAAACACGTAGTTTGAAGAAAAAAACTCCCACGGAACCTCAAGAAACGTAAATTGTCAAACAAATGACATGAGCTTTCAAGGAGCACATCCACAAAAGCAGCACAAGAAACTATACTCTGCACAAAAACGGACAAGAGCGCAGCTACACGAAACAATACCCTTGTTGTATCCGGTTCAATGGACATTTGTAGCTCTTCTTATTTCAAAGTCTGCCCGCCTCAATTTTCATGCCCTCATTGGAAATGTGTATGCAGATGAAGGTGATACTTTTGAAAAATAAAAAAATACAAAAAATAAAAGCACTGGGCGATGGGATTTCCGCAAAAGACATCATTGTTTGAAAAAAAAAAAAAAAAATCTTCTTTTCTGAATCGCAATTTATAGTATACATCACAATTCTCAAAGGACTTTCTGACAGAGGGCAGAGGGAGTTTGTTGTAACCTTCTGGTGACTTTTGATTTGACAGGTCCACAGATAAGCTCTCACAGTTCAACATTTGCTTAATGGCGCTCCTCGAATATCAAGTATCCACTTTTTTTTTGTTAGATGCTTTCGTTGCTGTTGCTGCTGTTTTGCTTTTGTTTTTGTTCTGCATAGAATACAGAGTCGTTTGTCGTCTAACTCCCTCTTTTAGTTGTGTGTGAACCGATTTGTAATTCTGTCCTCTACGGAAATTGAAACATCAATAAAGCCCTTCGATTGTTTGCAACGGCAAACAAAACTTTAAACCATCAGTTGATGGAAAGTGGGAGAGCGCATGGTGCATGGTGAGTTGGGATGAAGTGAGGCAGTAGAAGCAGCAGCAGAGCACTGTGTTACCTTTGGGCATTTGCGCAAAATTGGCAGCGACATTTTTTTCTCAACTAAGTGGGTAGGGGATTTTCAACAGCGATTTAACGTGATTTAGCGTGTTATGTCATCGGTGGTGAAAGGACTCGCATTGTAGTAGCCTGAGAGCCACACATGGCCACATGGCCAACTAACGACGATGTTATACGGCGCGTACGGACGACGAACGATAAGAAGAACGAATAGAACACCTCACTCTCGCTCATCCTCATATTCAATGAAAGGTGCTGACTTGTTAGCCAATAGAGTAGTAGTTCAAACGGACTTACTACACACACCCGAAACTATTGTTTATGTAAGCTTCTTAATGCCACTCAGACTTAGGTCCTTCCTGATGTTGTTGCTGGTTGTTAGTTGTTGGTCATGGTGCATGTGCACTATCTTAGTTGAGGGAGAGAAACTGGATTTTCTAATCGATTCCCTCGTAAGTCCTTTCGGATTCTATGTACTTGTAGACCCTCTAGGGTCTCGACGGAAAAACCAGCTTGATTTATTTTGCTTCTTTTTATCCCCATACATATGTATGTAGTGAGGGGGGTACAGCTACCTACATACTCTATACCCACATTCTTCTTATGAATGAATGAGTGACGACGACAAAGTTGTGTGGTTTTATTATACTCGTATGTAGGTACTGCGTTTGTTCGCTACGTGGATGCAATTCACTATGGGGATTATGGATTTAACCGTTGGAAATGAGGCCAACGGTTCACTGATTCTAAAAGAGGAGATGGGTAATGTTGGGTCGGAATGTTTGAAGTTTTTATCTTGTATGAGATGATGTTTATGGATAGGTCTTAGAAAAAGGAACTCGGATGACCTTAATTGAAGACAAACATTGATTTAAAAAATGGGATTATTTCTGGTAGAGGTTTTGCTGTCAGCCTTCAGCCAGAAGATGACTTTTCAATACTGTTTGACGATTTAAATGGAATGAGGATAGTAAAATGTTGAAACTTGACAAAGAACACAGAGCTTCTCGTAGAAAATGGTGAAGTATTTAAGAGTATTTCTGCAATTGTAGGTATTAACTTATTTATACGGTCGCATACCTATACATCGAACACAAATAATTCCACGAACATTATTTTTAAGGTTTTTTTTTTATGGCGAGTTGAACTTATGCAGCTCTGAGAACTGCGGTTTCGAAAAGAAACCTATTGTGTCAACCCATGAGTAGTTTCAGATCAATTATTTCGCTCCTGTATTGGGTTAGAAGTTTATGATCCTCTGTAGGTGAATGAGATTGAGCTTATCTAAGGGAATAATCTCATAATCAATCATAAACTTTCTAAGGCTGAGGAGTGCTGGTCATTCTGTAACAATGTGCACAAGTCTCAATCCCACCGAGAACGACCTGGAAAGACGAAGAATTTTTGAGAGATGATTCAATTCATTTCTATACAGATGGTTCAAAAACCGAAGAAGGGGTAGGCTGTGGGGTGTACTCAAACCGACTTAACGTAAGTCTCTTGTTCCGCCTTCCAAACCATTGTAGCGTGCTCCAAGCGGAAATTCTTGCGATCAAAGAGGTCCTTTCATGGCTAAAGAAAACGTGATATCCTCAACGAATATCCGGATTTTCTCAGATAGTCAAGCAGCCCTCAAATCACTCGGCGCTGTTTCTACGAACTCAGTAACCGCCCTTAACTGTCGCCTATCTCTTAGGGAGATGGCTGAACAGTTCAATATTCACCTTATTTGGGTGCCGGGGCACAGAGATATCGTGGGTAACTGCAAAGCCGATGAACTCGCCAGAGAAGGAACCGTTATACCGATCTCAACCAGCAGGTTGAATATTGGTATACCAATCGCTAAATGTAAACTTATGCTAAAGCAAGAGGCAATTGACAGAACAAATCACAGGTGGAACAATATCAATACGTGTGTGGCAACAAAACGGATATGGCCAGGACTAGATCCAAAACGTACCAGACATTTGTTATCCATTACCAGATTGCAAGTTAACTCCGTAATCAATGTCATCACCGGACATTGTCTGATAGGAAGACACGCCATAAGACTTGGCGTTCCCTCAAATGACTTCTGCAGAAGTTGCTTAGATGAGGAGGAGGAGGAGGAGACAATCCCACACCTTCTCTGCTCATGTCCTGCACTCTCTTTTAAAAGAAAACAGCATCTAGGAAAATATTTTCTTGATGATCCAAGCGATCTGGCGAACACAGATCCCCTTAATCTCCTTCGCTTTATTAAAAGCTCCAAATGGTTTTGTTAAGTGAGATACTTCCTCGCATAATTTTATGGTATCACAATGGACCTAATATTGGTCTAAGTGTGTCAGTTTGTTTTCCTGACAGCCATTTAAGCCTAACCTAACCTAGCTGGTTAATAGCTCGCTCCAAGTCTTGAAATTTGAATGTTTTTTGAGTTTATTCTGGCATAAAAAGCTTTGAACAGGTTTGACAGGATGAGCTACGCTAAGATTTGTTAGATTCTTCTAGCAGGATTTTCTTGGAAAATGATTTGGTTTCATTTACTCCACAGAATGGTTCAGGGCCAATGAATGGTTTAGAGACACTCTCTTTAGCTTAGATGTTAGCAATCTCGTTCCCATCACAGCCCTTGTGTGTTGGAATCGAGTGGAGGATTGTAGAGTTTTTCCAGTTTGGGGAGAGTGACATACCTAATTGTCTCTTCGACTTTTGACTGTTGAACTCAATGCTTTTAGTGCAGCTTAGCTGTCAGAGAAGATAAAGATTGTGATTTTTTTGCGTTCGATGATAGCAGAGACTTCGGCCCGGAATATCGACGTAATGACTACCAAGACTCGCTGAAAAGTTTGGTGAGCCGCTGAAATTTCCGGAACCTGAGCCAGTTTTAATTATTAGCCGTTAGTATACCAGACCATAACTTGCAGGAGAGGGTATGCAGGACCGAAGTAGGTTGACTTTGTGGGTTTTGTATCGTAAAAAAAGTATTCCTCCTTCGACTTCTTTAGTCTGAAGTAAAAAAGTAGTACACCATATTAATTTTGGCATTTAATGTATTTAGCATTTAGCACAAAAAAGACAATTGTAGGGTTTTAATGTGAAGTTATTTTACGAACCAATTTTTTTTTCTATATCTAGGTTAGGTTTGGTTGGATGGGCGTTGCATTCGCAAGCAAAAACACCTTAATTGTATCTCAAGGAGGATGATGGGAGGTGATGAAAAGCAGAGGATTGAATTGGTGACTGGGTTATCGGGTTTGAGAACTCTCACTGTCCGTGCCTATCAGCTACATGATGAGCCAAAGAATATAATATTTGAGTGTTTTTTTTTTTATAGATCTTTAAAAAAAATGCTTGAACCGACAACATTTGTAGGGTTTCACATTCACAGCATTTTTAGAGCTTCGCATTCCAACAATTTTAGTTAAATTAACAAATTGAATCCGCAAATGATAAATAATTTGTCGCACAACGTTAAACGCAATGGTTTGATAATAATAACCGTGACCTTATACTTACACTTCAAGGTAAGTAACTTCGTCGGAATAAAAACGATTTCACAAGTCCTTATTAAAAATTTTCTAAATTTGGAGGCGGGTTTCAAAATTCACATCGATTCCCTTAAGTGAAATATGCTTTAAAAATGATAAAAAGATGGCCGAATGAATTAATTACTTGACCTAAACTTCACTTGTGAATTAATGGTTCACTGAGACCAAAGGGTGAAGAGGAAGGTAAACATGGCGAAACAAGATCAGTCTCCAATTACGACGGCAAGTGAGCAGTCGTGTAGCAGAGATGCAGGTAAGCATTATTGTGATCAGTGCCAGCACCTCCCTTCTAATAAAGTAACTCCTGCTATCTCAGAGGCTCAAGGCTCTAGTATCATTTGAGGAATCACCATACCCAGAGAGAGTAGAACAACGCCAAGCTATGAAACCGAGCCGCACAGTCACCGTTCCTCGACACCGAGATTCCGAAGTTCGAGACCGAAGACCTGTAACTCAGAACCGTAATCATTTCAGCCTATTTATCAGAGTCAAGTCGAAAAGCCGAGAACTATCGTCATAATGGCTCGAGGGCCAGGGTTAAGACTTAAGACCCTGACTTTCTATCATTTTAAAACCAAGAAGTGAAATTTTCAAACTCAGGCCACATGTCAGAGTCGAACCTTTCCTCACCGGAAGAGGATTCACCAGAGTCTATCAGACCTTCATAGTACGCCTTAATTTTGAATTGTACTAAAGGGTTTTCCAATAGGTGTGATATAATTTTGCAGTAGCGTTTTGGCCACTTGTAGTACGGCATGATCTGTCATTTGTTTTTATTGCATTCAGAAGTGTTTACAATTTCACCATGTAGAGATATACGTGAGAATAACGTTAACAAATTATTAAATATTATAATTATCAAAATGATCTTTCTCCAATTGCTACTTTTTTTCCGATGAGGCTCACTTTTACTTGACTGGTGCGGTAAATAAACAAAACTGTCGATTCTGGTGCGATGAAAATCCACAAAATATTCATGAAAAACCATTACATGCACCTAAATTGACAGTTGGGTGTTGTTTTTCCGGCTGGTGGAATCATCGGTCCGTACTTCTTTCAAAATGAAGCTGGCAACACCATTACTGTCAATGGAGATCGGTATAGATCGATAATAACCAACTTTTTATTACCGAAATTGGAAGAAGTTGATCTTGACAACATTTGGTTTCAACAAGACGAGGTTACGTGCCAAAAGGAAATGCAACAATTCAATTGCAAGAAAAGTTAAGAGATTCGATTATTTCAAGAAATGGTGATATTGAATGGCCTCCAAGAAGTTGTGATTAAACACCATTAGACTATTTCTTGAGGGGTTACTTGAAGTCATTGGTCTTTCAAAATAAACCAGATTCTCTTCAAGCTTTACAAGTCGATATTGAACGTGCCATTCATAATATACGACTTGATTTAGTGGAAAAAGTGCTCGAAAATTGGGTTCATCGAATTTGTTGCTGTAGAAGAAGTAGTGGTGGCCATTTGAATGACGTTTTATTTAAAACTTAGTTGTATTGATTGAACTGCACATTAAAAAAAAATTGAATTTCCTTAATAGCAAGTGTGTTTTTTTTTTTAAAAAGAAATCATATCACTCTTATTGCAAAAACCCCATATATACGAATATGACTTTGAGTTTGTAAAGCCTTTTTTTAAGAAAAATTCAATAAACTAAAGTTTTGCTGCTCGTTGAGTAAGCCTTGAATCCGACGAACTTATTTCAGCCTTTGATAAAAAGCATCCTCAAAAGAGCAACAGAAAACTGTGATTGTAACTTTCGATCCTTCCTAGGAAGATGAACCGCTTAATTAAGAGCACATAGTTGCAGTACATACTCAAGGAGATGGCAAATATATTTCCAAATATAAATCCTACCCCATAAGAGCTTGTTTCTATGAGAGGTATTGTTTATTTACAGGACGTATTGTAATTTGGGTGTGTTCATGGCATGTATGACTTCTTTGATTGCAAAAAACTACTAAACCAATGTCGCGTAGGCTCTTAAAAAATTACACATTTGACTAAGAAACCCTGAGTTGGATAGACTTTTCAAGAGGTAACATCTGTTCTAGGTATCACCTTCTGATATAAGAGCTTCAACACTTTATGTGAATAATAAAACTCTAGCATCTTTAAGTTTTCAACTGCTACTTATTTTCATTTACAATAATCTAAACCGCACAACTTGGAAAGACTGAACAAAAAGAAAAAGCAGCTTTGCTCTGCACCAATCAACAACACCCTTCCAAACTTCTTGCCATGGATATAATCTAAAATACCTAGATTGTAATACAAAAGTTCATCTTAATCTGTTCGTTCGTTTGTTATATAATCTCGCAACTTAGTAAAACAATGCAACGAAAGAAATCCTAACTGAAATCCAATAATTTTCAACGTCTGCCATTCTTTTAATATCCCATTATCCCACGTTGTACATTTTCCCTAAGATTTTTTCCCAAACGTCTGCTATAGTTTTTATTAATTTTTCTTTTGTACTATATCTTTGACTAAATGTACCAACATCGAAGGAGGATAGCACACAGCGTACGTAGCGCACAACCAGCCACAGCGCAACTACTCTGATAAACTCAACCTTCAAGTCCGCCAAACGCCAACGCTTTCATATTTTTTTTAGTTAACTTTTTTTTTTTTTTGATTTTCATTTGTACGCTTGGAAATTATAAACAACAGTTTGAACACTAGCAAAGGATATGGGGAGCAGGGGGATTGTATACAGTACAATAATGGAACACAACACACAGTGAATGGGTTACGATGGGAAATGTAATGGAAATTTACTAGCTACATCGGTACACGTTCAGGTGCAGCAGAGAAGCATTAACGAGAAATTTTTAAAGTTAAGGCCATGAATGTGCCGCTCGATCTTTTTTTTTTTTGTTTTTTTTTTTTCTCCTTTCATTACTACGATGCGATGGGAGAGGAAGTGGTGACTGGTGAGTTGTAGTGAGTGGTGGGTGGTGGATGGTGGAGAGATGTGCTATTTGCAGAATTTTTCTCTGGTAACCCAGTCGGAAGCGTATCACAAGGCTGCTAACACCTGCAGGTGGAAATTGTTTCCGCAACAAATAGATTTGCTCTGCTGCTGTTGTGGCAGAGCTGATGTGTTATCCTTGTTGCAGGTAGCCATTAAGCGGTGATACGATTCTAGTTTTTATTCTTATCTGATGTTTGTTCTTTATTATTTTTTTTTTGTTCTGTGTTTAAAGAGAAAACAAGAAGAAAATAAACGAGTCACAATGAGCATCTCTGAAGAAACCGCAGGGATACACTGCAAAAAATTAAGCACAGTTTAAGGAATACTTACAAAACACCGGAGAATCAGAAAGGAAAGTAAAGAAGGAACAGCTACCTCGTACATCAAAATCTCATATCAATGATATCTACGTTAAGTGTCAATCGAATGAATGCTTAGTCACTTGGAACAGAGATGACGACTTGTTCACTCTTAAGTTTCGAATCGATTTGCTCATAATTAGTTTCAAAGGACTGTTTCCTGAGGACATATGATAAACACCTTGATGTTTCACTATTTGACTATAAAAAGAAGAGTTTTTCGAGGTATGTTCATCTTCAAAATTGGGTGATTAAATCTCGAGACATATGAACTTCTAACTAACACAACTTCGTGAGGGTGCAGTTGGAAAACGACAATTATAGGCAACGCACTTATCAGTCGATGTGTAGCAGATACAAATATTTGTTATGACATAACAAAAGAAATTAGAATACCCTTAAGATATTTATTACTTTAAACTTTAAAGATAAAAAAAATGGCGCCCAAGCTGGGACCTCCAAACAAATTCAAAACTCTGCGTACCTAGCACGTGCAAACATCAGTGAGAGCCGTATAAAAAATCATCAAAGAATATAGAAAAGATCAACTGGTTTGTCTCCTTTAGGTTTCAGGATTCGATACAACGCAGTGTATAGCTTCATATTCAGCTATACGCTTACTTGATGAGAGAGAGAGAGAAAGAGAGAGAGAGAGAGAGAGAGAGAGAGAGAGAGAGAGAGAGATAGAGAGAGAGAGAGAGAGAGAGAGAGAGAGAGAGAGAGAGAGAGAAGGAGAGAGACAGAGAGAGACAGTTAACGTTTCGACAATGTTCAAGAGAATCAAACGCTTCTACGATTGTACTATCACCTATCAATCTCAACGCTATATTTTGTATCCTGTTAAATAGACGCAAAGGTGTTTGGACAGAACTTGGCCGCCCAGATATGAGAATTATGCTCTTGTTTTGGGCGGATGTAGGCTTTATAAATAGTATCCAAATCAAAAATTGAGAGCAATTTCCTGCACCGTCTTAAGAAACTTAAGCTTTGAGCATCAATTTTGGCGACTTTAAATATGTGGTTGTTCCCAAAGAAATTCATCGTTTACATACATACTGACTGCTTATCTGTTTCTTGGATGCAGGTAACATTTATGGATAATGGCAATGAGGGAATGTCAAGCTTTAACAACAATTGTTAGTTTGAGTTTTCGAAGCATTGAATTCAACTCGGTTTTTACTACCCCACTATTACAAGCTGTCGAGGTCAGAATTCAATGAGTCAGGCATACGCAACCGTCCCAGTTCCACATTCGAACAGCAAGGGCGTTTATTTGGATTCAGACAAGAAATCATTTATGAAAACAAAGCCCTAAGGCACACTATGATGGCTCCATCATCTGCAAAAAATAGATATGTAAACTGGCGTTCTGTGCTTTTTCGTCCAGTACGTATTTAAACATTGCAATAATGTGCAAAAGACTCAATTTATTGTGACTTTGAATGCTTTGGTGACTCCAGATGGGGATTCACCTTATGCACTGCCCATATACTCACAATGGTCATTAAACATGCACCCACTCAACGTCTTCGAAGTGTGAGACACCAACTTTATAAAACGTTGTTACTCTTTTATTTGGCAACTTTTCCCCATCGCTTTGACAGACTTTTAACTCTAATAAGCTTGGAAATAAGAACCATTCAGTTTATTAAATTTATGGTATCTCGTCTGGCTCATCAACTTTTGTTATTTTAGAGTTCTCAAATGTTGCGATAACTTCTACTGTGATGTTTTTGGATATTTTCTTTAAGGTAAATTCAGCTTCTGGAAAATTCTTTCGAGAAAACTGTTCGTTTCATTGGCCATTACGCAATACTGCCGCCATAAGTGCGGAATTCCGTCATCATCCATAAGATGCTGTCCTTGATCATCGTTCTTAAGCCTCGGCGAACTAATCTCCTGTTCATTGTTCCTTCTTTAAGTAGAGGTTTTGATGATGCTTGCCATCTAATTCAAGTCATTTTGTCGTATTTCTTGAATAGCTGGCTTTGCGTCACCAGTCGGGGCTGGTATTTTTTTCCATCTCTCGATATATGCCCAGAGGGATGAAATCAAATCTACATTCTTGAGTTGCCGTTTCTATGGAAACATAGGGATTAATAATAATCAGATAGCATCCAAATATTTAAAGAATTTATAAAAAAATCAGTCCAGTAGTTCTGGAGTTACCGTTTCCCTTCCAGGGGAAAAGGTATAATCTATGTCCCTAAGGAATACATAGCAATGAAATATATAGCATTTTAATGGTGAAAGAATTTTGGAAATCAGTCCAAAAATATACGACATTCTACAAAAGCTAGGCTGCTGTAATTTTTCCCGAAAGTTCCCGAAAGAAAAAAGGAGTTTTTGTCTGATAGAATAAGATTTGATGAAATGCTTATTTTCGCTCTGAACTGCACACATAGTTACTCATTCTAACATCAAATTAGTACTAAAAACATGTAAATTTTTTTTAAAGTGTACTACGCGATATGGAACCATAAAACTAAACCACGTAAAACTAGCGTCGTTCGTTCAAATACGATGTGAAAGTTTTGAACTCATTCGACCAAACAAACAATCCGCACCTCTCCCCCATTCCACCCTGTGCAAGTAATTGAAGTTTTCAACAGAAACTTTCAATCCGCTTCTCTATATTTAGCTTTGTAGGTGTTAGGAGTACTCCGTCTATAAAATTTCAAAAGTGGAATCGTTGTGTTGCAGGAAGGAAAAGAAAAATGTGTGACTTCGTCATCCTTAGCTTTGCGAAGTCATTCGATTTGGTCCCATGGAGGATTTTTGAACCGCGCTATACTAAGAGATTAAAAATCTGCCACCACATCGCGTCATTCGCTGGCTGGCATAGATGCTATAGCTGCTGCCTGCTGTTTGTTTTGGGTAGAGTTAGCATCCACAAACACGTAGCAATTTGGGAATCAGTTGCGTCAGTGTTAGAGGTGTGGAAATTACAATTTAAACGTTTCCAGCGGACCACGATTTTCGCAAAACTTTTACAATAAGCCCCAGAGCTGGAAAAACGACCAACTTTGCGTACACCTTTGTCCTTTTCTATTTCTATAGAAAAAAAGAAGCTCGCTGCAAATAGTTGTTCGTTTGTTTGAATCTTTTTTTTTCAATAGTTTTCGGATGAAAACGAAAACAAGACTAATTAGGATATACACCTCGAATGTAACCACATGCCATTCAGAAAATTCAGAACGGGGCAAAGCTTTGGGTACAAGCGAAGTCGAAGTGTGCATCCCAATCCTTCCCAAAGGTAATTAACAAAACAAAATACATATATCTACACTTATGGTTACGTATATGAAAAAAATAGAATTAATCTCTCGGCGGAACACGCGCGGGAAAAGCGTATTTCTTTGGATATTTCATTGGGAGGGTGAGAAAACTCTCAAAGGTATTCTCCGTGTTCTTATGTTTCGTCGTCCTCGTTGTCGCCGTTCGACACCGCCACGCCATCACCATCTCGCCATTCTTGCTCGTTCCGTCAGAGTTCTGGGTTCTGGGTCTGCGGCAGCGATGACGATGATGGTTTCACACAATAAATAAAAAAAAGAAGAAAAAAAAATGAGAGAAAAGGAATTAAGTCGAGTGTGACTATGTATATGGATGGTACTGTGCGGTTGGGTTAGCTGTAGCTCGCTTCGTTCGTTTGTCCGTCGAGGGAATTGCTTGGAAAATCACTTGATTTTGCTTCAGAATTAATGGAATCACGTACGACCGCAAAATTATATTCTTTTTCTTGTGTTATCCTTGTTAAAAATGTTCTTTCCTTTTTTTTCTTATTTTTTTGTGTTCGCCTTTTGTTCCTGCTATGCCCTCAAATTGGAAACTTGGAAACTAAGTTTTTTTTCGTCTTATACTATTTTCTTTTCTATCCGGATTTCTTGGGCAGCGAATGCAGCAATTGAACTTGTTCGTTTGGTTTGATGCTCGTTTTTCGGTTTTCTGTTGTTTTTATGATTTTATAAGAATGATGATTTGGAAATTTATTTTTGTTGCACAAAGTTCTGGTTTTTTCTTTTTGGATTGTATAGGTAGTTAGGTTCTAGTAAAGGACTTAAGGAAGGCAAGAAATTTTTCTGAGCTGAAAGGATTATGCATACCTAATGATTTTCAAAGCTTTCGTGTTTGTGTTTTTAAAAGACTCATGTTGTGTAGTATGAGTTCGTTGTGGCTTTTTTGAAATTTGAAATGAAGCCATTTCCCAAGCGATCTTCGACTTTCAATTGGTATTCTGCTTTGGAAGTAGGTCGATACGGTCCTAGTGTTTATTTAATGTGATAATACAGGCATTATCAAAATTTTTATTTACTGCTAGTAAACACAAACAAATATAATACTCTGTGTTTCATTAAAGAGAGACCCCTCACCGCTGGTGAGGGAACCCCCATAAAATAAAACTTCAGCTTGACTTATGAAAAAAGAGAAGCATAACCTCATTCGGTATGGACACTTTTTAACAAACGGCTGCATACTTTCTGAGGATGGCAGGAGAGCAAATTATCTCATGCCACTTATCACACAGATCTGGTAGGCACAAGATAAACATATGAAAACTATGGTTCTATCTCAACACTTCCCTTACTTGGTTAGGCACCGCACTCAAGCCAACTGGCTATATTTTTTTGCACAATGTTTAAAACTGTCATTACAAATGAATATTTACCTCACTTTCCACCAAAGCACACTTTATTATGAAATCCTTTCTGTGGGGGATGAATTTCAGGTTAAGAAACTCTCTGTCCCTCTGTTATCGATCACAGTTAAGGAATAAGGTATTCAGGAATATATTCTTATTTTGTCACTTTACTGAATGTTTTTCTATTCGTCAAACTCTCTGTCTCTCTTATGGGAATCACCCATATTGCGATAGGCGTTTCACTTAAACGCCTGAAAAATGACAGAGCTCCAGTCACCATCATTTTTGTTTTCATAAAAATATAAATTCAGCCCTCTATCTCTTCCTCATTGCTCTTATCATTCCCTTAAAAGTTATTTTATTTAAACGGCAATTCTGGCACCTAGAGATAAGTCATCTTATTGGCGTTTTATTAAAACGCCATTCGTAATAAGGGTGAACTCCCGACATCGCCAGTTCATACTCTTAATTAACTTCTATTAAAAAGCTATTTTGGTCTCATGTTGCTTCGCGACTGAGCCAGTCCCATCCATCCTACAGCCACTTCTGTATCCATGATTTTCATTGCATCGACCATTCGTCATATTCACGTTAAGCTTGATTTATTTAATGAAGATCGAAGACAATTGCAGATGCAACATTATGGAATAGTCTACGGTAGTTTTCCACCCCGCATACCTAATCACAATAAACTTGCAGTGCGTTTTGTTTCAAATCAACTGTTGCAAGGTATGCTTTCATCGGGTGTTCTTTTTAGAGGTTGGTTTTTTGAATAGGGATAAAACTGACATCTTGAAGTGAAATCGGCAAACGCTAATGACGTTTGGGTTCAGTTAGGTTTGCCATTTTGTCATGAAAAGGTTGACAAAAAAACAACGCTTGATGATTTTGCGCAAAGATCTTGGCTTACGACCTTATAAGGTCCAACTTGTGCAAGAATTAAAGCCACGAGACCATGCAATGCGTCGTGATTTTGGAGTATGGGTTGAAGATGAGATTGATCTCGATGCTGATATTCATCGCAAAATTTTGTTCAGTGATGAGGCTCACTTTTGGTTGAATGGTTACATTAACAAGCAAAATTGCCGCATATGGAGTGAAGATAATCCACATGATTACCTTGAGAGCTGAGACGCCATTACATCCACAAAAACTGACTGTTTTGTGTGCTCTATGGTGAAGTCATGTCATTGGTCCATACTTCTTCCGAAATGCTGCTGTAGAGCCATGATAACCGACTATTTTGTTCCCGAATTGGATGGCACGAATGTAGATGAGTTGTGGTTCCAACAAGACGGCGCTACATGCCACTCAGCGCACCTCACAATTGATTTATTGAAGGAAACATTCGATGAGCGCATAATTTCTTGGAATAGACCTGTCAATTGGCCAACAAGACCAATAGTGCGATTTGACACCATTAGATTCTTATTATGGGAAGTCGCTTATCTACATCAACAAACCAGAAACGTTAGGGGGCTTGGAAGCCAAGATTCGTGGCGTTATTGCGGACATACGTCCTCAAATGTTCGAAAAGTGGTTGAAAAATGGACCTCTAGAGTTGGCTTTATTCGAGCCAGCCGCGGCGGCCATATGCCCAAAATTTTTTTAACCTTGGCCTCAAATCGGCAAGAAACTTGAAAAATAATACAAGTTTATTGCCTTATAAATAAAATAAATAAATAGGGTGGCGCAGCATAGCAGGGAGCTCTGGGGCAATTCTCACTACCATGTCTTGTTAGGGAATGGAGGGGACCTACCCGTTCCGAACTGGGCACTTTACGTACGTTCGGTAAATTGTCTGGAACCGAAATCGCTGTTGACACAAGATCTGACCATTTTATAGGGTTATGTGAAGTTGTTTGACTGCACTGATAAGCCTGAGACGATTGACACCTTGGAAGAGAATATTCGCCATGTTATTGCTAACCTACGCCCCCCAAACCCATGTCTTCATAATAAAGATAAATTCTTGGCCATAACATTAAATTAAATGTTGATTATTTCATCTTGAAAAACATACGCCTTAAAAAAAACACCCTTTTGATACTTGAGCACGATAAAAGCATTTTGCAAAAAGGGTGTGGTTTTGTTCATAAATCGTTTGTGAAATTCAAAGATATGTTTTTCAATGTATCAACCTTGGATAAAACTTGGACTCAGAGAAACAAAGGAACGAATCAAAAGAATGGATTTCTCATGGTGAATCGAAGTTCGAAGCCAAAGGCCAAAAAGGGTTAGTCAGCTGTCAAGGTCATAATTACGGTTCTTAGAAGTGTTCTTTCACGTCGATAACTAAGGTGAAACGATAAATAAGGTGAAAACGCAAGGCTGATGGATCGATTCAAAGCCCAATTGAAGCAAAAATGGCCACATTTGTGGAAAAAAATTCTTTTCATCAAGACAAAACTCTGGTGAGAGGCACAAGTCTACAGTCGAAATTGCAAAATTGCTTGATTTAGAACTCTCATCCGCAGGTTAATCCCCAAATTTAGCCCACTGCGACTATTCTTTCGAAACGCAAGTAAATGACCCTGAAGTAAGACATTTGGACGTTCTCAAACTCATTCACCCACAGAAGATTGCTAACTTCTGGTTCAATTTAGGAGCAGGAGAGCTGCCCTGAAACTTCACATGGGTCGGCACAATAGGTTCCATTCAGACACCGCAGTGACCAGAGCTGAGCAAGCTCTACCCGTCCCCTGAATCTAATCTAAATCTAATAGTAATTTCTATTCGCCTTCTTCAGTTTGATGGGTAAATTCGAATTCGATAGTCTCATTTTTACCAACTCTGTTTCAGTATTGTGGTTTTTGGTCTGAATTTAAATTTTTTCCTTTTCAAAAGCAAAAGGCTTATAAGAATTGAATTTAGAAAGGCATTTCAGTCATCTAAAATGAATTGCCAATGTTGAACGTATAAGTGAGAAAATAATTTTCATGATGCTCGTAAACACAATTTATGGCTATTTACTTACTTCTTACCTACTTGTGAAAAAATTTATCCTTCTGAGGATCGAACCTCAAACTCAAACGTACGAGCAGTCATACGAACCAAACCATTACATCACTTCAAAGTTGAGCGTGATTTCGATTTTTCGATGCGAGGAAGAATTTCAATAAAAACCTTTGCAATAAAATACAAAAAGTGAATCTTAAGCAAGAAGCCGGAATCTGTGCTGAGCTGACTGAAAATGTCAATAAAAAAGCCAAGGTTGCGAGTAAATTTACGATAAATTTGTTTCCAGTTCAGATTATCTCTAGCGAAATGAACAAATTCATTATTCAAATGGCAACCCTCAAACGAAAACATCAAAACTTCTGATATACAAGTAGCACTCAATTCATCGCTTAAACTGTACTTTAGGACTGTTCTATATTCCACTACGCAAGTGCTCTTTGCAAGTACATCTAATCACTAAAATATCTTTGTATGAAGCAAAATTCATTAATTCTCTTCCTCAAAAGCCAACGACCATTTTGTTGTAATTTCTCCGGCTCACATAATCCAACAATAGTGTACATTACAAGAACATGTCGAGCATTCATTGAAGACGTTGGCGCCTAGTGTCTTTATCTAGGACATCTGCAGCGACAGATTGGCGGGTGTCGAAAGGCCCATAACGTGGCTACAATAAACTTACCAGACATTAAAGTCGCATTCAGAAACATTTACTTTCCATAAAATATACAAATTCAAACTAGGAATTTAGTTCCTCGCATAACTCAGACACACAAACACACAGTCATCTAATAACATAGTCAAAAAGTGACTCAGATCCTTGACACAAAACTGCGTTGTGCCTTGTGATGCCTGTTAAATATCAAATTATATCTTTCGCTAACAAAAATAAATTTTATAAATACCCACACATCTTCTCGAGTTTCGAGATACATTTCATTAGCAATTCTGCCACCAAGCAACCGCATCAAAAGTTGCGGAAGCAGTGTCGCACATCGACCTCAAAATAATCATTAGTCCTTTCGAGTGGTGCAAATAAATTAATGTCAAGGCTCTGTCGTAAAACAATTTATAAATAACATGCTGCATTCTCTTTTGGTTATTTCTCATCATCCCTGCAACACAAAGAAGAGACGCTCCTGCTTTGCTTTGCTCCTGTCTGTGCTCTGTGTTGCAGTATCTATCTACTTATGTAAGGCTATTAAATGCCACCCCATTATTCGGTCCCATCTGTCATTCTAAGTGATGGGGAGCTTAACTCACAGACCCCCAACACCGATATAATAAATAATATTCATGGTAAAAACTTCATCCTTCAACTCTCTATACATACATAGTTCTAATAAATACGGATAGAGGCGATGAACAACGAAACGAACGACTGACTACTGATGGTCGGGTTGGTTCGTTTCGGTTTGTTGTGGGTAGGGTAGGGTGTAGGGTATGCAGATGGAAGCATCAAAGTAGACGGATATGGAGATAAGAGAAATGAGATGAGAGAGAGAATGTCGAGGACATGGAGATAGAGAAGATAATGGCATCAATGTCGCCATAATCAAATTTGTCAGTTGAGCTTGTTTTATTCGATTATATCCTTGTGATGATCCTTTGCATATTCTGGGTTTCTTGCTTTTTTTTTTTAGTTTAGTTTAGGTTACACATTTATTTTCCGGCTCCTGAAGGTTTTAAAACAATTTTTCATCGGTTTTGGTTGAGTTTGGGTCGGTATTTTATTTTTTTATTTTTTATTTTATCCATTTGTTGTTACAATTTGAGTTGAATGAATTTAAATGGGATTTTTATAGAAAGTAAATTATGTAACATTTGTGGATTGTTACAGAAAGGAATATATTTGATTACGGGATTGATGATTGGCTTGAAAAGGATTTGAAAAGATAAGTGGGTCAGGTACGTTGTGATATGAGGGACTAGTCAATAACTTATCAATGCTTTATTTGCAGAAATGTATAGAAGCTGAGCCATGATGCTTTCTTAAAAATATCAACCTATCAGACTCCAAATTGAGCCTCGTTCTCTTTGAGTGGGCTCAATATTAACTGTTGAATTTTTCCTGGTGTTAAGGCTGTGGACAATTTATTATAACAAATGCTAAACAATGTGGTGTAAACAATGGACAGTGTAGTAGCCTCTTACGTGTCCATCACATGGTGTGGTTGACAGAAATTCACTAGAACCTGGGGCTCCCCGCTTTGTTGCGCCTTAATTTTTTAGACTGATTTTCCACTTCAAACATTGGAATAAGTCACAAACATTTTCTCAATTGAAGCCCAAAGTAAAATTCAATACTTTGAAAATTTTATTGAAGACATCAAGACAAATGAACAACATCTGGGGTTTGAATTTTTGTGTCAGTCACAACAGCACAACCAAGTTCTTTTGAGACTCGAAAAAATTCTCGGAAACGACAACAACTGCGATGGAAATATTCTTCTCCAGATTATAGTTAGATACAAATTAATTTTGAATATACTGCAGAGAACTCGTGTGGAAAGGCCCAATAGCAAAGTAAAGTGTGTTGACGACATCAGTCAGAGAAAATGCGTAGAACTTTTCGGTAACAAGTGACGGCGGAGTATCACCCCTTCGAAAACGCAAAATTACCCAACTTTCACACACGATTAAAAAGAATCAAAAAGAGAGACAGATCAAAATATTCCTCGTAGAGGCAAATGCAACGAAATCAGAATTCTATTGGCCTCAGATTTGCATCAATCTTAGACCGGTAGGTTAGCCGACGTATTCTGATGTCAAAGCCGTGTACCCCATACAGGTGGATCACTAGTGTGAGGCAGTTATGTTGGGACTATGATCCCGTAGAAATCACTATTCTCGAAACGCCGAGAAAGGAAAAGGGAGAGAAAAAAGTGGTGGGAAAATTTCAAAATCTTCTTTGTTAGAAAACTGTCTCCTTAGATGAGGAGAAAGCTCTTCACCGCGGTTATGCTTCCAGCACTCACAAGGAGTTCATAACTTTGGTTTATGTAAAAAAGGGAACGGGAAAGTTGACGACATTAGAGATGACGATACTTTATTTGACAACAGCATACACAAAACTTGATCAAATTGGAGGCAATAAGATCTATGGAAACCTTCTCGCAGAAAACGGTAACATTGTCATAGTCAAATTAGAGATCCTGGAAACTTTTAAGTGAATTCCGTTTCCCTCACTACAACTTCAACGTTCGCAACTTTTGGAAGCTTACCTTCCTCTACATTCTAGGGTCAAGTTATATTTTTCTAAAAAATAAGTATTTTAAAAGAAAAGGAACAAAGGAACAAAGGTTCTTGTGTGACAAAAGCAAACAACATCTGCATCATCCATAAGTTCTGCTTTTCTTTTCTTCTGCTATAAAACAAAAGTGACGTGTGCGGTGTGCCCCTTTTACAAAAGAGCCTTAGGGAGACTGTTAAAAATTCCAGCTGATGCAGATTTTTCAACATTGTTTCGTGTTGCAGGTTCTGACTCCATCAGTTCCAACACCAGTTCAATAAGCTTATGGTTTCTGAACAAATTTATGCTTTTTCTGGGTTGTGCTATATACAGTAGACTGGACGAAAAAAAAATTTTTTTTTTGTTTCAAAAACCATACTGAAAATATTTTTTGGGATAGCTGAAAAAAAAATTCCAAATAAGTTTTTAGCTCAAAAAAAAAAAAAATTATTTAGAGGTCTATCAATCGTGTTTTATATTTCTTAGACCTAACCTTATTTGAGCGTCAAAACTGTTCAATTATTTTGAGCCCAATAAATTTAACGACAAACACTTTAATAGAAAATTAAATTTTCTTTAAAAAAGGTCTTTTTAAAAATTTTTGTCAGACAAACCGTTTCCGAGTAATCAGGCTTTGAAAAATGGTATTTTTTTTTTTGATTTTGTTCTTTTATTTTGGAGTTTCTCAACTCACGTACAAACCAATATGTGAAAAACTGTAAACATTTTTTTTAAAGAAAATTTAATTTTCTAAAAAAGGTCATGTTAAATTTTTTCACAAAGTGCTTCCTTGAGAAGTTATTCGCCGTTAAAGTTGAAAAAAATAAAACGTTCTCGTTTTTTTTCGTTGTTGATTCTTTTTTTTTACTCAATGTAGCAAACCGATAGTCGAGATCATAGTTTTTATTGGCCCAGTTTAATGTACAGTAAGTTGTTAAATAAAACCATCGGCCAGCGTTTTGTGTTTAACGTGTACACAAATAAATCGAAAAATTTGCTCCGGTTGATGACCGGAAGTGGTTTAATCACAGTTGTATTTTGTTGATAGTTAAACCACTTGCTTGTTAGGGTTTTGGAACATAGCGCACCAACGCAATTTTAAGAGAAAATCCAAAGATGGAAGATTGAACTAGACGATACTGCTTTTTCTACTTGACCTTCAGAGGCTTGACCTTCAAAGGCCATCAAAAAATTCTTCGCCTATAAAAGGTTCAGGCACATCTCTTTTGCATTTCTGGACTGTGCACATTAAGGTGATTATCTTATCGAGAATCAAACAACCTCATTGCTAGAGGGCGGCTGTGGAGCAGTGGCAAAGTGTTCAGTAGATAGGCCGAACTCGAGGGTTCATATCGCGCTCTGGACATCTAATTTTCCTTCAGCCTCCCAGTTTCATCTGGACGCCGCCTTTAGTGCTATATGTGAAATTAAAACCACCTTATTTCCATCTACCTCACCACAAAAAAGGGAAAGCAATTAGGTCTGAGTGCTCCAGATTAGTACAAGTCTCCACTTTTTTTTTTATAAAAAAAAGGTAAAAAAAACCTAAATCCACCGATATGAAGAAATTATCATTGCTGAAGTTGAGTCCAAATTTTAAATATGATGACATTAACGACTTCACCACATCACACCAACGAACATGTCATTTACTTTGGTCAGGGATTGACAATTTCAGTCGAAAACTCGTTGAGCTTTCACTCACCTTACAGCAGTCGCGGAATGCCTTTAACTGCTCATCATATCAATCGTTAAATTTTCAGATGGGTTTATAGTTCACTGATTAGGTCTAGTTCAATTCATATAAAATTAATTGAACTTAGAAATCAAAAAAGTTTTAAAAGAAACATTGTTGGGTGAATTTGGACCCGTTGGAGACGACTTTTGCTGGAACGTAAGGGAGGGTTAAGAAACCACTACTTGGCTTCGAGTGGAGATTCAAAGCGACATATCTTAAATAGAATCCTCTGTTTGAAAGTCAGCTATCAGTGAAGGAAACAACCCTTCTTTGACATTTTTATTTTTTCATCCTTTTAGATAAATCCTTTAATTTATAAAAACTTTCTATCTAGATAGACCAATAATCTAGAAGAATCTTCTTCATAGAATGATATTCTATCTGGAAGGATATTTTCTGTAGAAGGAACTTCTATTCAGAAAGACCATCTCTTTAAAAGAACCATCTCTCTTGAAACAACTCATGTCTAGAACGTCCTTCCATATAGCGTTTTCTAACTAGTAGCTCTTTTACCGATAGAAAGAGCCATTGCAATCATCCCATCTTTTGTCAAATTATATTTTTTAGCGTTACCGAATCATATTACTCGATAAGAGCCATAAATCATCAGATCACATAACCTTTATTTGTTAGTCAATGCCCAGCTCAACCACAATACCCTCCATTAACCACTTGATACAGTATTGCATTATTGTGCTGCACAAAAACTTGACCGCCTTGAGTTTAAATTTCATCACGTGGAAAGTATTAAGCATTAAAAACTTCAATAGATAAAAATATATATTTATTTTAATGAGTTTTCATGCCATGCCGAAAATGAAATATTTTATTTATAAAAAAAAAACAACCATGAAATAAAAACACTCCTGCAGTCAGCCCCCCGTAAAACGAAACCCGCACACTGTTATAACTAATGAAAAACGATAACGGCAAACAATAATTAATTTCACACCCCCTCCTTAACTTCCATTTCAACTACTCATCTTAATATAAATATATGTATGTATGTAAAGATATAAAAAAACTCTTCAGAGTGCTCCCGTGAGCGATTTGAATACGGATTCTACCATCATTGGAGCTTTTTTTTTGGTTTATGTATTTGTTTTTTGATGAACAAAAAACAACGATAATAATAATCATGGCTTTTATCCGCATATCCTATGGGTGATTGTGCGGTGTATGAGTTTGAGTAGACAGTAGAGTATGCATGATGCACAGTGCATTTGTTATTCACAGTAAATATCATAAACACTTGGCATGTTAATGTATGTAGTGCGGTTTCCCCATTCGCCAGTGTTTATTTATGGATTGCAATTTCGTACATGCATATGCATTAAACTTCAGCTACTCACAATTGCATCGTCATCACCCCCGTAATTGTCTTGTCATGAGCTTCACAGGCAGACGCATCATCTAGAAATGGGACCCACCAAAATGGATTTTCTGAGTATATTTGGCTTTGCCGCAGGGGGTTTCAGAAATTGTGGGAAAACATAGCATTGTATCAACAACATCGAAACAAATAGACGGTACATGCAAACCATAACAAACAAAGCAAGTTGAATTGTGGTGCTCATGGCGTAGTGGTTAGCATGTCTGAATGTTACCTGGGACTTTGGGGTTCGAATCTCACAAATAGCCGTTTGATTTCCCTCTTGTATGCGAGGAGATTATTACTATGAAAATCGCTTTCCTACTTGCTCGTCCGGAGTTGGCATAAACTTGTAGGCCCCTTCCATTGCTCACTTAAGGTGGAAGAAATGTGCTTATGTAGCATAAGACCTCTAAGAGTCTTATTTATAAAAATAAAAAATAAATAGGGTGGCGCAACAGAGCGAGGAGCCCCTAGGCCTAGCGCTTTTCTCACAACCATGCCTTGTGAGGGAAAATCGAGGGGACCTACAATTTTCTGCCGGTTCCGAACGGCTAATGGAGAAATCGATTTTCATGGCAATGAGTTTTCTAACGGAGGACTTGCCAATTCCTCGTGAAAGGCGATACCCGTGAAAAAACATTTCTGCCTCTGCTGGGATTCGAACCTCGAACCTCTGGGTTAGCAGGTGAACATGCTAACCATCACGCCACGGGTACCACAGAGATTATTTATAAACTTATTTAAATCACAACTTGTGTGTTTTTCCACAAGTATTTCTCCGATACGCATGCCTGGTAAGGAAAATTATTATGAAAACCATATACATACATCCTTCGACTAGATGAGTTGTCTTAAATCATTCTTGTAACAGAAACACCCTGTTAAAGCACGTATGATGCTGCATATACACCACTTCCACTACAACACCATCAAAAAGATGGCTCAGGAAAACAGAATTGGAGAACATAAATAAAACGATCGAGAATACTTGATGGATGTTAAAAGGATGTTCGATTCCTTTACACATGAATCCAGCGAAAGGATACAAATTGGTAAAGTAATGGAGTTGGTGGAGGCAGCAGGCGGCATATTTGAGTTATGATAACCTTCCGCCAAATAGGAACAAAAACAAAAAGAAGAAACAGAGACAGAGACAGAGAAAGAGAGAAAGCGCACACACCCCCAGAACGATAAAGCCGGATGAACAATATTTGGATGGGAAATTATGAAGCGTGGCGGATAGTCTTTCAAAGATATCCTATATATTTTGTGTGTATAGCTCTGTCTGTTATCCAATATCTTCATAAATAACATTTTCGGGGGAGCGAACAAGCAAATGCACGTTCATCTCTGTGTATAATCCTTGTCCGTAATCCTGTAAGCTTTACTCATTGCACAGTACACACATAGTTTGTTGTGTCCCCCTCCCCCTCCTCATTCACCCACCATCATCAGCGTCATCGTCATTGTGGCCCGTAGTCGTAGATAGTCGTCGTTGTCGTTGTCGTCGTCGTCGTCGTCGGTCGTAACCTCCTTCCAACCCACGCACTCTTTTCTCTGGAGATATCTGCCAGTAGATGAAATACTTGCTCCTCTTCCAGAATCTACCAATTCAGTGTGGGTCTTATACTACACATCACTTGTGTCATAGTGTGTGTGCGGTTTGTTTATTATCCGTGTTGTTTTTGTAACTCTGCGATGTTGTTTTTTGGGCCAAGGGAAACTGACTCCTTTTGTGTATAAACGAACGTTCTTTGTTTATTGGTGACGGAGGATGAACTTACCCCGCAGCAAAATAAACATCTTTTTAGGGTTTTCCATATACTTTAATGCAAAAAGTTATATTCTCTCGCTGCCACATTGCCACCCAACGCTCGCTGTTCTGACAAGTGTCTCGCTCAGCAGTGAGTGGATATACCACCACACCACGCTATAATGCGACACTAAAAAGAAAACAAGCAAAGCAAAAAAGGAACTCTCCCCGCCACCAAAAATTAAATGTGAAATGAAAAAGATTCAAAAAAAAAAAAAAAAATATGTATATAAAAAAACAAGAGAACTACAACAAAAATGACAAAGGACAATGTAAGAGAATTTCCATAAAAAAGTGAAACACATTTTCTGTTTTCCAGTTGCATTTTCCCCCTTTCGATGCTCTCTGTTGGCCATTTTTTTGATATTGTGTTCCTATTTATGGTTAGAACAAGACAATGTTTTGTGTTCTTGTTTTTGTTTTGTGTTTTACTAAAAGAGAAAGAACAATCTGCTAAGGATACTTTTTTCAAGTCAAGGCACTAGGGTATTTTTATTCCGAGCAGACTTCGTTTCTGAAGAAGAAGACCAGCTGCCTTCAGGACACAGGTATCTGAAATGGAGATAGTTAAAATGGAATCAACTCTCCAAGCCCGTTAATCCGAAAGCGTTTCCTTCTTCTTCTGACACATAAGATTAGGTGTACAGGAGACTGGTTGAGACAACTTAGACCTTGCTTGGAAACTTGAAATTGAGGAATGCTGCTTAATTTTTTACCCTCTTCCGAGCTTGTCTTGTCTTGTCTTGTCGAGAAATGAATGATTTCCGAAATGTGTTGCAGTTAGTAAACATATCAATGCCCACAGGCCAAGCTCGAAACACCATGACAAGTGACAAATAGTCTATTTTTAAGCAGATCTGTTAGGTGGTAACTACTTACATGGAATGAGTTTGCAGTCACCACGTAGCAGTGGGCTAACCAACCTTCACGCTGCTATGTAATACTGGCAAAGTAATTCAGTTTCCTGTGAATTTATACCCTGTCCAGTGTCCAGTTTCTCGGAATATCTATGTGGGCTGGCACCCAGAAAACTTGATGGTCGAACTGGTCTACCATCGCAATGAAAGGTAATCGAAATTTGCGGGAAATTACTGGGTTCGTAGAAAAATTGGAGAGTGATTTAAAGGCTGCTCGGTTGAATGAGAAGAGGTGAGAATTTCATTTGAACATCACATTTCTTGGCAGCTACGATAGGACCTCATTGATCCTAAATGATGTCCACCTGGAACATCATACAGTCGTTAGGGAGACATAAAGACAAACACTTCTAAGACGAAATGATCGACTTATATTTAGTTCTTCGCAGTACACCCAAGCTTTTTGGGCCATGACAGAAGAACCTCAAAGATTCACCATCGTTCCAGGTGCATTTCATCGAATGAAATTTTGTGTTACAAAGCAGGAGAGCCGTTTTTTCTATTGAAAAATAGCTCTCAAACAAATAGCTATACTACCAGTCGTTTGATCGATGACAACGCCGAGAGGTGTTAAAATAAAAAGCGTGCCCAGCCCATATAAGACCACATATTGAGTGGCAAAGCGGCAAAATTAGAAAATGTTGAAAATTGAGCGGCAGATCAATGCCGCTTAGCTTTCAATTTTGTTCTTTAACCGTTCAGTACGTTACCGTACCCTTAAACGGATGAAGCTCCACTGACGCAAACGCAAGTTGATGACTGAACTTTGCTCAAACTACCACGGTAATGCACTTCATCCTTGACAATTCACCTCAACACTCTTGCCAACGTGTAGTTTGTGGAGTCATTTGTTCCAAACGACTTTCTGGCAAGAGAAGTCAGTCAGTATGGATCTTCTATCTCTTTCTTGTATATCTGACTTTCGCTTCAATTTTATTTTACTATACTAACTGAGCCGCCCGGCGCGGCGTTGCTCGAGCTTGCAGTTTTATGGTTGCCGTTCACGTTCCTTCGCTTCCGTTGGAATAAGGGGATGAAATATAATCTTTTTTACTGTGGAATTATGTGGCATCTCAATGCTGAAAGAATTTTGGAAATCTGTCCAGTAGTTTCTAAGTTTCCGTCCCCAACCCCGTTCGTGTGGGAATCTACCGTTGTCGTGGAAATATGTGAATGTCCCTGAGGGTTAATGTAACATCCCAGAGCTGAAAGAATTTTTGAAATTGGTCAAGTAACCTTAACCCGTTCTCGTTCCTGTTTCTGTTCCCGTGGGATTATAGGGATGAAATATAGTTTAAGTTACTGATGGAGGGGGCTAATGAAACACCCCTAATGCTGAAAGAATTTTAGAGATCTGTCCAGTAGTTTCTAAGTTTCTGTTCCCAACCCTGTTCCTGTTTAAATACGGGGATCAAACCTTGACAGGAACCATCTCTGATCTGAACTAAACTATGTCTACCCTAAAAATTTTATAAAAATCTTTTGGGTGGTTTAGGAGTCTATACCGGACATACATACATACATACAAACACATACATACATCCTTTTTTATATATATAGATTTCTTTTTTTAGAAAGCCAGTGTGATGTCCTTAGTTTATGGAGCTTTTACTTAAAGACTTTGGGTTGTATTTTCTTCCGAAGGCGACGTGACGTGACGCGATCGACACGTTGGCGTCGTGCACATTCTTCTTCTCATTTAAGCAGTTAGTTAAGAGCGATTTAAAGTTGTTATACGTATGTTTTCCCGAAAGATCAATGGCGACTTCATCAGCATACGCAATCACTCTGAGTCCTTCAATATCAGGAATGCCAACAGAGTGTCCCTCAATTTTGTGATGAATACCAGACAGTGCAGGGCAGCTTTACCACTTTTGCTTTGCAGCAAGCTTGTTGTACTGTAGAGGCAAAATTTTGATGCACAGCGCTATGTAACTGGACAATAATCACTGATTTTAACGACTTAATAAGCAAAGAAAGATCAGGGGTATTTCGGACTCCAATAGAAACTTGGGTTCTTGAGCTTGGGTATTAACAAAAATTGAACTTCAAAGATGAATAAATAAATGTAAACATTAAGGATGGCGCAGCAGAGTGGGGAGCCCCAGGGCCTTGAACATTTCTCTGAACCATCCCTTAAGGGAAATGGAAGGGACCTGTAAAATTTTTTTGCCGATTCCGCACGGCTTATCGAGATAACACTTCTCATGCCCGCATGAAATCAGTATCGGAAAACTGCCAACTCCTGGCGAAAGGTGATACCCTTCGAAAACAACTCGAACTTAAAACCTCCAACATAGCTGCTGATACGTAAACTATGATTACCTCTCGAGCACCATGGTTTTGAGATGAAAATTCTTTGTATCTATTCCGGAACTCATTGTATAAGTTTAATAAATAATAAAATTATTCACATGATTTAAGTTTTAGAAAGGACGCGGCACCAGCGCCAGCGATCCGATGGACAACGCAGAAGAAAGGATACCGAAATTTGTGTGGTGCAATAAGAAAGTGTAAAAAAACTTTTAATAAACTTGACGTTCGAGACTCCGGGACTTCAAATGAAAGTGAATTGGCTGGACAAGCTTAGATACTGGGGCCAAATAACCGCAAACGTGATCGCGTTATACGTGACTGAATTATGTGTTTAGTGGCATTGCTCTTCACTTTATCGAGCACTTTTGTACCGAAAATTTAAATTCTTTCATCAGTACTTGAACGAATTGATGGCAATGAACGGAGACGGATGTGTGTAATGTAGAACGAAAAATAGAACACACTCACTCGATCACTGATGCGGTAATACTGCACTACTTTCTCAGTAAATTTACTAATCGGTGTACGCTTTCTCTCTCAGCAGAGACAAAAACCACTTTCTAAAAAACGTTTCCCTTCTCTATCTCTTTGCTTTCTCCGATCCTTGTCGTCGAAGATATTGAAAGTATTTACAACAAAAATACTTTCTTCTCAACTCCATTTTACATTACCGTGAAATGCCACTCACGATGATCAATGTAGAAAAATACTAAATCCCTAAAAAAAGTCAAGTGACGAAATGATGAGTAATTAGGCGTGTTTTATCGAAATTCTATATGCACTTATGTTCACTTCAGCAAAACATCGCTCATGGGAAAACAACAACTCCTTATGTCAATAGCCTAAATGTACAAAAATATCTCAGTAACCTAACTGCACAACAGGGATGGTTGGTAAATTTCTTTTTTGGAACCCAGAGGTTGGCAGTCTTTGGGTTGTGTTCGTTCATATTTCTGATTTTCGACAACAGATTGAATAAGTCTGTTTCTTTACTTTTTGTGCACAGAAATTCACAATCTGTCATATTTTAAGGAGTGGTTGTAAAATTCTTTCAGAAACTCTCTGAAAGAGCGTAATTGTCTTAAAATTTAAGAAACGCCTTGAACAAAACATTCGCAGCAACGCAACGCTTGGAAAAACGTCTGTTTGACAGTTGTGGTATTTGTTTTGGCTGTGCACGATTTCTGTCCACAGAAATTTTGGTGGCGGAAATTCGCAGGACAGGGAAATTTTTTTATTCTCTCGAGAGCACTCTCTTTTTTGTGCACTGCTACGAAAAATCGGAACGGGATTAGACTGACTTTCGCCGAATTTCGGTGCATTTCGTGCAAATTTTCAGTAAAGAAACACACCTTATGACTTCTGACCACAGAGGTGATACAAGAAGAGGCGAAACCACACACACACCACGGCATCAAAACCAGTTTGAATTCCGAAAATAAAGTGGTGTTAAGTTGGTGGTGGCAGGAGAAGCAATGGTTTTCCCTCTTGTTCTTTATTCTTCACAAACTAGGAACTGAAATAAATACCTGCATCGAAATCTGAATCCTAATTCGATTCGATTATCCGACCCTAAAAATAAAAATGAATCTTATTGGACACAGCTATTGCGAAAAAAAATTAAAGTGACATTTGTTTTGTTTACATCGAAAGTAAAAAGTTGAAATGCGGCAAATAAATTGAGAATCGAGAATTAAATAGAGAAAAATAGAAATGGAAAATAAAAGGTATGCATTTATATCCTTCTGAATGCAAATTTTTAATGTTTCTTATCCTTAGAACAAGTGCAAAGGGTACCAACTTTGAAAGTGAAAATTGAAAGTGACGTGCTAAATGACTATAAACCAAAAATCGTTTTATCGTAAGTGAACATAAGTGAATATAGAAAATTTTCGAGAAAACACGCCTATTATAATTCAATGCCCTTCTTAATGGAAGTCAACAGAGTGGTGGTTAAGGCAAAAACAAGTATAGCAATTGAAATAGTTGAATTTTCGAACTGCATAGGTCTCTTACGAAGTTTTGATTTTACTACACCAACCACTATAAACGATTTCTCATTCGATGTATGTAGGAGCAAACGAACATATTTTATTGCCGCTCTATTAACATCTGTACG
Organism: Melanostoma scalare; assembly: GCA_949752695.1. Classification (NCBI taxonomy): domain Eukaryota; kingdom Metazoa; phylum Arthropoda; class Insecta; order Diptera; family Syrphidae; genus Melanostoma; species Melanostoma scalare. The sequence goes on along the minus strand of OX456985.1, from coordinate 222,953,215 downwards.
AACATTAAACTCAAAGAAAAACGGTTTCCAGATGTCCGTCTCAAAAAAAGACTTGTCCTCAGAATTATGGTCTGTAAATGAAAATATTCAATGTAATCGTATAAATTACAAAAGTGAAGCAAACCTTCAATCACATTCGAGAAAGTTTTTATTGGTTAAGCCTTTTGTTACACTCGCATGGTTCTTCAAGTAATAAACCGTTATTACAGAAAAAATATCCATAAATTTTGTAATGTGAACATAAAAACCTTGTTTATGCACGTGTATTCGTAACATTACCAGGCCATTAGTCGATTAAAAGGTGTTTGATACAAAGTGAACAGAATCTATATAAAAAAAAGTTTGTAGCTATTTAAGAATCGATATATTGAATGGCAACCGGTATCAGTTGGGTGTGTTATTTATGATTTCTAGTAACAAATACAACCGATATGGGAGCCTTACGAATGCAATAAAACGTGTAAATATTATGTGGTGCGGTATGTTGTTGGTTTTTTCGGGAAGATTTGACATAGGGAGGTGGCGTATAGACGCGACGAGACTTCTATTCAAACCTAATGCTTTTTTTGCACATAAAATGATAAAGAAATAACATTAATAACGGTGAAATTTTATTGTAGTCTCAATGCTGATTGAGCAAGTGTCAGACCCACCCCATCATTCATTGTGTACATAAACAAAAGCTGATTTGCAATTATTTATTGTAAGCAATGTTTTCGATGTCACATGGGTCTGAAGGGTATTTGGTTAGGTGATGGTGGCTGTTAACTATGATAAGACTCCTTTGCCGTGTGCGTAGTGCGTAGTAACTCCCAATGAAGTGCGAAACATGCAACGCGTCGATGTGAGTCAGTTCAAAAGGAATTATTAAGCAAATATGAGAACCCAGCTTTATCATACTTCAATGAGCCAAAACTGTGCGTGAACAGAATAATAAGCAACGGTGTCCTTCTCTTCTTTGGTCCAACTACTTCTGCAGGGGTCTTAAAACACAAAGCTACAGGTCTACAAGTCCAGAGTCACTTGGAGAAGAGCAAACAAACTGGTAGCTTTTTATTACAGAATCTTTTTACACCTTTTATAATTCACTCGTATATTTTACGACTACTTGTAGTTTTGTTTTTCAGGCTAAAGGAGTAATTTTAGGCAATTATTACTAGGCTTTTGGGTTCCCGAAGTGATATCTATCATCGCACATCTTAACTTTCAACAAAATAAGATCAGACCGGTCAATATTGCAGCGACCGACATAATTTATCACTCCTTTCGTGTGAAAAAAAGAGTCATTTTGAAAATAAAAGATGCCTTTTGAAAATATTAAAAAAAAAAAAAAAAACACACAAAAATAAATAAATAAATAGGGTGGCGCAACAGAGCGAGGGCATAGCGTATTTATCACTACCATGCCTTGTAGGGGAATGGAGGGGACCTGCAATTTTCTGGGACTACATCAGACATGCTACCAGTACCACAAGCTGGTGTTTTTCATTGGGTTGAGTTTAATTATTTTAAACACATTTAATTAAAAATTAAATAAAACGAGTGAATAAAAAAAGAGTCCTTTTCCAAAAATTATATCCCCGTATTCCCACGAAAAAAGAATCCTCGATATTCTATTGTATCCTAGTGACAACTCTGATGCTGATATTCTCGAGTAACTTAGACGAGATGGTGCACTAGTGTTACATTTTTGGAGAGTAATCTGCCTTGCAGTTTCGTGGAATATCTTTGATTTTACATCCTGTTATTTTGGAAGTGACTATAAGAAATGAAGGGGACCTACAGATGATTGACGATTGAAAACGGCTTATAATCCACAAATAGTTTTTCGTGGCAGTGTTATTACCTACTTTCGATGGACTTGCCAATTGCTCGCGGGAAGCGAAACTGGTCGAAAAATAGTTGAATCATCTAGGATTGGGACCTTGAACTCTCATCAAACAGACTGGCTTTTAACAATTTAATTTCACCACGGACACTAAAGCTGGCGTAAGGGCATTGTGTAATATGCGATAATTGGGGGCCCCATTTATTTCCTTTAGTACTTTTTGCACCAAAAGAGTGTTACTGTTGCTTTTTTCACCACTTGCTACACACTTAACTTCAAATTGAAATTGTTTACTGTAATATTTGAATGCCTGAAATTCCACTTCAGCAACACACCAGACTATTGACCTTATTTTCATATTGAGGAAGATCTTAAACAAAAAATTCTGGGAAATAATATCGCTCTACGCCATCTTTTTATCGATTTCAAGGCCGCGAATGATAATATTTACAGAGACGAGCTGTACAGAGTCATGTAAGGTTTGGGCATCACCAAAAACTCGTATGACTCTGCAGGATGACTTTGGGGAACAGACGCTGCTCCATCAAGGTCGACATAGAACTCACCAAGACCTTTGATGTCAAAAAATCGATAACGGTTTTTATTCTTCTTTTTCTTTTTTTTCTGTTGTTACGAGTATCGTCTTCTCAAAGAGATCACAGCTCTCATACTAAACTGCTTCACGCTATTGATCAGCTCGTTGCGAGCTCCGCGCTTTCGTTAGTGATGTACGTAATAATGAAGTTGATTAGTAGCTGGTAATAGAAACAATTACGATTTACATCACTGAATTGCCCGAAAATTTTTAAGGATCGGTCAGCGACGTCAACTTAGCTTATAGATCAACAAACAAAGTTGCTTCGTTGCTTGCTAACTTATTTCCAAAAACGGATAAGGATCACCGAACGGATTTTGTTAAGCTTACAAAATAAGTTGTAATTAAGAAAAGGGAGAGCTTCAATCTTTCTTGTGTCAAAACATTGTGGAAAGTCCTTCGACAAAGAATTTCCAACTACAAATCTGATTTCAAATTGAAAAGTTCTGAAAAAACAACCCCATACGCTGTTAAAACTGGTGTACGAATTTTCGATACAGAGAAGCACACATCGAAATAATACATTCTTGAAACGCTGCACATTCACCACACCTAAGACAACTTGAACCGAAAATAGGACCGACGAAACATTTCATTGGACGATAATCGTCTAAGAAGTTACGGAACCAACGCCAAGGACTCATTTTTATTAAAATGTTCTCTGCTTTTGATACTTTGAAGACTTAGTTCTGATATCAATAATAATTACTTCTTTTTGAACCTATTAACTGCGAAAAGACAAGGAAATTCCACTTCTAGATTTATGGCAGGTGTCAACTTTTCGTCATTGGACGATTACCGTCCAATAGTCATGATGAGATGTTTTGTCGGTCCAATTTTTGGCTCAAGGTGTTTGAGGTGTGGTGAATGTGCAGCGTTTCAAGAACGTATTAATGCGATGTGTGCTTCTCTGTACCGAAAATTCGTACACTGTCAAAGTATGGAACATTTCCAGTTTTAACGGGGTATGGACTGTTTTTTCAAAACTCTTCAATTTGAAGTTTGATTTGTAGTTGGAAATTCTTTATCGAAGGAGTTTCTTCAATGTTCCGACATAAGAACGATTGAAGCTTTCTTTACAACCTATTTTGTAAGCTTAGCAAAATCCGTTCGGCTATCCTTATCCGTTTTTGGAAATAAGTTAGCAAACAACGAAGCAACTGTGTTTGTTGATCGATCAATAAACTAAGTTGACGTCGCTGACCGATCCTTAAAAATTTTCAATTACAATTACGATTTACATCACTAAATTAGTGATGTAAACTCAAAATAAGAAACTTCAGCTTCGTTCTCATTTAAGTAAATGATATCCCTCGACTTTATTCCATGCCACCCTGTTCAACAAACCCTAACAAACTTATTCTTTCCTTGAATCCCTTAACTTTTTCTATTCGATGGACTCCACTCCATTAGCTACTTTCAAGTAGAAAAGAAGAAATAATGAAAAACACATACGTAATCCCGCACTGGTGAATGCAAATAAATAATAAACTCGCAACTACTTACATAACGAAGCTACTTGTAGTGTTCATAATCAAAGAATTTGAAGCTCAAACCCGAATAATTCTTAAAATTGTATTTTCACGTAAGAAAAAAGCAAAAATAATTCATCAAAGTGACAAAAAAATTGTTTCAGCCAGAGAGATAGATTGATGTACGGGGTACAGTTGTTGGATGAGCTGTTGTATCTATCACATAGTTTGTGATGGTGTCGGAGAGGTAGTGAATGATGGGATCCGGGATGTGCACACACTCGTGAGGGTGTAGCAACCAAGAGGGCCTCTTTCCCTTTCTACCATTTTTTTTTTTTTCAAACATTTTCGTTGTCGTTTTTCTTTTTTACTTTCAATGGTTTCAACACAGAAACCCAAAAGCTGCTGCATAGAAACAAAAGTTTGATGTATGTTTGGGGTTGAATGTCAACTGCCACAAATCAAACATTTTCCAAATGACATTGAGTGGATCTTGCCTTCTAGCTGTGTACAATGTAGTACTGCAGCTGTATATTTGTCGTTTATATGGGATGTTCCTATTCCTATTATTCTTGTTTGGTTTGTGTAGCCAGCTAGCTAGATATACTTTTGCAATCGATTTATCTGAGTTTGTTAAGTGACAAAGCGGGTAGATGAACGTATTGTAATTCATCAGGATGAGATATGATTTATTGGTTTAAGCTTTTTTCTAAATAAACTTTGTTGTTTCGATTTAGTTGATGGGTTTTGGGCTGCTAGGTACCTATCTGATGGATGCTTCAGTTTTTTTTGTCTTCCTTGTTTTTTTGTTGTGAGACTAGAGTAATGCTGGGTTAGATTTATATTCAGTAATATAGTATATACACATTTTTTTCCGCTATGTGAAAAAATGTTGTTCAAAGCTATACTCAATCATCAATGGGGATCAATGAGTGCGAGTTTGCATCGTGCTTCACAAAACGAGTAAAACACAATTCTGTTTAAGCTTTTCTATTGAAGCATATATTTTTTTTTTTAAATATGCTTTCAGCTCTTACAATCAATAAAATTCCGATGAGGTTAATCGATTTGTAAAATGGATTACGACAAAAATATGGATGATTTTGTTGAGCTAAACTGATGGCAGCGTATAAGCAATTGCTGTTAGAATTCTGCGTAATTTGAACCACTGGGCACTTTGAATGCACTTGTACTAAAAAAAAAGTGGGCTTAATTTGGTTTTAATAAATTGAAGTTCAAACTATTTCAATAAACAGGATGTCAATGGTGAAATCAGTCACTCAATTATTCAACATTAATTCAATTAGTGGAAGTCAAAATGAACATTTTATTTTTTATAGATTTTTAGCTACAAAAAAAAATCTGTCTGCCTAGAAACGCTGTTAAAAATCAATCAATATTTTAATTTAAATTTTGCTGAGTGAAATTGTTACGCCGGCCAAGGATGCACTTAGAAGAAATGGCAGTGAAAAATGCTTTCAAATTTTCGTGTATTTTGAATCAAGAACAACTCGAGTAAGAGCTAAAATTTTATATGCCATTTGTACTAAATAATTTAGTCTTAGTTATCCTCTAAGAACTTGGTGCCTTTAAAAATTATCTAAAAACAAAGACCTCTTCGCTCAACCCAGCTATGCTTTGGTACTTACTAAAGTTTAACAATTTTGAATTTCAGTCGAGATATACCGCAATGTCAATAAATAAATGAGCAAGCAAATAGGGTAGCGCAACAGAGCGAGAAGCCTAGGGGGCTAGCGCATTTCTCACAACCATTGCATTTGTGACGGAATGGAGGGGACCTACTTAGTTGTCTGCCCGTTCCGAACGGCCAATCAAAAAAGCGCTTTTCGTGGCACTGAATTTACTAACGGAGGATATTCGTGAAACATTTTGTTTTTTGTTGGGACTCGAAACACAAACATCCCAGTTAACAGACAGACATGCTAAACCATCACACCACTGGTACCACAAGTTGAACTGTGTAGGTATATGATGACTTTCAACACTTTGGCGTTGTCCTTTGTGTCACCAACATCGTCAAAAAAGAAGATAAAGTCACTAAATAAACTGTTTTACAATATGAGAAAGCCAGTTAAGACGACCTAAAAAATTTCTTTCGAGATTTTAATTGGTCATTGTGGTTCTCGACGAAAACGTTAACAGCTGAACCCGATTATCAACGGCATAAGAATTGAGAAACTTAGTAGGTACGTCATAAAAAAAAAAAGAATCTTTCTCAAAGAAAGTTCGTGGTTCACTTCAAACTCTCAAGAGGCGATTAGGGATAGAGAAAGAAGTTTTTGAATGTTTGAAGACGACTCTACAGTAAAAACCGGAATATTTTCAAACGGGCTAGGATTGTTTGTAGTGTTCACATAAATAAGACCAATTTTCCACATAACCTAAGAATAAGGCAAAAGCTAGCGTTATGTCCATAAGTAAGCAAAAATGTCGGTCCTTTGTGCAGAACATTCAAAGTTCAATCACGGCATCAGTCCCAACTCTCGTCTTCAATGACTCTTTGTACGTCAGCTCTATTGGCTAAGCTAATTTACCGGCAGGTCAGTTTGCTGTTAACTCGCCTTTTGTTCTTCCCGAGCTTAAAATTCTATTAATGTAAATTCTACTTTTTACGTTCTCCTTTAAACGCAGGAATCCTGAATGATCTCAAAATACATAAGTCGGCTGGTGCAGATGGTATCTCATCCATTGTTCCGAAGAAGTCTTCTTCAACATTGACAGAGCTACTGTTCAAGCTTTTGTATTTTTCTGGGTTATTGCCGAGTATTTGGAAAACAACATTTGTCAAGCCTGTCGCTAAAAAAGACAAACCTTCCTCCCCTAAAAATTGTCATCCACTTGCACTAACGACCCTTCTTTCTCAGATCATGGAAACGTTGATAAATCATCAACTCCGGAAATATCTTATAGAACGAAAGTTTCTTAATGACCGACAGTAGGTACGGCTTTTGGTGCAGAAGGTTCACTGTTGATTTGTTGGATTATGTCACCGAAAAGTGGAACAAATCATTTAACTGTTTTGGGGAAAGCAGGATTACTGCACATTATATTTCTAAGACATTTGATTGAGTTTGACATTAAGCTCTCTTATCGAGAATGCATACTTTTGGTACCAATGAGTCCCATCTACTTAGAAACTACCTTTCTAACTTTCCTAACTTAATTACTTAGGTGGTGATTACAGTTCAGGGTGAACCTGGGCCTCAACGAACATCCTTCTATAACGACTTCGATTTCGGGCGAGCTCTCTCCAGTTTTACACTCTAAGTCGGTTGAGGTCTTCTTCCACTTGATTGCGCCACCTAGGAAGAGATCTTCCCCTTCCGCGATTTCCCTATAATGTGCTTTCCAAAACTGTAATTGTACAGACTTTTGAAAGATTGTTCCTATGGTGTCGACGTTTGAGTTTTTCAGGAAATCGCATGACAGTTTGTCGCCTTGCCTTAAGTCCTTTTTAACATCAAAGGTACCTTTCCTATCGTTCAATATAAGTTTTATTGCATGATTTTAAGTCTGATACCCACTTTATAAATGCTGGTGTGCCTCAGGGCTCCGTTTTATCTCCAACTCTGTTCCTTACTTTCATAAACGATCTCTTTTGTGAAACTTCTAATCCTCTTAACTTCTTTGCTGACAACTGAACACCCGACGTTTCTTGTTTCTTTATTTCCGTCCCTGATCTTTGGGTATGAAAAAGCATGTGATTAGCTCATGGGCTTCTGACCTTGATAGTATTGTAATATGGGGGAGAAGAATTACCTGCTTTTGAAAACACAGTCCTGTCTTCTGTCGATTAAGGTAAAGATTCTCACAAATGGCGTTGTCCATGAACGGTACCTGCCTAAATGAAAGCTGTCACTTGGTATGTGTTTAAACGATGATCTTCGTTGGAATGACCAAATATTTGAAGTCGCCAAAAATGCTGCTAAATGCTTAGGTTTCCTAAGACGGTGTAGTAAATTATTATTATATTATTATTATATTTTGATCTGGCTACTATTTATAAAGCCAACAAAAATCCTACGTTAGAGCATAACTCCCATGTTTGTTCAGGGGCTTCTCAAATATCCTTGCGTCTACTTGTTAGGGTTCAAAACATAATCTTGAAATTTACATTTTTTGCTTGAGCATCATCGAAACCATAGTTTATTGTCTCTTATAACAATTTTCCAAACATTGCTCTAGTATGCCCGCCTCGCCAGAGATGCTCATCAGTTTTTCCTTGAGTTCAACTTCGGACGCACAGCAAAGTATAGCGACTCTTATCTTAGCCGCACAAGCCGAAGGTAGAATTTTTTATCTGACTTCGTTTTTCCCCTGGTTACGCGATGTACGTGCATCGGTATCTTCTACGGTATCTCTTCTATTTTTCTTATTTCTCGCACTATGTTTCATAAAATTATGAGGGTATTCCTATTCATATTCATATGCCCTCCTTGGTCGTCTAAATTATAAAAAAAGAAATCGCTAAAAACTAGTGTTCCAAGCATTTGAGATGATTTCTTAGTTTTTCAACGTTTACAAAGCTTCGAAGTCCAAATGATCAAAGAGATTGGAGTTCGTTCTTTTACTCAATTGCAAAATTTTGAAAAGTTTTTCGAAAAAGTATGAGCCTACCAAGTTAAGCGTTAGTTTATTCGTGGCTTTCAGGAAAACATCTGACGCACTTATTGTGCTGCCAACTTTACTGTTTAAATCACTTGGTGTTTTCTATAAAGTCGTGGACACAGTGAATATTTAATTTTCATAATACAACTGAGATAATTGAAAAGAATTCTCCCCATTATATCCACTTTATACGTCTTTGGAAAGAAATGAAATTCTAAGAAGCAGTGTCCTTATTTTAACGCTTTCTGTTCCATTTTTAGCTCGCGTACAATTTTAGTCAAAATCCTTGAATTTTTGTGATTCACAAATTATTAGTACCTAATGCTTTCAAAACGTGTCGTTGAAACTTCTCTTCTCTCATCCATGTCTCGATGACACATTGTGCTACATTTGTAAATATAATAAATTGATTATGACGCCCAGTCTGTACAATTTATCATGTCAATAATCGAGTTATTAATAACAAATATGCTGCCATCAGACGGTGAGACAATAATTTTTTTTTAATCTACCCAAAACTGAATAAATCTAACTTGCTGCTCATCGATTGAATCGTTACCTCGCTTCTTCTATGACAGTTCCACATAAATTAAAGCTCTGACAAAATTCGGTATCATTTTTTTTTTTTTACAGTTTTGTTATTCCTTGTACCCACTTTCCATATTATTACCTACAACAACGGCACATTTTTCCGGTTCTAAGGACACTGGACCCGTAGATGACATTGAAAAATGTGGATTTTATGCAAAGTGCTTGGGCAAATCTGCTTGTAAAAATTAAAACGAAAGCAATTCGCAGAAGTGTGCAGAAGTAAAATAATAAAAAAAGAGAATAATATGGAAAAATCCTGTAAAAAAATAAAATAAAACATTTCAAGGATGTTATTTTGGGGTCGTTTTTCTTTTTCAGAAGTTTGTCATTTGTCATTTTTTTTTCCAGTCGCCAATGCATAAAAACAATACTTTTTTTTTATTTCGAGAAGGGAAAGCAGTAATTTAGACAGAAAGAGCTATGAGTTGACTTGGTTCTATTTATTTGATTGTGTGTTGATTATACACTGCTCGAAAAAATGTATGGGAAGAGAAAAGTTTTGAAACTTTTCTTGCAATTTTTTGAGCAATCGAATCTCAACTTGAGGTAATTTGTGTAGGGAGATGAAAAGAGGACTTTGAATTTTTAAGTTCTTGCGGTTAAGGTCTTTAGGAAAACATTTTATCATTCAGCAAGAGAGAATCGTATTTTTAAAAATTGCAGTCTACACAGAAAATCTTCTTGTAAGCCAATCGGACGGGATATAAATGTACAATTAGGTTGTTTTCTTAAGTCAAAGGATATTTTCACACTGACAGCTGTTTCTCGCTTGAAATCTTGAAAGAAAGTCAGTACCGAACCAAAAAATAAAATGAGCAAAGTTGGGACATATTGAACATTTATTAGTTTGAAAATTTATATTTTTTGAAATTGATATTTTTGCCGAAATGGATCAGCAACCTAAAATAGCCATCGTTGGAGTTGCAATTTTACTTCTTTGGGCTGCTTTGTGTGGGGAGCTATGAAAGAACGCTTCTATGCCAGCAAAGAAAACGATTCAACCACTTAGGGCAACCATCATTCCAGCAATCCGTGAGCTAACAAAAGGGTTTTGAAAAATTGGTGGTCCGGAATGCGTTACTGCAAAACAAGCTGAATTAAACACTCGATCGCTGTATTTTATAAATTTTATAAATTATTGGCAATGTTTGCTCCTTCTAATAGAGCCATGATGGATGAAAAAATTAGTTTTGTTCATTTTATTGCATTAAGAAAAAATTTATTTCGCCTCCCTTTAAGCATATACTATCCGCTTCAAAATATAGGATAGCATTTGCACACCAAAAAAACTGGAAGGTGATTCAAATAAGGCAGAACAATATCGGTATTATAGTAGAACCTTGCTGTGCACTGATTTGCAAGTTCAAAGACTCAGATTCTATTGTATTGCGATATTAATTCTTTGGCTGCGAAGTAAATAAGTATATAAATTGTGTGGCGGAAGCCCCGAGAACTAGTGCACTTTTCATACCTAAGAGGACTGGGTGGGACCTCCTATTTTATATCAACTCCAAACGGCTAATCGAGTAAGATCTTCTCATGGCAATGAAATTAGTATCGGAGGACTTGACAGTTCTTCGTGAAAGGTGCCATCCGTGGAAAAACATTTTTTGTTTTCTGTTGGGACTAGAAATTCGATTGTCCTACGTATCAAAACAGACATGCTCACCATGACGCCACAGGCATCAGATTTCACAAGACATTATAAATAACGTGAAAAGAAGCAGACATGAAGTCTTAGAAGCGTTTGGGAGAATTGAAACTGATAAGAAAAGAATGAGTATTATCATCATATAAGGGCATGCAAAAACGTCCATATTCACTCATCTTTAATGGTTCATAAGGGCCAATACCATCTAATGAAGACCGATAACATCAACAAATTGACTAAACTTCTTCATAAAAAAACTGATATGACATTGAGGTAGTGTAGGATTTCGCCTACTTAGGCTCCGCTAGGTTAGATTAAAGTGGCTGTTAGTTCGGCTAGCACACTTAGACCTGCTGGGCCCAGTGTGACACCACAATGGATCTAATGTATCCTTATTCTAATGGAACCATTTCGAATCTATAATGAAGCGGAAGAGACACAGGGCTCCAATGTGAATAAGATCACTAGGGTCATCAAAGAAATACGAGCCTAGGTGTATCCTACGTTTGTGAGCTAAAGCTATGGGCATGAATAAAACGCTTCGCTAAGAACACAGAAAAGTATCATTAATGTCGGGTTCGAGCGTAGAGTTCCTCTTGGCGATTGCTTTTTTTTTGGAACTAAGAAAGAAATTCCGGCAGCGCTGTGTGATCCAGTGCTTAAAGTCAACATAGCAATGCTATCTTTTTAAAGTTACATTTTTTTTTACGATTTACAGCTTTCACGAAATACTTTGACAGGCTGATCCTTCCGTATTCGACTTCTTACAGCTTCTGTAAATTTGTAACAAATGTGAGTCGATGAAATTGATCAATCAAAGTGTAACAAATAAATTGAACAAAGAACGTTGTTGGTTCTGGACGTTGTCTACACTCCTTCAAAATGTGAATGCACGAGTTCCTTCATAATTTTATGATAACAGTACATCTGGCTGTTTTGTTATTTGTATTTGTATGGTGTAACCAACATGTGTTGTGCTGTTAATGGGATCATCTCCACATTGTATGATAGGTATTACCATAGAATTATTGTAGGAAATGTGTGTGAGTATTTTGCGTTGTGTTATTGGGATCATATTTACTTTAATAAATCTAAAGCTCAGTACGATTGTGGTTGCAAGCAAGACTAACTCTGTTTTTATTTTAAGTTACTGAGTGCATTCTTTTATTACTCCCCCACCCGTGGTATGGTATTAGTAAAACGTGATCAAACGAGAAAATAGTTCAGTTTTCTTACAGTTTTTGTTTGTACATTTGCGTTTATGTCTACAAAAAAGATCTGATAACACTTTTCCATACAGTACTTCCCTAAAGAAATTGTTTGCATTCGAATTGTTTGTTTTCTTCAACTTCAAGAGCGAATAACTTATGAACTATGCACTTTAGAGAAAAATTAAAGAAAACTTTTTTGTAAAACATCAAATTTCCTCCATAAAACAACACTGATATTTTTAAAATTAAACTAGTTAAAAAACTTCCAAGCAAAAAAGTACTTTCGACCGAAAAAAGGCATATTTTTAAGATTTTCTTTTTCAGCGTAACGGGTAGTGTTTGATTAATGAAAAATATACATATAATAAACATTTGAACAACACTGTCCTAAATTTGCATTGCAAAATATTCAAAGCGAGTGAAAATTAAACCCCGGAGGCGCCTCGGAAAAAGTTAGTTTGCGGTTTGCACCATAACTCGCAACAGAATCATCAAAAGCAAAAAAATCAAAATGCAATCGTTAAAGGAGATATTCATCGAGGTTATGACGGAAGGATTCTTATTTCTTCGATTCTTCAAATTTTCGTAGCTTTTCCGATTTTCGCAAAAAAAAAAAAATCACATAATTTGTTGTTATAAAATTAGTAATTCAAAAAAGCTCTCGATAATACCTGGTGAATTATGTGAAGAAGCATTGTGGAAAATTTTAAAGCGGTTGTTCCAGTAGATTTTCAGTTATCGTGCACACGGACTTCAAATGTTCAAATATGACAAGTCTCAGAAAAACGGTTTGAAAAACGAAGAAGAGTTTCGTCGTTAGGGGCATACAGAGGTCAACTGATGTACATACTAATATATACCATGCCCTTAAATATAAAGAACAAGACCGGAACAGGCCCATTTATGAAGGAATTTGTTCGGGGTCGAAAAACACCGCGCAGCTGCCGGCCAGGTATAAAACCCGGCAAATACTCATAACTCATAGGTTCGTCCATTTTACTCCGACAAACTTGAAAATTTAACACAATATTCTTGAGGTACTATGCATTCATTTAAAAAGAAATGTAAATACCTTACCACCGTTCACCGCCTTGACGAACATTTTCGAAAAGACATCTTTTGAACAATATTCAGTTTCATACCAAAAATTTTCTCGATAAATTTTTTTTGGCTTGAAATGGTTTAACAGTCGCAGAGTTAAAATGAGATCTTAGATATATCGAACACGACTGACAGACCTCTACTCGTTCTTTTCAATGGCCCAAACTTCTATCGCATTTTTATAATAATCACAAAAGATATTTTTAAAATACAAAAAAAAAATACTACTAAAAAAAATACATTTTTTTCGGCCCAGTATTATGTTTTTTTTTTTTTTTTGAGTAGTTAGTTTATGACCCCATTTGCCAAAGAACTGAACAGTATCTAACTTGTTTGTCATTGACGAAGCTTTCGATTTATTTTTCTGAATTCTAAAAGGACCTCGTATCTAATATAAAAAATTGTATGAAAAACTCTATTAATAAATTTGAAAACAGTTTTTTTTTAAATCCACTTGAATTCCGTAAAATTAAAATACTGGTTGCTATGTTGTCAGTCAGCTTCATCTACAAAATTTAATTCAGTACAACGCACACCAGTAAAATTAAGAATCACTGACTTGTTTAAATTAAAATAATTACGGAGTTTCTTATACCCATTAAAATTTAAATGGTTGAATTTTAAAACACCCCTAGGAATTGAATTCTCGGTCTAGATCACGTTATCTATTTCAACAAACAAAAGTGGAAAAGTTCCTATTCTCTTCCCTTCACACTTTACAAGAACATGCATAGGGACGAATAAATGTGGTCTCAAGATTTATGTTACTGCCCTTGCACTATTTATATTGTATGTACACAGCATCAGATAGATTCATAAATTTGAGATACAGCATCAGCAACAAAGGACAAAGAGAAAAGTCATCAAATAATTTATTATTCCCCAATGCGTTGTAGAAATGTCAGTAAAATTTGTTTTTGGACAACCGCAAGGGGCAACACACAGGACACCAATAGTTTATTATTTGTTAATATCTATGTAGCTATATCCAGCTAAAATATAGAAACCCTACTCACAGGACCATGCATTAGCTTTGTTTTTTTTTGTTTTTTTTTTTTGGGTGATGACACATTGGATGTTTAAAATTGTACAACATTGACATAATCATCGAACCGACCAATTGACAATATCAGAATTTATGATTTAGCGCTGTTTTGAGGTTGGTGAGATAGGGCTTTTTGTTTCCTGTCTATACATCCTGTTATTCATTCATTTTTGAAATCAGTTTTCACACCGAAACAACAACAAAAACTGTAACAAAATACAAAACAAAAATAATAATAAAAAAACAATTCTAACACGCATCACTGAAATCAAAAAGGGGAATCGATGAATTGAGAAGTGAATTGCATGTTTGATTATTTATTGGTGGGAAGTTATGAAATAGAGTCGTTTTCTGGTACTCACTCACGCACGCACGCACATTTGTCATGCTTTAAATGGCATAGTTAGCTCACCTGGAATGAAAACAAGAGGAAAAAGTTAACAAAAATGGAAGAATAATAAAAATGCACAAATATTATGAAATGTGAAATAACAATTCAAAAAAGTGTTCAGAATCAAATGACAAATAAAAATTTACATTTATGTTTACCCAGCGAGCATGGAGCTAGTTTCCAACAAGTAGTTATGCATAAAATGAAGGGTGTTTTTTCAGAGGTGTGGTTTTCAAGAAGAAATAAAACGAATATGATGTTTTTGCCACGAATTCAGTTTTTTTTTTTTAAACATTGGTTTCATAAGAGATATTTTACGGGAAACCAGTATCATATATAAGCTATCGAAACCCGAATATTTTCCTTCTAATTTAGTAGACTCTAAGTCTATAAGGTTCATTTACGGACTCAATTTTAGAGCAGTTAGCAGTGCACTGTGTTTTGGTATAAAAAGTTGATTCACCACACATATGAGTAAGCCCAATTTCATGCAGTTGTGGGCATGACCATTAAACTCACAAAGCACAATCACTCAGATAATTACCACACAGTTCAAAAAATACCAATTTAGCTTTTCGCTACTTATTAGGTCACGACAAGTAAACCTCGTTCATAAAGTTTCAAGACATTCTACAATCCTAGTTACACACATGTGTTAAGCTAGTAAGTGAAACCTATACATATCGTCGGCAAAAGTTATTGCTTTTGCGTTTAGTTTCAATTGAAGAACAGAAACAATATATATTAAGAAAAATAAAGAACCCAGTACGCAACCTTGTGGAACACCATTTCTTTAATAGCAGGAATGACGGAAAGCTCAATTTGAATACACTTTTTTTCATTTCTTAAGTATGATTAAGGCCACATAAATATTTCTCATTTTAAACCAGCAGCCTACAGTTTGTCGAGAAAAACATTGTGGTCAACCATGTCAACCGCTTGTGTAATGGTTAATTGTATTTAATCTACAAGGAACCATGTTTGTAATCTGGTATCTTGTGTCATATTGACCAAAAGTGTCATGGTAGATTTATTGCCCCTTAGGCTGTCATTAAGTTTACTACATAATCTTAAAATAGCATCATCCGTAGACATTTCTTCCCAGAAATCAAATTGATTGTAACAAAAATCAATCCCAGAATATTTTTATAAAACTTCGACAATTGGATTTGGCAAACCCTGCGAGAGTACGACTAGGTTGAAAAGTTTTTTCATGGCAGTGTGTTACTATTCTTTGAGGAATTGCTTGCGAAAGGCGATACACGTAAAAATTTTTTTTCTGCAATGTTTTTGTGATTCGAACCTTAAGACTACCTCGAAACAGGCAGACATGCTAGCCGCTACGCCAAGGGTACCATAAATATATGGCTGAGAGAAAAGCGCTAGGCTCCAGGGTTAAGTAAAATTTATTGCAATTTATTTTTTATTATACTTAAACAGAATCGTTTTTTATTTAAGGTAGTAGTCTAGGGTGATGGGTTAAAAAAATCTATTTTTATACTTTTTTTTTTGAAGAACCACATTTTAAAAATATTCTTTTAAATTTTCAGACCGAAATTTAGAATATTTCCAAGGTTATACAGCAAAACAAAAGAGCATCCGGTAAATAAATACGTAACATTTAAAATATTTCATTTTTTAATAATAGTTTAATTTTTTTAATCATTTTATCAACGAAAAATTACATTCTGAAATTTTTTTTTAAAAAGTTTTTCATTTTTTTTTTAAATAAGGTCTACTATAGTAATGATCTCTTTGATTTTCTTATATCAGATGACTAAGGAAGGTTGTGTGCTTCACCCGAAACATCTCACTATTCCTAAGAGGACTTCACTTTGACATAACAAATTGTTAATAAATTAATGTAGAGTTGAGTAAAAAAAGATTTTTTTGTATATTTTAAAGTACTAAAATAAACATGTAAGAGTTACAAAACGATCGCATATTACTTTCCAACTAGCCCGTTAACCACACACTGGGTCCAGTGGACCCGCTCCGACTTTGAATGGATGTACCGTACACCCATCACATTCAAATGCTAATCTCAGCGCTGTGCCGCCTGTTGTAGTCTAAGGGTACTAGAATAGACTTGTATAGTTTACGCATCCCGCCAAAACTTGTAGGAGCAGCCAGGCGTCCATCTACGCACCAATATTTTTTTGGGTCCGCTTTTTTCATCGAACCTTTATAAAAGTATTTTTATCGTAAAATATCGTAAAATATAGTTACAAAATATCGTAAAATATAGTTACAAAACAAAATCCAATTTTCCTAATTTCTTTAAATGTTTTTAAAATTTAAATTGGCAATGAGTGCAATGCAGCTCTCTTTGATAATGTTTGAACTATATGTAAAAAAATTTTAAAGTCATTTCATGCAAAAATAAAAGAGCTGTTGACAAATTAGATATGGTTTGAGACGATGGAAAGACCGCATGCCAATGCTGTGATGGAATTGCTGACGATTATAGCCCATCAACAATGTATGTGAAAACTTTTGCCTAAACGACAAGAAGCGCCATCTTGTTTGAGCCAAATGTTGTTGAATTAATATACATCACTCTTTCTATGCTAATGATTGGGGACATCGTGCGTCAGATAGTCCAGAGATGGTCAGAAGTTCATGTCAAAATCCTGCTCGAAGTTGCACTTTGTTGCGAATTTTTTCCTAGGATTTGACTAGACAAACACTCAAAATTTATGAAACTGTCTACAAGGGTTGGATCAGAACATTCGTTCGCTTACAAGAGGTAGAAGGTCAACTGCACCGTGTCGCTCACCGTTCATCTAAAAAGTCTCAATACGACATATCTCTCGATAGTTTCTTAATGCTTTTTTTTCTTTCTTTCCAGAACAAATCACAAGATTCAATGACAGTGTCTCATGGTTTCCACAAGAAATAAATAAAAGTAGAAAGAGAACCACAACAAAGCTGGAGAAATTACCAACTCAAGAGGAATCGCCTTTCAAAAAGCGAAACACGGAATTCGAACCTAAGGCTGACATGCTCACCATTATGCCACATGGAATTCAGCTTTATTTTTCATTGATGAACAAATTTCCTACAGGGTGCGTAGATAATATATAATGAATGATGTCGATCAGACTTAAACAGGATTTACCGCATCAGTGATTGAGTTGGCGAGGGTCATTCCATTTTCAAAATTCGTTTCAAATTGTACATTATCAGTCAGCTGTTCATTTAGTGATTTCTATTCAATAAAATTTAATTTCTTGTATTTCCTATAGCGACATTTTAATCTTTGCTGATGATTTGAAGGTTTTTAAAACCACCAAAAATGCTTCAGATCGAGACTTCTTACAAAAAGATATCGACAGTTTTGTTCTATGGTGTTCTAAAAATGGACTTAGTTTGAACGCTTCCAAGTGCCAAAGTATGACCTTCTCCCGCAAAAGATCGCCAAGTATTGGAGAACATTCAATATCGCAACAATCCGTGACCTCGGTGTTTTATTTAGTATCAACCTCGAGTTTAATGAACACATCAACCTCATTATTAACAAATCAAATTCAATGCTTGGCTTTATTAGCGATGGGCAAAAGAATTTAATGACCCCTATGTCACCCTCTCTTTGTATAACTGTTATGTTCGTCCGCATCTAGAATATGCGTCTCAGGTGTGGTCACCATTTTATGATATTCATAAGTCTCGAATCGAAGCAGTACAGCACAGATTCATACGTTTCGCTCTCAAAGGTCTTCCTTGGGAAGATCCTTTCAATCTTCCTCCTTACGAAAATCGTATTCGCCTATTAAATCTTCAAACCCTCTCACAGAGACGAATTAACAATGATTTAGTTTTTTTTCATCAATTAATAACCGGTTCAACTGATGCCCCCGACTTGCTTTCCCACATTAGTTTCAACTATCGTGGAGGATTTCACCAACTACGTAATTTAGAGTTTTTACATTGCTCCCACCACAGAACTAACTATGGCCTGCATGAGCCATTAGCTCGCATGGGTAGGTTATCTAATTCCTATCCTTTTGTTTTCGATTTCAACCTAAGTAAAAATACTTTAAAATCAAAACTAAGAACCATTGTGCCACCTGCATGACTTATATTTGATATTTTGTTATTGTAATTTAATTTCTGTTCTTATTTATGTATAGTTTTTGTTTAATAATGTTTATTCTATTTATTAATGTACTTTTTTTTGTTTTTTTTTTGTTAAAAAATGTAATGTCTTTTATTTTTTTTCTCGTATACGTTCTCTTGGTGCTTGTGTTGGCGTTATTTACTAACCACTAACACTTGCATTAATGATGAAGAGCATAGATAAGTGTGTACGAATGAGCTTGCTCTAAGTTCAGTACCGCTTAAGTCTCTGAGATGCAAAAAAAAAAATAGATATCTTCAGCAAACAAATGGCCGCCAGTGCAGCCATTCGTATGAGAGCTATCTCCCAATGGACCGTAAATAACATCGGTCACGCTACAATCCTGAATTTATTCGGATCAATCCCTTGCCACTCCGACTACACCATCCCCCAATTGGTTTTTGATAATAAATTCCATGTCTCAATTCCACCGAGAACGACCTGGGAAGACGAAGAATTTTTGAGAGATGATTCAATTCATTTCTATACAGATGGTTCAAAAACCGAAGAAGGTGTAGGCTGCGGGGTGTACTCAAACCGACTTAACGTAAGTCTCTCGTTCCGCCTTCCAAACCATTGTAGCGTGTTCCAAGCGGAAATTCTGGCGATCAAAGAGGTCCTGTCATGGCTAAAAGAAAACGTGATATCCTCAACGAATATCCGGATTTACTCAGATAGTCAAGCAGCCCTCAGATCACTCGGCGTTGTTTCTACGAACTCAGTAACCGCCCTTAACTGTCGCCTATCTCTTAGGGAGATGGCTGAACAGTTCAATATTCACCTTATTTGGGTGCCGGGGCACAGAGATATCGTGGGTAACTGCAAAGCCGATGAACTCGCCAGAGAAGGAACCGTTCTACCGATCTCAACCAGCAGGTTGAATATTGGTATACCAATAGCCCTGTTCACACTGTACAATTGGTTGGACAAACCTAGGTTTGACAAACCAATGCTTGATAGTGTGAACTCTTCATACGACCGCTTGTCCAATTTGTTGGATGGTTTTCAAAAATTATTGAAAATCTAGAAGTTGGATGGAGTGGAAGGGTATGTGACATAAAGTTGGACGACAAGCTTGATAGGTGTGAACGAAAACTACATCAGACCATCCAACTTCCATCAAACGAAGTCTGTCCAACTTGTTGTACAGTGTAAACTGGGCTAATCGCTACATGTAAACTTATGCTAAAGCAAGAGGCAATGGACAGAACACATCACAGGTGGAACAATATCACCACGTGCGTGGCAACAAAACGGATATGGCCAGGACTAGATCCAAAACGCACAAGACATTTGTCATCCATTGCCAGATTGCAAGTTAGCTCCGTAATCAATGTCATTACCGGACATTGTCTGATAGGAAGACACGCCATAAGACTTGGCGTTCCCTCTAATGACTTCTGCAGAAGTTGCTTAGATGAGGAGGAGGAGGAGACAATCCCACACCTCCTCTGCTCATGTCCTGCACTCTCTTTTAAAAGAAAGCGGCATCTGGGGAAATATTTTCTCGATGATCCAAGCGATATGGCGAATACCCTTCGCTTTATTAAAAGCTCCAAATGGTTTTGTTAAGTGAGGTACTCCCTCGCATAATTTCTATGGTATCACAATGGACCTAGTATTGGTCTAAGTGTGTCAGGTGTATTCCTGACAGCCATTGTAACCTAACCTAACCATTCAATAAAATGCTGATAAAATAGTGTCAATTTGTGCTCGATAACGGGAGAAGTAATGCCAAACTCAAATAATTCAGTCACGTATTACTCGATAACGTGTGCGCTGATTCGGGCCCTGAGCAGACCATATGCAGCAGTTATTCCAATTTTAGTATGTTGTTTAGTAAAATACTAATTTTCTTACTTTGTTCACCAAATGAAAAACTCCTATGTGCGATGATTCCTGAAGCCTATGTACCTCATCAGTCAGAGCAAGTGTTTGTGTTGTTTGTCTATTTTCTCTGTAGCAAGACTCTGGTGTCGGTGTCTTTTCGTCACGCATAGAGTGACAACCGACATATAAAACTGCCCACTTTATCAGTCATCTATACGCTCGTCTTCTAAGCAAATACAAAATGCTTTTCCGATTGCCCAGAAATTGAGCTGCGAACAACATGTAAGGCTCACCTTAACCAGAGCCATTTGCCAGTACCGTCGGTGACAGATTCAAACTGCGAAATTGTATTTATACAGTGCTTTATAAGAGCGCCTATACACTGAAGCGACAAGTACGACGACGCAGATGCCGCGAAGACAGAAGTTATGTCAACAGCATCTCTACCGCGACCGCAACTGGAAAATCGATTTTGTTTTAGAGAACATTAGCAGTGCTGTTTTCAAAACTCCTCTTCTTTCTTTTCCTTTTTTCAAATTGATAAGATTCTGTAAACTTCCTTCGAACAGTATCCTCGAAAAGTCTTACAGAAATTACATTCATTCGAGTAATGAATTCATTGAGTATTGTTTCGAAAACAGGTCGTGAACGCATCAGCAAACCACTTTTTTGTTTTCCAGGGCTGATAACTTCTTTTCGATGTGGTTAATTGTTATTTTCTTTTGCTTTCCGCAAATAACAAGCAGATATACCCTTTTAAAGTCTGTCATATTGATAGAAGATACAACCAAAGGAAGGCGCCTCCAGCTTACTCGTTACTATTTATCAAAATGAACAGTCCGTTTTATAATATGTTCCCAAATACCTAAAACTTTAGAAACACAGGTGCAATTCAGAAATGGTTTAAAAAGTTTGGAAAGCACACCAAATAAATCAATTTTCCGTCATCTTACATTACCCATTTCAAATTTCTCGCAGTAGAAGCACCTTTTGACTGTACAAAATTTTCCCTGGTATTGACACAATTACAACGACATCAGAATCGACTTCAAAGTTGGAAAACTTTTAAGTCAAATAACACCGTTTTGAGTACACATATTAAGCCAACACAAAATTAAGCGTAAAACTTTATCCTGCTCTACATAGAAAACAGCGCAAACACTAAAAAAAGGACATAGCATCATAATTAATTTGAATTCTAAGCAGTTTCCGCTGTGTTTTTTCTTCTTCTTCTTTTATTTTTAAGCGTAGTACACATCAACCTTACCTATCTATACTCGCACGAGATAAAACTTTTACTCCAGAAGCAATTTTAGATAATAACCTCTAGCAATGCAAACATAGGTAAGGTATACCTTCCATGTTCCATCAGTACCTACGCTTGTACCCCCGTGAGAAACAACGTAAACAACATCAAAGCAGCACTCTGGGGAAGATTAAATAAGTTAATTTACTATTCAGCATTGTCTATAAAAACCAACGCCTTGAGGAAAATGGAAATACAATTCACTTCAAATAGCCAAAAAAAAAACCTTCGTTGTTTTCCGTTACAAAATTGTTCACATCATCTTTTCAATCATATGCCTGTCTATTTAATCACTGGCATTGTAGACTGTAAGACAGCGCCTTAAGCCAACAACTGTCAAAGTCCAAACAAAAAAGAATCCCACCCCTCAAGGCAATGAATAAATGCGAAACTTTAAAAGCTCAAGACTTGGGGATGGATTAAACATCAATTCGTTAAAAGGTAAATTGAGCACCCTTTATCAATCATCCTTCAAAGTTTCCACAAAAATTGTTTAACATGGACAGGGTCAAAATGAGGAAACGTACTCTAAGGTAGTTACTAGCTCTAAAAGGTTTTACAAAGAAGACCCTAATTCAATATTTAATTTTTTTTTTCTACTCTTTTTCTTTTGCTCCATCATCTTTCTTCACGAAGACGTGGATGGAATTTAAAAAAAAAGGCAACTTAAAATTACTCATTCATGGAAAAAATTTGGGCTTCCATTTGCGAACATCCGCTAACAATCAACGCCCTCTATAACATTACACACAAACACACACACAGATACATCATTGTCAAGCTCAAGTCTCCAACTTATTCTTATTTCTTTTCAGAGTCGCTCATTTATTACTCTCCTTTTAAGGGTAAGTTTTTGGATCCACCGTTGTTAAGATTTCTAAAAGAAGCTATTGTAATTTTTCACCGGAAAAATTTAGTGCCGGATCCGAATATTTGATTAACGAAAATGGTTGATGAGTGAATTAGTTTGTTAGTTGATTGGAAACGTTATCCTTAGCCGAGTGACGGCTTAGAGCCATATTGGAGGGCTTAAGGCGACTTAAGGATAGAAGTCACATCTAGACAATTAAGACCAAAGAAAGTTAAGTCGTTACATGTAACATCAAAAAACAAAATGCGTGCGCCGGTGTGCGCACATCACGGTCGGATAAAATTATTGTGAACCGATAAGTGGGAGAGCTGTGATTTTTTTTTCGAGAGCACGACGCTTTAGGTGGTGTTAAAAAAGAACAGAAAAACTTGAAGAATCGTAAAATTTGACGTACTGACCAGTAATCAACAGAAACCATCAACGCGATATATTGCAAATATCATCTCCTGAAGCTCTTTCCACCTTCAAATAATGAATCGCTTTCAAAATATTGGCGATTGAAAATGTTGTGTATAAAACTTAGTCAGTAATTAATTGAAACTAGTTAATTGTCTGGCACAGTCTTTACATGTACACCAAAGTTGGGAAAAATTGTGGAAGTTTTTCCAAATTCTGCTGTAAGTCTTAATGAAATCGAATCGAATATGAGCAATTTCATTCATGCTGATTAATCTCAACAGATAGATAGATAGATAGTTTTAGGGACGGGTAGCGCTTGTTCAGCTCTGGGCGCTGCGGTGTCTGAATGAAACCTATTATGCCAGCCCATGTCAGGTTTTAGGGCAGTTCTCCTGCTCCTGAATTGAACCAGCAGTTAGCAATCTTCTGTGGGTTAATGAGTTTGAGTTTATCTAAGGGAATATTCTCATAGTCAAGTATTTGCTTTCTAAGGCGGAAAAGTGCTGGACATTCTGTAATATAGTCTACAAGTTCAGGTTCGACGAATGGTTTAGATGCGCCTACTTTAGATAAGATGTCTGCCTTCTCGTTACCATCATAGCCTTTGTGTGCTGGGATCCAGTGGAGGATTACAGTGTTTTTCCTTGCTAGTTCAGAGAGTTACATGACTGTCTCTTGGACTAGTTTCGATCTTATGACAGGTGAGCTTAACGCCTTTAGTGCAGCTTGGCTGTCTGAAAAAATGAATATTGTTTTGTTTTTCGTGTTCGATGAACATATTATTCTCGAGCATTCGTTAATGACAAAGACTTCACCTTGGAAAATGGACGAGTGACTGTCCAGATTTACTGAGAAATTCGTTCTGGGACTGTCGCTGAAAATGCTGGAACCTGTATCAGTTTCCATTTTTGAGCCGTCCGTATACCAGACCATATTTTACCTTGAAGGATGAGGTTTTGTGTTCTCCCATTCTTCCCTAGGGGGGATGACAATGGAGAAGTTGAGTTTGAAGTTGTACAATGGAATAAAAGCAAACAAGCACATACTAAAGGTATTAAGTTTTTCTAGACTTTCCATTATCGACAGATGTCCCCAGACCCCAGTTTTTCCCGCATATGCTTCGACAAGTCCATAGGGACTTGGTTGCTCTGCTGGAAATGCGTTCTAGTTGAGGGTTCCATGACATTTTGCTGTATAGGATGATCCCAAGGTATTTTGATTCCTTGGAAAATGGTATTGTTTCTCCGTAGAGATTGGGGGGTATAAGAAGATTTAGTTTTCTTCTTTTTGGAAATGGGACAATAACTGTCTTACGGGATTGACAGAGAGACCTTCATCTGAGCACCAGCTTTGAACTGTGTTCAGAGCTGTCTGAAGTCTTCTTGATATTATTGTTTCGGATGATCCTTGTATGACAATTGCTAGATCATCTGCAAAGCCCACTGTATAGATGCCTTGGGTTGCAAGTAATCTTAGTAGGCTGTCTACAACTATTGACCAGATGAGTGGTGAGAGAACTCCACCTTGTGGGCAGCCTCTTGTTGTTAGTGCTGAAATTTCCACTTCTTCGATATTGCTGTGGATAATTCTGCTGTTTAACATTGACATTATCCAATTGCGAATCACTTTTGGAACGTTGTGGTGCCTTAGAGCACGGTCTGTGGACACAAACGAAGTGTTGTTGAAGGCTCCTTTCTATGTCGAGAAATGCCACCACGCAAATTTCCTTTTAATCTTATATCAACAGACAGAAGGAGTTAAAAACGCATATGAGCAATGTCAATTTAGTAGACTAATCTTAAGAGAAAAAAAAGCTGCTTTGAGCTCTTACTAGCAGCTGTATACATGTTTTTAAAGAAAACAGTGTTGCCTTCCTTCAAGGACCTTATAAATAAAAAAAAGAACTTCTTTTTTACTTGAGGCACACAGAACAATTTCAGATCTATCAAAATTCCTGCAAGAAAAAATCAACAATTCATAAGCACAGACGTGCAACTCATTTGTCAGACTTTTCCGTGTATACAACTCAGTCATAGAACAGACAAAAATGAAAAACAAACAACGTCAAGACTGTTTCGTCTTTAGAAAGTAAAAATTATTATGGCAACACAAAAAAAATAGAGAAGGGCCCAAACCTCACCCAAAGCCACTTACAAACACAATGATGCAACCGAAAACAACCTACTACTCAAAAGTATCATAATGTACTTTCAATAGTTGAAGACGAAAACGAGGTTACTCTCCTCACTGGATGGCTGCTGGCTCCCGCTAGAGCATCTTAATTATTTTAGGGTAAATTAAATAATGATACCGTGTAAGACGAGAAGGGAACGTGACACAATTTGCATAGTAGAATGCTTTGTTCCGTCTCCTTCTGCTTCTTCTTTTTAGTATAATTTCATTTCTATTTCGGGTAAATTTTCTTTTTTTTTTTTTGCTGCTTCTATTTTACTCATTCACTCACTCAAACACTCAACATGAGGACAAGTTTTTCGTGGTGAGATTGCTTTACTGAGGACAAAATGTGTTTGTTTGTTTTAAATGGGTCTTGATGTCGCAATATTTACTAGCCTATGACTTAAGAAATTGAAAACAGAGGATGCGGAAGTCGACAGTGATATCTACATTAATGCTAGGTTTTTCTTTTGAAGGCACTGTGAGTCAAAATTTATAAAAGAAAGGTCATTCACCTCAAGGCGAACTTGTTTTTTAAGCCAGAGCTTTCAAATGTTGTGAATAACAGGAACATAATCGTGTGTGGGAGGAAATAAGTCCTCAGAAAATGATAGATTTTACGTAATGCTTTGGTTTTTGTTGTGTTATGTCACTTAGAAAAAGAAGAAACGAATATAACTGGGGAAATTAGATCCCCGTTTCAAAGGAAAAAGCACTTGCTATCAAGGAAAATAAAGTCGGAATGAATTTTCTGCCATAAAACGCCCCAAAATTGCCACTTAAGGCATAGCCTGGAAAGTCTATTTTGGTCATTATGTCCACACCATTGTGTAGTATGCGAATTTTGGTAAAGCGATGGGAAACGAACTCGTAAATTATTTACATGAGATTGAAAACTGACCAGAAGCAATATTCGAAGTATAATTTTTCAAATCGCCAAAAACAATCTTCCCAGAAATTTAGAATTAGATGAGCCAGTCTATGCTTTGATTTCTTGGTTAACCAACAATCGTTTACTTTCTGAAAAGCTTGGTAGGTAAATGCTTAAGATCTCTGCAAAAACGTAATAATTTCCAGGAATCTTGAGAGTTCATCGTATGCCAACAGATTCATTTTGATAAACGTTCTTTTTGTTTTTATTTTGCTTCGCGTCTACAGGATACTTGCAGCACCATCAGCTGTGTGAAAACTCCAATATCTACCTCATCATGAAGTTGTTTTTTCCATTACTCGTGTCCAGATAGGATACAAAACTCTGGACGAAGATGATACACAAAAATAAACACAGCATCAGAGAGGACAAGTGTTGTATGCTGAAGCGCACAATCAAAATTCTGATAAGACTCAAGAACGTGAACTTTAAGAAAACGTGCCAAAAAAAAACGAGAAAAAAATCAAAGTAACAGCATCCTGAAGGAACATCAGTGATGTTCTGTAGTGTTTTGGTTATTTTATAATTCGTTTTTTCATAGCTATCGCGTTTTTGTGCAGCAAAAGGATATTCGAGAAATAAGACAAAGGAAAATGGGTTTATGAGAATAATGACAAAGCAGAAAACGGTAATGTTAGCAAAGGACATTATAGGTGCACATTTAACTGGCTCTGCATACAATTCATCGTTCACGCCATAGCCATACAGTTCCACTGACAAAAAAGAACACTCTCTCAACATAAATGAATAGCAGCAGAGTTAAGGCCAGCATCTAATACCCTTCCCCCCTTTTGAATATAGTCAACCAAATAAAACCCCCTTTGCAATGTCACGTAAACGTTGCACAGTGGTTACGTTGCAGTGAAAGCATGGCACTTCCTTTTGAGAGACAAAAATTAAAGTTTTAATATTATGCAAGGCGTTTGTGTTTCAAATAGTTTTTGTCCTGTTTAGTATCTGGATTTTTTTCATACTTTTCTCTTATTTGGATTTTGCACTGTTTTGGGGATATAATTTATTTTTGTAAATTTTTTGATGCCAAAACTACTCTGGAATCCCATAGGAAGGAAGAATGCGGCCTTGTCTCTAAACCTCTGTGTGAGTCCTCAAGACACTCAACTCTGATTGGTTGTTTTGGGTTGGGCACAGAGATTTTCTGAAAATCTATGAAAAAAAAAAAACTCTATTCAAAAGAACAAATTCCAACAAAAGAAAGCTGGCTAAATAAAGTGGGTTGAGGCGACTTCATTTCTATACCAACATTTTCTTCTCCACAAACGTTCTACATATAAAAACGCAATTTATGAATATTTGAATTTTGTTTTTGGAAGACTTTGGCGCCCGTTCAGTTTTGCACTTTGTGTTGCACAAATTAAATTTCTTCTTCAAACTCATACATTGCACTTTATTTTCAGTGGCAAACTTTCTTGCAGTTCATTTGAGCTAATTTTGGGCAGAAAGGAGTTATTGTAGTTTTGTTCAGTAATTTCTAATTAATTCAAAAGGCCAACACAGGAAAGTTGAAGTGTGTTTTGAAATTGTATGAGTCAGCTTATTTTGAATGGAAATGTTAACGATTGGCTGGATGACAAATAAAAAATACTTTTAATTAAAATGAAAGAGGCCTTGCAGCCATAAAATAAACAAACTTGTGAGAAATATGAACAAGGAATAAACTTCACTTGTAACAATATTTATATAAGAACTCGTCCGCAATGTACACAGCTAACCATCTTAAGTAAACAGATAAATAGCCAAATAGAATATTATTCTTAGTACTACGACTGTTTATTTTCTGAGAAAATTTTGATATTTTCGCTTCTATCGTGCCACACATAGATATTTTATCCGTCGATTTTGTGTTTTGATAGTTGCAGAAACGTAAGCTACCGTATTTTCAAATTAATCTCAAATAAAGCAATGAAAACAAAACCTGTCTGACTCAAGATCTTCTCAAGGTATGAAAAGTTCTGCTTAAAAATCAGCTCGGCACTATTTGAGAGTATGGTTAGAGTGTTGGTTAGATCGAGTACTCCAATCCTTTTTTTACTTATTCTTAATTTTTCTATCGTTACAAGAGTCGCAATCAAACAGGGACCACAGCTCTCGAGCTTACGTGCTTAATACTAGTGATCTTTGGTGGAGTATTCGATTATTCCGTTTCCAGCTTTAATCTTTTCTATCACTATCCAATTGTGTCTAATTGCTGTAAAATTCCAAACGAAAAGAAAAGAGAATGAACTTGTGCTTTGTACTTTGCAAAAAAATATGTCTTTTTATTTAACAATTGTGCACAGCTTGACTGCTTGAAGAAGACTAACAAAAGAAATTCACAATAGTTTTCAGTTAACCAAATAAGCATGTAAAACAATAATAGGTAAAAGAAAGAAAAGAAAGAAGTAAATGAAAATGAAATTGAAGTTAAAGTGAGAATGAAAAAGATAGATCACAATATATATTAATATGTTATTCGCCCTCTCTCTCCGACATTCCGGCCTCCTCTGAAACATTCGTTTCTGAATCCTCCTCTGTGTACAGGATGCATATTTTTTGTATTGGTCGTTGTCGAGAAAATGTTCGACCTGTTGTCTTATCGTAGTGTTGCGTTGTTACAACTCGAATCAGTTGATCTTCACCAGGATGCACCGCAGTTATTCGGCCAATACACCATTGAGTCGGTGGCAAATTTTCGTGTTTGATTGCCACAATATCACCAATCTTGACGTTTTCCTCTGCCTTGCGCCACTTACTTCTTTGCTGTAAGGTTGTAAGGTATTCCTGGTGCCACCGTTGCCATATTTCTTCTGTCCAACGCCGTACTAAATGCCATTCTTTGATACGATTCAATGGTAAATTCATAGATGTAGGTTCGGGTAGTGCAATGATTGGACCTCCAGTGAGAAAATCAGCTGGAGTTAATGCCAGTTTGTCGTCTGGATCGTCATACAAAGCTATTAATGGCCTGGAATTCAAGCAGGCCTCGATACGGATAAGCAAGGTGTTAAACTGCTCGTAGCTCATAATTTGATTGCCAACCACTCGTACGATGTGCCTTTTCACTGACTTTACCGCAGCCTCCCATATCCCACCCTGATGTGGTGCGGCTGGTGGTATAAAATGCCATGTTGTACCACGATGCGCCAATTGTTGCTTCACGTGTTCATTCTGCCATTGATCCAGGTCTTCCTGGAGTCGACGATTTGCACCCTGGAAATTTGTGCCGTTGTCTGAATGAAGTTGCTCGCATGGTCCTCTTCTACTGGTGAATCGTGCAAATGCGTTTAAAAATGCCTCCGTCGACAAATCAGTAGCCAGTTCAATATGAACCGCTTTTGTAGCCAAACATACGAAAATAGCCACATACGTCTTGGTTGTCGTCCTTGACCGTTTTACGCCTAAGCGAAGCAGGAAGGGACCACAATAATCTACGCCTGAGATGAGAAATGGACGATGTCGTGTAACACGATACTTTGGTAGATCGCCCATTCGTTGTTTTGCTACCACACCTCTTTGTAAACGACAAGTAACACATTTATGTACATATGATTTTATTAGTGCCCGGCCTCCTATGATCCAATGTGTTTGTCGAATGATCTGCAACATTAACTGTACCCCACCATGTAAAGTTTCTTCATGTACCTTCGAAACAATCATATAGGCTAGTCTGCCTTCTCTCGATAGTATAATGGGATACTTTTGATTCGCATCCAACGTCGACCGTTTGATCCGGCCTCCAACTCTCAAAAGGTGG
Source organism: Melanostoma scalare (assembly GCA_949752695.1). Taxonomy (NCBI): domain Eukaryota; kingdom Metazoa; phylum Arthropoda; class Insecta; order Diptera; family Syrphidae; genus Melanostoma; species Melanostoma scalare. The sequence continues at coordinate 222,923,318 of OX456985.1, read as the reverse complement.
TCTTCGTCGATAAATGGGTTTAAAGAACTTAGTGCACTATTAGCTGGTAAATTCTTCACCTGATCACATAATCCTATTTCGCCTTTGTACCATTGCATTTGGTCCAAGCGTGACAATACCAACATGGCCTGATGTAAGCGCTCCACACTGCATATGTCGGAGCCGTAAATTGAACGCTTTTTGCTACCTGAGTAAAGGGCGTAAAGGACATGAGCCATGATTCGTTTTAGTTTCGTGAGAGAATTCGTGCGTTCTAAAAGGTTGTACACCTGGCCATCTTGACGTCTTGTCAGGAGTAAACCCGTTTGATTAATGCGTGTATGTGTCACGATTGCTGATGTTGATTTCTCTTCCTCCCGTAATGCCTTTATATCGTCTGTACTGCATAATGGTTCGCTTTTCGTACTGTACCTATCGTCACGTTGAAGGAAATCGGGGCCTGTCCACCAAAGTGTATGTGCCTGTAGCTGCGAAGCCGTTAGTCCTCGACTGGCGCAATCCGCTGGGTTTTGTGACGTAGGAATATGATGCCATGCTGATGGTTCACTATTTTGCTGCACATAGCTCACCCGGTTCGCTACATATGTTTTGAATCTGACTGGTAGTTGTCGTAGCCAGGCCAGCACAATTGTTGAGTCGGTCCACAGAAAGTATTCCACATTTAACATCTCTAATGCCTCTCGTACAGTGTTCATTGTAGTCACTAACAGTTGAGCTCCGCAAAGCTCGAGTCTCGGAATTGAGACTGTCTTTACTGGTGCTACTCTGGTCTTGGATGTAAGTAAACGGACCGTTGCCTTCCCTGTCTCATCTATGGTCCGCACGTAAATCGCTGCCGCATATGCGTGGATCGATGCATCGCAGAAACCATGTAAAGTTGTTCGCAGTCCGGTGTTCATCCCAATATGTCGCGGTATCGCCAACTTTGCCAAGTCGAACAAGCCTTGCCGATACGTAAACCAGTCCTTAAGTAACTCGCCTGGCAATTCTTCATCCCAACTAATGCCAGCCAGCCATAGCCTCTGCATGAAAATTTTTGCTTTTATGACGACTGGTGCTAACAGTCCCGTCGGATCGTAAAGTTTCGCAATGTCGCTGAGGCACTTGCGCTTTGTGCGTGTCATTGCATCATCCAAGGTAATTTCGAATGAAAGCATGTCAAACTCACTATCCCATTGTAAACCTAAAACAGATGACTCTTTGGTGTTTATTAGTAATGGTGGCTTACCTGCCTCGCTTTGACCAACCATAGCTTTTATAACTCCTTCGTTATTTGATTGCCACTTTCGTAGATGCATATGGCCTTGCCTCAGTATACGGTCCACATTTTTTGATCGACGTATGGCGCTCGCTGGACTGGGAGCACTGGAAAGGTAGTCGTCAACGTAAAAATCTTTCTCAATACTGCGTCTCGCCTCAATCGCCTCCATTTCAGGTTTGATAATGGCGTAGTTATCTCTAGCACATTGGTGTAGTGTGCGCACTGCCAGGTACGGACCAGAGCGTGTACCATAGGTCACAGTTGTCAGGCGATAAGTTCTTAGTTTTTCGTTAGGGTTCTCTCGCCATAATATGAGCTGCCACTTCTGATGTTTTGGATCCACCAGCACCTGACGAAACATCTTCTCAATGTCTGCCACTATTGCTACACGATACAGCCTGAATCTCAGAAGAATGTGAGCCAATTTGTCCTGTATTGCTGGACCGATGTGTTGTGTCTCGTTAAGTGAAACACCGTTGTCTGTTTTTGCCGAAGCGTTAAACACAACACGAAATTTTGATGTGACTGCGTGATGAGGAATGTAGTAGGCCTGAGTATCATTTTGCACGTTGTCTTCGTATAGCATCATGTGACCTAATGTCGCATAGTCGTTCATAAATGCGATGTATTTCGCCAACAGATCGGGATTAGAATGGAGTCGCCTTTCGTTTCTGTAAAACTGCTGCGTTGCCATTCGACGTGAGTCGCCAAGCTTCGGTTCGTTCGGTAAAAAGGGTATGCTAACGATATACCGGCCATCTTCTTGCCGCTGTACTGTCTCTAAATATTGCCTTTCGCATTCATCTCTCAAATGGATTTCTGACCCGGTTGGTTCTTCTAATTGCCAGAAACGTGTAAGAGCCTCCTCTAAATTTTCGTTGCCTCTTGTGTGCATACCTTGCGCCAAATTACAATGTATCAAATCGACTGGGCCTGATACTACCCAACCCAGATGGGTATTCTGCGCATGAGGTTGATTTACTTCGCCATTGATGAGCCCGTCCTTTATAATCAGACCCCAAATATCGGACCCGATCAATAGATCGATTTCGCCCGGATTACCAAACTTTGGATCTGCCAGTGATAAGCCTTTTAAATGGTGCCATTGATCCATGCCTATACGATGAGTAGGCAAATTTGCTGTAATTTTAGTCAAGACGAAAGCATTGACTCGAATGGAAAAATCTGCTTCGTATTGTGATTGTAGCTGTAGTTTTGCTACACCTCGCGTTGTTGGCCCTTCCACCTCACCGGCCCCAGAGGTGACCATGTCAAATTTCTGCCGTTTGATACGTAACTGTTGCATGCATCGTTCTGTAATAAATGTGATTTGCAAGCCTGGGTCGCATAGTGCACGTGCCGTAATGGGATTGCCTTGAATATCGAGTAAAATTGCGATTGCGGTTGCCAGTAACGTAGTGTGACCATTGTACACGAAAGAAGCAACAGCTGGGGCCTTATCGAGTCATGCCTGTGTTTGCGGTGGTTGCACTGCAGCAGCAGCTTTCGTAATTGATGTTGGCTGATTTGACATCTGAGTGCGACACAAAATCGTGTGGTGTGTCCCATGACAATTTCCACACCTACGTTTTGATAGACACACACGTGTTGCATGACCTGGAGTGAGACAATTGTAACACAAATTAGAGTCTTTAATCTTACCAAATCTTTCTGCTGGTGATAAGGCTTCCAGAGCTGGACAATAGCCAATGAAATGGTCCCCATTGCAGAAATAACAGTGACCACGATCTGCAGTCGGTAAGTTGGAGCGCAATAGTCTTTGATTGCCGCCTGTATTCATGGTCGTATGGACCTTTGGATTCGGAGATCGCTTATGGAAGCTGCCTGTGTTGCTTGTTCGTTCTGCCATCGCGCTTCCCATGTGGTCAAGACCGCGGGCTCTGCCTTCGATGAACCCAAGCAGATCTACCAATTTTGGAAGCTGTGTCCCTTTTTGCTGCATTTCCCAATGTATGATTGTTTGCCTCGGAAGTTTCGATACTAAAATGTGGACTAATATATCATCCCACTTATCGACTGGCCTTTTCATCGCTGCCAATGACCTTGTAGTCTCGTTTGTCAGGTCGATTAGCCGCCGCAAGCCTGTGTTGGTTTCTTTGTCCGAAGACTCCATGTTTAGGAAGATATTTAAATGCGCCGATACAATTAGCCTGTCGTTGTCGTACCTTGCCTTCAGGGTTTGCCATGCTGATTCGTAATTTTCGTCTGTCGGAAGGAAACCAGCTACTACCTGAGCAGCAGTGCCTTTTAATGCTTTCATTAGCCTGGTGTACTTAGCTGCTGTAGAGAGATGCTCTTTGGAATGCACCATTGCCTCAAACATGTCACGGAAAGCAATCCACTTGTTGAATTCACCATGAAATTCTGGAATGGTTATCTTTTCAAGTCGCACATCGTTTAGGTCGCCTCGTTGACCGTGAACGGAGCGCACCGTACTTAAGCCTGAACCCTGGTGCTCTTGTATGGCCAATTCAATGGCAGCCTGAAGCCTAGCCTTCACCTTCGTATATCTCTCTTCTACAGCATCGAAAAGTGTCGTATGCGCATTGATTTCATCACCCTTTGAGCTACCTACCAAGACGAAATGTGCATCCATGAATCGTGTAAAATGCCCTTCTAAATTTTCCAAGGTGACACGCTTCATAGCAAGGTCTAGCTCAGCCAGTTGACCAGCCTCCAATTTTGTTTCCAGCTTTGTGATAGCCGTAGTAGCACTCGATCGCACATTCAATTCAGCCATGGTTTTTGTTATACTTGTATGTCAATCCTTAAAAAATCAAAATTTAATCTTTTTCTCAATATACCGTTTGCACAGAATAAAACTCGCCAAGAAGAAAAAATACTTGCACCGTTCGCTATCGGATGAGAAAAGATTATGCCGGTGCTGTTATTTGCTGCTTGTGCATGAATACGTTATGTACAAAACGCATGCGCACTACCGTTCGATGAACCTTCACAAAATTGAATGCCCTTTCTCAAGAGCACTGTGTAATGTAATGCAAGTTACGGTTTTATTCAACCACTGTTGATTATTTCCTCACAGGAGGCACCAAAATGTCTAATTGCTGTAAAATTCCAAACGAAAAGAAAAGAGAATGAACTTGTGCTTTGTACTTTGCAAAAAAATATGTCTTTTTATTTAACAATTGTGCACAGCTTGACTGCTTGAAGAAGACTAACAAAAGAAATTCACAATAGTTTTCAGTTAACCAAATAAGCATGTAAAACAATAATAGGTAAAAGAAAGAAAAGAAAGAAGTAAATGAAAATGAAATTGAAGTTAAAGTGAGAATGAAAAAGATAGATCACAATATATATTAATATGTTATTCGCCCTCTCTCTCCGACAAATTGATTGGAAAACGCATAGGTCCATGAAAATTACAGATTAAACCATAGCTGTTATTTTGAATTTTTATATGAAAAATAGCGGCCCTTGAGTTGAACCCTGTGGAACCCCATTGCTGGATGGGATAAGAGGAAAGAAGAAAGTAAAAAAGACCAAAGGCAGTTTTTAATTTCAAACCTAAATTGGCGTGGTTAAGAACAAAGATACAAACGCACGGCAAAAGAAGAAGCTGACCTTGCCATTCATCGAGAGAAAGGAATGTTCAGTTTTTAAGGCTTTGGCTACTTCAAAACGAAATCATCACGTTGGATATCAAAAAAAAGATTGAGAAAATTAAAATGGAATTGAAATTCGGTCATATCAACGCAAGTAACATCGTCACAATACTTTGGAGATGGTCGAACAAAAAATTTTATGCGAATTTGAGGAAGGTGTAGACAAATAATATACAAATCAGATTTAGAGTGAGATTTTAAATAGCCATCTGTAGATGAGAGGCGCCGACATTTTTTAACAATTGACAACTTGCTAAAAATGTCATCATTTTTTGACGACTTCAAAAGATGGGTTGGCAATGATATATAAATAATAATCGAAGCAACATCAGAGACCAAATATACATCAAATTCAGTTTGTTCTTCTGGTGAATCAGGGCAAAATTGGATCAGCGGCCCACATGTTTTTTTTTTTTTGGGTAAAAGATTTCGATAATGTTGACGCAATTTTTTTTTTTTTAATTTTGGTATGAGCAACACCACATAGGTATCTTGAGCTTAATACAAGATACACCATAATTCAAATCAACAACTAAGAAACTAAGAGCTTAGACTACTTAATGAGAAGGGTGGATTAGAAGATCACGTTTTATTGAAAGGGTATGTTGGGGGATTTTGTTACGATGAAGATTTTTCAAAAGAACGAGCACCATTGAAGACGTTTGTGGTAGATATAATGAAATTACAGGAACAAGATTCGGAATCACTTTCTTTATTATCGTTTCCAGACTAAGCCATCTTATTTTCCAGTTGAAGGAAATCACAAAAAGGTGACTATGCTGGAAGACATAGCCTTTCTTTGCCGAAAAGATTGTTGTTTAATTAAGTCCTGAGGAACTTTTTGACTTGGCATTGCTTTACTCAAAAATTTTCAAAGAAAAATTCTTCTAAATGGATAAGAGCCCACAGAAGATTGACAATCCGCTTCACAAATGCTAGTTGACAAGACTAGAATTTAAGTTTCGAAATATGTATTGAGAGACTGGGTGTCTACTGTGTCAAACCAACTGAAGCTTCATAGCACTTATTTTGCTACTGAGTTGAGCCATAAGTTCACAATCTTCTGTGGGTGGATGGATTTCTAAGACGTAAAAGTGCTGGGCATTCTGTAATGTGCAGAGATGTTTCTTCTTTTTTGAGGTTAAGTCTGCAGATGGGGTCTTTATCTCATTTGGTGAAGATGTTTCTTTAGAGAATGAAGGACCGGGTTATAGTTCTATTAAATTTTTGAGTGTTTTCCCATTGAGTAGGAATTTTGATGTTTGTTCATTATATTCCAACAATAAATGCTTTGAACAGGTTTGACTTCAGATGAGTTACGCCAAGCTTCATTGGATTCTTCCAGTAGGATGTTCTTGGCTGTGTGTTTGCAGATGCTTTATTTTATCCGCAGACAAAGTTTTTCCTTGCTAGTTGGGAGTATGGCGTAATTGTCTCATGGACTATTTTGGGCCTAGGTGAGCTTAGTGCTCAATGCTCATAGAGGAACCATGACTGCCTGAGAAAATTAAAATTGTTTTGTTTTTCGTGCTCGATGAACTTATTGTTCATTGGTTGATGGTAAAGACTTCAGCTTGGAAAATAGCACCAGGACTTGCTGAAAAGTTCGTTCTAGGAGGGTGGATGAATAATTGAATATGCCAGATCCTGACTCAAAACTGAGTTCGCTTTGGTATCACCAAACATCAGCAACATGTTTACAGAGGATAGTGAGACTCTATTGAGTAACCCTTACAGTTATCAGAAGCTTGCTGCGCGTTTTATTTTCTAAAACTGAACAAAGTCACCTTTTAGTTGCTCTACATGGTCGTAAATACAAAGTCTTTCATCGCAAAGTCCTTCGCACAATAAATAAAGAGTATTTAAAAATCAAAAATAAAGTCAAATCAAGTGATAATTTTGCAGCTTTTGAATTGACACTTCAGCTAAGACTATGTCACTAAAAACAAGCCTAAGCTACCTTCATGATCTTGTCGTTTTCAAAAATGCAAATACTAGAACACTTCCTCTTAAGCTCGTTTATTAAGTTCTACCCAAAACCCCAGGCTTTCAGCCCTTGCATAGGAAAAAAGTTCATGAGAAACGACATACTCGTCGAAGAACCAAAACAAAAACATTCTCCAACCTCATGTGTAATCCAAAGCCCACTGAAGAATAACCAAACAAATTGATTGAGGCCAATGACTTGAATGCTCAATTGACCATAGTCAAATTTATTAATACCTCTTCACGCTGAGATGCACAAAAATACAAAAATACAAAAATTAAGAACAAGTACACAATTAGCTAATCACACACTTCGTATTGCAATGACCAAGACCTTCTAGAAGAAATCCTTCAGCAAAAATACACACACATACACCCCAAATGAAGCTCACACCTCTGTCGCTGACTAGGCAGAATAGAAGACTACATCTGTAGATAAGTTAGGTATTCCCTTTTTTTATATTTTCTTTCGCCGCAATCAAATGCCGCAATTTATTTTATTTTACCCTTATCTACCTAAGGCCCCCTTACCCCAAAAAAAAGAAGCCTATGAACAACACAGCTTGGGTATCATTTGTGTTGCCTTTTGATATCCCTTTGGCCACCGCACTCAATTATTATAAAAATCCAAATCAGATGAAAGGATAGAACGCAATAAAGCGCAAGCAATATCAATATCTATTGGCAGACATAAATTTACTGACAGTAGAAAGAAAAGATGAAGAAAAAAAAAATGAATATAATATGAGACCCAAACGAAGAAGGTTTTTTCTAAAAGGATACCTAAAGCGGAGACACAATACAAAAACTGTCCCGACAGAACAACATTAGGTAAACTGCTCATTGTCGTTTTCTCGGCCAACATAAGGTAAATCATTATGCTACAATGGCCACAGGATACAAGTTTTCTACTGTAGGTTGATAGTTGTACTTTATACTACAGCAGCACGGTATACGGTACATACTTAAAATGCTTAGTGGGACAATATTGTACGTTTTTTCCCTTCTTTTTTTTACAAAGTACAATACCTTGTACATGTACATATTTTGAAAAGGTAAGCAACATTTTTAAAAGCTCAACCAATTACTGCAATTCACATGGTTTAGAGCGCACAAAGTGCTATCGATTTCATCCAACAATCTTACGAAAGAAAGGATTTTGATATTTTCCTTCTTTTTTTTTCTTGTTGTATTTGACATAACTGGCACCGCACATATACATATGTGGAAGAAGGGCCAAATAGGGGTGTTCCATTCTTCTGGGCTTTTTTTTTTCTTTTTGATTTTTTTGATTTTATTTTGTATGTTTAGGGAATATCGTGTTCGGTCAGATGAAAAAAGTTTTAAATTTTATTGCGTCACTTATAGGACTTTATAACAAAATACCTTATATGACCAATAAGGGATGTTGACAGTGTAACTTTTTTCCTTTTTGGTTGGGAGAAGTGCCAACCTTGAGGGAGAATCGTATTTTTGGTTAGTTAGTGTCCAATACAAATTTGTTTTTTTTTTTTTAAATGAACTGTTTAAGAATCTTCAAGGCAGTGATTTATATTATCTCTAGGTTAGAGAGACTTTCCATTTATTGACATGGTCTCGATTTCTTACAAAACAAAGCACTTTAACTAATTTGAAAAGAGGTAAAAGTATTGAAATAATAACAGAGAGAAATATGTTTTAATAAAATTAAATGTTTTCAGTTTAAACAACATCATCAAATCATCAAAACGTGAGGTCATCGCCTTTTTATAAACTTTGAACGAAAATATAATATATCTATCTATCTACATCATCAAATTTGGGTTTCTATTTACATTTGAACTCCACGCCTCCTGAACTAAAACTGTCAAGATTTTTTGTGTCTCCAGGCTGCGGCTACAGGGTTACTGAATAGTTGGATCCGGGAATGATGTTACATTTTACAGTCCGATTGTCTATACAAATTCAATACTCCAGAAACCTATTAACTTCATTGATGTATATTCATATAGTACTGGGGGTCGATTCTGTAACTGTGAAGCTGTGAAGTGATAAAAATTATTTCATTTCAGTCTTCACAGAGCTTTTTCATTTTATCACTTCACAAAAAAATCTGATGCGATTCCCGAACTCATAATGATAAATCACTCTGACAGTATGTACTAAGAAGTACTAAATGATAAATGTTGTAATTTTTGCGTAAATTTTAATTTTTATTTGTAAAAAAATATTTCAAAACATGTCAGGCATAATTATTCAGTTGGTATTTAACAATAGAGGCCGTAGTGAACAAAGGTTATTTTATTACGAAAATGTCTTTTCTTATGAAGAAGTTATTTTTTATATACATACATATGTAATTATTTGCCCACGAAGAAAATGAGGATATTGCGGCGGTCACTCCAAAATGGGCAAAGTCCATTTGAAAATACAACAGAGGAGCACTTCATTCAACTCTATCGTTTTATGTGTAGTAATATTTATTATTCGCACGTCTGTTTCTGTGAGGTGTGAGGTCTTTGATTTTTTCCTTCGCGGTGGTGTCGAGGCTTCGAACACTTATTCTGTGCGTAAAGGAAAACATTTAGTAATTTCATGTCTGCCATAATGTACACAAGATCTTTCCAATACTTCCTCCATTTCGGTCCCTCTTTTAAGGTTCCTCCTAAGCTGTTCAACTGAACACTTAGTTCAGTCCACTCGTTTGAACGAAAATGTGAACCGTCAACAGTTATAGGTCTGCAAATGGAATTGTTTTGCATCGCAGATAAGGATTATTTTAAATTATATTAAATTATGTACTTACTCTTGTCATTTGCCAGTTCTTGCCTTTGCTCCAAAAAATTAATTAAAAACTGTTTTTGGGCTATTGAAGCCCTTTGCCCCCTTTTTTTGAATTTCCATTTTCAAATTTAAATTTCACGGACAAATTCTTTTGCGACAAATAATTTATCATGTGAAGAAATTTTGACGTTTGTTTTCATTTTTTCACAGAACGAGAATCGGATTCGCTGTGAAGTTGTGATATTTTTTATCACTTCACAGCTTCACAGTTACAGAATCGACCCCCTGGTTACGAAACTAGAAGTGAGAAATAATTTTTTTTCTTTTCTTCTTCATTACCCTTTAACTGATTACATGTTTGGTGCTCTCGAATGGATAAAAGCTTTTCTTCTTGTCTTTTTCAAATAACTTATTTACCAGAAGGCCACGTTGATTTCACAAACGTCAGCATGATAGTCTTGTAAAAACATTGCAAGCCTGTTTTCTATTTTTCAAACTAATGTAAGGAATGAAAAAAAGAAATTTTCCGAAAACCTTATTATATCCTTTTTCTGTGAATATTTATTCAATACTTCTAAGCACTATTTTATATATCAACGGTTCCTCAGATATCGATGGCCAAAGATAAAATGATCCTTTTTATATTTTATTTATAATTTGATATCTCAACGAGGAAAGGTTTCTGATCTATGCACAGTCCGGGTAATTTAGCTGTAAAAATATGGGTATCTTTGTAAAAATTCCCAGAAAGCTGAAAATTTGCATAGATGATAAAGACACCATTGTTATGAATTTGTGAAAAGTTCCCATCGATCCCATGTCTTCAAAAAATTAATTCACATTCAAAGGTTGCAAAAATGGGTTTTGTGAGTTTTTCAGCGAAACGGTTTTCCTACGCTGCTGTATTGCCCATAGCAAGTATGACTAAGCTGCCTATGATATTGTTGGGCTTGTAATATGACTAAAACTATTAGTCTACGTCGCTAATGTATTCGTATCATACTATAATTCTGAGAATATGATGTTAAAAGAAGAAGAGACTCAAATCTTGAGGGACCATGAATAACATTATCGCCTGCCGTTGAATTGTCCCAGTGGCAGTATCCTGATTTTCTGAGGTTCCAAGTTACGAATGAGGACATCCCTGTTCACAACTCGTGCGAACAAACGCTGTGAAACAATATGACGCCAGAAAACTACAATCGCAGGAGAAAGACAATGCCTTTTCCAATCGACTAATCGACGGTCAGCAGCACAGAAGAGACCAGTGGCAGCAATATATACAAGTCATCAGAACCGCAGCCATTCATGTTTTGGGTTTCACCCAGCCTTCGATGAAGAATTCAGGCAGTCGAATGCGTTAAAAAAAGATGACAAATGTTGATGCAAAAGATATCAAGAGCTGCTTTCGACCAGTACCACGAGATTTAGAAGGAAAAAAGAAGGGAAAAACACCGAATTCTCAAAAAGAAAAAGAAGCACCACGAGGAGCGCTCGTTTGAGGAAATTGAGAGATGTGATAATATGAATGAGACTCGAAGGTTTTAAAAAAAATGTAAAAAGATCATGCCAGGGTGGCAATCCCCGGAAACATAACAATGGAATCGCACTGAGGATCTGGAAAACAACTTTTGCAGACTGCTTTACGGTGATTAAAACACCAATTCCGCTCTCAGACAGAGTGCTCCTTTCAATTTGGACGATAATCAGGAATGCCGTCCTCCCGACCAAAAAGATGTTAATTTTACCATATGCAAACTTAAATAGAATAAGGCTGCAGTTGCAGATGGCGCTGATGCCTAGTTTTTCAAGGTAGATGGATTTTACTCGGAAAGGAGCATGTATGAGCTGATCAGCATGATATTGTCGCAAGAAAGCATGCCCGTTGAATGGAACCTCAGTATCGTATGCTCAATCCTAAGAAAGTAAGACCCTCAGAATCGCGCCAATTATAGAGGAGTAGACTTTCTTAAATTCGGATATCAGATCTTATTGTCTGCTGTAATATATAAAAGTCTGAAAATCCACCTCAAAAATTTAATATTTCCTTAGCAATACGATTTAAGATGAAATTTTTACACCATACTGCAACCTTGAATGAAGTTCGGGAATAAAATATTGATCAATTTCAAGGACGCGTATGACAGTATTGAAGATTGTTGTAGAGAGGAACTGTACAGACCCATGTCTAGTTATGTGCTTCCTCATAAAATCAGGTAGGCGAATACTGCCACGCGGACAATTGAACGGTAGGCAAATGTTGTTCAAGGACACATGGTCCGTTAAAACTTGAGACTACACTTCCTTTAACATCATATTCCCAGAATTATATTTTAATATGAATTTATTAGTGACGCAGACCAATAGGATTGGGTACAAACCCAATGATATCATAGGCAGCTTACTCAAGCTTATTATGGACAGCGTAAGAAAATTTTGTAATTGTTTTTTTCTCAAAAATGGTAGGTGTTTTGAAAAAAAAACTGTCATGACAATATTTGTATATAATTCCACGATCTACAAAATACATTTCTGTCATAAAACTAACCGTTTCGCTGAAGAATTCAAAAAACCCATTTTTGCAACCTTTGACAATGAATAGAATATTCTGAGGAAATGTTATCGATGGGGACTTTCAACAATTTCATAAAAATGGTGTCATCAAAATGTTTATATTAAAAGTCATTACGCTTTCGATTACATCTGTGGAATACCTACCCACCATAAAAATTCATAAGCTTTCCGACAGATTAATAAATTTTCGCAGTCGGCAACCCAGCACTCGCTAAAAATGAATGACGAGAGTTTTGCAACAGAACTAGGCTATCTTCCATACTATTTCAAAACAAAAATTTTTATTTAAATTCTGTATTTCATTAGATTTTTCTGACTTTACCATGCTTTCTAAGTTAAGCTTTGCAAAATTTAGGTCTTTCCTTATAAAACCAAATTTATTTTAAAACAGCAAATGATGATACATGGCAGTTTGGTATAATAACGAGGCACAGATGCACGAAAAATATTGTCAATTAAATATTTAATCAGCATTGAGTACAAATTGTTACGAATTTGATCGATTATATAATTTGTCATTGTGTTGTCAATTGATATGTCAACCACCCTTACGCATAACAATTTGTCTGCAAGGAAGACTGACGATGATATTTTTAAAATTTTGGCAACAGAGTGATTGCGCTTGTTACATTGTTTTGAGTAAAAGTCTCAATATATTGTGTTTTTGGGAGAAACAAAATCCAGTGGGTGAAGGAATCTAATCACATTTTTAACTTAATGCAAGAAGGCTTGAGTTGCATTTAAAAATAACCGTAGTGTGAAGCTAATTTAAATTATTTGGATAAATAAAACAAATTATAGCAAGCAATTTTGCCGGAATTTGAACCACGAGCCTTCCACGTAATAGGCAGACACGCTAACCATTTCGCAACGGGCACTACTAATTGGAGCTTATAAGAGTTTAAATCTTAAATTACATTTTCATAAAGGGTGTTTTGTTAGACGTGTGGTTTTCAAGAAGAAATAAAACGGATTTAATTCAATGTTATGGCCAAGAATGAAGCTTTATTATAAAGATAAGGGCTTGTCATTTTGATTGGTAATTGATAATTGCAGGCAAATGGCCGCGGCTGGCTCGAATAAATTTCAGCCAAGAATTCCAGTTTTTTACTACATTTTGATGCATAAGGGGCCGTATGTCAGCAATAACACGCCGAATATTTTGTACCAAGGTGTAATAATCTTCTCAAGTTATCTGTGTGGACATGCGGCTTCATATAAACACACAAAAATACAGCGTTGTTTGATCACCCGAACTTGAATGTAATTCACAGGTTGAAAATTTGAAATTATGTAAAAATCGTTGTCAAACGCAGTTTCGTTTCGTGACAATTTGCCGAACGTTCGCAGTGCCCGGTGATAGTGTGGCTTCAATTCTTCTACGATGAAATTGCAAATAAAACTGACCTAAGTGATAGCTGTCAAAAAGACCATTTGCGATGAAAGTACATATTGCCAAATTGAAAGCTACACGTATTAAAAAAACCACCCTTTATAAGCCGCATGTATACAAATTGGATGCGGATGCAAACCGAGTCCTAACAAAAACTAAATCAAGTAAAAGCATAATTTTTTGTAAAGCTTTTCCAGCACTGTTAGCTCTGAAATATAATGATGACTTGCAATACACTGTCTGGTTTCATTTTCAAAAAATAGAAAATGCCACAAATGTAGGCACTAAGTCACCAGTTATAGCGACCAGAAAAAGTTTCCAAATGTAAAAATTAATATGTTTTCGAGAGAATTGAATATCAAATGTTATACCAATCGATAGTAAATTACTCAATGGATTTTTGTGCCCAGAAAATGTATTCAAGAACAAATATTTTCTGTTAAAATTGAATTTTTCCATTTTCCAGATTCAATGTCATCAATTAAGTAGAAAAATACAAATTTAACGAAAATATTTGTTCAATTGAAAATTTACTTGAAAAAAAAAAAAAATATATTCTCAGGGCTATTAACTATCGGTTGGTGTAAAATTTGTTATTCAATTCTAAAAAAAAACCAAGTTATTATTACAATTGAAAATTTTTCCCAAGATAAGGAGAGTGTCCGGGTTTAAGAAACAAAAAAAAAAAGAAATAGATTTTGCGACGAAAATCCGCAAATGATATAAATGAGTAAGGCACTCCTCAAAGCCGTTGACATACTGGCAGCATACCTAGGTAAACAAATATGTATTTAAAAAAAGCTAAAGCTGTTCAATAAGCTCATGTAATGCTTTAAAGGTACGAGATAAATGATTGACTATTTTCATGCGCTGTCAACCAAAATACTGCTTAAAATGGGGGATGGTGGTAAAACATGTCACAGGTGATGAAACAAGCATATTTCGTGTAAGTTAATTGATCTGTTCTGGGACACGTGTCAGTCGATTGATTATATTATTATTACTCATCGACAATCGACATATTCATCAGCACCGGCAAAGGTAAAACATTGTTTTGCTAAGGGAAATCATGAGGGCTGAGTAAATGAGATATTCACTTAGCCAAACCAAGTTTTTCTTGTTGGAATGTAAGTTTTTTTTTTTATTCGTGGTTACTGTGGAGCAGTTGTTAGTTTGTTGGCGGCTACGTAAGAGTTCGTGGCCTGAATCCCGGAAAAAGTATCCACAAGTACCTTTTTTGGAAAGAAATTGGCAAGAGGCAAGACTGCAATCAAAATAAAAGCGATAACTCAATTAGCCATTTAGATACGGTATAAAATTGTAGGCTCCTGAAATGTGGGACCTATGGGTATCGACTTTTGCGAGAAACTGGCAATTTCTCCGATGGTCTGACAGTCATTTCATACCATGAAATGCCCTTTCTCCATTAGCCATTCGGAGTCCGTAAACAATTTTAGGTCACTTCCATTCCCTCACAAAATACCTATAGTTGAAAAAAAAACACGTAAGGCCCGAACCTTTTGCGTCCACACTATTTATTTATTTTTTATGCTTGATATATACCTACATTTTTTATGCCAATCAAATTTAAGTCAATCAGTTGTTTCACTGCTACCCTCACCAGAGGTAGGCAGCGATAAATGGTTCCATAAAAATAGTTGAAGTGGAGGGTTTCAAAACAATATGACTTTAAAAAGTAACTTTTGTAGAATGTATATGCCTTTTAGTCAAATAATGTTTTATGATTAAAATACTTTAGCATTTTACAATACACAGTTAATATTCCATTTGAAAATTTTTCCTGATTCGTTTTCCTGATCGCTATAGTTGGCCCCTTGGGCGGCCGTGGTGCAGTGGTAGAGTGTTAAGTAGATAGGCCGGACGCGTGGGTTCGAATCCCGCTCTGTGCATCTACTTTTCTTTCAGCCTCCCAGTTTGATATGGACGCCGCCCTTGAGGTTTTATATGTGAAATTACTAACAACTTATTTCCAACTACTGCAACACAAAAAAAAAGGGAAGGCTGCTACTCTGGTAGTACAATGGACTGGATATTAGGTCTGAGCTCTCCAGATTAGCATATAAGCCACCACTTTTTTTTTATAAAAAAAAAAAAAAATAGTTGGCCCGTTAAGAAGGAAATGTTTCTTTGTAAGCCTTAAGCAATTTGTTCACCGTCGCGACGCACATCGGCCAGCTGAGTTGCCATAGAGTCTGAATTTTACAAACAATTTCTTTGAAGCAATTATACAGACTTTTATTTACATTTAATGAGTAAACTACCTGAATAGAGCCCAAGACTAGCCTTAGTTCACTTGCCAATTTATTAAAACCCCTGCTTATCTGATGATAAATTATGAAAAAATAAAATTTAATTTCTTATCCCAAAATGTATGTCTGTTGGATACGAGTATCTTGATTGGCCAAACGAAGCACTTGTCCAATCAAGATTCATGGTGCACCAAACACCTGCAATACAATTAAACCCAAAAGAACTCCCTTGGTATGGAGAAGGTACACGACACAACAAATTTCTATGCACGTACACATTCCTGTTTTTTATTTTTTGGTTTTGTATATGAATTTTATTTGTATCTTGAATGAATAAATTAATCTCTGCTTGCTCACTCCTTGGCTAATTAGAGCACACCACACGAAATGTAGTTGCTTTCTGCAGTTGAGTCGTTTAGCCGCTACCTTCATTACGTTCATATAGTACAGCTCTACTACTGAACAACTCTGCTACCACTGCCACTAACACCACCAAGCCAATTTAACAGACAGAAAGAGAGAGAGAGGCTAATTCATATTTATAAAATAAAGGACTTGGAAATGGATCCAACTTTATGCTTCACATTTCCTTGTTTGTACTTGCACAACATGCATCATCTACAAAACTGCTTTTAGGACACTAACATAGATATAAGAATCTTTCGTTATGTCCTCTTGCAATGTTCCAAGGACCTCTACCGGGGCGGCAGGGAATTTGTGTGTTTGCCTTTAGGGCACTTTATGAGGAGCTATTTTATGTTTTATTTTTTATATATTTTTTTTTGTGTTGAGTTGTATATATGAATACGACATAAGAGGAAGGACGACAAATCTAAGAAGAAAAAAAGAGGCTCTTTGTGCGATTATGATTGTTGCGTGCCAAAGAGCGTACTTTAGAGAGCCTGAATGAGTACATAACATTTATATGTATATCCTTGTGCAAGTGGCAAGCATGAGCTATGGGCCTATGAAGGTTCAATCAGACAACGCAAGCACGGAACTTAACCTATACTGCTGATTCTATATGAGGAGTATGACATATTCAGTTATGGATTCAAGCCCCCAAGATATATACGGAGACAGAAGTTGTCTTAAGTCTGTCATCGACCAGGACTGAAGTTGATTTCCACTAGAAAAAGGGTAGTTATAGAGCTTGACATTTTTCTATTCACTCTTTGTAGTGCCAACAATGTTGCAATTATTCTCAGACGAAGTAAAGTACAACTACAAGAGCAATTTGATGCGAACTAAGTGCAGAAACTAAATATTCTTAGACTAATTTATTATATTTTCTATTCATTCCTTGCGGTGCTCGTGGTGCATTGTTAGAATGTCTGCATTTTACGCGGGAGGTTCGTGGTTCGAATCGCAACTAAAAACAAAATGCTTTTTCACGGATATCGTCTATTGCTAGGAATTGGCAAGTCCTCTGATAGTTAAATCATCGCCATGAAAAGCGCTTGATTTGCCATTCGAAATAGGCAGAATATTGAAGTTCCAATCTATTCTCTCACAAGGCATGGTTGTGAGAAATGCAAAAGGCTTATCATTTCGTTACATGTGACAAAACGTGACTATAAGACTATACCAATGGACTAAGGAAGGCTCTGAAAGCTGGTCGCTAGTAGATTCGATGGAAGATATGATAAAAAATCGGTAATGAGTTCAAAACAACTGTCTGCTCCAAGCAAATAACAGAAGATTCCGACAGATCACTGCTGTCACTGCAAATGAGGACCAGTAAAAAAGGCGGAAGAAGCTCTTTTCTGCGGATAAAAGTCGCAGTTTGCAAAACAGCCCGTTCTAAAATCAAACCTCCCAGGAAGAAGAATCGCTGCTGTTTTTGATGGCAGTCCGCAGAGCTCCTCGATTTGAATCTGGCGGGCGTCACGTTGTTCAGATCCTTCCGAAATCGAACCTATCTCCAGTGTGAAGAAAACAACCACCGTTTTTTTACATGGAATTTTGCGACTTCAAACTATATAAAGTGTTTCCTATTCGTTATCGATGTCACATTGTTTGTACTCACATCACAACCTGACATAATTGCGGAAAACGAACAACCCGCGCGAAATCTAAGCTCTTCCGAAACGAGTAATCGTGTTTAATTATGAAAAACTTGTAAGGTTGGTGTTACTCAATTTTGACTCATTTTGGCAAAGTTTAAACCAGTTTACGCCTGATACATGGAGAACTAGAAGCTGTCACCCGGTGCAAAAGTCATTAGGTCTGTTTCTTATCTTTGTCTCTGTCATATTTTAAGGAAAGGGGGTGAGATTCTCTCAAAAACTCTCTGAAAGACTCTGAAAGAGCTTAATTGTCCTAAAAGTAAAGAAATGTTTCGAACAAAACAACGCTTGGAGAAACGTCAGTTTGACAGTGGTTCCATTTGCTTTGGCTGTGCACGATTTCTATCCACAGAAATTTTGGTAGCAAAAATTTGCAGTAATTGGGAAATTTTTTACTTTCATGTGAGCGCTCTCTTTTTTGCCCAGCTACGAAAAATCGTTGTACTGGAATAGGATTAGACCGACTTTGCCGAATATCGGTGCATTTCGTGATAATTTTCAATAAGGAAACACACCTACTATCTTATCGAAATATGCTTTAGTTTTTGCAAATGGCGGCCAAATGTCAAGTTTTTTCGGCATTAAGACATCTATTAATTGTTTCGGTTTTTGGCAAACAATAATATCGTATGACAACTTTTGTGCGGGATTACGAACCCGATTCTTTGAAACTTTACAGCATTACAAAATCACTGAGTCTTTCAGAGCCGGTAGCACCTGCTGGTTGAAGTTGTATCTCAAATCTGAGCAATAATAATCTTAGGTATAAGATGTTGAATTAAATTGCAAATATTGTGTAATTTGACTTCGTTCTAATAACTTGGTTACATTATACTTGTCTAGGCGATAGTTCAATCACCCAATTGTGTCTAGTTTTCTTAAGTCAAAAGAGTTGATGTTCGAAACTGGCTTTACGTAGCTGTCATTGCAGCTTTGGGCCTTTTTCATTCCACGGTTACTCGATAAATGCCTTCAGTTTTAATATTTTCATGTTGAGCGTGATTGATTTAAATGTCACAATGACAACGAAGTTCGTTTGGTCGGTCAGTTTAACTGTCTGCAAAACGACGCGTCGCGTCGTCAAGTTTGCTCAAACCACATTTGAGTGCTCAAAGAGCCCTTAAAGAGAAATTTAAAACCTCAAGCGCAACTCAAGACACTGTAAGAGTATCAAGAGAGATATGGAGGCAGACTGTGAGCTAGCCATGAGTGATTGCAAAATCGCGTTTGTAAATTTGTCAGTAGACAGAAATCCAAAAGTCTTGTATGCAGGTCATGACACACTTTCTAATCGGCACCCTTTATTTTTCGATTAAAAATCTGTGTCAAAAGAAAAGAAAACGCAACCACATTGAACAAATACAACCCAATCACTCAGTATACCTACTTTTTCTTTACTACAAAAGAAAGAGTAAACATCTATACCTGGAACCGTGCATTTACCCAGTTTTAAACTAATTACAATATTCATTGGCCCTGCGTATGCAAAGCCTGATGGAGACAAAAGAAGTTAAAAAAAAACGACCTTTTTGTAAAACCCCAAGCCAACTCACCCAACAACACACACACACCATTGTTTCAGAACTAATAGTGACAAATTATACACCCCCACGTCTTTGCAATGAAAATGAAAATAAACAACATTCCTCCAATATATTGCACCCCTAATACGTTTATAAGCAACATGACTATTACGCCCCCCCCTACACCCACCCCCAAACCTCAATCACTAGAATTTATTTATGGATAACGCAGTTCTAGAGCACTGTTACCGCACTATTAGCACTGCGTATAAATATTGATTTACTTGCGAAGCGTCGTCGTTGTCGCGTCCGTCTACCGCGCCCCAGCATATGATTTAATCCATCCACGTTAGGTTAGATACTATACTATGCTCAAAGGTGAGTTGTTATATTGTGGGGTAGGTATAGTTAGGTAGTATCAGTGTTGTATCGCACCAGTCACAAAGGAAATCGCACCCTTTTTATGCAATTGCTCAGATTTTATAACAATCTTTCTGTTGAAAGTCGTTTGGTATTAGATGCACAGTGATTGTATAACTACTGCCACATCAGTAGGTATAGATATATATATGAAGACCACCCACTCTTTCCATACGTATTTCTATATTTCAACCAACAAAATGGAAAACTTAAACATACGTAATGTGAAAGGGGTTGTTTGCTGTGTTGGTACCGTTCCTTGAACGTTGAACCAAAAGGATACAAGTGGGGGTGAGGAAGGGTGTATTATGCCTTTGTGGTGAAGGATACATTATATGATAGAGCATTAATTTCATATTTGATTGAACGCACCACCAACGTTGTGCTTTGCATAATTATGAAATATTTGAACGGGGTATTGGGTGTAGGGTAATTTATTTTAATTTCCCCTTTAGCAACATGCGTAATTTCCTTGTGGTAAATCACAAACTTTGATAACATTTTTAAAGCTTTACTTTCAAACAAACTTAGAAAAATACTACATTTTTTATAATAACGACCACATCAAGGGGTAATGAATTGCATTACAATGTATTAAGAAATAGTGCGAGCATTTACAAAAGTAAGGGAAGATTTAATAGGAAACACTGATGCACTTTGCTTTTCAACTTTTTTGAGTCTTAATGAAAGCCGAAAAAAAGAGTCTGGTAAAACATTCCACATGCGGGTAGGGCGGATAAAATATGAATATCTATACTTGACTGTACTTCCGATGATCATTTTTAGCGAGGCGAGTGATACGGCATATCATTATCATTATCACTAAGCGGCTGTTTGATGTGTCAACTTCTTTTACCTTTACGGCACCAGTAGCATCGTAATTTCGAAACGCTTACAACTTTCCCAGCTTTCTGCTTCACACCAGTGACCTACATGAGGGGTAGGTCGCCATACACAGCTTTGTTTCAAGCAGTGTGCTTCACAGTCGGCCGCCTAAAGTCTAAAGATTTCATTTGTTTCACATTTTTATTATTTGGCATTGCAAATACCTTCTGGATGCACTATCCTTAAATTCTTGAGTGATCCATATGCATGACACTTGTTCCGATATCATATTCGTCAGAAAACATCGCTATACTCGCGTTTCAGAAACTATCTATCAGTAACCAGTTACCCCCATTTTGACGTACTAACAGCCGCACCATACGAATGTGGATTACAAAACTGCATTTCTCAGTTTCATTACAATCTTCAGAAACTTAAAACTAATTCGCATCCGTTTCTTCTTTTAAGACCCCACATTATCTACTTACTCTCGTACAGTTTTTATTTTACATAATTTAAGTCGTAAAACCCCGAAAATGTGCAAAAAATAGAACAATAGACAACTCTGACTGGAGTTTCTGGACTCTCTGGAGTCTTGGTATTATTCTACTGACCACACAAACAAATCTTTTTGAGGAACGTGAATGAACGCAGAAACCAATTCCAATTCCAACGATTTTGGCAAATCACGAAAAGGAATTCAACAGATGGCACTATACAAGCTTTCTTGTGTAGCCATATAAATTTACTGTGACAACCGAAGGCGCTCAGTAGCTGACTTCGACCTTAAGGTGCATAGCTAGTACCTACCCTTTAAGTGCCTAGTGAAACTTCAGTCAGAAAAAGAAAAATAAATAAATAAATAGGGCGGCGCAACAGAGCGAGGAGCCCCTGGGCCTAGCGCATTTCTCACAACCATGCCTTGTGAGGGAATGGAGGAGAAAAAGGAGAAAAAGAAAAACCCTAGGATAAAACATTTTAAGTCACAAGATTAAGATCCTTATTCTAAGCAAAGCAGACAGGATTAGCAGAACGAAGTGCCCCACTTCGGCAAAATAGAATGACCAAAGAGAAAAAAGTAATAAATGGGGTGGAAAAAAAAGCCCGATTAGCCTAGGAACCCATCTATAATTCATGAGAAACAATGAGGACCCGCAAATGTTTCCTATTCTGAAGGACTAAGGGAAATGGAACTTTTCATGGCGGTTTAATTTTTTTTGGATGTCTTGAGAATTTGTTTCAAAATCCGGATCCGTGGAAAATGTTTTTATATTGTTAAAATGATTTGAACTTTAACATTCCTGTGTAATCGGCCGACATCCAAACCATCACGAGACGGGGAAAGAAATTCAGGGAAGAAAATGAGAAACAATTTGTTCAGAGGCACACAGCCAATCCTTCCAAGGAGACAAAGCTTTATGAGACGATAAGGCCAGTGCAGTCATCAGCTTCAAATTCTGCACAACCAATCGCCATGAATAAGGGCATAAGAGACAAACTATGCCTCTAAGAGAAAACATAAATAAAGCAGAAGTTATAATAAGACTTCAAAGGCGCAGTGGCCTTAAGCGTAAATAAAGCAGAAGTTATAATAAGACTTCAAAGGCGCAGTGGCCTTAAGCGTAGTTTTGAGTTTCGCGCGGATTATTTTCCTTTACTACAACATCCTGGGTTCCACCTGAGAGTGATAGCCTCTAATTTCAAACACCATTATTCTACCTATTGTTTTAAAAAAAGATAGCATTGCTTCCCTGATAATATCAAATCGAATCGGTAATTTACCTACTCGCTTAAATTTACTGCAGGCCTTCTGTTTTCAAAAAAGTCTTGTTAGGAGACAAGTTTTCAAAAGAGTGCTAGTCCAGTACGGAGATACAAAATTACCGCGATGGGATGATTGAAGAATTCTTTTCTCTGCCATCGCCAAACCAGTCAGTGTGTCAAACGACATTAGGAAATTCATATATACATAATAATCTTCAGTATAATCTTCATCTAGAAGCTGTGTATCAATGGCCTTAGATTCAGGCAGATAATTGCAAAGGAGGTATTCAATTTGTGTTTTAACTTAACGACCTGAAAGGCTTACTCGCCTCACAACTCAAATATTTTGATAAAAATTGTGGCATGCCTCATATTTTCAAATAAAATTCGATAAGAAAAACAT
Source organism: Melanostoma scalare (assembly GCA_949752695.1). NCBI lineage: Eukaryota > Metazoa > Arthropoda > Insecta > Diptera > Syrphidae > Melanostoma > Melanostoma scalare. The sequence continues at coordinate 222,900,423 of OX456985.1, read as the reverse complement.
TTCAATCACACCGGTTTCTTTTTTAAGTTAACTCTTAAATTTTAGACCTCACTTAGACTTCCTTTCGCCATTAGTTTATATTTATTAGCCAAAGCTTGTAACTTTCCCTCTAAGAAAGTGAAACTAATTCCCGCTTCTTCTTAAAAGTCGTAACTCTTACACTTAATTATGTTAATAGTCTTAAATGACACATGAGGCTACGATTATGCAGCACATATTTTTCTTGTGAGAGAAGCATTTTCGCCAAAGGACTTCTCTCGCACTTTCTTTTTTTTTTAACATCCCACAGATACCCGCTAGGGCGGGAGTAAAATTATTTAAAGTGAATATATTTTGCATGTGCATATTCTTCGGAGCACTCATATAGTTTCCAAGCAGTACATACCCATATGAGCTTGAGCATGGCCCTTCAGATGAAAACGACACCCAACTGCAACAACATGAACGAACAGCGACATTTAGCCCTTAGGCAAAATGGAAAAATAACATTTTTGACATTCGAAATAAGGAAAAAGAGAGGATACAAACCAAAACAGTCACTCTCATACACATTGCATGGAACATATAAAAATATCGCACAATTTCTGCAACCGTCCAACAACAACACAACTATAAACCCACAATCGGTGTTGGAAGAAGGATATGGATACCACGAGACATGTCCCTTTTGGAAATGTTTTATGCAGAGTGGTTAAAAAAAAACTATTTTTTTTTTTCCAAATGTTGCACATCAATTTGGACCAAATGCATATGGTAGATATATGTGGGGGTAGGGATATCTTGTGTTTGTGTATATAGAAAGTGGGGGATAAGAGCTTGACATGCAAAAACACATCGTGAATAAGAGTTCTGAAGGAAAGAGATAGAAATTCTTTTTCCCGGGACCGATACACCTAAACGTGCAGTTTTGCTGCTATAACTCTTTTAAGACGCGACAAGACAATTTACATGATTTTTGTATTCATGTATTCCCTTCCATTTTTGGTTGAGGGATGAACCGAGAAATGCAGCATCAGTGAGTTAAAGGGCATCCATCTGCGAAACATTATTAGTTTAATTATACAAATTTCGTTATGCCGTAGATTGAACATATATTAGGGGTCTCGCAGATGCTTCATTACTTTAGTATTGTGCTTTTTCTGCTTTTATTTTACTATACGAGTTTTTTGTTTTGACTTTCCGTAAAACTTTTGTGTCTTGTTAAACACACCAACATAACAGCACCAGTTCGTTTTTTGAAATATTCTACATAAAACAAAGCAACAGAAATAAGGTTTAAGGAAGTGAATTTGGGCACGTCAGCTTTTGAAAAAAAGTCTTGTTTTTTTTCAAAAGCGAAAAGAAAAACCGTTGGCGAAGATTCCATTTCTATCAGAATGACGGTTGGATTTGTCAACATTTCGGCTTTCTCGTTTTTGACAAGAGCAAGCTCTCACCACAGCTTATGTGACCTAGTGTTTCAGGCGTTACCTAACCAGACAGACTTGTTTATCCACCTAAAACCTGATCGTCAGTCGAAGACGACCTTTTGCGATGAAGGACCTATGTCTTAGCAGTTTTGAAAATATCGCTTGGTGGCACGTAATCGTGTTTGAGATAAATATCAGCTTATTTTAATGAGACTAGAATTGATTATATTGTGCGGCGTGTTAGGCTCATGCACCTCGAGGCACTATACAGTGTCTATTGTGCCAAAATTGAATGAAACATTGTTTTCAAATTGTAATTGATTTATACGTGAACAAGTATTCAAGAGAATTGCTTCAAAAAAACAGAACCATCGACAAACTCAGTTAGCATAATAGCCACCTTTTGAAACCATGATATAACGTCAAGCATGACCTCTGGTGTGAACTTTGTCTAAATGCAAAAGAGAAAATTGACACAAAAATGCGAATCTATTGAGACCTCTGGTGGCAAAATATAAGAAATCGAAAAAAACGATTTTCCTTCTCACTTCCCTGTTTCAATCATGCCCCGTGAAGTATGCTGCAACGTCACTTTCTATGAATTTAAAATAAATTTTTCAGGGCGGTACCAACATGCTGACTCATTTCTTGACAAGGTTCATTATTTGCTACTGCTTTGATTTGGCCGATGTGGAGACTTTTTCGGCATATAAATTCAATTCCATGAGAAGTCTGAGCAAGGGAAAAAGTTCATCATTCAACGAAAAGAGCTCAGTGCTCAGCTCATTCCACGGTGAAGTGTTTCAATGCAGATGCACCTTGCTAAGGCAGAACTCACGTAAGCGAATAAAAAGAAACAAACAAATAAATAGCGTGGTATTATGTTCGGTCGAAGAGCCTGTCTAATGAATTTCTCTCAACCACATCTTTAAGTAATGCAAGGGTACTGCAAACTTTTGCCGACACTAAACTTCCAAATGTGAAAGCGCTGTCATAGCAGTGTTAATTATTATATTGTTAGTCTTGGGGACTTTTCAAATTCAAAAAACAATACCCATGGGCCATCGATAAACATTTTGATGTTTCTGGGACTCAAACTTCAGACTGCCACGTGAAGTCAAGAGCTCCACACACTCCACACACAAAAGTTGCCATTTAGACATGGAGTAATTAAAAACATGTGGGCTTGCTACGAATTAGGAGGCTTATCCTGGGAAGACTACAGGTGTACAATTACGGTAAAGAAAAGAAGTGTGATATCGCTGTGAGATATCAATGTTCATTATCATGACATAAGAGAAAAGAAAACAAAAGAATTAATCTTCTTTTACACACTCTGTGTTGCTTGCATTGATCACTGATGAGAAGTCATTTCTTTGCCCAAATAAGTGTCGTGAAATATGTTTTAGATGTCAGAAGACAATTTCATTATTGATTCAGTTTCAAAGTGATCTCTTTTCTATGTCTTCTTTATGTGGTTTTAGAATTTAGAATTGCGATCATATCAGCTTGATACTTTATGAGTTACGGTCTTATGATTTCAACTAATGCATTGCTGCGTCCCGTTTCCAAACAAAATCTTCTGAAGTTTTGTCTAGTCCTGAAAACCTGACAACAAATTCTTTATCAAGAATACTTAATGCCCTCTTCTTACTTGCAGTAGCCAGCACACACGTGTTTACTGAATTTGAATTTTTATTCCCATGCAGAAAAGCAGTAAGAATTGTGTATCCTAATTTATTTTGTGCCCTACCTTTAGCGAAACTTCTTCGTAAAGCCTTTTCTTTCTTCTTTATAAATAAGTAAGTAAATAGGGTGACGCAACAGAGCGAAGTACCCCATTGCCTATCGCACTTCTCTCAACCATTCCTTTTGGGAGTAAAAGGAAGGGTTCTTAAATTTTTTGCCGGTTTCGAGCGGCTAATTGAGAAAGCTAAAAGAAACCGTCAATTCCTTGCCATAGACGATTTCTGTGGGAAAAAATTTTGTCCCCTAGATGTTTCTGGGATTTGAGCCTATGTAGCAGGCAGACACGCTTATACCATTACGCCAGGGGCGTCGCGTCGTCCATATTAGTTAGTTGTTCGTCCTTGTGAATATTTTGTTGGAAGTTTATCGATCATAAAGATAGACGATTAATTTTGAGTAACGAAACTCTTCATAAGAAGAACGTATATGACAAGAATGAGTTGGGGCCTAAAATCCGAGTTCCAAAATCTCAAATTACCAAGTTTTGAGTAAGAATATCGAATTTCAAAGTCTAAAACTGCAGAATCCCAAACTGCAAAGATACAAATTGCAAAATCCCTAATCCTGAATTTCGCAAAATTCCGATCGGCTTAGACTTAGCTCGTTTACTCTCTTTTTCAACTAATAGACATAAATGACATATTGATAGTTAAAAGAAGATGACATAGGTTTTCACTAGCCCCAAAGCCAGGGATCAGCGATGAAGTCATTTACTGCGTTCATTGAACTGAAGCCTGTATTGAACTGGAATTCCGTGCTAGCCTCCGCTCTGTTTTTCGACACCCAAGAAGAGTTCTACCTCCCATATAATAGGAACTTAAGCAAAAAAACAACTTATAGCCTTTTTCCTTGCCTAAACCCATGTCAGGGAAAGCCTAGTACTTCTTTTGTGCAATCCCAGGGCTCGAAAAACATTTTGTCTGATGTTCAGGATGAGCTAGGGAATTGAAAAAAAAAAAAATTTGTTTCGACCAAGGGAACATTCTGGGTTTCAAGGAATTCGTCACTTGCTATAACCATCTGGGTTGGGAAGCTCTTCCGGTGTACTGTTGCTAACTTCTATTGACACACATAAGTATTGAGGCACAACAGCTTATGACTAGCCCAGAGGTAAGTGCAATCCTAGAAACCATTCTTTTGGAAAATGAATCGGATATTATGATCTTCTGTCGGTTTTATTCGGTCAGGACATAAGGTGTTTTCATGGCGGTTCGTCATTAAAAGTGATATTGCATAAGAGCCGTCTGAATATCAAATAAACAAATAAATAAAAAGGGTGCAACGGAGAACTCTAGGACTTATTTATTTCTTTCAACTATGCCGCGTGAGGATTTGAGGAAACCTTAATATTTCTGCCGCTTCTGAATGTCTAAGAAGACAACTCTCTTAATCGAAGAGTAACCCACTAATCACTCCCGAAGGACTTGCCACTTCCTAAGGAAGGCTGAGACCAGTGTCTCCCCAATTGGACGCTTTTATGATTCTAGCCTCGAACACGTAACAGACAGACATGCTACCCGTTACTCTACGGGTAACATACACGCCTGAGAGCCAAAAACCAACTTGCCACGTAATAGTTCAACACTGTATCCCCTTCACCAAGACGGTCAGTCTTAAGTAACTTTGTTTCAACTATCAACTCCCTTGAATAAATAGCTCCTGCTTACTCGAGTTCCTGAAGAACGTCCACTCAAACTTTATTATTCTTAAGTAACAGATATCTTGAACTGGTCGCCTTAACTATTCGTATCTTTCCATCTAATCGGGGTTTCTGCATTCTCTAAATGTCTACAGGTACCTTCATGTGTGAAAAATTCCCTTCTCTTTTTTCAAATAAATGAACAACAATTTAAAAAATCGCTAAAGAAAAGAAAAATCTGCTCCACTTCAATTTAGAAAAATATATTTGCACTTGCAGAATGCAGATACATTGCACGCAATAAATCATTCACTCTACGAGTTGAAAGGTAGTATTCCATTCGTCGTCTTTTCATTTCTATTCTTACATAAAATGGAAAACTTTTCTTCTCTAGACTCTTCTAGAGTTCACAGGTTTTTCTTTTTTCTTATTTATTTTTTCCACGAGTATTTTCTTTTTATTCGCCGTCTGATGTCTTGTGCTATTCTTGGAGCATGTCGTTTGTTTGATTGTTTCCTATTAATATTCGGCATTCATACACACAAACACCATATTCGAGATTCAAGCAGGGGAAACATTTTGCATATTCATGTGAAATGAGGGTGTAGATATAAGCTCATAATATTTTTTCATTCATATTACCAGAGTTAAAAAGAGTGGCGTAATAAATAGAAGAGTTTGAATATTGAAGAAATTGTATTCTCTACACAGGAAGCAGAATCAGGATGTGCTTTCCTGCAAGAAGTACTAATACAATATTGGTTTTTTGAAACGTTTTCAATTTTTCTGTGTCGGAAATTGAAAGAACTTCGCAAATGTCGCGATAGGTGTATAGTGTTTATGGTCCTTACCTAAATTCATACTCTATCATGTCAAAAATATTCCTGTTCAAATAGAAGCTGTGCCATGATACTTTTTCTCAACTTCTCATATTTTTTTTTTTCGAAAATTTAATAAGATGAGTACTGACCACTGATGATACACAGCCCACTGTCAAATTGGCCACTGTTAGAAACATAATTGCCTGTGTTTAAAAATCAAACCTCTTTAAATAAACTTCCTAACAAAAAGAAAGTAGGAAGACGTCCTTTGATGACATTGCCTGACATCTCAAACGAACGAAAGTTTCAAATAAATTTGAGCCTTTTTCAAGACGATTTGAAGCAGTTTCAAGTTACCATCAATCTGTGCTAGTGTTTCTCGTGATTAAAGTCAACCCCAAACTCATAATAAAATTTGAACATTTGCTGCTGATATAGGTACTCCCACTTTTGTCATAAAACGTAGTTTCATTATCACTGGTCGTGACTAAAAAGGTTCTAATGTACGAGTATACTCATCTGACATCGGTAAAAGTATACATAAATTTTCAAATACATTCCCTCACTCAGCTATTTGAGTATCTCTCTTCCAAAATAAAAAAAAAAAAGAAAGAAAGGAGAACATCAACTGAACTTGACACCACACCCAGGTTAGTTGTTTTTCTTGTTTGAAGTTATTTCAACATTGCGCTTAAGGGGTTTTGAGAACATAAATTTCTTAATCCCATGATAAGTAAAAGTTTCTCAATATTCCAAAGGGAAATTAATACCCACTGTGTTTTATCTTACATTCACAAGGGGGATGAAAGCCAATGCCGATGCTTCTGCAGAACGAAAATCTCCTGAAATTGTCTGACCAATAGGCAAAAATATCCCACAATTGTGCCTCGGGGAGCTTTCACAAGAAATGCTGTAAGGACCTACTAAGCAAATGCCAAGAATTCAACTGTACTAGAGAAGACCTCTCTGGTTTGGCGTGATGTCTTTTGCATGTTCAAAAATCTGCTTTGATAATGTCAAAAATCTAACCGCCTATCAGGTTCTTATTTATGGTAAACATCCTCAGGGCTTGCTGTGTAATTTTGGACAGTGGATGAGATCAAGTATATACATTTTTTTTTTCGTTTTTAATTCCAGGACGAGCAATGGAATTGACACCGAAAAACGAAAATTAAACCTGCCTGTAGAGTAGGTAAGTTTTCTTTTCCTTGAGTGACTTTAATCTCAAAGTAGCAATCCACACCTGACGGAGATCTTTGCTTAATATCGTGTGAGTGTGCTACTTAACTTTTTACTGTTTCTGAAACGTGTGCTTATTAAAATTTTCAATTAAAAGCTAAAATTCCCGAAGGACTTCAAATACCTAAGGAACAACAGTTTGTGGTAAGCGGCTTTTATAAAATTTTTTTTGCTTTGGGTTTTGCTTTGGCTTTGAGCTTCTAATTTGGGTTGCCAAATTACAGTGACAGTCATGGATTTTTTGAAAATTTTATCTTTTTCTTTGCTAAGTAACCGTCACACAGCTCTGTGGTCTTTGGGAAAATTTGAGCTACCCAATAAAGTTTTGTTTCGGTTTTTTGAAAAAGCGGAAAATAACTGAAACGTGATTTTCCCTCTGAAAGGATTCGTTTTGCTGTTCAAAAGCAAAATAAATGCTCAAAAGGACTCAAAGACTAGCACCACAGAATGTCCCGGTTGAGAATTAAGGAGAAGATAAGGAAATGGTAACTGCCGTGTATAAAAGCCGCCATTTTGAAACATTTTGTGAACTGAAGCGTCATTCAATTTTTTTGATCACTGGAAGATTTTATTAGCTCGATATGCGGCAGTTTTTTTCTGTGCTGACGCACTTTTACAACTACATGATGGCTGCGCTTTTCCGGTGCTGTCTCAAGGGAATTTCGTTCGAACGATAATGCACCGCCATGCAACAGGAATCTGTCGAATGTTGAAATCGACGGATATACCTGCAAAGTATGGAGGACGCAATCCGTTGTTCAATAGACGATGGACAATTCCTAAAAATAGGTACCACACGACTTTACGAACATGTAGAGAAATGTGACAATAGACATTAAAAACAATAAACGAGACTCCCGTTGAGACTCAAAATCTTGCACAGGCAGTTTACTGACCGACACGATTTGGAGTCTAGAATTTTGAGGTTACTGATAAAAAATGGTGGCGCAATAGAGTGAGTAGTCTCGAGGCCTAGCGCATTTCTCACAACCATGCCCTGTGAGGAAATGGAGGGGACCTACAATTTTCTGCCGGTTTGAACTGCTAATCGAGAAAGCGCTTTCATGGCTATGAATTTACTAATGGAGGACTTGCCAATTCCACGCAAAAGGCGATACCCGTGGAAAAACATTTTGCCCCTGTTGGGATTCGATTCACGAACCCCTGGGTTAACAGGCAGACATGATAATCATCACACCACGGGTACCTACACCCGAATATGCTTTCGGAAATTAATAAAACTTTTGAGAGAAAAGATCGAAATGACCTTCAGAAAATTCAACTCCAAAGGACGACAAATAACAAAAACTTACTTTGGATGATCACCACTTTGTAGTAAAAGATTGCCTAAGGAAGGTAGAAACAGTAGGTGCTGTTTCGAGCAAGCATATACTATATGGGGAATGAGTGCTCTCGCTCGAATCACGACATTGAGAACATACCTTTTTCGATAAGATGATAAGATTCAATAATATTGCGATGGCTGGTAGTTAAAAGTCAGTTTTCAGAAATCGGAAGCAATTGTGATTAGATCCCGGCAGGCCCGGGTATCAAGAGATACGAGAGAGTACTGGCAAAAGTTGGTGATTGTTGGCCTACGTGGCCATAAACTGCCAAGCAAAGGTTCTGACTAGATCATTATCTATATTTTAACAAATATATGGATGCGACTCTGTTCACGGCTGGAGGAGCTTTTGCTCTGGCAAGGCGTTTGTTTCACTGCAGGCAACTTTTGATGGGGGAGTGAAATTGATTTGCTACATGGCCATTACCTTATAAGGCCGGTGATCGTCTCCGGGTGTAACGTGTGGTGAAAAACTACCGCGTTTCAAATGGAGAAAAGATTCGGGCGTTTGAGAGACAGTGTCTGCGTAACTGTCTTGGATTACACAGAACACTAGAGCCGGAGTACAAAAAATATTATCCTATTTGTGTCCTTTACAATGGATCTCAAGTAAACAGAACCAACAACTTCATCATAAAGCGGACTCGAGCTCACACTGCAAGAGCGATGACCTCAAACAATAGCCTGATATTTGAGGTTTGTTACAAGAATGTTAAATATATGGAGAAAACACGCTTCAGTGTATCTGTTCCACTGCAAGCTTTTCACTAGCTTTTTGATATGGAAATGTTGAAACAGGATTATCGGTTCTGCTATAATCTATACGAAGTCTCCCGTAAGTTCGTGGAGCGGTGGTCGAGACGTCACGTCAGTAAATGGAGGCGTTTCTGCTCCTGTGACACCCGAGAAGCTTATCTTAGACTTGTAAGTGGTCAGCATTCTCCAATTGTTGCGTAACTTAGAGTTTGTTAGGATGGAGATGCAAATATAAATGCATCGTAGAGAGTTCTACATCTAACGTTCAATTGTTCCGAAGGCCGAGAAATCGATTAATTCGAACTATCGCACAAACATTTGCACTTGTAGCAGAAATATATCCGACAAAGCGCACTACGAGTCCTTACGACACCTGTAATTCTTTCACCATTCTCAAATTTCTTCATAATTTTACCGGTACCTTGCGTAGTAGGTCAATTTGCGAAACAAAATCATTACGAGTGCCCAGAAAGTGCCCACGTTTAAATCATAACTTATTTGGTTGTACGTTTCAATAACGCGTTTTCCGATTGCTTAGTGATCCAATATCGTAAATGGCAAGCGCTCAACTGATATTGTGACACTTCAAATGACAGCTAGGTCTGGCTGGTGTCAAAACTAGCGCTATCAACTTGAAACCATGAATTGAATTGCCCTCTATCTTGAGATTGGTTTGACATATCAAAAAGTTAATAACTTGCCTTGCAGAAGGCATTTGATGCATTGCTTTCATATCATAGCCCACCTTTATTTTACCTAAAGTTTTGTGCTTACAGTCAAAACTCACTTAGAAACAGAACCAATTTTTCGAGATGAGAGCACTTTACGCTGTGCAATTTGTTAGAAAGACTTCGTTGGATGGATGTTGGATGGTCGAATGAACTTTGCGTTCAGACTTATAACAGACTTGTCGCGAGACTCTAGTTTTAAACAAAATTTTCAAAAATGTTTGAAAACCATCCAACAAGTTGGCCAAACGGTCGTCTGCGGGTTCACATAATCCATCATTGGTCCTTCAGACCAAAGTTGACCCTATAGTGAAGCTCAAGCATCGGATACAAAAAACTCAAACTCATTCGCCAAAGACAAATTTTGTCTGACAAAGAAGTCAAATTGAGTCAAACCCAACCAAGATACTCTTGCAAAAAATATTTCCGGAAATAAAAACGCACTTTTGTTTGCATCTATCTAACTACTTCTACAAAGATCGACAAAATTTTAATAACACTCAAATGCTCCCCGAAGACCAAAGGCAAAAGGGGGGTCGGCTAGCCTCAAATTTCAAAAAGGAAGTTTGCTTCTTGCACGTCCAAGTTTTATGTAGCTAAAAGCAAAAATATATTCTCCAAACTTATGTCACGTTGAAAAATGCATGAAAAAGTAATTGGTGGATTGTAACAGTGGGAAGACCGAATACAAGAAAAACTTACATCTCTTGGAACAATAGTCTTATGGGATGTGAGTTGGGACGTAACTTGTGTTTCTTGTAACTAACCATGGACCTTTTGAAGACAGTTTCACACAAACACATTGATAAAATACCCTCTGCAAAGTTGGGCTGCTTCCTTTTGCAGTATGCACCTCTAACATGCTTTGCAAAATACAAAAAGAAAGAAAGGGAGACAAGACAAAAAGTACAAAAAACAACAAAAAAAAACAGCAGTTTGAAGTTCTCCCAACTTTGTTGGAAACGTAAAAGCCTCAGCAGATACCAGATATGTACCAACATTGCACTTCCACCATTACCTACCATCAACAATTTAGTATACTTCACCTCCCCGTCGGCGTCGGCCGCTCGCCCTGTTTCCTGTTTTATCTATCTCGTACATTATGAAGCAGGGTTTTGATAAAGTTACCAGTTTTTCTTCTCAGCGCATCACAATGTTTACTCCCTTATTCATTTTTTATGAAGTCCAAGTTGCAATTGGTACCGTTCGTTAGGTGTTTGCTTTGAGTTTGAATATTAAATATTGAAGAAGAGCATGTGTATAAGGTACCGGTGCATGCCAATGAAAAGTGGGTTTTTAAAGGAAAAACGTTTTGAAAAGTTTTTGGTACAAGGAAACCAGGTCAGAACATTTAAGTTTTCTACTTTTCTCCAGGTGGAATTTCTCAATTTGTTTGTTTTTAAGTGTGTGTGTGTTTGTATGTGTCAGTAAGGTTATTTGTCTATCAGAACATGGAGAAAAGGTGCTAAAAGCAACCCCGTGGAACAGTGAAGAGTTAAGATAACTCTCTAATGGGGTCCACTTTCGTAGTTTTTGATGCAAGTTATCAAGTTTCTTAGCATGAAACAGTGAAAATTCTTTGAATACTTCAGTCAGCTATATCTACACATTTCAATCTGAATATTTGCAGTGAACCCTGTTTGCGTACGGAAACTTCTAACAAGAGGGCAGGAACCATGTTTCCCGCTATGATTAAAATCCACTTAAAGGAACAACGGGAAGAAATTACTTAATTGAATAATTGACGTACCTACTTGGTTGTGCTGTTGACAGGCGCATTAGGGCTAGGTATGTAATTGTTTAATGGACATAATCGCTTTCTACGTAGTTAAAAAGCGACAGAGCAGGTCACTGCCATGACGAACTCGATAAGTTGTCTGCATTAGCTTAATTTGTCTAAGTCTAGCTAAGTGCTGCTAAATCGATTGCAAAGTATTTTACCTACAAATTTGTTTTGATGTAAGGCCTTTTGAATTTACCTGTAAAAAAGAAAAAAGAAATTTGTTTAGATTGTTTTGCGACGGAAATTGACAAAAGTAAATATTTTATTTAGTTATTAAAAAAAGGCAAACCTCGGGGCCATACACATTTTAAGGATCTATTGTGTCATGCCAATTCTATTTTCTATTGCGATTCAAAAATATTAAAAAAAAAATTCCCCCTTTCCATATTGGTTTTCATTCGAAAATTCTCTTTTGCCCATAGCCAAAAAAATACGATGACAGCAAGTATTTTCGTGTAGTTCGTGTAGTCTCGTGTATTGGTAATCGTTATTTTTGCCTGATTTGATGCGGTTTTCAAGACAAAACAACGGGAAACAAAACAAAAACAGTTTGTCACGCAAGAATCTCCATATTCTGTCAAAGAAAAGGGCGCAAAATATAGTTCTTGCCTGCAATGATAATTTGGTTTCATTTGACGTTGTATTACTGCTTACAAACATTTTTGTGCAGTTAGCTACAACAGCCGTCTTTAAGAAATGGGAAACTCTCAGCAAAGATACAAAATTGAGTCAATGTTAGTTCTTACAGCAGCTGTTGTATTTCTGCATGAAAGAAAAGAATTTCCTTCAGTACGATAATTTTTACTGACAGATTCACGGGATGCCAATGGGTAATCCCAATTATAGCGGATTTAGTACTTAACTTTAAAGAGACACTATTTTAATTTACAATTTTAATGAAGCTCGTTTGCCAATTGTTTACAATAAAAATCAAAAACCATCGTTCAAAATAACTGATCTCATTTTGATAAATGGGTTTCGTCATTGAAGATTTCATGGAGTGGTGCAAGTGTAATAAAACAGCCTATTTCCTTTCAGGCATTCAACACTTTTACATCAGTATTTAGATGACCATTTCCATTTGCATGTGGAAGTACTGCTGAACTGAACTCAAGGTTCCACAATTCACACACGGTCAATTTTTAGTGCCAATTTTTTTTACAATAAAGAAAAACACCAGTTTATCGCACTTCTCACGATTTTAGTTCAATTATATGCTTTTTGTGTACAGTTGTGAGTAGCAGTAGTCAAAAGTGATTTTGTTTGACAGAATTCAAATTTCTTTACTATTTCATTGCCCTTGCCCTGTCAGTCGGAATAATAAAAAATGAAGAAACACCGCCACCACTCAGTAGAGAACTGCGATATTCGGTTAAGTAGATGACTTGAAAAGGTTCCGGACAGAAGCTTAGTAGATATTAGAATACATTCAAACCGATGTGAAAATGTGTGCAATGGTGAAACTGCAACGGTTTAACTGTTACTTAAATTTTTTTTAACCCCTCAACATCCATACCACATCTTCATTCTCCGTATTTGAGAAATCCTCAGTCCTCTCGCCTGTCCAGCCCAAAAAAAACCTATATTTGGTTTTCAGGGCTACATGTTCTCTGTTGTGGGCTCTGTTTCTATTGCAATTATTTTTGGTTTTCTTTTATTCAATAAATAAGCACTTTAGTGTTTTTCAACTACAGCTACGATTTTATGATAACTCTAAAGTTCAATCTTATACTATCACCGGGTCCACATTTTCTCATGTGACTATATGCACCCAACACGAACTTACACGAGCAGCTTGAGGCGAAAATATACGTGTAATTCCTGCTCGTTAGTTTAATACGACTTTTTGAGTAATTTAAATGAAAAAACAATATGATAAGATATGTTAGTATTTACCGTGATTCTATAAAGTATGACAGAATTTTGCTGACCATTAATTCGACTATTAGAGCGGATTGGGAAAATATGACGATATGTGCTTTTTCATCATAATCAGCTAAAATCTATAATCATCATTCATCACACGTGTTAAAAACGCAAATACACGTTTAACTTTTCAACTGATTAATCAGGCTGGCACCTTTGGGAAGCAGAAGTTTATAATTTTCGGTACACACCTTAGCTAATTCAAAGTCGATTTCCTTCCTCATTAGCCAAGAATGAATGAAAAATTCCTTCTCTGAACCATCAGTGCTCATTTGAGTTTCGAATTCGAGTAAATGTGTTCGGGAAATAAATTTACAGATAATGTTCTCCTGTGTGTTACCCTCAGCATCATGGTTAGCATGTCAGCCTGTTAACCCAGAGGTTCGTTGCTCAAATGCCAACAGAGACAAAAATGTTTTTCGTCGGGTATCGTCTTTCGCGACGAATTGGCAAGAAAATTCATTGCCATGAGAAGCGCTTTCTTGATAAGCCATTCGGAACCGGCAGATGTTAAGCTTTAACGACACAGAAGTCATTGGGTCTTCGAACTATGGAGTTCTACTCGGTTCTTATTACCCCACGTAACAATGCTATCAAAGTCTGAGTTCAATGATCTTATCATACGAAACAGTTTCACATCCGAAAAGAAGAGACGTGAATTTGAAAACAAATATGAAAATCCGAGGGTTGATTAATCAGCAAAAAAGCAAACAAAAAACATTTAAAAGGATGGGATGTTTAAGACCAAAGATCATTAATGAAAATAAGGAAGAGAGTCGGAGATAAAACGGAGCCCTGAGGCACACCGGCATAATTTTTTCATAAAATGAGCACCTCTCAGACCTAAGACTATCAAATTCAAATTGTATTGAACGTATCGGAATGTAAGTTTCCAACGAAGAGACTCTCATCGATATCATTAGCACGCATTTTTGATAAAATCAAAAAACAAAATCAAGCTTCTGCTGCCTTTGATAGAATCAAATGCAAAAACTTGATTTTTGCTTTAATTAGAAAAAATTTTACTTAAAAACGAACCAGATATACAAACATACATCCTTGAAATAGCTCCATTACTCATTCGATTTACTGGGATAATAAACTTACTATATGAATTGTACGGTGCCGTTTTGCTTTATTTCTATGCCTTGGCGGAGTTTTGAAAAGAAATTTGTATCAGAAGTTTGTAACACATTCTTAAAGGTTCTGGATGTGTTGAATTCAAATCCAGTCGCTGAACTATTCTTACACGTCAATGCGCAATTGCTTTTCAAGTATTCAAGTATCTTATACCTTAGACGAAATATTACCTTGTGTAGGAACAATAATACCAATAACGATGATATTTGGTATTTTTGCACACAAAATATGATAGTTTGCCTAAAACTCAACAGCTGAAATGGGATAACTTAGTGCAAAGCCGCATTAACAATGCGTCGTAAATGATAGTACACATTTCAATGACTTTTTGATAAGGCCATTACAATGAGTCTTGAGTAGCCCAAGACATAAAATAATAATTTCTATGTAAAATTCAGGTAATAAATAATAAACGTCCTTGAAGAAGCATCAACTCTTTATGATGGAATTAAAAAAGGAAATAAAAAAGCTTCTATGCCAAGCTTAAACCGAAAAACTCTATTGAATTGACTGGGATATCATTTAAAGTTAACTCGATTTAATGCTTCGCAAGTTTCCAATTTTAGAGGAAATTCGCATTAGAACGACAATAGCAAACAATTTCCTTCACATACACCTGATACAACGAATATCACATCATTCGTTAGGATTTTTCTTTTTCGGCACATAAAACTCAAAAGGTATACAAGGAAAATGAATGAGTTTTTCTTTATTTTTTTTTGTGGATTTTTGTGAAGAACCGGGAGACCCTCTTTAAACAACCAACATAGATACCGAAGAGACTAACGGCATCATAAAAGAGCCTTGACTTGAAAGAAAACCAATACTTGTTAAAAGGAAATGTCGATTCTCAATTGGTTAAGATGGTATGACGGTGGTGTGGAGATGGTGGGAGCATCTCGTAGAAGGTGATAAACACTAGATGACAAAAGCCTATAGATATAATAGCGTTCCACTTTCATTTTCTCAATCACCGTGTTTGTGTGTAAACAAACGTAGACAGGTGGGGTGTAGATAAAATCGTCTTAAATTTTCTTATTTCTTCAACTTGCACCATCCTTATAGAATTGCCGCCGCACCCGCCGCCAACACGATGTCCTTGCTATTGATGAGGTTCGCCACATTGTACCTATTTGTATGTTTATTTTTGGAAATCGAAATAATTATTTCAAAATGTCAAAACGTGGGAGTTGTGGTGTTGAATTTAAAATAAAATTAGTTTTATGTTCTTTTGATTGGCGGAACCAGAAATTGGATTCTTTGTTTTCTTATTCAGTGAGGTTCAGCTCCTTACTTTAAAATTACATTTCTTCTTTAACAAAAATCACAAGGTACGTTCCGAATCTTGATTCATAGGCAAGTTCCACATCTCGAAATAATTAGGTCAGCTCCTTTTTCCTAATTCCTAAGATAAAGAAGTGAGTATGTAACTGCAGGCAGATAAACAATATCAGCTGAATTAAATCAGGACAAGGAGTTTGCGTAAAGAATTTAGAATATAACTCAGAAACGATATCCCAGTTTTTTTGTTATTATAAATTTCAATATACATAGATACGAGAAATACATCGCAACCTGAATGGCTCACCATTCCTCCCTTGTTTCTAGCGCTTTCAAGCCTCTTTTATTCTTTCTATTGTCTGCGATTCGTATTCATGGGATCTGATTAATGAAACAAAAAAGTAAAATAACGAAGAAAACCCATGACGAAAACGAAAAAATTATACGAAATTGAACAAAATCCGATTAGGTGGAGGATAAATTGAGGGAAATAATTCATGCTCCTTCCAATTCTTTTACTTTTTTTTTTAAGCATCAATTAGGCGACACTTTTAAGGTACTTACAAATTTTAAATTGGGGTAAAAAAGAATAAAATATTGAAAGAGCAGTAATGTTACTTTCCCAGTTTGACTATAGGGAGATGAAGGGAGTTTTTGGTCTTTTATTTAATTAACATAAAGCAAACCTACATTCGCACTTACGTATGTGTTCTTGTTCAAATAAAAGCAGATGATATTTTTCAAAATCTTGTGTGGAAATAAGTTCGTTTAGGGCACTCAATTTAATGATGAAACTTTGGCTATGAATTATTTTATTCATTCTTAACGACGATAAGGTACTTTGAATACTTTGCGCTTATGTTGTAAAAAAAAATCAGTGAACAAGTCGTGTTCTCAGTTCATTCAAACTCCAAACACTTTTTTGAAATTTATAAAACAATTCTTAAATTGAGAAGTGTTGAAAATATTCAATTAGTGTGTGAATGAGTCTGGCAGGGAAAACGTTTCACCGTTGAACCCATTAAATATTGTTTCAATTTACCGCGCTCCATGCGTCGCGTCGCCGTCCGTCGCATCGGTCAAAAAACAAAATGCTGAAAAGCATAAATCGAAAAATTCAATGCTTAGACAACCCAATGCTGTCTTTTTTTGTTAAAAATGGCCCATTGTCAATTTTCATGAAAGGTCCCTGCCTCAACAGAAAACAGAAAAGCTGTCAATACTTATTGTGAATGTTAACGACCGTCCAATTTTGGTATAAGTCCGCCTTCGATCAGTCACCAGTCAAGTATACCGATTCGTATTTTAGCCGCTCAACTCGAAAGTTGAATCTCTCTCACTCTACTTTGTACTGTATCAAAATTTACCAAAATCAATTTGCATCGAAGAAAAAAAGTGTGCAATTCGCCGTGTAAGTGGAACTTCAGAAAGAACCGATGAGGAGGCGACAATTATAAGAAAAATTTGATTTCTACTTCATTCTGTTATAGAATGCATCCTTTTTATGAATATTTTTGTTTTTTTCTTGTGTCGCCTTTTCGTTCCATCTTAGGAAGTTTCAATTAAGTAATACAACATGCTTGCTTTACACTAAGGCTTCGTTTCTAGCTTAGTATATTTCTTATAAACCAAGCTTCGAGTAAAAGAGAAATTAATAGTCATATAACGAGGCTCGGTTGCAGGAGTAGATATACTCACTATCCCACTACTAACGGAGTATACATATATTAAGTACAATGTTTAGTAGAGGACACTGTCGACGATACGAAGTTTCGCACAATAAAGGGGCTGAGAACAAAAAGAAACAATGTGCAATATTTTCTATCTCATTCTCTTGCCGACTAAGTACTATACACTTATGATCCTGCTTCTTTTTTGTAGCACATTTTCATATAAAGTCACAATGATTCAGATAAAGTTTCCCAAAAAACACAGGCTCAGGAATTGTGCCCAGAACTGGTAATAAACTATTTTATTTCAGTGTGATCTTCCAAGTCCTAAAGATGTGAGTCCTTAAGGTGCGTCCACACTATTTCATTCGGTTCGATTTCGGGTCGGTTTCGTAAAGATTATGGACGATCGGCACACTACTTCGGTATTGCGGATCGGCATGAATGTGCCGATTGGTGCCAATTGGTGCCGATTGATTCCGCTAGGCATAGTGTGGACAGAACCTAGTACTTAACCGCATTGATTTCATAAACATGTAACACGAAGTGGTCGTGTTTAGTATCGTTGATGAGCAAACATGAAAAAATTGGAAAATGCTGCTGAAACTCGCTGATACATTGATGAACCTTTGAGCCAGCCAAATGCCGTTGAATCCATCGTCTTTTGTAGAACGCGCACGTGCATTCTCTCCAGTATCATATGGAAGCTGAGCTACAGTTCCTCCAATTTCAAAAAGCTGATTTATTAATATTCTTTTGACAGCCTAATTTCATTAAAGAAGACGGAAGGTCTGGTGTTAAGTGACGTCCGCATAAGCGATCCCCGACCAACGTAACGGTAAGATTATTTAGTGGAAATGGAATTTCGGAAATCCCTGCCACAGTACAAAATGTTTCCGTGCCAGTGAGACAAAGAAGTGCCCGTAGTGTCAAGAATATTGCTGCCGCTGATGCTTCAGTTGCAGGAAGCCCAGTTGTGTCTCTCACACGTCGTTGTCAAGCGTTGATCATCTCTGTGACGTCGTTTTGGCGAATTTTGCTAAAAGATGGCCTACATCCTTACAAGATTAAATTGACGCAAGAACTGAAGCCGCTTGACCACCAGAAGCGTCGTATGTTCGTGAATTGGGCTGAGCAACGACTTGAAAATGATTTGGATTTTCATCGAAAAATCATCGTCAGCGATGAGGCTCATTTCCGCTTGAATGGCTTCGTCAATAAAAAAAAATATGCGGTATTGGTCAGACAGCAGTCCACACGAACTCCATGAGTCATCATTGCATCCCGAAAAAATTACTGTTCGGTGTGGTTTACATAGATGATCAAGACCAGCACGTTACTGTGAATAGGGATAGCTACCGTTCAATGATAACCAAATATTTTTTGCCCCAATTGGATGATATGGACTTGGAGGACATGTGGTTCCAACAGGACAGCGGGCGCCACAAACCACACAGCGAATGTCACAATCAATTTATTGGAAACCAAGATTGGAGAACGTGTTATCTCACGTGCGATTTGTCGACGTTAGACTATTTTCTGTGGGTCAACATCAAGTTTATGGTCTATGCAAACAAGCCAGCGACGATTGATGAACTTCGTACGAATATCGAACGTGAGTTTGCAGCAGTATCGGCCGATTTATGCTTGAAAACCGTCGAAAATTGTGTTCAGCGTCTGGACTTCTGCAAGCGTGCCCGTGGTGGCATTAAACGTACTTTCATAGGAATAAAGAATTTCATTGATATCTAAAACCGTTTTTGTTTTATTAAAAAAAAAACTTTAGTAGCGCTCTTTTTGAAAAACCCGATATAAAACTATTTGGATCTTTATAAAAAAAAGTTTATCTATTCTCTAAAAATTAATATCATAAGAATTCTTGTACTTAATTAAAAAAAACGTTCGAATCCAATTGAATTTTTTTTATTCAAAGCTGCATATTTTATAAAGATCCACCCTGTGCCCACAATTATCTTGCAATACACAATTCAAAAATTATCTTCAAAATCACTTTAAAACTTTTTTTTAAAAAGAGGTTGTAGACAAATTTTCAACGATCTCTGAGCAAAAGCTACTCAATTAGGTTTTAAATGAGTACTGGAAAGTGTCCTTGTAAAAAACGTTTGTTAAGGAACTATTATTTAAGATATCCTAAGAAAATTTTGGCTACACCTAAAACAAAAATTACTTACAAAGAGCTTAATTAGAGGTTATTAGTTGGAATAGTATTCTTAAGATAAATTAAGTACATACTTGTTAATTGCTGAATAAATTTTTTTTGATAACTTTCAAAGAGCTTATGTGTTGCGTGGGAACCTTTTGCGTACTGATCTGTATAGAGCTGCCCCAGTGTGCGACACACATTGAAGTACTTACCCCGAAAAACCACTCACAAAAAACTTTTTTCTGTATGAAGTGATACTTGGCTCTAACAAAATGCGAAAGGGTTCTGAAGCTATTTTCTAATTAACTTTATTCAAAATTCAAAATGTGCAATAAAGAAAAATATCATAAGGAAGATTTGGATTGTCGTGATGAAAAATATTTATTTTCACAGAACAGTTTACACAATTTTAAAGGGGTTATTATGGGCACCATTTTTGTTTTTTTGCTTTGAGAGATTTTCCTCTTTAAGCTGATAACAAAAATACTATCGAATAACACCGAACAAAATAAAAGTAGGTACACTTACAAAAACACATCCCTTTTGAATACATTTCCAATGAATTTCATTTTCATTAAATATAAGCTTCAAAGACCATGGAAATAGCTTTAAAATAAATTACACGCCTGCAACTGAAACTTCTTTATCAAAATCAAAAAGTTCAATAGCAAAGCCGATAAAAGATAATAATTAATTAGCGAAATAATTTTTCACCGACAAAAACTGATCCGCATTAAAAGCTTATAATCCATGACTTTCAACTGATGCCGTCCTGCAGTGTGTACATAAAAAAAACGGTGCATTCCTTGATGGGCTAAAAAGAAAATCACTTTGTAATTTAAAATGTTGCAATGAAACTTATTATGATCGGCTTTTCGAGACTAATACCTGAGCGGTCTTACAAAATAAGTTTAAACTTGTTACAAATTCACACAATATATCGTACCATATACCGTTTTCTTTAGAAGAAACAAAAATTTCACAGTTAAATATTTGGATGACGTTATGAGTCCTCCAAGTCTAGAGCCACGAAAGTGCAAATCAAACGCCGAATAAAAAGTGGTTCTTTGAATCCAGCGCCAGTAAAAATTTAACACACCGCCTTTTTAACTAAAACCTTAAACAAATGCACAAATTAATAAATAAAATTTCCGACTTAAGATCTCAGTCATCGAATTTTTCTTTGCTCATTAATGCTCATTTGTATAGAAATATCATTTCAATAAAAACTTTGCCAAAATAAAGTTTGCAACACGTTCCACTGCATGGTCGATTTTTGACTATTCACGTTCCCTTTCGAAAATCCAAAAGCTAAACATTGCATCACAGACTATAATTAAAGTCAAAGAATTTCATTTTAAACTGTTTTGCAGTAATTTTTGAACGTAACTTAATCAATCAACACCCATTGAAAGGAGGAAGTTCATCAGAGCTACCACCATCATTGGTTGCTTCCGACGCGACGGTCGACAGTGACGTGGCAATGCTTTATATATTCTCTCAGAGCTCACTCGAGCAACTGACGACGCGACGCGACGTATATTGGTACAAACATATACGTAATGTTGGCTCTAATTTCTTTGCTTGCAGAACTTTTTAGCTCCCTCGCGTCGTTAATGAGCAAAAACTAATCCAACTAAGCGGCTCCCTCTCACACTCCTATACCATCATGTCGATAGTTTGTTTTAAGCGTTCCAAATTCCCAAAAGGACATAGAGTTATATTCTCTCTAAGCAGAGCACACTCCAGCATACGCTGCTGCTGCTGATGCTACTGCTGGTGCAACTCCAACTTCAACTCAGCGCACTAGCACTTAATTTATGTCTTTCGATATAGCTTGCAATGTGATGCAATTCACTTCTGTCGAGCAATCCCTCTTACATGATGTTTTCAAAAGTTTATCCTGTTGGTTGGCTGAATGGCATGGCGGCGCGGCAGTGTGATACCAACTTCCGGTGCGCTTTTACGATTTCTATGTGGGGAGAAGTTGTAAGTGAGGGAATGGGTGGGAATATCAGTTCGTTCTTTGAGCTTTTAAAGATTTTTAGTTGACTACTCTCGTCACCATTGTTGTGTAGGTAGGTACTTTTTGTTAAAATGTTGTTACTTTGAAGCACGATTTCTTTTTATAGCAATAAACTTGGAATTATAGTTCTTGAGTGAAGCTTGTATCCAGAGTCATTGTTTTGCTATATTTTTGATATACAAGGAGTGTAATTCAGCAATGATTACATCTCACAAATCTGTAAGCTGTAAGGATGTCCTTTAGCTTTTCGTACGTTCTCGTTGGTGATGAAGCTGCTAGCTTTTTACTACACAGACTGTCTATGCCCGGAGTCTCATGCACAGGAAATCAAAAGTGAAGAATTAATTAAAGAAATACAGGGCAAAGGCAAGGGTTAGCGGAGCCTCCTCCACTGCAAATAACAGCCAAAAGATTCAGTAAAGAAATGCAATTACATGAAAATTATATGATCGGTGGTGCCTGTGTCATGATGGTTAGCATGTCTGCCTGTTAACACACAGGTTCGTTGTTCGAATCCCAACAGAAAGAAAAACGTAGTTCACGGGAATCGCCTTTCGCAAGGAATTGCCAAATCCTCCGAGAGTAGATTCATTGCCAATAAAAGCACTCTCTCGATTTGCCATTTGGAATCGGCAGAAAATTGTGGGTCCGCTCCTTTCCCCCGCAAGGCATTGGTTGTTAGAAATGCGCTAGGCCTCGGGTCTTCTCGCTCTGTTGCGCCACGCTATTTATTTCATGAAAATAGATTTTTTTTTGCAAATTATCGCCATTTTAAAACAGCTATTGAAAACCAGCTTTAAAACCCTTTCACTTGCCTCAAACGCAACGATCCCGCATGGATGTTTTGTTTTTGGAAAGTTATTGTGTTGAGGAAGCGCACAATAGTTAGGATGCAAGCTAATGATTAGTAAGAATCAATAGAGCTCTTTGTCAGTTCTTTTTTATTATATTTTTTTCCGAAAATCATCATCAACCACCCAGCTTAATCCAGCTTCCTCATTCATTCAATTCAACATGGTTATTAAAGTTTTCTTCAACTTGTCAACAACACAGCTGAAGTGAAAACAACAAAATAAAAACTTCTCATTTCTTAAATAGAAGTTTTCATTTTGACTTGGGTCCATAAATGTTTCAAAATAAGTATAAAAAAAAAGTTTTCTCTTAACATTTTATTTGCTTCGAAATGAGAGTACAATAAAAGTTTGGCTTTCACCTTCTCTGAAGTCTTAAATCAATCCAAAATGCTATAAACTCTTAAGAATGCAGAAGATTTATTATATAAAAGTAAATATCCTTTAACGGACGCTTATCCGACTGTAGTAGTATTTCTTATGCTTTTCACGCACAACAAACAACATTGGAAAGTATATACAATCTTATACCCATTGATACTCGACCCATAAATATATTTGATAAATTCCAAGATTAAACGAAATTCCATCCACAAATTACTTTGATTGACACTAATCGGCTTTCAAATTGATAGGTTACCGATGAGCGTGGTTTCTGAATTGTTTGACCCAAAACGTCTATGCCAGAGAAAGTGAGGGTTGACTGGGTATGGCCAATGATGGCTGTCAACTAGTGGTACGCTTTCTGAAGGAAAATTCATAAATCATTACTGATATTTTGGCACGAGCTCTCAATTAGTGGGTTTATTAAACAATTCTTATTAGCTTGGATTGTCTTAGCCAACTAATTGGATTTGAAGAATTTTCTATTGAGGATTTCCTATTTGTGTTTTTCATTATATTTGGGTGGAGTGTATTTTAATACTGTGGCCGCCGCGCCGTGTATTTTGGAGTGACGAATTGATTAAGTTATAAAGGAGGAAATTAATTTTGAAAGCAATGTTTTTTTAATTAAGTTTTCTTT
This sequence comes from Melanostoma scalare, assembly GCA_949752695.1. Lineage (NCBI taxonomy): Eukaryota > Metazoa > Arthropoda > Insecta > Diptera > Syrphidae > Melanostoma > Melanostoma scalare. The sequence goes on along the minus strand of OX456985.1, from coordinate 222,876,872 downwards.
GATTCATCACCGATGGCGATGGTTTTGGCATACTGAACGGCGATTGTGTGGATTACAAAAAGTGTTATTTTTGAAAACCTGTCTACATTTTTAATTTAGTTGGAGTTTTGAATTGAAGTAGTTGTCTAATAAAAGTCTAATTAGAGACAGTGACTGAGTGGTGAAATCGTCTCTCTGATTAAGAAGGAGGTTTTGCAATTCCAATATTGCGAAAGTTTTCGTAAATGAGTCTTTTGGGTATCTATCGCAAGAGCTTGCAGTTGTGCCAGTGGTAGAGTGGTTAACGCTTTTAAGACAAAAATACCTATAACAGGCTGGTATCACACTTGGCGAAAATAAAGGGATGGCAAGTCCACGAGAATAATAGGTGCCGTGAAATAAGGTCGAAGGCAATAAGGCCGAATCGACCTTATTGCCCAAAAATTGGGAAATAAGGTCGAATTCACCTTTCGACCTTATTACCAACTTTGGGAAATAAGGGCGAAAATCATTTTGGCACTAAATTTGCCGAAAATAGCGTTCGACTTTATTTCTCAGTTGAATTCGACTTTAATTCCATGTTTAATATTTTGCAATCATTGTTTATAAAGACTTTAACTTTTGGTAGAAAAAGAAATGTTCTGAGGAACATTGGATTTAAGGAGTTGAACTTTCGTCGGTGGGGGGGGGGGGGCGCGGCCCGGTGCGACGCGGGCCGAAGAGGCGCCGGCGCGCGCGGCGCAGGGCCAGCGTGGCGCGGGGCCGGCGCGGGACCGCGCCGGCCGCGCGCCGGAAGCGCGCCTCTTCGGCCCGCGTCGCACCGGGCCGCGCCCCCCCCCCCCACCGACGAAAGTTCAACTCCTTAAATCCAATGTTCCTCAGAACATTTCTTTTTCTACCAAAAGTTAAAGTCTTTATAAACAATGATTGCGCGCGGGGTCGGCGCGGGCCGACGACGCTCAGTAATTCCACAAAAACTTTCTACATATTATATGCATGCACTTGAAATGAAAAACAAAAATAAGATAATAAGATGTGCTGCCCACTGTTTTATTTTTTTTGTAAATTTGTTTTTCAGCCAATGTATACAGCAAATTGCTGTTTCTTCTTAAGCCCTGAATAATTTTAAAGCATAATAATGTTTCACTTGGCATTATACTACCGCTAGCCATATTTATTTAACTTTTCTCTAGATTCAAATAGCCCGTGCACATTAGAAAAAGGTAAACACTAGACTGCAGACTAAACGTATTCTTTAAAGAAGTTGCTATTCTAAAGAACAGTTGCAAACAAGTCAACCTGCGAAGCATCAATAGTACTTACATAAAAAACAGATTACTTTGCGATAAACCTCACCACATATTTTTTTTTTTAAGTACAGTTGTTCCGATAACACACAACACATGACATTGCCAATGATTTCTTTCTTCTTTACCCAACAGAAATTAAATTCGATTTTATTACTCAACGGGTTTCGACTTTATTTCTCAACTTTGGGCATTCCTATTTTCGTCAAATATTTTCGTTTTTTCTTTTCGGCATTATTACCTTTTCAATGGGAAATAAGGTAGAAAAATATTGTTGTTGTTGTTTTCGACCTTATTTCCCAAAAAAGGTAATAAAGTCGATTCGACCTTATTGCCTTCGACTTTATTTCACGGCACCGAATAATATTCCCATATGAAAAGTGCCTCTCATTTAGCGATTCGGGGAACGGCGCTGATTCATTTCGAGCTAATAGGCCCAAATTTTCATTTTTTGTTACTTTCTGTGTAAAACAGTAAGAGTTCAAAGATATTTCAACATTAAGGGGTTTTAATAGAAGTGTTAGAAAAATGTATACTGGCATGGCAACCCTAATCAAATTGTTGTTTTGCTTCTGTCAGTTCAATAAAACTATACTTACGATTAGCACGACTTCCGGTTTATCTTTTATTTGATTTGAGAAACAAGAAGTTGAAAGTTTTGAAATCTCAAAAGTGCTCAATTGACACAACAACTTATCCTTACCGAACATCAGAAACTTCGTGTCATTGCTAATTGGGTTTCAAAATGCATATAGAAACGAATTTATTAAATTTGATCGAACATTTGTCTCCAGAGACTACGTGTGGGTCGGTTTTGATTCGATGGTGTCATTGGATCCTATTTTTTAGAAAATGAGATTTGAGCAGCTGTTACGATGAATGGATTGCGCTTTTGAAAAATGATAAATAGCTATTCTATAGCCAGAATTGGAAGACACTGATGTCAATGATGTTTATTTTGAACATAATGGCGTAACGTGCCAAGAAACGATACAATTACTTTTTTTGGATGGAAAATTTCCTGTCTGTGTGTTTTTCCGAAAAGGCGATCGCAAGTAGCCAACAATATCATAATATTTTAGACTTTTCCAAAGTAGTGCTAGTGGCGTAATGGTTGACGTTTCTATGCCTGTTACGCTGGAAGTTCAAGGTTCGAATAATCGAAAAATTAAGGAAAAAAATGTATTTCAAAGGGTATCGCCTTTCAAAAGGTGTTGGCCATTTTTCCCATATTAATTTCATTGCCTTGGAAAGCGCATTCTCGATTAGCCGTTCGGAACCGGTTAAGAGGAGTAAGCCCCTTCCATTTCTCACAAGGTATGACTGAGAGAAATGCGTTGCTCCCCAGGCCTTTGCTGCTCCACCCTGTATATTTATTTATTTATTGAACAAATAATACAAATATTTTTGACCACAGACCACCCAAACAGGAAGGACAGACAAGAAGAGGTTCTTTACGCGAATTTTTTTCACCGGTGCGGTTAGCTTAGGTTAAAGTGGGTGTTAGCTCGGGTAACACACTAAGACTTGTTGGGCTCAATGTGATACCACGGTGGATCTAAAGCATCCTGATCCTAATGGAACTATTTTGAGCTTACAATGAAGCGGGAGAGACACAGGGCGTCGAGTAGGGTCATTAAAGAAACACGAACAGAGAAGTTGGGGAATAGTCTCCTCCTCCTCCTCCTCCTCCTCTTCATCCATACAGCTTCTGCAAAAATCTTTATAGGCGACTCCTAGCCTTGCGGCATGTCTTCCAATAAGACAGTGTGCTGAAATGACACCTATCGTCACACTTATGTAGTATAAGTCATAAATATGAATATAAACACTCTTAAAATAAACAAGGGAATTTTTTTTATTTTTATTCAGTTTATTAAAAAAAAAGAAGAAAAATGGTTCAAAAAGAAAAGATGGGTCAGCTCTGTTGATGAAATTTCTGGAATGGATGATGAGAACTTTACCAAATTTCAACCGCAATGGACATGGGGACTACAGTCATAGCGGAAATCATAAAATTTTTTTTTCTCAAAATTACAAAATGTCAGCCATTTTTCCAAAAACTACGATAAAACACGACTAATTTTATAGTTTATTTAAAAAAAGAAATAGTTAGACACAAAATATCATAAATCGTATGATATGGGCTATAGCTATAGTCCTAAATAAGACTTGGTAAGAATCGGTTAAGTAGTTTCAGAAATTGCATCAACAAATCATCAAAAAACGTCGTTCTGAGAAAAACGTTTTAAAGTTTTCTTTGATGAAAAATCGTCGTATAAGGAACTAGTATACCCCTGAAGGGGGTATACCCCTTAAATTTGATTATTTCCCTAAGTCTACTGCTCCTAGAAGTACGAGCATTGTACTCTTACCAAAAAACATTTTGTTTTCTTTCTTTTAAATTCATCAATCTTAGATTTTGTACTAAACTGTCATGAACGTGAAGAAATCAGAATAAAGGCAGCCCTAAGCGTTTCTGGTGCAAACAAAGACAAGCAATCATATCAGTAATTGGAACAATTCAAATCTGATAAATTTGTGAACGCATGACGGTTTCTGAAACTAACCCTACAGGATTTTTGTTGTGAAGAAGGCAAGAGTTAGAGATCTGATCCTTATGAGATCAGTTCACTCCTTTTACAGCAAATGTAAAAGGAAAATATGCAATTTTGACAGAAACTTTAAATCATAGATTATTCCTGTGAGCTACCATTTAATTAAATTTATTATAATTACTAGAAATAAGTTGAGTACCTATAGCGAGTGGTGAATTCAAGAAATTCGAAAAACCAATTATTTGGCTACAAAAGTAATATTTCTGAGTAATTTTGGAGTTCACAAATGCCTCCCTATTCACCTACCTAGAGACACAAGTCAGTTGCATATGTGGGCATTGCTGCAACTTTTGTTTAGTTTACACACATCAAAGCATTGGAAATGAACCATTGCAATGTACCAAAGACCGCTGCAACTTCAGTTTTATTCGGCTAATTGGCCACTGAATCTTGATGTTCCATACAAGTGGGACGAAAATTATTTCCCAAAGTAAGGTGATTGAGGTCAAAAACACTATGTATTTCGATTTGAAATTTCTAGAACTCACTTTTAATTAATTTACCAAGTGGCCCTTTACCGCAATTCTGTAGAATGGCTTGATGCAATGCAAGCACATGACGCATTTCAAATTAAACTACATTACATAAATAGCACTCCTACAAATCAACCTCACAACTTTATTAGAATTGAAAAACCTTAAAAGTAATTTAGCAACATGCTTGATTTCCCTAAAAAGGACTTAGTGCAACTCTCCCATCAATCAACCCTCGAAACTTTTCTTAAGTTCCACTGAACCAAAAAAATAAAGAAACTAGTTGGAACACAGTTTTTAATTAAAAAACTTTTAAGAACATTTATATGTGAAGTTATTTATGCACCAGCACCTTCATATTGAATATAAATCATCAAATCTATGACATCGGTCTTCAACTCCAAAACAAAGCAAAGTAAAAAAAAACAAACAACAACGTCATCTCTTTTCCAAGGATAGATCGTTACTATAGCTATAGACATTTCCAAAATTCCCAGATTAACAAATTGAAAAGCAATCCGATGTTAATTTAAGCACATAAATTCTACTCCGCGAGTGTTTCGATGTGGAAAATAAGAAATCTGTGATTGCAAGTTACGGCACGAGTCCCTTTTAAGTTATTCTGGTGTATCTACTACAACAGCTAATAAGGAAATTATTTGAGAGTATCTTTGAAATTTACTTCGAGAAACTTTTCTCATTAACAGAAATGTTTTCACACCATCTATCTGCTTGTTTCGTTTAAATTTTTCACAGGGCAACGCATTTGGGATTCAAAATTTTTTTCAAACCAAATTTAGTGCAGTAGTAATTTTTAGCTCTCATGGAAAGGAGATAGAGAAGGAGCGGGAGGAAGAGAGTGAGGAACATAAAAAACATTTCAATCAAAACGAATTCTGCATGAAGTGAAAGTATTTCAACTGATCGAAACTATCTTAACTAATTCGCTGTTGAAGTTCTTACAGTTTATCGGGGATTAGTGCATCTTTGAAGCTAATTGGATAGTGAAATATGATTTTTTTTTTTCAAAGGAGCTTATTGTGTTGATCTACACCTACACTAAAAATAAATAGACTTAATTGTTGAAGCTCATGTAAAGGTTTTATCTCATGAGTTAATTAAAAAGCTGCGAACGGCAATCAATGAAAGTCATGACTGTCGAGCTTCAAGGTTGGTATAAATCGTTGATGTGCTAAACAAGTTCGATGGAACCTGAATCTATTGACTGAAGTTACTGAAAATGTAATTATTTAGTTTAGTTTCGCTTAATATCTTCTGTTCCGACGAAAGTCTGTTAATTGTTCATAGCTTCGACATGTTTCCATAATATAAATGTGAAAGCAGAGAAGCTTAACTTTTACCGGAAATATTTTTCAAAATTTCTGAGATTTTGAAGGAGTGACAATTGCCATTTTTGGGGATATCCTTGATAAAACATGAGTGGTTTCACAATCTGATAGTAATTTTGGCTTAATTATGTCAAAATAAAACGAAAATGTTAAGTAAAATTTTTTGATATTTCGTTTCGTTTTCGAGATACTGGTACTTGAAGTCGAAAAATACATTTATTTTATTTTTCTAGGCTTCAAGTATCGATATCTCGAAAAAGAAGCGAGAAATCGAAAAATTGTATTTAATATTTTCATTTTATTTTGGCTTAAGTACGTCAAATTCAATGTTATATTGATGCAATACTGATATCGTCCCATCCAGAAAGTAAAAACCTCAATTTTCTAAGTGAAAACACAAGTATATGTGTTAACTAACTCGCAAATTCGTCTTTTCTCAAAACACAATGAATTTGAACTCATTTTTATTTTTATACAAGGTTTTGAAACACAAAAAATCACTTTAAACTGGTTAATATAATTTGTCGCAGAAAACCACTACTTCTGCCCCACTGTGCGACGGTATACCGCTTCTTAGACTACGCTCATAGTAGTGCGAGAAGGCGATGCGGTGCCAGAAGCGATGTCTCAAACTATTTCAGACGCGATATTAAATGCCTTAAAGTGCGAACAGTAAATGCAACTTTGTGCGCTTCGTACTCGATAACAAACAATAATCGCACAAAATCGCATGAAGAAATGGCCAGAAGAATTTTTGTGTGAGAACATTGGGCAAAGTAGCAAGTGTCGCATCAAATATCGCTTCACTGCACGCACGTGGATTACGTGTAAATGTAAAAGCTTCTTGCATCACCTCATTTTGCAAAACTACTGTACGCGTAGCCTTAGTGGTTCTAGAGGGCGTATGGGATGACATGCCTGACGCTGACGTGTTCCAGCCACAGAAACATCAAAGAAAAAGAAAAATGATCTTTGCTGGTTTCGCATTTCGCGAGGAAAAGGCAAGTCTTTTGTTTCAATTGAACATGAGGCGATCCAGCAAATAAATTTTGACGACGCTATCAGCGAATTTTCTGCTTTAAAAGCTGTGAAGATGATGTTTTATTAATGTTTTTTTTTTTAATAATTACAGACTGCCATGAAAAACACTTTCTAATTTAAAGGTTTGGAAACGGTATAAAATTGTAGGTCTGTGAAATGAGTTAGACTTTTTAACGGCAGCCACACTTATTTTTTGTTTTTATTGATTTATGCCTCTGTTTAGGGTTCAGCTCATGGTTTAGTTGAGTCCAAAGAAAGCCAGTTACATAAGAACTCGAAATTAAAATCAAAGAAATATTCAAATGATTAATCCATTGTACTTGTGGCGTTGTGGTTACAGCATGTCTGTTTATTACGCGGGAGATTCGTGGTTCGAAACCCAACAGAAATCTAAAAATATTTTTCCATACCAGAATTCGGCAAGTCCTCTGATGGTTAAATCGTTGCTAAGAACAGAGCTTTCTCGATAGGTCGTTTGGAGTCGTCAGAAAGTTGTAGGCCCTTTCAAGAAGTTTCTAACTATAGACCTATTTGTAAAATCTCCGCGTTACCTAAGCTGTTCGAAAAAATTGTGTGTGATAAACTATCCTTTACATTAAAGGAGGAGATTTCAGAACATCAACATGGTTTTATGTCTGGTAGATCTACTACGACCAATCTCTCCTTGATGACTAATTACGTAGTAAAAAATTTTGAAAATAATTCCCAGACTGACATAATATTTACGGATTTTGCTAAAGCCTTTGACCGTGTTAATCATCAGGTTCTAGTTAATAAACTGAAGCAATTTGGGTTTCATTCAAGATTTCTTGATTGGCTGCAATCCTATTTAAGCTCCAGAGTTCAGAGAGTTAAAATCAATAACCATTTCTCACACCAAGTCCTAGTTCACTCCGGTGTCCCTCAAGGAAGCTACCTGGGTCCATTACTTTTTCTAATTTTCATTAATGATATCCCCAAAATATTCAGCAATTCACTTTGTCTCCTTTTTGCTGACGACCTTAAGCTGTACCGCACTATTAGGAGTGTTGAAGATTGTGTTTTGCTTAACGATGACTTAGGAAAACTGCCTGATTGGTGCTGTAAAAATGATCTCCATTTGAATGTTTCAAAATGCCAAGCTATGTCCTGTTTTCGTAAAACTCTACCTGTTCAGTTTAAATACCAAATTAATAATTCTGATCTGGAATGTGTTACTCAAAAAAAAGATTTGGGGGTAATCTTAGATACTATGCTTTCATTTTTACCTCATATTAATTATATAATAAGCAAATCCAACCAAATGCTAGGTTTTATTATTAGAAATACTAAAGAATTCACCGATTCATACACTCTCAAATCTCTCTTCAACTCCTTGGTTCGATCTGGACTGGAGTATTGCTGTACGGTTTGGAACCCTTGCTATAAAAACTCCTGTATGAGAATCGAAAAAATCCAAAGAAAATTTACTAGATATACCTTCTATAAGCTAAATTGGAGAATCGATACTCCTTCATACAAAACCAGGTGTTTGTTATTTGGCATGCAAAGTCTAGAAAATCGACGTACATACTTTGGGATAATGCTTGTCAGAGATTTACTAGCAAACCGCATAAAATGCTCTCCCTTACTTTTATTAATTAACTTACGCGTTCCGAGTACAACTTCTCGTAATAACTTTGTGTTTCATGAGCAAATTCATCGCACGAATTATGCCCGCAATGAAACCATTACTCGTTGCATCAGAGTAGCCAACTCAGTTTGCAGTAGATTAGATTTCTTCGACAACTGCAGTAGAGATTCTTTTAAACAGTATGTTTTTAATGTATTAAACATGCCAATTTTTAATTAGTTTATATTTCAATTAAAATTCAAGTTCCTATCTTATCAATACCATTGTCAGTCTAATTCTTAAGTAGTCTTTAAGTGAATATGTTCTCTGATTGACGAAATAAATAAATAAATAAATAAATAAATAAAAATTTCCTCACAAGTTGGTAAGAAATGCACTAGGCACCGGTTCTAACCACTCTGTTCCACCACAATATGTTACATACGGTTTAGTTTTTCGAAAAGAGCTGGCAAGTTTTCCGAGAGCAATTAATTTGTATGAAAAACGGTCTTTAACTAAGCCATCGGAAGTGGGTAATAAATTTAAGGGCCTCCCAATTCCTCACAGGAGAAATGGCTAGGGTTCATCAGAACCTACTTTCTTATTGCAAATCTGTGCGCAACATTGAAAATATACAAGCAAACGTCATACAAAATATCTCCGAAAACAAAACACTGTAACGTGTGACTGGGTTACCTTATTCATCACGTTTATTATTCTGATTTCTATTTATTTACCAAAACAAATACCTAATCTTAACCAATTCACCTTATTTCAATTTCTTCCTTTACGGATATGCAACACTATGCGACGATTGATGAACTTCTTACGAATATCGAATTTGCAGCAGTATCGGCGATTTATGATTGAAAACTGTCGAAAACTGGGTTCAGCGTCTGGACTTCTGCAAACGTGCCCGTGGTGGCCATGCAAAAGAAATCGAGTTCCATACATAACGGCATCGAACGTACTTTCACAAGAATAAAGAGTTTCATTGATATCCAAAACCGCTCGTAGCTCTCTTATTGAAAAACTCGATACATCGAACCTAAAACCGACGTCTTCATGACATCCACTCTTTTTGAACATTCTAGGTCAGAACAATGTAGAACTTCTGATATAAAATTGATGGCAATGTTATTGAAAGTTTTCTGTTGGAACTTCAATGCGGGGTATGATCCAATACTGTACCCGTTAGGTCAAGCGAGTTAGTCTACACATCAAAACTGAAGTTTAAGTTGAGGTCCAAACTAAGGTTTAAGTCAAACTTCAGTTGAAACCTCCACTGCAAAACTGGCCATAAGAACGATGAAATTCCAAAATCAACACTCTTAGACAATGATTACTCGTCAGCGCTGTCTTTACACCACAAAAAGAAAGCTAAAACCATCTCAAAGAAATCATAATTTCATGTCTGAGCAATATTATAACGAGGCAGACGCTTAAACTGTTGCCCATTGATTATACATTTCCACCGTCTACAACACAACCACCGCTTGAGTTTTTGAAATGAAAACCTGAATGAATTCAAGAACTCATACAATAAAGAATAGTGAAGGAGGAAGAAAATGAAAACTTTATCCTTGCTTCCAACGTTTGAACATTCCTTTTAGTCCTCATGTTGTATTCAATTAAATTTTTTTCAATTTTTTTTTTCCTCATTTCTATTTTTATATTCTTTTTATGTAGGAACATACATATTTTCTTTCATTCTTTTTTTTTTTTTAATAAACAAATGTATAAGTATGGAACGAGTTTTTTTCATTATATTCGGATCTAAGAGAGGTGTGGCTGATGGGGATAGAATTATATGTCCTTCAAAGATTGTCTGTAATTTTTTAATTTTATTGCGGAAGTCTTTGGGTTTTTGTGTGGGTAAAAAGAGAGAGAGAGAGAAAGAATGTTGTATTAAATAGAAAACTTTGTTTGTAGAACGAACATTCCACTGATTCTGAAAATTCAAATTTCAAAGGAGCTTTGTCAGTGTTGTTGGTTAGAATCAATTGTTAGTGAGAGAGATGCAAGGTATTCATTCATGCCTTACGTTAATACAGTTACATACATAGGACTTTGATGAACCGCAAATACTAAGTAAAGGAACTTGTGGTGACAACATCGAACATCGAATAAGAATAAGGGAATAAGGGCAGATAAAGTGGTGAGAAAGTCCGATCAGAAACCCCCGTTCCAAACTCAAGTGAAAACGGCTTTGTATTTTGTTCAACTTAACCCTAGTTTACGGCACGAAGAATAATGCAATAACCAAACTTGGGGTTCGCGCGAACCCCAAAATTTGTATTCACATCTAATTTGGAATACTATCAATGGGCATCAATTCTTCGAGCCGTGATGAATTGTACACGTTTTGAACATCTGAATATCTTCCTCCGTTTCGACGATTCAATTGGTCGCTGAGCTCAATTATCAGCCAGGACAAACACTCTCCAGCCTGTTGAAATACTTTTGAACGAATTGAATTGATCGTACCAGATCAGATCAGTACTGTCCATTTCATTCTTTTTTGGATTTTTGCAGAAAATGGCATTGGTATCTTATGTTCCAAAACCAAATATGTAAACAGGTCGTTTTATTGCCAACACAACACAATTTTGCTAAGGCTATTTCAGGCTGTCATAACAAGCCGGAACCATAGTGGGGTTCGCACGAACCCCAAGTTTGGTTTGTGGGTTTTTTTCAGAAAAATATACCAGAAAATTATCTTAAATCGCTATGATGAAAATACGATGAAAAACGTAAAGAAAAATTAAATTCGTTCACTGAGTTTTCATCTCAGGTCGAAAATATGATTAAGAAAAAAGTTATAAGCATTCAAACTTGCGTTGGGGTTCGCGCGAACCCCAAAACGTAAACTAGGGTTAGGGACCAAAAAATAAACTGGATGTAAAGTTAACACTGCCTTTACTTAAAACTCGTGTTTATGAATTTGTATTCATCGAATACTAGCTTGCGTGAAAAACTTTGAAAAGAAAAGCACTATTTTCGAGTTTATTTGGCTCTTTTTTTTCATCGTACGCTAATGACGGATCACTAGTGGAAGCAGAAAAACAGTAGAGCTCTGGCCCCGTCGAGATCACAATGCTGACGAAAAAAGGAAGAATAATATTAATTTTTTTAAATAACAAATAAGTACTGCTCGGTCAGTAGTGCCGATGGCAAACTATGGAGTCATTGAGACCTATGAAGATGTTTTTTTCTTCAAAATCTGGTTTTATTTATTAAGTAGTAATCATCTTTTATACCTAACTCATCAAATCTGCATAGAGAAATCATTTATGAGGTTTGAAATGTCATCCGATCAGTACAGAGAATTTGAAATAACGTTGGGACGCTTGTGGGACCAGACGACCGCAGTTTGTTATTTGTGCTATTAAACTTACTAAGCAAAGCCCTGCCGATCAGTGCGGCGAATATGAATTTGATTACAACCCTGTTTAACCATTTCCAACAATCATTATCGTTACTTGTTTGGCACACTATTGTCGTGCTCTCTATGAATTTCATCATAGAGTTTTGGAGTTTTCATAGTATTAAAATTCCACAACGGCGCGGTGCCTAGTAGACTCAAAACATGACTGAATAATTAACCTCAGGCCTACGTTTTCTCAATATTCACACCAAAAACAGAAGACCAAATACATCTCCATTAAAATACAACTTCCTCCCTCTCCTTTCTCATTTAATGAGCAAAATAAATTCCTTCTATTGAAAGGTAATTAAATGAGTCTATTTCAAAACAATGCTTCCTTCCTGGAAAAACCAGTTCCAAATTACCTCAAAAATCTTCGTCGTTTTTAAGGCCACACTTTTCTTGGAATTATATCCAAAGCTACCAAATCACAGGAGGTAAAATCAAAACCATAATCTTTAGGAACAAGTGTAATCATTTCTAGAGATACCTTATGCAAAACCAATTTTGTAAGTTCCAGGAACAATTCTTTTAATAAGAGATTACACACATCCAAATGTCGATATACCCGTTGAAGCTAAATTTGTTTACTGCCTGTGAGGAGATCCGATTCGATAGAAGTCTGACTTGTTGTGTGTAGGCGCTTAATTTGAGCTGTTCCCAAACTCAAATCCTCTTACTCTGAACGGAGCCGTATAGAGTATAGACAATCTGACATTGATTTTGTGTATATAAAGGTCCTTATTCAACCAGTGAACTAAATCATTTTTGAAAAATGAGAGTGTGTTATTGGAAGTTGAATTCAATGCCACTCAGCTCAATCAATATTCAAATGTACGTATAATACCCAAATTGTAACAAGAAGAGATTTATTAAAAACAAGCGACACAAAAATGTATAGGTCGTAGGTTTGTAACTCGAACGTATTCAATTACCCAGAATTTTCGGTCCGGAGTCCATAACTAAATATGGAGTGGGGTTTATATAAAAAGGAAATAAATTTTTGTTTAGCATTGCTGCAAAATTGATTAAGTTACCAAAAATGTTTGCAGATGAAAGGCTTACAATGAAATTACACCAAAAAACAAACATTTTTTTTGGAAGGATAAGCTTAGTGAATCCCAGGAGAACAAGCTTTACCAAGTATATCCATTTTTAGGAATTTAAGCCATGAGAAAATACTGTAACAAATTCTGAAGAAAAGTCTGTCCGCCTTTATCGACTTCTCTTGCAATTTCATCAGCACATTGTTTGAGCCAAAATAAGTTTTCGAGACAAGAGAATCAGAGTTGGAATTTTTCCTGGCTAGGTATTCTCAGTTATTGGATCTTTTTTATTGGCGTTTCAGGGTTCTTTGGACACTCTGTTTTAAAATTCTCGAAAGCTGCTGTATTCAAATTTCAAATAAAAGAAACAAAATGTTGAAGTGGATAAGGCTATGGACGTTTGTATGTTTTGTTCTCACTCAACGACCCCACTTCATGTTTAATTAACACAATACGAGATTACGAAAGCTGGAAGAGGATTAAATAGGCGGTTGGACCCTCAATTCCACATTTGTTTTAAATTTCTGAAAATTGCGATGAAAGCAAAAAATGCATTCCACATTCGATAAGTTCTGCTAAAAAACGACTCTCCGTATTTGACATTCTTTAGGTAATTGGGCTGAAGATTAAACTTATGGGCGTTCCCACAGCCGATATCATAAGGATTGAATAATTTAAAGGGGCTTTCTCATTAGACCACTATCTATAATAATTAGTAAAGTAAAAGGGGACACGATACATTACGACTATGTTCAAGTCACATACATTTTTCAATCATGTTTTCTATTTCCAATCATGTTAAAGATTCTTCTCTGAGTTATATACAAATTATTTACAAAGCAATATCTGTGAATTCAATCGTGAATCGAATACCATTTTGCATATCGTCAGTTAAAATTCAGTAAGTGTTTCAAACATTTTTTGCAGAAATCGCCGCATAAATCGAAGACACGCAGCCACGTATGTAAGTGAAATACTTTAGAGACTTTTCCTTTCTTTGGAATGTTTAGAATAACATAAGTAAACTGAAAATTGCAAAATATGGCTCTGACTTTTCAAATTTTTTTTAATAAACAATATTTTTGCTGAGTTTTAATTGACGATATGCATCCTGAATTTTTAGAGTCCTTTTTACGTTCTAGTATGTTAATAGGATCTTTCACAGTGCGGATAGACTTAATCTGAGCGATGTCGGATAGTTACACGTTGGTAGCACTTCGTTGTGAAATTTTACATCGGGCTTCAGTTTTTTTTATCATTCTTACATCAACTCGGATATTATCCTTTGAGAAATAATGTAAACAGATTTATTCGTAATAAAAGATCTTCCTCCCTCAAGTGTCAAAAGGCGTTATTCATACCTAAGAGAAGGATAGTTAACTCTTCTTAGGAAAACTGAGCGTCAAAAAAAGTTTTTTTCTTAAATTAACTTTAAATTTTGACACCCTTTGGCTATGTTTTCTTTGGAGTTGGTCTTTTTGACACCTGTCACTCGATCTATAGACAGTTTAGTTTGCAATTTCTTCAAAGAATTGAGGCAGCGCTCTTACTGGGAACTACACACGTTCAGTAAATTGTCTTGAAACAAAATCGCTGTTGGCGCCCATTTTTAGATTTGAGTTTACTTTCAAGATCATGTGATTTAACACAGCTTTACTATTTTGGTTGGGGTTATGTCAAAACGGTTGTCTACGCAGATACGCAGATACGTCAAGACGATTGACGCATTACAGAGAATTTTCGTCATCTCATTTTTGTGGTGGTAAACAACGGCAACACAAGCAAAAAAGAACGTAGGTATACGAAGAAAAAGACAAACAATTAATGTGTACATTGATAACACAAAATTATGCTAGGAAAACACTATTAAAACACATAAAAATTGCAGCAGTGTTTGACCAGTCCTTTTTTCTAGTTTAAAAAAAAAAATATAATGCAAAATTTTTTTTTAGAAAATACATTTTTATGGACAATACAAGAACTGATACTGAGAACAAAATTGATAAAGTGCACTCTAAAGTCATGAACATGTTTCAGTAAATAAATAGAATGGTGCATATGAGCTAGAGGAGCCTGGAAGCATATCATATTGAAGGACCTACAACTTTTCTGAACGACTAAGTAAGAAAACGGTTTTCACGGCTGTGTATAATTACTCTCGCGAAACTTCCTTAAAAACAACAGACGATACTTGTAAAAGACCATTTTATGATTCTGGGATTCGAATCTTGAACTTCGACGTAACAGACAGACATAATCGAACTTCACAATGGCCACCGAAGGAATTTAACTCTTCATGAATCACAAAATCGATTAATTGTACCCCATTGCTTACTTGGTAAGAATACTTTCGTTCTATTGGGTCTCTGTTTTAAGATCTTGAAACGTCGAAATTTAAATCAGCTAAAAAGCAATTTCATTTGTATGATTTCAGAAGTCTGGGGTGGAACTCTGAAAATATTGGGTAAGTTCGAAACTTGAACCATCTCAAAAGCAATTTCTTATTAAGAAGACTGGGAAGGAACTCCAATTTTAAGGTAGCCTTTTTACTCTCGTCGTCTGAACCTGGCCAACAAAAATGTGAGGTGTTTCTTATTGTTAAGAATAATCTTAGGTTTTATTTGCTTTCGACTTCAAAAAAATCAAAAAATATAAAAAGTGCTCGACCATTAAAAAGCATCTAAAATTTTTGATGCAGAAGAAGCCACAGATAGATTACAATGGTTGAACTGGAGCTGAAATTTTTCTTGACTTATTAAAAAAAAAATATTTTTTAGTAGAGATTTCTTTGAAAACGAGTATTGGCTCAAATGATTCTTGCGTATTACTCAAGATACTGTTGTTTTTAAATGAATCAAAAGTTTTGTTCGTTTCTTGTCTTGCAAGGTGAGTTATAAATAAATAATTTATTAACCATTTTTACAATCTACAAAAACCAGAAATCTCATAATGTTTAAAAAATGTAAAAATATGAAACAATAAAAAAAAATTTTTGTTATTGTTTTTTACCAGGAGTTGAACTAGCTTTTAAACATGGAGGACATGGAGGATATAGAGATCCATTAATCCTTAATTTTTGGAGTTGAGATCAAGGGATCTCTCTATCCTCCTTGTCTTTATGACTTTGTAAAATCTTAATGTTTGTTTTATCGCAAAGAGAATAAATAAAAAAAAGTCTTTAAGAGTTATTCAACTGGGAAAATAGAATAGTAACAATCGGCAAATCAGCTCCAAATATATTTGAGAGACGTGCTCAGCTGTCATACAATAATTTAAGCTCGCAGTTGACCAAATGGTCTGAAGGGAATGAATGTGCAAGTACCTACATAAATAAAAAAAAAATGTTGGAGACTGAGGCTGCTTGAAAGCAATAAATGAAAGCAAATACACTCAACAAAATAACGATAGTTTAATCAAGGACTGACTGATACCACAATGTTGAATATGGACTGTATCTTTGTCGTGTTTAAATTTTTTATAATCAGCAATAATTCGTCAAATGAAATAAATCGGCACATTTAGGCTCACGTTCTTTTTTTTTATTGAAAGAAATCTTTTACTTAAACTACGCATAACAAATTAAAACTTGACGCGAAATATTGTTACAAGTCTACCGAAACGTTTTTGGATGACAATGGATTGATGAAGTGCATAAATCAAATAATCTAACTTTTTTAATATCCACAACTTTAATGATGACCAATTATTATGATTCATGTGAATCCTACTTCATCAAAAAAAAAGGTTTAATTAAACTAATCAGAAAAAAGCAAAAACCCGCACTGCTTATTCATTCATACAACTGACTAATTAGAAACTCACCTGGTTTGGTGCTTGACGAAATTTGCATTTGTTGTTGTTGTTGTTGTTGATGCTGTTGCTGCTGCTGCTGTTGTTGTTGTTGTTGAGACTGCTGCGACTGTTGCTGAACATGCTGTCCATTGTGCTGAATTTGCTGTTGCTGGTGTTGTACCTGAGTGTGAGCTGGATGGATTGCTAACAACTTAGTTTCAGGTGGCTTATGAGGCCCCATAGCAATTTGTGGCGCCCCAATTGCCATTGTTGGTGCTGGCATCATCAGTGTTGACATTGCCAGCATTATATTACTTCGTTGATGATTAATTATTACAATTGAAACTTTTTGCCAACGCACTAATTATTTTTTGGATTTAATTTTTTTTCTCCTTTTTTTCGTAATTTTATTTCACCAACAAAATGAAACTAACATAAAATGGCAACAATTTTGCACCGCTAGGAAAAAAAATAAAACAAATCAAATGATTTTATTTTCAATTTCCGACAAAAGCCAGAAACAAATTCGAATTTGACTGAAAACACAGATGATATCACGTCACTCGATCAAAATAAAAATAAAAATTTAAAATCCTTGCCCAAGTAGGTATGTGTTGGTAGGTAAATATGGCTACTTGAATTTCATAACATAGAACGAACGACTTTCGAACCTATAGCTACATTCTATTTTCAAAATCTGGTTTTTTTCCCGCAAAAGACCGCATACAAAATCAGAACGATAAGACCGAGAATTCTGATGAATGCAACTTCCTGTTATCAAGGCTGAAGATAATCTGAAACCACTGAAAGGTTTGTCATACAGAAGAACCTAAGTTCACACACAGTTCGAGTGGCGCTAGTGTAGCATTGTTATTGTTGTGGGGTAGCTCTCAACATATTTGTTTTTTTTTGCGGCATATTCATGTTAAAATTAATTCAAAGCGTTACATATATTTTTTTTTTGATGATGATGAGCTAGTCTTAAACAAAAACGCCAATAAAAGTAACAGAAGTTAATTGGAAATTATACGCTCTGAATTTTTTATTGCCGCTTGGAAATGTTTTTCTAATTTAGAGCAATGCAAATGCCTACAATGCTCAAAATGATAATAAAGAAAAAAACACTACAAGATAACAGGAACTATGCAAGAAGAATCGCAATATTAACAGTTACACACAACAGGATCCTAACTAAATAACGTACTAAACCGTAAGGCGACGCTGTTCTAACTAAAGCTTTTTCGAAGTTTTTCACTTTTTTTGTGTGAAAGCAAAATAAAAAGGAACCAACAAGGAAAAAAGGCAACATTAAAAACCCACGAGGATACACGACGACATGAATAAAGCCGTGACAACCACAACAGCGACGACGACAACGAAGCTAGAGATGGCGATGATGATAGAAATTGTGTGTGGGCATAAAACATACTTCAACAACGTAAGCCGTGTACAGAGGGATGAATTTTCGGAAAGTAAGTAAGGTTAGTTTGAAAGGAAATTCATTCAAAACATTGCTAACACAGTGCACACGTATAACGGTTTAGGCAAATGCAATTTCCATGAACGCGGCGCCATTCGATTGTGTTTGAGAGTTTGCATCGGCTAATCGAGTTCTTAACGATTTGTGTGTGTGTGAGTGTGTACAATCAATGAATAATTTATACCGAAACTCGCTCTCTCTTCTTCTATGCTTGGAGTGTGCAATTTTTGCTTTTCATGTGTTGGTGGTTTGTTGTTTTCGATTACAAGAGAGATAAGACTATACTTTCCATGGGTTCGGAATCGGGATTTCTCAGTGCGCAGAATCGGGAAAAAAGATGAAAAAATATTTGCAACATAATATCCCCCGAGCCGAGGAACAGTTCGGAAACCGAATAAGTCCGAAAGACAATTCCCGAGGACTTCTGTAGACGAAACTGCTTTTTTCAAGTCATTATTCTTGCTAGTCCAGGATATGAAAGTGTCATCTAATCTCATCAATCTCATAAACGCGATTTTCTTAGATCTTAGTGAATGCCGAAAATTCCATTTGTACTATTTCCCAAAACAACACTCTCAACGTGGGGAAACAGATGATTCTGCTCCGAAAATCCCCCCACTCTGGAAAATTTCCCAGTATTGAGGGAAATTTTATGTTTTAGGGAAAATTTTTGGAGCATACGTAAGATTAACATACTTTGGTTCATCTTAACAGTCCGGACAGAAATAATAAGATTCATTCATTAACATTCAAACGAATTTAACATCTTTTCTTTTTGATAAAGAAAAAAAAGAGTCCACATACGCCAGAGTGTCCCAAATGCAAATGGAAAAAAGAAACATTAACCACTCGGGGCACTGACTAGTTTCGTCTGAATAGAATTACAGAGTTAGTCACACTCATTTAAAATACAAAGCTAAACTCATCAAAAATAGAAGAAGAAAATGAATAGAAACAAAACAAAAAAAAACATCAAACCACCAGCTACAAACAAAACTGTGCAAAAGGGTTGGGAAGCCTTTTATTTCTCGTCCAAAGTTATGAATATGTATAGGGCAGTATGATATTCATTTTCAGCACAGTTTTTTCATTCTTTTAATTTGGTTTGGGTTCAGTTCTTTTTCATTTTTTTCTTTGTCTATTGCTGTAGCCTAACAAGCAAACAAGCTAAAAAAAAAATTAAAATACAAAGCGATATAAAAGATAGGGCATCTCAACTTAACTCAGCCTGGCTCAAGGATTTATGCTGAATAGCTGAGCTCTATATTTGCTTTGAATTTTTGTACTTTTTTCGTTTTCTTTTTTTTTCAGGTTTCAACTGCTGTTGTTCTCACCACTCTGCTGGGGTAGTGAGGGAATTCACGAATAAAAGTATATTCAACGAAAGGAAAATGAAGCTTATGATTGTATGCAAAGGAAAATAACAAAATAAATGAAAACGAGCCAACAATGCAAGTGGAATAAAAGGCGCAAAAAATGAGAAAAGAATTATAAACTTGTATTTTTGTAGAAATAATTTTGGTGTTTCTTTCTTTTGCTTTGATTTAAATTTTGTTATTTTGTAGGATTTTTTCTCCTTACAATGTTCGTTAGACGACATGTGTTCTGTTTTCTTTGAATAATTCAATGAGGACTGCAAGAAGTGGGGAGTAGCTACTAGCACAATGAGTCATTAAATCAAAATTATTTCAGTCAGAATGATAAAAATATGTATAAAAGCACTGCTCTTTGTTTGTTTTTTCAATCAGATTTCATTTCGAGGTAATCCATTTGTTGTTATGTGGTTGATATTCTTTTATGGCTCTAAGTAGACTTCCCAATAAATATTTGTCTTTCCATTCTTTCAAATATTTTGATTTAAATAGGCGTAAGCCAATTCCCACGACAGAAGCAGAAGGGGACTTGTACCGCTTCATTGAGAAGGATTTTGTTATTATTCGTAATGAATACAGATTTTTTGATCTCTAATTCTCAGAAGTTATGGTTTTTGTGGATTGGAAAATATTACTTCAAACCCTTGCTCTTTAGCCTGGTTGGGGTAATGCCCGTGTTGTAATGGCTTGCGAATCTGACTGCAATGTGAGAGGTTCGAAACCAAGAAACATTATAAGGAAAAAGTAATGTGTTAAAACTTGTATCGCCTTTTAACAATTTTTCCGATACTAGTTTCATGTTCCAAAAAGACCTTTCTCGATTAGATTGCAACAAATCGTAGGTTCTTTTCATTTTCTACCATATCATGGTTGAGAGAAATGCGCTGGACCCCATTCTGTTGCCTCACAAAAAAAAAAGAAGTTAAGTCAGTCTCTAAAAACAACCTCAAAATGTGGAGACACACAAGCAAACTCTCAGCCAGAAATTATTGTGAGGTCTCATATTGACGCTGCTTACACGAGCGCAAAAACACTTAATTGACAAAAGAGAGAAGCTGATTTTTCAAGAGAAGAAAAGGGATGAAGTTTGGTCCCGGGTTTCATCATTTTGCTCAATTCCAGATATGAGTTTAAGGTGAAAAATAAAACTCTCCCCACTATATAAACATGTAGAGAAGATTTTGAGGAAGTAGAAGAGGAACTCACAGAGTAAGTTACACACAATTTATTTTCTGTGTTCTTCTACGAAAGTGATTACTTTTTTCCACGCGTTTAACCATCGTCATTGAATGAGAAGATGTAAGTAAGAGAATTAGCGTGGTTAAGTCCCTGACCGTTCTACTTACATTTTTTGACAAAGCAGACGATTGATATTATTTTCGGTGCATGTAAAAAAAAGTGATCCTCTGCTTGTGAAGAGCTGAAGACGGTGATTTTAGACCTAACGCCAAATAAATTTCATGGAATCTAAGCCATCCTGAAGTTGCTTTAAATTTCATCAGTTCATTTCGGGATGCGTTCGAGAGGTTTTGGTGATCCTCGAAAAAAATGTACTCCCAGCCATGGAAGATGAACTACTGGGTAACATGGAAAGGGTAAAGTATGTCCCTATTCACTTCTCCACCACCGAAAACGTTCTCACTGATTTTACATACAGAAACAGACAGATCTTGTTACTCAAGAGTTACTTTAGAATTATTCTGAAGCGTCTGAGAACTTTTTTTTTCTAATTTTTTTTTTTTTGTTTTTTAATAAAAGACACAGAAACCAAATGAGTTCGTAAAGGCCTTATATACACATATTGCGACTAAAGGTTTTTGTTTAGTTACTTAGCAGTTTTGCTAGGGTTTCAATGCTTCACCGAAACTTAAATTTAAGAATTTCTGTGACTTACACCTTTTGAAACGCTCTTTATAGCAAGGCTCATTCTGATATTTTTGGAAAGCAGAAGTGCAACTGATCTTAAACTTAAGGGGGTCTTACTATGTCATATCTCATTTACGAGCGCTATATTCCAAAATTGATTACTAGAAAGCTACAAATGATTTCGGAAGCAGTTTTTGTAATGTTATCATTCATTATTGAACTTTACACAGTTTTGTTGCTTTTACATAAACATGACGTATGTAACCGCTACAAGTCTTTCACTGCGTCCTCGTCAAAAGTGTCCAGTGCACACGGGTTGAACGATTTTGACTGATCAGATGATCTGAAACCAAAAAACCTTTAAAATTTATTTTTCTCACCCCCTTGGCTATAAGAAAAACTCAAAAAAATCTGCTTTTTTTTTTTTTGCTATTCAAGGCTGTTAAAAATTTTTTGGACAAGAATTTCAAAAAAAGCTCGTGTCTTTCTGTTACGACATGTTTTCTGATAATAAAAATGTTTGAATGGCGTTTAGTAGCTTAGGCGTGATTGCGTTACAAACAAACTTACTTTCATGTTTATAGTATCAATAAAGATTTATTTCAAGTCCTCATTTTTGTCGCAAAACAGTTAGAAAATTCTTATTTCATATGAGTGAATTACTGCATCTGGTACCCATGCCCATGGCGTGATGACTAGCATGTCTACCTCTTAACTAAGAGGTTTATGGTACGAATTCCAACAGAGGCAAAAATGTTTTTTCCACTGCTATTGCCTTTCGTGAAGGACTGGCATGTCCTCCGTTAGTAAATTCATTGCCGTGAAAAGCGTTTTTTCGATTAACCGTTTGAAACCGGCAGTAAATTGTAGGTCCCCTTCATTCCCTCACAAGGCATGTTTGTGAGAAATGCGTTAACCCCTAGGGCTCCTCACTCTGTTGCCCCACCCTAATTTTTTTTTTTTTATGCTCAATTGCTGATAAAATCAACTTGTGATTTTTTCAAAAAAAGAAGATTTGTTATTCTTTTTATTGTCATAGTATAGAGAACGTGTCTGAATTTCGTTCGCAATAAAAATGAAACCTACTGAAACTGCTTTGTAACCGGATGAGTTCCAAAAAGATTTCATTTGAGTTTTTGGAAATCAGAGTTGGTCACTACTTATCTTTCGCTAGATAAAAAGTAAATAATTGGGGTGGTAAATCAAATTAAAACCCCTTAACCCTCCTTTACAAACTGGGGTCCATTTGGACCCCAGAGCATGTTTGAACACTTATAACTTTTTTGTTTTTCATTTTTTTTTTAATGGGATTTTTACTCAGTGAACAAAATTCAATTTTTTATTCATTTCTTAAGTTGAAACGATTATCAGATGTTTACAGATTTTTCTGCGATTTTTTTGTGAAAAGAACCCGTCCACCCGAACTGGGGTCCATTTGGACCCCAGTACTGAAATTCTATGAAAAATCATATTTTTTCTAATAAATAATTATTTTTTTTTAAAAGCAGCCTAGTTTATGTTTAGAAAAGAATTTAACTTGAAGTTGTGGGCAGTTTCGGGAGACATTTAACACATAAGGTTCTAGTGTGGCAAGGGCAACAACATCTGCCACATCCATCGCAGGTGGTTCTGGTTTTCTTGTCATCTGCTCTTGGGCAAAGGTGACATCTGCTTCTTTTACAAGAGAAAATTTCAGGGACTGTTGGTTGTTTTTCCTGAACTCTCCCCAAAATACAGAGAGCATCCAATGCAGATTTTCCAATGCCAGATTGTGTTGCAGGTTGGGAACGGTTATTCAATTCTAACTCAACCAGTTCCTCCGCTAGTTCGATGAGCTTATCACTTCTGTAAAAATGATAACAGTTGCTAGGGCTGCTACGTCCAGTAAGTTGTAGAATACAACCATCGGCCAGCGATTTGTTTTGCGTGTACATGAATAAACTGAGACCATTTGGTCGAATACATCGACTCCACCTTTGGTGCTGTTATAATCCAGTATCATTGCAGGCTTACTTTGATGACGGGAAGTGGCTTTCTCACAGTTATGTTGTGTTGATAGCAATACCACTTGTTTGTTTGGCCTCGGAACATAACTCACCAACGCCATTTTTCCAGAAAATCCAAAGATGGATGAGTGGACTGGACGATACTGCTTCTTGTTATGACTTTAGATGCTCATTCTGGTCATCAAGAACCGTTTTCACCACAAAAGGTTGAGGCAAATCTCTTTTGTTTTTCCGAATCGTGCCAAGAATAGTGATCTTCTTATCCAGCAACCTCAATGCCAAATCCACCGACGTAAAGAAATTATCAATAGTGAGGTTGCGTTGAGAATTGAAATATGATGGCACCAACGACATCAGCACATCATATCCACGACCAAGTGCTGTACTTTGGTTAGAGCTACCAGTGCAGATAGAAAACTTCAGTGGCTAGCCCGTTGAGCTTTCATTCAGCCACCTTAACTTCAAGCCATATTTGGCAGCCTTGCTTGGCATGTATTGGGGAAATTCAATCCATTTTAGGTCGTAAAATTGTTTGATGACCTGAACAAACTGATGTAGTAACTATTTTTTCTTTTGATAGGCATACCTGACAAGAACATTGATATGCATGAATATTACAATCAGTAATTACGTAAAACAGACATATCGAAAGGGATAAGCGGGAATCCCAGATTTGCGAAGTAAGGCAATCTCCATCGTTCTGAAATTGAAAAATTTTAGTGATAACCTCCTACATACCTGCATAATAACAACTCTGCTTATATTTCTTTATCACTGCTATATGAAATACTTAGAAACAATTCATACAATAGATAGAAGAACTACAACTGAACAATAAAAAAAATCGAAGAAAAAATCGTGGGGTCCATTTGGACCCCAGTTCAGGTGGACACGACTTTTGCCGGTTCGTAAAGGAGGGTTAAGTAGAAAGCGCTTTTCATGACAGTGTGTAAATAGTTACTCTCCGAGTACTTCCCAATTCTTCGTAATGTTTTGCATTGAAATGGTAATATCGGCTATAAGTAAAAACATTTTTCTATGTCTCGGAACTCGTACCACAAACCTCTCACTTTATAAGAACACATGTTCAGCATTCGCCATAGGTCTTCTCTAGAATGAATGAATAAAAATTTTCCCCTTTCGTTAGCAATAATTTAGACTTTAGATTAATCTACTCTGCAGTCAAATGAAGAGCTAGATTATTTGACCATGTGAATCAACAAAATTGATTAATGTTAACTTCGGTCAAATTATCAACTAAAGCATTAAGTTTAAGTTATTGATTCGTTTTAGTCAGATGGGATATAGAAACAATACTACGAGCTTATTTGAAAATTTAGCTTCAAAAATGCGGAAAATCCCTTTTCATTTACATGCACTCACTCTACAATAAATCAAAGGTTATAATTGTTTTTTAATAATACGTTACATTTTATATTTTTCGAATTGTAGGTACAATTCCTAGAACAAGAGCAAGAAATCTTCGAAGTGGAATGGTAAATATAATTCATACACATGTATGTGTAATCGCACAATTATAATTTGAGTAGTGGGCATTCTAAAATGGTAATTTTTCCAATTTTGAGGTCGAAGTGATAACCTCATAAGCCATGGCAAAAAAATGTGTCCACTATGTTTTAGTTTCGCATCTTTGTGTTTTACTGAAGATCCTGATTGTGCTTTCAAACTTCTCCATTCAGAATCGATATAAAATTGTAGGTCCTCAAAATGTGTTAGGCTTTGAGACTTCCATATCTATGCCACCCTTTTTATTTCTATACTTTTAATATTTCATGTTCAGCTTTTAGATGAACCTAACTCAATCTGTTCTTATTTTCATATATCTCAGGCGTCATGAAAAATCTGCTGCGTTAGAATATCCTTACTCGGTAAAACTTAAAAGTGCGTTTTTATTTTTAGGCAATACCCTAATAGAATCTTATGCAACTTTAGAGCTTGGGAACAATGCTTCTCAATGAAAGTAATAAATTAATTCATAATATTGCTATTAATTTCATGTGTGATTAAAATTAAAATTTATTCAACTAACTATGCTCTTTTTTTTGGGGACATTCTGTCACCTGATGAGGGCATATCAGTAGCGCAAACTCAATCAAGAATGGAAAATCAGTTGTTCGTAACTCAAAAGCCGTCCTTAATCTATGAAATTACAGATTAGGCCTGAAAGTGAAAATTGAAATACTATAACGTTCACCAGACACCAGGTTCGATAAATAAAACTTTCCTTTCAACTCTTATCTGTACTTTAGTCGCATTAAACTTTTAATTCGTTGCACATACAATTCAATCAACAAACACAATTTGTCTTTTCCAATCTTTACAGCAGATCTTGCCTGCGTCAGCGGCCTCTTCATATAAGAAAACGTCGAACACTATCGAACTTTCTAGATAAGTGTTCGTGTTCTAGCCCCTCAACATTTATAATATCTATATAAAAACAACCTTTACTGGGCGTAATTTAAACAAATTCTCGTTCTGGTGTCTTCGCAGTTATTTTTCAGACGACCCCTTTTTGTGGAAAGTTCGTTGGATGTACATTACAAAACGTTTTAAACAAAAACCATATCGATGAGCTAGATAAGCACTTTTCCATTTATAAACGACTGGAAACTGTGTCCCTAAACATACACTTCTAACTAACTCAACAGATCTTCTTTAACCTGAGCTTTGAACTTATTTGTCCTTAAGAGTAATATCACAATTTTTTTAAGTCTAAATACAAACGAGAAGCTTGCCGTTGTCTGAAGTCTCGATTGGAAAAATTATTTCATGATTCTTAGTGAAAATGTGAGTCTATTACAACTCCCTTGGAGAGAAGAGCCTAACTTCTAAGACATCAATATTTTTAAGTATCCAAACAATCTGCTCATTGAATGTAATCGTTATTTTATAAAATTATTCTTTCGAAATGCAGGATGAAGTTTTTTTTCTAATGCATTGATGTGATTGGAACAACTTTTGGTGTTTTGACTTTGACAAAAAAAAAAAAAAAACAGTAATTTCGCCCAAATTTAGACCGGAAAAAATCTTGAGCCAAATAGAACGGCAGGCACAGGTGGCTTTGACATCCAGTTTCGAAGGTAACTGGAGATCAGTTGGAAAGGAGCATGCACCAGCTGCTCTGCACAATCGCTTCGGAGGAGAGCATGGCCGATGAATGGAACCCGAAAATTATATATTCAGTACTTTAAATCCTTGGAGACCTAGAAAATTGCGCCAATTATAGAGGACTAAGCCTGCTTAATGTTGCATATAAGATCTTGTCTGCTTTAATATATGAAGGTCTGAAACCTCACGTCAACAATACGATAGGCTCTTATTATAATCAATGTGGTCTTAGACCAGAACAGCCCATAATCCACCAAAATAAAAAAGAAAAATAAGCTTTCCCTTATCCTCAAGAAACACCGAAATAACCACCGGTTAAAGGAATATTATGAAAAGCTATGTAAAAACATTAAAATTGAGATTCCGCATTGTAAAAACTGTTATTACCAAAATAAACTTCTGAACAACATCGGAAACTCTAAAAATGAATGGAGAGTTGTGAATGAAATACTTAATAAAAATAAGCCTCAGTCAGAAATTTGTATTCAAAAAAATGATAAGCTTATATCTAAACCCCAAGACGTTGCTAATTTGTTCAATGACTTTTTTGTAAATGTAGTTTATAATGGTGCTTCTAATTTTGTAAGTCCCTCCATGTTCTGTGATTCATATTTGATACACGACAATAATCAACCTGACAGTTTTTGCTTTGAAGAATTTTCTGCGCTTGAGATTTCTAAAATTATAATGTCACTCAAAACTTCAAACTCGTCTTCCAGTGACAATATTTCTAGCTTTTTGTTAAAACAAATTTCGTTTCATGTTTCTGATGTACTCTGTTATTTGTTCAACTACTGTGTGTATGAAGGAGTTTTTCCCGAAGGACTGAAAACTGCGGTGGTTTTACCATTACATAAAAAAGGTGATACAGTGTCATTGAATAATTATCGTCCTA
This sequence comes from Melanostoma scalare, assembly GCA_949752695.1. Taxonomy (NCBI): domain Eukaryota; kingdom Metazoa; phylum Arthropoda; class Insecta; order Diptera; family Syrphidae; genus Melanostoma; species Melanostoma scalare. Next base: position 222,849,500 of record OX456985.1, on the reverse strand, counting down.
TTTCTATTTTACGTTTTCAAACATTTTTGAAAAAGGAATGAAATCAAGAATGCTTTCATTCTTAGAAAAAACTAGTTTTTTAAGTGATTGTCTGTTTGGGTTTAGAAAGGGCAAGTCGACTGAGGGTGCTTTGTTGAAACTAACAGGTGAAATTTATAACAGCTTAAACACTTCACATATACCATCAACTTTATTTATTGATATAAGTAAGGCTTTTGATATGGTAAATCATTCGTTGCTAATTGATAAACTCTATAAAGCAGGGTTCAGAGGCTCTATTAACAAATGGTTTTCCTCCTATTTATCAAACCGGAACCAAGTCGTCAAAATTGGTAATGCATATAGTTCAAAAGGATTCTTGAATATGGGCGTTCCTCAAGGATCTGTTCTGGGCCCAATACTGTTTTTAACTTATGTGAACTCACTATTTTTACAATCTTTTAAAGGCAAAATCACTGCATTTGCTGATGACACAAGTTTTTTCTATTCAAACACTAATATTATAGATAGTTTTGCGGATGTAAATTATGACCTTGACTTGATAAGAATGTGGTTCAATTTTCATAAACTTGTAATAAGCAATAAAACGAAGTTTATGTTATATAATATTAAAGGAGATGTCATCAGAAATATTCCCTTACATTATCATACTCCAATGTGTAGTCGATTTGTTTTTGGACATTTGATATACAATAATCATGTTGATTGTCACGAACAATGCTTTCAGATTGAACAGGTTGATAGTTTTAAATATTTAGGTATTATATTGGACAAGAAATTATGTTGGAAGGATCATTCATTGTATCTGAAACAGTATCTGAACGGGGTTGTAAGACAATTATACCATCTTAGTATGTACTGCAATTTGCCGGTCTTAAAACTAGTTTACTGTGCTTTATTTAAATCTAAACTGGAATATGGAATTTCTTGTTGGGGAGGTTCTTATTTCAATAAAAAAGAACCTTTACTGATTAAACAAAAGCATGCTGTGAGGATAATTTTAAAAGCAAACCGTAGGACACCAAGTTTTGACCTATTTAAGAGACTTGAATTTCTTCCAATAAGACATCTGTACTGTTATAAAGTCTTAAAAATATTTTTCTGTGATTCTGGCTACTTCGTAGCTAGAGTGCAAGAGAATGAAATATAGAATTATTAAAAAAAAAAAAAAAAAAAAAAAAAAAAAAAAAAAAAAAAAAAAATTTTCGCATTGCGGCAAATCTAAGAAAAAACCTGAGAGTAAATTATCCATTGCCACCATCATGTTATTGACTGTAGATTGTTTAATTTGGTGTCTCTGCAAACCTCGTTCGACTGTGTAGGTTACACTCATATGTAAGGAGAATGTACGGAAATAAAAATTCAAAAACGATTTGTATGAGCTGAACCGTGACATGGGCATAGCTAGAAGAGTGTGCACCGCGAAACTACGATGGCTGAGGCATATAGAGAGGGTGGACATCTACGCTCCAGATAGATGCGTTGTTGAAAGCATACTGCAGAGAAATCGCGGACCGCGCAGACCACGTCTAAAGTATCAAATCAAGTAGAATAATATGTAACACAACCGAGTTAGATTGCGAAACTGTGAAGAACTCTCCCGAAATCGAAATATTTATCGAAAGATGTTGGTTAATGATCAGGTTCAACCCTAACTCTAATGCCTATCTAGGTAAATACATAATTAAGTAAGTCGTCCAAACAAGCACCGATCATCCATTTGAATTTTATCACATTTTGTATTCTGCATTGTGGTGGCGTCTGTGGCGTAATGCTGGGAATGTCTGCCTGTTAAGACAGTTGTTCGAGGTTCAAATTGCAACAAAAAACAAAAAATACTTTCCCAAGGTGTTTCGCCTTTTTCGTGCAATTGGCAAGTCCTCCGATAGTAATTCTATTGTCCGGAATCGACAAATTATTTAGTTCCTGGATTTTTCACATGGAATTGTTGTAAGAAATGCGCTTGACCCGGAACGCTGCGACCTGCTGCGTCAACATTTAAATTATTTATTTTATGGTGCATCTGTTTACCGGTTTTTTTTTCGACGTTGGGAGCATTGTAATCTTGCAAAGATCACTGCTCTCGCCTCACACCAGTGATCTGCCAGCGGTAATATGTGATTATATGACCTCTTTACTAGATCCACAGCCAGACCTACCTCTGCTTTTACCATCCAAAGAACGTCTTTTAATTTTTTTCAACAAGTGACGAACGAACCCCAATTCTTTTTATCACACCATAGCATGAGTACTCTAAAGTTAGCTGAAAAGCATTATTTCACTTAATTCCGTGTAAAAATCATCAGGTTGACAAATAATTTTGCACGCCTTAATGTGTAAGATAACAACAACAACAACAACAACACCATACTGAAAAGCACCCAACAAAAATGGCATTGCATGGAAACGTGATTAGAGCTCTTCACGTATAAAAACAAATGTTAAACATGGGAACCTAACCATCTTTTTCCATGCCTCATACTCAAAAGACATACACTAGCAAAAGAACGAGCAACATTTTCATATCCACCGAGCGCACATCACAAAAGTCGTTAAAAATTTCGCGTTAGAACCATAAAAAGTTATGTTGAAGGACTTCATTCTGCTTAAGAGATTTCGACTCTATTATGCACAAGAAGGTGTGGGGTTAAGCTACACTTTTATATGAACCTATAATTACCACTGGCAAAATGTGCTGCTATACTTCTTCTTGGGGGAAATGGCATCTCAGCGCGAAAACAACTCAAAAAAGCGTGCTGAAAGCATTCAAAACCGTCTATTTACCATTACTTAATTAAAATTATGATTATTTCCTCATGTATCACTTTTAATTAAAACGAACACACCTTGGCTGGCCTTAGCTTAAATGCTCAGCCTAGTTGTTAGTGTTTATCAACAAACCCTAGAGTCGTCGTGCACAACTAACTAACGGTGGGACAGTGGCATCGTCGGCGGCGCGGTGTTTTGGTTGTTCCAGTAAAATTGTCTGTTTTTATTTCGCTTAGCTTAATTGCGCCCGATGAAGAAACCAACCAACTAACCAACCAACCATCCAGCCCATCCAACCCCCACCCCTCCGTCGGCTTTACTAAGTTGACGGTAGCTGGGGATGTTCTATTATTCCAACCACACCAAAACAGCTAACTGCTTCTTCGACAAGTTTCAGCGCGAAATTATGAAACTGGCAATCTGCAAGCTACAATGAAGTGTTGTGTGTAACTTTTACACCTTTTCGACCTCGTTTCTCCATTGAAGATGGGCATAAAGATGGGGTTGGCACACAAGAGTGAACCTTGATAGTCAGGTAGCAGGTACTTAGCAATTTCTCTAGAGAAACGTTAATTTTTACGACAACAATGAGGACGGGGTTCACTCACTTTGGGGAATACATAACTGTGTTAATATCTTTTTCCCAAAGCGTATATTAATTTTTATAAGTATTTTGTAACAAAGAGGAATAATGAATATAGACAACAACAATTACATAGCTATATTCGTGATCAAAATGTTCGCGTACATAGAAAGCCAAGTCAATGGGAAAGTATTCTCTGTCGTTTGTTTATAAGCCTGGCTCATGGTTTTGCTTTTATTCAAATTGCAGTTGATATCGTTTGTCATAAATAAACCAATTATAAAATTGAAGTAATTGCTAAGAGGATTGTTGTGTGAAGCATTTAAATTTAAGGAGATTAAATTTGACACCAGCAGACAAGAGGTGTGGGTACGGCGCGGCGTATCAGTAATCTGAATGTTTGTGAGAGTATTACTTATAAAACCTCGCTGGATGTCAAACTTTGCTTTCGCGGAATGCAAGTTTTGACTTTGGAAATTAAAACTTTTTCTGTATTGATAATTGACACCATTATGCACTTACGTAAGAAAAAGGACGAAAGATAATCGTGAAACTAATTATTGAGTTGGGTAGACTCTACTGAAACAGCTGTTTTGAATGAAATCATGAAAACGATTTGCGTAAGAGATTTCCAGAAAGTAAAAAATTTTAAATTCGTATAATTGCTATGAGAAATCAATGCACTGATTTTTTTCTTAATCAGAAGTGGGTTGAAAAACTCAGAGGTTGATCCTCTTTCGTCTTTTTCATAGCACAAAATCTGTTTGTAAATTTGGGAAATTCGTTTCTGTGATTCAGCCAATTTGGACTTTCCAGAAAGTGAGTGAGTAGAGTCAACGTGAGTAATCAGATAGCCAACTACACTGATTCACTCACTCCCTCAAATCCACTAGCTAAATCAATTTGCAATCAAAAGATATTCACCTCATTGACTCACTTCAGCTGATGCCAGATTTACACGAACGACTGATTCGTTTTTGGGCAGTTTTTAGTGTCTGAGATTTTTGCAAATTGTATGTAAAACTTGTCATTCTAGTTTCAGCTAACAAGGAAAATTTTGTCATTCGCATAAATCAGCCATAAACCTCAGCACTCACCTTAAGTTCCTCGATGCTAAAAGTAAAGGTGTTCTAGGCTGTCTCCATCTCTCTTGAACGAAAACAGAATACAAGTATCTCAGTAAAGCACACCTATGTCACAAAATAAAAGTGATCTTAACCTCCTCTCGGCGGGCGTGTGGGTTATGCAATTCCACATGCGGCAGTTGTGCTCATTTAGGTAGCCGTTTAACCAAAAGCGAGCTTAATCCCTGAAAAAAATTTTGTTTAAAAATGGGGATCAATTACTATCCGCTTCGGATTTAGGGCCGGTTTGTTCAGAGCGGGCTAAATAAGCGATTTGGTTATCAAGGATTCTTCTTAATCCATGATTAAGAATCTGTAATCACCAAAGTATGTTTGTTCACCATTTTCATAGCTTGGTTAGCAAATCGTGGGTTATTCAGAAATCGTTCCATTTCCAGTCTATATGTCAAAACTTAATCAAGGAAATCTGTTGAAAATACATATGTACATTTTTTGATGAGAGAGTCAGTTTTTTTTCGGTTGTCAAAACTATCGAGATTTGAATTTAATTTCATTTTAGTTTCAAACATATGTAGGTATGCCGACTCGGAAGACCTAAATAAAGAGCCCCAAGCTAATTGCCAATCTAACAGAGCTATGAGTGGGTCATCAGAGCAAAAAGCATCTAGCATAGCTCTCAAAGCTCCTCAAGAGGAAAAGCAGCATCAAATGCTCAAACCGGACAACAGGCTTCCCATCAGGTTACAGCTGATGGCTGAAAAGGCTTTGCAAGCTGCTCGTGCTGCAGAAGCTGCTCGTGCTGCAGAAGCTGCTCGTGCCGCAGAAGCTGCTCGTGCTGCAGAAGCTGCATTGGTTGGAAAACAGGGAATTGTCGAACAACTGAAGCTGTAGTACAAGAAGAAACTGCTTCCAAACAAAACACCCAAAATAATGTAAATGCCGCCCTGCAAGCTGCTCAACAAGCCAACCACACACCAACTGAGAACATGGACTAAAGCAGTGCTGAACAAAAAAAGGTCAAGATGATGAAATTTTAAGTTTTAAAAAAGAAATACTACGCCAACAGCTGGCACAAAACAAGGAGGCGCATGAACAAAAAATTAAACATACCGCTGAGGAACATCTCTAAAAATTAAAATTCTCGAAGCGGAGTAAAAATTCAAGGAAAATACTGCCATTTATGTGTTAATAAAATACCACTTCAGCCAAGCCCACACTTTTTTTATTTATATTAGAATTGATTTATGTTTTTATTTTACAGAAACTACTTATAAAAAAACTAAAATTACAGCGTTCATATGCCTCATTCAAGGTGATATGTCAGCCTGACAATTTTTTATTTTGAAGGGATAGCTGTAATTTGAACAAAAATCAAGCCTGAACAAACTGAACATCAGTTAATCGTTGTTTAAATGGAGCTAACTCAGACTGGCTAGCAAAATCTTTGAATAAAAGCTCTGATCAGAGATTGCTTGATTAAATATTTCGTGAACAAACCGAATCCATGATTATCATCTGGAATAATCATTGATTAGAAATAATCAAGCTTGAACAAACCTGCCCTTAATGTTTTAGAAGATGTGGTGTCCAAAAAACCCTGAAAATTTGTGTGGTCTATTTTTTAATCCAGGCATGCCTATTTTAGACATTTACTTGAATGGAAGTGCTCATTGGGGATTTATGTAATATACTCTTTACAATAGTAAAGCAACGTGTGATGAAAACACCAATCAACTAATTATCACAGGATAGAATGAAGTGGCGAGAAAACTCCGTCATCTTCTGTGATACAAAAATGCCTCCTAATCTGAAGAGGAGACTCAACACCGCGGTAGTGTTTCGAGTACTCAGAAACGGCTTACAACGCTGTGTGTACAAAAAGTATGAGATAGTTACTTGACAATAGAAGATGCTTCTTATGACAGCAGGAGTAACACAAATTAATCGTATTAGAAGTTAAAATATCTGTGGAGTAATTAACATCAAAAAATGCCATCTTAGAAATAAAGAAACTGGGCACTGTTGAAGTCGTTCAAAGGAGAAATCCAAAGAACTTCGTCAAAAAGGCAATGTCATACGACGTTTAAAAACTATCGTCGAGAAGAAAGAGAAAAAAACACTGATTTTAAATTAATACGGCGTGGCGCACAATGGTCAAAATCACCGAAAAGCGCTCGAAACTCAATAACTTTTAATGCAATATTAATATTTCAACTAGGACACGAACTTTTACTCGAATCACCTCGGACATTTTTCCGGTCGACACTGACTTGCGTACTGCCAAAAAAAAGCAGTCTTCGAGCGGTTCCCGGTGCTAGCCAGCAGCGATCCAAACTTAGCTCCAAATGTAGCAAATTTGCTCGAATTTTGAAGAAAATGAAGAAAAAATAAAAACCACCCTGCTGCTCCGATTTTGTTGGGATTTACTCCACATTTTCGTAATAAAATATGTTGGATATCTAAACTCCTGATCACCGGGGATTGAAATGCTTGAAATTGAAACAATAATAAATGATAAATGAATCAAGTAAAAAAAGGCCTAATGGCCTAGATTTTATGCCGAGTTCGAACTGCTAAGTGAGAAGGTATTTTTCATGACAATGTGGTTCTCTCGGCTTGAAAGTTCCTCGTGAAAGGCGATACTAACTTTAATGGTTTCCGAACTGCTTACATAATATCGGTCTTTCACAGTCCCCACAAAGAATTACAGCTACGAGGCGGCCAATTGACAACGCCAAAATGACTGATAATACAGTTTGGCAGGTTAGAGTGCAAATGATTGATTTCACTATATGCTGTGTGGCATGGATAGCCATTATGAATGAACCAGAGGTTGTCAAGATCCTTGTCATCAATCTTATTAAAAAATTTGGTTATTTGTTTTAACGCCCACTAATAACCGAAGCGTATAGAATCGTGTTCTTGGATTGAGTTGCACACCCTCGACTACAGCAACCACATTCTGTTTGAGTAAGAATGACCGACGGATACTTTGGGAGCTTTCCACAAGTATTACTTTTGACACAAATTTGCATAGAGCGCGGCGGGCTAGGTGCTTCATTCCGTCCAAAACTTTTTTCAAAAACCGAGCTGTTTGGGAACAAAGCATTTCCAAGCTGTGTTCAGGGGATTAACTTTTTCTCTCCGCGGAGGTATGATATTGAGGATTTGAAAAACAAAATATTTTTTTTTGCCTTTCGAAAAACGCACTCAAACATAAATTACTTGTGGCAACCTGATTGGTCTGAACAAGTAAAGTTGGGTTTACGAATTTGGTACATGAGTAATTGGAAAGTTTCTTCGTGTCAAGAACCATAACGAATAAACACCGTCCTGCAACCAACGCAACGGTGCGGGCGTTAAACTCAAGAAAAAGGCACTCTCATGAGGTTCTTCACACATATTATAGCCTTTCGATCCAAAAAGAGAAAAAATAAAACTCTATCGGGACACAGAAGACCAATCCGAAACGAAAGGGTTTTAAGAAAAAAGTGTTTAAGTTTTCAGCGCTTTTTGAAGATTTTTAACCTCTCAAGCGGATCACAGTGTGAAACAGTTAAGTGGGTGAGCTGCGATTTCATCAAGAACACGATGCTCGTAACGTCTAAAGGAAAAAAATAAAGGATAGCAATTCATTTCGAGCACATTATTAACATTATTCGACTTCAAATATTGCACGATTTGTTTTTTGTAAGCCAGCGAGCAGAGATTTTCCCTTAAAATTTGAATGAGCAAAGATCCAACTATTGTGCTCGATTGTGAATGAACCGTTCAAGTCTTCTTTGTTGACAATATAGTCTTGTTTCGACAATAAATAGACATAGTTCCCGACGCAATTTACGAACAGATCATTGTTTTTCGAAGAAAGCCCTCATAAGTTCTATGCGTTGTTCAGGCGTCAGTCAATTTATGGTGAAATGACAAACCAAAGTAATGACAAATCACATGACGGATGAACAAACGACAGTATATTAAAAAATTAATTGAAAAGTAAGCATTCGCGCACTAGTTTCATTCTTTATAGCATACTTTCGATATTTTCTTGGGGCCTAAAACTAAGACAAAAAGTCAGTAATTGCTAGTTAATCATTTCCCCTTTCCTTTAAAGCGGCAGTAGTTTGAAAAAATAAATTGAAAAAAGAAATTTAATGAAAAATCTTTTCGATTTTCGATTCAATAACACGTTCACATTCCCAAATGTGTGTAATGCTGTACCCGAGTATCATCATCTACAACGCTCCAGTTCAACCTCCTTTTGCAAGCTGCTATCCCGTGGAGCTAGTTCCATTCCAATCATCGCACTATCTTCTGCTGCTTCCATATAAATTTTCCAATGCAAGACTGGCAATTGGGTGCCATAATCACATAATGCGGAATTTATACATTCACCCTATGTGCATCGCCCTGTATCTCACTGCCACTGGCTGCTATAGTGTATCGCTTTACTATAAACTCCCATTACTTGCTTCGCATAGTTATATGTGTGAGTGTTTTGTGTGTAATAAATTATACAACATGAATTATTTAACTTATTTTGCGCTACATTAAGCACTAGAAGGTTATTTGAATACAATAACTCACATTAAATTCACTGTGATTTTCTGTCGTTAAGCGAAGTTGGGAATTTATTTTCCAAAAAGTACATACGCAATTTGCAGTATAAGGTCATGATTGCTTTATATTTTTTTGTTCATCTTTTATAAGTTTCTTTTAGGACCGTGACAATATTATTAATGGTTTCAAAAAGAAGCATTTGGACTTAGCTAAGAAGTGGTTTGATTTTTGGACATTTCAACAACTGTCGAATTTTGGTAAGAAGAATTTGGATTATTCAAGTTGAGGCGGTAATAACAGCATTTTTAAATTGCTTCATGGAGCCACTTTGAAACTAACGCATTGCAGTCATAAAGAAGCACAAAAATGTGGTTTTCGTCATACCGTCTATCAGGCTGAAGTGCATGTGTACTTTCTGCCGTACTCTTTGAAATGCATATCTCGAAAAGAGAAAATAACTTTCAGTTTATGAAAATTCAAAAAGCTTGGAAAATTTTTATCACAGTGAATTTTGATAAATTTTGGTATTTAGTTTACAACGAGTTTTAAGAGCATTGTTATTTTTCATTGCCAAAAAATATTTTTGCTTCACTCGGAGGTTTTAAAATTTCTTTTTTTTCTGTTTGAGGTTTTTAAAATACCAGCTGGAGCACTCAGACCTAAATACCGGTCCATTGTACTACCAGATAGCAGCCTTCTATTTGTTATAGCTTACCAGATGTTCTGAGAAAATCCAAAAGACGAAAAAAGACCCCATGCAAGAAAAAGCATTACATTCACAGAGGAAGTGCTCTGCGGTGTCCTCATCTTCTCCACAAGATTCACAGAGTGTGGTATCACTTAAGCCTAACACGTTTAAATACTTGTCAAAAGAGAAGTGCCCACTGGCAACGCTAATAAGCTTTCTACAGTCTTTTCTGCTACGAGCTAGCTAAAATGTTGCAGTCTTCTTACTAACGTTGGGGAGCATACGTTTGATCTATCTGCATCCAATGGAGGCATGCCATCTACGGTTGGGCTCTTCACAAATCCAATCGTTGATTGAAGCCCTCACTGAGGATGCTGGCAGACCAAGCGACGGTACAGGTCCTGAGAAAGCTATCTGAGATCCTTGCCTAGCAAGTTCATCGGCGATTTTATTTCCAATTATGCTGTGACGGCCTGGAACCCAAATGAGACTCAAGGAATTTAATCTTCCGATCGCATTCAGAGAACTCTTGCATTCCTGGATCACTTTCGAAGTGGTTAGAGGGTTGAGAAGGGCCTTGCACAGCTTGGCTGTCGCTGCAAACAAAAAAACTTCTCCCCGTCCATCCATTGTTCGTAACGTGGCTCAAGGTCATAAGGATAGCATAAGCCTCCGCTTGTAGAACGGATGCGTATGATCCCAAAGATGTGTGCAGTCGTATGTCGTCGTTCTCCACAAAGGCACCAGCACCAGAACCCTCGTCGGTTTCGGAGCCATCTGTGAAGATACGATAACAGTTCTTTCCAGGCGCAGATTCTGGAGCGAACCAGTCCTAAACCGAAGGAAAGTTGACCGAATAATTTTGACGCAGTTTGAGCCTTGGGATCATCGGGTCAGACCGCATATCCATTAGACGTGAGTCAAAAGATAAGCTGCTTGCGAGCTCCTCAAAGCTCCAGTGCGAATTGTGCCAGAGACCGCATCTCTTTAAACGAGAAATGGTCTTGAGAGTACACCCCATGATGTAGGTATCAAGGGGAGGAAGATTCAGCAGTGCGTCGAGATCAGCTCGATCAGAGATAATTGGTCTTATCATAGCCTTATAGATATAAAGGACCCTTTTCGGTGAAAGACCTCATGTCTTGCCAAAGGCTCCTTTACATTGCCATAAGACTGACAGTGCTTTAGTAGTTTTCATCTCGACATGTTTAGACCAAAGAAGCTTGTTATCCAGGATCACTCCAAGATGTTTGATTTCATTTGAAAAGGGGATGTTGACGCCTTTAAGCATAAGTTGGGTCAGACCAGTCAATTTTCTACGTCTTGTGAAGAGGACAACCTCAGTTTTAAGAGAGACCGGTTCTGACACACCAGGTGTCAATCATATAAAGCGCAGCCTGTGCTCGGGAACAGACAGCTTGGAGGCTAGAACCAACAGAGAGCACGGCGACGTCGGCGTGTCGTCTGCATATGTTTGGGCGTGAACGTTAGAACCATTGAGCATTTAAAACTACTTACTGAAGCTATAAGTCTTAAATACTGGCCCATTGGACTAGCATATGGTAACGGCCTTCTAAATGTTCGGAGAAAGGCCAGAAGACGCTAGCATGACAGGGAGCCTAGGTTACCATCAGCTCTCATCATGTCTGAGCTCAATTTCTGTAGCCTGATTCAAGAAAATAAAGGACTTAAACAGAGGAAGTGCACTGCGATGTTGTCATCCGCTCCACAGGATTCAAAGAGTTTTGTATTACCAAAACCATGTACCTACATTGCCCGTCAATCGTCAAAAAGTTTTTAGACCTTTCTGCTACGGGAGAGCAAAACTGTTCCAGTGTTCTTATTGACATTGGGGAGTATACTTTGCATTAAATGTAGGCATGTCATCTACTGTGGTACTTTGGTCAATGTCCTGAGAAAGCTGTCCCCCGAAAGCCCCCAGCTATTTATTTTATAATTTTTTAATGGAACAGACTTATAAATAATCTCCCCTGCCTACTTACCAATTCATTGATATAAACAAAAAAGTATTATTCAAAAGCAACAAACAAACAAAATCGATTTGGTTTCATTTCAGTCTCATAATTCCTTAAACCAAAAACATGACAGCAAAACTAATCAAATAACCAAAAAGTTCACGCAGAACAAAAAGGAAAAAAAGACGAAGACCAGTAAACTCAACAATCCCACCTGACCCCACTTGAAAAGTTGTTTCTTTCAAGAAGGGGGGACATACTACTCTTCAAGCGATGACATAATTTGCTTCCTTTCTTTGTCGTCGTATAACAAACACCAAACAGGTGTTTCTCATAATAGCAAATCCATTTGGGATCATAGGGCATTTGTTCCGATTATTAATCAATTCGCCGAAAGCCCTTACCATTTGGGAAAACTGAAAACTTTTCCATCAATCGTTCATTTTTGATCATCCACACCGCCTTTCACGTATCCATATCAGTGATGGTTGATTAAAAAGTGATTGAAATTGATACCAAAGACGAAAGGCCTTAAGGAGTTTTGTATTGTCACCATTCGGAATTCCGATTGTGTTTATACTCCTGTATATATATAGAAGTGCGTGTATTTTTTTTTTATTAGTATAGCTGGGCGCTGGGATGGATGGACTGTGGAATTGGAATGGGCAAGAGGGTGGCTCAGGAGCTACCATTAGATGACAAAAGAGAAAAAGCTCTAAACTTTTCGCTACTCTTCAGTGCACATAAGGATTAGGGATGCTGGTGTTTGCCTTCCTTATTTTAGGAGCTCATTTTTATTGCCGGCACAAGGTGGCCTCTCCAATGTTTTGTTAGTTTTCCGTTGTATCTCATTCATAATTGATTGGAATAAGGTCAAGTAGGAATTTGAGAAGGATACTGAAATTGAACGGTTGGATTGTTTTTCGTTGTCCGGAACGAAAATAGATAGTACGAGTGAGTAGAGGTTGCCAACTCTTAAGAATATTTTTTTTTAATGACTTCTTTAAACTTTAGACAATTTAGGAGGAATATTAATCGGAATGAAAGAGTAGTATATTCATGCTGTTTTCTGACAAAGAAGAGAGATAGAAACAACCGCATGGTTGGATTCGTTGCCTCATATTTGAAAAATACGGACTCAAAACATCGAAAATCTTACAATTGCAGTTGCTGTGTTACCAAATTCATTAGAAAGCACTTGTGATTATGTTCTGCACACCCTAACTACAATACCTTTCTAAGATAATAACGCTCATGTAAATACATTTTGTGGGGAGCAAGTAAAAGGGTTTCACCCTTTTTTATTCACTCATAAATATCATGGTTAAAAGTTGGCCACGGTCTATTAATTCGTAGGTTAGTCACTAAGCATTCAAAATTAAGGAAAAAACGAGCTGCTTTGTTAAGTTTTGTTGCATTCAAGAGTGCGAAAATATACCAAATATTCTAAAACTGAAAAAGTAACCTACATTTTTCACAACGAAGAGGTAATTTTTCTAAGTAGTAGACAGGGGTCGAAAATGGTGGCAGTCATTTGTCAATCGAAAACTGCCGTAGCGCAATGGATTGAACGTCTGATTGGAACGTCGGAGCTCGAAGTTCGAGTCAGTGGAAAATCAAATTGTGGTTATATCAGTATGGCCTTTTCGAGAAAAAAGTAAGTCATCTGAGAGCCCCACAGAGGTGTGTGGCTTGAGTCCCAACAAAGACAAAAATGTTTTTCCTCGTCTTTTGCGAGGAATTGCCAAGTCCTCCGATAGTAAATTCATTGCCATGAAAAGCGTTTTCTTGATTATAGAATCGGCAGAAAATTTTAGGTCCCCTTCATTCCCTCATAAGTCATGGTCGTGAGCATAATGTACAAGGCCACTGCACTCTTCGCTCTGTTGCGCCACCGTATTTATTTATTTATTTAATAAAGGAAGTAGGAGTACATTGATGCGACTCACGGTGGCATAAAAGGCACTTCGTTAATTTCTTTCGATTCATTCTTTTTATGCAATGGTTGGAGGCCAAAACTCGAAATAAGCCAAGGTCCAACTAAACTTTAATGGGAAGGAGAGGGTTGAAAGTCCAAAGACAAAAAATAAGACAGTTCAAAAAACACCTCAGATCGTTCGATTTCAATTGATTTCTTATCTCCTTTTGCTTTTTATTCTTTTATTTACTTTCTTTACCGACTATTACAACCCGATAAAGTTTTTTATTAGAAAATTAACATTTCTCTGGCGCACTTATTACTTTGTCTTTGACTTTGAACTGGATAGTTACATAAAAACTCAACACATAAGACTTGTGGTTAAGTATGTGAGTAATTCGCCTACGAAAGAAAAACTGAAATTTTTGAAAAGCGGCATAGTATTTTTCTACATAATCCCCTTTAAGCTCGATACACTTGGCTCAGGGATGCTCCAACTCTTTTTCAATCCATTCAAGAAATACATTTTCTCGAGGGCTGCAAAATAGGCCTCTGACCTCTGAGGCGGCGTTAACTTCCTCATTCGACTCAAATCTATTCCTGGTGAGTGACATTTTCAGGTTTGGAAACAAAAGTCACAGTCACAGGGGGGGGCAAATCTGGGAAGTAGAGCAAATGGGGCAGTAATTCGTTGTGCAATTCAACCAATTAGACCAAGGCAACACCAGAGTGTGAGCCGGCCTGTTGTCATGGTGGAGCTGCACTTTTTTTTGTACAAACGACCGACACGATCGCTTCCAAAGGCTATCGAAACAAACTAGTGAAAATTTGACAGTAGATTACTAAAAAAATGTACTGCACTATAGTAAAACTCCTTTGTGATAACAGTACCGTCTTGGCGGGCGGTGAGGCTAAGAACTTATTGAACGACCCTCGTACATTAAAAAGAAAAAACATCTTTGCATTTGGAGAACAAAGTCGCCACAGAAAAACGCATTTCTAATAAAAGATTTTACAACTGCAAAAATAAATCTTCTCAAGTCCGGTCTTTATTCACATAACTACCTGTGGATTTAAAACAATCAGATAACGCAGATGCCAAGTCCGATAGGTCTGAATCTACTAATGACGCATATGCATCTCAAGTCCTAACATTTGCATCTAAGCACCTTATACGGTCATTAACTATAGGTAGTTCAGGCACAGGCTAAAGCAACATCTCAATGACAATCATTTTCCATCACTCAGAAGTCAGAACATCCTGGTCCTTACAAAATTAATGAAATTCCAACACCCGCATTCAAAACGTAGTCGACGAGAAAGTCAATTTGCATTTCAATACACTTTACCACGTGTACTGTTTCAAATTTTGGAGCAATATCACCAAAGCATTTGGAATCGCTAAAAAATTGTAGGTCCTCTCCATTCCCTCACAAAGGCCATGGTTGTGAGAAATATGCTAGGCTCCAGGGCTCCTCACTCTGTTGCGCCACAATATTCATTTATTTATTTTGATTGAATTTGACGATAAACCCACTGGACATCAAACTGATCAGGTCTTAGCTTTAGGATGGCCTAGATTTAAGGAGAAGATGAATAGATGGGCGTAAGGATTTGTAAAGACAAGAAAATATTCTGTAAACAAAACAATCTTTTTGGGCTTATTCCAGATTGCGTCTATTAATCTATTTTTTCTATCTATCTATCTTTTTCTTATGGCATCCCAAAAGTACAGGCTGGTATTTACTAAAAGCTGTCACCTGACCTCTATCGGGTTCAACTCAATAGAATAGAATATTGGATGCTTTAATAGCGCCACCTACCAGGTTCATTTATAGAGTTCATTCATTTGATTCACAGAGTTCACACAAAAATTAAAAAGTTTTAAATGATAAAAACTTCTTATTCAGTAATTTCTTAAATTTCAAAACTGACTAATTACATAAAATTTCAAAAGGGTATCCTAAAACGATATCACATGTGGGGGGTTATCCTGCAGCTCAAAAGCCAATGCAGTTTCTGCCTGACACATAATCCGAAATCATTTCTATCAATTTGGATTTTGAAGCACCAAATAATAAATTCATCTTAGGTTACTACACTCAAAATTAGTGTAGGACCGTAAGCTTTTTACCTAGGAATCCAGGGACAGTCCATGGATTTTCATGAAAATTTCGGAAATGTGAAAAAAAAAATTTCACCGCTCTCAATTTTTTAATTATTTTTAAAATTAATTATTAACTTTTAAAATTTTATTTTATTTATTTAGGGTGTTTTAGATACGGTTTTCCAAAGAGTAAGGATGGATAGGTTTGGTCAAGACAAAAAAAAAGTTGTATGGGAGGGGGGGTATGTATCCCTCCGTGTAGGCGCGAGGGGCAATTTTATATGAAATTTACTTCATATTTTAAAAAATTATTAAAAATCAACTAAGCCACTTACTTTCTCATACTTCAGTGTTTTTGAAAGCTATTTCTTTGTTATTAAATAAAAATTTTAATTTGAGTTCACTTAATGAACAGTTTTTGAGAAATCAAGCCTCAAAGTCAAAATTTTGAAAAAAAAAATATTTTTTTCCTAATTAAAATTTTTTTTTACATAATTTTGCCCCATTAAGCGCCATTTTTTCTTTTCATATTCAATGTTTTTATTAATTTTTATTCAAAAGCCAAAAACCGAACAAAAAAATTTTTCTTGGTTTAAAAGAAATTAAAAAAAAAACGAAAGGTACTTTTTTCCAGAAAACAAAATGTCGTTAATTTCCCGCTAATTGAACTTTTTTCCTGAAAGTCAAATATGAAATGGGTCTCAGATAGCATATAAAAAAAGGTAAAAAAAAAATTTTGTATAATCTTAATTTTAATATAAATTATAAATAATTATTAAAATTTTAGAGTTATCTTTTAATTATATTAGTTTTAGGTTAAATTTTAAAACTATGACCTATTACAAACTTGAAATTGGTCTCAAAGGACAGCACATTTACTGATGTGTGCCCCAAATGCTGTTTCTGGCCAAACGAGTTGATGAATCCGAATAAATACGGTTTTTTCCCAAAATAGAACAGAAATGGCTTTCAAAAACACTGAAGTATGAGAAAGTAAGTGGCTTAGTTGATTTTTAATAATTTTTTAAAATATGAAGTAAATTTCATATAAAATTGCCCCTCGCGCCTACACGGAGGGATACATACCCCCCTTCCCATACAATTTTTTTTTTGTCTTGACCAAACCTATTCATCCTTACTCTTTGGAAAACCGTATCTAAAACACCCAAAATAAATAAAATAAAATTCTAAAAGTTAATAATTAATTTTAAAAATAATTAAAAAATTGAGAGCGGTGAAATTTTTTTTTTTTTAACTTTTTTCGATACGCCATTCAAAACACATTTCCGAAATTTTCATGAAAATCCATGGACTGGCCCTGAATTCCTAGGTTTTGCCTTTTTTATGTCTAACGGTCCTCCACTAAATTGTCAGTTACGAAACTAATTGAAGAAAGTGATATGAATATTGCTTACAGAGCAATTAGCACCATAGCTTGTTCTGCAAAATATTGGACGATAACGCAGATGTAGATACTAGAATGACACAATTGAAATCTCCAACGGCACCAAGTATATAAAGTCTTTAGTTTTTAAAACAAATAGTAAGGGTCTCAGATGCCTGCCTTGTGGAGCACCAGAGTTAACGTAAATAAGATCTTAACGTTCTTTACCGACAGTAGATGATATACCAGCTCTCCTATTTTCAAATAGAAAGAAATTCACAAAAAAAAAAAAAAAAATGTTGAGAGCTTTCCATTTATTGACGAAAGCCTAATAATCTTATTTCGAAATTGAGTTAACCTACGCCTACGATTCAAAACGGCCATATTAAGAAGAGCTTTTCATGGCAGTGTCATAAAAGGCTTACAAGTTTCTTTTTAAAGGAGTAGTTAAACTAGCAAATATAATTTTTCCATTCATTTTCGCCTTATTTATAAAAAGAAGCAATTCCTTTATTTATGGAACATAACGTCGTTCAAATGGCTACCTATGCTGACTTTGCAGCAGCGCATTCTATCACTCCGATTTCCCAAGAACTTGTTGGTGGTTTTAGCCTATAGCTTACGGATTGCTTGGATAATATTCTATCTGGTTGATTGTTATAACATTAGTTTTTCATGGTCCACCACAAAAAAAGGCCCAAAGAAAAAATCACACCTCTGAGTCGCCCCCGTCTTGACATTGCCAAGCCGATTGATACCACGACTTGGACTCTAAGTTCCTTTAAGGCAAAAACTGTAAAGCGACAACGAAGTGGAGGACCGTGCGCCTTCAACTGTTGATTAGACTGGACCTCGAAAGTGAAAAATCTAAGATTTCTGTGCAGAATTCTACTCAGTCAAGCGAGTGAAAACTTGAGCCGATGAAATCGATGGCGAGTCAAAGTTCTTGAATTTAGTCTCCCACTCTCGGCTACAGCAGCCAATTCTTATCTCTGCATACCGTACAAAGAAGGTACTATGAGAGTTGTCCACTAGCATGACAATCTCCTGAATTTTTTGTCAAAAATTTGCGTGCAGCAGAAGAGTCAGCTGTCTCATTTCGGCCAAATTTGTTTTTAAAAAAAGACATGGTTTTTGGTACACAGCACACATTATCGAAATAAGTTGCGTTCAGTCGGAAAGCGACGTATTTTCTTCAATGGAGATATATGTTTCTGACCCTCTGACAAGATTTCAAGCGGGAAACATTTGTCATACTATATTTTTAAAGAAAGAAGCCGCTAGATGGCTCACCTTGAAAAGCAATTGGATGTTTCTGGAACTCCAACTATCTCGTTACAGGAAGACGTTACAGAAACTCGAACTACCACGTTGCAGACGTCACAGGCTTACATTAGCACAGGCTTACATTAGCACAGGCTTACATTAGCACCAATCACACTAAAAAGCCCTAGATTAATAACAGCCACCCTATTTGTCCAGCGGGATCAAAAAAGAAAAGTTTGCTATTCTGGTAATACAAGGAACCGGTAATTGTATTTGCCTCCTCTTTTTAGTTAAAAAAAAAAAAGATCTACAAAATAATATAATTTAAAAGTTTCAGAAAAGAAGTTTAGTTCCAAAGTCTCTGATAAAACTTTGAACCTTTTCCAATGAAAAACAAGGGAATTGGGAACCCTATTTGATTTTCTCCCATCTTCGATAAACTAAAAGAAACGTCCTTTAATTTTTATCTCTGGCCAAACATATCAATTCGTCTCTTAAATTTGTTGATTCCATTGAATTATATAAGCCCGTTCGACCCGAGAATTAATGATGAATGTTTTACATGGAACATGGATGAAAACAAGCAAGGTAATGGCAGCAGTCAAGAGTCAACCGTGGAATATTTAATTTCAGTGTGTTTTTCTCTAAAAATATCAAAGACAAGAACGAAGCAAATTCAGAGAGAGCACTTCCCAGTTGTTAGTCCTTAGGAAAGCAATACGCTGGGGAATTTCAAGTTTATAGATTTTTTTTTTTTTTTGTTTTAGATTTGTCTGTGTATGAACCTTCTTTAGAATGGGATATGTTGAAAGAACTTGTATCATGGGATTCATGTGAGCAACTCAAAGACAAGTTGATGAAGAGACCTTCCTTAAGTGAGTGCTTTGACTAGAGTTGGTGTGGATGTCGGATGGTGTTATTCAGTGACTGAGATAAATATACTTAAGTACTTCTTCATTGAGGGTACCTATTGAGAAAAAAGGGTGGCTTAACGATGTTACATCTTTTTGGCTCGGGTGACTCTTTGATTACTAATGTATTGAATTCTTTAGGTGCAGTTCGGTTCAAGGCTGAGATTACGTTTTTATTTTTAATGGTAGGTATTTTAACTTTGAAGTGCTTTTTCATGTCGAAGTTTAGTACCAAAACGACGTTACGAGTCGAAGTTGTCGATAAGGTGATTTAATTGGGAAGCCTATTGAATGAATTGCGATTGTTCTAAGAAGTCTTAAAACTTTGGGTAGGTATATTTGTATCTTATACAAGCCCTAAATCATTTTGGGTATGTTAAATACTCTCAACACAAATCAGGTGACTAAAGGTTTTCCCAGAAAAGCCACCATAGAACGATTTTGCCATTTGCGTTACTCTATCAACAATTGAAATATTCTTTTAGAGATTTTATTTGAGTTTGTAGGTAGCTAGGTACTTTATTTGATGATATAAACGAGAATCAAGAAAATCAAGAAAATATGATATTGCCCAATCCCAAACTACTGCCATTGTGCAAAATTCTCTCTCGTTCTCTGTTTCTCAATTTGCCCACCTTTCCATTCTTTAAAACCTTCTTTCGAAATTCAGACATCTGACAAATCTTTAAGCCGATTTCTAGAAAGTTCTTCTAACCTCTTCGCCTTTATGACACCCGACATCCCCTATTTGTTGAATAAAGCTCTTTGATCCGTAACTTTTGTTTTTTTCTTCTTTAATTTCATTAATACGAAATCAAAGTAAACATAAGTATTTTAAGAGAATTATCGCGTCCACATCGGAATGCATCAACGTGCAAGCCCTTAATTTAAGCGATGACCCAAAAAGTCCAACTCACTTCTGACCTGTGTGTATACATAGCATACAAGTGAGTGAAAGAAGTACTTATACCATCTGCATTGCAAATCAAAAAGGAGCAAAAGACTCACCTCGAAATGCAAACATGATGCAATTACATAGGCTTCCATGTAATTTATGACTTAATTTAAAATTCCACAGATATATATTAAATGATTCCTCTTGCATTCTAGGCTGCAGCAAAACACGATACGCCAAACACCACCGCGGGTCCTTCGCATTTCCATCACTACCGTCGCCGTCGTCCGTCGTCAGGCTATATATATACGAGTATGTGCCCCTCTTTGGGAAACCAATTGCAAAGCAGAGTCCAATAGATGGATATGCGACAGGGACAGCACAAAGCTCTACAGTCCCGATTAATAATTTCATCCGTATGTGCGGTTTAATTCATCGTCGTCATGTCGTCTCGCTGCAATGCTACTACATCACCGTCTGCCGCACAGTCACCACCGACCGCCAAAGCTGCCCACCAACATTCTGTCGGACAAGTAACACGTTTTTAATTACTTCCTCTTTTGGGTGAGGATGAACAAAAAAAGACCCAGCAAAAAAAGAAAAAGAAAAAAAAAGGAAGGACGCGCGGTGTCCTGGGTGCTTGTTTTATGGTGTTTGAAACCCGTGTCCACGCACGAGATTTTTTTTTTATATACACACTACATAACTATAAACAGAATAACTCGGTCGTGGATAAATTAAAAATGTCTTTATTTTAATTTTTGTTTTAAAAATCTTTTTGTAAAATTGGTTTCGCATTAATTATGTTGTTGTTCCAGCTTCGGCTTCATACACCACAGCAGTCCGTCGTACATATCCGTTCGTCATATCCTTTGAAGTCACACATTTGGATGGGAAGCTGCACAGCGAATTTAATTACAAGAATGACAAGCCTATTATTTCGAGTTTGACATACGAACATGTAAAATGTCATCAAAATAAAATGGACCTTCCTTGTTCGCACATGTAGAGAGAGGTAATAGTCCACTTTTAAAAATACAAATTATTTGCTTTTTAAAGCAGACAAAGTTTGGCATCACTGGCTTAGTTAGTTTTCTGTCGAGATAGTTTTGAAAATGAAACAAAAATAAAAGGCTCTTTACTTGCACAACATGGTTGCAAAAAAATATTTTCGAAAACTAATTTTACCACTTGATCCAAGAACTTCAATGTAAAAGCTAATAAGCAAATAATAATCCCATACAAATTGGCTCTTTTTTAAGCAATATAACTTTGAAATTGACTTGGCAGCACTGTTTTCATTGACAGCCACTTTGTCATCTGCTAAACATATGATTTATCTTTAGTTTGGTTTGCATTACGTCACAAATCAGTTGACGGTTGAAAAACGCATGGAATTTAGAAGATTACATGAATTTTAGTTTGAAACACACCATGCGCAACTTTCATTTCATGGTCGGCACAATCGTCTAAAATAATAAACAAATAGAGCCCATTCCGATCGGCTAAGTTAGCCATTTCCATTTTCATGGAAATGAGCAATTACTCTTAGAGGACTTGCCAATTCCTCCCAAAAAGTGATCCCAATGAAAAACATTTTCTACTTTGAAGTTTCTGGGATTTCTGGACCTCTAAACTCTCTAGTAACAGGCAGACATTTTAACCGTCACACCACGGACACCATACAATCGCCTATCAGAGCATATTTTTCGATTGACGATAGAATGTTTTCGAAGCACGTTTAGTTTAGTGTAAATGATTATTGCTCAATATCTGAGACGTCGTGTTATTCGAGTTATATCCACTAGGTTTTCTTCTGTTGGAGTACGTCAAGTTGCTGTTCTAAACCGATGAGCTATATGAGACAATTGAGTTCAGATATATGACAAAAATCATATTCCAATGAAAAGAGCGAAGAATATGTTTTGAAAAATCGATTTTTGTGCAAGGCGAAGAGATCTTATTTAGAGGATTGCGAATTGGAGGATGACACGGGCATCAACGCACCGGTTCGACGAGCCTTCAAAAGACCACAAGAGAGATTTCGCAATCACAACCTTGTTGAAAGGATAACAGCCAATTTAAAGTGCCAAATTGGAGAAAACTCTCCAGTCGCCATTAAGCGTATATTAGAAAACCTTTTCTTGCCCTGGACTTCAATATTGTTTAGCAATGTGTTTGCCCACAGGCCACAGCTCTCTTAAAGTTTTCTTGTTGAGGTAAATTCAGGTAACGAACAGGGCTTTCAAATGGCATGTACCATTTAAAATGACATATAACTGCGTGAACACAATGAAACGCAGACGGAGCCGGAGCCGCAAGAGTTAGAATCAAGTTAACTTGTCCGGCTCCGTCTTGCGTTGTTTTTGTATTCGCTTGTATTTAATGTTTTGACATCTCTTGCGGCTACGTCTCTGCAGCCATTGTGTTCACGCAGTAAGTGACTAAGCAATTTTTGAGCACCAATGACGAAGGTATTTTTTGCCAATTTATAAGGCTGTCAAGAAAACCTGGGTCAACTCTGTGTTGAGTTTAATAAACGAACCTAGTATAATTCGTTGAAGCATTCTGTTGGTTTTGGACCTGGTTCACGTGCCAAATTAGGCACCCATCTACGTAATAGGTACGAAAGTAAGTAATAAAGTTGGTAAATAAGTAAGAAAGTGAGTAAGTAAGTATAAGCCTAAGTACCTTTAAATCAAAGTATAAACTACTACATATAGTGCAGCATTTTTCAGAGTTTAGAGTTTTCATAGATTTCAGGCTTAGAACTAGCTTAGAACAAGAGTGATAAAAGATTTTCAGATTATCAAGACTGTAAGGAATCTTATAAGATCCTATTCGTCAAAATTAGAGTAGATTGAGTTAAGACGATGTTAATTATTCCCGATCTTGACTGAATGAAACGCTCAGCTGTAGAGGTGCAAATGCTCCGTATGACGGCAGGACTAACAAGGATTGAGCCCTAGAGTCAAAAACACCATTCAACTAAAAATAGAGCAAGACCAAATCAGTTGCCAGTTGGAATTGTCATGTTCAAGGAGGAATCTTAGGAGTTCGTCAAAAATTAAACATCATATCATCGGCATATTCGAGATATGCGTTTAGAGAGGAAAATTTCCTATTTTTGTACGACTCGGAGGTTTTTGCTTCGAAGTATTTTTCCGAATAGCTTTTCGTAATTTTTCTCCGAAATTAGTTAAAAACACCCGGCGAACTGCGTTGAAGTGCAATCAAGTGCTATATTTGTGAAATTTCTTAGAGGCCTAATGTAATTGTTTTTCTATTTCGTCGGACATTGCGGACTGTTCTCCGCTTCTAATGGATACCTCGATATGGTTCAATGTTCAGAGAGGATCGAGAAGGAAAAAGAAAAGTCAGACCAAAGAAGTTCTGGAACAGACAAATGTCCCGAAATTTTGGTCTAAGAAACGGAACATGATAAGTATGTCGAAGCATTTTGCGGTCAAAACTGCGTACCCCACGAGTGGATCACTAGTTTGGAGCAGTTAATTGTCAGAGCTGTTATCCCTTTCAGATCACGATGTCCGTAACTCCGGAAAAGGAAGAAGAAGGAGAGACATTGAATTTTTGTTATGAATTCGTTTAATACAAACTAACTTCCGAACAAAAATCGTAAAACATTGAACCTTAAAATTAAGACAAGCCGACCATTGAGGTTTGAAAAATTTGAGCCAACTTACATACATATTTCCTTAGCCTCTACGGAGGTAAGCTATCAGGCTTTTGATGTTTTTGTTTTTTTAAAATTGGAAAAAGCCAAAGAGGAAAGAGATGGCTTAGCATTAAGAAAATTTAAGAAAATCGGATTTGTGTTCATTCAGAAAATGACAGGCAAACCTATTTATTCATACCTAATAAAAACCCAAATATGAAATATAATAAATCTCGGGTAAACAAGGAATTTAAAGCAATGTACTCACCTTCAAAGAAGTTGGTTTTTATTACAAGCTGAAGTTAAAAGAACACGAACCGAATGGAAATTTGTTTGGACTAACCACGATCAACAACAATTTACATGAAAAGCAGACATTTTGACTGTTTTTTCTCTTTCACCATTCACATCCGAGAGAAACACAGAAAAATTAAAACAAAAAAAATTTCAATAAAATAGAGGATGACTAAATTTACTAAAACACAATGCAATTGAGCACTTAGAAAAACCTAAACCAAGCACTTTGTGAACACAACTGAATTGAACAAACTAAAAAAGAAGAAAACTTAAGCAAAAAACCCTTCGATGTCCGCCATATAAATTTGATTAACAAGAACAACTCTTAAACATAGATTTGGTTAAATAAATTATTTCAAAACACCAATTGAAACGAAAATCTGAATTTTAAGAAAAACTTTTCGTTTAAATATTTTCTTTTCTTTAAAGTGCTACGAGCTACAAATGACAAATGACAATTGACAGTAGACTCAGTGCTGCCGTTTCTACTGTCATGACAGTAGACTACTGTTTTTTCACTCTAAAAAAGTCCAATCTCCTGTCTCCTGTTACCAAGGCATTTTTTTCAAAATTCTACTGTTTTTCTGACTTTTCTAACTATTACATTGAGTAACTCAGTAGTCAAACATTTTATTACTTTTTACAAATATTTATCAAATTCATAAGAATTTTTTTTATCCTCGTACCACAATATTCTTCATCTTCAAGAAAAGATATTATAAAAGAACATACCTGTTCAAGTTCTACCTCGAGTTCTAATAATTTCATTTTGCCAGCTAATAATTTCATTTTGCCAGATAAATTAAATATTTTTGTTGGTATTTCAGATGCTGATAATTATAAAAACTTGTCTCAGATTTATTTGGGGGCCGAATGTGAGGAATTTTTAAGAAAATCAGTTTTTTTGATTGAAGATGTTGAAAATATTCGGGAAAATGCTTTAAATTTCTACATTAAAGGATGCAGTGAAATAAAAAAACGTTTTCCAATAGATAGTTTACTTTTTGAACAGTTTCAATTTGTAGATCCTTGTATAGCTCTTAATTTAAACAGAACACAATACTTGAATTCCTTGCGAATACTTTGTAATAATTTTTCAAAATTGATAAATACTGTTGATTTTTTAAACGAGTGGCATAGTTTGCCTACGTACTTTAAAGAAGAAGAAAGACAAAAAGTAAAAGACGCAGGTATTGAAGAATTTTGGAACATGATTGCAGGTATCAAAGATTACAACGATAAAATAATTTTTAAAAATATCTTTAAATTGGCTGAGATTGTTTTAAGTTTGCCATGCAGAATGTGAGCGAATTTTCAGCATTGTTACCGATGCAAAAACAAAAAAACGAAACTGTTTAGGGAATAAGACTCTCAATGCTATTGCTGTCATAAGATCGCACTTAAAAGAAGATGATTTGAATTGTACGGCATTCCAAATTACGGAAACACATTTGTGTTATATTTTAAATAATAATTTCAACTAAAAGACTGATATATTGTCCTATTTTATTTTAGTTTTTAAGTCTTTTCTGATTAGTAAGCCATACATTTAAAAATATGTAATTTTGAACATGAAATTTTTTTGTTTAGTTTTTGGATAATTTTATAAGTTATTTATTTTGTTTGATTTGAATAATAATTAAGTTTTGTTTTGAAAAAATAAATAAAAAATAAATAAATGAATTTCCAGTTTAGTTTGGTGAGACCAAACAGAAACCTTAGAATTTTTTTCATTTTGTAAGGTTGGTGTATCGAGTCTTCAACTCTCTGCATAGCAATCTTATACAATTTAGAAGAAACATTGCTAAATCTTTATTTGATTTAAGGTGATGCCAGCACGTTATTGATAAATACCGACGTAAGCGAGGTTCACTAACACATTCGAGTCCAGTTGGACGTTCTATTCGAAAAAAATTAAATCTCCTGTTTTTTCAACCCGTTGAACAGGAAATCTCCTGTTTTTGTCAATTTATCGAACGGCAGCACTGAGTAGACTGCACTTTTCTCTGTACAACATGGCCGCTTCGTTAAATTCGCAGTTAATAAAAAGCATTTGTCTCTCTCTACCTTTCAAGGCGAATTGAATGGATAAAACTGAACCGCGTAAACTTTTGAATTCAAATGATTTCGTTCAGAATAAGAGTTTTACTCAGGTGTATAGTGTATTTCATAGACAATATAAATATTTATAAATATTTGATTGTTTCTCAGTTTAGCAAATGTTCTGAAAGGTTTTCAGTTCACAAATAAAATTAAGTAATAAAGTAAACTGCAACAGAAATGAACAATGCTTCTCATGGCCAAAATGTTAACTGTTACAGCGGATGAAAAGATTCTTGTGTGTTTGGGAGGAAAAATAGTTCTAATTGTTTTTGATCCGGTTGGGTTCGGAAAAACGATGTATGGGCAGACAAGGAGACATGATGATGATGCACTCAATCTTCGTCTACTTGACACCTTCGTCATTAGATGTACTCATGTAAGTACTCTCAAAAACATTTCCTTTTCAAAAAGAAGTGGTCTTTTAACTCTGTCACAGAGCCCATTACGCAATTCAGCTTTGAGAATCTCGCAATCAGCACATCTCTTTACTAACGACTAAGAGCGCAGTCAGGTACTGTGGAGCAAGGCGGCAAAGCAGAAAAATTAGAACTAAATTAAAAACTTTTCTAAATTTGCCGCATTGCTACTCCGAGCGTGGCCTGGCCTAATGGATATTCTGTCCAATACTTTGATTCCAAGTTTCCAAGGCTCTAACATTAGCAAACACTCACAGTCAATTTTCCCTCAGTTCCACACTTAAATCTGAACCAGGAAAGAATTGTTGCCGATTCTTGCTTTTGTGGTGAGCGATGGCATACGAATGCAGTCTCCATTATGCCCATATGGGGTCTTCCAAGTTACGTTACGAGTAAAATGAATGAATGGGAAGAAGCACGTGTGTCTGCAGTTAGAGCTTAGCGTTGCTTAATAGAATCTACTATTGCAATCTAGATGCAATCGGATGTCATCACGGGACGGCTGAAAACAAGATACCCATAATGAACTTGCCAGGGAAAGATCTCAGACAAGTGACTCTGGTCCACACGGTCCACTGGGATCCTCAGTAAGGTCTTCCAACAACGATTGACTATGTCAGAGCACAGCTATAGATGTCA
Source organism: Melanostoma scalare (assembly GCA_949752695.1). NCBI lineage: Eukaryota > Metazoa > Arthropoda > Insecta > Diptera > Syrphidae > Melanostoma > Melanostoma scalare. The sequence goes on along the minus strand of OX456985.1, from coordinate 222,822,233 downwards.
TTCCCTCCGAAGATACTTTGCACACCATATCGAAGTTCACATTGGTCGATTTGTTGAAACTTCGTTCCCGACTGTTTTCTTGTTCTTTTCTTTTTTTAAACCAACGACTTGCGGTCGATTCGACAAATTGAATTTGAGATTTGACAGTCGCTTTATTCGTTTCAACAAATCAACCAATGTGAAGGAAGGAAGTATCAATTCATTACCGTGTGCCAGACCCTCCAAGGTATGCCTACCTAGGCATATCGGCTAAAACTCCAAAAGTTTCTCACTGATCTCTCCCTTTTGGAATTGGAATCGGAATCGTTGGGGAGAAGTGGGTTCATGACAAGGTTGCGGGTTCGAGTTCTTCAACTTCCTACCGCTTCTTGTTTTTTTTTGTCTTCTGGACCTGCGTGGATACGTGCTAAATCGTTTCGACAGCTCTTCGTCTTCAAGCATATTCTGGATGATGTTATTTTGGGTGGTTTCTATGCCTCTGGAAGATGTACCTATAGCGAGAGTAAGCGTTCCATTGTTTGTAAGAAAATTGAAATCGTTTTTCTTTCCCCTTAGCTTAAAAGACTGCAGAAAACTTTTTCTTTTGCTAAATATTCTAATGTGCTACGCTTAAGTGACTTCACACTCTGTGAGTCCAGTGGAGAGACATTCCTTTACGATCTGCAGAAAGGATCTGAAGCAAACCTCATTTTTTGTAGATGTTTCTTAAAAGAACAATGGCCGTTCAATAGCCTAATCCGTGTTCCCATTCTAACATAGAGAGCTATTGAAAATCGATTTAGCCAATGGAACTCAGTTAGAAAGCTAGTGTAGCTTAGCCTTCTGACTACTCATCCAACATTTCCGGGTAACTTCATTTACTAACTCCCTGGAGAGTGAGAATAGGCTGATCTACATTCGGATCCAATTCTCATTTAACATGGCGAACAGAATCGATATTGATTCAAGCAAAACATAAGTTACTGGTGATAAATACAAGAAACTTATGATCCATTTAAATCAATATCAATTCTTTTCAACGCAGGAAGTGGGCAAATATTCAATAACTTTTCCATTACATTGACGAATTTACAATCGAATATCTGTTTTCAATTTTTTTGAGTGTATTTAACACCTTACACCAACAAAATTCTGAATAAAATAGAATAATGGATTGTAGAACCCACTCGTGCTTAATGCTTGACAAATTATTTGAAATAAATATTCCAAATATTTCCAGAATGAAGAAGGACATCCGGGCTCAACGAATATGCAAGAAGCCATTTATCAATTTTCGTTCGTTTCCTCTTAAAAGAGAAACCCCACAAGAAGCAAGAGCAGAAAAGAAGAAGTATAAAAAACAAAAGCCATTATTATGTTGTTGTTGTTCTATCCTTTTTTTGTGTTGGAAAGGAGACGTGCTATCTTCCTGGCAAAAAAAAAAGAAGAAGGGGGTCAGTGATGGTGGCTTTCACCTATGATGATGAAAAATGACATTGCATTGTTGGGACAGATTTTCCATTGTTGGTTGTGTATTTAAGGCTACAAGAAGCTTGTGGTCAGGCCAAACAACCAAATCATTGTGTTTGTCCGAGTGTATGTGTGTCTCTATACTTACTATAGATTAAAAAAAAGCATATATGAGCAGATGATGGTCTTGTTAGCATGTTTCCTATCCACTCATTTTCTTTGGTGTGCTTTTTGTAGAGCTATTAATATTTATTGAGAAAGAAAAAACATTAGTTTTTGATTGACTATTTCTGGGATCAACACCAACAGCAATTAGCTCAACAATTTGTTTTATTCATATGGTGTCAAGTTAAGGATTTCAAGTCATATAAGAGGTTAAGCACCTTTCAGAAAGCAGACATTTTAAACTCAACATGGAATGAAATTTAGATGTCGGGTGTGATTATCTTTAAAATGATTTACTTGAGTTAATTTGCTTTGATTTACGTAAGGAGGCAATTGATGGTAAATGCACTCTCATGCATGCCTTTTGATAGAGAACTCAATATTCAAGGTTCCGCTGGGAGATTTCGGCTTAAGTCTATGGTGAGCTGATTAAATAGCGGTATCAAGAAGATTTGAGGAGGGCCGGGCGCGCTAGGCCTCAATATTTTTTGGGTCCTCCAAATTGCTAAGCGACAAAACGCTCCTCATGGCTGTGAACTATCGGTAGAAAGACCTGCCAACGTTTCTGGTATTCGAACCACGCACTGTCACCTCAAGGATAGTCCCACTAACAACCCCAACACTTGTCTTTGAACTTGTTTTATAATTCAAAAACCATAAGCTTATCTATGCTAAATTGATGCAGTTCCTCGAATGTGAAATTAAGGAAAGTATTGTCTGCCGCATTAATAAACGAAAATTTAATTATGTGGAGAAACAGCGAGAGTTTCGCCTACTATAAATAAATAAATAGGGTGGCTCTTTCATCGCTTTTTTCACAAACAGTGCTCTAGTGAAAAAGCCAGCTGCTTTCCTCCCCTGAAACAATTTCGCCGCAACACCCGCCCACCCTGCCAATCAGTTTTACCTTGAGGCTTGAGCCCAACTTCGGGCGTACACAGTCAAGTATAGAGAATCTTTTCTCAGTCGCACCACCCGTATGTGGAATGTTTTACCTGGCTCTGTATTTCCTCTGCATTACGATTCACCCTATGATGTACGCGTTAGTTATAAAAAAACCAACATATTTCAACAAAAATTTCGATTACGGACGAACTCTTTCCAGTGGAGCAACCTTAGGGAGCAACCTAAGGGCACGAACACGTAATGAGCGGCAAAGTGGCAAAATTAGAACAAAATTACTGCTTTGCTATTCAGTATGAGCCCTAAGTAGGTTGAGGTCTTCTTCCAGTTGATTGCTCCACTTAAGACGAGTTCGTCCGTCGAGCCGGAGCATTAAGGTAAATCCGCTCTACATGACATAGCCATCGTAACCTCGCGATCGTAGCTATGCCCATTTCGCGATACAGCTCATACAGCTTCTTCTCCACATGTTGTCTTCGCATACCGGACCGAAAATCATCCGGAGAATTTTTCTTTCGAAACGACCAAGGCTTTCCTGATCCGCTTTCGATAAGGTCCATGCATCCGTGCCGTAAAGTAGGACTGGGATGATCGAGGTCTTATACAAGGTTACCTTGGTTTTTCTGGAGAGGGTTTTGTTTATCAATTGCCTTCTTAACCCAAAGAAGCAACGGTTGGCAAGAGTTATTCGCCGTTTGATCTCCGCACAGATGACATTTTCCTCGTCAAACGGATCCTAGGTAGATGAATTCCTCTACTACCTTGAAACTTTGTCTGTTTTTCGTGCCAACAGGCGTTGCGTTGTTGAAAAAAAATGTAGTATGACATGGATCAATACGAGTAGAAAAGGATTCAATTTTCTTTCTTCTTTTACTTCAAAAGCTTTGGTGCCTGACGATTTTGGTTTCATTACTTAATTAAAATAAGGTACCATCACTCAAAGTTCTATTCGAAGTAATCTCCTCCCTCATTATACATTTTTAAGCAAGTAATGGACGATCACCTTGATGGACTAGTCCAGGACCAGGACTCTAAGTCCGCATGCAACGTCTTTCAAAAGGTGTCTTTTTTGTGGAAAGAACGGAGATAGTTCTAATTTTGTATTTATGAGAAAGCAACAACTCATTCATATGCAAGCTATGTAATGCAAATGTAGAGATACAACCATTTCGTTTGAAGTTTTTAAGAAAATTTCACATTTAACCAAACGTGTTTGCGTTTCCATAATATTCTCGGTTCTCATCAGTGCTCATCCTCCCCGTGGCCACTCATCAGTGTCATTCTCTATGGAGTACGATTGTCGTCATCGTGTCCTGGACATGTATCTTTTGCATGAAGATAAATGGTATAATTGTCAATTGTCATATACGACTGCGGCGAACGTATTCGTTAGCACAACTGCACTCAGCCAGCTGCTGATGTTGCTTTACTATACAACTGTGTCCTCATGCCATCGCATCATCAAGGAGACCCTTCGAATCTGATATAGCTCCCAGGAGTCAAACTGAATTAGTATGCAAGAAGTTTTCCTTTCAAGCACTTGTATGCTTGCATCGTTGCACCAGTAGCAAAAACACATAGAGCTGTGTGTATATATGTACGTAAACTGAACTCTACCCGATTAAACACATACACAGGAACAATAATAATAACACGCATACTGACGCATAACAACGCAAGGAAAGAGCAAAGACAGGTCTTTGGCTAATCACTTTAGCAAATTGATATTTCATGTGCAGTAAGCCAAGATATAGGATTAAGTCTTTAAAGCTTTACTTGATAAAGTTCTTGGAAGACAAGTCAGTAGTTTTTATTATCGCCGCTATACCATACATCAAGAGGGAGAGTATAGCTCTCAACAAAAGTTTCCCAAACGCGCAACGTCACCGATGTCTCTCATATGCCTCATGGGAAGATGCAGAAAACGGGTATTAACGACTGCTTTCTTATAAGAAGTCTCATTATTTTTGAATGTTTTCAAGGTCTGCAATTAGCAGAAAAGTTTTTGCTGTGGAGAATTCATTGAGCTTTGTACTCAACTGCATGGCATATTCTGAAATTAACAACCTCCGCCCACCACCATCGTTTCAATATTGGCATGTTGCTATTCTATGATGCAGGGAAAGTCTCTACCCGTCACACCACAACAAAGGGACTTAAGTCTGGAAACCCAAGGCTTAGATTATGTCAATCTATCTTTTTCAAATTAGCTCTAGTTGCGCATTGTGACAAGGGAAGAAATACATTCTTGCAGTATTCCTTTTGGAAACATACTCGTATATCTTTGCTATTAAAAAACATAAATTGTTGGTATTTTTTAATTACTCCTTTCCGTAGAACCAGTTTAGGAGCCACCACTCATCCTGTGTGTGTGAGCTGGCACATGTCTGTTAAATGGCGTGCAATGAAATGTGATTCTACGGCTTGGAAACCACAAGGACCCACGAAAGTGAAGTATTGTTTTTCTCAAAATGGAATGCTCTAAGACCCTTTCGATTGTTGTGGTCTAATGAATGGACCAGAAAGTGCAGGACATATTGTGCTGTCTCCTTATATTTTTTTTTTTGTCTCGAATCTACGTGTACAGTACAAATACAATGTTTTCAGTTTGTCACTCTGCGTGTGTGAGTGTGTGTGTTTTGAGTATATTTTTTGACCATTAATAGGCGCGAGCAAACGGGCATCCATTCATCTTGAAAATTAATGTTGCAATTTGTGAAACCATAAAAGCGAATGTGGTGACACTATTCACCTAGCAGCGCTACAAAACAAATTGTGGTTTTCCTATGTCCTCCGGTGCGGTCGGTGGCCACTACTATACAGCGGCGGATTCGAATACCTACCTACCTACTTCTTTCATCTTCGTTCTCCAAATGGCCATTGTTTTCCTTATATTCAAGCTCGCAATTTGTTTTGTTTGTGTGTGTGTTTTTTTCTCCTTTTTTTGTATTTTTATTTTCGGCAATTTAAGGATTTTTGTGAATTTATAGCTTGACAAGGAATTTGAAATGAAACCTGTGAAAAGCGACAAACAAAACAAAAAAAAAGAGTGGAAATACCACACTAAATTACGAGGTGGGTATTGTTTTTAATTGCGCAATGTCTGGACAAATTGTTTTGTAATCTTTTTTAACTTTTTCCTTTTTCTTGTCACAGGTAACTTGGCCATTATTTTATTTTCCTTTTCCTTTTTAAGGTGAGACGGTGATTCATTATTGAGTTATTTCTGGTGGTGGGATTACAGTTGGTCGTTTAATTTAAATTACTAACATTCAAAGATTCTGTTGGAGCATCTGGTTTTACTAAATGCGCTTTCGGCTTGCGATAATTTAGCGAACTCAATTAACAATATTGATTTCAGGAATGAGAGTTTTTCGAAATTAATCGAATGGCCAATTTGCTAGCATGCAGATTTTTGATAAGGTGGTTTGCTTTTTTTGAAGCAGTTGTTCTCCCAGAGACCTGGCAAAATATCCATGCGAACCGGCGAATCAGGACTTTTATATCAAAGCTAAGGCAAATCATCAAAGAGGTGAAGGATCGAAAGTAGCAACAATCATTAAAAAAAAAAAATATTCAAACCACTGTCATAGGATTTCAATCACTTCCACAGTTCTTGGGGACCTGCTATTGCATTTGAGCCGACGATGTCCAATTTGCGTGAGCATTACTGATGGCAGTAGAACTTAGAATCAAAGAACAAGGCATAGAAACTTTATTCATAACAAACGTCAGTTAGTCTGTCCTTGAAGCGGAGGTGAGGACAATTTGAAAGAATATGTAAAAAACAAAGTTTTTTCAGTATCCCTTACTGGAAGTGAGATTGTTCGTTTAAGAATAACCCAACTAAAATATCAGAAAAACAGTCGCATTATTATGTTCGATCTCATTTTTTTGCCGCCAACAAGGACGATTAATTCAATTGCAGCAGAGAATGATTGCATTTCAGGGTTCAACCGGATAGATTTATGTTGTTTTAGGCTAATGTTAATTAAAGTCAAGGACACATAGGAAGGAAATTCTTCGAGTCTTTGACCATTTGCAAAGGGAGTTTGAAATATAAATTCCCAATGCAGAATTTTTGTTGATAACAACCCGGAAACGAAAAACATATCCAGAAAAGGCAATTGATCGTTCTAGAATGCAGAGTTTCAATCCAATCGTAATGCCATCTTGTAAGATACAAAACCTAAGCGGCTTTGAATCAAATGAACAGATTTTCTGTACAGTGACAGTTTGATGCATGTAACTGTGTGGGTGTGTAAGGGCGCATATAATCTTTGCACTCGGAAACTTTAATGGCTTTGAAAAACTTCGGAAGAACTTGAAATAATATTGGCTTGTATTTAAAGAGCTTTTATACTGAGTGCTTCAAGAAAATTTATAGCTTCTTTGTTGATTTTAAAGCCGCCTTTGACCTTGTTAATAGAAGCGCATTATTCTACTAACTGTCACAGTTAGGTCTCTCTACTAAATTTCTAAGAGTCATTCAAAAAATGTATTCTTAAACAAATGCAACAGTCTGGGACGGAAAAGACTTCTCGAGATGGTTCGAAACATCACAAGCTGGTGTAAAACAAGGATGCCTTCTTAGTGCCTTCTCTCTTTTCCTAAACGATATAGAAAAAGATCTGCCTAGTGGAATACTAATTGCTAATATGATCTTAAACGTCTTGCTGTATGCTGTTGATCTGGTCATACTATCTGAAACTCCTGAAAACCTTCAGTTGATGATAAATCGGCTAGCCAATTACTGCACAAAATGGGGACTAAAAATCAACCTTGAAAAGTCAAAAATTATGGTCTTTTCCGGAGCATCACGAGTACAAAGTGTATAGATGGTTTTATATCGGAATTCAATTATTATTAATCTAATGGATAAAGCCAATTCCTGTCAAAGCTTGTTGAATATTTCCTGGAAAAACATATTTTCAAACAAACGGATTATACTTTCAAAGAAGTGCAGAATATTTGACTCTGTTGTCAAATCAACTCTTTTTTACGCTTTTCAAGTTTGGGGATCAGACGAGTATGAAGTTATCGAAAAATTCCATAGGAATTTCCTAAAAAACTTTTTAACTTACCAATAAAATCACCAAACTAAGCAATCTACTTGGAGACAGGTCTACCAATGCTTTTTACAAGTACTCTCAAATCACAAGCGGACTACATTATTAAAATAAGTTCATATCCAGACTCTTGATTAACTAAAAAATGCTCTCGTATGAATTGAGAAACCAGGACTGGTGGGTGTCTAGTTGGTTAGACATTGGAAGCGCATCATGTGGAGAATCAATTATATTCGATCTCAACAACCTGGACAATCTGAGGTGTCAACTATATAGAACAATCCAAAATAAAGAAGATTCTATCCGTGTGTCGTTTATTGAACAAGCCCGTAAATTAGAAACCAGAATATTGTATCCTCTACTGAACTACAACCTATAGTGAAATATCTCATATTTTGAAAACAAGATGAGAGTTACTCGGTTTAAATGGTTCCCCATATAATGGAAGCTTCAACCAATTTTGCAATATTTGCAACCTGAAAGCGAAAGAGGACTGCTTCCACATAGTTAGTGTTTGTCCAATCTTCATACCCCAAAGATTAACTTACTTCGAACAGAAATACCTTACCCTGCAGGAGACAATACGAATTTTGAACGAGGGCGATTGGGAAAAATTAGCTAATTATAATAAAGTCATATATAAATATAGAACTTTACTAGTAACAGAATATTTTGATTGATTGTCATTGAAATTAAAAAAAAAAAAAAGGTTTAAAGTTACATATTAAATAGTATTTTGCCAACCGAGCTGACGGCTAAGCCATAGCTTCTAAATTCATTCTTACTTTTAACTATTGTAATAGAAAAATTATGAATAAATGAATTTCTTACTTACTTACTTACTTACTTACTGAGTGCTTATAGCAGTGCGGGATATGCTGACGTAGTCCGAGATCAACCGCTTCATATTTTTTCACAACCAGTGCTCTAGTCAGTTGCATTCCTCCCCTGAAACAATTTAGCCACAACACTCTTTTATTCCCATGCATTCCGATTCACAAAAATTCAAAAACATTGCGCATTCGGTGTCTCCTTTTAAGTTCTCTGCTATTTTCCTAAATACTGGCACTGTATTTTAAACATTATAAGGGTATTCATAATCCCTTGATATGTGCGCTAATTATAAAAAAAAAATTTTGATGTCAACATTGAATATCTACCATAATTTGGAAAATGACGATTTCTTAGTTCAAGACCTGGCTCTGTACCTACCTAACCATAGCTTAAAACATGACCATACTTCACTGCAAGGCCTGGCTTTGAAATCGTTGGACAACTATTGGCCTAACATCATAGATCGGGGATCGTATATTAAATGATTTTACATTTACATTATACCTGAAACCTACTCCACACATAAATCTGCGGAGTAGGGGGGTTGCAGCCGGGCGACAAAGACCATTTGGCTGATACACCACAACACTAACTACACAAATACTACATAGAACAAATAACACATGACAACAGCACGCAGTAGTTACGGACGGTCCACCATCTTGTCACTAACAGCGCTCATTCCGATTTAATTACGGTGTTCTAATGGGAACCGACTCTTTTCGGTTGACAAGGACGTTGTCTTAAATGATTTTTTACTTCAAAGTTCGATTCTGGAATGGGCTCTTTTGGTGTGGTTTATAAAACAACTATGTTATGAAACAACTATCCGGGGCTGGAGTAACCATATGCACGAGATGCCCAAATGCACAGAGTGCCCGACTCTAAGGGCGCATTGGAAAAATAAACAAGGAAAATTATTATCAACAAATAAGCTCAATAAGATTTTGCACAATACATCGGATTACTTGAACGGCAACGTTGCGAATTAAAATAGGAGCTCCAGCTTAAGAAATGCAAAATGAAAAATCCAACTAGAATTACAAAAACCATCACTAGACTAATAGCTTTCTGTTAGACTTGCACAATGCACAAGGTGGGGGTTTAGTTGGGGCCAATACGGAGTGGGGTTTGTGAAATGATAGACAAACTGATCAAAATGTGATGGTGAAAATTTCTTCGAATTAGACGAACTAGTCTATACTGAAGCTCCTAGAGAAAAAAAGAACAAACTATACCAAAACTTTCAAAGAACTGACAACGAGAGGTGGCAATATTCTCATTCAGAAATCTTGTTGGGGTTTCACAGGAACCTATTTTTTCTGTTGACGGTTTTTAAAATACTAGCTGGAGCACTCAGACCATAATACCGGTCCATTTGTAGATTTCGTAGAAAAGCCAAAAGACGCTGCCGTTATAAGGATCCCCAATTACCTGCTCTTACGATGTCTGCGCTGAGTATCTGTAACCTCATACGAGAAAATGGAGACATTCACTCAGGAATTGCTTCGTAATGTCGTCATCCTCTTTACCGGTTTCATAGAGTTTGATTTTACTTTAGCCTGAGCTTTCTACTTTCTTTTATTTTCGTTTACCTATCAAAAATGAGGCTGTCTTCTTATTAACGTTGGGGAGCGTACTTTTAGTCTGTCTGCATGTAATTGAGGCATGGCATTTACGATTGAGCTCTTGACAGATCCAATCGTTAATTGTAGCCCTCACCAAGGATCTCGGGTAGAGCAAGAACTGGTTCAGGCAGGGTATATTTTTATACTTTTTTTATGATCTTATAGTCTTTTATGTTTATTTCCTCGGCTATATTATGTTCACTTATAATTCGATGAATTTGCTTGTAAACTTTCGGGATATAAGTCTCCAAAACGAAAATATCAAAATAATCTTATAAAAGACTAAATTTTCCTTCTTTTAATTTTATGCACAGATCAAGTGCTGATCATTGTAAATTTAATTTTAAATTTGTCCTTGAAATGGCATCAGACTATTTAGAAGCCTAAATGAAGTCGTACAAAAAATTTCATTCTGGTTGTTATCCTGAACCCACACTACTTAGGTACCTAAAACTAGATACAGTTGTTCAGCACCAAACTATGATTTCATTACTGATAATGATGCTATCTATCTCTTACGGTATTATAACCTACCTATCTGGCTATAGATTTGATATCCTTGTTGTAATTCTCTTTACACCATTCCACTCTGCCATACATTGTCCTATTCTTGCCCTGACACTCCAACCAACACCATCACCACATTCGAATTCCATTTCTATCTACGAACAGATAAGCTTATATCAGGTTTACTGACATATCGCCCATTTAAGGAACAGCTTCTTTGTCATTTGATTAGTTCCTTTGCCAAAAGCCCCCTTCAAGGCAAACGAAAAGGTGATTGTTACCTACACGACAAAAAAAAAAAAAAACTCCTTCAATAAATCCCATCCCAACAACAGAAATCCAGCAAAGCAATAATCGAAAATTATCCCCCCTATAACATTGCAACCCTTTTTTTCTATCTTTTTTTTTCTACTTCTTTGCACTAGAAAGTTGACAAGAAAAAAGAAGAGAAGAAAAAGAATCACCTTCTTATATAGTATATCCCCATAGCTAAATAACACAACACGCATATACAATACACACAGGACACCTAGATTCTGAATTCAGTTTCTTAGCATTGAGATGAGGGACAGAAGAAGGGAGGCAGGAAAAAATGAGGAAAAAAATTAAAGGAAAACACTCTAAGAGTGAGCCAGAGGAAGAAAATTCACTTTTCATTACTTGGCAAATGGCCCGATATTGACAAATAAAATTATCTGATAGCAGCAGCATCTAAGTAAATTTACCTCAAGAAGACGACCATACCGACGACGACGACGAAGACGACAACAACGAGGACGTCGAATGATGTCGTAGTCGTCGTTGCTGTGGAAGACGACTCTTCAATGTGGAGTCCCATTTAGAGACACCACGACCTCTTTAAGTAGATCGTCGCACATCACATAAGAAAAAATAAAATGCACGAACGAATCGTGTGAACCTGCTCATATATGTGATTTGATTTCCCCGTAGAGTTTTGAGCATTCAATATTTTTGCATCATAGAATGGAAGTATAGGGTCCTTGTAATCTCAAGATTGGATTTTTACAACGAGTAAGCTTTTAATTATTGTGCCCTGCACCTTGAACTATTATGGAGCAAGCGATTCAAGTGTTGGGATTAAACTATGACATGAAATATTGAGTCTTGCAGGCTCACATGATACCCTCAGCTGTCACTAGATGGATCGTGTATGAGCCAAGTTAGTTGCTTTATAGAAAGCTCTTCATAGTTCTTAGAGTATCAAATCTTTATTTCAAGGAGTGTGACTATTCATTTGATTTAAGACTAAAATAAATGGTATGGCACAGAATCAGGGATGGGGAAGTTCTGGGGTCTAGAGCAGTCGTACCTTGTGTGGAGTGGAGGGACCTACCAATTGTTTGCCGATTCCAAATAGCTAAATTAGTATAAGAACCTAGTTGCCGGGTCCCTGTAAAAGCTTATAACGGTGGATAGTAATGCGAGGTATCTGAGACTCGAACTTGAACTCCACCGGAACCAGTAGAGCATGCTAACTATTACTCCACCGGAACCATGCAATTCTGTAATTTTTTTTTATCATAGTCCCAATACTGGACCCACAGATGGATATGAAAAGAAGTTATATCCTGTGTCAGTATAGTACAATTTTGTGTGTTATAAGAACACACTTCAGCAAAGAGGACAATCAACCCAATGCCACGACTGCCCAGCCCAACCTAACCCATCGCCACCCATCAGCTCCATCATCCATCCATGTGGGTTTTTAGTCAGTGGCAGTGGAATAGATTTAATGTTGAAACATGACGACTGAAACCAGTTTACCACTGTATCGTGATCATGATCCATTCCGGGACGGTTGCCGTCCGGGACACGAAAGTTCCTTATCCAGATGACACTCTCTCATATTACAATCTGGAAATTTTGTAACATTTTCAATTTCCCACAGGGGTACTATACTGTACTTTGATTTCATCCTAACTTATTCCATATACCCTACCCATCATACCATACTCACTACCCGCAGTCATAGTGTCTAGAAAAGAAGACTTTTACTGGAGCCAGTTTTCGATGGTCCTTTGTCATAGTACACCGATTACACCATTACACAACAGCATAGATGAGAGGAATAGGTCGTCGTAGCTTTACCGAGTTTCTGTTTGGATAAATTAAATTTCGTCACTCAGAAGTGGATTTGACAAAAAAAAAAAAAAAAAAGATGGAAAAAGAAAGAAGCAGAGCCAAAGCCATGGAACGGTTCAGCGATTTAATGTGTGATTATCGGTGTATATGGAGGTGAGTAGTTTATTTTTCTCTTTTTCTTTTTTTTACTGAAAGAAGCAAGAGTATAGCTCCAATATCACTTTATCAATGTCAAAATAATGGATAATGGTCTCCGAACCCTTTTGATTTGGTGTTCCTTGAAGTTAATATAAGTTAGAAAGGGTTTGGTAGAGTGAAAGTCTATCCAATAGATTTCGGTGTTATAAAAGTCCAAAACAAGTTTTTCCTTTTAATTTCTATCGAAAAAGGGAAAGTAAAAGCTCTTTCCTCTCTTTAACAAAAAATACTGAATTTTCGAATTCAGTTCTTTCAATTTTTTGCAATGATTTGGGTGTTTGAAACGTCGGATGAGGATGCAATTCTCATAGTCATTTGAAAATTAGGCAGGATTGCAGTTTAGATGTCAATTCTGGTAACAACATGTTATTTTTTGAAATTGAGAGAAGCTTATATAGTCCAAAAGTTTTGAGCAGTGAATTTTCATATTTACTCTGCGAAGCCGATTTAAGACTTAAACAGAAATCAAACTGAAAAAAGCAAACTTTTTCGTGACATTGCTTAATAAATATTGTATGGAATTTTTCGGTTACTGATGCTCGAAATTCGAATTCCGAGGAAAGCTGGAAACTGGTTCCCGCTTCATGTCACCGAGTCTTCTTCTGTACTGTGGTGTCGTCTGCAGCTGGGCAGTAGTTTACGGCCGGATAAATGGTCTTTGAGAAAATCATAAGTTGCATAGTCTTACGTCTCAGTATTTTGTGACGAAATGTTTTAATTGACAATGTAAATTTTTTTTGTTGAAGTCGCGAAGTATATTTTCAGCAAAATTTTAGAAATAGTATCATTTTATTGGGTAGGGAAAGTCGGGGCTAGTAGAGTACAGCAGCAAATTGAACAATCGAGATATCTCCAAATCTACTCAGCGCAAGCGAAAGCGGAAAGAAGGAGTTGCAGGAGATGAACTGATTGCGCGACCACCAGATGCAATTCGTCGATCAAGTGAATTACAGGCATTGTTTATTTTATAACAAAAAAAGTGAAATTTTTGAAAATCGGATTATTTTGTCTGTAAAAGTCAAATGTTATTATTTTTTAAACAAGTAAGTGTTAATTTTCCGTAAACTTTTTGTGCTTTAAGTATGTATAAAGGCTTTGAGTATAATTCTAACCGTTTTTTCATAATCTCACTTTTGTTGAATATTTTCAATGAGAACCAAACTAACACTGAGTTTAGTTTTGTTTTTTTGAACTAAAAGACTTTAAATTAAAAGTTCAATCTCAAACAGAAGTTTTATTTCATCTTCAGTTACAATTTGGCTAGACTTTCGAATTCCTCAGTTGCCCCTTACCCCTGCTCAACCTACCCCACCAATAAGGTATATCTAAGTTTCTGCATTTAAGCAGCTGTAGCTCTTTAATTCAACTTGTTAAAAATGATTGGCTACTTTCGTAAAGGAATAAATAACTAAGCCATAAGTATGTTTAGACTTGATCATAAATTATTTATGACCTTGTTAAAAAATGATTGTCAACTGTCAATATTTTGTTTTATATAGGAAGTAGCATAATCATGTAAAAAATTTCAATTTTCAATTTCAATTTCAATTGATTATTATTTCATTAACCTTACTCAGTAAGATAAGTTTTGTAGTAGAGATATTCCACGTGTTTTTTAATCTAATAAATAAAAAGATTAATATAATTTTCAACAGTTAAAAACACTTATTATATTTCCTCCTTTTTTAATTGGAGATACAAAATCTTTTTTAGTTGAGTAAGTTTTTTTTACAATTTTAATTAATCATTTGAAAAATGTAAAAAAAAATGTGAAATTGTAAAAAAACTGTATTTTGTTAAAAAGTTCAACGAACTAATTAACATATTATTATTATTATTATTATTATATATAGGAAGCTGTTAAGGCTCATTGTTAAGAAGCAATAACCGTCTCGTAACTATCCCGGTTCTACCCTAATTCTTCAGATGGGCGATATTTTTGCCCCGGCTGAAGCTATTCATGAAATACGTCGAAGAAGCTTGAATAGCGGCAGGCGAAAATTTTGTCCCAGCTTGAGCTTTTCAAGAAGTACGACGAATCAACTCGAACAAGAGAAGCAACTGCCCAAAAAGAAAAAATGGTCAGAAGATTGGTTCGCCAAATTTCGTTAGCTATGCTCAAGGACAGTTTTTTGTGGATGAGGACAAAATTCTCCACAGATGGCGAGAGTTGTAATGGTCTATTGAACGAAAAGCTTCGTCAAGAGATCTTTCAAGTAGCTGAAACTAACTTAACCTAATTACCCGTCATCACAGTCGAATAAAAGGCAAAAGAGCTGGTTCAGACAAGGTGCCATACGAGTTCGGGAAAAGATGGGAGACATTGGAATTGGCTCACTATTCAAGAAATGAAGAAAAATAAATAGGGTGGCTCAACAGAGCGAGGAGCCCCTGGACCTAGCGCATTTCTCACCACCATGCCTTGTGAGGGAATGGAGGGGACCTACAATTTTCTGCCGGTTCCGAACTGCTAATTGAGAAAGCGCTTTTCATGGCAATGAATTTACTAGCGGAGGACTTGCTAATTCCTCACGAAAGGCGATACCCGTGGAAAAACATTTCTGCCTCTGCTGGGATTCGAACTTCGAACCTCTGGGTTAGCAGGTGGACATGCAAACCATCACACCACGGGTACCACTTCTTTTGATTTACAACGTAAAAATAGATACACTAAGTTGCGGTAACTATGGTTCAATCAAGGTTTTGCAAATTTTCAAGCTTTAGCTAGCCGAGTAGCGCCCGTGGCGTAATTGTTAGCATGTCTGCCTGTTAACCCAGAGGTTTGGAACGTTCGGAACCGACGGAAAATTGTATCTCAACTACACTCACTTACAGGGCATAGTTGTGAGAATTAAACTAGGGGCTCCCCATTATGTTGCGCCGCTTTTTGTTTGTATCTATCCGACTGCGTAAAATGTTAATGTTATCTGATAGGTTATCCAAGTTGTTCATGAGTGAGCCAAAGAACAAATGCCATCCACTTAGACAACAAGGAGCTCCGGAGAATGTTTGAGGATGATCGAGGACATATCTGAAATAGTTGTGAAGGAGGTAAGATGTCTAACTGGAGTCACCGAAGCAATCTAAGTCACTCTGTCTAGAGTCTAGATGGACATAAAAAAACATCTTGACTCATCAGTTCCTTATCTTGAAGCATCTGTTCTTTCGTTGCTACCTGCTGGAAGATAAAGTATAGAGAACAGCACCAAAGTACTGACGCTGGAAACATCTAACTTATTGTCCTACATCCCTGCAATAAGCACTTAACGTATCATCAGAGCACTTAAACTATGAGGGACACTAGATTGTGGCACTTCCTTCGAGAACCGAGAGTAATAAAAATGTCATGCAAGAGGCAAAGCGTTTTCTAACTTAGCCAACTGTTATTGGGATAAACTTGTAAGTTCTAGAAATGCTTTAGTTCCCGAAGAAACCCCTTTTAATTATTCATTTATCGGCTTAAGCTGTTTGCATGTTTTACCAAGTTTTTAATTCAAGTTTGGTTGAATCTGCGAGGCTCCGATTCTAAAGGCTTTTTGTTGTCGCTGACATTGTGGGCAACTGCTTGCATTGTATTCTCATTACCTTATTTTTGCGACATAGGTCTCAAGGATGTTTGCATTGTCACTCGGTTGGAAAATGCACTATGTATTTATTCTCATAATTTCTTGAATGCTATATAGATGTTTTGCCACACAGAGGTTTCTTTTTAAATAATAATCGCTTTACAGTTTAGGCCTTAAACCAGATAAAGTGCATTTTCATCTCGGCGTTTCCGCTAACAAACGGGACTCGAAAAGACCCGTACTTTACCGCCGAGAAGTCAGTGCATAGATAGAGAGTGAAAGTTTGGTGTGGGTTGTGCTGTGATGGCGTTATCGTAAAATGTCTTTCTTAAATTAGCGTGTAGGTCAACGGTGACCATTTCAGAACCATGTTCGTCGACTTTTTTTTACTGTAATCTATTGAAGTAGTAGGATGGCGCAGAATTCCATATAAAACTCGCTAGAATTGATGTTTTGTGCACTAAATTCCTAAATCGTTTTGTCAGTTGTGTTGATGATGTCAATAGGCTGCCACGGCTCTGCGATTTGAAATCTTTGAAATTTTTTTGGTGGAGAACCATGGAAGCATGTTTTTCCAATAATCCGGAAACGATTGAAGGCTTTAAGGTCGATAAATTCCCAGTAATCCGTGAGATACAACCAGAAACCGTCAATGAAGTCTTGGAAAATGGGAGTGATAAAATGCGCTGCTGCGAAGCCAGTCAATGCATCCGTTTGAACGACGTTATATTCCACAATCAATGGTGGTCTTTGCTCTTGTCATTGAACATAATTTTGTTCTATTTATTGCATTTTTGAAAGGATACCAGTATTTGGCTCCCGCTTTACCTACATAAATATTTAGAGATCTGGTGCATGTGGACAAATTTTCTAAAGGAGGATTCTTAAACTGAGCTGAAAGACTAGGACCAATAGCCAGTCTATTGTACTACCAGGGTAGCAACCATTTCATTCACGGTGCACTGGATGGAATAGGGGGCTTTTATTTCATCTCACTTACCTATAGCCAAAGTCGCCCAAATGAAATTAGAAGTCTAAATGAAAAGTCTGGTGATGGAATCGAGCCCACGCGTCTGGCCTCTTTACTTAAAGCTCTCCCACAGCAACCGCTTTTAAGCGCTTGTTAAATCAAAGTAAAGTACTGACTTTTAGTCAGTTAACGAAAGTGACAAACATTCAAAGTCAAAGACACGGAAGATATGTCTAAGCAAGGCTCCAACGACTCACTACGGCAATCAACAATGATTGAGCTATCAGATGGATGCAGCAGACAAATTGCTCCGACAAAACATAAGTTCTTCTTCCGTTTGAGTCACTAGGTACTAAGTTTTTCTCGGACTTTTTGTTTGAACGTACTTCTGTTCCACTTAAAGTCCTCTTCAAATGTTTGCTTCTTAAATTAAAAAAAGGCAAACATTTCATTTAGTACACCAACAGCACCAAATTTTGTCTTTTCATCGCAGAAAAAAAAAGATTAATTCATTTGTGTTTCTCTGCATCTAGCCATGTTATTTAGAGAAGAACTACCAGGATATACGAGTATGCATGATGTGTATTCTATTTAAGTCTCTGAAGAAGAATATTTACTTTTTCCTAAAGAACTTCCCTACCAGACGCTGGCTGGTTGCGGAGCAGAAGTGACCAAAAGAGTAATTTGCCAAATTGAATGCATGAGCGTTTTGCACCAATTAGACCACGGTGCACGGTGGCCACCAGGACGTCGTCGTCGTCAACAATCCAATCCCAAGCATGCAGACTACAACACCAACTACCGCAACGATTAACAGCAACAAATAATACGCAAGCAGAAGGACATTAAGTGTCAGAAATAACGAAACAGACAAGAAAGAAAAAAAACCAAAATAGTCCTGAAAACAAGAAACAACATATAAGCAAACAGGATACAGAGCAATAATGTAATTACAGTCTCATCCTTGCCATCATGGCAAGAGAGACCATTCAATTTGCCAGAAATGCTTTTTCATCGCACCAAACAAATAAACACACACATACACACACATTGTACCTACTCATGTTTATCCATACGAACTGTGTGTGTGTTATTTAAATATATTGGTCCTTTTTCGAGTTAGTCCCCGATCTCCAAGTTTCGAGATGCGAAGACCGTTTTTGTGCTTGCTTGAACTCTTCCATGAAAATTTAACGAATTCATTTCGTTTTTGGTTTAATTTTTGAATTTATTTACTCGGGAATAAATTTTAAAAAGGATAACATCGAAAGAAGCCATGCATGAACATCGGTCTTACCGGCATTTCGATATAAATGTGGATTCCTGGCCACATCGCCACAAATACTGGCGTTCTACGAGTAACGAATACAAATAATGCTGACGTTAGCACTTTTTTTTCCTCATTCTCAACGTACACATTTCACTCCTCGCTCTCTTTTTATTTGTGTTGTTTTTGTATAGTTTACTTTTTCCTCTCATCTGCTTTTTTTTTTTTAAACAGAACAGAACAGAACAACAAATTTGGGGTAAAAATCCTTCGACCGGAAATATGGCCGATGATTCATATCCGCAATGAAATGGAAATTGTCCGACCAAACAGGATATGCACATGTGAGCTGAACAATCATCGTCATCCATATCGGGGCACAGATAGGAATTCATCTAGTATTGAATGTTGGTAGGTATTCCAGCCTTGGATTTGTGATCCTTTTAGATTTTAGAGACCGGCATCGGCAGAGAAAGAAATAGTATGATAGAGAGAGAGAGAGGTGTGTGTGCCTTGGGACGAGAATCTCTAACGTAAGTTTGATTTTTGACTCCAACCTCGTTTCTGTTGGCAATGAACAAGTTAGGATTGGTCGTCTATGGTGGTATTGAAACGTTTTCGTTTCGATGATAAAGGATAATGTTACAGTTTTTAAAAGAACACTAGTCTCAAAAAGTTATGGGACTGTTTGTGGCTTAAAAAAAAACACAATTTGAGTAACTGAGAAGTTCTGAAGTGTTGTCGAATGGAATGACAAAATTAATTTTTGTCAAAATTACAGGCCATCGTAGACTCACTTGAATGTCTGTGATGCCTTCCACTGAGTTTTCTTTCTTACACTGCCTCCTTAAATCTACTAAGATGTCTAAATAAACAAAGCAATCGATGATTTATCCGTGAGTTTCATTTGATTTATTTGTAACAGGGATAAATCCTGAAAAACTTGGCTCAGAGCAAGGACCTATGGACGATATGGACAAAGGTTGCATGGCCATCTTCAAAACCTGGATCCTGTAACACAAAGCTTGAAAGCTATAACAAAAAGAAGATTGCTTTCTTGTAGTACAATGGACCGGTATCTAAGTCTGAGTGCTTCTGCTAGTATTTCAAAAACCTCCAACAGAAAAAAAACACAAAGCTACAAGTGAGAAACCACTTGTAGGATTATATCAATTTCCCTTGTAGAAAAGGAAGTGAATTTGCAGCTTTGTGTTACAGAAATTTTTTACACTGGTCACAATTCACTTGTATTACAAGTACTTGTAGTTTTGTATTACAGGTCCCTGGTCCCTGAAATCAAAATCAGCAGTGGTAGATGGACTGAATAATCCAGAAAGCTATGCAAATTCATATTATCGGCTGAGCCTGGTTCTAGAATATCATTGACAAAGAAAGCACCTGCCCATCTACCTCCGAACCCAAGAAAGAGGAAAAATTCCACCGGATTTCCAAATGAAAGTTTGAATATTGAGAGCTAAAATGTCTACAAGGTACAACTTTCACACTGTGCCATAACCCGTAACTCCAGCACTGTGTATCGTGCTCTGATTTTTCTTCAACCGTAGTTTTGAATAGCACACCGTCCTCAAATGCGGATAAACTTCTCGCTCGAGGTCTTAGCTTGTGTCTTGGATAAGCTATATTAGTACAGCACATTGAAAGTTGGAGGGAGCAAAGGTAACCTCGACTATCTCTTCAATAGCACCATACTCTCCTCGCATCGCTATAAATATTTTGAAACATTTTTTTAGAGTTTTTCTTTTAGTCATCACTGTCCGTGTGCTGAAATAGAAGATATCACAATTTTAAGGTGCCCATTTTGTCTATTTGTCTGATAGCGGTTGGAAAATTACGATTCGTATGCACCTTTCGTCAAAGGTGAGGTGAGTCAAACCGATAAATTCATCCAAAAGCCTTCCTCTCATTCCATTTTAAATTTGACATGGGGTTAAATGATGATTGAATGGACATCGAAGCTACTCAAAGTCACTTTTGTTTGATATTTCTCGACCAGCTACACCAAATGGATACACCTTGAGGGAAAATCCTGATGACATCGATCGGTAAGTTTGGTGTTCCAAGGGTTTCGTGAATGTTTGCTGTGTGTATATGATGTGTGTGTAATCCAAGTCCACTGGCTTTTGTGAAAATAAGAAGGTAGAATGCTTGAAGTTTTTCTTTCTTTTTTTAAGTATATTTGTAGAAACACAAGGAATTCTGATTGATATCAATGCCAAATTTTGAATGAAAATCTCTTCAAAATAAACAAGCCTTAGGTTCAAAGTGGGGGCTTGCTAAGCGAGGTATAAGCTGGCTTCGAAAGTGGGGGCTTGCTAAGCGAGGTATAAGCTGGCGAAAGACTTAGAGCACGGCTACGCACTAAGCTGTATGAGCTGTACCGTGAAATGGGCATAGCTAGAAGAGTATGCATAGCGAGACTACGATGGCTGGGGCTGGGATATGTAGAGCAGATGGACATCAACACTTCGGATCGATGGGTTCTCGAAAGCACATTGCAGGGAAATCACGGAAGGGGAACACCTCGTAATTGATAGCACAATTAAGTGGAAGAAGGCTTCAACCGACTTAGAGTGCAAAACTAGAGAGAGCTCGTCCGAAATCTAAGTCGTTACAGAAGGATGGTGGTTGAGGCTCAGGTTCACCCCGAACTGTAATGTCCACCAAAGTAAGTACGCACTGAGCGACAAAGCGGCAGAGCGGCAAAACTTGAACAAAATTGAAAGGTGAGAGGTAGAACGATGCAGCTCAGCCTTCAAATTTGTTCGTATTTTGACGTTCTGCCAATTTACTGCTCAGTAGGTGGCCGTGACCTCAGGTGTCTTTAAAATCAAGATATCCAAGGTGATCAGGATTCAATTAAAACTCGGAAAGAATATTACATACTTGCATCACCTTATTGTTGCTCCTTTTAGAGAAACCACATTTTTCATGTTGTTTTAATGCCATAACTCATTTGACACAAATTCGCTAAAAAGCCAAAAATGTTGACCCCATTGCTTCCAAACTTTTGGGTATCAACTGAAAGACCAATCGAGACTATAGAAACCATCAGCAAAGTTGCATTCAAAAAAGAATTTAACTTGAAGAAGAAGATGAAATCTTGTTCACAAATTATAAAAGCTTCTAATGATGTCATTTAAAAAGATTGACCGAATTCCTTGATCAGATCCTTTATCAGATCAGAAAACAATGCTAGTGGTGCTAGTGGTGGTATCAATTTTGCTAATTTTTCTTCTTGCACAACGCGAAAACTTAGTGGGTTGTGTCAAAAACTCAATGCAATGAAATATTGACAAACCGTTTTCATTGTTCCAAAGATGGCCGAAAAAACGACGCCAATAGGGCAATTCACATCGTACAATAAGTTGCACAGACTTCGTTGGATGAATGTTGGATGGTCGGAAGAAGTTTGCGTTCAGACTTATCAGAGTTGTTTTCAGACTTCAATCCAAAAACAAATTTTCAAAAATATTTGAAAATCATATAAAAATTTGGACAAGCAGTCGTCTGAGTGTTCACATTGTCCAAAATTGTTCGTTTGGACTAAAATCTGTCCAAATAGTTGTATCGTTTGAACTGCCCTTATGTCCTGCGAGTAATGACCGCCTGTCTAAATCTAAGCGTTTTTCCAAAGTCTATTGAGAATGTCACAGTGGATAAATTTGACTCATAGAATTATCGGTGGCCTTAAATGAGCATCTCCGACATAGACTGTAACGAGTTTCTGATCCTGGCAGCAGAAAGAAGAGGATGTCCTAGCAACGGTAGCTTGGCAAGCTGGCATAAAGCTCAGACTAGCTCGTCGACGAGGGGGAGGGAGGGACGGTTCCTTCTACCACAGCGCAGGACGGGGTTACGTCTCTTCATGCCTAATCAAAAAAAAAAATATGGCTACACAACTGTCCAATTTCTGATTCCATTGCGGGGGAGGATCTTTGATGTAGTTGACCATCAGAGGTTTTGCCCACCCTTTTGTATCCGTCGAATACTACCATGGCTACTGCAAGACGTAAGGTCTTTCAGGGTATTTCAAAACTAGGGCAGGGTATTGAAGAAGATATGGTGGCGGATGAGCTCCTGGGGAGCCTTCGGTAGCTCCCACACCCTTACAGCTGAGTACTCACCACGAAGTATCCGACCCTTTAAATTCAAGGTGATCCCCATAGGACCAGGCTCTCAAAAGTGGGGGTTGTGCTTGGAGGCAGCTACCCAAATATGTAAAAAATCCGTGGTTCTAAAAAAAAAACTAACAACCACGGATAACAATAATGATTTTACAGTAGAAAACCTAAGCAAATGGAGAAAGGAGAAAAAGCACATGAAAAGCAAGATCCTTTAACGGATGTATAGCCGGAGAATAAGCGGACGAACTAGTAACCTGCAAAGAATGCAAATCAGGCATAACACTCATGCAATGAGTTCGATGGAACCATCCGGTCATAAGAAAGATGAAAATCTGCGATATCAGCAATTCCAACTTCTATTTCTAACATAAAGGGCTTTTAAACGAGTGTGGATTTTTCGAAGAGATGAGGCAAGTGCTAAGGTTCTCATTCAGAATCTAGTTAATGAGCGCGTATTGACCACTCACATAAGGACTGAATTTGTAGCATTAGCCTTAACTGCACTCATGCCCATAGAAAAAGAAGACACTACTTTCAAAGACCGTTTCTACTGACCAACTTTGACTCGGATTGCTAACTTACTGTAGCCAAGGTACGAATGTGGATACGCAATGAAACGATAAGATATCGGAACGCTCCAATCTCAAGAAATTGCCAGTGCCTTTTCCAATTGAGTGTCCCTTCAACTATCCTTGAATCATATGCTGCCGGCATTAAGCTAAGAAGGCTAATGGCAGCAATCCCAACAAGCCATCAAAACCGCAGCCTATAATGCTTCTGGGTCTCATTGACCCCTAAAACAAAACCAATGGCTCCATGAAATGTGCTATCCTGCTAATGCAGCCAAACAAAACTATCCACAAATGTTGATGCAAATGAGAGGAAGGGCTGCTCTTCAACAGTAAAATAACTCATATCTCAGTTGAAGAAAAAATAAAGTACGCACAAAGAACAAAAACAAGGAGCCAAAACTATCTTGAAGCTGGGGTTAGATGAATAAATTGATAGGGTGGCGCAACAGAGCGAGGAGCCCCAGGGCCTAGCGCATTTCTCGCAACTTGTGAGGTGATGGAAGGGACCTATACAATTATTTTCTCCCAATTTCAAATGGCTAATCGAGAAAGCGCTTTTCATGGCAATGAATCTACTATCGGAAGACTTGTCAATTCTTCGTGAAAGGCAATCCCCGTGGAAAAACATTTTTGCCTCTGTTGGGATCCGAACACGAACCTTCGGATTAACAGAAGTTATGCTAACCGTCACGCCACGGGTACCACTGAAGCTGAAGCTGGCAAAAGTATTATAGTAATCAGATAGAAAAAATTTAGAGGTCTCAGGTACTGTGGAGCAGCTTAGTTGCAAGAGTCAACATGATCATGTCTTAAAACGAAAAAACTCCATAGACAAGTCCTGTGTCATCACAAACACACAATTTATTTTACTTTTGCCTTCCTCACAAGACAGTTGTGTTCTAATTTGTTGCCATTAATTAAAATGCCTGTTACTAAAATCTCTACATTTCACTACCAGAATAAAGAATACCTATACACACCATCTCTCCCTAAACAGAGTCCACTTCCTCAGCGGTTATTTGCCTTTGTCCTTTTTACAAATTAACGCATCTTTTTGGATCTGTACGTTTTTTTTTTGTCTTTCTTCTCTCTGCTCCCATTACGTTGTGCTTAAAAAGAACAACAACTCGCAAAAAAAAGATAAATAAATAAATAAAATAAAAACGGAAAAACATCTTCATTTAGAATTTAATTTAAATCCCTATCCCGAAGGAAAGAACGAAAAGTCTTTTGATGCTGGCGCGAAGAATCTACCCATCCTCCAGAGCCCGAAGGTAGTATCAACTCCAAAAATTTTTTGTTTTCTATAAAAATGCGCAACAGACACAAAATATAAACGACAAAACCAAATAAATAAACAAAAATAGAAAATAAAAATAAAATAAAGAAAGGAGAGCACTACAATTCGGATGGACAAACCATAGCTGTACAGCGATTATGAGGTCCCTTTCTTTGTCTGAATTAAATTAAATATCCACGCAGCAAATAGAAAGTTTAACCTGACGTTACCTCCGCGCCGAAGCAATCATCTCTCAAGGACATCCTTCCATAACCTCTTCAAAGTAGATGCAAAAAAAAAAAAATTGCCATTGGTAGAATTTTTTGAAAATTGTATCGTATTCCAAAGATGCTCAATTGAATGGATAAAGGCGAAACGCACCTAGCGCGACAACCCAGAAAAAAAAAATAGATAAAGAAGACGATTGGGGCAGAGAGTCTCTCAGACGAAAGGAAAATAAAAATAAAAATATTTGTACACACAGAACGTATTCCAGCGGACAAATCTGATTTGCCTCGCTGCAAAGATGTCTTCATTTACAATTTAATTGAATTTTCTTCATCCCCTTTGGTATTCAATTTTGGATTTTGTACTTACCTATGTCCCTTCGCCATTCAATGTTACTATATTCTATTTCGCTTTCTTTTTACAAGTACACCTATTAAGTGTGGTTCGTCAAACCAGAGTTTCCCTGTTTGGTGAATTTCACCAGTAAACGACGAATAAATTATCTTCCATCAGGTTTTGATCAGCACAATTTATGTTTCATTCGGTGATTAAATCTTTCGACGTTTAGCTTCTTATAAGTGGTACTTTTGACATGGTCGTAAGATTATTGTGATCCGGCGTACTTTCGGATAATCGTCTAGGTCTGTATGAATATTTCGAACTTCAACTTTGACGAAAAATCACAAAAGAATTTTTGAATGTAATTTTCATTTCCGGACACAAATCAAGTTGGTGGTAGAGATGGAAGAGAAAATAATAGAAGTTGGTTGGTTGAGGAGACGGAGGTATCCGTACTGATACCGATAGTCATACATATGTATACGGACAAGGTAAACGTTAACTTCACCTCCTTAATTTCATCTAACTTTATCACCTCTTTCTTCGCCTTCTCACTTTTCACATCCTCCATAACTTCTAAACCTTACACCTCCTTCACCGCCTCCATCTCCTCCACCTCCTCCACCTACTCCACCTCCTATTCCAGTTCTATATAAATATAGAACTGGAATTTGAACTTCATTTGTTTTCCCAAATACATATTTGGTTAATTTGATAAATCTTAAAGTTTATGATATTTTTGAATAATTTGGTAAATCTCATTGCTTGTGAAATCAACCTTAACATAGTTCGCATTTTGTTCACCACAGACGTTCTCCAAAGCCAAAAGAAAAGAAAAAAAATTTATTCGCCAAAGAAATTTAAAATGTGGACCAAGAATAAAAAAGAAAAAAAAAACAAGAAACTTTCCTTATTATGCACGGGAGAAGCTTACAGCTTAGTTAAAATTGAATAAGTTTCAAAGCGCTGACGCCTTTATTCCCCATTTTCCTTCCTGCGTGTTACGGATCTTCACATAATGTGTATAGTCGTATATGTCGCCTTGTTCCATTACCATCCAAACGCTTATTGAATAGAAGTGATACGAAGAAATGCATTGACACCAAAGGAAGCACCCATGGGGATGGAGACTGACGACGAAAACGTTTTTATGCTGTCGAGAATTTCATAGAATCTCCGTTGGATTGATTATAAGAACGTAAACGACATAGAAACCTCAGAGAACAACGTTCACCGTGCACTCACCTTGGCATGTCGACTATAAATGTACATTTATCATAATATGCTTGCTTGTTGATGCTTTTGAAACCCGATCGTGATAAATATATGAATTGCTTTCAGGATTTATTGGAAGTTGCAGTGGATTCATTTGGTGAAAGGAAAGGTTTTTTTCGATTCATTGAATTCCAGAGTGAATAGTTCACAAATTAAAGAAGAAGAAGAAAAATATAGCCGACTAAAAGAAGTTTTACAAAGCGTTTGATACGTTGGAACATATTTTCAAATTTAATTAGCATATGGATGAAAAGGGAGTCCTGTCTCATAAGGACCTAACTCTTTGAATGTGTTCATGCAAAATTTGTGCGAGGTAAATGATGGTGCCCTTAGTGTTTTCGTTTGCATGCCCATGTCGTGAAGTAAGGGGCTCGAGTATCGATAAGTAAAGTAGAGGTTTGAGTATCGAAACCCACCAGAAACATAAAATCATTTTTTGAGGGGTATAGCATTTCGCGAGGTATTGGCGGTTCTTTCGATAGTTATAGCTTACTAACTTTACTTAGGTGGGCATTATAGTTCGGGGTGAACCTGAACCTCAACCAACATATCCTTCTTTAACGACTTCAATTTCAGGCATGCTCTCTCCAGTTTCTCACTCTAAGATCTAAGTCGGTTGAGGTCTTCTTCCACTTGATTGCGCCACCTAAGATGAGGTGCTTTCGAAAACCCGTCGAGCCGGAGCGTTTGGGTCCATCTGCTCTACATGACCCAACCATCGTAGCCTCGCGATGCGTACTCTTTTGGCTATGCCAATGTCGCGGTACAGCTCATACAGCTCGTTGTTGTATCTTCTTCTCCACACATTGTTTTCGCATACCGGACCAAATATCATTCGGAGAATTTTACTTTCGAAACGACAAAGGGTTTCCTCATCCGCTTTCGATAAGGTCCATATTCTTCAGCGCCGTACAGCAGGACTGGGATGATTAAGGTCTTATACAAGGTTACCTTGGTTTTTCTGGAGAGGGTTTTGTTTCTCAATTGCCTTCTTATCTTAACCCAAAGAAGCAACGGTTGGCAAGAGTTATTCTCCGTTTGATCTCCGCACTGATGTTGTTGTCCGTGTCTACAGCGGATTCTAGGTAGACGAAGTACTGTACTACCTCGAAGTTATGTCTGTCTATTGTGACGTTTTGTCCAATTCGTCGATGTTCTGTGTCCTTGTTTGATGACAGCATATACTTCGTTTTGCCCTCATTAACCATCAAACCCATTTTTGCCGCTTCTGTTTCAATACTCGCAAAAGCACCTATGACATCAAGCTTTTTTCTTCCCATTAGTCAATATCGTCTGCGTGGGCGAGTAATTGTACAGACTTTTGAAAGATTGTTCCTCTGGTGTAGACGTTTGAGTTTCTTACAATCTGTTCAAGTATGATGTTGAAGAAATCGCATGACAGTTTGTCGCCTTGCCTAAAACTTTTTTCGACATTAAAGGTCTCGGTGAGTTCTTTACCGACCTTGACGGAGCAAGTCAAAGTCATCCTGAATAGTCGTAAGAGTTTTGCAGGGATGCCGAAACTAGACATGGCTATGTACAGCTCGTCTCTATAAATACTGTCATACGCGTCCTTGAAATCGTTGTTCAAGCGTAGATGGATTCATTTCGTCCCTTTTGGATTTATGATACTGACTTTTTGTCAAAGTATAGAATGAAGAACAGCTGTCAGTGTCAGAGTAACATTATGGCAGAAGGAACCGTATATTGACAAAGACATTTCGGCTGATCTTCTATGCGATTTGACAAAATATAAAAAAGCACTCATTTTGAGAGCAAGAACCTGACAGTTCAAGAGCTACTGCGATTGAATTTAGGTTCTTCTTTAGAGATTTAGTCGTTCAACATGAGACTCTCCAAAAATTTTCACTAAAAAAGTTCCATCGTCTCATCTCTTTTTTTCTAATCTCAGTCCGCTCAAATTCTTACTGCGATTTTTGTAAATATGAAAAAAGCGTTTTCGTATTTATCAAGGACATTTTATTTAAAATTACATATGAGAAGACAAACAAAAATATGAATTGATATTCTATTTCTTTGTCCTTAGTCCGCACCACACCTTGTTGCGAGAAACGTCCATGACTTCTTAACAGCCCTTCATCGTTAAAAGTTAATGAAAAAGAGAGGACGAATGAAATGAAGCACATGGAAGCACATCAATTAATTCAAGCAGATATCCTGTGTATTTCTTCTGGCATAACAGCTAAGCGCTATACTGAAGGTATTTTCCCTCTGATAATACTGATGTAGGTATAAAAACAGTGTACTTTTTTCTGTGTACTCTTCTCTTTCTGCACATCAGTGAGTCTTTCTGTTGAAGCCTTATGTCACATTCTGTTGGTTTATTTTATTTCAGATTTTTTTTTCTTCCCTCTTTCAATGTTTCGTTTTGCTAGGAAATTATCTTTAGCCATTGACACCATACTGGGCATCACCATATGCATCCGATGGTCGACTTCGACTATCGTCGCCGCCTTGCATATATATATGATCATTTGCAAGGTTCTTTCCGTAATCGACATTAAGAAGAAATTGGAACATTTGGCGATATTTTGACTCGGTGTATGTACAATGTACATCTCTATACGTAGTTGAAGCAAATTTCAGCAGGCTGCAATTGGCTCATATGGGAGATAAATTTTTAAATGGGATTTGAAGATGTTGTATATAAGAGGAATCTCTGCCTGCGCTTTGCAGGACATCACAAATTCGACAGATTTCGCAACAGGGACGGATTTATTTGTGTAGGAAAAGGGCCAGTGCGGCTATTTGCAATTTGTTATTTAATCTAATTTAGAAGGAATGCACTCGTGAATATGGCTGAAAGATTGGTGCATCCAAAACCATGTTTTTCGACGAAGTTTGTATATCTCATCGTAGGCCTATCAAACGTGGCTACAAAAATATTAAGAAACTTCTTTGTTTCGCAGAAAACGAGAAATAGGAGTTCCTAGATTGCTGCAAAGTAGATTTTATTACTACCCACGAATACCAAACGAAGTGGGAGGTCATACGTCAACGCTAGACAACAGAAACAACGCGTCTGCTAGATAGAATCCAAAGTAGAACATCAAAAAGGATTTGTTTCACTTGAACATTTAAAATAGAAAGGTTTGCAGCATCTCCATACTAAATTATTTCTTTTTAAGCAGTGCTCTAATGATTTAGCCAGTTGCATCCACCCCCCACCAATTTAACAGTATTACTGGCGAATCCTGGAATGGCCATCACCTTATTCGTGACTTTAATTTCGGACGATTTTATACATCGAACAACACGAAAGTGGAGTAACTTACCGAACTTGGGGTTTCAATGTCATTACAATATTAAGGCTTTCAAAACCAAACAAGAACCGGTATTTTTCTTAATCTCTATTAAAACATATTAAGCGTATTCAAATCCCTTTTAGTGCGCACCAATATACATTAAACGGGTTCAAAAAAGTAAAAAATAAGACTGAAAAAAAAAACATTTAAGCTTTGGAATTTAATATTTCGGTCTAGAAGCAAAGTGCCGGAATAACCGATTTTAAAGAAAATTAGTTGTTTCATAAGAAAGGTTTCTTATCATTTTTCGACAAATTAACTCCTTCAAAAGCTATTCAAGGTTCAAGCGACTTTTTTTGAACCAGTCTATATGAGCAAAGTTCTTGACTTGAAGCGAAAGTCGTCTACGGTGATGTCTTCTCAAAATTAATAAAAAAAAATGACATTTTTAGAAATTGAGAAATACTATTACAAAGCATGACCTTCGAAAACTGACTCAGGCTTTCTGGATTCGGCGCAGCTAGCCCTAGTGATAAGTAGGCTAGGCTAGAGGTAGGTAGAGAAGCACAGGGCATGGGCAAAGGAGGTGTTGGACTGTTTCTTCCTCCTCATCGATGCAGCTTTTACGAATAAGTCACTGGAGAAGACACCAAGTCCTTTGGCGTGTCTAGTTTTAGACACAGACAGTCGTAAGTAGCAGGCTCTTCCTTCATTTCAAAATTGGTAAAGGTAATTGGCTATCCTCCAATCAATCGACCATCAATCAAACAGACTACGTTGTGAGCGGTGCAAAATACTCTTCTTGGTTTATTTTGAACAGAGGCATGATCTCTCTCTAAAGCCTGTACAATTACTCCTACAGAAAAGCAGGGAAACCCAGAGTAAATAGTTAGAAGTGTCTATCTATCTATCTATCTATCTATCTATCATGACAAAACGAAGGATATTAAACAAGAGCAGAGAACATAGATGAATTGAACAAAAGCCTGTTTATGCCGCAGTAACTTCGAGGTAATTCTTTCACAAAGTAGGTACAGCTAAGCGAAATGCGCGTGGCTCCAATGCTCCCTGCTTTGTTACACCACCCTTATTACTCCAACTTCGAGGCGAGCCAGAACTTTTGCTTCATAAAATCAGCTACAGACACGAAATGAAAAGGAGATCGATCGGAAACGAAAATTTCTCTTCCCAATCACTGCATCTTGGAGTTCAGAAGCTTACTTAGAAATCTCATGCTCTCTATAAAAACCAAGGTAACGTTTTATAAGACATTTATCATCCCACGTCTGCTATACGGCGCGCGGAAACATGGAGCTTATCTAAGGCATATACATACATGTATGGAAATGCTTGGTCGTTTCGAAGGAAACTACCCCTAATGATATGCGGTTTCGTATTCCAAAGCGGAGAAGAAGAACTGTTAGAGTTGCACTGCGACTGATCATAGCAAAAAGAGTACGTATCGAGAGACTACGATGCTTGGGACATGGCCCAATGAGTTTTCAAATGCTCATTTTAGGGAATTCGCAGACGGAGAAGACCTCGTCTCAGGTGATGCAATGAAGTTCAAGAAGGTCTCAACCGACTTTGTTTGCAAAACTGGAGAGAGCTCGCCCGAAATCTAAGTTGTGTGCTAAATGTGTTAATTGTTCTAAAATGAAATATGTACTGCCCTCTGTGTAAGAACGTAAAAATGTTTATTTGTGAAATGAAATTGAACTGCTTCATATACCACCCCTAATTCTGGACTCTCTTTTAGACCGACACCTGAGGTATCTTTTGACTTATCATCAAACACGATCACTGCTTACTGTACCTAGTGAACGTAGTTGTTAATCAATCACACAGTGCGTATTGATTTAAAACAATCGACCAGTGTGTCCCTTGAACCACCCATAGGCGATACACCCCTGTAAAAATTCCTCAAACATTAAGTGTTCTGTGTGTAGGTACCACACAGTTTCTTCTTAAGTAAGAAAACGAACAAACAGTATTGGAACCATTTTTAGTATAGGAGATTTCTCTCATGTCTACTATATGGTATCCCGAGTCCGGTGTATTTTATTGCTTAATTTTCTCTCAAGGATTGGAGCGTAAACTTCGTGTGTCCGCATATACCTAAATACGTATGCGTTTTTACCGACACACTTGAGTGTGTTTGTCATTTGTGTGCATCAATATGAACTGGATAAGGTAAGCAAGAGGTTTATTGGAGATTTAGTTTCGAGTTAAGGCGACACGTTTTCTAGTATCGTTGAGTTATATTGCAACAGCCGACATGAGCTTTTAGTTATGACAGTTGTACGGAACAGTTCCATAGATCCTTGAGGCTATAAAAGACTTCCAATTCAACTACCGTCTGAGTAAAAGCTTTATGTGCTTATACGTGTTTATAAATACATATATAAAAAATGAAATTGTTTAATAGCCACTCGCTCAAGCTCATCGATTTGATGTTGCGTTGGACCTTGGGAGGAGTCGTATGGTAAAATAGCTGTAGCGTACATTTTATGTTAGATTGTTAAGTCTTATTTCGGATATCAAAAATGGAGGTCTAAAGTTTAAGGAAGCATCATTAACTACTTTGGATGAAAGATTGTTAATCGGTGAATAAAGAGTGAGAGCTTTTGTAGAAAAGGCAGACGAATGGTACTTAATCATTCGGAACGAGTTTTTATCTGCAAAAAGCTAATCAGCATTATGTTCTTTGGTGCATTTTTTTGATGCACTCTTTAGATGATACACGCTAAGAGTGCGTTTCAAGTATTTGGCTGCTGGAACCAAGGCCTCATGGGTCGTACAAAAACCATCGAACCTTTCCACCTTAAATCGACTGTGAGTGTGAAATAACGATGTCTTTCCAACTGCAGCACCAGACTTCATATATACAATATAGCGCTGAAGAGACACGTGGATACATTTTAACATAATTTCCTTTCAGATCAATCGGCACATGCTGCCTTAGGAGTTAGGACTAGGTAAAAGGACGAAATTACCATATTCTGTCTTTGGTCGCCCTGCGTCAACTGAGATTCAAGAACCAAGTATAGATTTGTTGATGACAAAGGCTTAAGAGTCTTCTAATGTTATAAGCCTGAAATCAACTTAGACTTCAATGGAAGTCCGATCAGAACAATAAAAACCTCAAAAAATGGCTGTTCTCAGTATATAAATAAAATACAAAGAAAGACTTCAAGCAATAACGAAAAATCTTACTTAAAAGAAATTACACATCACTTTTCAGAATGGTTCTTATTCAATATGGTAGCTAATGCTGTTGAAGTGTAGATGTAAATTCATTACTCCTCCAGCGCAGCGTCCTTTGAGAGAACCTGCTTTGCAGCTTCAAAGGGATTTAGTGGAACTGAGCTTTATTCGATGATTACCTCACACACTTTTGTTCCCTTTTGGAAGTTTGAATTACATTTTAAAAGACATACTGGGAAAAGCCAATAAAAAAACAAAAAGTAGGTAAATAACACAGACTTATCTATTGCTAGGGATATCGTTAAGGATATTTTGTAAATGTAAATGAAATTATGAATTTCAAATGCTCATGAAAACTCAAAAGGAATATACAATGAGTTTATCAGTAGATGAAGTTACCGAAGCTCACCAAGAATAGTTAGGTATACTTGAACTGTGTTTTCAAGAAACACAAATATTAGGAAAAGTGTGTTGTAAAGAGCCATCAGTACAACTACAAGCAGATAGTTCGGTTTTTCTATAGGTTTGAAAAATAGTGGTCTATTTATATGGAAACATCGAATTTTCAGAAAAAAGCAGATTATATTAGCAATTTGATTGAAGATAATTATGTAACCTTTTCGATATGAATTTTTGAGGTGGTTTGATGAATGGGGTGATAGGATCTCAAAGTTCGAAACCAGCAGAAAATTGAGGATCCCTTCCATTTCACAAGACATGGCTGTGAGAAACACGCTAGGTCCTGCGGCTTCTCGCTCTGTTCCGCCACCTTATTTATTTATTTACTAGCTGAGCCGCCCGGCTTTGCTAGGGTCTGTAGTTTTAAGGTTCCCGTTCTCGTTTTTCCTCTTCCGTGGGAATTTGGGGATGAAATATAATCTTTCTTACTGTGGGACTATGTGGCATCCTAATGCTGAAAGAATCTTTGAAATCTGTTCAGTAGTTTCTGTTTCAGTAGTTTCCGTTCCCAACCCCGTTCCTGGGGGAATCTTCTGTTCCCATGGAAATAAGTGAATGAAATATAAGTCTATGTCACTGAAAAATGATATAAAATCCCAGAGTTGAAAGAATTTTAAAAATCGGTCAAGTAACTTTAAGGTTCCCGTTCTCGTTCCCGTTTCTGTTCCTGTGGGATTATAGGGATGAAATATAGTTTAAGTTACTGATGAAGGCAGATAATGGAGCACCCCTTGAGCTGAAAGAATTTTTGAAATCTGTGGAGTAGTTTCTAATTTTCCGTTCCCAACCCCGTTCCTGTATGAATATGAGGATCAAACCCTGACAGGAACCGTCTCTGGACTAAACTATGTCTACCCTGAAAATTTCATAAAAATCCGTTGGGTGGTTTAGGAGTTTACCCCGGACATACATACATACATACATACATCCTATTTTATATATATAGAAGATTAATGACCACCGTGACTGGATGGAATCAAGTCGATCTAATCTTGAGGTCCATCTTTTGGTCACTTTTTTTTGTATTTGAGGTTTGTTGCAAATGTTGCTATTCGAGTCGTCAATCTTTTCTAACTGCGATCAGGGTATACAAATGACTTCGCAGTCTCAAAAAGAAACTAGTCTAGCGGTGTTAGATAACAACATCTTAGTGACCAAATTACAGTCCCAAATTGCAAGGTGTTGATTCGCCATATTCCGAAGTGAATAAATATCCAGTTCTTTATTTTCGAAATTGATTTTATATTAAAAGAAAAAAAAATAATAATAAAAAAAATAACCATTTTAATTAAATATCAATTTAATAAGCAAACAACTTCCATGGGTTTATCAATTGGCTGGGCAACATCGTGGTCTTCTCAGTGCGGTTTCTATTTTTGATCTGGGAACTTTGATTACAAATGTCGATAAACGGAAATGCAAATTAGTAAAACCATGCGTTTGTTTAGAATTAAGTAGTTTTCTTTAAAGGGAAATTTCATGGAGTTTTATTTTATGGAATTTCGATTACACAAGATTATACTGAGATCGACATCAATAGCAATCTGCATTTTGTTTCAAGCCCATTCACTGAATTTACGCCGTAACCAAAGGGTAATGCGGCTTCAATTCCTACAGATGAAATGGTATATCAAACTATTATATTATTTCAGATAGCAGATGGCAAAATTGCTGAAAACGAAAACAGTGCTGCGCCAGTTTGAAGCCTGAAAAGCAAATTTTACACACCACAGAAGAGGAAAAATAAAAATTTGAGTTTCTTTTATATACATAGATAAATAAAAAAAGTAAACAATAAACGGAAATAAATCACATTTGTTATGTGGTTTCAGCATTTACTAGAACAGACAAAGTAAATAGGTACTTCGGCACTAATAAAGAAACTCAAATAGTGCTGAATATATTTTGAATCGGTTCGTTCAACAGTAGGCTTGTTTTTTTCACAAGACTGTTATATACATAACATCATTTTACATGCAAAGCAAAAACAACATCCCCGACAACCAATGTTATGGATAAAAGGATGGTTAAGATTTGGTCGGGGATAGATTTTTGACGTTTAGTCGAGTATCGAATGAGTTTTTCGACTTTTCATTTTTTAATGTTGGTGCGTCTAGAGACTTTCATGTATCTCGAACAAAAGCAAAATGGGTGGCAAAGGGTCTGTGCACAAATGTGTAACTGAATAAAATCATATGCCCATTCTTACACTCCGCAATTTAGTTGCAGAAAATTTTTGATTTTTAGAATTTCATTGATTTCAAGAGTTAGATTTGTAAATGTATATTAAGATACATAAAACAACGTAATAGCAATTAAAAAGGGTCTGTTTAGTGACTGAAAGCACTTTTTACATATATCTTTTCACATTTTTGTGTGAATGTTAACATTTTTTTCAAAGCTGAAAGTTAAGTATGCCATAAAGTGGTTGTACTTTCTTATTATTATCAGTTTAATTCGTTTGAAACAAGTAACAAAATATTTTTTCCAACTCACATCTAAATCACAATCTCATATAAACTCAACCCCAGCATGTAAACAGAGTCAAGAGAAATTCTTTGTTACCTTTGTGAACGGACCTATTTTTGACGTTTCTAAACTGACAAAAAACAGACAAAAAAAATTGTTTACCAGTATTAATTTCACTACGGAACATTTTTATTTGCCATTCTATACAATTGCTTTAGGTTTTTAACAAACAGTTTTTGCGTTTTTGTGCGAGTTTGGCAAAAAAAAATCATTTAATGCCTTTTATTGGTTTGACAACTGATCGAGAAAACCAACCCACAAATAAAAAAAAACGAAGCGTTTTTTTGGATATCATGTTATGTACATAACATCCTTGTGAAAAAACACGCCTAGTATTTGTCTTAATACAAGTTACCCAGACAAAAAATGGGATACATGCGCAACAATAGTTAGTCTGTCTTCTTGCAAAAAAAAAACACTTTCTCAGCCAACCGCGGCTAGCCGTTCGGAATCAGCCTAAATTTGTAAATTCCTTAGATTCCTTTAAAGATATGGCTGAGCGTAGAGAGCAAAGCCTCTGGGCTTCACCGGCGTTGTTACACTACCGTAGCTAGTTAAATATTTATATGATTTTTCCAAAAATCACGGACTCAACTAAAACACATAGCACAAAAACTTTAAATTTTTGAACAGAAGAAAATAGTTTTGCTACCCACTTTGGTACCCGCGGAGTGATGGTAAACATGTCTGCCTGTTAATCCAGAGGTTCGTGGTTCGAATCCCAATAGAGGCAAAAATGTTTTTCAACGGGTATCGCCTTTCGTGAAGAGTTGGCAATTCCTCCGTTAGTAAATTCATTGCAATGAAAAGCGCTTTTTCTCGAATAGCCGATCAGAACCGGCAGACAATTGTAGGTCCCCTCCATTCCCTCACAAGGCAAATGTTGTGAGAAATTTGCTAGGCCCTGGGGCTCCTCGCTTTGTTGCGCTACCCTATTTTTTTTTTTTTAATTTATAAGCCAATTTTTCAAAACAACTAAAGCTGATTTTTTTTGGTCCAAACTCTTTCAGAGTCCATTTATGGCATAACTCTATAGTTCAAGGTTTTTTTATCTGAGAAGAATTTTATTTAATATTCAATTGTATTCCAATTTTTTTCTCTACAATCATAAAATAATGTCCTTGTTTCAGAAGCTGAGATATCAAACAATCTCTCTCCCTCTCTCTTTCTCTCTTCAAAATGTTCAAAGGAAAGTTTCCCTTGCGTTTATGATTCTAGCAACATTTTTTACGTTTTATTGTCCTAAACAATAAAATTTACAGATTTATTTCATTACAACTTTGGATATATGTGTACGTTGTAGATCGTTAAATTTGCTACAGCTCCTCATGTCAGTGCACTGTAATTAAATCGTAGAAATAATTAATAAAGAGTCGAAAGCAAGTAGGTACTTGCCACCCCTAGAATTCGAACCCAGCAGATTTCACTTGAGTGACATTAACCAAATCCACAGCAAGAGAGTGAACATGAGATACTATATCTACCGTTTTAGCATTTATCCATCCAACATTTCTTTTCTTCGTTGAATTCCATTCAGGGTTAGCTCAGGTTTCGTCAACCAGCCAGGACTCAAAAATCTTTGAATTAGACATTCAGGCAATTTGGGGTTTTCAAAAAGTGATTTGTGGCGACAAAACATCTTCAGCTGACAAACCATTCATCAATTTTATGTTAATAAATCAGCCAAAAGGAAGTAAAGCGCGCTGCGGACTTGCTCACTGTTTCACACTAATGTCATGATTGAAGTACCATTTTCTTTTCAAAAAAGTACTTAACTACTAACAGAACATTTTTGTGCGTCAGAAAAATTATTTTATTCTCATTATTCGGAGAGATTATTTTTTTTTTAAGATTCTAACAAAATAATTTTCTATTATTTTTATTGCGGTCACCGAAACTCATTTGTTTGTATAACAAAAAGAAAAAAAACACACTCAAAAAACAACAACCTACACACACACATTAACAAAAGTCATATATCAAAAAGTAGAGAATGATAAGACTTACAAAAAACAAACTTAGAAATAATATCCCATCTCAACTGAGAACAAAACAATTTCAAAATTTATATTTATGGGCTACCTAAGAGTGAAGGACCCACTTTATTCTTCAATTTAGGTTCCAATACACAAATATTTAACAAAGTAAATAACGAACCGAAAAGGAAACCGTTGCGATCGCATTTCAGGATTCTATAAATTGTTTCCCAAGCGAGAACATTGTTTAACTTTCTTATGGCTTTTGCTATCCCAAGATGAACATTGAACACACTATGAGTAGAGTATACCTTATTTTTTGAAGCAATAATCGGAATTCATAAAATTTTATCTCAAATTTTAGCAGTCATCTTTGGAATCTGGGAATGAATAAAATTTATTTTCTTTTAGTTTTGTAATTGTTTGCCTAAGGTTAAGTTCATAAAGACATCAAAACTCGTGCGAGCAGATAGGTCGCTATTGAAAGGCACTACCCCTCATCCCACCCCCTCAAAAAGGAGGCCATTTAAATTAAGTTAAAGTATCCGATTTTTACATTCCTTACACACTTCCTACCCGGAGCCATTGAGAAAATGGCAAAGAATTTGCAAAGAGCCAACTTCAGCTATGCGCCTTTTTGGAATGTTTACCAAGGACAAATCCGTTGGATTCTATAAGGTGGCCAGGACCATAATCCTTCTTTAAATAGAAGAAGCTTCCTTTCACACTCAGATTTAACAATGTTTTCACTCCTATAGCGCCTGCCAATATTTTCCATATTACAGTATCATTGGTTGGTAACAGGGAGAGTGCGGGCTCCGGGTTGTGGGTTGTGGGACGGAGACAAACGGTGCCAATGTAACCGTGGGACAATAGTGGCATTTAAATTCAATATGCAGGAATTTATATACTTTCTAACATTGAAGAAGATGTTAAAAAGCCGGGACTTAAAAAAAAGAAGAAGAGTAAGAGATATGCAGACAGAATATATAATAATATGAAGCCGATGATTGTCGTTCAACTTTTCAACTTTTTGACCTCATTCAACTTCGGATGAAGAAAATACATTCGTTAGCTTATAGCTTAAGCTCGTTAACTCTGGGCTACCAAGAAGAAGCAAAAAAAAAAGAGGTCTGTAATCCAAATTTGGAAAGAGTAACAGCGACAAATTTATTCTTCTGTCTATCGTTGTTGATATCAAACTGAGTTACGTCTTATTTTCAAGGAAAATTGTTTGTTTTTTGAGTCAAAATATAGAGCTTCCTTTGAGTTTAGTTTGGACCAAAGGTTTTCGATGAAGCTCGTGACAGTTTGTGAAGCTTTTAATTGGATAGCTTAGGTAACAACTTAATTACAATTTAACGAAAAAACGAGGATTTGTTCCAACAAAGAAAGATTTGTTTAAGCTATAAATAGTGATTTTTGGCAGTTAAAAATGGAGGCATTGCGGAAACCTGAGCCAACCCTGAATGAAACTCAACGGAGAAAGGAAATGTTGGATGGGTAAATGATAGAGAGGTACACTTTCAGTGAAACTAAGCTGACTAAAATACTCGAACACTTACTAGTTTAGACTTTAGACTGCGTCGCTTAAGGCTTTCAATATAAAAAAGCCTTTCAATTAAGTATTGCCTCGTATGCCCGCTCGACTATAAATAAAAATGAAAATTCTTTAGGATGCTGTTCAGTGAGAGGTTAGAGATGTAGCCCAGTTTGTCGAAGAAGTATTCTCCGACGTTTTTTTTTCTTATGTGGAACAAGCTTAGGCAATCACAGAGGAGTTATAGAATGATCGTTCCTCTGCTTTTCCTCGTACTATATTAGCTTAATTTTTATATGTCCATTTTCATCATGTGACTCGTGAGTATTCCAATCATCGGAGGGAGCCGAAGCCTGCTTAGCCGGAGTAAAAGTTTTGGTTTTTACTTAGAAAAATTTGGCCATAGATTTCTGAAAACCGGTATGCTTCCAAAGACGACCAGCTGTCATTGGTAGTTTTGAGGGTATTTATCTAGCTATGCGGTCAACACTCAATCCCGCTCAACAAAATTGTGCATATGTTCCCTCTCTTAATTCACTGGGCTTGAAAACTGTTGCTTTGGTCAAAATCTCGTCACATGCCGGTATCAGACTTCAAGTACCCGCTATTCTCCATCACGTTTGAAACTGCAAACACTGAGCATTTCTCAGTTGCCTTAAAAGGAACTTTTTTCGTCAAAGACTTTTTGAAACAGCAATTGGAGGTGGAGATTTTTACTAACCGAAAATCTATAGCTTGCACCATTTCCAAGGCTTGTGAGAATGGATGCTTTTACACGTCTCAAGGCATTAGATAAACAACTTCTAGTTGAAGTTGGGCTAAAAGATATTCTAGTTTTATTTTGGTCAAAATGATATACATAAATCAATAAATCCCGGACTCAGCCATTCCAAAACCAGCTTTGAAAGCTTTTTTGTGAAATGGTAGTTAGTAAGCCACAGGCTGATGGAACTTGTCTCTTACTCTAAAAAGTGAACATTAAGAAACAACCGAGAAGGAATCATCATTGTAGCCGCGGCACTGCAGAATGCAGGCTTCACTAATCAAATGACTGGAAAACTGGTGTGACATAAATAGGCTCTCCACCGACATTTCCAGAACTGAGTACTAATGTTTTCTTCTCGTGGCATAGAAAACTGGCAATTTCAAGAAAAGACGCTCTTTTTAAATAAATTGTAGTGTGATCCTATAGCAATCCTAGCCAGTTGGTTTCTGACAGTGTGAAGTTTCTATCAATAAGACATGGACCCTGTAACGGATAAGGATCCTCTGGATCTAAACGGCTATGAGCAATCATTTCCAAGCAAACTCTGAGGTGAAAATATGTACGTTGTTGCTTCTTTCATCAAATTTCAAAGAGCAACATTTCTTGGATAGGTTATGAACTGCATATCGCCACTATACCTGTTGCCGATCTGGTCATTCTGCTGTAGATTCTCTAATCCTGCAACTTAAAGATCGGTTTTAAAATGTTGTTACGTTCATACGGTAATAGCAAATTGTGACATGAAAGACATGTAGTGAACCAGGTGTAATGATAGCTTGTCTTCCTGCTACGTGATAGGTTCGAGTACCATAAGCATCAGGGAAAAAAACGTTTTCCACGATTATCGGCTTTTGCGAGGAATTGGCAATTTCCTCTTTAATAATTTCATGTCATGAACAACGCCTTCTTGATCAGCCGTTGTGAATCAGCCAAATATTGTAGGTCTCTTCCTAATCCCTCGTAAGATAAAATGCGCTGGTCCCCGAGATTTTCCGCCCTGTTTCATCACCTAATTTTTGCAATGAGAGATAAGAGTCACGGAAGTCGACTCGAAAAAGGTACCACTTTTTTTTAAATAACAAGCGACAGCAAAACTAACAGAAACGACGATGTGACTGCACGTATGGCTCCTTATAACATGGGATATACTCCCGTGTCCCGTTTCAAAAAAGTGGTCTCTTGCAGAATGATCCTAAAAGCAGCAATTTTGTTGACCTCTGATCCATGAATTTGATAACAAATGGCTTGATTTGCGTTAGAACAATATCTTCTCATTAATTCAACACTGATTCAAACAAGAACCTGATCCAGGAAATAGATCGATGATGGTACTGGTACTTTCGTGGAGAGCGGTTTCTTTAAACTGCTCACCTAGAAGTTCACCTACTTCAGGGTGCAATCAAAGACACACGCTATCCAAATTGCTATAAAGATTAGGCGGGGAGAAGTGTCTGCTTTCATAGCGATAATTAAGCAGTATTCATGGCTGTACTCGAACTTATCAAATACTCGATCTTAAACTTACGAAATTGCAGGACTTCTTTTAGTGTGGTTGAAAGACTAAATACAGGCTAAGTATTTTTTCGATAGCATATCATATCGCACCATTATGAGGTCACTTAAGACCTTCCAGGAATCGGACCTCAGACATTGTTCTTGGGATGTGAACCAGTTGCTCATTTGATTCAATTGTGGGGGCTTCTTTCGCCCAACGGATTTGTCAAAAACACTCTTGCCGTAAGCTAATTACTTTCTCAGGAAACACTAGAGAAACATTTTGGACTTAAAAAGAAAATTGAGTGCCGTAAATTAAAAACCTGTGTAAGCTCACTTACTTATAAATCTCAAATTGTCTTTTTTTCTTGGTTATTTATCCATAGAACTAGGGAAGTGTGCGTGCATTATAAAATACGTAGCAAACACAAAACGATATTTAATGCAAAACTTGTCCCAAGAATAAATTATTTTATATCATCGAAACACCTTGTTGAACCTATAATCCATCGTTCTGGTTTTTTTTTAGACCCAATTCCTTCCTTCCCTTCTTTTTTTTTCTTGTAAAAATAAACAGGTCCTGCAAACTCATTCCCAAAACTTTATTTTCTATTAAGGAGACTCTATAACACATTAAGTATGTACCCTCTCTTACTGGTAGAGCGCATAAAAACTCATTCCGAAGACATCGATTAGATGGAAGTTTAATACACTCCACAGGATGTTACATCAGGATAAATTATAATTCTCACATCCGAAGTTTGCCCCATTTCTCATGTGATGTAGCAATTCATGCATGCAAGAGCACGAAGAATAGGATATAGATGTAGAGGATGGGGGGCAATAACATTGTTGGAAGCGATGAATTGAACTCCCAGCGGAGGAAGTGGAGTGAAATGCATCAATCGATGTCGTTAATCAAACAGTGCCTGTCATTTAAAGTGCACTATCATTTAAGGCGCATTGTCATTTTACTAATTCATCAATAAATTCTTCCTATGAGCACAGTAAAATAAAAAAAAACAACTCTAAAATTACATTGAAATAAAGCGGAAGTCAAGGAAATTAAAGCGGAAGTTAATGCAAATCTTCGTAAATTATTTAAACCAGTTCTGATTTACAAAGAAATGCCATTTGAATACAACAAATGCATTACACTTCCTGTTCACAGTCAGCATTCTTGGGAATGAGAAGAATGTGTCTACTTACACATGTTGGAACTGTACTAAAGGCATCCACAGACTGCGAATGCGAATATTACTCCAATTTTTTAAAGGTTTGTTTAGTAAAATACAGCTCAATTGCTGTCATAACCACATCCATTTTGCAAGTAGTGCACAGACTTACTACACTTCCAAGAAATTCCATCCAGGCTTGAGCATCCGTCGGAATATAGCCCAATCGGATAGACCTGCACCGCCACCACGGTCCAACCACGAAGTGTCCCAGCAAGGAAGCAGGATATTCTTCTGTGATAACATATTAACCAAAACCAACAATGCAGCATTATTTGAATTCCAAATGTCTTCCTTTGTGAAGTTTCTCTCAATTAACCTCGAATATTGACCAAAGATAATTCTTAACTTCAGGACAGTAATTTTCCAAGCCCAGCGCCAGCGGCTAGACATTTTAAGTTGGCATGCAAAAAAAAAAAAGTTCACTGTCATTTCATTTCTTGAGAACATTTTACTTTGTAAAAGTTCTTATTCTTAGCAAATGAAATTGAAAGACTAAAAGTGTGGAGGATAGATAAAAAGGAAAATGCATGGCGAAAACGGGAAGACGACTTGAATTGTAATTTGGTTTTTGCTTTGCGGCAATTAATAACTTGAGTTTTAACTTTCAAGAATTTTGCCTTAAGGTGTAGACTTTAATTGTTATGTCAAAAACGACGAAGTGTGCAAGTACAAAGTGGGAAAAAACTAGAAGCCAAAATAAGTCTTGTGATTGGGGGTGGAATGAATTATGATGTACACGAAGCTTAGCCGTAGTGTCTTTTAATTGTGTCCACCCAATGTTTGAGAAATTGAAATTAATATAATTTTTTTTTTGCTTTTTTGGTGATATGAAGTTGAAGTCGGGTGGTAAGACATTTCGTGTGCTTTAAAAAGTGAAATTAATACAGACAAACCTAACACTAACATACTTTAAATTATCAACTTTTCCGTACTCTTAACTTGCAGCCAGCGGTTGGTCACAATTCTTTTTTTATTCGTCTATCTGCAAAGGAAAATATATTTTAAAAGTCAGGAGTTAGGTAGGCCAATTGCAAACACTCCGTTCTTAAGCGGCCAACTTTATACCGGGTGTTCAATGAACGTCATGTGGGGGACGAGACCTGCCACACTCTCCGAGCGCTCATTGGTGCTGGTAAATGTGGTTAGGAATTAAAATTTGTACGATCGGTCTAAAATCGGCAAATCAAAACCGGTACCTATGTCCTATCAGCCTTAGATCAGACTAAAAGGGAGATGAGTGTTGTCAAGTAAATATTTGAGGTAACGCAACAGATCGGGAAACCTCGGGCCTAGTGCATTTATCTCAACCATGTCTTTGAATTGAATAGAAGGGGTCTACACATTTGTTCATTTTTAGAATGTAATCGAGAAAGCACTTTTCCTGGCATGAAATGACGATCGGAAAAATTTTCAATGCCAAAACATTGATTTCTCCTTGATGTATCTAGGATTAAAGCACTCCGTGTAATAGGCAGAGACGATAGTCATTACGCCACCAAAACCACAGTTCTATGAAATCCGTGTCTCTAATATTGACTTACTGAGATCAAATTTGAGTCGGTTTTCCTGAGAAGCTTGAACTAGGCTTGTTTTCTAGGAGCTTTTCATAAAAATTTACCCATTGCAGGTGCTCTATTTCAAACTCCTTACAATAAACAAACTGTTTAGCAAACATAACTTGCTTACTAAGGTCGGCATTACAGTTCGGGGTGAAACTGGGCTTTAATCAACATCATACGTAAACTATACTTATTTCAGTCGTGCTCTCCCACTTTTCGCATTCTAAGTTGGTTTTGGTATTCTTCTACATGATTGCGCCACGCATGTCGATTTTTATGCAATGTGCTGTAAAAAACCCGTCAAACTGGAGGTTGGTGTCCATCTGTTTTACATGGCTTACCCTTCCAGATGT
Source organism: Melanostoma scalare (assembly GCA_949752695.1). Classification (NCBI taxonomy): domain Eukaryota; kingdom Metazoa; phylum Arthropoda; class Insecta; order Diptera; family Syrphidae; genus Melanostoma; species Melanostoma scalare. The sequence continues at coordinate 222,777,349 of OX456985.1, read as the reverse complement.
TCCCACGACACGTCATTTCTTTCTACCTATTGTCTTCACATACGGGACCAAAGATCTAACCATAGTTTACGTTTTGGGGTTCGCGCGAACCCCAACGCAAGTTTGAATGCTTATAATTTTTTTCTTTATCATATTTTCGACCTGGGATGAAAACTCAGTGAACGAATTTAATTTTTCTTTACGTTTTTCATCGTATTTTCATCATAGCGATTTAAGATAATTTTCTGGAATTTTTTTCTGAAAAAACCCACAAACCAAACTTGTGGTTCGTGCGAACCATATTATGGTTCCGGCTTGTTATGACAGCCTGAAATAGCCTTCGCAAGATTGTGTTGTGTTGGTAATAAAGCGACCTGTTTACATACTTGGTTTTGGAACATAAGATACCAATGCCATTCTCTGCAAAAATCCAAAAATTAATGAAATGGACAGTACTGATCTGATCTCGTACGGTCAATTCAATTCGTTCAAAAGTATTTCAACAGGCTGGAGAGTGTTTGTCCTGGCTGATAATTGAGCTCAGCGACCAATTGAATCGTCGAAACGGAGGAAGATATTCAGATGTTCAAAACGTGTACAATTCATCACGGCTCGAAGAATTGATGCCCATTGATAGTATCCCAAATTAGATGTGAATACAAATTTTGAGGTTCGCGCGAACCTTAAGTTTGGTTATTGCATTATTCTTGGTGCCGTAAACTAGGGTTAAGAGGATTTTCCCTTCGAAATGACAAAGAGTTTTCTCAGCCACTTTATACAAACCCATGCTTCCACGAATCATGGAGATCAGCTTGTGAATGCTCCTTTCCAACTCATCTCCAGGTGTTTTGAAAAACTCGGCGTCAAAGCCATCTGGTTCCGACAGTGATCGCGGAGCAATTGGTCTTGCAGCAAGCTGAATAGTCTCCAATGCAACATCGCTCTCAAATTTAGTGTCCTGGGCTATTTTGTGTCGAAATTAGTGTCCAGTGCTACTCACTATCGAATTCAGTCTCCAGTGCTACCTCACTGTCGGGTTCAGAGTCCGGTGCTACCTCGCTGTAGAATGTAGGAAATAGCACTACCTCGCTGTCGAATTTAGTAGCAGGAATCAGGGTTGAGAGGCTTTAACTAAAACGGATGAACCGAGAAGAATGAGTTCGAGTGACAAGAATCCAGACCAGAATTAATACCAGAACTGAGCAGTGAAGCTAAGAATTCACTTTCAACACTGTCTCGATTTCTAATACTAAAAACCCAGGCTTGTCATCATCCCAGCTATAGTTCCAGAACCAGAACCGAAACCAAGAACCGTCACTTTCCCACCAGTCCTTCACTGTACAATGGAACGGAATATATTTTTAAAACTTCGGATAAATCTTACTTTAATAAACAGAAGTCTTACTGCCTCTTTAGTAATCCTTTGACTCGACGAGCTTCCCTCACTTTCGATGAAAAACATGCTAGTGCCCGAGCAGCGATATTTGGTTTTAGCATGTGGCAAGCTTAACTTCTTCTAGATCGGGAGGATGACATTCTTGACCATCGTCCACGATGGATAGGGTGTTGTGCATGACAGCGGGATTTGTGTTTTCATCGCCGCTTATCAATCTGCAGAGGTGGTTTTCCAGATCCTCAGTAGTGACTGCGATTCTGTCACTATGATTCTCTTCTGGTTTTCACAGCTTGAGTAAGGTGCTTGAAGACTGGAACGATTATTTTACTTTTTGTTAAGACTTCCGAATCTCATTCCTATCCTTACATCTTTCAATTTCCTCAAACGAGTGCTTCTGGTGCTGATTCTTTTTCTTTTTTAGATTTTGGTGGACCTCCCTTCTTTTCTCCTTATAAATCTCAATGTACTGCTCAAAGAGAGGTCTCTTTTGCAACAGTAATGGTGGCGCTTTTTGTTTGACTGTATTTGTCTGCCTGAATTCTTCATCGAACCATGGGTTATTTCGGGGTTGAATGAATCCTTGCGAATCTGAAGGCTTGTTTTCATTTCTGCAACTTGTCTTCAATGCTTAATGTTGGCGGCATATATACATATATATTCTTTCAATCACAGAGGGGACACCATTGTACTTTTAAACTATAGTAACATCACGGAGGGGAAAACGCTGGTATCGCTGTCTATACTCTCAATTTGTCCTTTTAGCGGATTTGAAAATGTTCGTTTGGTTGTTGACTTAGATAAGTCGATGGTATTTTTTTGTGAACGCTTGAATGCTCTTCAAAACTATTTTATAACAACTTTATCACAAGAAAAAAACTTTTTGATATTAAAAATAAAACAAATAGTTTTCATTTAGTTTCATCTACCTGATTTTTATGTTGCTAGAACGTTTACGTTGCCCTCTTCTTAAAATATCAAAAAACTATGAGTTCCACAGGTTCTACGATTCGCTTTTTCAGATTCGAGAAGTAGTAGGTACGCTGAATAGATAATAAGACGGCGATAACATCGGTTTCCCCTCCGTCGATTCCCGCAAGTCGTGAACATTATTTCCTACTTCGTACCTTGTCTACATACAACAAGGTAATGGTCCGAGAAAAAAGTTGGCCCCCGGAAAATTCAGACATCTATCACATTGGAAGAGCGTCTTTTGTCGATCGTAACATGGTCAACTTTGTTGACGGTTAATCTGTGAAACGCCATTTTCTATGTATTTTGAGGAGCGGAAAGCGTATAATACTTACAACAATATTAAGCCTCGCAGTAAATTCGATCAATCCGAGTTGTTCCCAATATTTCCCAACGTTCTTCAAGCGTAAAGTGATTTATTTCATTCTAGGGAGGTGCAACACTGACCTAAAGAGGTAGCGGGAGATAGAGGTCCATTGAGAAAGAAAAGGTTGACAAAGTCACCACCATATGTATTTCAACCTCTCCGTAAGTTTCCACTCCTGTTCTTTATTTATGACAATTGTACCTACATCCAAAATTCGCTACTGGAAATTCTCCCGTATACGACATCGACAGTTAAACGACCCAACAAATCACCATCGTGTAACGCTTTGTGTATAAAACTTAACTCAATATGCAATTTGTTGACATTGATATTCAATTTAGTTGAGCATACTTTGGTCTTCTTTTTACGTTTTCGCCGATATATTTATCTGACTATGTACCTAAACCAAAATCTACATTCACTTAAATCACAGCACTCAAATGAATACTCATAATAATCCTTATGAGTATCGTAGGCATTCAGTTATTGGCAGTATTATTGCCATCATGGCAATGGACACTACTAACCTCAAATGTTTTCAAGCCATTGATGATGGAAGCAAATAAATTGTTTTTCTTCATAAGTTCCGTACAAGCCACAGAGTGGAAAATATGGTTTCTCATTGTGGGAAATCTGGAGGCGAATTATATTTTATTGCTCTGGTGGAGAGGCCATTATTATCGCTTTTGAAATCATTCACTCATAAGTTGTTTCCTTTACTTTAGGGTCAGGATTTGCTTATTTGCTTCTTTTCGTCAACAGCTACGGCCGAGTAGTTACAAGACAGCATATGGACAATGTGGATCACAGTTTAAAAGGTCGAAGTTAAAAGGAGGTAAAATTCTTTGTCGAAAAGCTAATGATGAGTTCAAATAACATCGTCAGACTTAAACTATTGTCACTACGCCTAAGGGAAATGAAACAAAAACTAAGTTTTCCTTTTTACAAACTCGTCTCAAGGGAAGTAAGACAGCGATGCTTACATGTTCTGAGTTTTGTTTAAAAATTAACCTATTTGTCTGTCATACATAAAATGTAAAGTTTTTTTTTGTTTCATTTGCTTGTCCTTTTTCGTCAGACTAATTTACGTTTGGTTATTTGCCTTGCACCTTCGTTGAGCAGTATGTAGAAGTATATTTACCATACTACCACACCAAAAGGCTTTTTATGACGTTTGTCATGTAGATTCATGGTGTAAATTATGCATGCGGATCTTTTTATTCATATGAAAGGTATGTGTGTATACAAATTAGATCTTATGCCCATCTTGCATAATAAATCACTGGGATACTCTCTATTCCCAGTCAACGAACATAGGCCCATATGCTGGACTCCCTATTCGGCATTGCTGATGGTGGTTTTAGTGGATGCAGTGCGCTCTAACTGGTAATCAGATTAAGGTAGCAATTTGCTAAACGTGCAGCAAAGGCACAGTCATTTATGCAAAAACATCCCAACGATAGTGCTTGGCACTATCCGAACACATTTGAGTAAAGTTAGCTGCCGACGTATAAGTGACGCGGACTAAATTCATTTTGTATGGGTTCTTCTATAAAGGACGCTCATGTAGGTGTGTTCTTGTTCAAGTATTTTACATTTACACTTAAAAAAAATTTATTTTAATAATCACAAAGAACAGCTTTGATTAATTGAAGCCTGTAAATCATTAGCAAGCATTGGGATAGATTACATAGAAAATAAGGGTTTTTTTGGGCTTGCAAATATTTCATCAATGGAGAGTCATTCATTGTAGTGGATCCTTATAACATGGGGTTGTGTCAAAATGAGTTCCTCTCACAATTGCCCTTATAACAAAAGCTTCCAAGTGGTTAGATTTAGATTGACGGGTAGAGCTTGCTCAGCTCCGGGCACTGCGGTGTCTGAATGAAACCTATTGCGCCATCCAAGTGGTTAACTGACTAGAGTTACACTTTCCTAGTTCCTACTATGCTTTCCTACTTTCCTCACTAGGCTCAAAGTAAGGAAATGGCCGCTGATCAAAATGGCCGAGAACTGTAACGAATGTAGGTTTTCTTAATGGCTATGTTTTTCACTTAAATAAAAACAGAAAGCCTAGTTTTTTCACAATGATATCGAAATTCAATTCAATAAGATACAAGTGGCTAGATGGTAAGCATGTCCGTTGACCCAGAGGTTCATGGCTCGAATCCAAAAAGAGGCAAATATGTTTTTCCACGGGTATTGGCTTTCGTATAAGGATTGGCAAGTCCTCCGTTAGTAAACACATTGCCATGAAAAGCGCTTTTTCGATTAACCGTTTGGAACCGGCAGAAATTTGTGGGTCCCCTTCATTCCCTCGCAAAGGCAGTGGTTGCGAAAAATCCGCTAGGCCCTGGGGCTCCTTGCTTTTTTGCGCATCTCTATTTTTTTTTTTTAATAAACATCAAAGCCGGAAACCTTCGGGTTGAGTAAAAGTCGAAACTTCGTGTATGACTTATCCTTTACTCTAAAGTCTATTTATTTTTATTGGCACTCGAACTGTGTGCAACTGCTTTTAGGTGTAAGTAGGTCATGCCTGTGTACATTCTACATTTTACGTAGTACCTCGCATCCCCTGCCTCGTACCTCATACCCCGTACTCCGTAACTCCTACCTCCTACCCCATATCTTATTACTTGTACCTTGTACCTTGTACCTTGTACCTTGTACCTTGTACCTTGTACCTTGTACCTTGTACCTTGTACCTTGTACCTTGTACCTTGTACCTTGTACCTTGTACCTTGTACCTTGTACCTTGTACCTTGTACCTTGTACCTTGTACCTTGTACCTTGTACCTTGTACCTTGTACCTTGTACCTTGTACCTTGTACCTTGTACCTTGCACCTTGTACCTTGTACCTTGTACCTTGTACCATGTACCTTGTACCTTGTACCTTGTACCTTGTACCTTGTACCTTGTACCTTGTACCTTGTACCTTGTACCTTGTACCTTGTACCTTGTACCTTGTTCCTTGTACCTTGTACCTTGTAGCTTGTACCTTGTTCCTTATTCCTTGTACCTTGTACCTTGTACCTTGTACCTTATACCTTGTACCTTGTACCTTGTACCTTGTACCTTGTACCTTGTACCTTGTACCTTGTACCTTGTACCTTGTACCTTGTACCTTGTACCTTGTACCTTGTACCTTGTACCTTGTACCTTGTACCTTGTACCTTGTACCTTGTACCTTGTACCTTGTACCTTGTACCTTGTACCTTGTACCTTGTACCTTGTACCTTGTACCTTGTACCTTGTACCTTGTACCTTGTACCTTGTACCTTGTACCTTGTACCTTGTACCTTGTACCTAGTACCTTGTACCTTGTACCTTGTACCTTGTACTTTGTACCTAGTACCTTGTACCTTGTACCTTGTACCTTGTACCTTGTACCTTGTACCTTGTACCTTGTACCTTGTACCTTGTACCTTGTACCTTGTACCTTGTACCTTGTACCTTGTACCTTGCACCTTGCACCTTGTACCTTGTACCTCGTATCATGTACGTTCCTGTAACGTCATACCTCCTACTTTCTATCACCTATCACGTACCTCGTTCCTGGTTCCACGTACCACCTCATATACCTCCTACATCCAACATTCTTCCTCTTCAACTTTTGCAGAGAAAACTTCCGATAAGTTGCCATCTTTCTTCTCAAACCTTATAAAATTTCGCTTAAAACAATTTAGAAGGCTTCAATCACTTTAATATCAGGTTTCTCTATTTTAATTTCGCATTTCTTAAATTACTTTGTGAGGAATGAAGGGGTGCTACATTTGTTTGCCGATTCCGAACGACTAACTGATGGTGGAAGCGTTTTTCATGGCAATTAAATTACTATCGGAGGACTTGCCAATTCCTCGCTAAAGGTGATACCAGTGGAAGAACTTTTCCTTTTGGAACTCGAACCTCCCACGTAACAGACAGACATGCTTACTATTTGGCTGTGGGCACCGCCATAGCATGAGGTATCTGAAATATGCTGACATAAAAAGTTTGTAAGACATAGGTGTCTACCATGTTCATGACGCCATATCGTTTAGTTTTGGGAGACAACTAAATCTATACTTTGATATGTTATTTTTTCGTTCAATTCTATGCAAATTTGATGATCGAATGACCGAATCATATAAAGCCACGGAAACAAGTTCCTAGGACTCCAATCGAGCCACTCAAAGTTTTTTAAGATAGAAGCGAATACCTTTTTGCAGACCCTAGAACAGTAAACACTGTCCTAATGAATTTTTTATATTTGTTTGTTTCTTCTTAAGTCTCTATATCATAATTTAATCCCACCATCAAAATAATTACTCATTTTCAGACAAAAATCGTAGGCAGATACGTGGTTATGGCTCAGTAAAAACTTCTCCTCCACTTATTTTAGGAGGATTGAAAGAACAAAAATTCTGCTGGGTTATTTTTCAGCTCTCAAACTCTTTTGTAGAGATAAACCAAAAAATTCTTGTTTAACAGCAACAACTCAGTCGGCAGTCGGCTAAGTTAACTTTTTGCAGAAAACCATCCAAACCAACAACACGTTTTTCCATAAATAATTTGCATAGAATATATATAAGAACAATCAGTATATTATTGCTTTCTGTTATACTCACTCCAATTTAACTTATTCCTGTCTTTTCATTGTTCCCTTTTTACTAATTTATTCAAGGCTTCAACCCTCGTCAGTCCTTCCGTTGTAACCGTTATTTTATGTCTGGCACCCTTTTATTCTGCAAGGCGCTCACATTATAAATAATATACAATGTACGTCTATGTAATTTTCCAGGGCACAATAACGTCCGATGGTGGTGGCTAAATGATGCGATTGGATTATTTGTGTAAGCCTCCACAAGGCCAATATTCAGGACACAAAGAACCGATGCTAAAAAGAACCTCTCTCTCTCTTTGCTGCCGCTTTTGTCCATTTCTCCATGTGTCCATGTGTCTATCTGTCCGGCCACAGTTTGACTGACTTCGTTTTATGTGTGTGTGTATATGTGTGTGGGCACCTATTTATCCTTTTCTGCATGGCTTTCAGCCCCATTCACACATCCTGAAAGTTTGCGTTTTCTCGTTTCCTGATCGTTTATTTGAAATTTTTATGGGATAAAAGGCCGGGTGAGGCCTTTAAAATGGAGACTTACGGGTGCTTTTATATTTCAGGCAGTGACTTATTACTGACGACCGGACTCGGTGATCTGTACTTCTGCCCCCTTTCGGTTGCTCACCATTCTATAGTCTATATGAGGGCACTCGAATCCTTATGAAGTGCCAAAAATCCAAACAGCGATTTAAATGAATTCCCAGTTTCTGTGTGTGTTTCCTAATTTTTTTCTTTTTTTTTTTTTGTACTTTCTCATTCATTTTCCATTGCTCTTGTGCTTCTAGTCTCTGCCCGACGTCTCCTTTGAATTATGGACTTTTTGCAAAGTTTTTCTGTCTCTCTAGCTGAGTGAGTGCCAAGTAAGGTGGCATCGGCGCGGCGACAGTGGGGTGTGACAGAATAACTGAATGTATATAAATACATGTATGTCTATTCGGCTCTATGAAGAAAGGAATGCAAGGATGTTTCATCCGTTTTGCGGGTTATAATTTCTTGTCGCGAGTATTTAATATGTGGAATGGCTTTTGGCATTTTTGGCAAGCGATCAGCATTTGTATCAATTTGGTGGCCATTATTGAGAGGTTAATTTCTGTTCCCTCAAAACATTCAAGTTCCTTTGCTCTTTTTGCAGGAGAGCGAAAAAAGAGAAGCTGATATAATGCGCTTATATCCTTTAATCTAAGTAATTTTCATTTCGTTTTTGGTTGGAGAGTAGGTATAGGTTTGTATGAATGTCTTTTTTTCTGTGATTTTTTTTCCTTGCCATGACACTAACGAGAAAATTGATTTAAAACTCCAGGAACACCTCTTCGTGGATGATATTATTTGAGAAGTCTGTTTTTTTGGAGAGTAGCCAAGATATGCTCGACGATATGAACAATTGAATTAAATAATTTTGCTTTGGGGCAGCTTAATGTAGTCCAATGGCATGGGGGTGAGATGATGTATTAAGAAATTTGAACGACTGGGTCGCATGAAATTGCTTATATGAGCTGAGTACAGAATTCAAATCCATAGAAGCAATGAAAGCTTTTTGATTAGGTAATATATTTTTTGTGGCCTTTCCGATTTCTTTGAAAGTTGATCAAATCAACAAAGAATTTTCAAAAGCATCAAATTTAACATTCCAAACGCTTTTAGAATTATTTCACGCAGGGTGTTTCGCATAAGATGCGACTAAAAATCAAAACGAATAGGTTAAATCCCCTTTAGGGAGGGATGGTGGATTTTATAAAAAGTGAACAACGAAAAATTTAATATCAACTGATACACTAACCACCACGTATAGGTACTAAAGTGTTTTTTAACGCTTATACCTACTTTGTTCTTCAATTTACTCTTTTGTTTTCAAGTTGTTTAGGTAAGTGGTTTTTGAGTAATCGAGACTTGAATTTAACCAAATTTTGCATCATATTTTTCCGAAAAATAAAATAAGTTTAAATCTGATCAGAGGTTAAGGTCCAACCAGAGGAACACCCAGTGAAAAGGATATTCTGAAAAGAATGCTTTTAATTTTTTCAAAATCTATTAACTTTTTTGCATCTTATACAAAACACTATGTATCTATAGTAAGATAAAAATAAAAAAATAAATAAATAGGGTGGCGCAACAGAGCGAGGAGCCCCTGGGCCTAGCGCATTTCTCACCACCATGCCTTGTGATGGAATCGAGGGGACCTACAATTTTCTGCCGGTTCCGAACGGCTAATTGAGAAAGTGCTTTTCATGGCAATGAATTTACTAACGGAGGACTTGCCAATTCCTCGCGAAAGGCGATACCCGTGGAAAAACATTTTTGCCTCTGCTGAGATTCGAACCTCGAACCTCTGGATTAACAGGTGGACATGCTAACCATCACGCCACGGGTACCACCTGTATAGTAAGATAGAACCTCAAAAATAAATAAATCGTTGCTGGTTTTACCGAAATCAAGGGAAGTACAGTAGGTAGGTATATACAGACCTTGAAATTTAATTCAATGGAACGCCTGCAGTATAATGCGCTCACCCTTCCTTCGATGATAGAGATAGAGCCCAACAGCAAATAGGAGCCATTGCGAACTTCATTATCATCGTGCTATTTCGATTATCATCTAAAGATATTTTTTTAAGTGCCTAACTTGCCCTTAAGTAAAGGGTTTCTTAATAGGAACTTGACTAAATTTGATTTATGAACACAATCTTCTCAATAATCATCGACCTTTCATTGTCAACTTATTCAGTATACTCAACATTTTCACCATGGTAAAGAACAGGAACGAGCAATGCCTGCAAGTTATGAAACGCAATTTTAAGAGCTTTAAAATACGTCCACACTATGCCGAACGATGATGTGGACGTCCCGATTCTGCCTACCTAAAGCTGACCAGAATTCGAACGTACCTTAGGTCCAATTTTTTGTAGTAATTCTCATCCTAGTAGAGAGGCAATAGCAAGTTTAAAGCAAGAATTCGAGTCATGTATTCGTTGTGCGATGTTGCCGTGTCAGTGAGAACACAGGTCGTAACAAACGATACAAATTAGTCAATTCAACTGCTTTCTCTAAAATTTGGTATCGCATTATGGCGTATTTTGCGTAAGGATCATGATTTACATCCATCCAAGATCAATCTGATTTATGAATTGAGGCCGATGAACCATTTGAAGCGAAGCACGTTCTCCAATTGTCCAATGGAGATGATGAATTTCGTCGCATGATCATTTTCTGTGACGAAGCTCATTTTGAGCTCAATGGGACAAATACATACACTGGGAGGCGCAACAAAGTGAGGAACTCTGGGGACTAGACAATTTCTCACAACTAGATATGCTTTTTGAGGGAATGGAGGGGACCTACAATTTTCTGAAGGTTCCAAAAGGCTTATCGAGGAAGCATTTTTCATGGCAATGAACTTCCTATTGAAAAACCCGCCAATTCTTCGCGAAAGGCGATACCCACTTGAGTAACATCTTTGGCTTCTTTTGGGATTCGAACCACGAACTTCTCGAGTGTCAGACAAGCATGCACCACGACTCAATGCGACAGTAAAATATGTGTTTATAGTCAGGTGAAAATCCACATATTCTTCATGAATGTAAATGTTCGGTGTGGTTTGCATGCCGGTGGCGTCATTGCGCCATATTCTTTCGTTCACGATAACGGTCGTCACGTTACTATCGCCATCAGCCATGATTTCTGATAATTTTCAGCCCGAACTGTAAGATATCGACATGAACGACATGTGGTTTCAACAGGATGATGCCACACATCACACGTAACAATCGATTTGTTGTAGAGTAAGTTTGATGAGCGTTTCATTGGCCACCTAGTTCATACAATTTCACACCTCTAGACTATTTTCTTTAATTTTCTCTGAGACTATGTAAAGTCATTGTTTTATACAAAAAAGCCGCACAGGGCCGGCATTGAAAACGAAATATCGTCACTTTTGGCTGAAGTGTCACACACTCGAAAACTGGGTCCAACTTATCGACTCTGCAAAAGTGCTTGAGATCGTTATATGAATGAAATCAAATTCCGCTCATTAATATTTAGATTGTACTTCAAACCCATAGTAAGGATTTTGAAATATCTCAAATGGTATGCGTTTTATTTTGAAAAATTGTCGAGCCCTTATTGAAAAAACCCAACAGAGGCAAAAATATTTTTCCACGGGTATCACCTATTCACGAGGAATTGGCAAGTCCTCCGTTAGTAAATTCATTGCCATAAAAAACGCTATCTCGATTGACCGTTCAGAACCGCCAGCAGATTGTTGGTCCCGTCCATTCCTTCACAAGGCAACAAGGCATGGTTGTGAGAAAATTTCAAGAGCTTGGTGCTCCTCGCTCTGCTGCGCCACCCTATTTATTTATTTTTATTTGTAGAAAAATCCAATACAAATGTTCACAAGTAAAAGAGAATATGAGCTTGAGTAAGAGAAAACGATTACCATTTTGACGGCAAAAAATTTAAGTGCCCTACAACTGGCAGTTTTCTTACAGTAGTTGCTTTGGAAAAAATCCTATGTTTTAATGCAATGCGTTTGTAATTCATTGTGTTTTATGTTGCGTGTACTTTTCCATCTGTTTTTGATTTCTTTTTTTGTTTTGGTTCTGGTGTTTTCTACAGCTGATTCTCATCGGGAGCCTTATGCTCGATGATTCAACCCGTAAGCAGATTGCAGGGTAAGCGCGAGAGTTTGCTTAGCTAATAACTATCCACAGCCAGCCCTACTCACAAGAAAAACAGTGTTGGGCACCACTGCAAATGGCAAAAAATGGCAACTGTTCTCAAGCCATTTTTTTTATTTCTTTCTTATTTCCTTTTAATTCAAATTTCTATTCACTCATCATTCAAATAACTACTTGTTGTATTTTCTACTTTGCATTTTTTGATTTGATCGCATGCTCTGGTTTTTTTCTGTTTCATTATTTAATTTTTTCTCAAATAATTTCATTTCATTCTGTGTTGTAATTTCGTTCGAGTTTAGTTGTTTCCTTATTGAAGATAAATAATTAATTGTAGTTCATTGTTCACCATTTTTTCGTTACCAATTTGTAAGTTCTTTTATTCTTGTATATATTGTTCATTAATTTATTTATAATTTATAGAAAATAAAATCGTTTAGAAACCAGAAGATTTGGTTTGATATTTATCTTTTGGATTCACGTTGGTGTAACAACATTATTTTATTTTAAATTGTCTTCAAGCAAGTTATGTCTGACTCGAAGAAAAGTTGCAGTTCTCAAAGCTGCCAGAAAGCAGATGATGGGTTAATGGTAAGTTGTGAAAAATGTCATCGATGGTGGCATTATGCCTGCCATGGTTTTAATCCAGATCTGTTCGATACGAGTACTCCATGGTTTTGTGAGGAAAGTGATTGCTTCACCAAGACAAGCACACCCCAAGAATCCATGCATCAGGACCTTAATCCTTTGACGGCACCCTGGGATGAGATTGACATTTTGGTGGAAGCGGCTGTAGTTGCTCAAGCTGCTGTTACTCAACGCGATAAAGATATCGCTGCGCTTCGAGCTGAACTTGAAAATATGAAGCTTCAGTTGTCTCAGTCGTCGTCTAAGAAAGAAATTGTTACGGTTCCTGAGGTGGACCACAAAAATTCTGTAAATAAGAGTGTTAACCAGAGGTGGGAAGTCATTAAAAGGATTCAAGATAACCACGTTTCGTTGCTCAAAAGTGCTGTTCAACCCTTAGAAACTACGTCAACCACGTTTTCTCCTGAGCCTGTTAAAGAAATCACACGTGCTTCTTTCATTCAAGAAAATGATATGGCCAATCTTCTCACAATACTTAACAGAAACAACGTCCAAGAGCTTCCTTTATTTTCTGGAGAGAATAGACGTGAATGGCCTTATTTTGAAGAAGTTTTTAAATCAACGACAATAGAAGGAAAATTTAGTGACAAGGAGAATGTTGCCCGATTGCGGAAGGCTCTGAAAGGGGAAGCGTACCAACTGGTGAGCGATCGTTTGAAATATTCAACTGATGCCAACGCAATCATGGATTCCCTTCGTGCCATTTTTGGTCGTTACGACGTCCTTGTGCATGATTTAACCACCGATTTGCTGAGTCTTCCGAAGATAACATCAAATAGTGATCCAAAGATTCGCGCGTGGTCTGTGAAGGTGAATGGTTATGTCGCCGACGTCAAATCAATGAATAGAGAAGAAGATCTCACCAATGGTTATGTGATGACCAATCTAGCTTCCAAACTTGGTGCTGGGCTATACCAGGAGTGGCAGCGAAAGAAAAGTGGTATTGTTAATGCTAACTTCGTGCATTTTGCTGAATTTTTGAGTCAGAAAGTTGTAGATTTACCACCCGATCTAATAAAACCACACACTGCTGTTCAAATTGAATCCAGAAGACTTCAAGGGTCAGGTAAGGGTACTAATCAAGTTTTAACTCACCAAGCTCAAACTTCAGATGCGATTGGTCAAGCCTTGTGTAAGAAGTGCAATAAAAACCAGCACCCTTTTCACCAGTGTATTAGTTTTAAGGCTTTGAACGAAGAAGAAAGACTTGCGTTTGTAAAGGAAAATGCGATTTGCTTTACTTGTCTGGAACCCTTAAAGCACAACTGGAGAACTTGTGCTAAGAAGAGAACTTGTGGTAAAGATGGATGTGCTGGTCGTCACCACCCCTATGTTGCATCAGTCAAGAAATATTCTGTTGAACACAACTGCTCCACCGTTCGTACCACAACCACATGTACTTTCCTCGCATATTCGTTCAAACACTTCAGTGTTGTTCAAGATTGTACCCATTAGGCTTCATGGAAAGGACAATTGTGTTATTGATACGTATGCCTTCCTCGACGATGGTTCGTCGTTGACGATGCTCGAAAAGGATTTGTTTGATCAACTTGGCCTAGATGGAGTTCCTGAAGAGCTGTCCCTACAATGGACTAAAGGAGTTATACGCTTAGAAAATTCGTTAAGAACTACTTTAGAAGTCTCGGGGGTAAAGAAACAGAAACGGCATATACTGAAAAACGTATTCACTGTTGATAATCTCGACCTGCCAAGTCAATCAGTTGATGTGTCTCATCTGAAGAGTTTATATCCACATCTCCGTGGACTTCCGTTGGTTGACCTTGTAGAAGCAAAACCGAAAATTTTAATTGGACTGGATCAAGCTAGTTTTCTTCTTGGGCATGGCCAACGGTATGGAAAGGATGAAGAACCGTGTGCTCTAAGAACGCTTCTTGGCTGGATAGTGTATGGTTGTGACACCACAGTGATTTCTGAACGTGTTTCCTGTGTTCATAAAGTTCCGAAGTCCACAATGAAGTTTTTGTTTCACGACGCAATCAAACAAGAAGAAAATTTACACGATCTAGTCAAGCGTCACTTCACAACAGAAGAATTTGGTGTAACTCCTCCAAAAACAGACTTAGTAAGTCGAGAAGTAAGGCGAGCAACGGATATCATGGAGCATTCTCTGAACCTGCTAGATAATCAATATGAAATTGGGCTTTTGTGGAGCTCTGATGATGTTAAGCTTCCTGAAAGCTACCCGATGGCTTTTAAGAGACTAGTTGGTCTAGAAAAATCCTTGAGTAAAAAGCCTCACCTTCTCGAATGGCAAAATAATTACATGCGTTCGTTGCTTGAAAAAGGGTATGCGAGAATTGCTTCTGAAGAAGAACTGTCAAAGAAATGGCCTCGAATATGGTATGCTCCAACTTTCATTGTTGAAAACACCAATAAAGTTCAAATTAAGCCAAGGTGCGTGGCTGATGTCGCTGCGAAGGTCAACGGAGTTTCGCTCAACACTTTCCTTTTGAAGGGCCCAGACAATCTTGTTCCTCTGCATGCTGGATTATTCAAATTTCGTGAGCGAATGATTGGCGTGAACGCAGACGTAAAAGAAATGTTCCACCAAATCAAAATTAAAGAAGAAGACCAACAATGTCAGAGACTATTATGGAGAGATGGTGACAACTCTCGCAAACCTAAAATATATATCATGCAAGTTATGATGTTCGGACCCAGATGCTCCCCTACATGTGCGCAGTTTGTGAAAAATTATCACGCGAATTTGTTCAAAGAAGAATGTCCAAAAGCTGTTGACGGACTTGTCAAAAGGACATATGTTGACGACTACTTCAACAGCCATGACACCGTCGAAGAAGCCATGTCAGTCACCAGAGATGCTATTCGTATTTGCAAGTCCATGCATTTTGATTTGGTGTCCGTACAATCCAACAGCAGAGAGCTACTTGATCTTTTACCAGAAAGCCATATTAATTCCAAACTAGTCAGTATCGACCCCAACGAATGCGAAGGATATGTTGCAAAAGTTTTAGGAATGTATTGGCATCCATCTTCTGATTGCTTTTTCTATAAACTGACAAAAGATGAAGACTTAATCGAAATGATGACGTCGAATGCTTCCATTACGAAGAGGGGAATTCTCCGAGCCCTTATGAGAATATTCGATCCTCTGGGATTAATATCGCTCTTCATTATCAGAGGGAGAATTATTCTGCAAGACATTTGGCGAGAAGGGTTTGACTGGGACGAGCCAGTTTCATCTGAGTTGCAGATAAAATGGTCTACTTTCATCAAAGAGCTGAAGAACATTGAGAAGATCCGTATTCCACGGCGATATGTCTGCTGGAACCCTGATGACTGCAAGGTAAGCCTTATTTGTTTTGTTGATGCTTCAGAAAAGGCTTTCGCCGCAATAGCATTTCTTCGCTTTGAACGAAAAGGTAAAGTAAAGGTTGCTCAAGTGATGGCTAAGGCCAAAGTCGCACCTGTGAAACATCTTTCGGTACCCCGTTTAGAGTTACAGGCTGCTGTTCTTGGAGTGCGCCTGGTATCTACTATCAAACAATCTCATACCATTCAAATTCACGAAGAAATTTACTTATCGGATTCCAACACTGTACTTTCGTGGATTAATTCAAAACATTTTAAATTCCCACCGTTTGTTGCTGTCAGAATCGGAGAGATTCTTGATTCAACATCTCCACGTCAATGGTTCCATATAGGTTCAAAGGACAATGTTGCTGACGATGGAACTAAATGGTTCGATGATTCTATGGGGGATCAGAATACAAGGTGGTTCGAAGGGCCACAATTTCTTTCACTTCCTTTTTGCGATTGGCCTATTCAACCTCACAAGCCCAGTTTGGATTTAAACTGCCACGAAATGTCAAGGTTTTTTGTTCACAATAAACATACAACCCCTTCCTTTAGTGCTTTCAACTATCTCAGTGCAAGATTTCAAACAAGATGGTGTTCTTCGGTGAGAGTTGTTGGTTTCCTGCTTCGATTCAAAGACGTTATTCGGAAAATTCCAATTGAAAAAGCGAAGTTTATAACGCCTTCTGAATACCGTCGCGCTGAAAATTGGATCTTCCGAAAAATTCAAGCTGATTCTTTCCCTGATGATGTCATATCTCTTCAAAGGACCGGGTGTGTTAAGCATAGTAGTTCCATTCTGAGCTTATCACCATATTTAGACGAAGATGGTACGATTCGAATGAGTTCCAGAGCGCAAAAAGCTAACATTTCTTATGCCACAAGAAACCCAGCCATTCTCCCGAACAATCATCCTTTGATTGATTTGCTCATTCAACATCACCACCAGAGAAATTTTCATATTGGAACTTCAAACGTGATCTCAGACATCCGTGAACGCGCGTGGATAATTTTTATTCGCAAGGCTGTTGAAAGAGTAAGATCGAAATGCTTTGAATGCAAACGTCGTAAAGTGATGCCTGTTATGCCACTTATGGGTCAATTACCCGAAGCCCGACTAGCCTTTGAGTCAAAACCATTCACTCATGTCGGTGTCGACTGTTTTGGACCTCTTTTGGTGAAATATGGACGAGGCACGGTAAAAAGATATGGGATGATCTTTACATGTCTTACTTTTAGAGCGGTACAAATAGAGCTTCTGAACGATCTTAGCTTAGATCAATGTACGATGGCTGTAAGACGTTTCATCATTAACAGAGTTGTGACCCGATATTTGTATAGTGATAATGGCCTTAATTTTATTGGCACAAGTAATCTGCTTGAAAAAGACGCTAGAGAGATGGAATCACAGCTAAGTGAATTCGTGGCCAAATATGAGGGCATCGTTTGGAGATTTATTCCAGCATATTCTCCATGGATGGGAGGAGCATGGGAAAGATTAATTCAGTCTATCAAAAAGAGTGTAAGTTGCATTTTAAAAGACATAGTTCCCCGTGAAGATGTCCTACGAAACGCGTTAATGGAAGCTCAAGCTCAAATAAATCGTCGCCCATTAACACATATTCCCGTGGACCACGAGGATCCAACTCCGCTTACGCCAAACACTATGCTTTTTGGAGAAGATGAAAAAGATGTGACTGCACCCGGAGTTTTCACCGAAAAAGATGTCTGCAGCAAGCTTTACAGTAGACGATCCCAACATTTAATGTCTGCACTTGTAAAGCGTTGGTATATGGAATATTTGCCAGAAATCACCAGAAGGACAAAGTGGTACAAGAATACAAAACAAGTAGAAGTCAATGATGCTGTCGTTTTAATTGAACCGGATCAAATTCGTTCTGCCTGGAAATTGGGTCGCGTAGTTAAAATATATCCTGGGCCAGATAATGTCGTTCGAATGGCTGATGTCAAATTATCTAATGGATCAATAAAGTTGAAGAGATCAGTGGGAAGGCTTGCTGTTCTAGATTTAAGGTCTTCACTGTAGTTTTCAGACGGCCCCCGGAATGTTCTCAAGCCATTTTTTTTATTTCTTTCTTATTTCCTTTTAATTCAAATTTCTATTCACTCATCATTCAAATAACTACTTGTTGTATTTTCTACTTTGCATTTTTTGATTTGATCGCATGCTCTGGTTTTTTTCTGTTTCATTATTTAATTTTTTCTCAAATAATTTCATTTCATTCTGTGTTGTAATTTCGTTCGAGTTTAGTTGTTTCCTTATTGAAGATAAATAATTAATTGTAGTTCATTGTTCACCATTTTTTCGTTACCAATTTGTAAGTTCTTTTATTCTTGTATATATTGTTCATTAATTTATTTATAATTTATAGAAAATAAAATCGTTTAGAAACCAGAAGATTTGGTTTGATATTTATCTTTTGGATTCACGTTGGTGTAACAACAGCAACAAATTGGCTTTTGAACTCAAACTCTTTTCGCGTATTGACAAAATCGATGGCCGAACCATAAAAATTAAGGCTCCGCCTGATTTATAAACATACTCGTAAATATACTTAGCTACGCTCATACAAGTTCAAATGTTAATCAAACAAATCGTTAGCAGCTAAAATAATAAACACGACCTCTAAGCTTTTGGTATGGAGAAGCTTTCCCACAATTATTCAAACTCCCTAATGAACGGTTACACAACACTGCTAGTCATTCATTGTTTCTAAATAAATCATTAATATTTCTGAAATTTAAACTCTATGGCTTAAGCGTACAAACATTCTAACGCTCTAAGAACATATACAGCAATCGTCGCTCAAACCAAATTACCAATATTCATGAACTGCATTCCAAAAAGTATTCGTTCAATTCAAACATATAAGTCTGATATTTCGATAAATTTTTGGAGTTGGAAACTACTGAAGCACATTGGGCATGGGCATTTGGGCATGGGTACTCAAGGGCAAAAATTAAAAATAATGAAATAGCTGAAAATCGGTTGAATAATACATAATATAAAAACAATTCCTATTTAGAATATGCATTCGATTCGGGCATGTGGTCTGCTGCTATACCTTCCTTTCAGTAAACATTCGGTTCAATTATCGTTTTATATTTCTATTTATTTACATTTTTTTTTTTTTTGAAAGAGAGAGAAAAAAGAAAACAAAAACAATTTGTATAATTCTATTCCATTTATGCCTGTACACAATGTTTTGTTGGTTAGGTCGAAAGCAATACATAATTAAAATCCTAAACCTCTGACCATTGACCAGCAATGCATTTAATTAACAGTTTTTGTTGGATGAGTTGTTTTGAGCATCGTGGATTCAGAAACCGCCCGCCGTCCGCAGCTGTCACCATATTACAAATAAATGCAGGTGTAAAAGGGCGTAAAAATTTGCGTTATTACACATCCCGAAACCAATACCTACTGACGATTGAAGTGCTGATGTTGTGGATGAGGCTCGAATAAGGAAGACTTTTGTAGAATAAACACGAAATTGAAAATGATTTATTGAAATTTCCCAAAGTCCCCGCAAGCCAAACAACATCGAAATTCGTTCAAACAGTCAATTGAAAGCTTTTATTTGGAAACATTGCGTCCGAATACAAAAGTAGTTTTAAAAAGCCTGTTGTGCTTGAAGCTAATAAAGGGAAATCAGCTAAGCATACGAGCATAACTTTGGTGGCATGGCAGTTGGCCACAAAATGATACATAAATAATTAATTCTAGCTTGATAAATCAGTAAATCGACGAAATAAAACAAACAGGGTGTTTCATTCAATAAATTTAATGCCTCTAGAAATGATGAATGGACATAACATAAAATAAAATAATAGAATAAAACAAGTAAAGTAGACAAAATGAATAAATAAAAAACAAAAATAATAAAATATATAAATAAATAAGAAAAAAATATATGAAATAAATTAAATTCTCACCGATTCTGCGAGAAATGGAGAGTATAAGTTACCAGTTTCTGTTGATTCTGAACCTCAAGGTGTGAAAGTACCATACACAGCGCGTTGCTATTAAGGGATTGCTAGTTTCTTTTTGCCAGGAATAAATCTTTAAATGGCACTTGGCGGTATTCGACACCAAGAAGTGTGGGATTCTTACCTCCCTAAAAACTCCTCGTTATCAGAAACTCTGTGAACGATCGCCCACAATTTTTTTTTTTCTCAATAATATAATTGCTTTAGAGTAAGCTTAAGCATTTTGTACTTTCCCATGGGTTTTAGATCAATGTCTCATGCGGCTTGGGCCTTCTTAATTACTGAACATTGCTTCTCGTATTTAATACCGACTCCATTTCAGAGTTGATATGACTGTTAAGTCGCCGATTGTGTGATAGAGTGTTTTTTTTACAATTCTTTAAACATTTTTATTTGTAGGCCACGATGTAAATTGGTAGTTCCTCTATAGTCTATACCATGGTGCATTAATTATTCCACGAATGTTTTTTTTGAACTTTTCGACGATTTAAGTATTTTTTTCCTTGTACAGCCCCAGAGTTGGATTCCAATGTCCTAGCTGGTCTAAGTATTTGTTTATATGTCATTACTTTATTTTCGATATATAAATCAAAATTTCTACCCAGTAACCAGTACATTTTTCCATATTACGAGTTAAGTTCTTCTCGTTTCTTTTTCATGTGCTCTTTCCTTTTCAGCCTTGCATCCAAAGTCGTCCCAAGGTATTTAGCCGTATTGGCGTAAGGTACAGCTTGATCGTTAATGAATATTTGAAAGTAGCTGAACTTTTTATTTGTAAAGTTTATAAATGTGCAGACTTAGCTTCATTGAGTTTGATACCCCATTTGTTGGTCCAATCTCTAGCTGTGTCGACGGCATTTTGAAATTTTTCTGCTGCCTTGACGAAGCACTTTTCGGGCGCCAAAATTGCAGTATCATCTGCAAAAGTAGCCATAATGATGTTATTATCCACTCTAATATCCCTTGTTTATAGCAAAGACAGGGTATAGGAATAGGTCCTAGAACACTTCCTTGTAGAACACCGGCTTCAATTTTTTTTAGTTTTAAATATTCTTGATCGTAGCGCACTCCAAAGAGTCGGTCTGAGATATAAAATTTTAGTATTTCGTAGTATTGCCGGGGTAAGTCTATTTGCAGTTTGTACACTAGCCCATCATGCCTTACCTTGTTAAATACTTGAGCAGCATCTTAAAATATAGCCAAACATAGTTGTTTTTCTTATAATGCTTTTCGATTACACTCGTTTCTTTATGAGCTTTTTGTCTATCGTGGAATACTTATTTCTTAATTTAAACTGATGATTGGGGATCAAGTTTCTTTTTCTATGACTTTGCTTGGTCAGTAGCAATTTTTCAAAGGCTTTTTCCATAATTAGTATAAGCGATATTGGTCTGTAAAACGTTACTTCTTGCTTAGGTGTTTAAAATAACTTCAGCAATTTTCCAATGATGTGGGACATATTGGATCTTTAGGCATGTATTTATTATGTTTCCTGTTTCTTGAGATAAGTAAAACGGTAAGAAATCTTTTAGAACTTAACTTTACATTACGGGTTGGATATGTTGCAAGAAAAAAAAATTCGTGAAAGAGTTAATGATGGGCACTGCTTTTGGCAACAAAAATTCACAAACGGGCGAGGAGCCCCAGGCCCTAACGTATTTTTCGCAACCATGCCTTGTGAGGGGATGGAGGGGACCTGCAATTTTCTGCCGGTTCTGAACTACTAATCGGGAAAGTGCTTTTCATGGCAATGAATTTACTAACGGAAGTCTTGTCAATTCCTCGTGAAAGGTGATACCAGTAGACAAACATTTTTGACTCTGTTGGGATTCTAACCACGAACCTCTTGGTGAACAGAGCGAGACATGCTAACCATCACACCACGGGTACCACTTGATATGACTAAGAAAAAGAAAAAAATCTTTAGAGATCAAAGGAAAAATATCTGTAATTTTGCCCTATTCGGTTACAAGTTGGAAAACAGTTTACCAAAAAGAAAAAAAGCGTGGATTTCTTAATCGAACACAAAAACAAAGCTAACTTTCAAAAAATTTCTATAGAATTGCTCGATGGTCTTCCAATAAGCAAGATGTTTCGTTCTAGATAGCCACCTATTTCGACAGTTGTAAGAAGTTAAGATATAACTTGTTGACAAATTCAAAACTATGCTTTCGAAATGGAACAAAACGAGCTTTAAAAAGACACAGTTAGCAGTTACAGTTCGTAAAACTAAAGCATATTTAAGTCTTTGCGTTGTAGTCACCTCCCAGGTCAGCTATTCTCCGATAGTAAGTTCATTGCCGTGAAAAGCGCTTTCTCGATTATCCTTTCGGAATCAGCAAAAAAATTATGGTTCCTTTCATTTCCTCGCAAGGCATTGCTGTGAAAATTGCGCTAGGCCCTGGGGCTCCCCACTCTGTTGCGCCACCCTATTTCCTTCCATTTATTTTGATGACAAATTCTAAGCTGGTGAGACAAGTTGTTGGTGTGAAATATTGAAGTCTTTCAAGAACAACTAGAAATGTTGCTGTTTTAGCACAGACACATCAAAACTGTCCATTTGTCTTTCTTTAAACTTTAAAGTAAAGACATTATAGCGATTTTTGCATGTAAGCTGAGTTGTAAGGGCTTTAAAGTTTCATTTGTCACATGAACTCAATTTTACCGAGTATCAACAACTTCGATCCTCATTGGGTGCTAAAAATTCATCTAAATGATTCGTAATTTCATCGAAAAATCATTGTCAGTGATCAGTCTCATTTTCACCTTACTTCTTAGTATTTGGGGCTTGAAAAACACAAGAATGGTTCCAAAAACTTTCTGCATTACGAAGTTGCAACTGTTTGAATTGATTTTTAGTTCGTGGGGACTTGTAAACTTATCTTACTCTTTTTGAAAATGAGGCTTGGCCAATGGATTTTGCTTTCGAAAAAAACGAACAGAGTGCGCAGTTCCGGGTCCTAGTGGCTAGTGCATTTCTTTCCACCATACCTCAAACATACCAGCGGATGGATCACAATCAAGGCCATTCTGAATTGAAAATGGAGCTTCACTTTTTGAATGCCCACACTCTTGGCGACGTCATTACCGTTGAACTTCTTATTTCATCAAAAGTTGTCAAAATCTAAGAATAATTAAACTTCGTGTACAACATTTGTTACGGCCAAGTGTCCTGGCCAACGCTGTTCTAGGAGACAGCCACAATACAAAGCAGCTATTCTTCCATGGTGAAAAAATTTATGATGCGTTGATCAAAAAATAAGCGAATAAAAATCATTTACCGAGATAATCATAATGGCTACCAAATGCAAGTGGTGGTTAAAACAGTAAGAGATCTTCTGGTTTTGCGTTTATATGTATATAGGTGGATATCATACTTCCTAGGCATTTATTCTCAAATCAAATTAATAAAAACATTGCAGATTCGAGATGTCCTAAATAGTTTTGGTATCTGTCAGTCAGAAAGTCATCAGTCAGTCGGTAACTTACTTCAGTCACTCAGGTTCTGATTTGGTTTACTCCTCACCCAAAAATTCTAGTAATTTGAGCTGTCTCCGGTTTTGAGTCTCAAGTAAGTTGAAGCTTGATTTCCTCTGCCAAATGATTGCCTCACCTAACAGCGTAATACTATCGCACCCCTTTCCGCGATATTCCAACGAACGGATACGGTTCATACATTGATTGAAGCTCTTCATTTCCAATAACCACTTGTGTTTGGATTTTATATAACTTCTTGTTCACAGACTTATAATAAATTATATAAATTTTTTACACATTTTTAAAGTTGTATCCTCCAGTTAAACGTGTAGTGCCAAAGAACTTTGCTGGTGGCAATACCTACAGGCACGTAGATGCTCTGGATTGGAAAGATAAAATATTTCGGGAAAGGTCCATTTATGTAGTCAAGCAGTTCAACATTCTGAAACTTCCAAACTATTTCAGTCTGAAGCTCAGTTATTCAAAAGCAAATTGTCTATTTTCATGCAGTGTGTGTGTGTAGTGAGATTTTGCTATACGCTGTCCATCATCCTGCCGGGCGCTGTCTTCGCCTAGAAGATTTTATCGTATGCAATGAACAAAATTCATTATCCTTGAAATTAAAAATTCCTTTTTTGTCATATAAGGCTTATGTCATCACATCAAACATAAGATGAAATGACCAACAGAAAAGGAATGAGAAAACATATGGCCAAGATTATATGAGTTGACTTTCACAATCAGTCCAAATGACGCCTGTTATATCTAAACAGTAGCTCCTTACACACCCTGGTGAGATGTTCCATACACACGGAATACCAAATTGGACAAAAACACTTCCAAGCCAAAAGGAATACAAAAAAAAAAAACATCAGGGACAGTGAGCGGAGACGGAGACTTGTTATTTTTATTTTTACTTTCCTTTTTTTTTTGTCTTCTTTTTTTATTCTTAAACTCATTCCGGAAGCTGTACAGCTTATACAAATATTCGGATTGGAATACCCTTTTCCGCTTGTGTTCACATGGAACATTCACCAAAAGATTGCTGCCATCAGCCTTTCTTTGATAAGACAAAGCAGCAACACATTGATATTGCATGAATATCATACCCCCGGCCAAAGCAAAGCCAAAACGCTTACGCAGATGATTTAAGCAGGTCACTCTTTCAGGGTGATGAGACGCGATGGTCCATTTCGTTTCGGCAAATGAAAGCAATTTAATGAGAACTTCATTATATAATGAATCCCGATTAACATTTCAAAGGACCTGTCACACATGTTGTAGAATGGGGGGGATAGCGAAAAGCACACACAGAGTGTGACTGCAAAGGAAAAAAAAATTGGAGCTCTCATGACGAGGATACTAACGAGGATGGAACATAATTTAATTTCTTTTAGCTTCACATACACTCGTATGATGACGATGACGACGACCGATGGATGGTAGGCCTGAGCAGTTTGATATCGCAAATAGGAATCAGATTTAACGTCGTTACATCGCAGTCCCATAGAAAATGACTGCAGGCATATCAAATATTAAGGAGATTTCTAGGACGATGATGGTGACAGGGTGAAGGCACTCGCGTTTGGGTTAAGTGATACTCGAAGGGAATGGCTCGGCTTCACTTATCTACCACCTAACTCTTGACATTACGACTGGCCAGTCCAGAGTTGCCTATCCTGAATGATTATCATAGTCCTTCAATTATTTTGTTTGAAGAATTTTACTTCGTTGTGCGAGTGATTCAATTTGAATTATGTTACTTGAACTCGATGTAAAACATAGGTAAATGTATAATGTGAAGTAGATAACTGACAAAGTTGTGATCAGGATGCTCGTGGCACCGTAAAAGAAAAGGAAGAACTTAACTTGAACTCGGGAAGGGTCTGATTTGATCTATTCAGAGAAGTGTCATGTTTTCTTTTACTTCGAAGAACCCAAAACTGCTGTCTGTTCAAAGTCGCTTTGAAGGATGTTTGTTTTGTGGCTTACCTCAAAATTTGACATTAGGACTTGTATCTGTTCCATTTTTTTCTAATCCTTTAAATGCTTTCCCCGGTATTTGCTTTTCGAATTAATTAAACGTTTTTTCTTGCTTTTCATTCCTTAATAGGCATTTTAGTGGCCACTGAGTGAGTTTCCTGTTTCAATTCTACGCATAATCAATTTTTCTTTCATATTTCGAAGTCTTTCATAAACTAGGCAAATGGCAACGCTTGTCACAAGAAAATTCAAGTCTCATGGCACCATCACATTCGTTAGGCGTATTGAGGTAGGTGCTCTTGTAACCCCAAACCAGAGCGAAGCTTCAGTCATTTTATTTTATTTTATTGAATGTCCTTTACGATACGGCGTGTATGCTTTTTATTTATACGTTTGGTCCTATTTTTTTCTCTCAGTTCTACTCTTGCATAGCTACTTCGGCAGCCATTCTCGAGTTTCAACTAAGAGAAGACATGTTGAAATTGTAATTTAGTCGAAATAATTCGTTTTTATTGGAAGGAGATCCATAAGTAATGAACCAGGAGGTGAATTTCTTCCCATTTTGGGCTATGTGAGCTCTTAGATTTTTATTGGTCACATGCGACTTGAGCGACATAAACTTTTTCTTAGCTGCAGATGTTTTCCTACTTGTCTACCAATTTTCAGTGTCTCTTGTAAATCGTTGTTAACTTTCCTCTGCTATGGCTTTTGTTTTTATTTACTGAAGATGTGGGCCTTGGTTGCACGACGCAGGCCAAGCGCCAACATCTCCCCTTCATTTTTCGATGGTGTTTGCTAAGATTGAAGTCATTAAAAGAATCGCTTTTATGACCTGAAAGGTTTTGACCTCGAACATATTTTACACCAAGGAGGGGGTGTAGGTTGAAGGGAAGAAACTCGTTAGCTGGAACAGTAAAAATTTGCAATGAGATTGACACTGAACGTTTTTATTTGTGTTAAAACAAAAACAACGACTCACAGGCTAAAGCGCAATACATAAAATGGTGTCATTGAGTAATTCTTTGAAGTAGGAAGATTCTATGAAACTGGCTAAGCTCAATAAATACAAATTTAAAAACATCAATGCACTTATTTTAGTCAAAACACACAATGTCCACTGCTTTAAAGATTCCCTCAATTACTGGTCCTTCGTCATACTGTAAAAGCTGATCTAGGATAAATGAACTCAGAAATCCAATCTATTTGATTAGATTTAAAGCAACGAACAGTTCAAGTGTATCCGCTTAAACCTGGACACAGTTTGCATATAACGAAGAGCTTAGTTGTTATTAATTGCAAGAGTCTCTAGAAACGATATTGAGCTTGCAGAGCCTGGCCAGGTCTACTAACGAGCTAAATTTTTTTCTATTGACCACATTAATCACCTAACACTGCATCAAATTTGAAGTGCCAGTGCTGCTTCTCCAACGCAATTGACCATTGTACGTGAGTGCACACAATCTATAAAGCCACTTAATTAAATAAGCAACTATAGCATCGCCGTACACAAAACATCGCGTTATAAGAGCCAGATAAATCTATTGAATCGAATATGGGCGAGAGAGCATAATCTCACTTTCTATTGCTAAAATCCGCTTATAAAGTAACGCGTACCTAACTTCGTGGCATATACCTACACGCATTGTACAGGAAGTGTATAACTACCAGAAAATGATAAATGGCGTGCGGTCGTTGGTTATATGCTCTTATAACGGGTATACGATGAATCAGCGAGCCCAAGCACAGGACACAGGGTGTTTCAAGAATAAAAATGAATTTGATTAATGGATTTTTGATCTTACACAATTTGTAATGAGTGGTGGGGTGTATTGCCTAGTTTATGAACCAAAAACAAAATGGCAACTGTTTGGAAGAAAATAATTTTTGAAGCACTTATTTTGAGTTAGGTGATATCCGTGGCGTGATGGTAAGCATGTCTGCTGTTTAACCTGAGGTTCGGTAAAAAATTTTTTCACGGGCATCGCCCTTCGCGAGGAATAGGCAAGCCCTCCAATACTCGATTCATTGTCATGAAAAGCGCTTTCTCGAATAGCCGTTCGTAACTGGCAGAAAATTGAAGGTCTCCTCCATTCCTTCACTAGCTATGGTTGTGAGAAATGCCCGCTGTTGCGTCACCCTATTAATTTTTTTCCAAATTTTTGTTAAAAATAGTTAACGTTTAAATTTGGGAAAGATGATAATTCATAGAGAAGTCCATAAAGAAGACTTACACCAAATTTGAAGTAAAAAGGTTAAGTTTGAACTCAAGGAATCGTGGCTGTCGTCTTGAAAAAAAAAACAAATTTAAGAAAAACTCGTCTAAAGGGTTTCAAGGAAGTCTTCTCGTAGCCTAACCCTTAAACTGATATCTTTCACTAATCTTTACTCAATCTGCCAAGCCTGGTGCATACATAAGGCCTTCCTCGACTTCGAACTATAAGAAGAAATCAATTTTTTCAATTTTTTTTATCAAAATAAGCCTCTTACTCATTCTTTGAATAAAGTTCCAAAACTCACAGCTCTGCGGGTAGGGAACCACAAAGCCTTATCGTAATAAAGAAGTGGTTTGTGATAGCTTCATCAGAATGTGTTAGACTATTACGTTTGAGTTAGAGTTTCTAACTTCAGAAACAAAAAATTACCAAGCCCTCCGAGAGTAGTTACACTATCATAAAAGAAAGCACTTTCCCACACAGCCGTTTGGAATAAGCATACAATAAAGGGTCTCAGAAACACGTTAGGCATCGAAATTTACCCAACCAGTGTTGTCCCAACCCCTTCATTTTTTTACCTGTTGGGTTGCTCTTTGCCATTGAAGACCTCGATAAATCTTTCCTAACGATAATCTGAAGTGATAATTCTAGGTTATGGTTTTTTTTTTACGTCGTTCTTTGAACATATAAATTTTATATACAAGGACCCTAAATTCAGTATTTATGCCATGCTCTCAGAAAACAGGAAGTGTCAGATTTCTTCAAATAAAGGGACATTTTGACTTCGACTGATTTAAACTTATGCTATTTCCTCGTGACTTGCACTAAATTTGCTGCAGAATTTGATTTTACAAATCACTTAGAAAAGCACGTACATTGTGCCCTATGCTCCGTATCGCCTAAGTATGTGAATTGTGAAGTGCAAGAAAAAAGGCATAATCCCGCCAGCTTCAGTAACTTCATGTGCAACTATTTCCTCAAGGCCTAAAGGAAAACCCTTGGAAATCTGTAAAACGACATCATTAAGCGCAGTTTAGTTTTGATCGAATAATACACTTAAATTTGCATCATACTTTGACTTTGGCCATTTTACGTTTTGAAGATAACTTCATTTGAATGTGGTCCGTGGGTCCGTTTTAAATGGTCCATTCAGAAGGGTTGTATTCTACGAATTTCGAGTGTTATGTAATCCTGAAAGGCTTTGATCGTGTTCGGCTTGTCCACATAGACTAACGACTTTACATAACCCCGCAAAAAATATTCACGAGGCGTTTAATCGCATGATCTTGGTGGTAAACTCACAGAGCCATTTCGAGAGATGAGCTGCGAAATTCATCCTTCAACATGTCCACTGCTTCACAAGTCTTATGCCATGTGACATCGACTTGATGAAACCACATGTTGACCAAGCTCAACTCAGCCAACTGAGCCGAAAAAAGTAGCTTATTGTGGTATGGCTCGATATTGTCGCCGTTGACGGCAGTGTTTCTTCCACGGTCGTCTTTGAAGAAAAGTGGACCGATCGATGAAGCCACCAGCACATAAAATAAGGATGCATAGATACTTCTTGTATAGCATGTGGCTGTTTATCAATCTAGATTCTACAGTTTTTCTTATTTACGTATCCGTTGAGCCTGAAATGAGTCTCATCGATTTAACCCAATTTTTCGATAAAACAGCGGATTTCCAGGAAGCTGTTTTAAAGCCCATTCACCGAAAATTAGTGGTAGGTTACGACTCCAATTCTTGTAGAAAATGAATTTTATAGACTCCTAAATTTACCTATAGATATAGACTGATAAAATATAGATAGACATTTCGGCTGGTCATTCATGTACATTAAGAAGTAAAGTGAGTCAAGTATCGAGAATAGAAGTACGTCTGAGCTTAGTATAAGAAAACCCGATAGAGAGTTATTTGCTCCTTCTGCCTGGTATCACGATGGAAGTGGTCTCAAAGCTTCATGCACTCAACACTGTGAATAATCGTGTCAAACCTTAAGCAAGACTTGAAACGCTTCTTTTAGTTCATTTACCTTAAGCGGGGGTAAAAATGATTAATATAGGAAGTGAGGTTGTTCATTGGTCATATAAGTTTGTTTTAACGGACATCTTGGCATTACATGTCCGATATTTGTTTGTACATAGATTGGAGTTGTGACTTTAGACTTAGACGTCTAATGATTTTGTCCTAATCGTTAAGTGCCCTCTGTAAAGCACTTAAGTACTACCAAATACCATTAAGGCCAAATGCCTTGTGTGACAGTTGTGAAGCAAAATGCTCTAAATAAATTGCTTACGCCATGGGTACAACAAACTACAAACGACTATTTTCGGGGAAAAAAAAACTTTTTTATGGAAGGTAACTTTCAACTGAAAATTGTAACAAGACACTTTTTTTGTTGCAAGAACGAACTCAGTACTTTCTTCACTCAAAATGATTTAGATTTTATTATTTATCACTTGAGAGTTGGGATCAGAACACGCCATACATGTTTTCATCTCTGCGTGATTATAGAAAGGTGTGTCGCATTTAGAGTAAGTAATATCCTGGGACACCCTGTCTTCTAATTCGAATTTATTTCACTTACGAGTTGGAGCGCGAGCCTTGCATAAAAGGCTTGGTCTCCGCCCTTAACAGAGTGTTGCGAGGAACTCAAAGCCCCACCACCACCAACAACAACTTTTGGCGGTGCTTTTGAAATTTGTTGTCCACCATCCAAAGTAAATAAATGTCAGGAATGTCCCGCCAGGCACAAAAATGGGGACCTGCTATACCAAACTGCTGGGTTTATGTTTTGGTACAGTGGTTCCAAAGTGGACATGCTGAGAACAATAGGATAAAAATCTCCCACAAAAAAAAGTTTAACAAAAGCGCCTGCAATAGCCCAGAATATAGGGTGATGGTCCGCCGCACTGCACAAATATGGTATTAGCGTGTGTAAGTATTTTGGGTGCATAATCTCTTTTTTGGCGCACATGGCGAAATATTGTTGGCATAAATTATAAAATTAATGTCTGCTAAGCTTGAGTCAACACACACACACACAAACAGACAGACAAACACACAAAGAATCACGCTTATTTCGGAAACTGGCTAACTCACTCGAACCTTCACAGTCGGTTTTTGTGGATTTTTCCGGCATGACCACATACTATTTGTTTGCAGCTCAGAGATCGGGACCAAAAAGTAAAACGTAATCAACCTACCATGGACTCTGAATTGCAGCGTTGGTCATGTGGAAAGTGGTAACTTGCGGTGAGTTTCATAAAGCGAACTTAAAATTTAACCACTAAATTAAATCGTGTAATGTGCCTTTTTAAAGTTTCCAATACAGTTCTTCGAAATGAATAGATGGGCGCAGGATACTCGACGTATATTTCTTAAAGGAATGCGCTCATCACGATGTAAAATTTTATTTGAATTGTTGAATACAGATAAGAGAATTAATGAAATAATTTTTTGTGTAGGTACCAGCAGCAATTGAAAAAACCTCGACAGCCAAAAATGTTAAGGTGTTTCAGGCAAAGGAAGATACGAGTTGACTGTGTGCATTGCTTACTACGTGCTCAACAATGTTGCCAGATACTCAGAGCCAAATATAGGTCCTCAAACTTCCTTCTTTATTCCTCTCCTTTAAGCGAGGGTCCATACAGTTTATGAAACTGATATCTCAATATACAAAACAAATACTAACACTCTAGACTGGACTGATTTTTTGGTTTCTTAAATGTTGTATCCCCGTAAAGATTAACAGATTAACAACTGTTTTATATATTGAAAAATTCCCATGGAAACAGGAACGGAAATGAGACCTCAACAATTAGCTGAACTATATCACAATTATTTCAAAAAACATTTTGATTGAACACTCATAACTTGTTTAGGTCCTTACAGATTCTTATGCGTTTTTTTTTTCTGGAAAAAATCCATTCATCAGACCTGAGGATCACTACCGAGGACACCATCTACTGAAATTCTAAGGAAAATCAGATTTTCCACAGTAGATAGTTTATTTACATACAGATTTTAGCGTGCTGCCAACGCGTGCTGCCAACGCGTGCTGCCAACGCGTGCTGCCAACGCGTGCCGCCAATGCGTGCTTCCAATTCGTGCTGCCAACGCGTGCTGCCAACGCGTGCTGTCAACGCGTGCTGCCAACGCGTGCTGCCAACGCGTGTCGCCAACGCGTGCTGCCAACGCGTGCCGCCAACGCGTGCTGCCAACGCGTGCCGCCAACGCGTGCCGCCAACGCGAGGTGCCAACGCGTGCCGCCAACGCGTGCTGTTGACTATAGTTCGCCTTATTACTTCAAAGTGAAATAGGAAAAAAAACAGAGAGAGAGAGAGGGGAAGAGTGAGAGCAGTGGCGGATCCAGGATTTGGGCATGGGTGGGGTCCATTGCTCAAAATTTTATTTATACATACGAGGTTTAGCATATTCAATCAGAAATTATTTACATGATGTTGGCGTCGATTGCTCATATATGTATGGCCAAGGATTCGACGGAGCTCTGGCAATGAGTGTCCAATTCATTGGTGCACAGGCTTATCTGAGATCGTATTTCCCCCAGGCAATTTATGTACATTGCGCTGCACATAGCTTTAGTTTGGCATTCAATGCAGCGTGCGAAGTGTCAGGAATCAAAAATGCGTTAGGAACTATTGGAGCGATTGAAGCATTTTTTCACTGGCCTAAAAGACAAGACGTTCTACACCAAGAAATTTCAAAAATGACAAACAAAATTGAGAAAAAAAACAAAAGCTGAAGTCTGTTTGTCCTACCAAGTGGGCTCAGTCTCATGAAGCAATTGGAACGTACGTTGAATTGCAACCGGCTGTTATTGAATCTTTGGAAGAAATCAAAACGTGGAAAGATCGAGATACTTCCCAAAATGCATTGCATCTTTTGACAGCGATTTCGACTGTTGAATTCCAAATAGCCTGTCACATTATGGAATCAGTTAATGAAATTGCCACGCGCGCCGCCACCGGCCGGCGCCGTTGCAATCAACAAAAAAATCGTTGCAACGCTCAAGCACAATGTATTGAAGACTACTACAAAATTTCTTCCTACATTCCGTTTCTTGATACGTTCATTTCTCAACTCAAAAGTCGGTTCTCCGAACACAAATCCATTTTCCAAAGTTTCGGGCAACTGTTTCTTAAACAAGAATTTAACGAAAAGAAATGCGCTGACTTCTACACATTTTACGAAGATATATCGGATTGATCGAAAGAAAATTTTCTGTCAGAAGTCAAGATGTGGAGACAACGAATCCACGGCCAGAACATCCAAAATGCGCTTGATGCTTTACTGGTTAGTATCTTTCGATCAAAATTTTACATGTAAAAAAGTTTATATGTGACACGATCCGAGAAAAGGCACCTTTTAGGCAAAAGTGAAAGCTTACACGGCACGCTCTGAAAGGCGCTGATGTTTCTCAGTATTTATGTTTTGTGAAATAATAGCGATATAACAATTTCTGATTGCGCTTCATGAATATTCAGTAAAATAACTTGTGTAATCAATCATGATCCAACAACCGATTTTTTTGCCTAGTAAGTCCCTTTTATCACCCACCATCTCCCTCCATTCCCTCACAAGGCATGGTTGTGAGAAATGCGCTGAGCCCTGTTGCGCCACCCTATTTATTTATATTTTTTTTTTTTATAAGTCCCTTTTATCGGATCGAGTTATATATGCAAACATCAATGTGACGATATTTTTCAGGTTATCAATAACAAAGTCGTTCAAGAATGTCGATTATATTTTGCGAGTCTTGGCAGTACTACCTGTAACTACAGCAACTCCAGAACGATCATTTTCGACGTTGAGGAGTATCAAAACTTACCTGAGAAATACGATGGGACAGGAACGACT
The DNA here is from genome assembly GCA_949752695.1 of Melanostoma scalare. NCBI lineage: Eukaryota > Metazoa > Arthropoda > Insecta > Diptera > Syrphidae > Melanostoma > Melanostoma scalare. Next base: position 222,743,817 of record OX456985.1, on the reverse strand, counting down.
AAAAGGTCTCCCTTCTTTAAATATCCATACCCATATTGAATTTACCGTGGACGAAGTTCTATCGAAATTTTTCAAAAAACCTCGAAAATTTACTAGTGTTTGAGGAGGAGGAGGAGTTTTGCTCTTCAGTTTTTTATGAAATGTAATAATGATCAATAAAGTTCTTGAATTTTTTAAATAATAATATTATTTCTCCTTTACTTTTTTGTCTTGCTCATGCTAAATAAAGCCGATAAATGTTACAAATAACATCTTTTATTTTCCCGATTGGGGGGGACCGGACCCGAAACCCCCCCCCCCCAATCATAACGCATAGCATATTTTATGACTAACAGACTGTTTTACAGTGTAATGAAAATAATACAGAGTCCTTGTCTCTAGTGAGCAATTATCTACCTAAAGGACTTCTTAATCTCACTAGACTCTAAGTTGAATTTGCAGTCACCCAATTGCAGCTACTAATTAAGAATACTCACTCTCAAAAGATTACTGCTGCTCACCGCTCATCTCCAGTCACCCGCGTCTTATTGTCCAGGTTAACTCAGCAGTGGTTTGAAATGAGCCACGTTAGTATACAGATTTAGAAATGCGAATGCGAATGTTTATCCTTCATAGTACACAAATGGCGAAATTTCTGTCATAAAAAAAGAAATAATTAAAATGTGTGTTCTTTTCCACTGATCCAGTACATTTTTTATTTATCTTCTATCTGCAACTCACGACCGTGTCCGTCCTTTTTTCCCTCCTCAGACAAATGGACGAACCTTTTTCTATTTATTCGTATCTTAAAGTTTAACTTAGCATCATGTTTGCTGTTTCTCTCTCGTGTCGTAAGCATGGTATGCCCTCATTATCCTGTCCAAGCTAATTAGAAAAAGGTGGTGAGGATATATGCAGAAATTATCATAAATACAACAACAATGGCATGAAAAACTGAATCTAGAGCTGAATCAAGTAAGTATTTTGTGAGATCATGAGTTGAGTGTGTGCATTACGAAACAGAGCAATGAACTGACAATTTATTTGGTCCCTTGCTATGTAAGCGCAAAATGGTTGGTTTTGTTGTTTTCAAGACAAAGAAAGAGTAAGGGTTGTGTTCAGTAAACTAACATGGCCAAAAAGCCCAAAGTCCTTTTTTTGATTAATTCATTTTCTCACTCATTGTTAGTTTTTATTATTTTCTCTATCAGCAATTACTACGAAACAGTATACTTGTACTTAAGTTGTAAGAGCCTACTTAACATGTACTAATCGCTATAGGCTCCTGTTGTCTGATAAAACTTTCTTGATATTTTCATAAGCTGCACAGATTTTATTTGCTACCAATAAGGTATTCTATTAAAATATAGATCCTTAGACCACTTACTGAAGACAACATCATGAAAATAATAATCATTCAAGACTTTACTTTGATGTGAGCAACTTTACTATACTAAATCCACTCAAAAGGAAGGATATGTTTACAAATTTTTAAGTTGTGAATGCAGCTCATTGCTCGAAGGGGAGTAGCTATAAAAGCACTTGTCTTGTTTTCAGCCCTCTTAGCCATGTATGCATTGTGTGTTGGGCTTGTGCTCTTATGCTGAGTTTCCGGTATAAATGTTGTGAACAAATACTGATACCCTCTTAGCTCATAGAGCATGTACCTACTTGAGGTGAGTGTTCTTGTTAAGTGTCGTGTCAGCTGTGAAGTATTGTTTATTATTGAATCCTTTAAATGAATCTCAATTCTCCACCACTTAACAACAAACTGCAATTAATTTATACATAATAAAAATAATGTGATGGTTGTGTTTTGTTGATTTTGAAAACTACATAAGCAAACAGTTAAATTTAAAAGTTGGGCAAAATGGTGTAATACCGAATATCAGCGCTTTGTAATCTATGTGAGTTAGACTGAGCTATGATGTGTGTTATTCAAGGATGAGGAGAACCATTGTCTTATTCTTTTTTATTTTTATTTTTTCTGATTAATTCCATGATTGATGTGGTGAGTAGTGTGATGACTGGTACCTGTGACCTACCGATTGGAGCACAAAAAGGAAATGATGGTAATGAGACGGCAGACATCCTAGCTAGAGACGGCCCAATCGCCGGTCCTGAACCATTCTGTGGTATGAATAAAAACCACTTCAATTAGCCAGCCAAAAGCACCCTACCTACAGAATCCATTTAAATCTGAATCTACAAAAAAATATGTGTTCAAAATTGAAAATAAAAATGACCAAACGTTGCGCTTAAAATTACCAACATTTTGATTGACGCCGATGAAGAAAAAAGGGAAGAACACCAAGTTCTTAAACGGAAAAAGCAGTATGAGAAGCGCTTGCTAATCGAAATAAAGAAATGTCGAGCGATAGTATGAGCTTCAGAGTTTGTACCAAAAGGAAAATGCACTACCTGCTTGATTTAGTCGGGAGAAAGCATGTTCAATGAATGGAAAACCTAACAATTGCGCCAACTATAGAGATATACTCTTCCCTAAAGCCGCATCTCTTGTCTTGTCTATGTGAACGTCTGAAAAAAGTCCCACGTCAACAAATTTTTACAGCACACGGGAGATCTTGGTTAAAACCTGCGTATGACAGTATTGAAAGTAACAAAGCTGTACAGGGTCATGTCTAGTAGCCAGAAAAACAGGATTTTCGGTACTTAAACAAACTTAATCACGAAGTCACTGTCATTTGACATCAGTGTTTGAACTCTCCCCAGTAAAATCCTAGTTTTACTTCAAGGCGAGTTGATGACAAATTCTGAATTCAATGCCCCTGAAGTATCCATTGGTTTGCTGCAATACACTATTAAGTTATTTTTTGACTTGTTTATTTATTTAATTGAATTGAATCCATTAGCATTTGGCAACCCTCTACCGACAAAGTAAGGTTAAAAGGTTTGTAACTATTAAGGATATTTAACTTCCCTGCAAACGTGAATGGAAATGAGAAATTTAAAATCTACTGAAATTCCTACAGCATACGTTTATTTTAATACAGACTTCAAACGGGAATCTAAAATATTTTAGGCAATCTCCAGTTTAACTCAAAGGCTTTCCTGGCAATTTTTGGTTTTCTGAAAAGTTCGATGGTCTTGCCGATCATTAGAGAGATACAGCCACGATTCACACACTCGAGGTCAGCTACATAGAGCTTAAGACTTAAAACACGATTTTTTCGAAACTTTGTTCTTAAAATCTGTAGTAAAGATTTTTCGAGAATTACTCAACCGATCTTGATGCAACTTCACACAGGTTTTCGAAATATGATGATCTTGTGAAAAGTTCTGCTGTCAACGCAGACAGGGACACACCAAACGTAAGCTCTCCAACGTTTTTCAGAAAACAGCAGCATTGTAGCTATTCCGTAGCAGAAATGATTGTAGAAAGTTTGTTGGTGACTTGGCGTTACCGCGAGGCACTTAAACGTATTGGCTCAAGTGATTCTGTAAATCCTGCGGAGAGGATAACGACACCGTGGAGAACTTCCACTGTGAATATTCTGCATTACCTACAATCAGATTATACACACTCGGTGCCGACATGATGAGGCATGGAAATCTGGGCATCTTTTGTGGTTTTTCTCCGAACTTCTGCAAAGCTTATGCAAAAGAAAAGTCGTTAGGGTTTTATCGATTTTCCTAAAAAAATTTAAATGTGGCTTTTAAGTATTGATCACAAATTTTGTGCGTTACATAGTTTAATAATTAAATTTTTTTTCTTGTTTTTGCATTTTTGAGATCAAATTTGAATTGTTGATATTGTAAATTTTTCAAGTACCTACATACTTTGTAAGTCTTTTAATTTCATTGTATTTAAATGATGTATTAGAGAATAAAGAACTATTGAATTGAATTGAATAAAAGTGAATAATGTGAAGAAAAGATAACTGGATTCTCATAAACCTAAACCTCTGGCAAAGTAAGAACTTGTTCTATGAAATCAATCCAAACCAAACCAAAAGAAAACCATCACCGCTCATTACCTCGTAAAAACTACCTTATCTTTTATTTGCTTTGTTTTGTGTAGATATGGGTTACCCTCAGCATTCAACACGATAATCCTGCAGCAAATTGCAGATCTATTTACAATTAAACCCTTTTCTTAATGTGAAAACCACCCTATCCTTTTCAAAAGGAATGCTTTTAAATAACAGAGAGCGAAAAACTAACTAACCAAACCCCCAACTCACGAGCTAAGGGTTAACTCAAAAGCAGCATCTTATTAAGGGTCCTGCCGAAAGAATCCCTAAATGTCTTTTGATCCCTATGTCTGCGTGAGCTTAGTCACCAAAAATGTTAATTCGTTTGTTACTTGTCGTTGTGTCTTCGTGCTCGCCTTTAAACAAGTCGTCGTTGTCTTTACCATCATGACAACCAAGCTGCTTGGCGCTTACTCACTCTCGCAATAGTGGTGAATATCAATTATCGTAAGATAAAAGCGTTTTACGAATCCCAAGTATGTGCACATCCTTCGACTGTGGTTGTCGGGATGGAATAGCTACGATATCCCACCATTCCATAGCGTGGGATATGATTGCTTCTGTAACCAACCAATTTAGCCACAAACATCAAGTGACATGTCACATTTTCGAACTTTTGTATTTTTTTTTTCAATAGCGAAGGTCACAGTCATGAGAATTCTCTCATTTATTTCCGAAGGACTAACAAAAGGAAAGAGGGACCGACACATCCTTTTAGTAGCACACAAAAATAACGAATGCAAATTGAATCTTATTCCCGATATATACCCACACATAGCGTTGGCAGTGCAAAGAACTGGAAATCCTTTCATTCCGGTCACGATCCGATGGAGACTGTTTGCGTTTGAAAAGTCGTACATTTTGTTCTCATTCTTTTAATTTCAAGAATATCTTCGAAAACGATTATGTTCGCTTCGCGTAGTGACATCAAACACAGTCATGATAAAGTTATTGACTATAGTTTGTTGTTCTTCAAACTTTATGACTTACCTATGGGAAACGCAATAAAAAGGGGGAATAGATGTTTCCTTGAAAGTGCATAGTAAAAAGTAATGAAAAATCATAGTTTTCGAACAAATGCTCTTCTGCTTATATACAAAATTTATCATTTATTTGCGCTGTTTTAAACTCAATGAAGCTGCTCATTCCATACTCAAATTGCGTTTAATTTAGAACCCAAAGTTTGGCATAAGCCATCCCCTACAATAGAACACAAACTCAAGCCATACACTCAAAAGCTATATATTCCACAAATCCAAACTCAATTTGAAACGATCCACCAGGACACAGTCCGAAACACAAGATGCTTCTCAAGGAAGAAATTTTCTCCTTGCTATGCATCGAAAAGGATATAAATTCAAAGACGACTGCAGAGTTATTGCTTTCGTAAATGTTTTCTATCCTTTAAATCCACGAGTGGTTTTCTGTTGATTCACATGCTCACTCCGTGCATTTAGCCTTTTCCATCCCGTTCGTCAGTGTTTTATATTGTTCCATGTGCGACCATTTGGTCTGATCATAAAAGACCAAACTACTAGTACTACGACTCATATAAAACACCAGCAAGAGTAGAAGCAATCAACATGCTGTTGAAACCAAAAACAAAAACAAAAAGCAACTACACATTAGACAAAAAAAAAGTTAAAACAAATTCAAAGCAATCCGTTGGCCCAAGAAAGTGCTTAACGTATGCGATTTAGTCGGAAATTAACTTACACTCGCACCGCCATCTACTCTCCCATAATATCCAAAGTTCATCCTCTTTGAATTTTATCCTTCTGATGCTATGTGCAATATCAAAAGAAAAAATTCACCTTGGCCTTGTTTCCTGTCTTTTTGTGTACACAGATGAGTGTGGGACTATGTCATAACTTCAGGTGGATAGAAGAGTAGTTAAACGAGCTCCCTAGGCGGTGGAATTTTATGATCGCGCCATAAAACAAGTCCAGAGAAGGTTCTTAATAAATGAAAACTGTTTTAAGCACAAAAAGGAAACGTGATCTACGAGTAGTGTGTGTTTAGTCCTTTGGTTTGGAGATGAAACATGTCGGAAAAAAACCGGGTTGCAGGAACCGCCAAACCTGTGTCAGACAAACTCAATTTTCTTTTTTTCAATATTATGATACGATCTAATTTCGATGACAGGAAAGACATAAAACTATGATATGTGCGTGACAGACAAAATTCATGTCTTATGGAGACATTTCTAAGAAACAGTTACCTTTTGCAAGTTTGATTAAAATAAATGTAACATTTTGTATAGTACCAGAGAGAGAGAGAGAGCTTTAAAACAAAACTTTATTCAAAACTTGTAGCAGGAGGACTATACGACGAATACAACCACAAACTCCTTTCGTTTTTACTATAAAGTCTTTTGGCAAATGCGATAACTCGATAATCATACACACGATTTTTGCATACCTATACCCAGGTGTGTGCTCAAGTTTAGAAGGAAAATGTTTGCAAAATTAATTAAGCTACCTACCAAGTTTCTGGCCACATAGCTTCGTGTTTCAGGTAACAACATCATAGTCAGGTTCCTTGAATTTTGCATTAGCCATTCAAAGCAAAACTAACGAATCCTTTCAATTAAATTGGCCGAAAAGTTTGCTTCCATGGTTGGCGTATATAGCAGCCGAACAAGCATAGAACATGATTTGTGCAAAGTCCTTATACTTTATGCAGCACTGCCCGTTTATTTTGTCACCATCTCAGTGGTCTGTATATTTGAAACGGGGGGCCAAATTTGAAACTATTTTTGGAGAGGAGAAGATAATTTTTCTTAAAGGGAAATGGTTGAAGAACTTTTAAATATCGATTAGGTACAACTGGGAAAGTGGAAACAGGTTTTACTCATGTATACAACTCATGTTAAACGAAAACTGCCAATCGTATTTGTCTTAAATAGTGCGTTATGAGTTTTACAAAAATAGCGAAAATACTGGAACAAAATAGTTTTAAGAAACGTTTTGATAGAAATACACCTTTTTTCTCTTGATGATAATTGTGATCTTGAAAATGTCCCATTTGTGTGGTTCTCACATTTTTAGTAGAAAATTTAAAAAAGTTCATTTAAAAGTTTAAAGCACTGGAAGTAATGTTCACCTGAATGAGAGTAGCACATTTGCTGCCTAATTTAGAATTTCGAACATGGCATCGCTGGAATTCTAGAAAGCTCTTGTCTCAAAAGTTCCAGCCTGAAATATTCAGTAAGAATCTTTGCCAACTGTAAACAGTGGAGTGGACCTGTCAATAGGGAATCTTTAATTGTGACATTTTTGAAGAAACGAGAACATAATCCGTGGAGAAGTGCCCGAATGGTCCTGCGGCGTCTCGATCTAGGCATCAAGATTCTAGAGTAGGTATAGCTCAGCCTCTGGTTGAATTTGGTGTCCAGTATTTCCTTCCACAGAGTAGCTTACATCATCAAAACTTTACGAATGCATACATATTAAGGTGCTAATTAGATTCTACAAGGTGGGCCAAAAGAAATCATCCTGTTGGAAGATGCTCTCATTTTTGCAAATTGCCGCCAATGTCAAATCTTTTTTGAAATTTATATATAAGACCAAAGATGTAGAATACTATTAAACAAGCCATGCAGCGATACAATAATCAAGAACGCGGATTAATCGTGTTTTTTTTTTTTTTTTTTTGAGTAATAATTCGTCTGAAGTGTTGGCCCAGCGCGAATTCCGTAGTCAATTTCCCAGCCGTCCGACACCGACTGCGCAAACACTGCGCCGTTTGACCACCAACCTTTAAGAGTATTGAACCACACAAGACGTTGCCAAAGTGACTGGTCCCGGAGCTCCCGTTCTGACGAGAGCATCGCCGCTGTTCCCGAGGTAGTCGAGTTGTCACCGGAAGCCCAGACGCCGCCGCCGTGCCACGCAATTAGCCGTCAGTCAGACGTCCCTAAGGCGAATTTTAGTCAAAGACCTGAGCGTGTTCCCGTAAAAAGTCTAGACCGTGCATAAGCTGCTGCCTGCCGAATATCCAAGCCATCCGCAATCATGAGGAATAAGTGAACAATTTTTTTAACAAAATTATAATGAGCAATGAGGGTCGTTTCCACCTCAGTGGGTATGTCACTATAACGCCCAATTTAAGCGTTCAAAACTATTTTTGTGAGGTTTTTGAAGTCCCATGTTTACGTGAACAAGCCCGAGACTCTGGATGCCCTCAAGGACCTCATTCGAGTGCGAAAATCAGTCGACTGAAGTTCTCCCCCAAATGATGAAAAATGTCATAAAACGAGATCGTATGGCAATCAATTGTGACGGCGGGCGCCAATCTGGCCGATTTAATCTTCTTGACTCGACCAATAACTCTCAAAAATTGTGCTTTCGTTTCCCCTTCAAAGTGAAGCAAGGAGAAATGACCTTGGATTTGTTGAAAAGATAAATTTCAATTGTAATTTTGAGGACTTTGGTGTGTCTAGTTTGCATTAAAAATAGTAATAATAAGTTACCTATTCTGCTATTTGGAACAGATACATATACAGACATATCGAAAACCATAGAAATCGGCCCAGCCGTTCTCGACTCATATGTGTTCAAACACACCCGACTTTGTTTTATACACAGTAGGGTGGAGCGTATTTTTTTTTTCACTTAACGGACAAAAATTTTGTGTCTATTAGGCTCATATTTACTTAGTTAAAGTATAATATGAATCGACTGAGAGTAACTGCCTCCGCCAGGTCATTGAAATTTTGTAAAATCTTGATTTTAGACGTAACTTTGTTTTTTCTCATTTGCATTACCTATGCTGCTATTTGGAACAGATACATATACAGACTAATCGAAAACCATGGAAATCGGCCCAGCCGTTCTCGACTCGTATGTGTTCAAACACACCCGACTTTGTTTTATACACAGGGTTTTTTGCATAAGATGGTACAAAAGCTCATGACAAATAGGTTGGGTCAAACATGAAAAAAATTGTGTGGGAAGCGGGGATTATCCCCCCGCTAAGGAGGGGGAGACAGTTTCAAAAAAAAAAATTCACGTAATTTTAAAAATAAAATTATTAAAAATCAATTAATCCACCATTTACTTTATACTAAAATGTGTTTGTTCTTTAATTAACATTTTAGTTCAAGTTATTTAAGTGAATGGTTTTTGAATAATCAAATCTCGAAACCAAAAAGTGCTAAAAGGTCATAAAGCCTAGTGTTGGTTCGTTTAACACCACCCTATTGTAATTGTTTAAGTTGAAAATCTCATGGCATTGCCAGAATTTTAGTGTTATGTATAAATTTTGTCATTCAAATGAAAAGGTTAAAATAATAATAATCAGTAAGAAAAATAATGGCTTGAAAATAGCACCCGAATAAAATAAATTTAATTTATAAAAAAATAAAATAATTCTGGCAACACCAGGAGATTTTCAACTGAAACGCCTGCAATTAGCTCATTTTAGATTGACCAATGGAAAACATTTTCTTATCAGAAATGACTGAGTGGTTTCGTTTTAAACGAACACGCACAAATCACACGAGTTTCTTTAAATCAAATTATTCAAACTGCGGTGTTAAACGGAGCTACATGACAAACACCGTGGGTGCATTTAAAAACTTCCTAGTTTGACAGCTGAATTTGTCACTGCAGCAATTATGCCGACAAGCTTAAATAAACATCAGTAAAACAAAACAATTAAGATTTAAAATTGAATGCTTCCTTTTTGAAACGTAATTCTTGCAAAGTTCATGCTGCGTATGAGCTGTGTGAATGCTTTTGGAAGCCACATACTTCTTGCAACCAGCCAACCATTAGTTTTTATTATTCAAAGACAATCTTCTTAATTTTGAAGAAAAACTTCATTCCATGCTCACTAATTGTGAAACACAAAATTGTTCAATTTAAGAAAACCAAATGATAAATTGCAATGAAATTATATTTATTACAAAATTCAAGTTGAAAAGCAAATGAAAATTGTTGAAAAAGTTTAAAGATTACTTTTGTTTAAAGAGATTTAAATTGACTCAGAACTTCAATAAAAACACGTCTGTCTTTGATGATGGTAAAAAGAAGAAGGAAGGTTTATTCACAGTAGTTTTTGTTTGACATTTGAGACTTTACTCCGAATCATAATCTTAAGCAATACATAATGATAAGAGATAATGGAACACTAATAACCAAAAATATTACAATAGCCTCACTAGTGTTTCAATTATTAATATTTAAGATCATTATTGTTAAAATTCAAGTAATAAGAAATTAAAAAAAGTTAAGTGCATAAACCAAATTCTGAAGTAAATTTTTCTAAAGTCATAGAATTTACTGATTTTGTTAGAATGTCAGCAACCATTTCATTTGTCGCTTTATACTGCATATTCAGCTTGATTTCTTCTTCCCCGGTTTGGTCCAAATGCTCTTGAATAAAATATTTACGAACATCAATATGCTTTGTACGTGCATGATAGTTTTTGTTCTTTGCTAAATGAAGAGCTCCCTGGTTGTCGCAGTACAAGGTTATTTCCTTGCGTGCCTCCAAAAAAATTTCACATTCGAAACGTTTTAGCCAAAGTGCTTCTTGAATGGCTGCCACCATTGACATAAATTCAGCCTCGGTTGAAGATAAGGCAATTGTTGGCTGACGACGTGTTGCCCATGAAACAGCTCCACCTTGAGCAAGAAATACATAGCCAGTGGTTGAACGTCGCTTGTCGAGATCCCCAGCCCAATCAGCATCACAGAACCCAATCATTCCATTGTCTTCTCTTGATTGAAATGTAAGCTTGTAGTCGAGGGTACCCTTTAGATATCGCAGCACTCTTTTGACAGCTGCCCAGTGTGCCTTACCATAATTGTTGTTGTACCTGCTTAGAGCGCTAACAGCAAAGCATATATCAGGCCGACTTATTTGTGCAGCATACATAATGCAACCAACAGCTTCCTGATATGGAACCTTAGACATTTCTCGACGCTCGGCTTCTGTTTTCGGACACATATCTTCTGATAGTTTTTGGTTAAGATCCATCGGTGTATTGACGGGATTACTATTTTCCATATTGAAACGCTTTATCACATTAGATATGTAGTGGTGTTGGTCAATTGAAAGTGATCCATCTTGACTGTGAGTGATATTCATGCCGAGTAATGATGTAGCCTCACCTAAATCTTTCATTTTAAAATGTGTGGATAACTCCTTCTTTAACTTTGTGCACATCGTTGCGTTGCTAGCAAAAATCATTATGTCATCAACCCAAACCGCAAGAATGATTGTATTTTGATATGAATGCTTGAAATAGATACATTGATCAATGGAAGATCGGTTGAATTTCATTTCTCGTACCAGCACATCGTTAAGTTTGTCGTTCCAGACACGACTGGATTGCTTTAAACCATATAGTGATTTCTTTAGACGACAAACCTTACCTGATTTATCACATACTCCCTCTGGTTGATGCATATAAATTTCTTCCTTAAGCTCTCCTTGAAGAAATGCTGTCACTGCATCCATTTGATGTATAAGCATTTTGAACTTAACTGCCATCGCTAAGAGAAACCGTATCGATGAATAACGTGCCACGGGAGAATATGTTTCATCATAGTCTACTCCCTTTACCTGGCTATAGCCTTTGATGACAAGTCGAGCCTTGTAGCGCTCGATAGCACCAATAGCATTGCGTTTTATTTTAAAAACCCATCGGCTATCTATTGCATTCCGACCAGCGGGCAAGTCGCATAGCTCCCATGTATCGTTCACTTTTAGTGATTCTAACTCATCTTTCATCGCTTGTGCCCACTGCGTCTTCTCTTCACACAACCTGGCTTCTTGGTACGATTTGGGTTCGCTGACGTCCTTAGTCGCAGCTGCCAGCATACCGTATAAGCTCTGAACAGCTCTCGTGTTTGACGAATCTTGAGAGCTTGGAAATGGTACGACCGACATTTCACTCGCCGCAACATCAAAGTCGGTTTCAGTGACAGATGAATGAGAATATGACGAACTCAAAATGTCCAATGCCTCACTGAATTCGTTATGTTCAACGTCATCATCAATACCGCATACAAATGAATTGTGGTTACCTGGATCAGCCAAAATTACGGAATCGTCTAGTGAATCTCCCAGCTTCGGAGAGATACTTTGGTTGGGATTGGCCTCACTTAAGTCATCATCTGAGTCGCTTTCATCACTGGAATCATTATCAGGAAGAAAATCTTCGCAAGTTTCATCCCGTTGGTTCGAAACATTCAAAAAGGAAGATGAAGTGTCTATTGCTATTGAGGTGATTTGTGGTGTTTTGACTTCAATAAAAGTAACGTCCCTGCTAATTATGATTTTCTTAGATTGAGGATCATACAGTCGATAACCCTTCGATTCTTCACTGTATCCAACCATAAAACACTCAGTTACTTTCGGTGACAATTTGTTGCGGTTAACTTTGGGAACATGCGCCATAGCTTTACAACCAAAAACTCGCAACAGAGACAAGTCAGGCTTCTGATTCGTCCATCGCTCCTCGGGTGTTTCATATGCTATAGATCGGCATGGAATCCGATTGATCAGGTATGCTGCAGTGACAGCAGCCTCAGCCCAGAAACTTTTATTTAGCTCACTATCAAACAGCATACAACGAACCTTTTCCATTATTGTACGGTTCATACGCTCAGCCACCCCGTTTTGCTCTGGTGTATATGGAACCGTACGTTGATGTAAAATGCCGTGGTCAGTTGTATACTGGTCGAACTGTTTATTACAGTACTCTGTTCCATTGTCTGTGCGAATACATTTGATTTTACAACCCTTTTGGTTCTCGACGAAGCTCTTAAAGTTTTTAAAAATATTAAAAACCTCATTTTTAGCATTCATAGGATAAAGGAATACTTTTCGACTGTAATCATCAATGAAGGTGACAAAATATTTTGCACCACCAAACGAACGCACTGGCATAAAGCCTACATCGCTATGAACTATGTCAAGTACACCCTTTGCATGATTTTCACTGGTTTCGAATGAAGAACGAACCTGTTTTCCTTGTACACATGTCACACATTTCTCATCATTGCCCTCCAAGAATTCCACACCTTTCACTGCTTCTCTGATTTTCTTCAAACTAGAATTTCCTGCATGTCCCAACCGACGATGCCACAAATTCTTATCAACCGCTACCATAGCAGCGGTTTTGTTTGTTTGTTCCGTTACACATTTTAGCTTGTACAGATCATCGATGAGAGGTGCCGTTGCGATTAAAGATTTGTTTGCATCAAAAATTTTACAACTATCCTTATCGAAAATTAGTGTGTTACCATGCTTTGCCATCTGACTTACCGACATCAAATTTGCACATATGTGTGGAATGTGCAAAACATCTTTGACAATGACAGTGTTGTTACGAGACATATTATCACTTCCAATATGCATTTTAATGTCCCCTGTACGCTCAACATCTAAATGCGAATTGTCACCTACAACAATTTCCCGTTTAGTAGATTGCCGCATGTTTACCATATCATCTTTGCACATCGTCATGTGTGCCGAAGCACCCGAATCAATGTACCATTCCTTCGAAGATTTAGTTTGTTGCTTAGCGCAGCATAAAAACACTTGATCATGCTTTTTCTTTCTGTTTGGACATCTATTGGCAAAATGTCCAACTTCATCACATGCATAGCAAGTCACAGACTTACTCCCTTTTACTTTTTGCACCTGATGTTTCTTCTTTTGAAAATTATTGCGCCTATTTGCCATAAAAGCAGCCTCTACACTTTCATCTCTAGAAGTAACTTCTTGCAATAAACGGTTTTGTACAAAGTCAAGGGTTAATTTATCCTTAGTATTTTCAATTGCCATGACCATAGGGCGATATTCATCAGGTAAACCAGCCAACATTAGTGCTGCCACGACCTCATCTCCAATCTCCAACCCAGCTTTTTTTACTTTCATAGACATTAAAACCATTTTATGCACATAATCCTCCATTGACGAATAATCTGTTTGTCTAAGCCCTACCATCTGCTTCAACAAATCTACCCGACGGCCAATGCCAGTGTCTTCAAATGCAGCACAAATCGACAACCATGCGTCCTTAGCATTTGTACACTTCTCCGTGTACGTATAAAGCGATGATGACAGAAGTAAATTTAGCATCTGTATCGCTAAAAAATTTTTATCTTCGTCCGTCTCTGTCCCGTCAAAGCATTTCCAATGACCTTTCGTCGCGAGATAAGCCTTTGCTTCGACCTTCCACTCATCAAAATTGCTCCTGCCAGCCAGTTTCTTCGGTTTGCCCATTTGATTTTTTTTTTTTTTTGGTAAAAAAAAAAAAAAATTTAACAAAAAAAGGCAAAAATGTAAATCAATACGAATTAATTAATATTTATTCGATGGACTGGGCCCATAACCTGTTGAAAAAGTTTAAAGATTACTTTTGTTTAAAGAGATTTAAATTGACTCAGAACTTCAATAAAAACACGTCTGTCTTTGATGATGGTAAAAAGAAGAAGGAAGGTTTATTCACAGTAGTTTTTGTTTGACATTTGAGACTTTACTCCGAATCATAATCTTAAGCAATACATAATGATAAGAGATAATGGAACACTAATAACCAAAAATATTACAATAAAAATTTTAAACAAACGATGATGACTAACTGTAAATGGACAAAGTCATCTTTTCTCTATGCAAAATTTTGTATAATTTGCTTCCTGAGAAGTCTTTATCTCTGAAACATAAAACACCCCAAGTCATAAGTATACGAGAAAACGAGTGAACCTACTGTTGCTGCTATTCTGTGACTGCTTATTTCATTACTTTAACTTTAGGTAGTTACTCCTTTTTCTGAGGATATCAAACGAAAAATAACATTTCTAACTATTTGCAATTTACTTACAAAGGCTTTTGCAATTATTTAATCCCTTAGGATGTTTACAATTATAATCCACATTGTGTAAGTTGCTTTTGTATTAATTTCGCTAAAGGGCCAACCGAAGGAGTACCTACGACGACGTAGTACCGGTGTGGGTTGTGGTTGGTACCCTACAGACCAGAAAATAACTGGGACTGCGAAGGAATGAGTAATGCTGAAATGTTTGGGGAATTTTTTATTTTGAATTTTTCAAAGGAAAGTAATGTTTAATAATTCCACTTATTTCTTCTTAATCTGATAAAATACTTTCCGGAAAGTTTCTTTTTACTAACTTTTTTTGCCATAAATGTGCCATAATCAAAGTGGATCTTCAATTGGTTGGGACGGTTGAGTGGAAAATAAGCGAAGAATTCATATTGCCCTTCATTTTACACTTTTTGAATAAAACCATCTTCTTGTGGCACCGGAAAGTAAGTAAAAGAAATCGTCATAAATGCGAGTGTTCATTGAGCGGATATCTTTTCTACCTACTTCATCAATGCACTGCACATCTCCCACAAAGAACTATACTTATGTATCTTGCAACAGAATTGCAGTAAAATCACCAAATTAAATTACAGAAAAGCGTGCTGTTGCCTACTTCAATATTTTACGCTGTTTGGTGGATATAAAATCATACACAGATACAAAGGCGATAAACTTTCTTTCATTCATCCAAAATTCAGTGCCCATTAACACTTTCTCTTAGAAAAATTGCACCTAGCAACAAGGCACGGGATATTGCATGTTGAAAATGGATAAAATCATCTCATGTAATTGAGTTTCGTGCACCAAACGAGCGCAGCGCTCGAATTTCAATGAAAGCATAGATTTTGGTAATAAAATAAGTTGCTTAATATTTTGCTAAGGCGACTCATTCTGATTTTTGAACAGAAAAATGCTTTTGAACAGAAAGTAGCTCTGCAAATAGGAGGAAAAGTAAATCGTCCTTACTTTTGGATGCAATTTTAGTCTTGAAAGAATTCATGAGAATAGCAATGCGATTCACGTGAATATCTTTTTGACAGTTAATTTTCAATTTTAGCCGTGTTTTGTCGTTAATTTTATAGTCATCTTCATTAATAAGCTCAATAAAACTCTGTTCGCACTCATGCAACCTTATTCCATAAACTGCATTTACCAGCCACCCCTGATGTTCACTTCTGAACACTGATTTATTTCTGTTCACTAATCGTTGTTGTTTTCCCAAATGCGATGTTTTGCGATGATTTGCAAACGTGAGTATAGATTCCCAATAAAACACGGCTCATAATTGATATGTGCTTCGATTCTGTTAATGTTAAATAAAGGAAACCACCAACTGACCCTGCTCTTTATTAAAAAATACAGGGTGAGCAATAACGATGTACGATCTTCGAATATGTATTACTTTATAGTTGTTTGCAATGGCAGGGCGCGAGAAGTTTGAGTGTTTAGCATGGGATCGCTGAAATTTAGTTAAAGCGCTTCACGGGTAGGTACACAACAAGCGTTCTTTGTAGCAAAATATTTCAAAAATCATGTTTCGTGCAGTGTTGTTCTAGGTCGAGGCGATTTAGTGATAGAAATTTCATAAAAAGAATGTGGTTCTCCAAACGGTTCAGTGACGTACTGCGTGTGATAGGCTGAGTAAGTCAGATATAATGCATAGTGAGCTTCGTGTCAATCCTGCAGGCTGCAGTTGTCAAGCAGAACGCAGTTCAGTAGCAATCGAGCATTCAAGAGGAATACAATAAAAGTTGTTTTTCTTCATTTTCTAACCATAAATTCTTTGTTTTATTTTTGGTGTTTTTGCTGCATGGGTGAAAAGATTTGTTTTTTCATTGCAGCAGAGGCCTTAGATTGAATTTTGGGACTTACTCTATATATGGGACGATATTTTGCATATTGATAAGTACCACCTTCTCTTCTTCTTCTTTCCATTTCCGGCGTTACGAGTAGTGATCTTGAAGCGATCACAACTCTCCCACTTTTCTGCTTCACACTAGTGATCCGCCTGTGGGGTACGCCGCATTGATAAGTACCACCACTCTATTTAAAAGAGAGCCTGTCAGATTAGCAAAAAAAAAAAAATGGGCACGACTGGGTCGCACGAACTTGCGATTGTGTTCTAAATACGATATCAAAATCTAAAGGCTGAGTTAAAGGTTTTGGTATTAGCTCTTCATAATATATTTTGTGGTACAGGGTTGCCAACTACACATTAATTATGGAAATTGAATTAAATCACGCAAAATAATGAAAAAATTAAATTAAATATTCCAAAGGTTTCAAGCAAAAATCTAAAAACGCCATTCCCTTGCAATCGCTAATAAATATGAATGATGAAAATTTAATCAAAATCGTTGGAGCAGTTTTCCCAAAAAACGGTTTTTTATTTTTCACTTTTTTTTAGAACTGTTTTTTAAAAGACGAGTATGCAAAGTTTTAGATCTTAATAAGAGTTATTTTGACAATAAATTTGAAATAAATTAAAGTTACAGTTTCGAAATTATTTTCAAAAATCAAAATTTTTTAAAAAAATTTATAAAAATTTCCAAAACTAAATTTTTTTAAATATTGACATGTAGTCTTTCTTTTACAGTTTACGACTTCTTAAATCCAAAATTTCGCCAAGATCGTGTAAGCCATTAACGAGAAAGTCGGTTTTGAAAAAAAACGGTACTATGGGAGGTACCGTTTTTAGCCTTTTCTCAAAATTTTTTTTTACATCATAAAGAAGACAATCTAAAATTAATCCCTCACACAAAATTTTATCGAAATCGTTGGAGCCGTTGTCGAGAAAAATAAGTATTATCATATCGGTTGTATGGCAGGTACCGTTATTTCAAGACCTAGAGACTCAATTCCAAAAACCCCTCTGTAGAATGCTCTACAGACCCTAACTGCAAATTTTGAAGAAAATCGGTTTATTAGTTCAGGCTGTAGATCCATATACAGACAGACAGACACACAGACAGACAGACAGACAGACATACAGACAGACAGACAGACAGACAGAATTGCAGGACCCACTTTTTTCGTATTCTCTATCATCGTAATGTCATATTTAATTGTTATCTCAAATTTTTTTTTCTGCACGATTGCAAGACTTGCCTTATAGTACCTATAATCGCAAGTAAAAATTTATCAACACATACACGAGTAAAAAAATTAATAAGTAAGTAATTAGGTTGGTTCAACAGAGCGAAGAGCTCCAAGGCCTAGCACATTCCTCACAACCATGCCTTGTGAGGAAGTGGAGGGGACCTACAATTTTCTGCCGATTCCGAACGGTTAATCGAGAAAGTAATGAATTTACTAACGGAGGCCAATTCCTCCCGAAAGGCGATACCCATGGAAAACACTTTTGCCTCCGTTGTTAATGTAGTGTGAGTTAATTAGATGCTGAAAACCGTATATGTATTCCACTAATCTTACAGTTTGAGAGTGACGTATAGAATGGGAAAAACTACAATGTTGCTAACAAAGCTACATCTATATATTTTTAAGCGAGGCAAATTTTTTTTATTTTGAAGGAAATGATTCAAAAAAGCGAAAAGTATTAATTCCGACGATTTCTACGATCGAAATTTAAAAAATTCGTCAATAGAGCTAAGTTCGTGCAGCTGCGTGATGCCAATATTTCCCTCTATCAGGATTTATGTTCTTGTCTTACTTTTGCTCTATCTATAACTCTCTCAGTCCGTCCCCAATCTTGGTTTCTGTTGCGATGACATCATCACAGTTGATCTCTGTGGTAAAATGAAAATTCTTCAAACTTCTAATACTGGTATAGAGGTAATCATGATAATGAATATGACATACCTGCAAGCAAGAGTGGAAGCCCTGCAAGCAAGGACAATAGTTTGGATGGGTCTTAAAGTTAGCGATGCATGCCGATACATTTAAGAGCTAAAAAAAATCGTGGTCTGTTCCAGGTTTTCATGCGATGACTTCGAGGGAAATAGGAAACTTTTCAATATCTGATTCAGAAGTTATCAAAGAAGTAGGTACTTCTAGATTTGGAACAAAACGAGCGCAGTGTAGTATTGTTATAACATCATACAGTCGATTACTTGCCACTTGTGTGGGTTGAAAAAGTTAAGCGGTGTCAATCGAGCCAGGATTGTCATCTTCAATAAGATGTATCTACAAGGTAAAAGACAAATAACCCATAACAATTCTCTTTGAGTGTCTGAGGGTACGGAACTTGAAAATGCTACGAATCAGAATTGCTGCAAGCTGGTGGAGCAATGTGAACAATGCAAAAAAAAAGTTTTTTTTTTTTTTAATTTTACTAACGAACTGAGGATGGGAAGTTGTTGAGAAAAGTTCAGGAAATAATAATAATGGCCGCGAACATCGAAGTCGTCAGATTATGGAAAAAGGGCTTTTATTAGATTCACCTCATATTCCCCTAGAAAAGCTGATGCGATCGATAATTTTTTTTCACGCACATCATGCAAATGATCAGATTTACATTCTTCCATTACTTAAAATACGTAGGAAATTGATGTTATCAATATCTGACGCAATGGAGTATGTCCATATAACAGTATTTTTTTTCACGCATTCAAACATCTATCGCCGCTTCCCCCACCGATGAATAGGTAGGATAAGGTCGGGTAATATGGCACCCTTTCAATATCTCTTACTTGATGACATCATTTTAAAACAAAAAGTGCAAAAGATTATTCAGTCTGACGTAAGCTTTGAGTTGATCCATTCGGGTCTGTAGTAACCATTGAGACTTAAAATTTGAAAACGGACAAAAAAGTGAGTAAATTTGAAGCGTAAAGTTTTTTTTTTTTTTGTGTATAATTGATGCGAGTGTTGTTGCAAAAATAGCGTCTGTACGCACAGCCGGGTGCTGTTGCCACTTGTTGACTGTTCTGTTGGTGTCTTTTGTGGGTGTACGGAAGTACGGGTACGGTGTATCAGATGACCGTCTTCGTAACCAGTGTTGCATTAGGTAATGTTGATTCGATGATTCGATAAAATTGTAGAAAAAACAATGCAGATCACTTGTCTTGGAAATTTCTGTTGTACCGCGTTCAAAAATAACTTACGACTGTTTTCCACAATATTGTTGAAAGTTACATCAGCTGTTCAAGCTGTGAGTGACAATTTAATATAAAAAAAGACGCATCAAAGCATTTTGCGATGACCTTCACTGCGTTAAAAAGGCTTCTTAAATGAGCCTGTTCACGATTCTTCTATATCGTAAGTGAATTCATGTTCAGACCATAGTGGCAAGAAAGAAAAAAAATATTATACTGAAATTGATTACTGTTTCAAAACAGAGCCCAAAATAGAATGTTTGAAATCCATGTTCTGTCAAGGAAAAAAAAAGTGAAGAAAAACTCGTTCTAAAAATAAAAAAGTCTAAAGCCGGAAGCAAGTTTGTGATATGGCTTTTGGATTACCTGTAAAAGGGTGGGATAAGGCACCAATTCAATCAGGAATAAAGATCTGAGCCTTGAAACCTAATAGGTCTTTATGATGATCGAGTAAGTCTGCATTTAGCTTACCATTATAATGATACCTGTTATTGGAAGAACCTTTATTTAGGCCATGTGCATAGACAGCTATATTTAAAAAGAAATTTTCAAGGATGAATAGACAAACACTCCCTTAAAAGGACTGTGTCAAAAGACTGTGTGTTACTCTACTTATCCTCTTAACTTTCTTTGAAAGTTCGACTGAAATTGTCACAATTATTTTCTTCCCCTACCAGTATTTTCATCACAAAGCATGGCATGCCAAAAAGTCAAAATATCTTATTTCATTCGAAAAAGTACATCAAAACTTATCACAACATGGAAGCTCTAGTGAGGTCAATGAAAATGTTACAAAATGAACATTTTGTCTGCTCCAGCAGATTGCAAATGCAAAGTAAATTGTGAGATGGATGCATAGTAAAAACTTGTCGATTTGTGGCTAAACATACTTGAATGCGTGAAGAATTACAAAAGTACAACAACCTTGTGTACGGGTATAGAAGTTCGTTATGAAAGCTACGCTACTAACTTTGTCTTTTGCAAATAGAGGAAGTGCATATTATTTGTCTGCGGTTTGAACTAACAGACTGGAAACAAACGCATTTAAGTTCACATAATGCCTCGAGCAAAATAATATGAAAATTATAATACGAGTATTCATTTTTATTCCAAATGAATAGAATTCACCATGAGCTTGGTACACTTGTAGTAGAAAACAAGAAAAAAGACCAAAACCATCATAAACGCCATTGTATGCCTTATTTAAGCTACACTAAAGAACCATGCGGTTGCTGAGCAGCTAAAGAGAATATTATATTAATACACTCCTTTTATGAGTACACCACATAAAGCTAGCCCCACTGTAACCATATCTACCTAAGGCAAGTACAGAGTGAAAGCGAAACAGCTTCAGAGACAGCCATTGTTCCCTGGCAAAGCACATCTATAGCCATGCAAATAATATATGATAAAAAAAAAATAGACCCAGCATCGTCAGAAAATTTTCCTCTCTATACCAAAAGCAGCAAAAGTACACAAAGCTTTTCAAAGAAAACCGGACTAGCAATAAACCGTTCACCACATTCCCCAAGGCACATTAACAAGCGAAATAAATTTCTCGGCCAAAAGTCCACAATTTACCCAGCTGGCATGCCTTCGCCTTATTTTGCCAACGTCAAAAAAACCGCCGAACCGCCTTCCAAATGTTGAAAATATGCGAGATGTGAGAAGGACTTTGCGAAAGGATACCGCCGGCCGTCAGTTATATGTACTGTACGTAGTATGGATGTACAACGAGCGGTCAGTAGGTATCTCTGTTCACAATGTGGAACATGTTGTGTTACACTTTGACACAAAGATAGGGATAATAAAGTGGAGGCTCCCAAAATTTGCAACCTGCAAGCAAAAGCCTAAATGACGTGTTGTTCGGCATTTGGTTGTTTTTTCTTCTTACTGTCATTACGTGAATGAGCTTGAATAATATCCTTTAATAAACTCATCTTATACATGGTCTGTTTGTGTGTTTTTTTTTACCTTGAACAAAAGTTTGCTGTCTTTTCTTCCTGGGTTGCACATTGCGCTTATATTCACATTTTGATAAGGAAATACAAGTGGGCTCTTTTAACTAAAAAACTTTATAACAACTTTAATTCACATACTAAGAATAAAGATTTAGATTAGATTTAGATTAGATTAGGATTTTATTGCTCACTTAAATTGTTAGAAAATACAATTTACATTACATAAAATCTTTTAAGCATGGCTTTGCCGTCTGCCAGATTGACAATCATTTCTATATAAGTTTAAAGCAATTACTACTATAATCATTACTCTTTAATCTGCTTTGATAACGATAATTATTTTTTCTATTTATTTATATTTAATTACTATTTTATTTGTTTTAAAAATCACCATTCTTGATTCTGTTCCTATAATTTAAGGCAATTTCCAGGAATGCGCATAGTTTATCCTCATTCATTTCATTAAGTAAAAATATACAATATTCGTTTGTTAAGATGTCGTTTCCAAATATATTTCTTCTTGTCTCACGAAATACAGGGCAGAACCCTAGGAAATGTAAAACGTCTTCTCGTTCATTCCTGTTGCATAGGTCACATAATATCAGCAAATCACTTCTATGCGGTATATAAATTGAGTTGTAGCAATTCTCCTCGTAGACGAAACAATATTGAAATTTTTTCTATGTTGTTTTCATCTCTGAAATAGTTGCTTCCATTCAAGGAATAATTTAGACGACTATAAATCATGCGGTGAAGAGATATCCCTTAGCTTCGTCCTCAAATTTGGTCCTGTATTGAAGGTCAACTTTTTTAATTACTTCGTACATGGTTAACTTCCAGGTATTGATTTCACCCATGCTGAGGTTTATTTCGGTTCCACATTTTTCCGCTACATCTTGCCAGTCTTTAAAAAAACCTCGTTTGTTTTGTATCATTTGAATGGCCACCTTTTTTGGCAGTCGGTGCTCTGGCATCCTCATTACCCGTAGTACGTAATCGATTTGTAGTTTGAAAGTCTTTATAAACATCGGTGAAAGTCCAGTTTCGAGCATCAGCATATAATTCGGCGAGTTAGAAGGGAGATGGAATATTCTTTTGAGGTAGTATCTTAAAAGTTTTTCCGCCGTCTCGTATTCAACACTTCCCCAGATCTGAGCCGCATAAAAAAGGATTGATTCTGCTACAGTTTTGAAAACACGATATTTGCTACTGTGCTTTATAATGTTTGTTGTTAAAACAGTTTTTCCAAGACGCATTTATTGCAGTTTTCGCTTTAGTTAATTTTTCGTTAAGGTGTTTTTCCATTTTCATATTGTGCGTGAAAAGTAACCCGAGATATTTGTATTCATTTACAACCTCAACTGTTTCTCCGTCATACCACCATTTTTCCTTCGTGCTTTTTCTGCCTCCGCCCTTCTTTATTATCATGACTTTCGTTTTGTCAGTATTAACCACGAGATTCCACAGCTTACAATATTCACAAAGCTTGTTAAGCATTAGTTGCAGCGATTCGGGCGAGCTGGCCAGTATGGCAACATCATCAGCAAAAAGGGCTTTTATCTGGGTTTTTACGCCCTTCTTTTCTTATAAATTGGGAACACTAAGGCTTCCTTATATTGTTCCGGTACCATGCCGTCTTCTATAATGTTGTTCAATAATCCCGTAAGAGTTTGAATCAGACTATTCGTTCCATACTTGTAGAATTCGACAGGTATTCTATCCAATCCTGCTGCTTTGCCGTCTTTGAGCCTATTGACAATAAAAGTAACCTCTTGTAACGTAATGGGCGAATCTAAAATTGGATCTGTAAATCTTGGGCGTGCATACAGAAACTTGGATGTTTCGTTTAAAGTTGGGTTCAATAGTTTTTGAAAATGATTTTGCAAAACTTCGGTGCTTAAGCTGCTATCCACAATGTATTTTTTCCCGCTCAAATTGCGAGCTAAGCTCCAGAATTCTGTAGAGGTCATAGCTAAACTTAATCTCCTTGCCTCCCATTCAAAATACAAATTTTTTCTTTCTTTGCATAAAACCTTAAACCTCAAGTTGGCTTTTAAATAAGCTTCTTTGAAGAAACTAGTACTGACTTTACCAAAAAGTTTCAGCCAAGCATAAGACACATCTCTTGCTTTCTTACAACTTTCATCGAACCAACGTTCTTTGAATTCTATTCTCTTTTTTTCCCTGTTGTTTTTTGGATAGACCATCTTAATAAGTCCATTAAGATCGTTGAAATTCCTAACTTCATTGTTTTGTAGGGCCTCATTTAATTTTGAATTATAAACATGTTTCTTGCTATCGTTCCATATTAATTTGGGAAGGAGATTCATATTTGTTGTTGTGATGTTACCCGCTTCTGTTTGGTTAAAAGACACAACTATTGGCATGTGGTCTGAGAACGGTCGAATCATTACTTCAAAGTCAACAACGTGTTTATTCCATTCACATCCAATAAAGCAATAATCAATGACGGAAGAACCTTGGCCACCAACAAATGTTAATTCTCCTTCTGGATCTCCATGGGTAGTTCCGTTGAGCAGTCTTAATCCAAACGAGTTACATAGGTCAAGGAGCTTATAGCCATTGGAGTTGCTAACAACATCTTTAGACTTCCTTTCAACTTCTGCCAGACTATTCATGATACCTTTTACTCCACCAACTCTTCCATTAAAATCACCAATTAATAGCATATTCGAGCTGTCATTTAAGTATATGTCACTAAGAATATAACAATCATTATTTAGAGATGTCCTTTT
The DNA here is from genome assembly GCA_949752695.1 of Melanostoma scalare. Lineage (NCBI taxonomy): Eukaryota > Metazoa > Arthropoda > Insecta > Diptera > Syrphidae > Melanostoma > Melanostoma scalare. The sequence goes on along the minus strand of OX456985.1, from coordinate 222,719,226 downwards.
CACTTTTATGGTTGTTAAGAAGCTCAAGCTACGTCAAAATAAGTTTTAGATCAGTTCTCAGTTTGGCGGTCTGCTTAAATGACAATCTTAACTTAGTATCCATTTTTATTCCGAATGAATAGAATTGATACATAGGTACATAGAAGACTCCACTATGAGCGGCCTTAAAGAATTTATTCCTAAGCTAGAAGGTTGGCAATATGAACAAGAAACTGTGGCCTAATAGAGGGCAAAATTTTTTGGTTTCGTTAGGAGCATAACCGGGTGCACATTTATCTGTGCAACGCCATCAACAAACTTCAGAATTCAGGCAGGACAACGAAAATGATGTGGATTTGAGTAGGTACAACAAACTTGCTCAAAAGAGCTCCTAATGATGGATAATGGGCTTAGAAGTACCTTACCAACAAGCTCGAATTGTGGTGATGAAATGCTGTAGCTCAAGAAATGGCTAATAAAAAGAAAGGAGCTTTCAAAGCCTAATCAAATTTTCAAAATATTGTTAGAGTAATAGATCTGAAAAAAATAGTATTGAAGAAGAATTAAGAATTTGCCAGAAATAATCGAAGAAGAAGTGCGCTCAATTAAAAGTAATGAGCACCGAAGAATATGTATCGGAACTCTTTGATCAAGATACTGACGCAAGTGAAGTAATTTTAAAAATGTTACAAAACAACGTGAATTTGGACGAAACTACCTTAAAGCATCCGCTGAAAGAAGAAGAAATACTCTGGAGAGAGGTTCGTTCGCAGGAATTCAAGCAACAACAAAGCTTTCTTGTGACAGAGTGAAGCAGAAATTAACTGCTCTTAAGTATTTTGCATCACAGTCGAAGAAGCTACTGAGTGTGCTAAGAACTCCAAAAAAGGCAATGATTGTTGGAGCGATGGGAGCTCAGAAGGCACATAATTCTCATTTCCAAGCGAATATGAGTTGATAGTCGACAGAAGCAATGACAGGTAATTCAAAAATCTATCAATGTATCTACAGAAGAGAAGAAGATTCACAAATTAAGAATTAAATTTTTAATCAAAATAATCTTTGATTTTTATTTCCGTTAAGTGTCTTAGTTAAAAATGTCTCTATCCCGCGATAAGAATAAAAATATTTTAAAATCTAAAAAAGATACACAAAGTTTCGATAACTACCCTTCGATCAAGTTGATGACCACACTACTTTAAAGACCGTTGAAAATATAGTAGCCAGCTGCAAAAACCAACAAAGCCATCCTAAAATCAATAAGGGTTTTGTGGTTGTCCATGACAACCTGCTTGAATCTATGGTGTGTGACACAAAAGTGTAGCAACTTGTTTATGCTACAAACGTAGCCATCATAACCAAGCATTTCTGATCTCTGTTATGAGCACTTGACGTATAAGCAGATGTTTTTGAAGGAAGTGTGTATACAAAACTAGTTCTTAAAAGACTGATGAAAGGTTTAACCCATTTTCTGATTCAGATATACCCATTCCAGACTTTTATCTGCGTTCTTCAGAGCTCTAAATAATTTGATAATTTAATAACTGATGATGACGATATCAATCATCGAGCAAGTTTGAAAATGAAGTACTGTCCCATCTTGGATGATAGAAAAATACGGACACCGCGGTTGTGCATGCAGCACTCACATACGTTTCACAATTTTGAACAATGTTCAAAAAATATGACATCAAGTCGACAGCAGGTGAAATTGTGCACTGTCTGAAAACAAAGCTTCTATTGTCGTATTAGGAAAATGAAGATTCGTGCAAGCCTACACGTCAAAAAAGGCAATTAATGGATTTTTGGAGCTTCTCGACCTATAATGTGACTTAAATTTAAAATTACCCATTGAATGTAGTTTTAAAGTCTTGCACTTACAGCAACTTTTTTCAAGTAATCGACCAAATATTAGGAAAGGGCTCTACTAGTTGGTTGATGATTTGGGAAAAATTTCTTGCCCTGTGCTGCACACTTTTGCCAATGTAAGACCACAAAGTATTTAGTTTATACCTCCTTGAAAGTATATGGAGTTTTCAATGAAGTGAGAGGGACTCAAGACGTTGCGTCAATTTGTATAGAATAACTTTGATCATTTGAAAACGAGAGAACATAGCTCGCCTTTGGGCTAAGGAGGGACGTGAACGGGGAAGATGAGGAAACTTGAGGCGATTCTATGTTTTGCTGCTTATTTATCACAAACTGAGCCCTTGTGAAATAAGCAGTTGTTTTCTTCCCCTGAAACAATTTAGAAAGAATATCTACCATCAGGCACCTTAATTTTTAATCGTGATCCTAACTTTGAACGAACAGTTATGTATAGAGATTCATACTCTAGCCTTACCACCCAAATGTGAAATGCTTTACCTAACTCTTTTTTCATTTGCAAAATGATCTACAGAGAACAGAGATTTAAATTCAGTAACGTCTTCTGCATCTACTTCTCTCCTCTTTTCATGATCGTACTGTGTTTCACAGCATTATAATAAGGGTAGTCGTATCCCCTTCACGTGCGCTTAGATTGTGAAAAGAGAAGATCAGCCATTTGATTAGCAGACATTTTTTTTATGCGTTTTGTTTGTAAAAGTTTGATGCAGCGATTGGTTTGCTACATTTCATCATAGTATTTCGTTTTAAGCAAGTCCTATTTACTTTTGCAGATTCCAGAATATCTCTACGCCCCGCACAAACTAATGGCTCAATTCGCTTCATTTACATCAAAAAATGTTTCCAACGGGAGCTACGTCAACTAACTAGTAACCTTCTACATTGTTAATTGTCATCATAAGCATATCATCGATTACTCCATGGCAAGAGCACACATTTAAGTAAAAAGAAACTATTTCGACTCATTTCATTCTGTCTTTTCAGAATTTCCTACAACCTAGATCTAGAATACGCGAAATAATAGCTATTATCGCAACCTCGACTCGTGTGGGGCTTCGATTTATATAGAGTTGCTTTTCAAAACTTTTTATTATATTATTATTATTACCGTTAACGTGTGCCTGCTTTGCCCGCCTAACTTTTGTCTCGCTTTGTCAGGCTGGCAAACTCAAGAGAAGATTCGCGCATCGATTAAACAAGTTTGTCCGCCATTATTTTATTGCCCTTTAATTAATCATCCGTGATTAAAACAAAAGCAAACAAAAAAAAAAAACGGTAAAATGAAAACAAAACCACAAAATAATTTTTATTTACGCCATGAAAATGTCAATGAATCATAAGACCTATTTTATTATTAAAAAAAAAACCTAACCGTGTAAAATCCCTGGACGCAATTAGTGCGCGTATAGAACAACGATGGACTGCATCAGCCGCCGCAGGTATTTGTAAAAAAAAACCAACAAAACATACGCAAAAAAAAATTACAAAAATATTTAAGGACTAGGTAAGGGATACACAATGACTTCAGTTAATGGCACTTTGTCATGAAATTCGGCTGTGGAATGCACAGATAGCCTTTTTTAACGTCCACCGCCGCGCCGTTGCTGATGGGGGTGAGGTTGGGGTGGTAAATAGTCCTTGGCCCACATTTAAATGGTATAGCACATACCGCACCATAATGGCACACCCATTCGATCTATCCAAAATCACAGAGGAGAACAAGGGTATTTTAAATTTTACATGAAAGGAGAGGTGGCAGAAATTTTTCTTTTTTTTTTGTTGCTGTAGGTAGAGTAGAGTCCTCTTTTAATCAAACCTGAATATCATATCAATCACCGAGCAAACCCTACCGACCGACTGACGACGCAAATAGAGCGGCGTGCTTGTCTCACCCACTCAGTCAAAAGAGCGAAAACAAATTCAATCGGATTCAGTTGTTCTCGCCAAAGCAATTCGATTGCTCACCCGTTGTTAATTATTGAACATGAAGAACACCCCCACACAGTTGTTACATTTGTCTGTTGGTTTTTTTTTTTTTTTTAATTCAAGAGCCCTCGAATGGTCGTACCAAAAATCGTGCTTCGATTAAGCCAAAAGCCTATGATTGTGTGGCAGAGTTCGTCTCATCATGTTTCCCACCGCCACCGCCAGGCAAAACAAAAAGTGCTCCTTTCTTCAAAAAGCTAATCAATTACATTCAATTAATGTAAAAATAAACAAAAGTTTTTCCTTTTGTTGTCTGTGAGTGAGAGTGTGTGTTTGGTTATGTGATGTGTGTTTATGTGTTTGTGTGTATCTTTCGCCCTCGCATTGGATTGACGTTATCAACTTTGGAACAGGCAACAAGGTTTGTTTGGTTTGGCTCAAAGGGGCCCTGGTTCTGGTGAAATAAAAGCATTTGCCACAGTACGGTCACACACAATTGCAATGGCATAGACATAGACATACAAATGAAAAGCAAATAAAAAGGCAAATACACACACCCACCCCAACCACAGAGCATAGAGCACCGAGTACCGAACACACCCCATTTAACTTACCCCAATAGGACCAAATTTGATATTTGGAGCGAGGCTCTTGATGAAATCCTGCAAGAAAAAATAATTAGCACCACCAATTCAATCGGAATTTCACCAGTTTAAATTTGAAAATAAAGAGTCGCTGATAGGCTGGTCCTCCATAATATGAATTTTCCATCAAATGACTAGAGAAGACACTTCTATGAAATTCTTCCTGTTGAAATACATCGTATTGACAAACACGTAGTTACTATCAAAAATATCACAAAAGAAGCAATAAATTGGAGATCATAGTATGGCACCTATCATCAGAAAGAGTATAGAGGTGTGGGAAATGGAAAGAAATTGGAAAAGGATATAACAAACATTTGGCAACAAAACAAAATCGAAACAAGATCTAAGCGAAACAAAAACATGAACTTCGCCTTGCGTGATTGGAATTCATAAAGGATATGTGTGTTTGGCAATTGCTGGTGCTGTTGTGGGTACAATAAAAGGTCCTTTTAACCTTTCCAACAAAATACTCCTCCTCAAACAGAGAGTCGATATAAATGTGCAATTGCGATAAGGTGTAAGGACGATATATTGAAACGATGGCATGTTTTTTCCTTCTGGTATCTTTGACAGTGTGTAAGGTGCCAAAGCTCGAGTTTCAGTTGTCATTTAGTGCAACACCTATTCAAATGTTTTTGCTTTTTTTCTTGCCTGAGCTTGAGCTTAAGCGTATTCCGTATTGCATATTCCGACAAGGGATCTATTTAAGATAGAAATTAGGAGGAACTACGTATTGCTACTGAAGATGGAAGGATTTTTCCATTTCTCGCATAAGAACAAAGGGGACAACAACCATCAAGCACATAGAATCTTAATAGGTTTCTTTTTCTTTGGGGCATTTAGAAAGGTGGCAGGACTGATATATGGCTCACTTGGGGGAAACATAAATAGTTGAACATTGTTGTTTTAGTATGAGAAAGAGACAACGTGTGTTGAATGTCGTATGAACGCAGCTTCTTTTCTCTAATTTGATGACTCTGCTCAGGTAAGGGATACCATTAACTTTTCTTCTCCGACTTTTTTTCTTTTTTTTTTGAGTAAAATGAGAATCATTTTGAAGTTTTTGCCTAGATCCTTTGACATCTGAGAACAAAACGGCTAACATACACAGATTGTCTGAGGCAAGGCTTGTGTCCGAAATCGAGAGTTTAGGTTATCTGTTGCTGCAGGATACGACACAACCGATTGTTCGCATCAGGAAGTCTGTACTTTGTGGAACCATATATTTTTGAATCACTGAAAAGCTTCGCTGTTACAAGGTGGTGGCAACACAAGCAAACGAACACTAGCAGTTATTTTGCATCCTGTGTTTTCAATTATTTTAACTACTTCCCAATATCACATCCGAGACCACCACACCACACCGCACCGTATACAATACAAGATACATGACCAAAACCAAAATTGAAGATTATTATCTGCAGGTTATTTGTTTAGCCATTGTTTTCCCAAAAACCATTTTTGTTTTGGTATATCGAAGTTACCCTTCCATTGCAGACAGGCATCGGCACAGGCACAGGCACATGGCTCTCCTCCTATTGGCAAACTAAGATTTTGTTTGCGCCTTACTCGATACCTACTAGGTATTGCTGCACTATTACGGAATGATTGAAATTTTGTGCGAAAACGCAATCACGTGTACCCATACCTACCCTGTGTACCATTTGCATAATAAAGGGACTTCCATCCGTTGCAGGCAAGGCTGCAATGCAAATACACATACAAGAGTACTGCTGTAGAATATCTCGAGAACACAAACAGCATTTAATGGAGAAATAATTGGAAAAACACTCAATATTGGTTTGTTTCCTTCTCTCTCCTTGGATATACCATAGCTGAAATATTTCAATAGCTGAAGTTTTGCAAACAGAGTTTTGCTAGTGCCCATTGCTTTTGCATGGCAAAAACCTATGCGTATCAAGAGTTTGGCAAATGACACAAGTATTAGGTATACCTACCTACCTAAGTATACCTACCTTCACAGGAAATGCAAACGATCCTACATTTTTGCAAAACTCTTTCAGCTGAACAGCCTGCAGACAAGAGTGTTGATATTGGTTGCTTAGTAGGCTCGTTCAAATATTTATTGGGGTCCGTTTTTTGAAACTACAATTTTTTGAGAAAAAAGTACCATTCAATACATAGAGTAAGCAGAATGGATCAAATGCGGAAAATACATAAGGCTATTGAAAAGTTTTCCTGGCATAAAAATTTAATAGTAAAAAAAAAAAAACCTTTTTCTAGTGCGGGACTACATCCAAATTACAACCACTTTAATCAATAGTTATATTCTGATGATAGTTCTTTCTCATTAGACCAGTTTCACTGCAAAGAGAACCTCTATTAACCCTAGTTTACGGCACGAAGAATTATACAATAACTAAAGTTGGAGCTCGAGCGAACCTCAAAATTTGTATTCACATCTAATTTGGGATACTATCACTGGGCATCAATTCTTCGAGCCGTGATGAATTGTACACGTTTTGAACATCTGAATATCTTCCTCCGTTTCGACGATTCAATTGGTCGCTGAGCTCAATTATCAGCCAGGACAAACACTCTCCAGCCTGTTGAAATACTTTTGAACGAATTGAATTGACCGTACCAGATCAGATCAGTATACTGTCCATTTCATTCATTTCTGGATTTTTGCAGAGAATGGCATTGGTATCTTATGTTCCAAAACCAAGTATGTAAACAGGTCGTTTTATTACCAACACAACACAATCTTGCGAAGGCTATTTCAGGCTGTCATAACAAGCCGGAACCATAGTGAGGTTCGCACGAACCCCAAGTTTGGTTTGTGGGTTTTTGGGTTGGGGTCAAAATTCTGCCGGGGTCAAAATTCTTTTTTCAAAATTCTGCTTTCAAAATTCTGCTTTTCAAAATTCTGCTTTTAATATTCTGCTTTTTAAAATTGTGCTTTCCAAAGTTCTGCTTTTCAAAATTCTGATTATCAATATTCTGCCAATTATAAAGAAAAAGAAGGTTTGGAAAATGTTAAAAAGCGCGCGCTTTTTAACAGTTTCCACCGCTTTTTTAGCAGTTTTTTGATTTCCTCATTGTCGCTCTCCTACTCAAAAGAATTACATAATTCAGTTAGTTTATGATAAAACTGTGATAAAACTATAGAGATGCGTTCCGAAGAATGCAAAACGATAAAGAGGCTTGGCATCGTCGGCTTAAAGTAATAGTTGCCCTAGCCCGTAGCCACGCAGGTGTCTATAAATTAATTAGAGACCTACGAAAGGAGCTTATCAGTGCCAAAACAGAAACTAAGCGCACGAAGCATGGGGAGAGGATAAAGGAAAAAAGAAAGAGTATAAAGCTCGCACTTAACATTTTCTACACCATCTTTTTCTTTATAATTGGAAGAAAATATTGATAATAATTGTAAACTTTTACTTTCTTATCGCTCTCCTACTTTGTTTTTGTTCTTCTGTAAGTAAAAAATAATATGAAAAAAGCAGAATTTTTTCTTTTTAAAAGCCAGAATTTTGAAAAGCAGAATTTTGGAAAGCAGAATTTTCGTTTTAAAAGCAGAATTTTGAAAAGCAGAATTTTGAAACTAGAATTTTGACCCGCTCCCTGGGTTTTTTTCAGAAAAAAGTACCAGAAAATTATCTTAAATCGCTATGATGAAAATACGATGAAAAACGTAAAGAAAAATGATATTCGTTCACTGAGTTTTCATCCCAGGTCGAAAATATGATTAAGAAAAAAGTTATAAGCATTCAAACTTGCGTTGGGGTTCGCGCGAACCCCAAAACGTAAACTAGGGTTAATATAGCTTGAAGAACGAATTCCAAGGTTTGGAAATAGTTTTTACTTCAAACAAAAGTGTGGATTACTGCTGACCCGCCCGGGGTAACAGTTTTCAAATGCCACTTTACCTTCTTTTTCCCGTTGGAATTTGAGAATGAAATAGAGTCCATGCTTCTCGTGGATAATGGAGCAGTGTTACGATGAAAAAAATTTTGAAATCGGTTCAGTGTTTTCTAAGTTCCCGGTTATGTTCCTATTCGCGTCCCTTTTTCGTAGGAGTATGGGGAATACATATAAAATCTGTTTCATTTCTCTATATCATCTCCGTCCTTAATATTGATCGATTCGGCTCACTAGCTTTGGAGCATTTTCAATAAGTTCTCGTTTACATTGCCGTTTTCGTTCGCGTAGGAGTATACCAAGGAAATATAGCCTACTTCCTAGGCTTTAGAACACCGCTGTTCCAAGTTTCATTCAAATCGGCTCAGTAGCTTTGAAGCTTATTCAATACGAACAAACTAAAAAACTAAAAAGCCTTTCTTCTTTATAATGTATAATATTAAGAAAGGGAAAATTTAGAAATTTTAAAAACTAGCAGTTAGCAGAAATCTTCACTTTACATATAAGTCTTTTGGCTCATCTGAGTAGACATGGAAGAATATTTTTTCATGCCCCGTTGTAGTGGTGTCAAAAGTTTTTTATGACTATTCAAGAAGCTTTGACTTTTGTTTCCTTTAATCGAGTTGTTATGCTTTCAATAATGGAGATTCAATGCTGGTGTCTTACATTCCATCGCCTTATCATCTTTGGTGCCGCATCACCCGATTTCACCCTAAATACTTTGGCACAACAGTACGGCGGGTGCTTTTGCAAAGGTAGTTTGGGTTTTTGTCAACAACTTTCTTGAGGGAAATGCATATAGCCTTGCTTCCCGCTAGAGATGGACTAGGGTTTGTTTAGTGCCAAGTTTTAGTCAAATACTTAACATTGCTCAACCCCCACTTCATTCAATGGCTTCGCTTAGGGCTAAAAACTCGCTGCTGATCTAACAATGCAATAATTAGAAAACTGACCAATCAGGCTTCAGAGATATAATGAGTTGTACGAAATTAACATTCAATCTGACTACGCAACACCGCATACTTATTTCAGCCAAGTGGTTTTAGCAAACATGAAAACAGAATGAAAACAGGATTATAAAGGCAAATCATGTCTCTGTCTTCACAGACGTTCAGATTATTAACCCAGATTAGATCATTGACTAAGCTCACAGACTTTGCAATGTTTTCCCGAAGTATTTGCTGTCTATTAAGCCACAAAACGTCTCGATACGCAAAAATTGATGAGCAAAAACATTGACATCTTCATAGACAGACAGGCCAGTCCATTCATTGTCGCAAAATCTAAAGTAGTTGAAAGCTATCGCAGTAATTTACGACCGCTCAACACAACTGGCCAGATCCGGTTAAGTTCTCGATCCCAATGAGACCAGCACCTCAGAACTCGAGAAACTAGAGCAAGAAAGAAAAAACAGAGTCCAAGGTAACTTTCTAAAAACTGCCAATGACAGGTCGTCATCTTTAGAAGCTTTGTCAGGTTCCCAGAAACTAATGGCCAGACATTTTCAAAAAAAAAAAAACTGAATTTCTACTCCAGCTATGCAGACCTTCGACAACAAAGGCGGCGCGGAGTCTCTAACATTCAACAGAAATAAAATAAAGTAAATAGGGGTGCCGCAACAGAGCGAAGAGAAACGGGGCCTAGCGCGTTTCTCACAACAATTGCCTTATGAGAAAATGGAGGGACCTACAATTTTCTGCTGATTCCGAACAGATAATCGACAAAGCGCTCTCCATGGCATTGAATTTACTATCAGGGGCATTGCCAATTCTTCGCGAAAGGCGACACCCATGAAAACACATTTTTTGATTCTTTTGCTATTCGAACCACGAAGCTCCCGTGCTAACTATCACTCCACGGGGACCAGAACCTTCAATTGAGCAGCCAGCGTCTAAAAGTTGATTCAAGGCCCCAGATGATTCAGTGAGGTTCCCGAACCATAATAACCTAGCTATCAACAAAATCCCCCTATTTCTCTAATCCTACTTTTTCCATTGCATTCGCTGCAGCCGTGGACTATTGAGATCCAAGTAAAATGGTTCTTCTTCAACATTTATTTAGTACTTTTGTGCATTGACAAAATAATAACAACTTCATTCAATGTCATAAGGCTATTCATAACAGGCTCATGAATTTGTAGCCTAATGAGAGAGCATCTTGCAGATTCTCACAAAGAGACATGCTAAGGAAAGGTAAAGCTAAAATGAAACAAATGAAATGAATGGGGCAACAGAGCTCGTACGGCCTCGGAGCACAGCTCATTTCCTCTAACCATACATGGAATAGGACTTGAAAGTTTTTTCGCCGATTTCGTTATTTGCTGATTGAGTGCTGCCTGCGACAGACTATTGAAAGACATATTAATTATTGGTTTGTTTTATGTAAGTGAAAACATGATTGTATAGGCTTCAGTTTCAATTCACATACCAAAAATCGGGGCATAAAACTCACTTCGGGTATAATGGACCCCATTTTTTTTTCTTTTTCAAATAAAGTGGTAGCTTTGAATGCAGTTCTGTGTGCCCTATAGTTTGTCAGGGGCAACTTAAAAGAAGCTCGTTGACCTATATGAACAAGATTGGTCAAGATTGTTTCTCTACGTTACCTAGAGATGGCGCTATTACGATTTAAAACTATTTTTCAGTTTCCGTGCCGCATTCTGTATATTAGTCTACTGCAAAAAAATTGTTTTATAAGTTTTTGAGGTAAGCCTGTTATGAATTGAACAAAGACATGCAAATTCATCTTGTATATCACTTCCATGATGCGCGAGCAGGCAGAGATACATGCAAGCTAAGAAGAGTGTACTTTGATCATTCATTAAACAAACCTAGGCAAAAGATAGTAAAAGTAACCCACTAAACATGGTTTGAATGTTCGAGAACAACATGATAAGGGTGATGAATTTTTTATGATTTGTTTATTCCATTTTCCATTGCGTTTCGAAGTTTGATAAGGAACCTCACAAGCAATAAAACGAAGCTTAAACGTCTACTCTTTACTTCATAAGTTGCAAAAACTCGCAATGCCAAACGATTTAAAATGTAATACAATCCCATCTGGTGTTATACACCAACACATACATAGACATTATGCTGTTATTTGAACAAAACTATTCTGACACATAAAAGACATCACGTCAAAAAAGGAACATTAGTTTCCGCACATGCCCAAGACCATAACTCAAAATGTAAAAATAAATTATTTTCAAACAGAACAAGGCCCCTTATCAAAAAAGGATTCTGATGAATTATTTAATTCAGACAGAAGCTTAATTTTTTTTTTATTTCATTTCATTTCAGCATCAGTAAGTTTAAAATTTTGTGTCAACATTCTGAGCACTATAACTTTGTTTACTCGTTTATAGCACCCTCTTTTATTTGTTGAACTCCAACCTCCACACTTTCAATGCTTTTTCCTCTATAGGTTAAAGGTAACTTTTAGTCAGCCAGCTTGTAATTTTATTCCCTTGCTATATAGTATACAATTTCAAGTCCTCTCGACCAGTTGTGGACAACATTTTACCCTTCTTTCACGAACCATTTCACTTGTGTTTCCCTTAAAACTTAAAACTATGTGCGTACATTTCTATATTATTCTGTCACACTCGCCCCCAAAAAATTTTTGCTTTTATTCCGCCCGTATACTACACCACTACCAGCCACCACCCATTTTGGTGTGCGTGCATGAATTTCACAGTTCAGCACTTTTGAAAATTAAACAAAAACACAATGCGAAGCATTCAGAACACCCTGTTCTCCATACCATCAGTTGTTACTGTCGTATAATTTGCTACTACTATACTTCCACTGCCGCCCGCCCATTCCATCAGTATCATTGTTTTATTCATTGGATGGACGACAAATGCTTTGACTAGGACGACAACAAGGACGAGGCATTTTGTCATTTCAGAAACATTTCAGCGGGCCAAATCATTTGAATTCGACAATTGTCGTCGTAGCTTCCACTTTACTGCCACAGCTACTCAGTAACTAGGGACATGTGGGGTAGGGCGCAGCGAAAGCATTTAGTTTAATTCACTCAGTGCCAGGCCACACGCAATTCATTGGGTAATGAATGAAATGCTGATTGTGGTGACCATTCTCACTGTAAATCAAAAGTTGTGTACTTTTTAAATTTGACTGGCTTTGGCTTTGGCTTTGGCTTTGGCTTTGGCTTTGGCTTTGGCTTTGGCTTTGGCTTTGGCTTTGGCTTTGGCTTTGGCTTTGGCTTTGGCTTTGGCTTTGGCTTTGGCTTTGGCTTTGGCTTTGGCTTTGGCTTTGGCTTTGGCTTTGGCTTTGGCTTTGGCTTTGGCTTTGGCTTTGGCTTTGGCTTTGGCTTTGGCTTTGGCTTTGGCTTTGGCTTTGGCTTTGGCTTTGGCTTTGGCTTTGGCTTTGGCTTTGGCTTTGGCTTTGGCTTTGGCTTTGGCTTTGGCTTTGGCTTTGGCTTTGGCTTTGGCTTTGGCTTTGGCTTTGGCTTTGGCTTTGGCTTTGGCTTTGGCTTTGGCTTTGGCTTTGGCTTTGGCTTTGGCTTTGGCTTTGGCTTTGGCTTTGGCTTTGGCTTTGGCTTTGGCTTTGGCTTTGGCTTTGGCTTTGGCTTTGGCTTTGGCTTTGGCTTTGGCTTTGGCTTTGGCTTTGGCTTTGGCTTTGGCTTTGGCTTTGGCTTTGGCTTTGGCTTTGGCTTTGGCTTTGGCTTTGGCTTTGGCTTTGGCTTTGGCTTTGGCTTTGGCTTTGGCTTTGGCTTTGGCTTTGGCTTTGGCTTTGGCTTTGGCTTTGGCTTTGGCTTTGGCTTTGGCTTTGGCTTTGGCTTTGGCTTTGGCTTTGGCTTTGGCTTTGGCTTTGGCTTTGGCTTTGGCTTTGGCTTTGGCTTTGGCTTTGGCTTTGGCTTTGGCTTTGGCTTTGGCTTTGGCTTTGGCTTTGGCTTTGGCTTTGGCTTTGGCTTTGGCTTTGGCTTTGGCTTTGGATTTTTTAGCTTGTCTGGAGACTTAAGACTTAAATCATCAAACTGTATTGTTGAGCTAATTACTAGGATTCATTTGTAAGAATGGGAAAATAACTAAAAGTTCATCGCAGTCGAAACGCCTTCCCTTCATTTTGACTCACAATGGTCACCACATCCATATCCCTTGTCATTGGCTAGTCCTTTTTTGCTGTTCCTCGTTTCAGGCTATGTGAAAAACTTTCAAATTGTTTTAAAAAGGGGCGAATAAGCCATTTGAATAGCTAAGGCTTGGTTACTTCCTCTCGTCTTTTATATTTTCTCGTTGGCTCGCGGCGGTGGCGGTTGCAGCTCTGCAAAGTCAACCCCAAAAACCAACAACGACAACTTTTCCCCCAGCAGCGTCATTAGAAATGAAGTCGTAAAAATTATTTTGTGACAAATCGTCATTGTACGTGCCCGACATAGTAAATTATTATTCTTATCCTATCCCTGGATGGTGCTGCGTTTGGTATTTTCAAATAACGCACGCAACATCACATTACGGCGTTCTCGTTCTTCAGCAAAGAACATTGTCCTTACTCTAAAATGTTAAATGAAACAGAGCGAGAAATAGAGTAACTAGAAGGTAAAAGAGAGTAGGAGCTTACGTTTTACAGTTCAGTTACTCCTCAGTCCTCATCCCCGGACACGTTGCCATTGCTAGCTAAAACTTATTGCGTTAAGAAAGAGGAATGGGCAAGCAGGCGTAAATGACAGAATTTGCATACTGTGCGTACAGCTCAAGACTGATATACTATGTATGCAAACATGTGTTTGCCAAGATAGATCTGGCAGAGTACACAATTTCGCATATCGCTGGCTGCCAACAAACATGACATGGCAGCGCAGTTATTGCGTGACAGAGTATCCTGAATTATGCAAAACGTGTTTCAAAACTTGTTGTACCATGAGTTATTGCTCGGCGTAAATGTTGGAAGAATGGACTGATGGACATTGACGTCAGTTGGGGTGCGTTTGTTGTTCTTGGAACAACACTGAGAACAAAAAATAGCCTTACCTTCGGTTTTAATCTTTCAGTAAACCTACCTACCTTACCTACCTATCCCAAGCATGCCACGCTCAACTGAGTTTGATAACGGTCTCATGAGATCCCTAAAAAAACCGCATTAACAAGACAGGTGTTAGACACTAGGAACTCAATAGAAATGAATATTTCTCACTCCCACGACGTAACAAAACTGTGTTTTTTTTTAAGTCGAAAGTGGTCACAGAAAGCCCAGTACTTCGAGTCTCTTACAACAGGCTATTCGATGTGTGTCCCTTGAGCAACGCTCTCGTGTTTGTATTCAAATTGATTAGGTTTAATGTGCTGATACTCTGGCGTAGAGAGATTTCCGAAGGGATTTTTATCGGATTTTCTAAATTTCTTGGCTCTGCGCACAGTGCCAGTCAAAGTCTTCAGATAGATTCTTGGATGCAATTCAATTTTCGTTGGTGTTTTATTTTTCCCTTCGTCGACCTCCTTTGCATTTCTTAAAGCTGTGTAAGGCAGGCCAGGCACAAGGAATAGTAAAATGGTGAAGTACTTGAAGAGTACTTTAAGGAATGAATAACTTTATGGAGCCACACTGCAACGAGCACATCGAATTTTTGGCAGCACGGATTACCCTTAAATTGATGGCAATGGCAAGAAACGAAAAGAGTGTTAAACCTTAAACGTATGCTAGTCAAGTTGAACTGATGTAAGGTAATAGCTTGAGAATGAAATCTTTACATATTTTCAAGCGAAGTGGAAAATTTAGTAAATATTTAATTTTTTTGATTTAAAAAGATCTCCTGATAGTCGGTCGCTTACTTTGATAAAAGTTCTGTTTACACAATAAATTCATTAGTTGAACATTTAAGAACTAGGTACTACGCCTTTCAATGTAGGGCGGTCAGAATATACTCTTAAGATGATTTTGTTGAAATTAGAGTGTTCTTCCTCTAGACCTTGACTATGAAAACTTTACTTTTAACATACTGTGGTCGACAAGAGCCTTAGCAAAAACAACACCATTCTTTTTGTAGTTTGTGGAAATTTTAATTGTTATTAGCTATGAGGCAAAAAAATGGCTTAAAATAAATAAATAAATAAATAGTGTGACGCAACAGAGCGAGGAGCCCTAGAGCGTAGTGAACCTTCCATTCTCTGCCGGTTCCGAGCGGTTAAATGAGAAAGTACGTGCTAACGCAACACTTTTTATAAGTTTATTGACATGATGTGTGGGGTGGAAGAGTTTTTTCGCCGTAATTTTGTTTTTTATTATGGGAATCGTTTCGGAACTTTCTACAGTGCTCCTATTTCTTTTTTGACGCAGTTCTCTGGATCTATCCTTTGAAAACTGCAACACCAAATAAGCCGGTCGATCTCCTTATTTTTCGTGAAGATTTTAGAACTTCTATCTTAAGAAAATCCTCTTCGTGTATCTTGGACACCTGCTGTGAATTAGAATGTTTCAGTGACTAGCCGGACATCAAACCTTTGGCACTACCACGTCGTATGTATTCTCGATCATCAACTAGCTTAGGTTTTCTGAATTTTTCTCTGTATTTGGCTTACCTATATCAGGTCTCGTTGTTTTCAGGAGTCAACCAAAACTAGATGCAAGACCCCAAAGGATTCCGACGGCCTTACTTTACCTGCCTCTCTAATCACATGCTGCCAAGAGATCAATAAATCCTTCACGAGGTATGGTTGTAAGAAATACGCTAGACCCTCGGGCCTATTAATTTATTTTTATCATTATACTTCCATAGGCTTTTGTGTTAAGAGAAAAGAAAAAATAACTGAAATGTTTATCATTATGTATTGAAAAAAATCAAATTTATTTTTGGTTCACATTCGCTTTAGAGGTGCATAGATTTTGAGAATCCCTTCAGACTTACAGTCTCCGTAGTTGATTGCTTCGGTTTTATGGTAAGGGTTAGTGGATGAGTTCATTCATAACCAACTTGTACATCTTGATGATCCAAACCTGATAGTGCACCGCATCGCGAGACTAGTTCTATTATATCATGTGAAGTTCAAAGCTCTTGAAGTCTCCAACAAAATTGTTTCTGCCGTTTTTGTAGAGGATAAAAAAGAAATAAAAAAGAATTAAAATTTAAATTAGGAATTTATGGATTAGGTTGTTTTGTATAAATAGATGACAAATTCTGAGTGAGATTTTTTAGTTACTGTGTACCTAATCAAGAAGAAAGCTTTCTTACTTCCTTAGGTGGGCATTGGAGTTCGGGTTGAAACTGGGCCTCAACCAACATCCTTCTATAACGAATTCGATTTCGGGCGAGTTCTCTCCAGTTTTGCACTCTTAGTCGGTTGAGGTCTTCAGCAACTTGATAGCGCCACCTAAGACGAGGTCTTCTCCTTCCGCGACTTCCCTGCAATGTGTTTTCAAAAACCCGTCGTTCGTCGATGTTCTGTGTCTCTGTTTGATGGCAGCATATACTTCATTTTGCCCTCATTAACCATCAAACCCTTTTTTTCCGCTTCTGTTTCAATACTCGCAAAAGCACCTACGACATCACGCATTTTTCTTCCCATTACGTCAATATCGTCTGCGTAGGCGAGTAATTGTACAGACTTTTGAAAGATTGTTTCTCTGGTGTTGACGATTGAGATTTGTACAATCTTTTCAAGTAT
This sequence comes from Melanostoma scalare, assembly GCA_949752695.1. NCBI lineage: Eukaryota > Metazoa > Arthropoda > Insecta > Diptera > Syrphidae > Melanostoma > Melanostoma scalare. Next base: position 222,702,276 of record OX456985.1, on the reverse strand, counting down.
GATGTTGAGGAAATCGCATGACAGTTTGTCGCCTTGCCTAAAACCTTTTTCGTTATCAAAGGTCTCGGTGAGTTCTTTACCTGCTTTGACGGAGCAGCGTGAATTCTCCAAAGTCATCCTGCATCAAGAAAAAGGCGTCCGCAATTAAAATGACCGAGTACTTTTTTCAACACAATCACAATTTGGCAAATAGAATTGAGTTTTTTAATAATAATAATTCAATACTTTAAGTGGCGCCAGTGGCTTAATGGTTACCATGTCCTCCTGTTATCCCAGGAGCATCAAAGCAAAAGTTTGTTGCAGGTGTTGTATTTCGTGCATAATCTCTAAGTCCTCTGAGAGTAATATACACTGCCATTGAAAAGCGCTTTCTAACTCAGCCGTTCGGAATCGGTATATAAAAGTGAGCTATGCCTCAAGGTTTCCATAGCTTTCCTGAGTCAACCTATTTATTTAATTCGATATTTCAAATAGCAAACAAGAGGATACTGCTAATAGCAACTGAATATTTTTAATTGAAAATAAGTATTGGCTTTACAGAGACATAATAGCGTAAGCAAACGGTCAAACACATGTCCTTTATTGCCAATTACACAACAATTGAATACTAATACAATGCTGATGAAAATATAGTCAATGCTCATCCCTTACTGTTTGCCTTAACAAGGATCACTACGTACCTAACTCTAAGAAGATATTACGCTCTATATGGTAATTGATTTAAGCTAATTAACGCTAAAGTGCAGCTAATTTGCAAAATTTCCTCGTGCTTGGTGCAAACTAATGGCAGTTGCTGTTCGTACTTCACCGAATTATTGTTTTTGGTATTTGAAAAAATGTTGGCCAATGGTTTATAGAAACTTATAGGAATGCAAGTAAGATAAATCACTTCACTTAAAATAACACTCATGTCTTATTGTAGCTGAAAAACAAACCACTGTCCGCGATACTTTTGCTTGAAAGAAATTGAGTTTGATGGTTTTTTAATGATAAAAACAAAACTTTGATAACAACTTCTATCAAAGACATTTAAGGAATCAAATTGCAGCTTCGACATTTCTGAATAATAAAAAGTGTTAGCTTGGGGGACTCCTTCCAACGGTTTCGAGCAATTTTATCGCAATATAGCCTTAGGAGTTGGCGTATTAGTTAGCATGTTATGTGGCAGACTCGTGGTTCGAATCAGGAGTAAGATCAAAGAAAACAATATTTTTAACCAGCACCGCCTTTCACGAGGACTTCTTCCAGAATAATTCCACATTGTCATGAAAAACACTTTCTAACTTATCCGTTCGAAATCGGCATAAAATTGTATGTCCTTAAAATGCTTGTGGCCAGAGGTTTTCTTCACAAGCCCTTTCACAGCCCTATATGTGAACTTGTCATTCTCTACGCACGGAATAGCATGAGGATGATATTCATAAGGCTCAAACCTCAATCTCCTACTTAATAGCTCGCAGGCTCTAAGGTAAGCACACTCATATGGTTCATCCGTTGTAACGCACATTTTAGAAATATGTGAGATGCTTTGCATGACCTTCTGCCTCTTTCTAAATATTGGACTCGACCCTCAACGGTTTATATTCGTTTCCAAATTCACATACCTGGTCTTCGGATGAGAAACTGGAACGGTTGCGTATGATAAGCTCATTGAATTCTAACCCTGAGAGCATTGTTACATGGGGGATGTAAAAACCAAGTAGAATTCAATATATACTTCTAAAACACAATGCTGTCACTTGTCGCTAAAGTTTAACATTCCCTCACTGCCGTTATCTGTGAATGGTACCCGCATCAAAGAAACCAAAAAGCTGTCAGTACCTGGTATGTGTGTAAACGATGATCTTCGTTGGAATGTCTACATATTCGAAGTCGCCAAAGGCGCTGCTAAATGCTTAGGTTTCTTAAGACGACGCAGGAAATTGATCTGATCTGACTTCTATTTATAAACACTACATCCGCCGAAAACTAGAGTATAATTCTCATATCTGGTCAGGTGCCCCCAAACAACTTTGCGCCTACTTGATTTATAAGGTACAAAACAGAGCATTGAGATTGATAGGTGGTAGTTCAATCGTAGAATCGATCGATATAATATCATCGAGAATTTACCTGTCCCAGTCTCTTTTATCGCTTTCCACAAACACAAACAGTGAATTAGCCAGTTGCATTCCTCCCCTGAAACAGTTAAGCTGCAACACCCGCCTCGCTGGAATGCTCATCAGTTTTACCTTGAGCCTAACTTCGGTCGTACAGTCAAGTATAGATATTAATTTTTTAGTCCTACTACCTGTATGTGGAATGTTTTACCAGACTCTTTTTTTCCCCTACATTTTTTTCATCTAGATAGGGCGTTGGTTGAGCACCTTTAGGTACTAGCACGTCGACAAAAATTTAAAACCAATGTGCATCGGTGTCTCCTACTTAATCCTCTCCTATTTCCCTAAATGCTCGTACTGTGTCTCATAACATTATATGGGTATTCTATTCATATAACCCCTTGTGTTTAAAGAAAAGATAGATTCTTGATCCAGAACTCGTGAAGTAAAGATTGGATTGGTTGAAGCGGAAATGAAGTTAAGTGATTGATTTAATTTATTTGAATACTTAAAATAATAGTGCGAAAAATTAAATGTATTTAATAATTTTAAGCTTTACATCATGAAAAACCAAATAAATCCTTAGCTCGAGCTCGTCAAATCAAAGCTCACGACATATAAAATGACAATCACTTTTCAAAACTCGGAACATCAAAGGTTTTTAGCATCAATTTGGTTTTCAAGTGAAATTACATTGAAGAGTTCATTATTATAACATGTTGAACAATAAATAAGATCAACTTAAGGCGCTTCCTCTTGTTGACCCATTCAATACCCACTCGAGCAAGCACCTTATAATGTTGGTGTACTCGTACACTCAATAGAAAATTGATTTACTGCACTACACAACCCCAAAGGAATATCAAATAAATCCGTTTATGTTTACATCACCCATTCAACCGGGGTTTGTTTACCTTTCATTTCACCTCTACACTAAAGCTTTTATATGATTTTCAATATTTTAAATCCTTGAACAAAAATTATTAAACTTCCACTTGGTAGAAAATAGAGTTGTAGCGAAAAAGTTGCACAAACCGATTAAATTACCATTTCAGCGTACAGCAATGACAGCGACCATCGTCGTCGTCTTCGTTGCTAGCAAACGCGTAAGGAGTGCATCATGTCCTTACTATAACCAGAACCACCCAAGTCCTTGTTGCCATGTTTGAATAACTGAAGTGTTTCTATTTCTGTAACTTTTATACATGTGAGTGAAAGGCATAAGAAGGAGTACCATCAAAGGGAATGGCAGTTGTATTGCAACACTTGGAGCACCAACAGACGAGCAGTAGTAGTTGTAGAGTAAAGCAGCCTCACAAATATCCGATGCCGAAGGTGGTAACACCTGCAGCGTTGCTTACATTGTGAGTCCACCATAGGCAGTCTCCGTCTGATATCTGCTTACCCTTTTTGCAACTTACTCGTACCTGTATACGGTGTACCGGCCTCAGGCGGACGAATGAGTAACGAAGTCAGCCTTCTTGGGGTTATTGGGCCTTCTCGTTGGCAAACTGTATACGTGTGGGGATAAGGAAGCATGAGGGTTCGAGTTATTCTTTATTTTTTATCTTTTCTTCTTTAAAGGCTTGGTAGTGGCATTCAAAAAACTAAGACTCATAAGCAAACCATAAAGACCCAAAGTTTCAGTTATTTCTGGAAAATTTACACCATTTCTTCCGGGGCGCGGTGGGATGACTTTCTATCTGTGGAATTCACAACAGAACCACACAACACAACTGTGGCCGCAACTTTCCTTGAGCCTTTAAGGAAAATCGTGCTTCTAGAATGTTGGCACCCGTCAGTCGGTCGTTTCGCTGTTAATATTTTATATAATCCTTTTTTTATTTATACTTTTTGATCTGAAGCCTGAAAGCCGAGCGTGACATTGTGGTTTTAGAAGGTTTTCTATATTTTGTGATGATGATGCCAAAAGTAATGTCGAAGGATTTGCCCATATAAAACCTGTTTATATACACATCACCTGAGGGGTAGGCTGTAGCAGGCCGTATTCACTTGAGCTGTTGGCTAAAAGGATATGATTTTAGGTTACACACTCTTTTTTTTAGCGTTTTTTCCTTTCCTTTTCTTTCATTCATTCTCATGCTGAGGGGATGGGGAAGCACAGAGGGCGCAATAGATTGTGTTGACTTCATTAAGGGACGGGTAAGCAGGTGGAAAAATCCGTGCAGTTATAAGTGACTCAAGTTATAGATAGTTTCTGGTTAGGTTTTCTTTGCTGATGGTAAGATACTTGAGCGATTCTACGAATACACATCTACTGTGCTTGTATCAACAAGTAAGTTCTCATTTTTGCTTGTAGTAAATTCAAAACTTAGTACGTTGAGTGTGCAAATATGCTTTTGCTATTGGAGCGCTTAAAAAGGTGTTTTGAAAAACGGATACAAGAGTTTGTATCCTCGCTGAGTTGGTTGTGAGCAAAATCTTTTAGAAATTTGAGTGCTTTTTTTTTTTAAATATTCTTCGAAACTATTTATAGAATAGGAAGAAGAAGACTCTTGGAATCAATGTTTGGACAATAAACCAGAAATCTAGTACGCTGATAAAGAAGCATTGCAATTCAAATTTTTGATGACTTAGACGACTAGAGTAGTCTTACATGGGACGCAATTTTATCATTTAAATTCTGAGATAAACAAAAATTAGGTTCCCGAGTTCCTTGAGGGTCATTCCATTATCGCGGGTGCAACATTTAGACGCCTGTTTTAGTTTAACCTAATGAAATAAAAAACATTTTTAATTTCATTAGTCTATGAAAGACTACATTTTAATATGTTTATTTTATATTAATTAACAAATTTTTTAATATAGTTCTCGAAAAGCTAGGAGAAAAGTTCAAATTGCCATCGCGGGTGCAACAAGTTTGGCCCAACCTTTCCAGATCACAAACAAAAAACACATAAATCTGTTAATTCTTACATATTTAATATATTATGCCTTAAGTTTTGAAATATATTAAAGTAACAAAGAACATAAAATAAAAACTCTAAACAAAACAAAAATAAACAATGAATTATTATTTTTTTCAATAATTGCGGGTGCAACACTAAATTATCGCGGGTGCAACCAGTCTAATTTAAGTGAACATAAACATCAATTTTACTTATATAGGAACCAAATAAGAGATCAAATCATATTAATTACTAACAGTTATACTTTTTTTGTCGTTTAAATTAATTATTTCTTTTGAAATACGTCATCGATCGATAATATCGATAATTTAGTGTTGCACCCGCAATTATTGAAAAAAATAATAATTCATTGTTTATTTTTGTTTTGTTTAGAGTTTTTATTTTATGTTCTTTGTTACTTTAATATATTTCAAAACATTAAGGCATAATATATTAAATATGTAAGAATTAACAGATTTGTGTTTTTTGTTTGTGATCTGGAAAGGTTGGGCCAAACTTGTTGCACCCGCGATGGCAATTTGAACCTTTCTCCTAGCTTTTTGAGAACTATATTAAAAAATTTGTTAATTAATATAAAATAAACATATTAAAATGTAGTCTTTCATAGACTAATGAAATTAAAAATGTTTTTTATTTCATTAGGTTAAACTAAAACAGGCGTCTAAATGTTGCACCCGCGATAATGGAATGACCCTTCTGTAAAAAATATAGAATATAATATAGACACACATATTAAATATATATCATCAATCGTCTTCAGCATATATTATTAGTAAAGGTTTATCAAAACAAGGAAATGTATAAATTAATCACCCAAAAACGTTACGTGAAAAAAAGTTGCACCCGCGATCTCAAATTGAGATCGCGGGTGCAACCAATTTAAGTTATCGTTAACTTTAACCTTACACTCATTACACTCTTAAAAACAAATAATTTAAGTTTGGTTTTGATTTCTTCTTACTTTTGGAAAGTTTCAAAACGTTAGCTCTTTATTTTTGTGGAAAAAGTAAACTTTTATATCTTTTGCATCGCGGGTGCAACAAATTGACAGTGTATTCTAGCAATCAATTGTTCTTAATAAATAACAACAAATACTTACATTTTTTGACAGACGAAGATAAATGAATATTGCCAATTCACGCTAAGCTGGTAAAACATAACCTCAAACTGTCAACAACAACTGTTTCGCGTCAGTGTTGCTAGTTATGATTTCACAGTTTATACCAATTCTTCGGATGGTAATATTTTCAAACGCGCCAAAAAAGAAGATATGGTATAAAATCAAATAAAAATAAATTGATTATTATATTTAGACTTTCTTCTTTGCACTAATAAAAATACCTATAATCGCAAGTAAAAAAACAACAAATAGCGTTATTAAAAAAACCATGTCGGAAGTCATCTATAGCGGAATCGCCCTTGAGCCATTATTTGAATCTGCAAATATACATTTATCACTTATGGCAGTGCCGACGATTAAAAGTGTTCAAAACATGAAGAAATTAAAATGAGATTGGTTCTTGTTCTGACAATGTCCTTAGCATTGAAGGAATAACGATTAATATAAGAGTACACGGTCATAGGACCCCAAATTGTATTTGAGTAAAATATCTGAATGTCTTCTTCTGTATTTCCTTATCTTTTCTGATTGTTTTACTGCTATAACTCTTAAACTAAAGAAGTGGTACACATCTGATGTTGCTACCGTAACAAAAGTATGAGATTTGTAGAAACAACGAATATTGTATTTCTTTCATCTCGAAAACATACCTCCTATTTAACTTTCTGTTTATGTTCACATTTTAAGCGATCAAGATTTAGGTATTTTCGCAGCTCAGCGGTAACATCGCCGACTCACAACCTCAAGACGTCTGGTTCAAATCCACACAGCGCCTAAGCCAGCATTGTTTTCTTTCTCATATGCACTCCGACACTGAATCACAACAAAAAAATTCACCAGTCCCATATCGTCCTGTAGTTACCTTCCACTGGCCTACAATTTGAAAAAGAGGTTGTGATTAGATTAGCTGAGCTTTTACTGCAAATTTGTTTCGAATTACGATTCTCGAGTCACAATATTTTTTTGCTCCAAAATATTTACTGATACTTTAAAATTCTAAACTACGACTTTTGAGTGTCAATATCATCATTCCGCTCTTTTTTACTTGCGATTATAGGTACTATAAGGCAAGTCTTGCAATCGTGCAAAAAAAAAATTTGAGATAACAATTAAACATGACATTACGATGATAGAGAATACGAAAAAAGTGGGTCCTGCAATTCTGTCTGTCTGTCTGTCTGTCTGTCTGTATATGGATCTACAGCCTGAACTAATAGACCGATTTTCTTCAAAATTTGCAGTTAGGGTCTGGGGAGCAGCTTACAGAGGTGTTTTTGGAATTGAGTCTCTAGCTCTTGAAATAACGGTACCTGCCATACAACCGATATGATAATACTTATTTTTCTCGAAAACGGCTCCAACGATTTCGATAAAATTTTGTGTGAGGGATTAATTTTGAACTGTTTTTCTTATGATGTAAAAAAAAATTTTGGAAAATGGCTTAAAACGGTACCTCCCATAGTACCGTTTTTTTCAAAACCGACTTTCTCGTTAATGGCTTACACGATCTTGGCGAAATTTTGGATTTAAGAAGTCGTTACCTGTGAAAAAAGACTGCATATCAATATTTAAAAAAATTTAGTTTTGGAAATTTTTATAAATTTTTTAAAAAAATTTTGATTTTTGAAAATAACTTCGAAACTATAACTTTGATTTTTTTCAAATTTTTTGTCAAAATAACTTTTATTAAGATCTAAAACTTTGCATACTCGTTTTTTAAAAAACAGTTTTTTAAAAAAAGTGAAAAATAAAAAACGGTTTTTTGGAAAAACTGCTCCAACGATTTTGATAAAATTTTCATCATTCATATGTATTAGCAATTGCAAAAGAATGGCGTTTTTAGATTTTTGCTTGAAACCTTTGGAATATTTAATTTAATTTTTTCATTATTTTGCGTGATTTAATTCAATTTTCATAATTAATGTGTAGTTGGCAACCCTGTACCACACAATATATTATGGAGAGCTAATACCAAAACCTTTAACTCAGCCTTTAGATTTTGATATCGTATTTAGAACACAATCGCAAGTTCGTGCGACCCAGTCGTGCCCATTTTTTTAAATTGCAAACAAAACGTCGCAAATTGCTAATAAAGGGTCCGCCATCTAACGTTTTTTTTTTTTTTAAATAGTGCTTATTTCGTGAATGGTAACACTTAGCTCATGTCTGATTTGACAGATAATTAGTTTTATCTTTCCGCTGAACGAATATGGTGTAAATATTGCGACATTACTTTGAAAATCATGGTAATGTTGCAGAATGTGTGCGAAAATTATGTATGGATTTTGGAAGAAGAGAATCAACGTCATTTTGATCTTGGTGGGTATGTAAACAAGCAAAATTGTCGCAACTAAATCTCGAACTATCGACCCATAACTAAGCTTTCCGCCATCCCTTAACTTTTCGAAAGTATTGTGTACGACTCTCTGTATTTTCAATGTAAGCCAATTGCCTCTTCACTTCAACATGGTTTCCTAAAAGGAAGGTCTACTACGACTAACCTTACCCAATTCGTATCAAAGACTCTTTTGGCCATGGAAGGGGGCAACGAGATCGATGTTATTACTACTGACTTTAGTAAAGCATTCGACAAAATGAACCATCATCTATCTCAAACTCAAAGCTTTTGGCTTCCCACCCTCAATTATCGAATGGGTCAAATCATATCTAGAGAACCGAGTGTATAGAGTAGTTTTTAGAAAAGCAGTTTCTAACCCAATATTTGCCTCTTCTGGCGTTCCCCAAGGTAGCAATCTAGGTCCACTCTTGTTTGTGCTTGCAATAAATGACGTCTTTAGCATTATTTTTTTTTCTGATCTGTCTATTTATGCAGATGACATTAAAATTATAAAAGTCATATCCTCTTCTCATGATTCCTCTCCCCTTCAAAAAGACCTAAATGCTTTTCTTACTTGGTGTTATAAGAACTTTCTTGAGCTTAACGTTAATAAATGTCAATCTATGACTTTCTCGCGTAAACGCTTACCTTCAAGTCTTCGAACGTACTACTTCAGTAACGTGCCTATCCCCACAGTTTCGTCTATTCGTGATCTTGGGGTTATTTGTGATAAAGAGCTGAATTTCCACTCTCACATAATTTCTTAAAATATGCTAGTCAGGTTTGGTCTCCCTACCAAATAACTCAATCTCGAAGAATTGAAGCTGTGCAACGAAGATTTTTAAAATTCGCTTTGCATAGATTGCCTTAGTCTGATCCGTTCATTTTACCCTCATATGAAAACCGTTTTGCGACTAATTGACATGGTCATTGGTCACCCTTTCTAAACGTCGTCGTCGTATCGCCGACATAATTTTTGTCAATCAGATCATGACCGTTACCATAGACTCCCCGGAATTACTTGAGCTGATTTACATGAACACTAATCCACGTAACCTACGTTCTGTTCCCTTCTTCCACCTCCCTACTCTCCGCACAAATTATGCTTATTTCAGCCCCATATGCAGAATGGTACGTTCAGCGAATGCAGCAGGAAATATGTACCTTTGACTTTTCCCTAAGTTCCTCTTCTCTCAGAAAAAATCTATACTCCTCTTCCTCTTTCAACCTCTAACTCTTTCACTTCAACTTAGAATTAAGCACTGCATATTTGTACATATATTTATTTGTTTATATTTTTAAGTATAAATATTTTTTAAGTTTAAATTTATGTTCTAATCGCTTGTAGTAAGCTAAATAAATTAAATAAATTAAAAATTAAATTGGGGCACAGAAAACCTGCACGCATACATTGAAAAGCCGATACACCCAAAACGAGTCACTGTTTGGTGCGGATTTTGGGCCAGAGGCATAATTGGGCCATTTTACTTCGAAAATGAGCAAGGAGTGGCCGGTACTGTCAATGGCGATCGTTATCGGGCCATGTTGAACCAATTTTTGTTCACAAAAATTGAAGAGGAGGATATTGGCAACATTTGGTTTCAACAGGACGGCGGCGCGGCGCGGCGCTAGCCAAAGCTTAACTCGATGTTAAGCGCCCTGTTTTTGAAGATCGCATTATCAGCCGCAGGGCTGATGTCGTTTGGCTACCTCGGAGCTGCGATTTGACACCGTTGTACTATTATTATTTGTGGGGTGCCGTTAAAGATAAGTGTTACGCCGCCGACAAGTAAGAGACAATTGACGCTTTAAAGGACAATATTCGTGAAGCAATTAGTGAAATACAGCTGTACACAACCGATAATGTGCTTAAAAATTGGACCGATCGTGTAGGCTACTGCATGGCCAGCCGAGGCAGCCATTTGAATGAAATAATTTTTCATTATTAACCGAAAGGATTGTACTTTCAAATAAAAAAAGAAATTTGTGAAAATATTCAGTAGTTTTTTCTTATAGCACAAAAAAAAAAAAGTTATTTGGTGGACCTTTTATTTGATGCAAGGTCTAAATCTGGATTCATTGGTCGTGATTTATAGCTAATTTTCTTTGATCTGATCTTGGAATTCTTTCTGTGTGACTAGTTTCAACGACTGGCCCATTTGATTATAAAAATAGTCATTCAATGAGTCTTTGAACATATCACTCCAGCTCAATTGTAAGGCTTAGTCAATGAGCCATTCAATGAGCGAATCAATGGCTCGCTTATGACATTTTCAATTGAATGGCTCATTTGGTTTGATTCATTCACTCAGCCAATGACTCAATGATTCATTAAAGGACTCATTGAGTTTAACCGTTCATTTAATAAATTTTTGGCTCATAAGTATCATTTTTTAGTTCTACTCCATCCATTTACCCCTTTTATTCGAACGTGAACGTACACGTGCCAATGCAGTCCTTTTCTCACCAACTTAATAACCTTATAAACAAGTTTGAAAGCAAAATGTTTCATCTGTGCTGCAATTACTTCTGCGAAACTTTATGGATCAAAAATCTTCAGTCTCTCTGTACTAAAATGGTAATAAAAACTACTTTCAAAAACCAACCCTATTTATAATCTTGAAAAAAACTAAGAAACTACAGTTGAGTGATCCGTTTTTAACGATTCGCTGTTAACGAGGGATCCAATCATAAAGTGATATGGCCACGCCTCAAGATTTTCAACTAATTCAGCCACACACGTAAAATAAAAGTATTGTCATTCCTTAGATACCAAAACGCCATTAAGTCAAGAGTCACCATCATCATTAAATTGAGCCCCCAAAACTGAGCCGAGAACAAAAAATAAACACCCAAATGGAGAGTTAAACCCTTTCGAAAGAGGGTTGAAAAGGGGTAAGTAAATCTAACTCTTGATTTACGATTTGGCAGTGTGAAAAAAAAAACAAAAACAAATAACAAATTAAAATATATGACCCGTCCGTACTCATTGGTTTTATGACTGTCTTTTATAAATACCTACGCCACCAAACAGTGCAAACACACACATGCGGAAGAAGACAGTAGCCGCTTTGTTCTTCTATATTGAATCAAAACAGCCCTTACACTTTACAAACTTGGTTCTTTCTCCGTCCACGAAATTGACATTAAACTTTGTCAAGCCAACATAATTAAGGTTCCACCCGCCAGCATCCTTTAAAGCTGAAGGTATGAGTATGAGTATTGAGTATGTGTTGTACAAATGTACCTATAATAGAATAGGTGTATGTGATGGAGAAATTATTTTAAAGCGGTCGCATAATGCGTTCTAATTAATCAGATACATGTATAAATATGCCTAATGTGACCACGTCCTTAATACGTTAATTCAAGGAACGCAATTAGGTATATGTGTGTGTGTGTAGCTGTGGGTAGGTATATGAGGTCGTTTCAGACCTTCCTATCTGTAGTCCTTAGCTCAAAAGAGTCATGTTCTACGCTTGTCAATTGGTCCATACACAAAATGTATACAAACGCCACAAGTATGTGCAAAAAGCAAATAGTACACGAACCATTCACTTTATCAAGATGTAGGATTGTATGGGCACTAGGAACTCTCATAGTAGTATTCAACATAGAAATTGCTCAACAACAGGCATTACGTTGGCTCGAAAACCCATTTTATGGAAATTATTGGCTAAAGTTGACTACTTAAAAAATAGCATCCACATTGAGTTCTTTACCTCTTCACGTCAGATAATTGTTATAATATCGGCAAATGGGGGGAATAAATTTTAGCTAGTAGCTAGTAGTATAGTAGCTTTTTAAATTTAAAATACATATATGTACTTTTACATGTAATCATAACTGTTTCTTAAATCGCCATTACATACTTCGAGTATAATAGTGGTAAAAAGTTTAGGTAGGTGGAGATACCTGAAAGGGGGGGGGGGGGCGGTAGGTTGGCGTAGAATTTTGGAATCGATTTCCAAATTTTTGTTAAAATTTGATGACGAAATTCCGAGTAATTCAGGATCTACAGCCAATTAGAAGGTCAGAATTGGTGAGTCGGGCTCTATTGCTCACTATAGTTGCAGCTGCTCGGGTTCGTACACCTGACTAAAAGACTATGAGCACGACCAACGAACGACGAATAAATCAAGAAATGTGATTTTAAGTACCTTACAAGAATATATTCCTCACGAATTTTTTAGGAAACGATGAAAATATAGTTGAAACTTATTTTTAGGTGTATAAACTCTTACAATTTTGTGCCTAAAATTGAAAAAAATGAAAAAAAAAAAAAAATATCTAGTAAGTATGAACTGTCAGACGTTATTCTCGTTCCACATACAATCCACACAACAACGAATAAATTTCTCGCGCATGTTAAACCTCAAAATCGTTCTGCATTTTTGTTTTGGATGTAAATATCATTTGGATCAAAATATAGGCAAATGTTTCTTTTGACATCCTAAAATATTAGCAAAACTACTGGACCGATTGGTCTAAAATATTTATACTAGCTGTCGCAAGAACTAAAACAAAAAGTATTCGTTCAGTATTTATATTTTTTTCTTTCAAAAAACATTAAAGAAAAAAACGGTCATTTTCTATTTTGTACTTTTAACAGCCCGCTATTTGTTAATTTTTCTTTTTTTCTTAATTCTAAATCCTTAGGTTAGGTAAGGTGGAAGTGGCTGCCTGCCAGCCAATGAGTACATTGCCTGACACACTTAGGCCGCAAGGGCTTGTTCAGAAGAATTCACCGAGATGAGTTTTCCTCCTACGAAGTAGTGCAGGGCATGAGCAAAGAAGGTGTTGAACGGTTTCTTCCTCTTCCTCGTCCATGCAGCTTCTGTAGAAATCATTGGAAAACACACCAAGTCTTTTGGCGTGTCTTCCTATTAGACTGTGTCCTGTAAAACACCTATGGTAGAACCTAGATACAGGCGGTTCAGGGCTAACAAACTCTTAGAGCTCTTTCAGTCTCCACACGGCCAAACTTTTTTGGTTGAAAGGCAGTTGTTTATCTCAGTCCGTCTATAGTGTTTGTTATCCCCGAAGCGCCTTGTTTAAGTAGGAGTTTACATGTGGCGATAGGTGCACCTATGTTGTTCCAATCTGAGCGTAAGGAAGTGGTCGTGCCCTTTTTGGCTAGTTCGTCTCCCATAAAGTTGACTGATATGTCCCTGTGCCCTGGCACTCATGAAAGGTGAATGTTGAACTGATTTGACATCTCCCTCAGAGACATTTTACAATTTTGGACTGTGATGGATTTTGTAGATACAGAGGCAAGAGATTTAAGGGCAGCTTGGCTGTCCGAGAAGATTCGAATATCCGTGGAGGATATGAAGTTTTCTTTGAGCCAAGACAGCACCTCCTTAATCGCCAAAATTTCCGCTTGGAACACACTACAATGAGGGTAGGCGTAGGCGGAAGACAAGACTGAGATTCAGTTTTTCTGAGTAGATTCCACTTCCTACACCTTCGCTGGTTTTTGAACCATCGATCGGTGTAAAAGTTTATTGCTTCATTTTCCAAGAGAGTGCCATTTTCCCAGAAGGTATGGTTACTTGTATGAATATAGCTGCTACTTGAATACATATTCACGTCTCAGATTCACCATTTTCAATACCCAGCTCAATTGGCAAAAAATGTCAGGGGCGTTCGAGAGCTAGTCAGCGAGTTATTCAGTAAATCAGTCTGTTAGTAGCCTAGTTGCCCAGTAAACCAGTAGGTCAATGAACCAGACAGCTAGTGAACAATGCAGCCAGTGGTTCAATGACCTAGCGGGAAAGTCAGCAAATGAGGCAGTAATGCTGTCAAACAATAAGCCATTGAGCCAAAAAGTCAATGAACCAAAGAGTCAATTTGCCAGTGGTAGAAGGAGACAGTCACATAATAAGCCAGTTGGTCACTGATTGTGTTAAAAAAATAAACAAGTGAGCTAATGAGTATGGAAGCCCTTGACTCTGGGAATCAGTGGGCCAGTGGGCCAAGGAATTAGTGAGCCAAGTAGCGGGAGTGAACCATTGTAGAGTGAAGTGGATCTTTGAGTCAACTAGCTAAAAAGGGAGTCGACCCATAAGCAAGTGAGCCAGTGAAACAGTTTCCGGCCCATTAATGTGCCAGTGTGTTGCCACCAATGAGCTAGAGATCAAATGAACTAGGGTGACTGTCATACAGTGAGCCAGTTATGCAATGAGCTAGCGAGCCACTGAGCCAGTGAGCCAATGAGCCAGTAAGGTTATGAGCCAGCAAGCCCGCGACCCTGGCGAGCCAGTGATCCAGTCAGACAGTGCTTCATTCAAATAGTGATCCACTCAGACAGTGATCCACTCAGACAGTGATCCACTCAGACAGTGATCCACTCAGACAGTAATTCACTCAGACAGTGATCCAGTCAGACAGTTTGTCATAGAGTCAGCAAACTAGTGGTCTAGCGGGCCAGTAAGTCAGGGAATCAATAAGATAATGATCTGATTCAAGCTTACATTCTACGGGGTAGTTTATTTTTTCCTAACTAAAAATTAAATATTGGCTTTAAGTAAGTTTTCGTAACAAGACTTTCTTGAAAAGTCATACTTAAGTAAGTTTCAACTAAGCATCAGAAACTCACTTTGGTCAAACAAAGTGCAGCAGTTTCTCGTTTTCGACTGCTTAGTCTCTATTCAAACAAAAAAAAAAAAAAAAGACAGCGCCATATCCCAGAAGTTAAGTAATGCCCCAATTGGAAAAATAGATTGGCATATGGAATTTAATTCCACTTCGCGGTTGCTTTGGTGTTATTTCTCTCACTTTGAGTAATTCATGGCTTTGCTGCAAAAGGGGAAATAACCAACACCCAGTCAGCACCCTAAAACACAACTGAGAATGGTTCTTTCACAGTCATCATATGAGTGGTAAGAAAAAAAGCTGAAATAAAAAATTCGGAAACCAACATTAGGTGTTGGATGTTAAGCTTTGTTAGCTATTCTTTTTTATTCGTTCTCTTTTGCTTTATGCGGCACACAAAAAACCTAAATCCTATTAGTAAAAAAAAATCCAGAAAAACAAAAAAAGTCGGTGGCGATAGCAAGTGGCTGCCATCGTGATACCCATCAGTCCGTGAGTGTTCTACTCGTCGGAAAACAGAATATTGAGGGCAGACATCTGCAGAACAAGAATAGGTGCAAATTACATTCCACATGCTACCGCGTTTCCAAACTCTCGCAAAAGGATACAGATACAGATACACACTCTTGCTCTGTGCAGATCTGTGATATATACCCATGGCATGACTGCCTCATTTAATACTCTAAACTTTTCTAGTTCTGCATTTCTGGGTTTGTCTGGCGCATAGTGTCGGCTGTCGGGTGCTTATTTTTCTATTTTTTTTTTTATTTTTTTTTCATTTTTATGTTGTGTTTTTTTTTTTTTTTTTGTCAGCACATTCGTGTCTCCATTCCCACTTTTTGCTCCTTTTAATTACAGTGCTGTTATCTTGTGTTGTTCATCTTTCGTTTGGCCGGAACTCATCACACGATGAAGTGCCTTGATTTTCATGGTTGGACTCTGCATTGCTCCTTTATTCTTAGGTGGTCTTTGTTTTTTTTTTTGCTTTTTTCTTTCTCTCCCTCGTTTTTGTGTAGCCTGTCGTCGTCGTTTGTTATTGGATTGTGATAGTAGTATATCAGACACAGGCCTGCCTAGTTAAGTGAGTTTGTGCAACTTGAATTGTCGGAGAGAAAAACACCCTGGCCACACAACGAAGATAGGTAGGTTGATGGGAGATGGGTGCTGGGTGGTTGGTTAGTTGGCCGAAACGTGAAACTGAAATGATGATGGCGATGGCCAACTTTATATAACAGTGGCCAACTTCGTAATTCCGTGTGTATGAGCAAACATAGATAAGAGACCGCGCGCACACATTACAAGTCTTTTGACATACAGTGGAGTATAAGTAGGTACACCACATCTTAAATGTTTGTTAAAAGGGTTCTAATGAAATTAAATTTTGACTAAGTGAAGGGGATTAAAATTTTGTTATCAACGTTTGAAGAGCCAGTAGATATTAGAGTTTAAAAAATTACACTATCGCTACATAGCTACATTTCTTAAGAACAACAATCTCTCCAAAATCACAGTTAAGGATAAACAAAAACAAACCTCAAAGACAGTCAGCCCTTCAAAACTTAGAAATTAATCTACTTTTTCTATGCTTAGGTACCACTTTTCTTCTCATAGAACCACTGTCTTCGTGCTCTGTAACTACCGCCTCGATAAAATCTGGTGACGAATAGTCACCACTTCTCTCAATTGATGTTGGGAAGCTATAGAACTGGAAGTCCTGGTGAATATGTTACGTTGGCGCATAAAATAACAGAAAAAATGACACAAACATCAACATTTTGGAAAATGTTGGTGCGCCACAAGGTTCCATTGTATTGCCAGACGTCTTTTAACAACAAAATCAGTAATTTTGAAATATAATGAGGATCATCACGTTAGTGGTGGTGCATATGGCGTAATGGTTACGTGTCTGCCTGTTGGAGGTTCGAGGTCCGAGTTTCAATAACATCAAGAAAAAAAAGTATTTTCATACCTTTCGCAAGAAATTGTAAATTCAACTCCGATAGTAAATTCACTGCCATGAAAAGCACTTTTTCGATTAGAAATTGGGAATTGGCAAAAAGTTATTGGTCCCATACATTCCCTCCCAAGGTATCATTGGCGAAGCGTCCATATAAGTCGATTATTTCCTACTTACCTTTTGAAATTCACATCCGAAACATCTTAGACTTCTGGCAACATGAATCAAACTTAATCATACACATGAACTCGCTGCCAACATTTTTTTAACAACTACCACTTTGCTTTCCGTCCTATTCTACACACATGTTGGCTCTTCAACTCACTCCATAAACAAACACAAAACAGAACGCAGTGCAATACTTATTTAAATTGATTTAGTGCTTTTCGTGATTTTTTTAAATATTACAAATTTATGCTTTAAAAATTGAAATTAAGTGCAAAAAGTCTGAAAAGTTTTCCGATAGTAAATTTCAGTGGTTTGATTATGGCCTTAATATCTATTGACTGTTGCTTAACTGATTTTCACTTAGAGTCAACAAATAGTTTTAATTAGCTTAGTTTTATAAAAAAAAAGTTGTGACACTCTACCTAATAGGAAAGTTGGTTTGAAATACTTGACTTTTTGGCTTGATGCAAAGACAAAAATTGCACAAAAAAAATTTCAAGTAAACTTTTTTTTGTTGGTAACTAAATTTCCTTCGAGTTACGATTTGGAATTATTCACCCCTCGCCACTGCAAGGTATAGTTTGGCGAAAAGCGTAAGACCTAATGGCTTCACACTCTCTTCCACCGCCCTTTTATGTTATTATTTTCCGGGCCCGACATGATATCTTAATACCCTTTAAAAAAAGTTCCCTAAGTTCTTTCGCTATTCCCGTTGATCTTTCTCAAGTTTCATCAACGATTGTTATAGGAAGCTTGTTATAAGCACCTGATGCCGATGCGGAAACGCCACAGAGGGGATTGGTTGTTGAATGGGCTGGCATTGGTTGTAGGAATTGGCTTTGTTGTGATGGGATTCATTGGACACTGGATTTATTGGAGCAGCCTTCATGGTCGGGACGGCTGTTGGTCCTCCCACAATGGTTTTATTGAAACCCATGGGGATCCCTTGATCTTCGGAATAGGCCAGGGGGGGTTTCGGAATCATCGACAGGAGTAGAGCTGTCGTTCTGGGAGTATAGAGCGGTGCAGGCTGTCTGCTCTTGTTATTGGGTCCCTGGGTTCTGAAAAATGGAAAAAAAAACTAGTTAACACCTCTTAACCATCCGGGGGTTCGTCTTCTTAACGATTACCAAAGTCAGACGAACTGGCAGCGGGGATTTCGTTTTTTTTTTGGGTTGGGTATGATGGTGTGATGGAGTATCTGCTATCACAGAGAGATTCTTAGGGAACCTTTTCTTGACTCGTTTGATAGACCTGGAAAAGAAACAAAAATAAATTGATCAAAATAGCAAATAAAAAGAAATATTCCAAAATAATTTACACACCGCGTCATGTCGCTGTTTTTGGTTAGCGTGCGTCGGCTTGGTAGAATAAAATAAAATAATAATGAAACGTCAAAATAGAGAGACACTTGCCAAGAGGATTTTACTGACGGAAAGGACCTCTATGAACCAAGATGAGCAAAAAAAAAAAAAAACTGGGATGCGAAGACCGGAAAGTGGAAGTACTAAGATGTACAATGTACGAACCCATACGAGGGCAATTTAAAAAAAAAAAAATAAGAGAACCAATAACTGGACAGATTAAAATCGAATGATCTGAAAGATTTAGGAAGAAAAAGTGGGAAACTGTGGTGGTCTATGATCACGATCACGGGATTTGGCCAGACAGTTCTTACGAATGAAGTAGGGCAGAAGGTTGCCAACCAGTTAGCGCTGCGCTTTAATAATAAAGGAAAAGATAAAAAGTACAAAGTTATATCGAGTTATATCGAGTCGGTGTGCTAAGGGTATCAATTTTTCAGGGGTGCGGACGGCG
Organism: Melanostoma scalare; assembly: GCA_949752695.1. NCBI lineage: Eukaryota > Metazoa > Arthropoda > Insecta > Diptera > Syrphidae > Melanostoma > Melanostoma scalare. Next base: position 222,683,249 of record OX456985.1, on the reverse strand, counting down.
AGTAAGTATGAATCTTCGGTAAGAATGGTGTGACCAACGGTTCAACCGCCAGGTAGGACCAAAATAAGGGGAGGTTCCAATACGGCCAAGGAATTTCCAGGTTGGGAGGGTAATGGCCCGCTGCTAAACATCTGCAGCGTCTTTGAAGTGGTGATCGTCCGTCCGGTGTTTAGATTAGCCTGAGTAAAGAGAATCATCGTTTTTTTTGCTTAGATGTATATTTTTTTTTGTGTCCTGATTTGTGTTTTGTTGCAGGTGAGGTTGAGATTCGGGGGCAAGATCCCCTCCCCTTCCGACGAGCTAATTGCCGAGCATCGCTAGCAGACCGCGTCCTCCGGGTCTCAACATTCGAGTTTCCCACCGATCCTATTCCTCTCCTTACCTTCCTAACGTTTCCTTCTCCTGACCTAACCTATTATTTCCTTTCTTCTTTTCCTCCCAGACCCCATTGGCCCCTTTACCTAGCAACAACCTCTCAAACAAATGGAAGACAGCAAAAATCGTGCCGATACATAAAAATGGTAGAATAATGTTGTTTTTGGATAACGCCCTAAGAAGAGAAATCTGACCAACACCCAAATCGTGCCCAATCCTGGAAGAAATAGTCCTTGGTGGGTGCAAGACGTTCTGTGACAGCAACAACATAATCTCAAACACACATTTCGGTTTTCGGGAGAATATTTCCACGCTTTACCCGATTCTAAGATTCCGGAGCAAAATCGTTAGGATCGTCAACAACCTGATGATCCTTGGCATTAAGTTAGGATCTAGGAACATCTGGTTTCAGAGGACTAAGTACAAGCTTTGATTTCCTTTTTTTTAAGTTTATTAATCAAAATAGTTTCTAATTTCCCTTATTGCAGTCGTTTCTCGTTCAGAAAGAAAACAGTCAATTAACAACCAGGAGCATCACAGCCGATGTTGCACATGCGGATCGAAGCTTGCACCGTATTTTTATAACATCTTTATGTCACACTAGCTCCAGCCAGACAACTTTTATGATTATTGCTGTTCACTGGTGTTCTTCAATGTTTTTAACATCGAAGCCAATGTTTTCAACTTTGCAGCCCAAAAACCTGACGATCACTTGGGACTTCGGGAATATTACCCGAAATGGGGCATCAAAGCCAATCTCGAATTGGTTTCCTTTAGGAGACCCAAATGACTTCGAAACATGAATTTAGCCACTGAATCAAAATAAACGTCGACAAACGCGTTTAGTCATAACTCGAAAAGATATTGTGGCACAATACTCATACAATAGCAGTTATCAAAAATTCCTTTTCACATCTCCTTATTGTTTTCACTGCAGAAAAATAAAGAATTTAAACTTACCCCGAAGTAAGTTCAGTATTGAGCAATATTCTAATGTATCTATAGAGGGCTATAACGTTACTTTTGTTGCCTGATGATGCTGTGATGACCTGCCCGGAAAAAAGTTACTGCACACTGATCAGACCATAATTGTCATATCGTCGTTCTGCTATATCGATCCAAGATCCAGTGTTTGAGGTCTCCATTCAAGTAAGAGTTGTTATGTAGGTACCACAGTCCTTTAAGCCAAAAGCACCTTTGAAATTTAATTATAATCTGTTTTCGTCCTGATATATGTATATGTAGGTATATTCGTTACAAGTCCACACATCAAAAAAGCAATTAAAAGAGGAAAATTTTGTCATGACAACTTGTTTTTTTTACAAGCTTCATAAAAAAATAAAAACAAAAAAAAAAACTCAAATGCAAATGGAGAAACCGAAGTAGTTTTGTCCTCTCCAGTGGTCACATGAGACTCTGGGGTCATTAAATTGTAATTGCCTTATCACTTCCACTCATACCACATACCTAATTTCTTTTCATACACTAGACATGCGTTGGTTGTTTGTTAGCATGACTGTATTCGGTGTTATCCTTGTTGGTTTAGGATTCGACAAGTAAATGCTATTTTTTTTGCATTACCCATCTCCACACACCAATATTGGCCACCACAATTTCCACATAGTGCAGACAAATAAAAAAAAAAAAAATGTCAGAAAAAAAGCGGAATGAAAGCGCTGCTTGGGGAAGACAAGAGGAACCTTATATCTCTAACAACGTGACGCTGACCATTTTTAACTCTGGAATTTATAAACAGATTTCTTTGGCAGTTTTTGTTTTTCTTATCGTTATTTTTGTATTCCGCTCTCCTCTCTGTTTTGAACCTCGTATTTTTTTTTTCCTTCTGCCTGTGGTTGCTTTGGTTGGCTACACTGTATTCTTAACGCGACTGCGAATAAAAAGCGGAAGCTGTCAACATGGAAACGTGATTTTGAATAGAATATTAAAGAAACGGACAATATGAGAAGAAACGAGGCATCCAAGAGGAGGAGAATTCGAGGATGAGGCCAAAAATGCAAAAAAAAAAATGTAAATATTCTCTCTATATTCAGAAGTGAATCCGTAGACTACACTGCTTTAGAATAGATCAAGAACTGCGTTGCCACCAAGAGAGTGGATGAACAACCCGGGTTTTATAAGTAAAAACCATCGTAGTTGGAAATTAATTATCTGGAACACGCTATGGTGGAATCCTGTGTGCTTTTCTGAAATCTAACAAACTCTTCTGACCAAACACCACAAATGCAGTGGCGGAGAAAATGGAATGCTCCTTTAAAAACATAAAACAAAAATCACGATTTACATATGTATGCAGCAACAGCAGAGGAACTTAAAAAAATTTAAGAAAAAAGTAGAAACTTTAGTTGTTTAGTTTGAAACAAAAAAATTGTTTGAGTTGGCCACATGATTTAGTAAAGGAAACATGGACCCTATTATTGATGAATTTTTTCGAAACAATTTAAGCTCGAAGATCTAGTTGACCTAGTTTAGTTTTCAGGCAACATTCTGTTACACAAAGCTCGAGGATCATCGGGGCCTTTCGATTTTCTTTCAACCATATTTTGTGAGGAAGGAAGGGAACCTACAAATTTTACCGAGCCCGAACGGCTTAATAAGAAAGTGCTTTACATGGCGCAGTTTGATTAGTCTCTGAGGACTGTGTAAGTTTTATCCAAAGTCTGTAAATAATAAAATAAATCGGGTTGCGCAACAGAGCGGGGAGCCCCGGGACTTTCTCACAACTAAACCCTACATCGAATGGAAGGAACCTACATTTTTTTGTCTAATCTAACAGCACTTTTCAAAGCACGTCGTTACTCGAAGAGAAAAACAAATAGATTATTCAAGCCTTAAAATCCCTCTTAAAATAGGAATAAATACAAACCATTGCGCCACGGGCAACTTCTTCTTTTCTTCCTTTTCCGATGTTACGAGCATCGTGATTCGGATGAGACCATACCTCTCCCACTTTCAACTGATTTCCACTAGTGATCCGTTCGTGTGGTACGCAGCGTTGACCTCAAAATGTGTCGACAAACCTCCATCTCTTGGATTGCTCCATATCTGAGCCCAACCAAATGCAAATTTCACTGCATTTGTTTCTACCGGGAGTGTTTTGGTCTGCCTTTCTTCGTTTTCTGTTTCTTATATAAAATTAATAAAGAATAAACAAAATATTAATATAAGTAAAATAAATTAAATTAATAAAATAAATGAAACAAATAAATAAAATAAAGTAAATTAATAGGGTAGCGCAACAAATCGAGGACCCTTTAGTCTTAGAGCATTTCTCAAAACCATGCCTTGTGAGGGAGTGGGGAGGGGGGACCTACAGCCGGTTTCGAACATTTTATCGAGAAAGCGCCTTTCATGGCAATGAATTTACTATCGGAGTACTTACCAATTCCTCTCGAAAGTCGATACCCGTGGAAAAACATTTTTGCTTCTGTTGGGATTCGAACAATGAACCTCTGGGTTAACAGGCAGACATGCTAGCCATCACACTACAGGTACCACATATAAAAATACGAAGCCAAAATTTTGGCCTTCAGTGAAGATAATCAAGCAATGGTTCAAGTCTCTGAAAAGTCTCGGTGGGCAGAACTAAAACAGAATTCGAAGAATTTGGCTACTGACCGCATTCAGGTAGGTGTTGCAGTCGTGGATTTTTTTTCAAAGTAGTCAGAAGATTTTTTAGAGTGTTAAAAACAGCCTGGCTGTCACCGAAGACACAAATATTTGCTACTTTCTATGTACATTATTTGTAAAGCAGCTTGCCGGTCGGTTCTTTATGTCTCATGAAGAGAACCACCTGAGTTTTAAGAATATTCAGATACAAACTCGTTCTTTTGTTGAGCACTTGAAGACTGGATCAGAAGGAATCAAACGGAATTCACGCCCACGTCGTTGGTCTATGCTTAGGCGTGGACGTTGACTGTGCAGATATTCAATGCATGGACCAGAAAAGAGGTAATAGATCGCCAGCTTCCAAACAGCCCTTGCTCATTCATATTTCAACATGACGGAAGCAACCCGCTTCAGAGTCCAATGTTTTATTCATTAATCGTCTACATGCTTTCATGTGTCTTTGCACATTGCGTCACATCCTCAAAAAAAACAATCCTGGTGACAGAATTTTTTAATGCGGTCTCACTATATTTTCTGGTCGGTATGCGCATGATGTATCTGAGACAGAGGGTCTATTGAGCACTCTCACTAGACTTCGAAGAGATCAACAAGCTGCCAAGTAGCTCTTTGGCAAGGATGATTTATCTCCTTTTTACTCTCACCTGCTACACAATAAAACTTCATGTCCTTAAGTGTAAAAACAAGGCTCTATATCCTGTCATTTTATTCTGCCATTTTATTTCTATGGCGCACATGATGTACTGTAATAAATTTCGACCAATTTGTTGCCTTCGAGATCTGCTTAGTTATGAATTGCGTATTTCTGCTCACTCTAGGATCAGTAATTTTTATGACATTATGTTTGTCTCTATTAATTGTGATTTCGGCAGTTAAGTGGCAATGACGCAAGGTTATATAGGATAACATCAATCTCGAGCCGTACAAAAACTTTTTTTTTTTGTCAATACGCCTCACTTTCACTATAGTCGCGAAGTGTTCCGATACGGTTCAATAAATCTGCACATATGACTAAAAACCCCAAAAAAGAAACAGAAATGTATTCAAAATTTATACTGAATTACTGACCATAATGAACAAAAAGAGCGAACTGGTTTCGTATATGAATTTGAGCTAATGTGAGCCCTCACTGAACTGAATTTCAAAAGTCGGACTTAGAGTCACGTGCTGCCTTACCATTATTTTATTGATCCTCTTTTCTACCTTTAGTTATGTGGTGCAGTGCTTTTGATAATATGCAACGTACACTCATTGCAACTTCAGAAGAATTGAACTCTTGCAGTCTGATTAAAAAAAATGTTGATGCAAGTTTCAGTAAGAGTCAGCAAAAGTAGAATTCATTTTGACAATGAGACCCAGCCGCAAGACGAAAAAATTCGCACAATTTTTGTCAAGGGCGAAAACAGTTGCACTTTCAGTATGTTCTGCATTTTCTTTGAACAATCCATGGCTGCATGGAAAGAGAGCTGCTACTGTTTCGTATCGAAACATAAATAAAAAGAATTGTCGTCTGAAAGAAATCAAAATTAAGAAGCAATTAGCTTTGATTAAAAAATTGTATAATGTATCCACAAATTCAGAGATAATTACACCCCTCCTTCCCCCCCCCCCCCCCCCCCCCCCCCATACTAAGACGCTGGTTTTATTATTTATCAATTTAAAGAGAAAAAAATCGAAAAATCCTATTCACACTTAAACCTATCATCAACACGCAATTTCCCAAAAACAACAACAAACGAACGATAAAAAAAATAGAAAAAGTTTCGATGTCATCTTAAAACGCCCACCTCAGCTTGCGTGTGTCTAAACGGACAGTTTTACAACAAACACTTAACGTAACGCCTCTGCCAATAACCCACCGACTTATTGTCGCCTGTTGTCCCTTCGTCCTTCGAAAAACAGTTTGATTTCACTTTCGGATCGCCTTTAACTTACCTGTTGTTAATTTTAATTATCCGAAAATGAAAGAAGAAAAAACAAATCATTTCGTTGATTTGGCGTCCCTTAAAGGCTTACCAAAACGGCACGCAACCATTTCCTAACCCGATTATTACTTATCAAAGGAGCAATAAAAAAATTATTATGTCCATGACCAAAGGTTAAGCATTCTCACGTTTGCCAGTAAAAGCAAAATAAAAAAAAGGACACAAACAAGCAGCGGATGGACTTTTATAGTCCTTTCCTTGGACTTTCGCTTGATTTCAGATGTTTTCTTCTTGAGTGAACCAAAATCCAAAATCAATTTGCGTGTTTTAAAATCGTAATCTTCTTGCAAATTAAAATTGAATTTTTCTTCATACCCAAATCTCTGCATTTCAAAAACACAGAAAGAGAAATGTCATCTCTACAAGACAAACTAGCTGAAGGACTTAAAAACAAAACAAAAACTATCAGTAGGCCAATTTATTTGAAACTCATTTCCTGTTTCCTGTCCGACCATTTTAAAATTTATATCATACTTTAATTTTATTGGAACACCAGGTAGAGATAGAGCGAAATGTTCCTAGCTTCTGCCTCTATCCAGTTTTATTGCCTTCTTCGATACCATCAGTTCCACTTTTAACCACATATACAAACAAGAGCACCACATTAATTTCAATATCCTACCTACATATCTTCTAAAAATCAATTTTAAATCCCTGTCAACCTTAAAAGCCTTGAAGTCCATTCTGTCCATTTTATATTTATCATTGTTTTCCTTTTGTTTTTCAAAAAAAGGGAAGTGGGTATAATAGTAGAGGTTTGTCGTTGCACAGGGGCGAGTTCTTCAAAACAGAATAATATAGGAAAAAGGGGAGTGTTGTGTGGTGTAGTGTAGGGGACAGACAACAGATCGAATGCGAATGAAAATTTTCCAAGAGAATTTAGTAAAAGTTTAGCTAGCACAACCATCAGTGGCTACCATTACCAAACAACCATTCATTCATTTATTCCCTTCAACAACCAAACGTTGGTTGTTCGAAAAATTAAGAAATCCGATTAAAACAAAGAAAGCATTTGGTTTTGGGACTGCACATGGGCACTCAGGCACTCAGGGATAGGCTACAGACGACAACCAAAGACCAAAGGAATGACTTCAGAAGATTTGTGGGGGTAAAAGATTTACCGTTGACCACCATAAGGAGATGTCTCTTTCCTCTGATGGTTTGACAGGAATGCATTTGGTTTTGAGTGGGCCTTAGGGTCAAATTAGTTGTTTTTTTTTTTTTGAAAGAAGTTTGCAATGTATAGGTATACCATTATTTTATTTTGAAAATCGAACAATTTTGATCGATTTGTAGCTTTTACAACAGAAGATATTGGGTATGACTTGAAGCTCTTCAGCAATACATTGAAAGAGCTATGGTCCAACCAGATGCAAAACAGCAATCTCATACATTGCAGAAAACAACCAGGGGCCTGTAACTCAAAACCTCAAGTCTACAAGTCAGGAGCCATTTGTTGGATTATGTGCGTTACTCTTGTAGAAGGACAAACAAACTTAAGGCTTTGTGCTTCAGAAATTTTATATAAATTTTCCAAGTATACTCGGCTTCAAGAGACAGATACTAGCATCTTTCGCATTAAGTTATACGACCAGCGAGCGGCAACAACTAAGAAAAATAACGCAGACAATGCACAGGAACATGCAAAATAGGGAATATCAAGCATTGAAAAGAGATTTTCAGTGTACACAAATTATTACGCTGAGAAGTTTTATTGTAGCACCACAAACAGCAAATACCGAAGAAGACTATGCATATGCATACTAACCATTTAGGACCGAAAGTGTTCAAAAACAGGAAAATTGGCAAGAGGCCACATTCACCAACTGACATAATTCCAAAACACAAATCTAAAACATTTCCCAAATATTCTAAAAAAAGGATTGAGCCAAGCTAAGTCCTTGATCTCGAATCCGTGGAAGAAGTCAGCTGGCAATTACTATTACAGCCATCCCAGATGAGATTTCGAGCACCGTTTCAATGAGAAAACTCTCAAAAACGATTGTGTTATTCTCTGCAATTTTGCTCAGCACCGAATATTTCTACTAAATGATGGCAAACAGCGAAGATAGTAACAGTGCAAAAATAGGTTGACCGAAGATCGGTTACCCGTTACTTTCCTCAAATGTACCGATAAGATATTGGAAAGATTTATTTGTCTGAGGCTGCAAAAAACCCATTATCACTAACTATTTGCAGTGTGGCTTTAGACAAATAACAAAACTCTTATATATCCCCTCTCCCAAAGGTTTTAAGTCGACGTCTTAACCAGGGTCCACCGTAACCATCAACTCACTGTTGGATATCTTCGAGAAATAAAAAAAGTATCTGACAGTGTCTGGGCACAAGGGCTCGGGTATAAATTTACATCGCCAATAAGTGCTCAGCTGTACAAATTAAAATAACTGTCTCTTTTGTCATTTCCAGGGTCATACTTCATCTAAATTGAGAGCATCCAGTCATCGACGAAAAGGATTCAAACAGGAGTGTCTAAGGCATCTAAGCTTGGAAAGAGAATTTACAACAGAAGCACGCCAAATTAACCAGAGATAGCCTCCGCAATCACTTAGCCCAGCTCGCTTTTCAGAGATCATTCCACACAAAGAGTGGAGGGGCACATGGACCACCGTTGGAACTAACATAAAGAATCAAAATATATACAGCGAAGTGCACACTGAGTTAACACCTGATGCACCAATTTTGACATCCAATCCAGCCGTTAAATGCCTGAATATTGCTATATAGAAAAGCTTCACTTTAATAGACACACCACAACTGCGCTGATATGCTTTGATGTTATATCATTCTGTACCTAATCAATCCTTAACGACAAAGTTTCTTCTCAAGTAGCTCCTTAAGATTATCATGACCGAATGTTTTCCAATTTGAGTCATTATCTCGAGATCGAGAATCGAACAGCAAGCAGAGGCATTATAGCAACAATGCTCTAGGAATCGAGGATCACGCCGCTGCACAAATACTTGGTAGAGAAGATGGGAAAGCTGACTAGGCAAACGTACCAGCCCACTGGCAGAAGCTCGTTTGTAAGATGTGTCAAGATGAACACTTTCCAATCAATGTCTGCGGCATTGTAGCTGTTGCTCAGGCCAGAGCCATCGCAATCGCTTTAAGATTTAATCGAATAGAACTCCTACTAGTGTCAAAGTTAAGGGAACTATAGATTAGGTGAAGACTCAAATCTAACGTAACACTCAGCTGGTCATCGCCAGTTAATGGAAAATAACCGCTTTTTCACTCAGCCAATCGGAGAAAATGTGTTTTTGTCCACGAGCCCCCTAAAGCTCCCCGAGCTCACTTTTGCCGCACCCTTTTTAAATTTACTTAACAAGTACGCTCCTGTATTTTCACCATAAAACGACAAACACACACACTAGCGACATAGATATCCTTAGAAAAATTATGATGTGATTGCTTTCGGTAGTCGTTTTGTTTTATTTTTATTTTTTTTCGTCCCGCACCCTACCGCCACTCAGTTTTTAGGGGTGGCATTGAGGTATAAGGATTAGAATCCTGCTGAGAAAAGCCATCTATAGAAATCCATACAGATTTAAAAGCATCGAAAAAAATGATTTAGAGATTTTCTCCGATGAAGTTTAAGTGAGAAAATTTGCAGCAGGAAGTGGCAACATAATTTCCTTTTGCTGTACAAAACTCTGACATCCATGCACATAACATCGTGTATTGTACGTACATACATACATATATGTATGTTTGTTATGGTGTGTGTGGTTATTTTTGTATGTCGATGTCGATAGAAAGAAATATTTAACGTTGTTCTGTATTAAAACGCTGCTGTGTGCCATCCATTTTGATTTTCGGTAAAATTTTATGGATACAATTTTGTGTTGCCGATTCTTTGGATTCGGATCGTGGTCAAAAAATTGCACAATAAGCTCTCTTCCAGCAAGCAGCTTGCTTTTATATTTTCAAATAAATTTTCTCCACCTAACCTTTTGTACGTGTGTGATGCAAAAGGATTCTTTCCGGTTTTGTTTCATCAGTTCTTAGTTTTTTTCATTTTTATTATTTTACTGCCTTCCTTGTAGATACAAGTATAGATACATTTTTCTATATATGTACATTTGTTGCATTCGAAATTCTCCCATTCCATTTTTATTAGAAAGGAAAAGAGAGGGTGTGGGGTTGGAAGGGGACATAAGGCAAGTATCTTAATGGCCGGCTCATGTTTTCGTAGGAAACATATCTGTACGATGTATTGTGTTTATATGATGGAAAAATTTAAGTTTCGAAAAAGAAAGAGTGCTTTAATTTGTCGTTTCGCATTTGGCGATTTTTATTTCTCGGGAGTTGTTTTCTTCTGCTGAATTATCACCGCAAATGGGTAAAGCCATTAGTTCAAACAACTGTGAAACATAAAATGATAAAGTGTGGACGCCATGAGTGAGAATGCGAACGTGAACGTGAAAGCACTTTTTAACCAACACATAGAGTTGGAGTGTGATTTATACCTTTGTGTTGTCTTAGCTTTATTAATCTTTTTTTTTAACTTATTTAAAAGATAAATCCGAAAGTGTTGTTTCTAGCTGAGTTCCGTTTGTAAGCTCATGAAAGGAGCCTTAGCACGAAAAGTGAGTCAGAATTTCTAATAGAGAATCTTCCAATTAGCGGTTTTTATATTTATTTTAACGCAAATAAGGGAGTTTTCATGTCATTCACAATGATAAACAATACCAATTCAAAGCCACACTCGAAGGACCATATTTTATTCGTGGAATGAGAAGAGTTCCGGTTGTCTTCTATGAACTCCATCTTTGAGGTCTCAAATCGATTGTGGGCTTTTTTTGGAGAAATATTCTATATGCAGCCCCAATTAAAACAGGTTTTAGCTTGAGCATTTATTTAAAAAGAAGCAATGTGAGTCCTTTTTTTGCAATCTCAAATACTTGGGACGTCCAAAAACACTGAAACTCTCAATGAAATGATGATGATGATTGAACCCAGTAGAAGAAGCACATATCGAGGACTCCCTTTCATATACTTATGCCTCTCTCATTAAATCCTTCATTTTCACTTCAAATTAAAAGCTGTCCTCTTTATACTCAAACAAATCAAAATGTTTAACCAAAAAGTTTTAAACCAAAACACACACACAAACTTCGGGAAGTCAAAGTTCATGAACCAAAAACTCCCAACATTTCACACACGAGATTTTCGCTGATTTACGCCCGACTCAACTCAACTCCAGAACAAATGCGAATAGCAGCGCTCCAGCGCAACCATAGGACATATCTGCGAAGAAGGTAAATAATTTTAAGTTTCGTCTAATTAATAAAGCAAATTGTTTTCCCTCACGACCTCGGGTTGAACGTAGTTTACAACTTCATGTTGCCCTTAATTGTCTGGTGCAAAAAGGACTATAAGAATGGATACAATGCACAACCATGACGAACAACTAACTACTAGCACCATAGAGGATGTCTAAAATTTAGACTTTCTTTCTCTCTCTAATTCCATCTGCCCTGGCCCGCCTCTTCAGCCTCTTCCGTAGGGAAGCTCAAAAAACTACCCGTTTGTGGATTTAAATTATATTGGTTGAATAAAAGTTTATCAGTATGCTTTTGGTTGAGGGCATAGTGCGGGTGTGTATTTTGGTTAGTTTGCGCTGCTATTGTTCGACTTGTTGGGTATTTTCTATAATCCTTATCAAAAGATAGATGACTAGGAATATAGAGGAAGTATAGGTATAGCAGAGTCACAGTGAGGGAGATTGTTATAATTTGAGGCTAATTTACCAAATACTGTGGCCAAACATTTTGTTCAAAGCTTACTCTACTCAATTAAGGATATTCTAGCTAATTAAGTAAATGGATTTTTCCTTTTTTTATTTGTGTCTGCTTTAGTAAACAGTGAGCTGTCGAAAGTTTTATTTTTATTTGGGTAGGCATATATGCATTAAGTAATTTGTGACATTTTGCGACTGTCTCTTTGAACAGCTAAAAAGTGATGACAGTTTTAGTTTTATGTGCCTTAAACGATTAGAGGTCCTTATTTGTGTATTTTATACAAATTGCCCCATCAACATCAAGGATGCCCGTCGTATGCTCACAAGTAACGATTAAAATAATTTAATCTTGTATTGCATTAGTACTTCTAATACGATCCAGGCTCTGTTAGTTCTGTTATCGAAGTAAGCATCTTTGTCTCCGACGCCTTCAACTCTTTCATACTTTCTGTGGGGTTTTAAACAATGCGAATTGTGTGTGAGTGTCGAATACACGCCCGAATTGTAAGGTGTTCTTTCCAATTCAGAAGCATTTCTATATCACAGATGATGGGAGAGTATTCCTGCTGACACTTCATCTACTCCAGGGCTCTACTTGATAATTGATGTCCTCAATATAAGTTGGTTTACTTAACTTGATCACACCAAATATTTGAACATTTAGAATTTGCGAAGCACATGTGGCGCAACCGAGCGACGGGCCCCAGAGCATAGCGTTTTTCTCACAACCATGTCTATGCCTTGTGAAGGAATGGAGGGGAGACCTACAGTTTTCTGCCGATTTCAAACATCTAATCGGGAAAACGCTTTTCATAGCTATGAAGTTTACTATGGGAAGGCAATTCCTCGCTAACGACGAACCTACCGCTCAATAGGCAAGCATGCTTACCATCGCGCCACGGGTACCACGGGGTGGACAATACCATTCAAATGAATTTTTACAATAGATCATTACATCCTTCTCATTTACCATACGCTGCACCGAAATAAACAGAGCGGCAACACATTCACATGCTGCCCAAATGCAGACCCAACATCACAAGAAAAATCTCAATCCAACCATCAAAGGACAATAAAATCACCACCGTCCATAAGGAAATACCACAGCTTTTCTGTATTTAAACTGAACAAGTATAGGATCCCTAGGCCAATTTAGTCTTCCGTTACTAATTCACTCTACACAATAAAACTCGCATTGGGTTCTCCCACAATGGTCTGTAAGAGGATAGGTGATATCAATCGAGATTTGCTCATCAGCAAATTTGATGAACAAACTACTTCTCTGTTTGTTCACTATATCCAAAACCAGCATGAAAAACACGGGGTATTTGAAAGCAAAGTTTTGAGGATCGGCACAGGACTCAACACTTTGACCGTCAACGACAGAAGTACTTCAGCAACAAAAAAACTTTAGAAAGCATCAAGAATCCTTTCCGTTGATAGGAGACTAAGTTGAAGGAAACTAACTTGCAACCTGAGCAACCATCCGAATTTACTGGTAAGAAGCATGAAGAGCGAAGAGAGACATCCAGCCGCTATACCTAGATATAGAACTACTAGACAAGGGTATCATATAATTGAATGACGAAGATTCAATAGCTTTTACGAGTAAGTAGGCTCATCTTACCACCGCACCGCGACGACACCAAAACCAGTCCTTGGAGTCGATATTCATCATCTTCTTAGGACTGGACACGCATACTTCACAGTCAGCTAAATCCCAAAAAAAGCCTTGAAACTTATAGTCATTATCACTATAGTTGGAATCTTGGTGCCCATGGCGTAATGGTTAGCATGTATGATGTCACTTAAGTGGGAGGTTTGGGGTTCGAATCCTAACAGAAAACAAAGAATGCATTTCTACGGGTATCACCTTTCGCGAACAATAGGCAAGTACTCCTATATTAAATTTATTGCCATGAAAAGTGCTTTCTCTGTAAGCCGTTCAGGATCAGCAGAAAATGGTAGGTCCCCTCCATTCCAACGTGTGCTAGGACTCGGGCCTCCTCGCTCTTTTGGAACACCCAATTTATTTATTTTATTTTTACCATCAAACCTATTCTTGCCGCTTTTGTTTCAATGTTCGCAAAAGCAGCATTAGAAAGGGCTTTGCGGTATTCTGATGGATTTGGCTTGAAAACTCAAATTCCAATTTGAACTAGCCAAAATTATCATGACTTGTAAATCTTATATGTATTCTTAAGAGCATCGAGATTGAACTGAAATTTTGTGTTTCCTTCAGTCAACGTTGAATCTAACGAGTTAACCTTAGCCTTAAACACAAATCACCCTAAAAAAATGTGTGGATCAGAAAAAGAAATTCACTTACTTGTAAGAGCCCGATTCAATTTATTAAAATCTTAACATGCAAGAACAACTAATGACATGCAAAAAAGATAACGTGCAAGAGGAAAATAAAACCATAGATCTTCAACGTATGACTGCTTTTATTAGACTGATCGATAATGTTACAAATTGGGAAGAGCTTGCCAAGAAGCTTTACAGTACTGTAAATTACTACATAAGATAAGAAAACTGTCTCAACTGATCATACGATCTTTCGGTTATGTTTTACCGATAAACATATAAACATTAATGTGATTGCATTAATACACAGAATAGCAAAAAGCTTTTATGTTTGCATGCATGTGATCGTAAAGATGAGTACTGGCAGATGAATATTACTTGGGATTTCTAAGATCGTAAATGATTAAAATATATCTCTTACAACTCGATCATCCTGACAGTAAATCGTCCTCGATTTACGATGGCATGCATTTACAGATATGAAACATTTTAACAATATTATTTATATAAAGCGAAATTATACAAACTTTTTTCTCATAACTTTTGATTAAAAATAAGATCATTTCACATGTAATAATATCATATTAAAATATAACCATACTAGCTGTTTTATAATGAACGTAAAACATTATTAATAAATGAGCATAGAAAATTTACTAATAATTAAAATGAATACAATATATATTTTTTGTCTTTGACGTTGAACATTTGCTTCAATTATTTTTTTGATTAGCTTTTGTAGTTTTTGAAATGCTTGATCAAACATACAATTTTCCAAACGCTTCTGTATGACATCATAAAATAAGCTTTTTCCATATTTGATATTATTTTTCAGAAAACTAACTAGCCAAGTCAAAACAATTTTTATATCACAACAATTCCAAACAATAGTATTAGATAAAACACTTTCATAACTTAAACTTTTCAATTTTTCTTTTTCATAATAACATAAACTTTCATCTGGTTTATCACATATATCAATTTTCAAAATTTCACTATCGAATGAGCTGTCTTCAAAATTTTCAATTTCCAAATCTTTTTTTTCAACTAAATTCACACTCGTTTTTCCAATCATAAGCTTACTATTCGTTTTATACAAAAAATCACGACCTAATACGATTGGATCTTTCATTGTATTATCGTTAACAACATAGAAACATACATAAGCATAATCATCACTAAATTTAACTTTACCAATAAATTTTCCCAATGTAATCAATTTTGAATTGATACCCACGTATTCAGATTGAGACTCCAGAGATGTAATCAGGAAAGTAGGAGCATACCGTTGTTGAATGAAGCTTATTGGGCTACCGGTATCGATCAGAGTCGTCAAATTCATGCATATTCGTGCACCGTCAGTTTCTACATTCCCAAATTCAAAATCCAGAACCTCATGGAAGTCGTGACATAAAGTAGGGTTTTTACGTTCTTTCGGCAGCTTCTCACCTTCAACCAACAGAACCGATGATGACAAAGGGCAATCCTTAACAGAATGACCCATCTTTCCACAACGGAAACAAGATCCTTTCTCTCTTCGTGGTTTCGTACAGTTTGTTGAAATGTGGCCGTTCTCGCTGCAGTTATAGCACTTGATAGCGGTGACTTGTGGAGAAGGATTTGATAGTGGAACCGTTCTGTTGTAACCTGATATTGACGGTTGAACATCAGACTTCATTTTTTCATACTTCCTTAAGGTAGCCTTCAAATCAGCGATGGTATTTGCCGTAAGCATTAACTGTTTGTTAAACAGCGAGTCTGGAATGCCTTTAATTATATAAGCTACCACATCTTGTTCCTCTATCTCTGCAGACGACGCGATCTCCTGCATAAAGAGCACATACTGCTGGTAACTTTCGTCCTTACGTTTGGTTCTCTTCCGCAGCGCATTGTGAACATCTGTAGCTGATGTGTGGTGGTGAAATTCTGTCATAAGAGCAGCCTTAAGCTCACTCCATGACCTGCACGATGTCGACCTCAGAAATAGCCTGGCAGTACCAGTGAGCAACCTCTTAAAATATATGAAAGACTCGGACTCGGTCAGGTGGTAAATAAGTCTCGCATCTTCCATGTTTTGAATCCACTTTTGAATAGGATAATTGTCATCTCCAGTAAACCTTGGCAATGAGTCTTCAATATCTCGGAACGAACATACGGGACTAGACTCTCGGCAATTTAACTCAGCCAAGCGCTTCTCTAAGAAAAGAATCTCCTCTTTTTTCCTTACCATATCTCGCAATTTTTCCAAGCGTTGTGAAACAATTCTCTCTTCGTCATCAGAGCCATCATCGCAGCTTTCATCATTACCTTCATCAATGTCCTCAGGGAAAAGTTCATCAATTTGGACATCTTCAAATGAAACTATGGCCTCATTTAATCGAGCCTTAAGAGCAGCCTTAGAACCGTTTGTGGCCAAACCTATTTCAGCCAGTTTGTCTTTTAGTTTTTGCACGGTTGCTGTTTGCAAAAACTGTGTAGCACGTGCATTAGCATCCATTAAAAAAATAGTTATTTGACACCGTATTTATCAAACATTTACTATATTAATCTCGAGTACTCTATCCCACTTCTGATAGATTGTAAGAGCCCGATTCAATTTATTAAAATCTTAACATGCAAGAACAACTAATGACATGCAAAAAAGATAACGTGCAAGAGGAAAATAAAACCATAGATCTTCAACGTATGACTGCTTTTATTAGACTGATCGATAATGTTACAAATTGGGAAGAGCTTGCCAAGAAGCTTTACAGTACTGTAAATTACTACATAAGATAAGAAAACTGTCTCAACTGATCATATCTTTCGGTTATGTTTTACCGATAAACATATAAACATTAATGTGATTGCATTAATACACAGAATAGCAAAAAGCTTTTATGTTTGCATGCATGTGATCGTAAAGATGAGTACTGGCAGATGAATATTACTTGGGATTTCTAAGATCGTAAATGATTAAAATATATCTCTTACATACTTTACTTAAAGACGTTCAATCATGCGTTCAGTGCTCGTTATAAGTACGTGTGTTCATTTTTCATGGCCTCATCATTTCTTGAAAAGGACAAAATACAAAAAGCTTTTATGGTTTACCATACGACATCTCATCTGGCCCCGATCTGCGCCATTGTAAGTTGTACCCTAGTTTCAAAAACAACTAACTAGGTACTAGCCTTAAAAGCTTCAGTCGATTCATGAAGAAAAATGACAAACATAAGATAAATCCCACATAGCAGATGAATAAATGGCTGAAAATAAAAGCAGTGTTACCTAAAGCTCTTTACCCTGAAAAACACATTTTGAGATCTATTCTTCTAACAGTTCAGTTTGTCAGATGACGAAGAAGTTTGGGTAGAAGATGAGAGTCCTTTCGTTTTCATAATAATTACTGTTTTTGTTCCAAAATGGAGTTTTGCTGATTTTTTTTTAATAATACTACTTTAGGGGAAAATAAAAAGCGATTGTGTTTGACAACTACTTGAAGTGACCTTTGTTTGATGATGTTGTTTATGTTGGCAACCACACCAGCGTGGGAATAGCCATTAATAGACACAAATTTTATTTTTCCTCCGAAAACTTGTCTGAAGTTTGATTGGCACCCACGCCTTTGGATTAATCTTCAACCTGAGGGAATCACACATTTGAACACTTGACCTTCCTGCCGAGTTGGCAAGGGGATTATATTGCGTTAATGTATTGGCTGCCATCATTCATTTATTTATTTTTTATTTTGTGTCGCTCACTTTAAACGCCTACAATCTTTTGTGTTGCTCAACATAAACACCAATGTTCAACTTTTGTTTCGCTCACCTTGAACACCCATATCTATTCCCTTAAATAGTGATTATGAGTGAACTGGACTGTTTAATTTGAAATTCTTATGAAATTGTGGTTTTTTGTGCGGTCTGCCTCCAACAAGGCCAAGTAAAGTTGGAATAAAAGGCAAAGATGCAGACAAAAATCATCTCGGTTCGTGGATTGCATTATTATTACCGTGTTCACGAAAATATTTCTATTGAAAAAATTCATTGGAAAATTGTGAAATTAAAAAAATTCCTTAACAGTGTTAATTTGATTTTTTCCGAACTGAAAGATATTTCTGATTTGGATATTGAAAACAATGTGGTCATGTCAGATTCTTTTTTTTAACTTCGAGCCTGGTGAGCTAAGCCCTGGTCTATCAATCCAGCAATCCTTGCTTTATAACGAATTATAGATCAATCTGCAAAACTTCGTCCATACCAAAGTTATTTGAAAAGATTGTGAGCGAAAAATTCACCTTTCAAGTAAAAGACTTCGTATCAGAGTTTTTGGGAGATCAACATCATCTACTAATCTATCCTTAATGACTAACTATATATTGTAAAAAGTTTTGAATCGAATCTTCACACTGACATTAGATTTAAGATTAGATTTTATAAGATTTTTATTAGTCATAAGGTTTAGAGATAACATACAATATTTATGATACATTAAATCGTTTGAGCATGGCATTCGCCGTCTGCCAGATTGACAATCCACTTTAACTTTATATATGTTTTATAAAATTACAATTTTTAACTTAATAGTTTAAGCATTGCTTTAATTGAGGATTAAGTATTATATTTTTATTTGTTAATTCGTAGCTATAGGTACAAGTTTCAAAAATCACCATTTTTAATTCTGTTTCTATTCATCAGAGCAATTTTTAGGAATTCATACAATATTTCAATATTCATTTAGTTTAACAAGAAAATGCAATAATTTTCTGTTAATGTGTCACACCCAAATATACTTTTTCTTATTTTTCGCAAAACCGGACAGATTCCCAAGAAATGTATGATGTCTTCACGTTCCCTTCGGTTGCATACATCGCCATGTCAAGCCACATGCCACAAATCAAATCACTTCTATGTGGAATGTAATGTAATGTAGCAATTCGCCTCGTAAACGGAACATCATTGAAATTGTTTTTATATTATTTTCATCTTTGAAGTAATTGCTTTCCTTTAGAGAATAATCGAGGAGGTTGTAGATAATTCGATGAAGAGACCTTGCTGCTTCTTCTTCATTTTTTTCTCTATGTCTACAACTTACTCTACTCTTTAAATAAGATCGTATACTACTTATATTTACTACTGTGACTGATAAATTTATTGTCGAAGCAATTTTTCCAAGTAACGTTTAATGCGAATTTGGACTTTCAAATGTTTATTCATTTTCATATTTTGAGTGAATAGTACACCAAGATATTTGAACTCTTTTACAACTTCACCACTTTTCCTTTACTGTCGTTCTGCCTCCTCCCTTCCTTATAACCATAACTTTGGATTTGTCCGGATTAACCACAAGACTTCGCAGCTTACAGAACTCGTGGAGCCTATTTAGCATCAACTGTAGAGTTTCAGGTGAGTTTGCCAACATCACTACATCATCTGCAAAAAGAGGGGCTTTAATTTGCAGTTCCGCAAATTCTATGCCACCAGGTATGCAATAGACCAAGTCGTCAATAACGAGTGCAAACAGATCGGGGCTAAGTGGGCAGCCTTGCCTAATCCCTGTTTTGGTTGCAAACCAATCAGATTTTTCAGCACCATTCCAAACTGACGACTTCGTATCTCCATAGATATTTTGGATGACTTGACCAAATTTAAGAACATTCCAAGTCCGTACAGCTTATACACTAGGGAATCCCTGTCGACCATATCGAACGCTGCCTTGAAATCCACAAGGAGAACATAAAGCTTTTCGCCCCTTGCAAAGGTATTAGTGCTTCAGTTCATATCCGGATCTTTAAACTATCCGGATATCCGGATATCCGAATAGGAATGTTTTGACACAGCTGATATTCGGATAGTTTCGGATATCCGGATAGTGTCGGATATCCGGATAGTTCTGGTATCCGGATATCCGGATAGTTCTGGTATCCGGATATCCGGATAGTTCAGATATCCGGATAGTTCTGGTATCCGGATATCCGGATAGTTCAGATATCCGGATAGCTTTTAAAGATCCGGATATCCGGACCCAAACTTTAAAATTATTTTCTAGTAGCATTTGAAAACATCTTTGTTATTCACACTGACCTACACATAAAAAAAAATACAAACTTACTACTTAGATATTTCCCAACCAGACCCCTCTTTACCACTGGGCCCACTGGGCCCAGGCCCAGGGCCCCGCAGTTAGCAGGGCCCCCAAATTGCTGAAACATCACTTAACCTCTATTGGTCTATTTTCAAAAAAAAAAAAAAAAATTCGATACAATCTGTTTACATTCTTGCACTCTTAGTTTTTCTACGTCACTAAGATTATTTATCTTTTTTCTTTGCATTCTATTTTCAATCACACTGTATGCATTTGGTAACTTTTCTGCTGTCAGCAATAAAACAGTTATTTGTCTTTGGGATAAAATTGTATTTTTTCGTTCGTGCATTATCAGCAATAATATCATTTAATTTGTATTGTTTTCATTCACACCTTTTTTATGTTCATTACTTGTCAGCAATAATTCTTTAATGTTCAATTCAGTAACGTCATTTGATATTCGAAACTATAAATTATTTTCTTTTGTTTTTGTTTTCTTATGCACATTTGTAAATATGTAGAGTAAGCAATTTTTAGGTATAAATATTAAGTCAATCAGAAATAAAGCATGATTTTGAAATAACCAACCAAGACTTTTACACGAACCTTCAAGTGAGTCTGCTTGAAACCTCTTCATTATCATCTCAAGGTGTTATAGTGTTGCACTGTAACCACCCTTGCTAATCATAGTGATACACTGTGATCTAGCCTACATCATTCGGTAGAAGCACCGATTGAACACAATCCTTTTTTTTAACAACAACCTTTGTTGAGCATTTTAAATAACATTCCCTCCGAAATTATATTCAAATTAAAACAAAAGAAAGAAAATCTGGTCAACCAAGTAATGATCAAGACAACGAACCCATACACACACTTGTTCTTGTGTTCGTTTCAGGGTGCTTTTAAAAATCCAATCAGAAAATACATCCTTTCGTGTATCTTATGACCATGGTGTTGTGATGGGAAAAACTGTTCTGTATCCTTCTGACATTTGCGATGGTCCGAAAGGGTTACTATTAACAATTTTTGCCTGTTTTCACTAATTGTGCATTTTTTTTTTATGTCTGTGTTGTTATATATAGTAGTAGGCGTTGCATTTGTGTAGAGATGAACTGCACTCAATTTTTTAAGACTTCAAAGTAAAGAAAGAGGTAAAGAGAAAAGAGTTTTTGTTTTTGACATTATTCAAAAATTGTATAACTTTTTTTCGGTATCTTCTCATCGATGGAGTGTGTTGACTGCTGATTTAGGTCCGAAACAAGATGTAAAAATTCTTTCTCAAACAAGATGGTCAGCGCGAGCTGATGCATTTAGCGCTTTATATAATGGTCATCAAGAAATTGAAGAAGCTTTAATGTCTATCGCGAACGATTTAGGACAGGCACGAGAGGCCAGACAGTAAGCTCTTAGTCTTTGCAAAAATGTCCAAGCTTGAATTTTCCATACTAACAGAACTTTGGAACTCTGTATTGCAAAAAATTAATAAAACAAGTACTTTACTTCAAAAACAAAATATTACTCAGGATGTTGCAATAAATTTGCTGAGTTCAATCGATGGATTCATAATTGGGCTCAGGGACAATTTTGATAACTTTTATTCATCAGCCAACACGGATTTCGAACATAAGGACCTTCCGGAAAGGACTAGGTGTAGAAGACCTTTTTTGACGGCTCTGAACCCTCAGTAATCTTGACTGGGAAAGAAAGGTTCAAAATTGAAAATTTTTCTTCCCATCGTTGACACTCTAAGTGTTCATTTGAAACAGCGACTAGGTTTGTATACGAAGATTGGCCAACGTTTTGACTTTCTTTTTTAGAAAATCTGAATTCAGAAGATTAAAAAAAAAGCTGCTAATCTTTTGCGGAATCTTACACTGCAGATGTGAACGGAGATGAACTACATGCTGAATTCCTGAATTTAAAAGAATACTGGAAAATAAGTCGTCACGAAAATGAAAAAAACTGAAAATATTCTAGAACTTTATAATTTTTAAAAACAAATAAAATTGAAGATGAATTTCCAAATGTTGAATTTGCACTAAGAATTTTCTTGAGTATGATGGTGACCAACTGCAGTGGTGAACGTTCTTTCTCTAAGTTAAAAAGAATAAAAAACGATCTCAGAACAACAATGGTTCAAGAAAGATTGACAAGTTTGTCGCTGATGTCAATCGAAAGCGATGTCCTCAAAGGTATCGATTTTGAGGATATAATTAATGGTTTTGCTAATCTCAAATCAAAAAAAAAAATTCTCTTTCAATAATAATTCCCCTTTCCATCTTTTTTCATTTTAATATTTTCTTCCTTAAACTACATACCTCAAACTACATTCTGAATTTAATTTTCCGTTATTTAAATTTTGCTCATTTTTGAATACTTAAGTGAAATATTTATTATTTTGTTTTTGTTTTTACATTGTTTATGTTTAAGTTAATATTTCTGTTAAAACATAAACACGCTGCAATAGTTATTTATATTCATATTGAATTAAAAAAATATTATTCATTTAAAAACTAAAAGAATAATTATTAATTCAAAGTTGTGTGATTATTTCTGCATACCTTTATTACACAACATAACGTTTTTATATAATCATGTAGGGGCCCCATTTTCAAAAAGTGCCCAGGGCCCCCAAAAGGGTAAAGACGGCCTTGTTCCCAACAAGTATCCCGAATCTATGTATTGGTCTACAGACACTTCGCCTTTAAGTCCTTTCAAAGTTGTTTTCCCAGACACATGAAGACAGCCAAAGCGACACACAAAGGCAAGGACCAATGACTGCTTTTGACATACTGTTAAAAAAAAAAAAAAAACCAAGATGGACCAATGTTTCAATTTGAGACATATCTTAGCGAGCCTCAGCTAAGCCATAACGGAAATCCTATGGAGTGGTGGAAGCACCGGGCAAGAAGGTATCCCTTCGTAGCTGATCTTGCCCGGAAAATGCTCAGTATTCCGGCTACGTCTGCAGCTGCAGAGCGCGTTTTTTCTACAGCGGGGAATATTGTGACTGCAAAAAGAAACGCTCTGCTTCCCCAAAATGTTGATATTTTGGTTTTTATTAACCAAAACAAAAAGTATTTTGAAAACAAAAAAAAAAATAAATATGTGTAAAATTTCCAATAACTGTATGTTTTCTTTCCACTATATCTTGCTCTGATACTGGATTTATTAAATAAAATACTTAGCATTTTTGGAAAACTTTCTTATGCCTGTTTTAAGTAAATGAGTGTATATCAACTGTTCGGGTTTTCCAAAGGATCATATAATAATTGAATGTAAATATTTGATTTAATCCGATCTTTAAACTCTTTTAATTCCGTGAAATTATTTTGAGATCCGGATATCCGGATACCGAAAAGTATTCGGATATCCGACACCATCCGGATATCCGGATATCCGACACCATCCGGATATCCGGATATCCGACACTATCCGGATATCCGGATATCCGACACTATCCGGATATCCTATACTATCCGAATAGGTCGGATAACGGATCCAGGATCCGGATCTGTTTCGGATATCCGGATATCCGAAGTATCCGGATACTTTGAAGCACTAAAAGGTATGAATCTGCTATAATTTTCAACACAAAAATATGTTTAGATAATAGTAGAGTAACCCGAACTGAACCCAGCTTGAAACTCACTCAAAAGATTTTTTGATGAAATCCACATTTTAAGCCGATTCTGTAATAATGAGGTGATCATTTTATAAGAAGCATTTAGAAAGGAATTTCTCCTATAGTTCGCAGGACTATTTGCACAACCTTTTTTTGTAGATTGGAAACACTAAGGCTTCCTTAAACTGCTCAAACTGACATAATATTTTCAGATTTCGCTAAGGCGTTTGACCGTGTTACTCATAAATTTTTACTATACAAACTTTCGCAACTGCGATTTAATTCAAACTACTTAAAGTGGTTAAATTCTTATTTGACTTCAAGAATTCAGGTTGTCAAAATCGATGAACATTTGTCCAATCAAGTATTAGTACCATCCGGTGTTCCTCAAGGTAGTCATTTAGGTCTTTTATTGTTTTTATTTTTTATTAATGATATTCCCAATATTTTTGATAACTCATACGAGATTTTTGATAACGTAGACAATCTCAAGTTATATAGCGTAACTGAAAGCATTAGACTGCGCTTTATTATTTTAATGAAGATTTGATGTAATTTTACTCACAAATTAATGTTTTCTAGTAGTCTATAAGAGAAGTAGGTATTGTTCTTTAATTGATGAAATAAATAAAATAATAAATATTAATTAATGAAAGCGAGCACTCTTTTGTCATTGTTTACCTACAACACAATTACATAAGAGTCCAAAAGGATTAGACTGAATATTAAATGCAGTTCGAAAATGTTTGGAAAGCTTAAATTTTCAAATATTCACATGATTAGGTATCGGGTGTTTCAAAGTCTTATCTAGAAATTCACACAGAAGAACTGTAAATCTAATGAACTAATACCAACATTTCATACAAAAACACAGGATCCGAGCATTTAAGTTGTTCTCTTCCAAGTTAATAAATTTAAACATACAAACAAAAGCAAAGTACCTAGATACCTGGTATTTTTCATAAAATCCTAATTAAGCTCCTTGTTCGTTCAATCTACATTTGTTTGGAAATAATTTTAACTAACCTGAATGCGAAACCCTAATGCAAATCCACTCGTTCATCAGTACAGCCCTTTGCACTTTTTCCTAAAAAATAAAAATAAATAAATAACCCAATGGACGTAGTCTTACACTCCTCTATCAGACCTTTGTTCATAGAAATTAACGCTGCTTTGAGACTTTTTATTGTTTTGCTATAGAACTTATTTCCAAAACAGAAATGCAGACTCAACTCCAAGTACCAGAACATTCATTGGGAACAATTTGAATAGAAATGAAGGACACAAAAGCTAAGAAGGTAATATCAAACAAACGCATTCACAGCACGTCTCATATAGCTGAAAAATTTATGCGAAAACATTTCCATTTGGACAAAGCAAATTTATTGCCATCTAAGTGCAGTCGAAAAGGTGCCGAAAAAGCTAAACTCAACAATGCTTGCAATAAAAAGAGTTGTGATGCTTTTTTTACTTTTCTACTTCTCTTTTTTATGTTTCGACAGGAGCTCTAGCAATATAAAAAATGTCCTTTTACTCTCCATTTCAACAAGGTGTGTTTTTTTAAGAGCAGAGTTATCACATAAAATTATACAAGCAAAACAAGATGAGGGTAGTATAAAGTTGTTGCCTTTTTTGTCGAAAAAAATTATTCAAAATTGTTTATGGGGTGGTTTCCAAGAAAAAGAAGCGTTTTATTCAACTCTAAGGATCGTTGATCTACAATTTCATGCTTGAAACTTCGATTGAATGTCATTGACGCTGACCACTTTGAAAGACTTTCAAAAAATTGCCTGCCAATGCATCATTTTTGAGCTAATTAATGAGAATGACTATCAAATGTTTCAATAATTCAGATCTTAACTTTTAGAGCGTCTTTGAATATACACACAAATAATCAAAGCCCTTCTCACATACGCACTCAAAGGATTTAATTTACATTTCAAGACGACAAGGTACTCCCTATACCATTAGAAGTTATTTCGTATACAAAAAACGTGAAAACATACGAGCGAGTTTTTCAAAAAAAAAAAAAAAAAACAACCTCTTCGTTGAATCGGTTCAGAAAAACAAATTTGCAATAAGGAATACCTTGTGAATTTATAACTAATTAAAACCTTTCAAGAGTAGAGAGAAGGAAGCCCTATGGGAAAAGTAAAAGAAACGAGAACAGTCATCATTCTTCCTCGGATATAGGTGCTTGGTACTTTCGGTAATTTACTTTCCAGCAATTTGAAACTCTATTACTTGCATGATGGTTCATATTTTCTATTTAAAAAAAAAATAATTCAAAATAAAAAAAAATTCTCATTTGATGTTATCTGAAGCTGAAAATACTCAATGCGGTCCTTTGACGACCAAGCGAATAATTTCCAAACTGATGTGTGTATGGTGGTAACCAACCACCTCTTTTATGCTTTATATTCAAAAGCCTAGACCTTTGAATACGATATTTTAACAAAAATTTAGTGCTACACTCATGCATATACATAATATGAAGGTAGGTATAAGTATGTATGTTGTATATTTAAGCAAAAGCTGTAGCAAAAGGATCCCTTGGCCGGAATTCCAATGGAAAGACTATTATAAAATAATGATGATGGAGTGAGGACCGTTTGGGAATGTGGCATTGAGGTTTAAGCAAAATGCTTTGACTTGCTTTATAGCACTACATTTTTGTTTTCGGGACACTAATGCTATGTGAAGGCAACTACCGTGGTTTAAAATATGCAAAGTACTTGAATTTTATCCAGTGCGTTTTCGAGCATCCTAATTTGCTCAATGACATGGCCTGGCCTCAGTATAGTGAGTGGATATGGATATGGAGAGTAGATATGTTGTCCTTTATTTTTTTTTTTCTGCTCTTTTTGGTTAAGCCTAGGTGAGCACGTAAAATCTATGATGATTATCATCTTCAAAGATTTTGTAGAAATATTTTAAATCCCCCTTTCGCATGTGGTAAGCCTCACGTACAATTTTCGAGATTGTTATTATTAGTACCTAGCCAAGAGATAAAAGATAGAACCGAAAAAGGACATTTCAGGGCAAATAAGTACACCTTAAATTTTATAATACTAACCCTCATTGCTGGGCAATGCATAGTTTTGTGGCGTTCAAACTGACATGCATACCTTCTCGTAGGAAGAACAAGCTGCAAACAACCATGATAGTGATCAGAAGTTTAATAGACAAACAAAAAGGACCCCGATATGGTTTCAGAGATTATAATATTGACCGGGAGGGATGTTTGAAGTTATTGAATTGGCTTTTGAAGTACAATTTATTGGTGGAAAAGCGCAAAATGGCAATGAAGATTCTAAATGTACACGGAGAATGATCAAAAAAGTACCAACTTTTAAATTGCTACAGGCAAATAAAACTGGGCCAGGATTCTGTAAGGCGACTATTGTCTAAAACTTAGGCACTTAAAAAAGGGTCAAAAAACCTGAAAAGCTACCAAAACTCGAAAGACGATTGTAAGACAGTTATGTTTCAATCGCTGAAATTTAAGATACATTCAACAATTACTGCTGGGCGATACAATCGACGATTGGACGCTATTAGTCTAAAAAGTACAGAGTACTTTCTAGCAATAGGTCTTGTGCATGAGATACCAGGTTAAACTTCTTTATGAAAAAGCCAAAGCTAACTAATTGCGGCTTGAAGCCAAATATAGACAGATTTCATGTTTAACTTGTCTTATATGAAATAACAACAGATTAAGTTAAATGACCTCAGTTTGATAAATTCTAGCTTATGCTTCCTGCTTCCATCTTTCATTAATTAATTCACATATTACGACTTGACTCGCCTAAGCTGGAGATGATTGCTGAAAGCGTCACTTTAAGGTTTAAGAGTCTAATTTGTTTTAAAAGAGGTTAAGGAAACATTGATTTATTTGCATAGCCATCTTTCAAAAAATCGGCTATATACTTAAATGAATTTCTTCAAACTCTCATGTTTAACACGTCGGTCGTATCCAATAGGCATAAGGACCATAAATTTAACAAAAAATGGAACCGCTCAATCTAAATTTGGTATTTGAAATCAATTTTGTTCTTCAGTAAATACAAATCCCGTTCCATAGTCAGCGTTTCTGCCTCTTGCATGGAAATTTCGAGGTTCAAATCTCAGAAGCATCACAGAATAAAAAATTATATATTACGCGAGGAATTGGCAGTTTCTTCGACAGTTATTTCAATCCGTGAAAAGAGTTTTCTCGACTAGACGTTTGGAATCAGGAAAAAGTTGTACGTCCCTTCCTTTTCCTCGCATGGTATGGTTGAGTAAAAAGTGCTAGGCCCAAGGGCTTCTCGATCAGTTGCACTATTTTATTTTTTATTTTAAACTTTTCCGCCATTCTCGTTTGTCTATCGTCTGTCGTCTGTCGTCTGTCGTCTGTCGTCTGTCGTCTGTCGTCTGTCGTCTGTCGTCTGTCGTCTGTCGTCTGTCGTCTGTCGTCTGTCGTCTGTCGTCTGTCGTCTGTCGTCTGTCGTCTGTCGTCTGTCGTCTGTCGTCTGTCGTCGGTCGTCTGTCGTCTGTCGTCTGTCGTCTGTCGTCTGTCGTCTGTCGTCTGTCGCCTGTCGTCTGTCGCCTGTCGTCTGTCGCCTGTCGTCTGTCGTCTGTCGTCTGTCGTCTGTCGTCTGTCGTCTGTCGTCTGTCGTCTGTCGTCTGTCGTCTGTCGTCTGTCGTCTGTCGTCTGTCGTCTGTCGTCTGTCGTCTGTCGTCTGTCGTCTGTCGTCTGTCGTCTGTCGTCTGTCGTCTGTCGTCTGTCGTCTGTCGTCTGTCGTCTGTCGTCTGTCGTCTGTCGTCTGTCGTCTGTCGTCTGTCGTCTGTCGTCTGTCGTCTGTCGTCTGTCGTCTGTCGTCTGTCGTCTGTCGTCTGTCGTCTGTCGTCTGTCGTCTGTTGCCTGTCGTCTGTCGTCTGTCGTCTGTCGTCTGTCGTCTGTCGTCTGTCGTCTGTCGTCTGTCGTCTGTCGTCTGTCGTCTGTCGTCTGTCGTCTGTCGTCTGTCGTCTGTCGTCTGTCGTCTGTCGTCTGTCGTCTGTCGTCTGTCGTCTGTCGTCTGTCGTCTGTCGTCTGTCGTCTGTCGTCTGTCGTCTGTCGTCTGTCGTCTGTCGTCTGTCGTCTGTCGTCTGTCGTCTGTCGTCTGTCGTCTGTCGTCTGTCGTCTGTCGTCTGTCGTCTGTCGTCTGTCGTCTGTCGTCTGTCGTCTGTCGTCTGTCGTCTGTCGTCTGTCGTCTGTCGTCTGTCGTCTGTCGTCTGTCGTCTGTCGTCTGTCGTCTGTCGTCTGTCGTCTGTCGCCTGTCGTCTGTCGCCTGTCGTCTGTCGCCTGTCGTCTGTCGTCTGTCGTCTGTCGTCTGTCGTCTGTCGTCTGTCGTCTGTCGTCTGTCGTCTGTCGTCTGTCGTCTGTTGCCTGTCGTCTGTCGTCTGTCGTCTGTCGTCTGTCGTCTGTCGTCTGTCGTCTGTCGTCTGTCGTCTGTCGTCTGTCGTCTGTCGTCTGTCGTCTGTCGTCTGTCGTCTGTCGTCTGTCGTCTGTCGTCTGTCGTCTGTCGTCTGTCGTCTGTCGTCTGTCGTCTGTCGTCTGTCGTCTGTCGTCTGTCGTCTGTCGTCTGTCGTCTGTCGTCTGTCGTCTGTCGTCTGTCGTCTGTCGTCTGTCGTCTGTCGTCTGTCGTCTGTCGTCTGTCGTCTGTCGTCTGTCGTCTGTCGTCTGTCGTCTGTCGTCTGTTGCCTGTCGTCTGTCGTCTGTCGTCTGTCGTCTGTCGTCTGTCGTCTGTCGTCTGTCGTCTGTCGTCTGTCGTCTGTCGTCTGTCGTCTGTCGTCTGTCGTCTGTCGTCTGTCGTCTGTCGTCTGTCGTCTGTCGTCTGTCGTCTGTCGTCTGTCGTCTGTCGTCTGTCGTCTGTCGTCTGTCGTCTGTCGTCTGTCGTCTGTCGTCTGTCGTCTGTCGTCTGTCGTCTGTCGTCTGTTGTCTGTCGTCTGTCGTCTGTCGTCTGTTGTCTGTCGTCTGTAGTCTGTCGTCTGTTGTCTGTCGTCTGTCGTCTGTCGTCTATCGTCTGTTTCCGTCCTCTGTCCTCTGACATTTTTTGTCCTCAGTCATCTAACGTGTGTTCACTGTCTTCTGGGGCTAGCGTATTTGTCCCAACCATAACTTATGATGGTGGTGTACAATAAATCTATAAGGTCAAGGTGCAATACAAGCCCCAATTATTCATTCGACTTATGATGGAAGGGACCCACAATTTTTACCCATTCCGAACGGCTAATCCAGAAAGCTTTTTTCTTGACATGAAATTACTATCGGAGAAACTGCCAATTCCATGCGAATGGAAAGAAAAACATTTCTTTTTGTTAATTTCTTTTGATTCGAACCTTGAACATCCAACGTAACATGCTCTCACGCTAACCATTGCCCCACGCGTGATATCTAAAGCCCTGCAGGCTTTAATTTTTGTAAAAGTCAAAAATCAAAGTAAAGCAGTGAGAGTAGCTTCTGATTTGCTAAACAAAAATTTTCCACACTCACAGATCAATCACGAAGGTCAAAAAACTTCGGCTGAAGTATAACTAAACGCACATCGAAGTATCATCACGCAAGCAAGTGCCAAATAGTTTTAACTTCATCAAAGGACAAAACCATCTTCATTATAAGGCTCTCAGTGTCATCACAATAGCAAAACCTTTAGATCTCACTCATAACCAAGTATGGTGGTTAGTTAAATCCTCACTGCATGGCCTTGCATCCGCATATACTCGTAAATGTATAGAGGGTACATAGCTCGAGGCACTATACTGTTTAAGGATTTTCTTTGAAAGGTTGTGTAGTAACGTCATAATGTGGATATCTATAGATTACCACTTTCTGCACAAGTGCTGTTCCAACATTGAAATTAGATATCATAACATAAAGTGTTACGTTAGCCGAAGAAGAAGAGTCCTTAAGTAGCTAAGGAAGTACGTACTCTCACTGTCGAAAAGGCTATTTGCAAAAGATGTTGTAGCTAAACTGTTCTCCTCGCACGACCAACTTGCTACAAAAGCAAAAGCATACAAGGAGAGGAAGAGTGGAGTAGAGTGGAGTGAAATCAAGCACCAAAGTATGTACACTTAACTTAGCCGTATCCCTTTCGAACGATGCGATGATGGCAGTTGTGGTTGCGGTGTGTAAGGTAATATCCTATAGTAGCTAGCGAGTCATACAATTGACAATGGGCTTCTTCAATGCGGCGGTAATATTGACAGTGTGTAACACTATACTTTCTTAAGCGAATCAGAGTCTTAGATTGTGTGAATTAATGAAATCTCATTTCTTATGAGCGCCAAATGTTCACGGTTGGCAGTCAATTATGGTCTCGCTCGCTTGCCTTGTTCGCTTAATTGACGATGGTGGCTTAAATGTAATTTATACTGAGGGGAAGGATTCGCCTCATTGTTTAAGGCTGTTTTTCTTTTTTTTCCTTTTTTCTTTTGGTCCTTTTTCACAGAACAATGCTTTGGTAGCTATGATGGAAAAGGATGATATCGTGGATTTGCTTAAGAGTAATTGATATAAAATTTTATTTGATTGAGTGGCTACATTTAGGGTTTGAGAATTACTCGAGGACTATTTAACACTTTAATTTTGAAATTTGAAGAGAGAGAGTGGCGCACACGCACGGAAAATTAAAAAATCTTCTTTAAGTCGTTTACGAAGAAGAGAATTTATGAACATTTCTACTTCGGTCTTCGGTGTGATATTTTTCAGAAACGATGATTTTGTAAAAAAAAAAAAGAGTTGTTCTAAATTTAGTAAAACATTAGAAAGTGAGACGATGCACTTATAAAATTACAAAACTACAAAAATCTTTCGAATCTAAAGATATTCCATTGATTCGATTGAATTGATTTAATATTTTTAAGGAAAAATGGGCAGGTTAAACAACTTTCAGCTCAACAAGGACCTCACACGTTTACCTAAACCATTGATTATTATGAAAGGGTTGGAAAGGAATTAGTATTTTTCATTGATTCTTAGCTTCAGAAACCGCTTTTCTCGGCAGTGGAACTTCTGTTGAAGGGCTCACCAATTATGCTTTCGAGTGGCAAAGCCCGTTGAAGAGCTATTGGATGCTTCCAAAATTCGAACCTTGAGCTCCAATGTTACAGACAGGTATTTTTTACCATTTACACCAGGTGCAAATCTAAAAAAAACATTACCCGAGTAACTAACAAGAAACAGCCCGCTGAAAACAATCATTACAACTCAAAAACATTAGTCAGTGGCAAATCAAAGTCCTTTGTTCAAAGCTTGTCCTATCATCTGCCCCCTTTTAGCAAAAGCATAATTTTTATTTTTATAAAAAATGCATTGAAACACGTCTAGGACTGAAAATTATGTGTTCTTCGTTGTGGCGACAGTTATTTAAATAATTGTTACTTATTAAGTTTAATAGTGTGTTTCGTCTTAAAAGGTATCCTTGTGTGTCCAAGATAAAATACAAATGCATTGCATGTTAATGACACAAAATAAAAAATAAAGAAAAACACGCATTCCACATCGTGTGGCCGCATTTTATTGCCCAATTAAGTGCATACCCACATGTCGATGTTAATGCAGGATATGACTGTATAATAAAACCGGTAAAGAGAAAAATAAATATCCATTCCCTTTTCTTTTGCTATTTTCCTGCCTTCACCTCACTGTAACAATACAATACTGTCGCCCATTCTTGTCCAGGAGCCATTGCGTTTATGTATAGAATAAAAAAAATATATATGACAAGGGGTAGAATGAAAGGACAACAAACCCGAACGAGAAGAGGGTGCAGAAAAGCTGTAGGTGTACAAGTATTTAAAGGATACCAACCCGTAGTCATACACATGTATTTATAGCCAGCCACCGCCAACAAAGACATGACCAGCTTCGGTGAAGTCCAGGGCCGTATCTGGGATAAGGTTTCTCCTATAACAGACTTTGGAAAGCATATTTTTTGTCGACTTCATATAGGTTTAAGAAAAGGGTTGGCTTATTCATTTCTTCTGTTCCAGATTCTCGGTTCCTTCAGCTTCTGCAACTCCTTCAGGAGCTAATTCTACTTCTTCAACTTTTTTTCATCTTCTTCAGCTCTTTCAGCTTCTTTTGCTTCTCCAGCTTTCTCAGCTTCTTCAGTTCCTTGTGCGTCATTACCTCCTCCAGCTTATCTAGCTCTTCTGCTTCTTCAACTTCTTCGGTTGCTTTATTTCTCTTTTAATTTTTCAGCTCTTTCATTTCTTTCAGTCCCTTCAGATCTTTCAAATTCTTCAGCATCTTCAGCATCTTTAACTTCTTGATCTTCTTCATTTTCTTCAGCTCCTTCAGCTACTTCAGCTTCTACAGCATCTTCAGGTTTTTCAGATTCTTCAGCTTCTTCAGCTCCTTCAACTAATTCAGTTTCTTCAGCTTCTTTGGCTTCTTCGGCTTCTTCAGCTTGTTCGGCTTCTTCAGCTTCTTCAGTTTCTTCAGCTTCTTCAGCTTCTTCAGCTTCTTCAGCTTTTTCAGCACCTTCAGCTTCTTCAGCTTCTTCAGCGTCTTCAGCTTCTTCGGCTTCTTCAGCTTCTTCAGCTCTGGCAACAATTTGTTGCCTTATTAATACTTGTGACACACTCGTTTATGTGAGTTGACACTCCTTGATTGCGTTTAAGTGAAAATTTTAAAATATTTTGTTTAATTTTTTTTTACAGTTTCTCAAGGCATGCACATGTTTCCTATTGATTAAGAGTTCCTTGTCTTACCCAAAACAAACTCGAAATTGAAATGAGAAATTATGCTGGGCCTACATCCCCTCTTTAGACAGCTCCAGTCCTATGCTTTGCTAGCATCTAGGTATTCTATATCTGCATCATCGCTATCATCATCAGGATAATATAATCTTCCCGATTCCCGATGGAAGTTATGTGGCTGCTTTTCGCTGTCACATGTTGTGATATTTATGCGGAGGCTTTCATGGGTCTTAGTTGGCCTGTCTGCTGCAGTGATTCTATCGCCATGAATTATGTATGCGAGTATTTTAGTTTTGCATCTTTGGTTGTCTCTTGTCTCATCCTCTGGCAGTATTTTTTTGTCTTTGTGCCACTTCTCCCCTTATCTTTATCTGAGCACCCTGATCTTTATCCACATAATAAAATGCCCAGATGGATAGCTGTTTGAATGGGATGGATGTGGGTTGATGTTATATTCAAAAATGGAGGGACACAAACAAAAAAAAAGAAAGAAAAAAGTGCACACCGTCACACACTTCGCTGAAAGTCCATGATCCTATAACACTGATGGTGGTGGTGATAACGCAAGTTTTTCTAAAATAGGTGTATACGTGAAACGTATCTTATACCTCGTTTGGTATTAGCGTGACAAGGCGATACTGAAAGTGCGGGTAACGGTGAGTTGTTCCAGTTGAAAACAATAGATTATGTGTGGGGAAGCTGCTTCTCTGTAAAGGTTTAAATGTCAGATAAAAATAGCATGGAAGTGGAAGCATATAACATTAGCTTCGACCATGACAACGATGTGTGAGTAGGTGCGGTTAAAAGGGGAGCGTTAGGAATTATGGCTGCCTTTGGGTAGCCAAGCTGTCCTTAAGTCTGCTTGAATGAAAGAGGATAGTAATTCAATTTGAAAGTGTAACGCACTTACCTCCATTGCAACATAGAAGAGAGCTGACAAAGCGGCATCAGTTTATCAGATGATGTCAGATTCGTAGAAGAAAGATTTTCCATTTGAAAGTTTTATCAGTTAGTTACAAAGCTGAACTCAACGTTGACTACAAAATCTTTTCTTAACTCAGTTCTTCGACCGCCTTATCAAAGAAAATGGGTATCAGGTATCATAAACACTTTTATTTGTTTTAAAAAAGAAAGGAGTTTATTTATTAATAGGGCTGTTAGAAAAGTGTTGTAGATTTGGTGTAGTGGTTAGTATTTTTGCCTAATACGTGGAAGTTCCAGGTTCGAATCACAGAAACATAAAATTGCTTTTGAACGTTTATTCTTTCGCGTGGAATTGACAAGCCTCCCGATAGTGATTATACAGTGACTTAGAAAATGTTTTCTCCCTTATTCACTCACTCCTCAGAGGTCATGGTTGAGAAACATGCAGATGCAGATGCCCGATCTCCTCGAGGCTCGAGCTCTGTTGTTTCTTATTCTTTTTATTTAGATGCCAAAATGTAAGTCAAGCCGTGGATTCGATTCATTTTCAGAGAAATGTCACAAGTGCACACCATTATATGGAATCACTAGTTCGCAGATAGTATAGTTGTCTGCTTTTTGTAGTCATATAAAGGACCTTCATAATCTCAAATGGGCCGGACATTAGATTAAATCTGAATTCAGGCATTTGTACACTGTTTCAATTTGACGAACACAGTTTTCTTCAAGCTTAATGATCGAAATGCAATTGAAACTGAGAACTGAGGAATTTGTATAAAATTCGCAAACACTTAAAATGAAAAATTAACACTACTTTGATTCTGTTGATATCTAATCATTAGCGATGTTCGTTCACCTAAACAAGTGTGTTCTCAAGTGAACGTCGGAAAAGCACTTTGAGCTGTTTGAACTGCGAAGTACATTTATGCAATCATCAACTCATCAGGGATAATGTTATGAATGAGAAATTATACCGTCTCTAAAAAAAACCATGGTAGTCCTTTAAAAGACTCTGACTAGATAGATAGAAGTTCTCCTGATCCTGAATTGAACCAGAAGTTAGTAATCTTCTGTGGGTGAATGACCTTGAGTTTATCTAGGGGGATGATCTCATAATCAAGTATTTGCTTTCTAAGGCGGAAAAGTGCTAGACATTCTGTAATAATAAGCAGAGATGTTTCTTCATTTTCGAGGCATAGTCTACAGATGGGGTCCGCTACCAGCCTCATTTGATGAAGATGTTTCTTTGAAGAACAGTGACCGGTTAGTAGTCCTGTGCAAATTTTTAGGGTTTTGCTATTGAGGTTCAGTAAGAATTTTGATGTTTTTTCAGTATATTCTGGCAAAAAGAGTTTTGAACAGATTTGGCCAGATGAGTTACTCCAAGCTTTATTTGAATCCTCCAGTAGGATGTTATTGGCAGTATATTTGAAGGTGCTTTTATTTACACCGCAGAAGGGTTCAGGTCAGACGAATGGTTTAGATGCGGCGTCTTTAGCTAATATGTCTGCTTTTGTGTGCTGGGATCCAGTGGAGGATTACAGTGTTTTTCCTTGCCAGTTCAGAGAGTGACATGACTGTCTCTTGGACTAGTTTGGATTTTATGACAGGTGAGTTTAACGCCTTGGAAAATGGACGAGTGACTGCCCCGACTTACTGAGAAGTTCGTTCTGGGACAGTCGCTGAAAATTCCGGAACCTGTACCAGTTTCCATTTTTGAGCCGTCCGTATACCAAACCATATCTTGCCTTGAAGGATGAGGTTTTGTGTTCTACCAGTCTTCCCTAGGGGGGATGACAATGGAGAAGTTGAGTTTGAACTTGTAATGGGAATAATAGCATCAAAGCAGATACTAAAGGTATTAAGTTTTTCTAGACTTTCCATTATCGACAGATGTCTTTTCGGGTATGGATATGATGGATGTGACACATAAAATGTGTCCTTGATGGAAAAGACGGTGTGTCACCAGTCTTGCTTCCATTTTTATAAAGAGGTGAATTGGAGGTAGTCATACAATGACGTTTAGAGCGTATGTTGGTGTTGTACGCATGCATCCAGTAATGCATGTTTTTGCCAATCTTTAAATCTTTTCAAGTTTTTGGATTGCCGTTATTTCTTTTGTTTTTGTCCACCACACAAGGGCTGCGTACGTTATTGTTGGTCTGACTACCAGCGTATATAGGTCGTACATCATTTTAGGTTTTACACCTTAGTTTTTCCCGCATACGCTTCGACAAGTCCATTGGGACTCTGACTATTACCAAGGGCTAAACTATTTACCAAACTGGATGATCTGTGTCTCTATTGGAGCATAGCTAGAGTACGAATCGCGATGGGTTGGATATGTAGAGCGGACGAACACAAGCGCTGCGACTCGAAGGGTTTTTAAGACACAATGTAGAAAAGTCAAGAAAAGGGAAGACTTCATTTTCAGTAGCGCACATAATTCACACATAATTCAGTCACGTATTACTCGTTCACGTGTGCGGTAATTTGGACAAAGAACTTTCCTCAACACTATGGCTACAACAGTAACATTTTGAGTTATCATTTAGCGATTACCTCTACAGCTTTAAGCCTTCCACCAGTATCGCAATTGCTGAGGGAGAAGAACTTGAACGACGCGACGACCCAGAAAGACTTAAATGCGGCGAATTGTGGTGACGAATTTTTCACAATTCTTGAAGTAAACTTCAATAGTCTCAAAAGTGTTGCTTTTTGCACATATAAACCATAATTCTGATTCCAAAAGCCTTACATAATATCAGAGTGGGTTGGTCCGGAGCCTAGTGCTTTTCTCTCAACCATACCTTGTGAGGAAATGGAAGGGACTTAAATTTTTTTTTGACGATTCCGTACGGTTGTTCGAGAGATTGGTTTTCCTGACATGAAATTACTATCGGAGAAATGGAAAACTAAGAGCGAAAATTGATGCTCTTCGAAAAAAATTTACTTTTTTCTTTGATTTTTCTGTGACTCGAACCTCAAAGCTCCCACGTAAAAGACAAAACCGCCAGCCATTACGTCACGGGAAGCCTTGCAGTTCAAAAATGTAGTTGAAGTTTCAGACGTAAATGACTTTCTAATTGCTCCCGTTCAAGCATGTTTCACACAGCGAGCAACAGTCGCATACTCACATTGCCGGCTCTTACTCGCCAGCCCCTACCATCAAGCAGCGACAGAATACCATCCAAACTTTTCTCCAATTGAAAAATCAGAATTTTTTTTTCATTTTGAAAGAAAATTTCATAAGACTCCAACTCTAAGTGTTGCTGTTTTTGCATTAGTTGCCGCTGCTAACAGCCAAAATGTTCAGCTTGGTCTACTAAAGTCGCTACTAAATACTCGCCAACTCGGAGAGTGTGTCAGTGTCAGTGTTTTGTTCCAAGTTCCACCAACCAAGGTTATCAGTGGCTGGCTAAATCGACTATAGACTACTCGATTCATCCGCTGACAACCCAAGAGGTGTAACCCATTCTTTAGTCACAAGTAATTATTGCCGCAGTGCCTCTTAGATTTTTCGTATAGGATTATTGTTTCAATACACCGTTGCACCTAACGAACAAAATTATCACTTTTCTGGGACTGTTTACGGTATATTTTCATTGTACTTTGTCCCTCAACATTATTCTTCGGAACTTGCAACGAAGGTTTCATTCAGAGCTTCTAAGTCTGCTATTCACACTCACGGTTGTTTTTTCTGTCCCTGTAACGTTTACACTTAATTCTTATTTATTACTGCAGTAGGACTCTTCCAAATATCATCCCTATGTACCGTTTAGACACTGTTTCTAACTTTAAGCCCATATAGGTAGATACATACGTGGATCTCTAAGGAATAGCGGTGAGCATTTTTAGGGACCAGTTCTCGTTGTTGTGAGCTGTTCGGGGTATAAAATTAAAATTAGCTGACACAAAACACAGAAAACTTTTAAATTTATTGCTTATAGTTTCATAGTTGTTTAGCTGTTGCTGCACATAGCTATGGTCTTCTATGTGAATTGAAAGCTTAACACTATATCCGCAGCTCTGAAATTTCTTTTAATATAAAAACGAAACAAACAAAACACGCCAAACTGCTGCAGTATTTTCTTGATCGCAGAAAGTAAGCAAGCAACAGGAAAAGTTTTCACATTACAAACACCTCAAACTGCACATTAAGTCTCCTTCCGCTAAGATTTCTTTCGCAGAGGGTACCTCTACCCAACCTATACCATACCTACATAAAACTATAAGAAAATTTTCAGAAAGTCTTGAGAGACCCCATCCTTGAGTCTTCTTGCCTGCCTGCATGTTTTGTATGGAAAGTATTTTATTATTATATTTCAACACAGCCGGATGTTGTTTTTATATCTGCAGCAACGAGAAGCTGCGCCTTGATTAAATTCTATACACAGACAGGACATTAGTTAAAGAACTCACATACACGTGCGGTATAGCAAAAGAGAGGTGTGTGTTGTGTAGTCAAATACAAGACACCTAAAAGTCGTTCGTGCGACCCAAGTATGTGCTTCTACAATACCCGTACTCGTACCATAGTGACAGAGGATAAAGATAAAACCATTGGCTGTGAGAGAATCCTTGTGTCATTCTGCAGAGCGACAATTGCATGTCGCAAGCAAAGCGCACACAGAAAGGATGCATCTTTATGTGCAGCAAACGAACTGAATGTCAGATTTCCTGTGGGATATGTGTTCTTGAGATGTTTATACCCATTTGAAATGGGGACCTTTACGGTGTACCAGTGAAATGTCTTTGTTCAAGACTTGCTTAGCTAAGAAGCCGCTGATAAGTTTACCTCTCTTTAAGTGTGGCAAAGCGAAAGGGGGTAGCCAAAAAGCATTAGCCAGATTGTACACAGGCACTTTGGTGCAGAGACATAAATTTTAGTTAAACACGAACCTGCTTAGTTTCTTTTTAGATCCAATACAAAGATATGTACATGTTTAATGTTAAATAATTGAAAATTAATTACATCTGCACTGTGCAGGAACAAGGACAAGAAACCAGGTGACATTAATGCAAGGAAAATCTTATTTGCGTCTTAGAAGTTTAATTTTGAAGTCATACAAGTAGCAGAAGAATAGATCTGTTCAATTAACGTGTAGATAAATATATTTTGCAGTAGATCAGGTGTCTTGGCGTTTACATGTGGAGAACACCAGTGTAGCTCTTCCGGTTCACCTGAGACTAAATGTGAAAATTATTACAAATGACTATGTGAGGCATTTCTTATTGCTGTTGCGATACTATTGGGCTCTTATTTCATCGTCAATTCCACTCAGAAACTCTTGCTCATGGTAAAAAATCCAATCCTGATGGTGCAGAACATTTAGCTATTCACTCAATGCCCGGTATTCTGATAGTCAAAGGTAATGTATTATGCTGCTGACGCTTTTGAGGCATCAACAAATAAGTAAAACAACACACCAGACATTTTTCACTTGAAACGGCTCTGAAATGTCCCTTTTTAAGTAGAGCCTTGATCTGTACCAGCTAGGAGTTTGTTGGATGTTTTCAAAGCGAGTTAAGTAACTCATCTAATGACTGTAGAGGCCTATGAACATAAAACGCTTAGTTTGGCACTTATCTAGTGGAACGCAACTACCCAAGCAGAAGAAATGTCCTTGGCAAACATTACTATTCCCAGAATTCACTTAACTTATTACTTTTAGTCAGAAACGAAACTTAAGATGGCTATTAGCTTCGAGGTCCTTGTCGTTCATGTTGTAAATTTACGCACAATCCTAAAAAAAAGTCTCAAAATAAAATACCCACCCATGCCCATCAAATACTGTCGGCCAATGCAATTAAAAATGTTTCAAAAATATCTGGCTAACGCGAGTGGGTTGGAAGTGATAAGATGATTTTCTACCGAATAAAGTACCATTTGGACAGCCCCAATAAAACTGTTATCCTATTGCCTTGTTTGTTATTGAAGCACACTCAATACAAATATTACAAAATGCGAAGGAGATCTCCTCACAAGAAGAAGAAGGACACGGACTCATCTGCAAAAGGAAATATCAAGCTTTACTTCCTGGAAGACGAATAGTTCGGAGTATATATAGAGACTAACCCTTACCCAAGAAGAGCGTCCTTATCACAACTCACATCCTTCCATCCAGTGGAAGAATCTTGTGAGCAACAATAATCATGTAAGTCAGCCGGACTATTCGAACCTGATTCGAATGGTTCAATCCAGCATGTCTGTCGACGAAACGGTCACAAAGTTAATTTCATCATACCGCGCCAACATCCCTATGGGGCCAGACCCAGAGAAGATTCTCAAAGGATACGATCTTTAAGAGATAGGTATACGTAACAGTTTTTTATGAATTTAATCCAACGTCCTGTCCTATTTAGATAGCAAAACTCAACCATACCATGTTGTACATACCACGTTTGGTTCTGAAAGGGGCAAGGGGTGGGATATAGGTGAATTCTATTCTATTTTTTGCGCTACCATCCAAGATATCTGTTTGCCAAAGCATCAGCCAGCCAGCGGCGAGCGGTGGCGGGGTTGCAATTCGCTTTAAAAACCAATTACATTAAAAAGATATGGCGCAGCGAATGTGTCTCTTAAATGCTCATTA
Source organism: Melanostoma scalare (assembly GCA_949752695.1). NCBI lineage: Eukaryota > Metazoa > Arthropoda > Insecta > Diptera > Syrphidae > Melanostoma > Melanostoma scalare. The sequence goes on along the minus strand of OX456985.1, from coordinate 222,642,230 downwards.
AATGGATTTTAAAGGCAAGAAGAAGAAGCAGAAAAAAACACACCAGAAATAAGCAAAAGAAAAAAATAGCGTCCAAGGAAACTAATACCATTGGAAAAAGGAGCTCTATTTTATTTGCCATTCCTTAAAGATTCCTTAAAAAAAGGGTTGGCTATATGGAGTGGGTGGTCTACCATGACGTCTTCGGTTGGGTTTCCTGCTTTTAGCTTTATAAAATTCAAAAAGTTTTCGTTTTTGGGTGTTCAGTGTTCATGGAAAAACGATAATGACCAGACACTTAGGTTTTATAGCACTTTCATTTGATAAGCATCTTTTGGTCGTTTTTGAGGAGGCTTTAAAGGCACAGGCACAACTCAAGAAATCGTATACCCTCAGCTTCGGCCAGACGATTGCTTTTTTCTGTGTTTGTGCTTCTTTTCTCATATATGGAAATATCAGACATGTAACGATCTGAAACCCATTTCCGGGAGCAAATCAAATACACATAATGCGGATTTGATCTTAGAAAGTTTAATGTTGGAAAATTAAGATTCTTATCAGTTAATATTTTCAGCTTCTGGAGAGATTTTCAATGGAAACGGCTTAATTTAGTAACAAGTTGCAGCCTATAATGAAAAATATAGTTTGTCCATTTGGACACAGGTATAAGAAAAGGTATTTGTATGAGTGCAGGAAGAAATTTTTGTGGTTCAACGAGGAATTTGAGTTTTGTTATTTTGGACTCTTAATACTTTTATGTAAAGGAGTTCTTTTCGAATATTGTACCATTCTAATTCGTAGTTATTCATAGAAAGGCTATGAAAAGATTCCTCGTTTCTTTCAGCTTATGGCGAAAAGTCAACGTTGGCAAAGGTCTCTTATCCAAAAATAAGAGAATAGGACTCGTTGAGCTTATTTATGTAAAGCAACAAAGCAATTTATGAACATGTAAACCAAGAAATCGTCTGCTAATTTAAGCTTAGGGAAGTCCTACAAAAAAGAAAGCATACACATACACATCTTCTCAATGATTAACGCTGAAAGCTCTTACCTGAGTAGAAGAAAAAAATACACCCTTCTTCTACTTAATACTTCAAAATCAATGTTATGTCCATTTGCAGAAACTCCAAAATTTTCTCGCTGATCAAACCACACGTTACCACTTTCTCATCTCTTCGGAACGGAGGTTCGTTTGTATAAGTTGCGGGATTTGCTTCCTCATTTACCTTCTTTTGTTTTCTACTTTTAGTTCCTTCTGGATGATATTATTTTGGCTGCTTTCTCCTATACTTCAGTTTACTTCAAGACGGAGATATTTCCATATACTGCTCTCGAACACTTTGTGGTAAGCGTTTTCTTTTAACGAATCTCCATAGAAGTTCTTCTTCTGATGGTATAAGCATCACAGTTCGGGGTGAACCTGTGCTTCAACCAACATCCTTTGATAAGATAAGTTGAGGTTTTCTTCCACTTAATTGTGCCACCTAAGACTAGGTCTTTCCCTACCGTGATTTCCCTGCAATGTGCTTTCGAAAATCTATTGAGAAGGGCTTTGATGTACATCCGCTCAACATGACCCAGCCATCGTAGCGATGCGTAATCTTCTAGCTATGCCCATTTTGCTGAACAGCTCGATATTGTATCTTCTTCTCCACACATTGTCTTCGCATACGGGACCAAAAATCATTCGGAGAATTTTTCTTTCGAAACGACCAAGGTTTTCTTCATCCGTTTTCGATAAGGTCCACATCTTTGCGCCGTAAAGCAGGACTGGGATGATCAATGTCTTGTAAAGGCTTACCTTAATTTTTCTAGAGAGGGGTTTGTTTTTCGATTGTCTTCTTAACCCAAAGAAGCAACGCTTGGCAATAGTTACTCTCCGTTTGGTCTCCGAACTGATGTTGTTTTCCGTGCCCATAGCGGATCCTAGGTAGAAGAAGTCCTGTGCTACCTCAAAGTTATGTCTGTTTGGACGTGTTATCCAATTGATTCGTAGATGTTCGCTGTCCTTGTTTGATGACAACACCTCATTAACGATCAAATTCATTTATGTCACTTCTGTTTCAATGCTCGCAGAAGCACATTATGACATCTCGTTTGGTTCTTCCTATTACGTCACTATCGTCTGCGTAAGCGATTAATTGTTCAAACGTACGAAAGATTATTTTCTTGACACGAAATGCTTCTTCTTTTCCAATCATGCGCCGAAAGGCGTTGAAGTACTCGTGTCCTGACAGAAAACTGTGTGACGTAGTAGTTCACGTCACTGTGCTTCCGGTTTCTCCATTCGCTAAGCTAATCAGCGCTTCCTGATTTTAAACTCTCATCGGTTCGAACACCTCTGATGTGTAAGAGCCAATTTCTGCTTTTTTGTTAGTATTTTTATTGTTCTGTGTGGATTTGATACCACACCTGCAATTAGAAGAACTTCTGGTTCAGACGCTGTCCGCTACGCACTCCTCTACTACTACTAGTAAGGCACCTCGTCTCGGTACCGATGCCAAGTGAATCCGATATTTTTCTTGTTTTAGTGATTCAGTCCAAATCTTGCTCCCGTGCAGTAAAACTTGGTGTGTTATTGCCAGAAGAACTCTCCGTTTGCTTGCAGATGGTCCACCTAAATTTTCCATCAGCCTCCAGTGACTTGCAACTTTGGATGTGCGTTCTGCGGCCGTTCGCATCTGGTCTCAAAAATTGAGCTTAGTATCGAGTTTTATTCCCTGGTATATCATCACGCTTTTTTTCTTTATAAGTTCGAAGTCGATAACCGTTGGAATAAATTTTTTTGTTTGAAGTATTCATTAACTCAGTACTCAGCACAATACTGAGAATATCCAGTGCCTATGTTCCTCCTTCCAGGAATTTGTCCTTGGCATATCTTGGTTCTACTTTTCTGTATGCTTTGGGTGTAACAACTAGTAGTTATCGCAGCGTATCCAATTAGAAACAGAAAGCACCCTTCAGTCTACTCAGACTATTCCACACCTCCTCTGCTCATGTCCTGCTATCTCCTTTAAAAGAAAACGGCATCATCATAATTTCCTTAATGATCTAAACCAGTGTTTCCCAAAGTGGTCCAGGTGGACCCCCAGGGACCACGGGAGACTTGCTGGGGGTCTACGTAGGCGTGATCAAAAAATGGGGGTCCATAAGTTGTTAATGGGGGTCCACGAAAATTTATCTGCTTTTGATAGTAAAGAGCAAAAATGTAAGCATAGTTTTTATAAGGACCTTCTACCTACATTGTTTTAAGTACCTAACTAATCAGAAAATATTTCAATAAGGCAAGCGACTTTTACTTGTCCAAACTTGCAAATTCGATATTACGTACAATTTCGTGTACAGACTTGCAAAGCGCTATCCTCCCGACAATGCTTAGTGCTTGTTCAGACATGAACGGCGAACTCATTCATTTGTTTCCGGAATTTCGAAAAAAAGGTGTGAGAAAATTTATATCATCAGTGTTTGCTAGTGCCGTAGAAAAGTAAGTACCTACCTTTCTTTTTGATATAGTAGTTAAGTATTTTTTTACGTGTACTAATCGTTTGATCACAACTGCTCGTATAGATAGGTAACTTAGTAACTTACAGATATTTTGATTGTCCTCTTTCGATTTGAAAACAAACACAGCACGTTTTATTCAATTGTTTTTTTTTCACGAGAGAAGCACCTGCCTCTCTAAAAGGCCGAATAAGAAATATTTCAGAGCAATTATTTTGTAATTTTTCTTGCAAATAACTACTAATTTTATAAAATAGTAATTTCACAATCATTTTAAATTGATTTTGAAGTAACTATTTTATCAAATTTCCTTTTCGGAAGAGCGGGGCTTGAGCTTCGATGCCAGTTTGTCACGTTTTAACAATAAAGCCGCAGACAAAAAAAAAACGCAAATTCACGGAGCGCGTGAACTCATTGATTTGATGAAATGTTAGTTATCGTTTTTATGGACAATTTTGCGATTTCGACTTTTATTTTTTCCTACACAAATATGATCAGTATTCGATACTGAGTAAACCAATTTGTCTTTGCGGTTTATTAGTTGGTTCCTTTACAAGCCGTAATTCTATTTCCGCGTGCTGACAAAGGCTGCCTTGTGATACCTAAATAGAATGTATTGATGAGGATAACCATACCTACAGTCAACATTTAAGTGTCCTGCATGATGACTTCAAAACCAGGTTTGAAGATATGCTGACGATGGATATACCACCATGGATCACAAATCCATTTAATGAAACTTAAGTGGCCAATGTTGTATTACAATAGGAGCTGCTGGAGCTAAGCTTCAGTGAGGAGCTGAAGGTGAAATTTAGAAAAAGCTACCAAACATTGTGGCTACAAGCAGAAATACCCGAAAAATATCCTGGACTGTGGGAAATCGCAAGGAAATTTTGAATAGCTTTTCCCTAGTCATACCTTGCGAAAGGAGTTTTAGTGCCGTTGAAAACCTCTTAACAAAAAAAAGAAGCAAATTAAACATCACAGAGCGGGGGGATTTGCGGTTATTGCTGACAAAAATAAAAACAAAAACATTGATCGTTTGCTGACACTCCATCAAATACACCTGAACTCCATCAAATGACCTGAATCTATATTACCTTATTAATTTTTTCTTGTAATTCTATTCTTTTAATAAATTAAGTGTTATAAAATGTACCATTTTTCGTTTTTATTTTACCTATCATAATAAAGGGACAGATCTCAGAAGCGACACAGTTTTTATTTTTTTATGACTTTAAGAATGTGGTAGAAATGAAGCAGCAGGGGGTCCACCGAAACCAGTAAAATTTCGAAAGTGGTCCACGAGAAAAATAAGTTTGGGAACCACTGATCTAAACGATTTTGCGAACACAGATATCCTGCATCTCTTTCGCTTTATCAAAAGCTCCAAATGGTTTTGTTAAGTGTGGTTCCTCCTCGCTTAGTTCTTATAGTATCACAATGGACCTAATATTGGTCTATGTGTGTCAGTTGTTTGCCGGACAGCCATTTAAACCTAACCTAACCTTACCCTTCAGTCATCTTCATACACAGAACCAAGTTCAGTGATAGATCCCTGTGCTGCTCCAGCACTGACATCCTTTCGTCACATTCCTTCTGTGGTTCGGTAGACAAGTTCTAGCTCTTTGCGATTATCTTTTACCATCAGCACGATTTTCTTTGTGTGTTGACTTCCTTGCTAAATATTTTCCACAGCCCTCACTACTTCTTATATTGTTTCGCCACATTGTCTGTCAGACAAGTCTCCTATTCTTTTTATCACAGTAATGAATCCCGGTGGCAATACCTATTTTAGAAACTTGCCTACTGAATGCTGAATGGAGGGAATGGAGAGTCCAGGCTTACCTTATCAACCTGATAAGTGCATAAAAGCCTTTGTTTTTTTTCCAACACTTAAGAAAAATTCCTCAGCTAGGCAGCTGTTGTACATTTTCAAGAGCATTTAGGGATAGCATTGTGCTATTTGATATAATGCTTCCACTGGTACACCATCAGGTTCGGGGGCTCTTTCTTTGTAGCGGTGTACCTACTCGTTGAACATACTCATTTGCTTATTCTACAGACATCGAACACATTTAACGATCACTAACTTCGGTTGATTCCTCAAAGTGTAAGCATGTACGATAAGCAAACGCCAGCAGTTGTGCCCATGGTAGTAGCATGCAAAAAGCATGTTTTACCTACTCTTAATAATTCATTCCGTTTAGAGGGCTGCACGCCAGTAGGGTCCTGCGCGGAAGTCTTTCGCCAACCATCCCCAACACGAGTATGTTTATGGCAATCTATGGGGTTTCAGTGCATTACTAGTGCGAAGCAGATGAGTGAGGGAGTGGTGATCACATCGAGATCACCATTGCAATCTTTAGCTTCACGTAATAACAGATAATAATCACACTTTTTTCCAACCAGGCCAAAATTCTTTTACTGTGATTGTTGTTCCAGCGGCAGCGTATCTTAATCATTTCAAAAGCACCTATACTTTCTAATGGTAATTACTAAACTTAATGAAAAAGGATTTGATATAGGTACCTACTGTCGTTCAAAGGCCGAATCAACAAAACTCTGTCAGAAAAAGCTGAACAATAAAAGCTCTGGAAAATTACATCCTGGAGAAATTCTCGAACACCAAACACATTTTGATCATTTACAAATAATGAAACAAATGGAATTCAAAAAGAAAATAAATAAATCCCACTCCCAAGCCCCCATAAAGGAACTCTATTTTACCATCTACAAACACAAGAAATTCTCACTCTTGTTTCTTAGAAACAAGACGGATGCCACTTGACTTCCCACTTGATATCGACAAAAACAGTCATTCAGCCAGCTTTGAAAAACATCCACCTGAACGAATAAACCCGCTTTTAAGATCTAAACTCGAAGGATGCTATATACCATCGGTTGAGGCTGTAAGTAAGTATATATGCGGACTGGAAGGACCCTGACTTTTCGAAGAGTAGCAGGGCCATCGAAGTAAAGCTGATAGTATTGGTTTGTTTTAAACATACATCCCCGCAGCTATGAAAAAGATTAATTATGCTACCATCCATTGTTAACCCAAATTGTTTGCACAACTATTACACAATGTCGGTGGAAGCCATGAAGAGATGGTGCAGAATGGACCGCAACCATTGGAATTCTACAGGCGTTATCGTTATTTTGCTGAGGGCAGCAGCAGCGGGGGGTTAGTTCACTACCTCTGGATGGTATAGGTAGTCGTATTGGGTGACAATGCTTTCAACTATATATACACACACCCATATGTATACTTCGGGCCACCCCGAGATCATTGTGCCTTCTTTAACATTTCTAATTTGTGCGGTATCAAGACGAATAAAGAAGGACTCCCTATCCTGACTGGTCTCTGGAATAATACAATGTGGGCCTCTGTGTTGTTGGCGAAATGAAAAATGTGAAATTATTTGAAAGGGTGCACCATCATTAATTGAATGAGTTGATTTTTCTCTTCGGCTGATAAGCATATTAATAGGAATTTCACCGATGTGGCATCAAGGGAATTCTTAGAAAATGACATTCAGGACGTATTCCGTATTATAGTCTTGTTCTTGTTCAGTTCTTTAAGTCTTACTTTTTGCATAGCCTCCTGAGTTTTTGCTAAGAACCCAAAGAGTGTTTTATTTATTCTGATAGGATCGAGCGAATTTATTAAATTTTACTCAGCACAGAACAGCTACAAGCTGTTTCCGAGCGCTGTGATGAGTGTGTTTTTATGAGATTGGTTTGGTTGAGAATGTAGTTGCTGTAGGCAGCCCAGAGAACAGATTTCACTTGGTGATACAAGTTACACCAATACGTTCACACATAAAGGCTGAATCATTTTCAAGGGTTGCATTCGGTGTATTGTCAGAATATTAGCCACAAATCAGGCTGACCTTCTGATTTTGATGGTAAACCATTCACAGCCCTTTCTTTCATTCAATCCGAGATTAAAGACGATCTTTAAATTTTCTCCTGAAATCGGTCGAACATTTGTTTCTAAAAATAAAAAAAATAAATAAATAGGGTGGCGCTACAGCGCAAGGAGCCCCTGGGCCTAGCGCATTTCTCACAACCATGCCTTGTGGGGGAATGGAGGGGACCTACAAATTTCTGCCGGTTCCGAACATTTGTTTCTACATTCTCATAATTCAAAAAGACTTGCTTGTCAAATTGCTAAATCCGAATACTTCCTAGCTAGCGAAATTCACTTTAAGTTTAGTTATTCGATTTGTGTTGTGGTTGGGCTATGGCATCAATTTTAGAGTAACGGCAATGACTTCCATTCATTACAGAGGAAGGTCCTTCAAACGTTACCGACTGCAAATTTGCTGATTATCAGAACTAGAACTCATACACACACAAATTGACCACGAGATGAATTGGTTTATGAATTCAGTCCGAGAACGGTTAGCAGAGGCAGTAGATTTTCACATGACAAGGCTCATTAATAACGTCACACACATTGAGTTAAAGGATTTGTGGGAAAAATCGCTTCGGTTGATAATACAACACTAGTCTACTTCGATTTCGACGAAGTCAATCAGATAAAATTGCAAGTGTCAAGTTCAGATAACATTTTGATAAATGGGTTCGATGCAAATGTCAAAACCGCTCGAACAATGTTTGAATGTTTAGTTTAGTGTTTAAAAGTGATTTCTCAGTGAAAGATGAGCTTGTTAAAGACAACGATACGTTGACAAATACGATTTAGTCTCGATAACTAAGATCCGTGGAAGCCTTCATGTCAAAAATACCATCTTGGACAAAATTCAGCACGACCGGCTCAGTTGGTATTGTCATGTTCAAAGGAGAGATCCGCAGAACCCGTCCAAAAGGCAATATCGTACAACGTTTCAACGAATTCGCGACGAAAAAGAAAAGGCAGCCCAAAACACTCCTGGTACAAGCAAATGCAAAAACAGCAGCATTTGGTTGGCCTCAGACATGGAACAATCCAAAACCGGGAGGCTTGCCGACGCTCTCTGAGGTCAACGCGGCGTACCCCACAGGCGGATCACTAGTGTGAAGCAGAAAAGTGGGAGAGTTGTGATCGCTTCAAGATGAAAAGAAGAAGAACTCTAATTCTTTCCAAACAAGGCTTAGGAAGTGCTTACGATTTTAGTTACTATCCGAGGCGGGAAAGCTCTTTGAAAAAATCAATTTGAAGTTTCTTCAGGACAAATTTGGACTATTATCCACAGGATTATTGGTACTCTCGGCCAGTGACAAAACAAAAACCAGCTCTCAGTTAAAATTAGAGTAAGGGACCAGTGAAATCTAACTATAGGGTAAACTGGGATACGAAAGTGAAATTGTCTGGTGATATACCCTTTTTTCAAAAGTGGTGGTAGGAGTATGTTCAATTGGTTTGGTTTGAGCAAATTCAGTCATCGGCCTATAAGTGTGTCGGCGACAGTTTCTGGTGAACACTCTCCACCTTAGTTTTTCTAGCACCTCTGGCGTAATCTCTACCATGTCTGCCTGTTACTTGAGAGGTTTGTGGTTAGAAACATTACAAGAAAATTAAATTTCACGGTTATCACCTTTAGCGAGGTATGGGCAAGTTCTTCGAGAATAAATACACAAACTGCCATGAAAAGCACTTTCTAGCGCAGCCGTCCGGAATTGGTCCAGCAGGTCCTTGGAATTTGTTAGGCCCCATAGCTTTGTTTAACCACCCTATTTTTAATTCATTAAATGGCCTCGAGCACAGCAATTCGCTTCAAAGCAAACACTCTATGGAGCAATACCAGAATTGGCCAATCTGACATTCTGAATTTTTTCTGATGGATCTCAAGAGGGTGACTTGACTAAATCTAATTAGTTTTTAAAAGCAATATTTCAAGTTACTCTTTTATCAAGAAAATTTATTGATGAGGAATGATCCACTTTTTTGAACAGAGAAAACTCAAATAACGAAGATTGAGTCGGTTGCGGCATGTACTCAAATAGACTAATTTACTTTGTCACTCGTGTGAATTCAGACATTGTCCTGCTAAAAAGTCTAAGATTTTTCATGGTTGTTTGTCTGAAAAGAATTAAACTGCTTCGGTGGACTTGAGCATAGTCCCTGCGTTTTTCTATTTTTGATGAAGTAAACTGCATTTCGAGATATGCCGCTGAAGAAAAAGCTCCCGTTGCATCTTCACTGAGCCGGCACAAAAATTCGACGTTTAAGAAATGGCGGGTCCATCTGTGAATAATGCCAGTATCCATATAGGATATCAGGAATAGCTATTCTTTTGATTGTTAAACAACACAGAACCAACAGTGCTTTTTATTCTTTCTGCTTTGATAGTCAGTTGAAATTTTATATAAAATCAAAGCTTAAATTGAAAAATGGGTTATTATTTTGAATCTGTGCATCAGATTGCACTTTAGTCCAGTAGGCAACTGTCAGACGTTTCAATAGAAACTTTGCTACTTAGGTAAGGCCCGCAACACTTGGAACTAGATGCTCAATAAGAGAGAGAATTCGATCTCACATTCCTTCTGCGCACGTTCTGCTTTCAACTTCAACTCAATTTTAATCTCAATTTCAAATTTCAACTTCAAATCTAGCTTCGACATCAACTTCGACTTCAACTTCAACTTCAACTTCAACTTCAATTTCAACCCCAACTTCTACTTCAACTTCAATTTCAACTTCAATTCAACTTCAATTTGAGGTTCGATTTACTCTACAACTGTACTCGTACAACTGACTGGATCCACCACCTAGTCCCATTGCATAAGTAGTGATAGGCTGCACTGATATGAGCAATAAATGGCTATCGATAAGCAATTGGCGATAAGCAGACAGCCAAAGGACACCACAGATGTAATGGACCTAAAAATGGACGACAAGCGATAAGTGACGAGCAATTTTAAGTTAGACCAGGCATCACAAAAAACCACATGATTGAAGTTGGGGTCCAAAACAAAAGCTACTGCAAATGGGTGAAGTAAGATGCCAAGCTTTCACCGTCCCTTTCTCTTCTTTCGAAAATTATTCGCTCCCTTTCTATCTTTTTTTACGTGTGTGTAACCCGGCTCAAAGGGTAAGCTTTATTTTCAAGGGAACGAGAGCAGAAGATCAGAAACTATCGACATCTACGAAACGACGCGACACCCCAAAATGCGACATGGTAAACCAACTATAGAAAGTTTGCAAGACATTCAATTTTAAAATTATTGCCATCAAAAACGCTTCCTCGATTAGTCGTTCGGAATAGGCAGGAAATTGTGAGCCCCTCCATTCCGGCGCAAAGGCAATGGTTATGTGAAACGCCCTGATGCGCCATCCTAGATAGGTATAATGTAGGTATTTCAAAGAAGTATAACTTCCAACGCACACACACAAACTCTTTTCTACAAATGAAACCGTTCGTCTCATTTTCATATAAATACCCATCGATTTTTTGTAAGCCCATTGATCTGAAGTTCTTCTCGAGAAATGAAACCCACAACTCGTCGCCCGAGAATTGTTTTGTCGTAAGCGCCAAAATGGTTTTTTTTAAACTGGATATGCAGTCTTATGTTTTCAAAGGTGCTTTTTTCATTTCTGTTGTCAAAGTTTGCCTATCTCTTACCGTTGCTGAGATAATCAGTATGCATTTTGTCGTATATCCACAAAATAATCACCCCATGAGTTTTGTTTTGTCGTAACTGCCATTTTTTGGCATATACGACAAAAATTCCATGTGTTTTCCCTCTTTTTCTTTCTTAATGTTGTTTTGTCGTAAGTGTATAGGCTTAATACATACGATCAAAAATTTAAAATAAAACCTTAAAATTGCTTTGTCGTACATACACTTACTCACATATAATGTAGGACTGATCGTATGCAAGTACGACAAAAATGAGAAAAAAGGATTGCGGTTTGGTTTGTCGTACGTGTATAGATATTTCAACTGGGGCGGCGCGGCGGCGGTGCAGGAAGTATAAATACAAAGATATTACCAGCGCAGTTTTAAAAATACTGCATCAAATATTTTCTGACAATCCTTTTGTTGAAGTTTTGCCTCTTTGGAGTGACTCTCCCCCAAAATTAAAACAAGGCCATGTCCACTGCTGTGATTTTTCTCATTCAAAATTCAACATTCTTAAAATAAATTACACAAAAATTTTCAGAGCCTGGAGATTCTCTAATTCCAAAGGCAGCTTGGAAATATTTAGCCTGCCTTCGCTTATGCGACATCTTAAAAATATGAACTTTAAGAACGTAAAATTAAAATTAATTCAAATGTTGCCAACAGATTTCAAAGCATTTTCAACCAGAGCGGGCCAATTAAACTTTTCGTCAATTCCATTTAGCAAAATAAAGTTTCTTAAACATATTAAGGACGGCAAATTTTCACTCTATTATAAAACGAATAGAAGAGAAATTGGATATAAAACAACTTTAATATAGAAAAAGTCAAACAAAAGTAGCCGGGCAATTCCAACAAGTTTGTTCTCTCAAAATCGTCTTGTTTTTAGCAGGTAACAAGTCAAAACTATTTAATGACAAAATGAATTATCTTAAAAGTTTATTTGTTTTTGTGCCAAAGGTAGACTAAAACTACTACGAAGCCTTGTTCAAATCAAGAGCGTAAGAATGAAATCATCAATAATTTATTATTTGAAACTATACTTTTATACTATGGTGTGCTTATAAATCATACAGTGTTACTTATGTAAGCGTTAGGTTTACTAACAAAAATTACATTTTCGATCTTAAAGATCTAATTTTATATTTCATAGTCAGAAAATGACTTTTTCGTTAGTTTTTATAACCAAAATGTGAATAAAATTTTGTACCTGTAAATGTAAATATCATTGATATCTTATGGTCATAGGATGCCTTTTTTGTTATTGTATTTTTTTATTACTATTCAAGTTAATTTTTTTCACACCAAGATTTTGCCTATGAACACAAAAACTCTTGTGATGTAGATATGTATTCCTATTTTAACCTTTATAAAATAAATAAAATTTAATTGTTAACATTGAAAATTTAATTTTTTTTATTGGTTCTCATACCAATTTCTATACGATTTAAACAAGACGCTTGAATATTGTAATGTCGTACGTGCGTTCACTTTGTCGTACGTGTATGGGATGGAATCAAAAAGCTTATTTTGGTGGCGTATACGACAAACTCATTTTGGTTAAAAAGCTCTATAATTTGAAAACCAAAACAGTTAGGACAATTCTGAATACATAAATAAAAAGAAGATACTCCACACAATATATTCTAATTAAAAAAAGAACAACTTAATCGCTTCGTTTTCTTTTTATAGTAACGTAAACCTTTAAATGCGATTTCCCAAAATTGTGTTTTTGGGAGATACGACAAAACAATTCTCGGGCGACGAACTCACTGCATTAAAAGCCAACTCAACACTTTCACTTCAGTCTACATCAATGTGACAGCAATGTGACATCAAATATTATTCTACTTTCCACTTACCTACAATCCTTAAGTACATACTCTCTTGACTTTGTACCACAAAAGTATTATTTTCCACATTGTTGCGTTTATGTGTTTTATGTCGGAACAAAATGCTGTATATGCATTTTCAATAATAAAAAAAAATGCCAGCCGTTGTCGTGTAATAATAGTGAACTGGCATGAGTACAGAAATTGCATGTTTTATACACAAAAATACGTATGCAAAACTTGTCTGAGAGGTTAATGGATTACTCAACTTTGTTTACGAACGAACATCCTTCTATGCAAGGGCACAACAATGCGGTATATTTTAATGTTGCCCTCCATTACAATAGAAGCTATGTAGATACTCGTATATATTGCAATAGTCGATGCATTAACCATAAAATGATTCATTTGGCCTTTGATGCAATTCCATCAGAAATATGTATTTTCTACCCCCATGGATGTGTATGCAAATCGAAACAGCAAAAGCAACATTTCAGAGTTAAAATTGAATTCCGATAGCTAGGCGCTTTTGGTTTGGTCCCTTAGCCGATGGCATTTTTCCCCACAAAAATTACCTCATTTTCAAGACCGAGAGTGTATATCTGTTCGAAATGTCTCTCTACTTGCTGATTGCTTCGCTCATAGTAACATCAAAGGACATTCATGCTGACGAAAACATTTTTGAAATACTCCCGCTCATCGACATACTGAAAACAGAATCAGCAGCGTGGTGTGGCGGCGCGGAGGTGGCGTTCGTCATATACCTACCTATGATGATGTGTTCTCAGATATGTGAATTGAGTGAAGGACCGCCCAATAGGCAGTTAGATAGACACACATCGGCCATTGATCCACCACTAAAGATAATTGCTTCTACGCAATCCTATGCGGTTTTTATACCGTTATGGGAAACGCTACTAATAATTCTCCAATACACGGCAAGTCGGCAATGGCATTGTGTTCATTCTAATTTTCTGGTCTGTGCGAGAAGCACGACCACAACAACGTGGCAGTGTGAAAGCTGTCAGCCCTTAAGCCATGTCCTATGTTGAATCTTCTCGTTGTTACGATTCTAATCTGGTGAAAGGATTGTGTTTATCCGTTGGCAATGTTCCCATACTACAATGACTTTATATTTAAAACGAAAAACTAGACAAATTTTACTGTTAATTGAAATGGAAGAACGTAAGATCATTTTTGTGAAAAGCAAGAAAGTAACCAATGCAAAAACCAGCAAAGCCACTTCATACGAAATATCCAAGTTTTTCTGTATTTTATTTTAGTTAATTTGCTTTAGTTTAAAATCAATATTTAACCTCATGATACAAAAACTGAAAATTTAAAAATGAGATTTGATAATAGCTGATTGTATTCTAACCTTGACAGCATTTTCACATGCGACACCACGCGACCCATCAGTTTTACCTTGAGTCCAAATTCGGGCGTAAAGTTAAGTATAGAGAACCATATTTTAGATGTACCACCCTTATGTGGAATACTCTACCAGACTCTGTTTTTTCCCAATGGATTATGATCTGTAAAAAATAATAAATGTGCATGGTTATCTCCTTCTTAATTTCTCCGATTTCCTAACACTCACACTGTGTTTCAAAGCATTAAGCGTTTCCAAATTTTGATTAGGGTGAGCCCAAAAAAATTCGTTTATTAAACTCAAAAACACTGTATTGGTGCCCGAATGCAAATATTCTCGAAAATATCTGCATAATAGTCCCGTTCTTAGTTGTAAACCAGATCAATGTTATGGTGCATCAAACCCAAGAACCATTGGCCCCTAAAGCACAAGAGCCTTCATTTTTATGCCGATTCCAGACAACTTAGTGAGAAAGAGATTTCCATGGCAGTGTTATTACAATCGGAAAACTTCCGAATTCTTAACGAATGGCAATAGTTGAAGAAAAAAACACAATTGCATGCTTCAGACACTTAAATCTCATACTCATTCCTGGTGGGCAGGCATGCTCACCACTACGACACGGGCACAAAATGAAGTCGAAAAAATCGATCATCCACTATGTACGTAAAACGTACAACGTAGAACTTTTGAAAATTCTTCCTCACTCATTCCGATCAGTTAGGTTTTTGGTTGTAGATCTATGGTATCCTTTACATGTACCACAAAATATTCACTGATGGTTTAAGTCTGTGGGACCCGTGGCGTAATGGTAAGCATGTCTGTGTGTTACGTGAGAGGTTCGTGGTTCGAATCCCAACAGAAACCAAAATTTTTTTTCCATTGGTATCGTCCTTTCGAAGAAATGGAAAGTCCCTAAGCAACACACAAGCTCTTTAAGAGCTACCTATTCAAAAAATTGCTCACCACTTAACATGCACTTAATTAAAATCTTCAGCATACTACTCCACCTAATAACCTCTAATCTAGCTCTTTAAAGGTGTTTTTTTTTAGATGTAACCAAAAGCTCTTTAGGATATCTTAAACAGTTCTTTAATAAGCGTTTTTCATAAGGACACTTTGCAGGACAGAGTATACTAAGAATTCTTCGGTTCGTGCAGATGACTTTTGGGTCTTATCGACTACTTTAAGAAGGCTTAAAGCGTTAACACTCTTATAAAATTGATTCTTTAAGTATTCTATAAAAAGCAATTGTGTTGCTTGGGTCCTCCGTTAGTATGCCGTTGCCATAAAAAGCGCTTTCTCGATTAGTCGTTCGAAATCGGCAGAAAATTGTAAGTTTCCTCCATTTCCTCACAATGCATGATTGTGAGAAGTGTACTAGGCCCCCGTCAGCATTTTTGAATGTTAAGTCAGACCGTCAAGATCTCAATTCTATCCCATTGTTTTCTTTTTGATGCCGCAGTATGAAAAGTCGAAATTAAGAGCACAGAATGATGTTTTTTCAGCGGCCGATCTCAACTTCTCTGGTGATTTTGGTAATGATATATTTTGGCAGAAGATTTTTAAGTTGTTAGCAAAAGTGAAGAAAGTTCTACTAATCCGCTTTATCAGTTGATTCACTGGTTGAAAATAATTTAGTAAAACTTCTCAATTATAATTATTATTGATGTATCATTTTCACTTGCAGGTATTTTCCTTTTGTCAATTTTTGGAGGTACTAAAGGCACGTCTATCTCCTTTTCTCCACGAGAAAAGAGTTGAAGGCCGAATACGATGTACTATGTAAAACGTAACGTACCTATTTAAGAAGCGAATTAGCGCCTACTGCGGCCTAATTCAATTTCGTCATAAGCGTGCTTGCAAAACTATTGCCATATATGTATGTTTCATTTCGTTGTTCAAAACATAAAAGAATTTTGACTATACAATTTTCTCTATAAACTGCAAATAATAAATTTTGCACCACGCACACATTTTCTATCAAAGTGTCACCGCCCGCCGCAGAATGACAATGACTCTCGCAATTTTGTTTTGTTTTTTTTTTTTTTTTTTAATATCCACATTCTCTTCAACGGATGTCTGAACGAACGTCTGGTGTAGCGACGCGTTATGATCAGCGTTAAAGCCACAAAATGAGAACTTTTGTAGCCATCAGCATAAAGTTTTACACCCTTTGACAACCAGTTTGTTTATCTCACAACAGATAAAAGAGATTTACATAAAACGAACAGATCTGCATACACTTGCATTATACTGAAAGTTCTGATACGCACATATGTATGTAGCTGTACTGAAATTAATTTAGAATACCTGCCATAACGGCGGCAATGGAACTGCCTCAGGACAAAAATTTCAAATACCTACTGCTGAATATCTCCCATGAGTTGGAAAAGACGCTTGTGGGGTGGTGCGACTAGTTAACTAGTGCGTCCACCTAAAATCCGCAGATACACATCTTCTATTGCACTAGAATGAAAATGCCTGATGCCATAGCATGTAGCATCTACTGTCTGGTGTAGGTATAGGTAAGGATGTACAGACTGCGTGAGCGCGCCTAAAAACTCAACGAATTTTGTTTTGATATGGTGAGGTTCTAAAGGAGCTTAACTGTCGTATGAAAGCATTGTTAGGATTTTCATATTCGTCCTCAACGTCATGTACGCCACTCTTCAACAAAGCAAATGTGAAATTAAATTTCGCGTTCGGTTGTTTGTGTTTTGGGTTGGGGAGTGTTGAAAAAGAAACAATTCACCTGTCGTTGTGACTACAACATGCACGTGAAATGGATGTTGAGTGTTTTTTTTTTTTTTGCTGCAAAGATGGTTTTGTTTAATGTGTTTTCTAAATGGTTTCTGGTATTGAGGTTGTTGAAAGATCGTTGATTTTTACAGGATTTTATGTCTCGTTTATTTTCACGGCTTCGTCTGACTGGCGATAAATTATCTAGATAAAACCTTTTGAAAGCAATGCACATCACATTTCTGGTACCAAAGAAGAAGAATGAAATCAATGAATGTGTAAATGGAACAAAAACCTAGTTCTAGATCTCACTATACACAAATAAAACAGAATAAAATCTGCAAGAGCACTTGACATCTAACACTAAACACTGCGTGCGAAATGGACCCAAAGCCCGTAGACTTCAAGCGCAATAAAGCATTTGTAAGTTTAAAGATCCAAAAAATATTCCCACAAATTTTCTTTTACTCCACTTACGCACATCTACATATATATGTACATATGAATGTATATACAAATCAATGCCACTTTTCGTTGTAATTTTATAACTCAAGAACGGGTTCAACTATTCATACTAAATGTTCAGGCTTTGTTCGGACTATTTAGTAGATGGTTTCTATGAATTTTGCACGAAATCAGTGAAGCGGTTCCTCATTTATCCCGTTTTTTGTATAAAATGAATTCAATAATTTTAAATTTAAATTTAAATTTTGTTGATGGGGAGTTTGCTGTCGAACTGAAGCCTTTTTCAGTGTTGACAGTACACAAAATCAATTGAAATTGATATGAATCAAGATGGGGCAATGGATTATCCAATAGAATTTTAAAATTCATTGGAACCGGCTGGTATCCCACCGAATTGCTTGAACCTGAAAGTTGGTTCTTTGATTATATTATTGCGAAATATTAATCCATCAAAAGGAGATGTTTGTTGGATACCGCGTATCCCTATGATTACAACTAATATGCCATTTCAGTTCAAACGAGTACAATATCCTGTGCGTTTATCAATAGCGATGTCGATCGACAAGTCCCAAGAGCAAACACTTAACGTTTGTGGTTTGAATTTGGAGGAATCATGTTTTTCACATGGCCGACTTTATGTTGACTGTTTCAGAGTCTGTAGGTATCCTTTGCGTTTTGAACTTTCTATAGTTTCTATTTTCAATGACTACACCACTTTTCTATTCCTTATACAATTCAATTTATAACCACACATTTTCTTATCCAATCTTGACATCATTAATCTACATATAACAAAATCTGACTTCACCTGCGCCAGCAGCATCTTTATACAGAAAATCTATCACATTATCGAAATTTGTTGCTCAGGAATCGAAACTAGGGCCATTCCACTTTAACATCATGACGTCGGACCAGCTTTTACTCCTAGGGACTGCGAAAACCGGCTTTACGCCGATGGCTCTCTGACATTTAGCACATCTATATCACCAACCATAGCTATCCGGAGAGTGGAAACAACTATATTCCTATTATAGTAAGTATGGGCTTTCCTGATCAACTCAGCTAATAGTGCAGTCAATGAAGCATATTTTAGGTCCGAATTTTTTACTGTGAACCGATTTGCATGAAATTTAGGAATTAGGCTCATCTTACCCTTAAATTCAAAAGTGAAAATGATTTGCACACCGCCACCACCCTGGGGGTGGTTGCCACCCCTTCTCGGGGGTGAATTTTTTTTTTTCTTGAAATAACCTCGGATATCGATAGATGGCCTAATTTTAAGCAAAAAAACAAATATATAGTTTTTTGTTAAGTCCAATACTTTTCGAGTTATTGGCAATTGAAAATTCGCAATTTGTTCACGTTTTTCATCTATTTATTGCAAATATCTCCAAAACTATACGTTTTATCGAAAATTTTATAAAGAACAAAATTGTAGCAGGTAAAACAATGAACAATTTGGTTTTTTATAAAGTATTCTAAGAACAATATTAAGCTAGATATAAAAGATCAAAGCCATTTTTTATTTTGTCTGAAATTTAATCGTTGTGGTCAATGCCATTTAGCGGCGAGCAGATGCATTTTATGCATTCTAATACAAGAGAATGTTTTGTAGTGCTTGAAATAAGCTTTAAAATGAGCACTATTAAAAGTCTTTTGCACGTAAAATAAGTGAGCTGTAGTGCAAATAAGGAGAGCATCTAATGTTTTTTTTCTTTTAAATCAATGAGTTTTTGGACCATAACTCCTTCAATTTTAATGCTATCAGAACTTATAAAAAACCATTGTAAAGGTAATTAAGAGAGCTACAACATCCTTTATTGCAATATATAGTAAACAACTTTTTGCTAAAACGGTGAAGGGTTAAAGGACTTAAGAGAGGCTGTGATTGCGCTGCCACGCGCTCTTTAAACAATCATATCTCCGTCAATTTTTGTTTGACAGAAAAAACTAAAAGACCAAATTGTTTGTCAAAAAAATACCAACATTTTTTATTCTTACACTATTATACGTATCTGTCGTCATTTTTGAGATATTATGAAAAAAAGTAGAGTTTTTAAAAATTTGAAAATTTGTTGTATTTTTTTTTTAATCGTGACTTTTTTGAAAAATATGTGTCCAAAAGCAGCCAAACTGATACTATCTATCAAACTCTTCATAACAAACTTAATTTTAGGCGGAATACGATTAAATTTAATTTTGGTAGAAATGGCACTTATGAAAGCCATTGATTTAAAAGAAAAAAACATTAGATGCTCCCCTTATTTGCACTACAGCTCACTTATTTTACGTGCAAAAGACTTTTAATAGTGCTCATTTTAAAGCTTATTTCAAGCACTACAAAACACTTTCTTATATTAGAATGCATAAAATGCATCTGCTCGCCGCTAAATGGCATTGACTACAACCATTAAATTTCAGACAAAATAAAAAATGGTTTTGATATTTTATATCTAGCTTAATATTGTTCTTAGAATACTTTATAAAAAACCAAATTGTTCATTGTTTTACCTGCTACAATTTTGTTCTTTATAAAATTTTCGATAAAACGTATAGTTTTGGAGATATTTGCAATAAACGTGAACAAATTGCGAATTTTCAATTGTCAATAACTCGAAAAGTATTGGACTTAACAAAAAACTATATATTTGTTTTTTTGCTTAAAATTAGGCCTTCTATCGATATCCGAGGTTATTTAAAAAAAAAAAAATCACCCCCGAGAAGGGGTGGCAATGGCGGTGTGCAAATCATTTTCACTTTTGAATTTAAGGGTAAGATGAGCCTAATTCCAAAATTTCATGCAAATCGGTTCACAGTAAAAAACATTCGGAGGTTGGGCCCTATTTTTCGCTTCATTGACTGCACTATAAGTCAGAGCTCTTCTGCTTCAGAAGGCCTGGAGCCCAAAGAGGTTGTCGTACTGCTGGTAGCTGCAGATCCACATCTATTACTCTACCTGATGGAACCAGACTGGCTGCCCGAAGAAACGCGAAGTATTTACTCACCAATTTTAACGAGGTGCTTAAATTCAACCCACACTTACGCGCTGTACTGAAGAAGGCCAACTTCGGTTTCCACCGACTGTACACTTTGCTGAATAGAAGGACAGGACTAAGCCAGCCAACAAAGCTACTAATATAAAAGCAGCTGCTCTGACCTATCATCAACTACAGAAAGCCAGATTGGTTCACCATCTCGAAGACCGTGATGAAGGAGCTCCTAACTTACGAAAAGAAGATTCTTAAACTTTGCACCGGCCACACTTCAACCACGAGCGCCAGAAACATTACAGTAACCAGCATCTATAGGAGAAAGCCAAAATGATGCTTTTGGACCAATACGTCTTATCGACAGTAATGAATTGGGCTGCTAATATCAACAACCTCCCTAATCCCTTGGAGAGAAGGATGATCAGTGAGAACCGACACTTCGAGCCAAGATTCCTATAAGCGTGATGAACACTTTGGACGAAGAAGTAATGCCAGCAAACGACGAATGCACCAACTTCGACCTTTGGTCAACATACTTACGTGGCTAATGCCACCCCAACAACCTCCCCATGTAGGACACCAACGACAACCTGGACGGAACATCCCGAGATAACACAAGTCAGCCGACTTATAATTCAGAATTTTCTTTTCTTTTCAGCTACATAATATTAAGCTATTATTTTAATTCTAGACAATGTATTTGGTTAGGATCCCTATGTTCAAACATTCCAACATTATCATTTTCTAATTTTTAAATTAACTTTAAAAAGTATCAATTGTATTTATATGTTCAATAAAAAAATAAAAAAAACTATCTAAATTTCTAAATAAGACGAGAATCAGCAAGAAAATTTCGAGCTAGTGAAGCCTTTGTAGAGCTATATACGATTGTCCGTTTATAGTAACACGTGCTTGAAAGCTGCTGACAGGGTTTTCCACCTTGCATAAGTGCCTGTTGAGCTGGTAATTTGTGGTAGTGATTCTAATTCTAGGCTGACTAGGCAAGTAAGTAATGCTTAGGTGGAAATTACAGTTCGGGGTGAAATTGGGCCTCAACCAACATCTTTCGCCAACAATTTCAATATTGTGTGAGCTCTCTTCGGTTTTACACCCTAAGTCGCGAAGGTCTTCTCTTCCGCGATTTCCCAGCAATGTGCTTTGTCAAGTGGAGCGTTGGTGTGCACTTACTGTACTGTAATTTTGATATAAAAGTTAGCCGCAGACAGCACGTAAATACGTACAAGCATTTTTACTCCATTTTCTCAGTCGTATTAGGGTAAGATCAGAAACTCGAAGCGTGACGTGATTGATATTCTCGTGAAAAGTAGTTCAAATAATTTCAGTACTAATTTAAATCATTCCAATATTTTTAATTTGGTAATGTCGGCAACCGAAGATGGTGACGCATCTAACAACCAGAGCCATCTTATCTCAAAGGTAGCCAAAACTCACACCCTCTTATTTCTTTCGCATTGACTTGCATCTTCCTTGTACTGCTTATAATTTGACCCTTAACTTGAAATTGAACTTTTCCGAACCAGTTTTCAGCGTTGCATTCTCTCATCAAAATTATCTTTGTGTCTTTGACTTCCTTCAATACAAATTTGTTTGATCCCATTTCCTATTATTCGGTTAACTGAAAAAAAAACCACTTCATCTGTCAAGTTCTTCATCTACCAACCTTATACCACCCATAGTAACTTTAAGTTTGTTCAACATGCAAAAGAGCTTACATAATATATATCTTCACTTTGTGTTTCCTACGATGAACGAACCATCACAAATCGGTCCCCGATTCTTTTTGATGGCTCCCATAGCACTCGTATACAAGGTCTTACCCCCTTATTTTTCGACACAAATGATGAAAATAAAACATAAAAATATTATTTATGAAAATTGAAAATATTTTTCTTATTATCCTTCAGAATATTTTTTTTTCTTTTTCATCTCACCGATTCACCCTGCGGGGCAGGAGAGGCTGAGAGAGTGAATGTCTGTGTATGTATATTTTAATGTGTTCTACCAATGTAGGTAAATAAAAATGAGGGTTTCTTTGCACCTTCCACGGGAGGTAGATGATGAAAAAATTGGTTCGAAGGACAGGCTCCTCCATCTGTTATAACATAGAAGACAAACGCGAAATGATGAACCTAGTGCACTGCCTATGACTGTGTGCATGGCGTATCAGCTTTTATTGTCTCCAATAAAAACAAACTTCGAACGAAAAGCTAAAAAGGATAATAGGTTGCGATCTCAATGGTTGTTCATTTATTATTTTATCCGTGAATAGAAAAGTTAAAGTACGCTGCCACAGTATTTCATTGGCTTTGGATGATCCAGGAGTAGTTGGAGGGTTGGAGCCATAAGCATTTATCAGCTGTTTAGTGATATCTTCCAGCCATTTTTCTGCTTCTGGATTTCTTGTTTGTTGGAAACAAGTGTGACCACCTCAAGCCTTTCAATTTATTGGGAAAAATGGGTCAGAACATAGAACTTGCCTTCCTCCTCTTCGGTGCTCATATCGAAGGGATTACAGTTCTCGCTTTCTCGTCTCTGTTTCACAATAATAGGTTGGTTCGTTGAAGCCCTAGGGTCACCCTGGGGTCGCCACAAAGCGTTTTTTGAGAAACCTAAAGTCGACCTGAATGTCAAAATGAGTGTTTCTTGAGCCCTAGTTGACCTGGGTTTTCCCTCAACTCGCCATAGGTTTTTGCTGTGGCGATTTGAGGGCTGTCAAATTGCATGTGTTTTTACTCAAATAACAGGGATGTGTGGTGACGTGTGGCTTAGCGTATTTTGAGGACTGGAAAATCCAGGTTTTTTGACAACTCATAGGGCTGTCAAGAAAACCTGGGTCAACCCTGGGGAAAGTTCAACGAACGGACCTAAGGATTCGTAGGGTATGCCGAAGAAATAAAATTAGCCATTGATTGATTGGAGGATTCATACCTTAGTAGGATTCACACCTTTGTCAATCGAAGCTAGAGCTTAACAGGCAGATCAGTGGCCAGGTTTTCATTTTTCGAAAAACCTTCTATTATTATAGGTAGCTTCTCTCCTCTTATCCAAAGATAGTTTCTATCTGCCTTTGCTTTGGTAGATAACCTTAACGTTTCTATAACCACATTGAAACTAGTGCGAAAATGTAACTGCATTTCGACAAAATTAATGGCTCCATATCCAATCTCCACATAGTACCTACCTAATCTTGATGATTATTGAGGAGCATTTTCATCATCGTCAGCCCCGGTACCTACACCACTTATTAATTGTCATTAAATGCACAAATTGTTATATCTAATCCCATTTACTAACAAGGGCTTACAAAAAAATTAGTGAACTCCATATTACTGCCACCACGCAGTAACTTCAATTAGCAATCTAAATCGGTCGAGGACCCCAGAGCCATGAGAAAGAGAGAAAGAAAGAGAGTGTATATCACATATATCCCCCATCAGCAATGGTGGCACCAGTAGAAGTAACGGCTTACTGATGTGCAATTCCAGAAAATTATAACAAAAGAAGCAGCAAACGAGACACGATCTGAGCAGAGCAAAGCAAAAGCATGTACTATATACACTCGTAAGCATTTCGTTCTAACAAGGATGAATTACACATTAACTCCTTAAATCGAGGATAATTAGATTAAAGAAGCAATTTTGTCGTTTTGGTTCTACTACTTTATCTTCGTCTTATGCCCTGGCATCGAAATGAAGACGACGACGACGACAATGTAAGTACACATATATAGGTATATCTAACGGAATCCTGTTCGCCATTTGTGTTTTGTTTTAGCTTAAGAATAAGAATAAACTTTATTCTGGCCATGTCATCCACCAACTTCCACATTTGCCCTCACCCCCCAACACTTCGCCATCACCAACACCCATCTCAATCGCTTTTTCTTATTCTCTTCTTTTTTTTTGTACTTTCGGTTTTTTTTTTTTTGCTGTACACATGGTGTGTAGTTATTTTGTTCAACTTGGTCTAAGAAAAACATTTTCACTTCAAGGATGACTATTGTGTTAAATATTGAATGGTTCCAATGTGCGAATGATGCGGGAATAGTTTAGAGAAGAAGGGAGCTGTGTGGTGTCCACATTAAAGTGAAAATGGCACAAGGAAGAACCATTTAAGCAGCAGTTGTGTCCTTGCAACCTATGATGAAAGAAATGTGTGTTTGAAAAAGAAAAATAAACACCTTCCCTCGAGGCTCTGAACAATGCTGTCAATTGTAAATTGTTTCTCTTATCAATTCTATCAATCTTCGGTACCATTTCACACCATCATATCAACATTGTTGCGATATAGATTAGTGTTAGAGCAAGACTTGATAAACTTCGGAAAATAGAATTTCTTTGAAATTGTTGGTGTATGGCATGTGATATCCACATAACACGTTAATGGTAGCAAAATTAAGAGGATCTGACATTTAAGGGATGAAACTGCACAGTAGAGGTGATCGATTATAAACAGATATGGGATGAACAGGATGAAGTATTTATGTTAGAGCTTTCAATTCTGAATACTGGCAGATTATATGACATTGGATCAAGTACTAGTGCCAATTATAATGCTTATTAATAAAGGCTAAATAAATAAATAAATAAATAAATAAATAAGTAAGTAAATCTATACATATAATAAAAACGTAACAGTTTGTTTGTTTGTGCACGCTAGTCTCAGAAACGGCTTTTCCTATCTAGATGGAGTTTTCAGTAATATATTGTGGAAAGCTTCACTTAACATTTAGTTTTTATTCCATGCCCATCGGTTGATAAATAAAAAAGTTATGCCAATTCTTGCGCACACCTAGTAAATAAATAAATGCAAATAAAAAATAAAATAAGTAGTTAAGTGAGTAATTAAACAATTTATTCAATTGGGTATTTATTGAATTATTTTAGGGCGGCTCTACAAAATTCGGGGAGCAACGAAGCCTAACACATTTCAAGGATCTAAGCTAATTTTTTGAGAATGTCGAACGTTAAGTGATAATAAGACTAAGTTAATAATCAAATAATTTCTCAGGGACTTGCGAACTCCTCGCAAAAAGTGATACCAAAGAAAATGTTAACAGTTCTGTGGAATAACGAGGACTCCTGGGGCTTTGTTTCGATCAGTTGAGAGTATTTTCAACTAGAAAAGGATCAGACTCTGCCATTTTATCACTTAAAGACTTACAAACGAGCAACGATTGCAAATTGTTGAAGTTTACAATCAAAATTCATGCTCTGTGTAAAATAGGCTCCGTTTGTTACGAGCATGTTATTGTCGTCATAATCGACCATCTGAATGAGTAAATTGGTGGTGTTAGAATAAATTTATGCACCAAATCGACTTTGGAGGTAATTAAACCATCGACTCGCATGTGTACAGTGCGTTCCGAGAGAAAATATTGTTATCGATGCGTCCAATGTTAATGTGGATCGGGAATTGTCGATTGGTCGCCGTTCTCAGCAATTGGTACTCGAGTACATGGAAAATTTTACCTGTCGATTTGGGTTTGATTGCCTGTATAATTATAACATTTGCAAGAATTTTTTGTGAATGGGTCTTAAAACAGCTCCATGAAAACCGCTGTTTTATCGAAACATTGAGTTAAGCGATGAGGCTCATTTCTGGCTCAACGGATACGTAAATAAGCCAAACTCCCGTATCTGGATTGAAAAACAGAAACATGATTTACAAGAATTACCGATGCATCCTCAAAACGACAGTGTGGTTTATGGGCTGGTGGCATCATCGGTCCATTTTTCTTCAATGACGACCGGGGAAGAAGCTTTACCATCAAAGGCAAACGATATCGAGCCATGATGTGCGACTTTTTTTTGCTTTTTCTAGTGGAGTTATGTAAAGTCGTAAGTCTATGTGGACAAGCCGAATACGGTTGAAGCCTTACACTAAATCATAACACGCGTAATTCACTAAATTGGGCCTTCCGAATGAAACGAAGCCGCGGACAACATTACGTAACATGAAGATATTTTTAAAACGTGAACGTTTCTTAAGTGAGCCGTGTATCAACTACATTAGCTACCTAAAAACTGAAACCTTAACAAAGGTATGTTGACAAACTAAGTAAAAAAAAAAAACTCATAATAGAGCAGAAGCATGTATCAAAACTTTCAAAGAACCTTTGTTTCAAGATGATTAACCGATTTCTTGAGTAAGTTGGAGTAACGAGTAAAACTGCAACACTTTCAGCTACCGATGATCAAGCCTATATCATTCAAAAAATAAAGCATTGACAGTGATTGATTGAAAATTTCAAAAAGCTAAGTTGATCGAGGTGGGACGACATTAGAATATATCCGAGAGATGGAAGACGTCACCTTACACACAAATTTAAGATTTATATCTGCGCTATTCAATGTACCTTTCGAGCTACAAAAGCAGTACCTGAAACATGTACTTATTCCTCTAAGACTTAAGCAATAACCTCGATCCATTTTATATTAGCAAATCGATTTACGGAAAACCCTTCAGCAATTTACAGTATTTCAATGTTGTTTGCCTTTGGTAGTTCAGAACAACGTATTGGTGGGCCGAAAATGGAGCAATCACAGAAGCTTACTTCTTTTGTGTTTGGCTACAATTTGATTGTGTGAGTGCTTCCGGTTACGATTCAGTTTTCAAATTTAAAAAAATTTAGGTATCCTTCTTAACTGAATATTAATCAAAAGAAGACCTTGTGCTTAGTACACCTAAGGGTCCATGATAATGAACGAAGTTCATATCAGAAACTCTACTACGCTCGGAAATTAGCCGTAATACATTCTAAGTTTCCAGTTCAAATTAGACTAAATTTAAATTAAAAATACTTAAATTGAAAGCGGGAGATGACAAGATATTGCATAATAATATCTTCGCTCAAGGAGAAAAAAAAGGATGGTCCAACAGAGCGGGGAGCCCAGAGTCTTGCGTATTTCTCTCAACCATACGTTCTGAGGAATGGAGGAGACCTGCAGTCTTATGCCGATTCTAAACGCCGCGCCGGGAAAGCACTTTTATGGAAATGAAATTACTCTCAGAATAGTTGTCAATTCCTTGACAAAGGCGATACACTTGAAAAAACAATTTGATGTTCCTGGGATTATGATCCCCGAACTCTAACATTATTGGCAGAAAAGCAAAAAATTACGGCACTTTCACCACTAAAAGAGTAATCTTAAGAAACAACAGCTAAATTAGGAACATAGTCATAGTAAAGATTCATATCCTTGAGTCTCTAGCTCAATTAGAGTAAGACTATATGAGTTAACAAAATATGTACCTAGCATGACGGAAAAGCAGACGTTTTCTGTGATTTATCCCCAAGATTCAATCAATCTAATAGTTCTCTTTTTTCTGTTGGAGGTTTTAAAAATACTAGCTGGAGCACTCAGACCTAAATACCGATCTATCGTACTGCCTGATAGCAACCTTCATTTTATTGTAGCTTTACTGATATTCAGAAGCTAAAAGACGCCGCCATCATAAGAAGCCTAAGCTACCAGCTCATACCATGTCTGTGCCGAGTATCTGTAACCTGATAAGAGAAGATGCATGACGTTCACAGAGAAACTGCTCCGCGGTGTCATCATCTTCAGTATTTTTAGTTTTAATTCATTGTGCGTCTGACATATAAAAAAAATGGGCACGACTGGGTCGCACGAACTTGCGATTGTTCTAAATACGATATCAAAATCTAAAGGCTGAGTTAAAGGTTTTGGTATTAGCTCTTCATAATATATTTTGTGGTGCAGGGTTGCCAACTACACTTTAATTATAGAAATTGAATTAAATCACGCCAAATAATGAAAAAATTAAATTAAATATTCCAAAGGTTTCAAGCAAAAATCTAAAAACGCCATTCTTTTCCAATCGCTAATACATATGAATGATGAAAATTTAATCAAAATCGTTGGAGTAGTTTTTCCAAAAAGCTGTTTTTTATTTTTTACTTTTTTTTAAAAACTGTTTTTTAAAAGTCGAGTATACAAAGTTTTAGATCTCAATAAGAGTTATTTTGACAAAAAATTTGAAAAAAATCAAAGTTATAGTTTTGAAGTTATTTTCAAAAATTAAAATTTTTTAAAAAAATTTATAAAAATTTCCAAAACTAAGTTTTTTTAAATATTGATATGCAGTCTTTCTTCAACAGTTTACGACTTCTTAAATCCAAAATTTCGTCAAGATCGTGTAAGCCATTAACGAGAAAGTCGGTTTTGAAAAAAACGGTACTATGGGAGGTACCGTTTTTAGCCTTTTTCAAAAAAAATTTTCTACATCATAAGAAAGACAATCCAAAATTAATAACTCACACAAAATTTTTTTGAAATCGTTGGAGCCGTTTTTGAGAAAAATAAGTATTATCATATCGGTTGTATGGCAGGTACCGTTATTTCAAGACCTAGAGACTCAATTCCAAAAACACCTCTGTAGACTGCTCCACAGACCCTAACTGCAAATTTTGAAGAACATCGGTCTATTAGTTCAGGCTGTAGATCCATATACAGACAGACAGACACACAGACAGACAGACAGACAGACATACAGACAGACAGACAGACAGACAGACAGACAGAATTGCAGGACCCACTTTTTTCGTATTCTCTATTATCGTAATGTCATATTTAATTGTTATCTCAAATTTTTTTTTCTGCACGATTGCAAGACTTGCCTTATAGTACCTATAATCGCAAGTAAAAAATACTAATCAACAATCAAAAGTACTGCAGCGCTGCGCTTAATCAAAAATTGATCCGTATTTTGAACTCGGATGTTGTCTTCCGCAAAACAAATAATAAGGATCTGGTATGTGAGGATGATTACCATGCTTACGGCTCATCGCTGTTGTCGCAGTCATAAGAGTTACAAGAGTAAGGACATATCTGGGTGTAGACGTATTTTGGTGTATATTACCCAATAAAACATCGAAGTCAACTCCTCAAAATTTGAACTCGGCTGCCTCTGAGGATTTATAAAACATCGGAGCACAAACGACTCTAAATTGATACAAAACCATCATCAACTTGCTTGAATGAGAACCGCGCATCAAGTAAGTCGGTGCAACATTTAAAAATAAGTCCCTAGGCATCGCCAAATGTACCATCCACTCCCTGTTGCGCTGAAGGCAACAGATTCAGCCAAAAGACAATGTTTCTCTTTCGTACAAAAACACCGTCTCCGACCAATAAGCACCTGCTACTTTCCTGTTTGATTTAGGGATTCCGAGACCAGCGTTCAAAAGCTTCGAAGGTTGGTTGTTTTTCTTGGAATGCAAAGCAAAATTATTGCAGTGCAGTTGCAGTGTTGAGGTAATGTTAATGAAAACTTTTTCCATTTTAATTTGGAATACATTAAATGCTGTTAAGCCTTCGAATAAACGTTTTGTTCACAATCACTTTGTTTTTATTCTCACTAAAGGATGAGTACGAATTCTTTCAAAAAAGGTACATATTTGGTTTCTGTTTCTTTCTGAGAACGAGAAAGATCAAGCTGTACACTCAAAAATCTTTTCTATGGATCAAAAACTCACTGGAAAGACCTCCAGAAAATCAAATCGACCCTGCAGTGTATTCAATAGAGGAACCAAAGTGAATACTCCACTGAAGCTCTATCAGAATCATCATAGAATTGATTGCCTCAAAAACACAAAGTCATTGTATTTCGCAAAGATAAGTTGATTACTTTTGTGTTTTGTGAAATTACAGCAATATCCCAACCTACTAACCTTCCATCTAAATTTTCCTCACAACTTCCATTTCCACCTGGTAACTGACTTGATTTAATTTACAGTACCAAGTCGTTAACAAAATCAGAAAACATTATTCATCCACCTTGTTTCGTATCCAAGAAGTTACAAAATATTTAATTTAATGCTTTCTTGCTAGGCTGTTATCGCATGATGAACACTTTTCATCTGAGTAATTCAGAAAATTCAAAACCCCATAACAGTTCCACATAAACCAAGAACCAAGTGCACCAAAATTTCATTACCCATTCTTGTTGTCTAAGGCAGAAAAGAAAAGAAAAAAAAAAGCAACAACAAAATCAAAACAACAATAGTAATAATGATAAATTTTTACTCGCGATATTTGTACACAAATCATAAAGGTCATAAAATTTATCTTCAAAACGATTTCTTTGAATTTTCATTTTTAATTTATTTTCATGGTGTGGCCTCGGGGGCGTGAAACAAAATGGTTCTCTGTCACTAAAAATGTAACATAAGAAAAAACACCCTGGAGTTATGCTGCCAATATGGAGAGGTGTACAGGCGATATCTACTCCTATTAGAAATAAGAAAAAATACCTACTTAACTGCACTATAATTACATGTCCTTTTATCACATCTTATCGGCCAGCGGCAGGAATTTCAATATGCACTCGGACTAAACGCAAAAAAAATCACCTTAAAGCGTTTAAGTACAAAGCAAACAAAAACAATCTAAAGGCGCCTGTGCTCGGTCGTCAGGGATATGAACTTAAAGCAAAACTCAAGGAAAATAAGAAAAAACTAAAGTTCAGTTTTAACTTTAAAAAAAATCGGTTGGCGCCCCTAAGACAAACGCATTTTCCACAAAAAATGGAGGGGACCTACGTTTCTTTGCCGATTTCGAACGGGTAATCGAGGAAAAGCTTTTCGTGGCACTGAAACGACTATCGGATTCGGAAAAATGGCGCAATTTTCTAATACTTTTTGCGGAATTTGAAGACGCATGTCTCAAACGCCTAATCTTCATAGACAAAGTGACTTGATAAAACCGCCCAAAAAACTATTACAGTGATGTAATTTTGTCGCATCTTGGAGGTAGCTCACAGGATTAAAAGTGAAATTATGTACAAATCGACAAAACGATGAATTTGCAAAGGAGACTCAACTTAAAACAAAGGACCAACTTTAAAAAAAAAAGTATTGCCTGATTCAAGACCACACGTCTTAAGAAACACCCATTATATAAGTTGGTTAATTGGTTCTTACGACTTTTTAAGGCAATTTTAAGACTTAAGCGCGAGGAGAGCGTGGCCTGACTTTGGGTTGATAGTTGGTTCTTCAGAATGTAACGTAGACGGTCAAAATTTGTTCCATAGTAACATCCACAATGATTCATTTAACTAGCAATTGAAGGCTCCTCTCAGAGTATTGCTCTGTAAGTAATGTGCTTCAAAGGATAATCACATATTCCCTCAAGAAATGTTAGCTCAACCGTTTGCTTTCTTCGAAACCAATACTGCTCCTTGCAAAACTCAAAAGACGAAAACACTAAAATACTAAGAAGAATACCTATAGCATTATCCTCTCCTGTATAATGGAGCAAAAAAAAAAACAATGCCGTATACCAGATATACAAATTGGAGGCCAAGAAAGAGAAAAAAAAAGTAAGCAATCGCAGCAGCAGCAACGAAATTGTCCCTTGCTGATAAGCTTCCATAATAAATGCCGACCTTTCGTTTCTCCATTTATTATAACAGCAATTTATGTCGTTTCCTTGTTTAAAGATCAGATAAGCTAATAAAAAATATTATAATTACCAGCCATCGCCAAAGCAAGCAGAGTATCCTCAAGCAAACCACCGACCGCACTGAAAGAAGTGAATGGAGAAAAAAAAATTAATTCTGTATTAACGAGATACACACACACACACGGCCTATGTATAGGTATACAAAGGTACAAGGATGCTAAGGACCCCAAGGTGGAGCGCGCACCAGAGAGATGGGTAATAAAGGTAATTCACAATGAGTGGAGTCAACCGAATGAACATTCTCTCTTGACATCCATTATTCTCAGTTATGTCATCCCTTCCCCGATTAGATCATCCTTCATTTCTTTTTTGGGGGCCCAGCGCTAGCGCCAGCATAAGACACACGAAAAATGTTGGCTAATTATGATAATCAGATGGCAGTCAGGGCAGTTAGTTCATATTTGAATGTTTAATGTGAGTATACCGTTAGGCTGTAAATAAAGTCTACAGCGTGCAGTCATTTTGGGCGCATTTTGCCATTTTAAGAATTTCTTTATCGTACCGAGCACATTTTTTTGATGTACTTTTTTGTTCTTCTTTTTTTTTTTTTTTTTTGTTCGTTGAAAGTACCTAGATTGAATTATTTCCAAGGCAGTGTATCTCGCCATAGCTTGTTTTTGGAATAAATTATAATCATGTGACATGGGATATAATGTTTCAATCCGTCATGCTTAATGTTAGCTATGAGATGGTTCTCTCGACTTGGACACTCTGTTCTTTCAAGAAAAGGAGTGTTATTGATATATTACAACGTGTATGAGTGTGGTTAATGGAGTATAGTAGATTTGTATTCATTGAGTGAAGTTTATGGAGTTTGCCACACTTAAGTTGGCAGTGTCCTTTGCACGGCTAAAAAATTGATGGATTTATAATAAAGGAATGCTGTTAGTGGGACGTTGGAAACTGAGAGTAGGTTATTCTTCTTAATAAAATGGAAGAGGGAGTAATTCGGGGTGTTGATTTTAGGTTTAAGGCCAATATCGCCCATATATTAAATATAATTTCGCTTCCGAAAAAATCGTCTTTCTAACAAACAACGCTCGTTTTTCATTCATGTTGGTTAACAGTATCTTCTTCTTCTTTTTTCCTTCTCCGGTCTTACGAGTTTCCAATACTCCAAAGGATCACAACTCAACGTCTTCACACTCTTGAATTTCTCAGAGAAGACTCAAACATATACCGCGAAACATTCTGTATTCGCTCTCATATTCTAATAAGCCTTCATTTTCCGACAGATTAAGATCAGTAACTGATCTTGATCTGTCGGAAATTTGTTTATTTAGTACTCTATCTGGCAGTTAACTTAGCTAGAATTTCGACCACAGGCTTAATTTTTTCGGATGACATTGTGCAAGTTACTTTATTTATACATTTGGGATCATTTACCTGTTTTTGTATACTGCTTAAACTCGATGGCAAGTTTACTTAGATCATTAGCTACTGCACCGCTTAAGACAATCCATTCTTTGTTGGAAGTTTTCAAAAAATAACTGGAGTGGACAGACCTGAAAACCGGTTCACTGTAATATACCAGATGATAACCTTTCTTTGTTAAAGATCTCCAAATGTAAATAGAAAAGCCAAAAGATTTTGGCATGGGTTGCCTAGATTACCATGTCTCATCATGCCTGCTCTGAGTATTTACCACCTGATTCGATAAAACGCCAACCAGTCACAGAAAAAGCGCTCTTACTCACTTACTAATGCAGTGCGGGGTGATCCTAAGCCTCACTACCCAACATTTTAAGCCAACAATTTCGATTTCGGGCTAGCTTTCTCCAGATTTGCACTCTAAGTCGGTTGAGGAAAGTGAGGTGTGTTTATTCTCTGCACATGATTCGCAGAGTGTGATATCACATAATTCAAGCTCGTTTGAATGGTTGAAAACGAGAAGTTCAGGGTGGCAACGCTAACAAGTTTTCCACAGTCTGTTCTACTGAAGGATAGTAAACATATAGCAGCTTTCTAAACCAATTCTTGAAAAAATCCTCACTTTCAACCTTGGCAGATCAATCCCTGTTCCAGGTTAGGAAGAAGGTGATGAACGGTTTTTTCCTCTTCTTCGTCCATGCAGCTTCTGCAGAAATCATTGGAAAACACACCAAGCGTTTTGGCGTGTCTTCCTATTAGACAGTGTCCCATAAGAACATCTATGGTAAAACCTAGATGCAGGCGGTTCAGGGCTAACAAACTCATCGAGCGTTTTGAGTCTACACACGGCCCAACTTTTTTGGTTTCAAGGCAGTTTCTACTCTTAGTCCATCCAGTGTTTGTTATCCTTGAAGCGTCTGGCCTAGGTAGGATTTTACATGTAGCGATAGGTACACCTATGTTGTTCCATTTTGAGCGTAGGGAAGTAGTCGTGCTTTTTTGGCTAGTTCATCTGCCATACAGATGCCTGGTATGTCCCTGTGAATTCTCCCTCAGTGACATTTTACAATTTTGGACCGTGATGGATTTTGTAGAGACAGAGGCAAGAGATTTAAGGGCAGCGTGGCTGTCCGAGAAGATTTGAATATCCGTGGAGGATATATGACGTTTTCTTTGAGCCAAGACAACACCTCCTTAATCGCCAGAATTTCCGATTACAACACACTACAATGATCGGGTAGGCGAAAGAAAAGACTGAGATTAAGTTTTTCTGAGTAGATTCCTCCTACACCTTCGCTGGTTTTTGAACCATCGCATCGGTGTAAAAGTGTATTGCTTCATTTTCCAAGAGAGTGCCATTTTCCCAAGCTTCTCTTGATGGTATGGTTACTTGAAAATTATTATCAAACACCAACTTGGGGGTGGTGTAGTCGGATCGATTCGGTAGGAATCTAAAGTTATCTAGAATGGTGGTGTGGCTGATTTTTTTACCTTGTTCCAGGTCCTGAAAAATATATCTGAGCCCCAATTGTAGCACAATTTTGGTGGCGATATCGTTTTTATTTAAGCCTTTAGAGCCTGTAAAGCAAAAAGACTGAGACCTCTCATTTCCAGATCACTTTCGAAGTAGGTAGAGGGTATTGATTATAGTCTAAAGTACAAATTTTCTGTCGCTGGAAACAGAAATACATCTTCCCATTGAGTAATTTTTGTAAGAAGCATCACATGCATGAAAGGCGGATGCGTATGTGCATTACGAAGCGTTCAGTAAAGATCCAACAACAATCATTTGATGCTTCAGATTTTTCAGTTTTCTATAAGTCGTGTCGCCGACGCGTGCAGTCGACGCGTGCAGTCGACGCGTGCCGCCGACGCGTGTCGCCGACGCGTGCAGTCGACGCGTGCAGTCGACGCGTGCAGTCGACGCGTGCCGCCGACGCGTGCCGCCGAAGCGTGCAGTCGACGAGTGCAGTCGACGCGTGCAGTCGACGCGTGCAGTCGACGCGTGCAGTCGACGCGTGCAGTCGACGCGTGCAGTCGACGCGTGCAGTCGACGCGTGCAGTCGACGCGTGCCGCCGACGCGTGCAGTCGACATGTGCAGTCGACGCGTGCAGTTGACGCGTGCAGTCGACGCGTGCCGCCGAC
This sequence comes from Melanostoma scalare, assembly GCA_949752695.1. Classification (NCBI taxonomy): domain Eukaryota; kingdom Metazoa; phylum Arthropoda; class Insecta; order Diptera; family Syrphidae; genus Melanostoma; species Melanostoma scalare. Next base: position 222,606,748 of record OX456985.1, on the reverse strand, counting down.
GCGTGCCACCGACGCGTGCCGCCGACGCGTGCAGTCGACGCGTGCCGCCGACGCGTGCAGTCGACGCGTGCAGTCGACGCGTGCGTAAAGTCGACGCGTAAAGTCGACGCGTGCCGCCGACGCGTGCTGCCGACGCGTGCAGTCGACGCGTGCAGTCGACGCGTGCCGCCGACGCGTGCAGTCGACGCGTGCAGTCGACGCGAGCAGTCGACGCGTGCCGCCGACGCGTGCCGCCGACGCGTGCAGTCGACGCGTGCCGCCGACGCGTGCAGTCAACGCGTGAAGTCGACGCGTGCAGTCGACGCGTGCAGTCGACGCGTGCAGTCGACGCGTGCAGTCGACGCGTGCAGTCGACGCGTGCAGTCGACGCGAGCAGTCGACGCGTGCAGTCGACGCGTGCAGTCGACGCGTGCAGTCGACGCGTGCAGTCGACGCGTGCCGCCGACGTGTGTCGCAAACCAAGCGAATACTTACCTGAAAAATATGTGATTTAACGAAATCTTTTTAAATTTTTTGTTTAAGATAGTTTTTGAAGGTGAAATCACGTTCACCCCAAAATAAAATATTTTTACATGTCTTTACTTATTTACACATAAGTTCAGTTGTAATGAATATTTTGGATGTGGGAAAAATTACAAAATATTATTCAAACATGTATTAATATGTGTGCAAAAATTCGTTTAAATGCATTTCATACTTTTCCTACAAAAAAAAGTAAGACAAATTGACTTTTTTTCGACGTTCCAAGTGTGACAGTGCCCTTAAGTTACATTCAACTTTATTTGCATTTAGAAACGAAAAATGCCAACAGAGATATTAGCATCTTTAATGTCGAATTTTACTTTACAATATATATTTATATATCTTAATGTCTAATTGTACTCTACGATAAATTGTACTCCACGATCGGCGTCCTCTTTTTATAATCGCAGTTCGTTTCACCAAACGATCTGCTCTCCCCTTTTGCTTTTGTATCCTTTGAAGTTGGTTGTCTTTCAGAAGAGTAGGTCTGTTTCTTTACTTTGTGGACAGAAATTCACAATCTGTCGTATTATAAGGAGTGGGCAGAGATGGCAGAAATTCAACTTTTTTCGATTAACTACATTTTTTACGTTTGCTACACAAATGGAGTAGTTTATGTAGTTAACAGTAGTTTACGTAATTAAATGTAGTAGACGTAGCGTCAACTGTCAAAATGTTATTTTTTTATTTTCATTTCAATGGCCATATTGGCAAATTGCTCTGGAGTGCAGGTGAAGATGCACTTCTTTTTCCAGTTTACTTTTCAAATGGATTTGTTTAAAGATAATTTTTTTTATTTGAATACAGAAGTTTAGTTCTGCTCAATATTTCATTGTGTTTCTCTTTTTAACATCTTAAAATTTTAATTTTGATTAAATATTGTAATTCAAATTATTATGTACAGTACATTCAACCGTTTAAGGGTGGTAGTAAGCGTAGGAAACAAAATGTAACAAATCAGGGATGTTGTTTACGAGTATATTACCTCAGGTAATTTACTCTGCCATCTCTGGGAGTGTGGGTTAAATTCTCTCTGAAACTCTCTGAAAGAGCGTAATTGTCCTCAAAGTAAAGAAACGCCTTGAACAAAACAATCGCAGCAACGCTTGGAACAATGTCAGTGTCAGTTTGACAGTTGTTGTATTTGTTTTGGCTGTGCGCGATTTCTGTCCACAGAAATTTTGGTGGCAGAAATTCACAGGGTGGGGAAATTTTTTACTCTCTCGTGAGCACTCTCTTTTGTGCACTGCTACGAAAAATCGCTGTGCTGGAACGGCATTAGACTGACTTTCGCCGAATTTCGTTGCATTTCGTGCGAATTTTCAGTAAAGAAACACACCAAGTGTTGGTTTTCATTCAGAACAGTGAGTTCGAGATGGCGTTGGTAGTAGCTTCTTTGTTAAGCTCATGTTACATTTACGTTATTTGCAAACAAAACCGATCAAATAAATTACATTACACATCTGTATTTTTTTTGTTAGCAGCAGCACCAAGTTCTTTTGTGCCTTGGTGTTATTGTAGGTTGTAACTTAAAATGTCGAAAACAGTGATATTAAATTATCAGTTGATCCGAGATATCACAGCGACGCAGATAATGAGGAGGATTTGTCTGCAACGTAAGTAAATCACCCTTACTACAGTAAACGTTTTATTAAAACACAAGTAAAATGATAAAGCTCCTGTTGCCACTATTGTCGTTTAAGTAAAATAACTTTCTAATATGTCCACATAATAGGAAAAACAGCAATAACGCTTTTAAAACAGAAAGAACGAAACATATTCAAAGTTAGATATTCTTTTATGCAGGAACTGCAAATCCCTTTTCAGCAAAATTAAAACCCAAGGCATCAAAGTTACGAAAGTTATACCAAGGTGTAAGCGTCAGCCTATGCCGAGCTCCGCAAAAAAGTTGAATCGGCAAAATATTTATCAAGAGCGTAGCGAAGGAGAGTGGTTTAAAGGAAGGAGTGGCTTAAAATTCGTTTTTACTTAAAACACAGAAGAAGGTTACGAAGATACGAGTATAAGTAACTTCCTTCGAGTTTTAAAAAATTCTTCAAAAAATTACAAAGTAGCAGAAAATAGCTACTATCTGGCATCACTTTAATCTTTCTGATTGGTTATAGTGAAAAGCTATTTTCTTATTTCTTTCATGTTTCTATACAACTCTAGATGGCCATAGCGAATTTGGTTCTGTAACCAAATGATAGCGAAAAACTACTTCATTGTTTTTATATACAGCGCTAGATGGCCTACAGCTAAAGCTACAAAAAAGCATTTTTTTCTGTTTAATGACTTGAGAGATTTTTTAAAAATGCGGTGTAACACCGCATATTTTTTGACTCATACTGTTTTTATATTTGAAAAGCTAATAAAAAGCATTCGTTTCTGTCAAATGACTTGAGAGATTTTTAAAAAAATGAGGTGTAACATCGCATATTTTTTTACTTATACCGTTTTTATATTTGAAAAGCTACTAAAATGCATTCGTTTCTGTCAAATGATTTGAGAGATTTCTAAAAAATGCGGTGTAACACGAACCTACTCCATTTATTTCCACTCATTATTTAAATTGCTGTGTAGTGGTTATTCAAAAGTGCGGTGTAACACCACCTAAACGAACTACACCGTGGGTGCATTTAGACACGTCCTTTTAACTCAGGAAAAAAATACTTTTGAGACTCTGAACATTAATGTTATTAAGATAAATACTCTGCTTGCGTTATTTCTTGATTTACTTCTTACCGATTCAAGCAAATGTAGATAAATCAAAATCCCCAAAATGCCTCTTCATCCTCATCAAATTCCATAAGAGACTACTATAACTCAAGAGCTATTTATTCAAACAAGTTGAACTAATTTATGAGGGATCCCTTAAAAACTTCCCAGTAAGCCTCACTCATCAGCTTTATAAACCTAAACAAGGCCATAACTTCTCGATTTCTGCCTGAAATGTTGAAAAAAGCTATAACATCCCCTCGTTGAAAATAATAAAGAAACATTGTCTACCAAAAACAGATTTCTGGTCTTATATCTGCAAAAAAAAAAATCCAACAGGTATTCCCTAAGGGTTTTCGGAGAAAGATTTTTCATATTTTATTTGATCTCGTCTAAGCCCATCTGCCAACATGTATGTATGTCATTGCTTGCCTATAGATGATGGCAGAGGGTTATTTTTATTTCGCATCTAGTATTGAATGTGGAGGTAGATAGGTTTGTCTTTTGTGGTAGACATATTTGGAAACCAGAATTGGGTCTATGTAACCCAAAACACTGATAGTTTTTTCTTCTTTTTCAAAGGGATGTTTTTATAGCATAGGTTTATTGCGTTTTCAGCGTCCTTATTGTAGTTGATTTTGTTAAAAAAATCTTATTTGGTCCTATTATTGTCTTGAATCACCTTCTACCGGGACTATCATTTCGACAACACTCGAGAACATCGGACACTTCAGCAATGACAGCTATTCGAAGAACCTGTGTACATTAAAAAAGACATTTTGCTGAAAAAAGTGCTACCAAAATACACCAGTTGCTAGTTCTGACTTCCGATACTGAGCTAACAATAAAGTGAAACTCTCTTCCTTTTAACGGTCATAAATCGAGTCTTTGCATCTGTAAAAATATAAAAATCTGCGTTTTTAGCTCCCAAATACAAGTATACATTCGTTGCAATCGTATATACTGAAAAGCCATTAAAATACAAAAGTTTATCCATGGCATAGTCATTCATATTTGAAATAAATTAATCCGACGAAGCTTATGACTCACAACATGATATTTACTTAATGTTTGATTAATTAATATTCCCCCAAAGTAATGATTACATACTCAGTTTGCACTTCATACATAAAACATGAGTGATTGTTCGTTTCACTGTTGCTTTGCTTGCTGATTAAATCCAGTCAACCAGAAACACACTGCAAGTCTATCCAAATTAGACTTCGTAATATCTTATTAAACAAAAACCGAACCCAACAAACAGAAAATATAAGAGAACTCCAGGAAAAAGGTCTAATTAAGGAATTTTACGAGCAGCCGTCTACCACCATAGAATAAGAAAAACATAAAATGATAGAGCCAGGAAATGTTTACTATGTGCTTTCATGAATCAATAACAATGACGAAAATCTATCAAATAAATCCATTAAAGTCCTTTTAGGCCCTTAAGTCCTTTCGGAACTTTGATGGGCATCGTCCGTCCTAAGTGTCCCGCCATGCTGAGCTGGGTTTTTGATTTATATCGAAAACCACTTCGCCAATCGCATACATGAAGTAGTATAGTTGGGTTTGTTATATGTGAGAGTAAAGCTATTTATTTGGTGATGAAGTAGATGAAAAAAAAAAATAAAACGAGCAAAATTTACTAGAGTTTACGACAGGGTGTGGGGTATTAAGACAATAAATCTCAAGGACAACAAACTTAAATACGTTTATGGTCTGCCAACACATCATATTATAGGAGGCTTTCTTAAACGGAAATAAAAAAAAACTCGTTTTGATGAACAGGATCTTGTGTTGGGAAGCAAATTCGAAGAAAAATTAGATTTTCCTGATGAAGACATTCCTTTTACATTTTAATTACTTAAAAAAAGCATTTATTTTGCAAGATAAGCTCATTTTTGTTTATAGCGGCCAAAGCAAATTTGTTGACTTTTAACAAAGAGTTTAGACCTCAAGGCAAGTCTTTCAGTATCTTTTCAAAAAAAAAAATAAATAAAAAAAACCGAGAAATTTAAGGTCATTTTCAAACAATGCATGGTATTGATCCTTCACCGAGCCCAAATCCTCGAATCAGAGCACAGGGGTTCATGAATTAAAGAGGGTAGTAAAAAAATGTGACGGATTGGGAATAATTAAAAACCAAGAGCTGCAATTGCAACGTTGATGGTTTGCCCCGTCAAAGCTTCCACCTGGAAGAATTGCGAGCTGACGTACCTAATGTGTTCATGAAACGAAAGATGGCATGGTAAGAAAAAGAAACTGCTCGTTTTTTGGATGTGCAGACAAAAACCAACAAGAGGTTCCAATATTTAACTAATCAGGAAAACAACGTACATACTCGCTATCATTCTTGCAGAAGGGCTACTTAGCAACGTGTTGAAGGACCGTTCGATGACCTTTAAATTGGCGATGCAAAGAACGATGTAGAGTATTACTAGTGCATAATGCTCTCGGAGTTTATCTAAGTAGGTGTAAAACAAAGGTTCGACTTTCAAAACTCAAGGATGTTCCAAAAGATTTTGTTATAGCAAATAATTAATAATGAAAAATAATAATTAATAAATGAAAAAAAAAAATGAAATGAACTTTAAAGGACCATTTAAGGGCGAAAAATGGAGACTGTGAGGACTGTCACAAAGGTATGGAATATTGAACCATGAACCCTTTCGTCGAAGATGTCCCTAATATGTGAAGGGCACGCTGTTAAAGCAATAATATGAATGTAAAGGCTCGCTGCGAAGTGTAGTACAATGGCTGTAGGAAAGAATTTAAGAAGAAGTGCGCCCAATTCCAAGCAAAGAACATGGAAAGAATGTATTGGGAGCTATAAAAAGTGATAGCATTAGTTCTAAGGATAAATGTTCGTCGAAGTGCGTCAACGATACTCAAGAATAGCTTTTTGTGGATAGTGACAAAGTACTGAAAAGCTGATGACTGTACTATGATGGCTTTTTGAAAACAGCTTCCTCGAAACACCGTCCAGGAGCTATGCCTTAATTAACGGACATCCCTGACATTACAATCGATGAAGCCAGAGAGGCAGTTAAGTTCTACAAAAACGTCGAAAAAGCTGGCTCAGATGACATAAAAGTAAGTTGTTTGTGGCATACGATTAAGAAGACAACGGATGAAATCAAGCAGATACAAATCGGAAAAAAATTGTGATCCCTTAGAGAATTTGCATGTTGTGCTGGTTGACTTCAAAATACATTCGATCATAACCACAAGATCTACTAAGTCAGGCAAAGAGGACTTCCAGAGATCTATTTGCGGATGATCAAGGATGTGTATGAAAGACTGCGACGAAAGGAAAACGTCCAACTGAAGTCACCGAAGCGTTCTAAGTCCAGTCACAGCAGGTGTATACTAAGAAAACGTATTGAGAATTGAGTCACTCGCTCTTTATGACGGTCCTCGATTATTTGCTGGAAGATAAAGTACAGAACACTGAAGTAAATCATCTTTTCTTCACAGTCGATGAAACCATCACAAGTGAGGATGTATGGGTAAAAGTTGGATTGTGTTAACCTCACTTCAAATTTATTGATTCCTACCTAGCCACTCAGTTCAATGAGTGCCCTTAAAATTGGTGAACCATCTCATGTGCCGAAATGAGGCTCTCATCGCACTTGCTGCGCACAGTTGGTACAATAGGCTTCATTTAGACACCGCAGTGCCCCAGAGTTGAGCAAGCTCAACCTGTCCCCTTAATCTAAATCTGCTGCGCACAGGTTTGTGCAATCATCACTAAAAAATGGCATGCAATTGAAAAACACTCAGGACCATGACGTCACTAGATGCGCAGAAACGAAAAAATGGCTGATAAAGTTACGTAACGATGCGACAACCTTTTACGACACTCGATGTCTCATTTATGACTACTTATGGCGGTCGTTTTGTTATCGTTCTGACACTTTCATTGATCCATTATCATAATTAATAGTCTGTCTATCGTTATAAGTTTTTTTGTATGGGGTTTCGTAATTCGTAATACGGGTCCAGGGGATATTCACATTCTCTTAAGCATTCCCTGTGACTGTGACGATTGGAGGCAACCTACAATAATTGTTTACTTATTGCGAACGGCTAGTAAAAAGTGCTGCTATGAACAGCGTGACTGCTCAGACAAGGCTAACCAGTTACTCGTGGATGGTGATGCTCGTACAGCAACTGAATATTCCTGGTGCTCGCACCTCGAAACTACCATGCAAAATGTAGACAACCTAGCCAAGACGCTATGTATTCCACAAAATTAAAGTTCTGTATCTCTAAAAAAATGATTTAAGTTATAAATTTATAGTAACAGAGAAGGTATTACGCGCACACTGTTCCATTGTCTAATTAATTCCTTCAATATCTCAATCTCAACCCTCTGTACCGTAGTGTAGACTAGACACTAGAGGCACCCTCATTATTGCTCAGGGTACGTGTTGTTTACCTTTACCATTTGCTGAACAATATAGTCAGCTTTTTGGACTTTCAATCAAACCCACGGTAAAGTGCACTAAATGTCGCTACTTTTCCAAAAGACCATAACCGTTAGTGAAGGGAAGAAATTCAAATAGCCACAGTGTGATAAAAATTTGATGCTAAAATTTTAAGATTTGGACCTTCTGCTGAATCATGTAAATTGCCTTTGTGATTTAGCATCACTGAACATGATAAAACCGATTTTTCAGACGCCAGAAAAACAAAATGACGGCCACAACTTCAACATTTACTCGTTCTTTGGGAAAACCTTTCACTATGCATAAACTAATAAACAATTTATAATTCAAAAAAAAATATTTTATTTGTTCTCATTCACTTCACTTTCTGAGTTATAGGTGGTTAAGGGCCAGTTGCTCAATCGAGTTATAAATTTAAGTTCTACATAAAGTTTTCATTTTTGTATGAGACGTTTCGGAATTCATAAGTTCTACATAAAATCCCCATACTAAAGTAGAACTTTATGTAGAACTAAAATTTATGATTCGATTGAGCAACTGGCCCTAAGAATGTTGTCCTAAGTTTTGAAATTTTTCGGTGTGATAGTTTTAGGGATACAGACTTGAGAAGACACACAATCGGAGTCAGCTGGGCTTGTTCAAAACTCAAAAAGAAAGCCTCTCGAAACCATTATTTCAAAATTGGTTATCGAGATTCTCGAGAGCTACTCCACCAATTTTGATGTAATTTAACAAACAATAACGCGGACAAACGATTTTTGTTCTTTTTTTCGATCACATTTACTTTTTACAGAAAATATGTCGAGATACTCAGACCGAAGTTGCAATGATTTCGAATTTAATTTTTAAGATTTCTGCAGAAAATCCCATTTCCATTTTTTTCTTTTTCCTTCATCTAAGTTCTAGTTCATGACCTTAACTGAAACACCCTTCTTTTCTCTTCAAAAAATCCTTTGAAAATTTGTGATGCGGACCCAACTTTTCTTTGAGGAATCACCGGAAATGAAGTCACGATGGCGGAGTTTTGAATCTTTTTGTGAGAATATTTCAGAATCTTAGATTTACTTCGCTGCATTCATATTCAAGTTAACTAAATTGTGTACTAAACACTAAAAAAAATTAAGTCTTAGTGTTCAAAATATTATTTTAATAATTGTTATTAAAAAAAAGTTAAATTATACTACGACAAATGCGAATACACGCACCAACGACGCGACGCAACAAAAAAAAAAGACTGATTTTTCATATGTTTATGCTATCGTAAGGGCAAAAATGGTGACAGCAGCTTTATTGCTGCTGCGACAGCTACACAAACACTTTGTTTTCGGAGATCCTTTACTCCTATAAATTCCTTTTTCTCAAAACTACATTTTCAAAGACGTTATTGACTGCCATTTGAAAACTAGTTGATCGATTTATTTAAAACTATGCAAATATTTTCCAGACATAAAATACCTCTCCTTTACGTTTAATGAATCCTTCTTTTTTACATTAAGGGCGTTTCCAGCCCCCAAAATAGCGGATAATCTTTATTGAAAAATAAAAGTTTACACAAAAGATGATAGCCAAAAGTTTTTAAATGGAAGGACAAGGTATCGGAGGTCGTTGGGAGAAAGATTTAATAATAAATTTAACAAACTCTTAATGGATTTTTCATTTCCGATAATTTCCGGCCAAGTTACAGAGAACACCGCAAAATGTTTTTTTATTTTCAAAACGTTCTGTGAGGGCTTTTCTGATAGTGGCTTATGTTGTTTCAATATCCCTGCATGATAAAAACATAAACCGTGGTTAAAAATATACTCAGTATTGTGAAAAGTTTCGAATAAAAATAATAATCAATCCATACCCAGGTACTTAAAAAAATTTGAGTTTCTTTTTTAAGCTGAAATCTCCCCTCACTTCCCCCTCCAAGCAGGAATTTCTGGAAACCAGATGAAAAATCTCGTTTGAATGAATATGACTCAAGCCTGAGCATGAGCTAAAGCCCATTGCAGCTGGGATGGCTTCCAGGAGGGCTACTATGTGACTCGATTCTACAATAAATGTTTTCCAATGAATGATTTACCAAAATTTGGAAATTTTCGTGGAAAGCAGTTCGATTCTCCTTTCGTTTTATGGACATTTATCAGAAAAATCTAATATAACTTTGGGATGAATCAAAAGTAGAATAGAGTTACACAGTTGGGCCCTGGGAACGTGGGAACCTAATCGATAGCTAAATAAAAAGTCTTTCACTTTATTTTTACAAAATTTCTCTTTATTTTGTTTTCCTTTTGTCTCTAATATAATAATATATTTTTTTACAATTTTCATTTTATTTTTATTTTTGTTTTTGTTTTTTTTTTTTTATTTTTCTTCTCACTTTTCAATAATAATAATATCAATAATAATCTCTCTTTGATTTTCATACAATATTTTTTTTTTAATTTTATTAATCATTATCCACAATTTTTGTTTTTCGTTTATTTGGTTTTTATGTTTTTTTTTTTTGTAAATTCTACAAAAATTGTAGGTTATACAGTCAAAATATTTTTTTTTTGGTTTTGTTTAATTTTTTGTTTTTATTGCACAAAACAACTTACATTTTGAATATTTTGTTGTTGCTTACCATTTTCTTTTTTTCATTGCATTTAAAATTTATTTATATATGTATTAACTTTTTGGTTTATAACTGAAACTATTAAGTTTATTTTTGTTTTTTTTTTTGATTGCTGTTAATATACACATAAATATTGCGTACCAATTTTGAATGTTTACGGGTCTGTTGTTTTAGCTTAGGTTGTTTTTTTAACTATGTTTCGGTATGTAATTTGTTGTTGTTTAATATAATCATGTGGTGTGTAGGTAATTTTGGTTTCATGATACTAAATGATAATTTTAATTGGTTGTTTTGAACATTTATATTGTTTTGCTTTTTATTTCTCCTGTCTCATTGATGATCATTGTTATTTCTTATCGGCATTTTTTTTTAATATTTTACGTTTCTGCTTTAAAATATAGTATATATATTTTTTTGATTTTGTTTTTTAATATATATATATATGTGTGTATATATATAGTATTCATGAGTGTATAATAAGTTAGTAATACTTTTTTCATGATTTGTATTATTTGTTTTCATTCAACCAAACCGAGTTACATCAGTGGTAAATTGACTAATTTTTTATATAAGTTTTTATTTTATTTATTTTTTTTTTCATTTGTATGTTTTCTCCAATAGCTTCTTAGGGTTTTATATAAACTAAACAACATTTCATTACTTTTAATATTTTTTTTTTCTTTTAATTTTCCAACTGGGCATGGCAATTTGCCATACCCAAGGAGTTTTCTGATTTTCTTTATTACATATACATTAATATATTCTACATAAATATTTTTTATTTTTGTTTCATGTCATAGTTTATTTTATGTAATTATGCAACATTTTCATTTTTGTTTTTTTTTTGTATCGCTTAAGATTACAATTACTAGGTTTGAATATAATTGTTCATAGTTCTATAATACACCTTAAACTGCGTATGTGTGTGTCTGTGTGTGTAGTTTCATGTGCGTATTTTTTTTATTTCTCTAAATTAACAACAACAACGAATAAATAAATAATTAAAACAAAACATTTCGAATTTCATACGAACGAACGTATCAAATCTTTTTATAGCGGACTTGATTTGTCTGTAAAAGTTTTTTCTGCTTTAGGTATTGCCTCCTGATCTCATTATATTCAGTTGGGAGGTAGGAATATTCAAAGTCCCTTTGCATATTTTTGCACTTTCCTGCATTGCCGAAATGCAATTTGAATTTAAATGCAAGTTAATTAGGTCGAAAAGGAGGCCAACTGCCTTCTAATTAAATGTATAATTTCCTTATTTCATTGTTTTTGTGTTTTCTTTATTCATTTGTTGTTTTCTTGTTGGATTTGCTTCTTTTTTAAATTTTCCTTCTACCTTCTGGTTTGCTGCTGCCTAGCTTATGTATGCTTGTGTTGTCAGTAATATTTACGTCCTTTAATTTGTACACTAGCAATGGTTGGCTTTCTCTTCTTATTAACCCACAGCCACAGCTGGGTGTAAGTTAGTTAAGTTAGTATAAGTTTGTTTAAAGAAAAGGAAAACAAAATGGGGGGAAAAAACAACCTAGCTATCCTATACTTTACTGTGAGAGATATATTCAACTCAATTTTCTGTTCTCAGCTCAGGAGAGTGGTGTGTTTCCAAAGCTAATCTAGGTTCTTGTAATGAATCAGGTTTGAGGGTCGGTTGCAGAGGGAGGTTCTAAAATTCCCTTTAGAATTAAGCTTAATAAATTTTATGTGTTTATGAATAGGTTTTCTTCTCTCTGTAAGCAGAAATATAAATTTTCATTTGAGTGCCGGTAGAGCATGGACTTTGGATGAAATTTTACTAAAGAAAAAAAAATAACTAGTGTAGATGTAGGGAGGGTGTATGCCTTTTACAGAGGAATAGCTTTTCATGATACGAATTCGTTGTTTATGTGAAAGAATCATATAGTGGAGCAGCTAAATAAATTAGCCCAGTTTTTTTTCTTTTTTCCTTTTTGAACTTAATACTTACTACGTCTTTGAGATTTGTTTTTATTTATTTTTTCTTTTTTTTTTCATTTCGAATGTGATTAGGGAGTATCACCATTAGCATCGTTTGTATTGCTGCCAGCTCTAGTTCTTGAAGGACTTTTGCTCATATTGGTTTTCGATTTTATGTTAACCAAACAAAAATCATTTCAAGTAGCTATACGAAGTAAGTAAAAGGAATAATTGAATATTCTAGGATTTAGCTGTATTCAAACGCTTCTTCTTACACTCACATGATTTGAAAATAGATTATTTTCACTTTTTCTAAGCATTCAAAGCGCTTTTCATTGCTTATTTCTAGTATTTCCAATCCATTGTGTTTAATTGTGCATGAAGCTCTATGACTCTATGAATTCCGAGAAAAGTTTTTGTAAACTACCTACATATATTAACAAAAGGACTGGTTGCCTTGCCTTAAGTCACTAGTACTTGCGAAATTAAGGCTATCACTGTTATGAAACGACCGGACATACACTTCCTAGTCTTTATGACTGAAAAAGAAAATCAATGGATTCCCGCTACAGACTTTTCTCTTTGGGGCTATTTTTTTTATCTTGGTCTAGAATAATTGCTGCCTTTGCTTTGTTAAAATTCATTGAAAAACCTTGTTCTGGCACCAACTTTGGAGATGGTCACATTGTGGTATTCCCCCCAATTACAACGCAATGAAAACTAGATTCAAACAAAAATGTTGCTTTTGAAAGAATTTTTAGTTTCGAGAACGAAGAATCCCTTTTACGAACTCATCTAAATTTATCTAGCTTTTAATATTTCCTCAAAATTTCTTTCAGTTTATAGTTTTGTAAGCTTTTTGGCATTTTCCGATTATTTTATGGAATTCTTTTTTTAGATTAGTTAAAGCTCTTCAGCTGGAAGTCTTGATTTTCTTCCGAAAATGGCTTTCAAACCTTAAAAAAGTAATATAACTAGCGGGATTGCTTCAAGAGAAGATGTTCATTAGTCCTCGGTGACGTAGTCATGTTAGGGTTTACTGCAATCATACTTACTAAGAATAATGAGAACTTCAAAGAGTGGCAAAGCTGAAAAAATTTGCTCGAAAAAAGAGTAATATGTTTTCTTGAGAGATTCATTCTGTTGCCTCTGTGAATATTCATAAATCGTGGGTGAATCTAGGAGAAAGCAGTTGAAATCGGTTGTTTACTAAAGAGAACATTTTATGTTCAACAATAAATAAATACAACAGATCAGTGTTATGTCTCTCAAGAATACCATGAAAGAAAATGGATGGGACCTTAAATTTTTTGCCGATTCCATGCGCATCTTCAATGGCACGAAATTACACGAAAAGTGATACCCTTGGAAAAAGTTTCAATGTTATCGGGATTCAAATCTCGAACTCCCACGGAACATGCAGATATGCTAACCACTACCCCACGGGCACAGCTTTTAGTATTTTCACAGTCAAAAATAGCTCATAAGTTTCAGTATCCCCCAACTCCTTCTTCAATGGAAGCAGTTTTTTAACCTGCTGAGCGACTATGCTCAAATACCTACCCATTCTAACCGAGTTTCTTCATATTGCTCGTTTGAGCAGTAAATTCAGTATTTTTTTCCATTTCATTCCTTTCTACAATTTATTTAAATTTTTGTCCAATTTCCTCATTCCTATTAGACAGTTGATTCTATCAAAGAAATTACTTGTTATGATAGCAAATGGATTTTTTAATCTCCCCCACCTGTGGTAAGAAGTCAAATTAAAATAAAAACAGCAATGTTTTCATCTTTTTCCATCAGAGGTGGGTAGAATCAAGCATGTGACAGTCTCAAGGAGTCAAATGAATGAGTCTCTCCTATCAGTGGTAGGAAATCTCAGGTATGTACGAGTTTCACAATGTCCTATTTTCGAATTTCTGCTCTACAAGTGGTATGGCATTGTACCAGTTCACTGGTCAAAAACCAAAGTTATAGGTATATGCTGACTTACTTAGAACGTTGAGTCCGCCTTAGAAAATTGTACCACCTATCGGTCTCAATATTACTCTATTGACCAAACAATATAACATCTAAAAAATAATGGTGAAGCTTGTCGTTCTTATTTCAGAATAAAATTCCAACATATTTCTTTTAAGGAAAACGGTTTAAGTCACAGAGTAGAACCAGAGAGTCGGTAAAGAAGAGCAATTTTTTCCACCAGCTAAGTAAGGCCGGGAGCCTTCACCTGTGATCGGCAACAATTGTGGCCAATTTTTTATCGGTTGGCTGGAAATCTATTCAAAAAAGTTAACATGTTTTTAATATTTTTGCGCTTGTAAGAGTGGAGAATGTTGTTCCTTCATTCAAAACTACATTGTTTTTCATCAAAAATAAAACTACATCAAAAACATTTGAAATGGCTGCCGGAGTAGGCGTCAATACAAATGAGACGTTACCTTGTGTTCGTGTGTGCAGCAGTTGGTAATGGGGACAGCAGCTACCAGCGACATGAAACTGAATAACGCTTTGGCTTTTTAGATTTACTCTGTTCCATAAGAAGCTTCACTTCAAAAAATGAGGGCGCTTCAGGCAAAGGGAGTACTAGTTGACACTCTGTTGAGTATTTTCTGTGGATTTGAGTAAGCTACTTGAGAAATCTGCAAATCATAACCATCGCCTAACACAATCAGTCTGCATTGAATACTGTCAAGTGATAAGAGTTCAATTTTCTATCAATTATTGTCGGTTATCATGTACAGAGGTTCTGAGCTAAGTTTGATAAGGGATGATGCTTTCCCGTCTGCTTTTTATAATTTAAAGGAAACCTTACTTCAATGATTTGCTACTTACCTTCGGTTAAAAATATTTTGGTTTTGTAGTTTGATTATACCAACCATTCAAACGAACAAATTTATGTAGCCGCAGTTCTCAGAACCTAACACCTCCGTCACACCAACGAACATAATGAGTACAAGAGCAACGAATTAAGCAGATAACCTCGTATTGCGTAATCAAATTTAAATTTTTATTTTTATTTTTTACTGAAAACACATAAAACCATCGTTCAAATGAATGTGCAAATTAAAAATGTGATTTGTCATTTATTCGGTAGTATTTTCTTCTTCTTTTTTGTTTTAGGTTTCAATTATAAAATTTCTATTATTCAATGTTTTCCTAATTTTCTTTCATATTTTCATTACTTTTTTAAGTTATCTATTTGAGAATTTTTCTTCTGATATGTAGCGCAAACATCAACAAATAAACAAAACGTATAAGTATTTTTTTCTTTTTATTCTTTCTTCATATATTTTTAAGTTAATTTCATTTTAGTTTCTTATTCCTTGGTCATCTTTAATAAATATCCTCTCGCTTTGCAATAATAACTTATCTGCCCTTGTGTATGTGAATTTAATAGTTTTTTTTATCATTTATTTTCGTGTCAACTAAAAAATGAACTAAAAATTTGTTTTAATAAGTATACTTCTTCCTACTTGTTTTTTGTTTTTTTATTTTGTTTTAATTTTTTTTTTTGGTTGATCAACACAATTTTATTTATCCATTACAATATATATACTCATCTACTTGCTTTTGTGTATTTATTTACGTCTACTTTAAACATATGCAAAACATATATATATATATCAAACTAAGTGTGTTTCTATACTCAATTATGTTTTATATTCTTATACTTTCTTTTTTGTTATTATGTCATGTTGTGTGATATTGTTGTAGTCTATATACTAACTAGATACTTAACTACTAGCTAATGTTTCTTGTTATGTTAATGTTTATATATATAATATATACCTTTTTTGTTTTCTTTTTTTCTTTTTATCTTTTTGCTTGACTTTTCCTTTCAAAAAAAGCAAACAAAACCGACAAGAAAATGATAGTTTCTTCTTCAGAAAAATAAAAAATTAGAAAAAATCATCACAAATTAAAAACAACAACAGAGGGATTGTTCAATATTCAATAAAAATAGTGTCCTTAAAATTTAAGTTTCTTAATGTTTTTATATATATATGTGTATTTATATATGTATATATTATTCTATGTATTTGTTTTTATGCTAAAAATCTACCCATGTCATTCGATGGAAATCTGATTGTTATGAACAACTGTATTAATTTTGTTTTCTTTGGTTTTACTCTTTTTTATTATTATTAAAATTTATTGCAATTTTTTATTTTTTATTTGCTGGAAACATTGCGTTTTGGTAATGTAATATTATTTAAATTGCGTTTTCATTCAAAATTGTCCACACTTTTGGTTAAAACTAATTGCTTTTGTATGCATAATGTATACAATGTAAATATGTATAGATATAAATAATATTGATATTTATATTTATACACATCAAGTATGTATATAAGAGTTTTATTCATTTTGTTTATTTATTTATTTATTTATTATTTCCTGTGGGGATATCTAGACAAACTAAACTAACAAATTTGCTGCTAACCATTCCTCTTCTGGTAACTGAAATAATATGAAAAAAGAACAATAACACCATGTCATAGAACAAAACAATTGTATCATTTTGTATGAAAAAGATTTAATATTTTTTATTTAGCGGATTTTTTTTTAAAAGAAATGAAATAAAATTCAATGAAAAGAAAACTATACAAAAGTGTGTATTGAGAGAGAAGCGAATTGAAAGGATAAAAAGTGATAAAAATTTCGGAAAAAGACGGTTGTCTATTTGAAATTTTGAATCAGCCCTTTTAAGTGTCGATCTTGGTGATAGAATGGAATGAGAAGAAATCAGGTAGCAGAGAAATAATGACTGGTAATTGGAGTTGGAAGCTTTTACTGAACCATTCAGAGCCTTGAATTGATTTTAGGATGCTGTTCAATGTCGAAGAAGTATCTACGAGGACTTTTTTCTTTGTCTGGAAGGGCCAAGCTAAGGCATTCACAGAGGAAATGGAATAATTCATCCTCTGCCTCTTCGTCTTGGCATACTCTACATAAGTCGGATGTGCTAATGCCTATTCTCATCATGTTGATACCAAATAAATTGTGTTCCTTGGGAATGCCAATCAACAGTGATATTTGAGACCTCCTAAGCAGGAGCAGAAATCCTGTTTTTTTCCTTGGAAATATTCGGCAATAGGTTTTAGGAAACCCGTTTCAAAAGATGACCATCTGTCATTGGCGGTTTTTAGAAAGTTTCGTTGGATTTTATTTTTTCTTGCTCTAGTGGCTTCATTTTGGTCAGTTTGTCCGCCACTTCATTAGCGGTTAGTGCATGATGTAATGGAACCCAAAAAGCTAAAATTTGCGCTCTCTTTTTTTGTTTAAGGTTTTGATCATCTCTTTGAAAATCGCAGGGTGCTTTCGGATCTCCCGTTTTAAAATTCTCGCAAGCAACTGTATTTAACTTCGGAGAAAAGGGAAAAAAAGGTTCTAGTGCATAATGCTTTTGGCTAAGGCTGTATTTATCCCCAGAATACTATTACATACAATGCTTTCAAAAGTACTGCCAGCATTTCAGAAAATCTGCATCGAAGAAGAATCGCTGGAGATTGATTTTGAGCTTTCTTAAGATGTAATATAAGTGAAAAACAGAGGCGGGCAATGCATTAAACATTCGCTTAGAGCTGTTTTAATATTAGCTATAAAAAAAGACTCGCGGTAGAGCTCTTCTGGAGAGGTGAAGATTGTGGATTAGTTATTATTGAGAAGGATGGCAACTAGCTACATATTTTACTAGCACTGATTGTGAATAAAACCAAAAAAGGAGAGAACGATAATTTGAAAGAAACTAATCCATTTTGCTTAGAAAAAGGACCAGAAATCAGAACAGGTATCGGGAGTTGATCGTTAGAAAAACAATTGAGAGCCGATCTCTTCCGTACAACTTCAACTTTTGCTATTCTCGGAAGTTGAGATATCTGCGAGTTTAAATCAATTGACTGACTCCAAAAACAACAAGTCAGCTCCAAGCTTCGACATAACAATTTTTTATCGAAGTTGAATAAAATATACCAAAGTTGACAACCAGCTTCTGCTGAAGAAAGAAACTCTTTGTGAATTGGAAGTTTCCGAGAAGAGATTGTTTATGAATAAATTAGGAAGTGAGTCGGTGGCAAAGCGGAACCCTGGGGTAGATCATCGCTTATCAAGTTGGTATGAAGCGCAAAACCATCCAAAAATACCTTTTATAAGGAACCAATCCATCACTTAGGCACAAATTTTCGAATAGACAACCCGATGTCTCTACCAAATACTTTGGAAATGTCCAACGCATTATTCTATCGTTCTCCATAGGACTGTAAATATTCGCTTCACTTTTCGAAGAAAAGCTTTATTATTAGATATAAAGGGATCTTCTAAGCCAAAGCAATTTTGCAGTCGTGACAACGGGAATCAGTTGTTAAAATTAATTTTTAGATCCACATAAGAGAATACCCACACTTAAACGACCTTTTCATTCATTTTTAGCGGAAGAAATGCTGCTAACATATCATGTTAGCCGCTGCCGGAAATGCAATAACGCCTTGGCTTGGAAGAACCTTAAGAAGCTTGCTTTCTACAAAAATTTTTATTAGTTTTTCGTGTATCGGTATCCGGTACGGTGAGCATGTCTGCTGTTAGCCCAGAGGTTCGTGGTTGGAATCCCAACAAAGACTAAAATGCTTTTTGACGAGTATCACCTTTCGCGATGAATTGGCAAGTCCTTCGTTAGTAAATTCACTGCCATCAAAAGCTCTTTCTGATAAGCCGTTCGGAACTGGCCGAAAGTGAGCATGTCTGCTGTTAGCCCTGAGGTTCGTGGTTGGAATCCCAACAAAGGCTAAAATGCTTTTTGACGAGTATCACCTTTCGCAATGAATTGGCAAATCCTTCGCTAGTAAATTCACTGCCATGAAAAGCTCTTTCTGATAAGCCGTTCGGAACTAGCAGAAAATTGTAGGTCCCCTCCATTCCCTTAGAAGTCATGGTTGTGAAAAATGCTCAAGGCCCTGAGGCTCCTCGCTCTGTTGCGCCACCCTACTTACTCTCCGTTTATCAACATAGTTTGAAAGGGACGTTAGTTTAATTTAACGGAATTTGAACTGGGGAAGATTCATCTTTTTTTTCTGAAAGACTGGAAAAATGTTGCCTTACATTAAGTCACTTTGAGAGAAGACGCATCTATCGCTTTCGATTTCAGAACTTGGAAGTCATTTCTACACCGTTTTTGAATTTGACGAGAATTAGTGAGTTTACCATTACCTGCACTTGAGGATCACACAACAGATTCAACACGGGGTACTCAGAACCCAAGATGTCGCCTTAGTACATTCGTTGGGTAGTCATGTACTGTTTCGACGACTTGTTTCGCTTTTCAAAAACACTTAATTTGTCTTTTTTTTTTTTTTTTGATAAGAGTTGCTATGATTTTCATTTTTTGGACTTCAATGAACATGAGACTCCATTCGAAATATGATAAGAAAGCCATTTTAAAATTCACCTCAGAGTTAAACACTTTTCTTTTCCTTGCGCGCAAACAATAAGCTCTAATAAAAAACATTCCTGGCATTAACTTCTGCTAATTTTCTCTTGGAAACTTGGAATGCTGACCCAGTTTTCCCATCCATAGCATTATGATTCACAAAATTTTGGAGCGATGTGCATCGGTGTCTCCGACTGAAGCATTTTTTAAATTCTCACACTGTAATCTAAAGCATTTTTCATGGCCAACTGTTCTGCGTTTTATTTTAATAAATCGTAAAAAGGATATTTTTAAAGTGCGATGATCACTTTTGTAGTCAGAAATTTTACCAAAAATTTAAAACATCAGGTAGGCTACTTTGAACAATGATGTAACCCACCCATTAGAAAATACCAATTTTAAAACAAAAAGTTGGGAGATGAACAAAAGCCAAATTTTGAATGAATGCTCAATTGCTACTGAAGTTTGTATGCCAAGCGCAGTATTGACTATTGATACGAGGCTCTTTATAAATTTGTCTAGCTCGGACTCGGGCCATCGGCAGCGTATGCAGTATCCGATTCAAATGACACCAGAACTTTTCATTAGCACCATATACGATTCAACAGGACTAAAAGGAGCACTTATTTATGTCGAGAAACCGCTAAAATAATTCTATAGGAAATAAAACTTTCCTTATGAATGCCACTTCCAATTATTGAAAATACAAGAAGCATTTTTGAAGGCTAAATTGTTATTGGTTTCAACTATAGAAAACGATGTCCACCAAGAGACATAGAACGTGGACAAAAGTTGTCTTTGTCTGTGATGAAATTGGGCACTTACCTCTACGTGGCTATTACACAGTTACATAAGAACTTGTGTTATACTATAGTCGCTGTACATACATTTTTCATTTGAATGATATGGATTTTAATGCTAACAGCTTCCCGTCGGCGTCGCGTCGGTCGCCCCATCTTCAACACGTAAGCCAGAGCATACTTACACTTTCGGATCTGATAAAAGGCACCTTGGAAAAGAAATTTCTCCTCTGTCGAAGTTTAGTTTCTACCAATTGTGGGCCAAAGCTTTCAAGGATCTTCTTTGTATTATTCAATTTTGCAATTTAAATGCTGTTTAATGACTGATATTCGCAATGACTGCGTTTAAATGTGAATTAAATGAAGCAATTGAGTCTAACACACCTACTTGAGATTGATCTTCAAGCATTATGGATGAAAATATTGCACAAGTCAACTAATGAGAAAGCAGCCAAAGGAAAGCTGACCAACTTCAAACAAAATTGACAAAAGGTGATTCAAAGTCTCAATACAAAAATGTACCTACGATGTTAAAAGTCAACCATCATGAAAAATTAAAAAAATTGCAGTCAAATTAGTGGGAGTCGTTTGCATATTACGATATTAAATTTAAAAAAATCTTTTCCTTATTTGTTAAGATTTTACTCAAAAACAAAAAAAAATCACAGGAATGACGGAAAAGGTAGGAACTGTGCGAAATGTGTCTAAAGTTATTATTTACGTGTTTATCATGTAGTTAGTTAGTTAGCTAGTTAGACTTGATTTTCTAAGACTTTCATACTTATGCTTAGAAAAGAAAAAAAAATTGGATTTCATAAAATACAGAAAAATTTAAACGAAAACAAAATCATAACTCGCAAAGCAGAAAAGAGTGAAGTAATTAATTGTTTTTCAAAAAATTAAAAATAAATTAACTTTAAGTTTTTCACATGACAACAATTTGTAATTTACTTTTTTCGTTAGCGTATATAAAAAATGTTTAGTGTTAAATTTTAGGCACTAGTGCTGTTTTTTTTGTTTTTTTTTTTTTGTTGTTATTTATGCATTTTTGTTATTTCATTTGTAGTTTTTAAAATTTGGAAATCAACAAAAGACTCATTCTGGGTGGAAAGAGAAATAGAGATAGTTAGAAAGATAGAGAGAGAGAGTGAGTTGAAGAAGAGAAAGAGAGAGAGAGATAGTTAACCGAACCATATTTTGGGAGGAAATACTTTGTACAGTCTTGGAACTTTTCAAAAAAGAACACAAAAGTCTAGACAAAACAAGCATAGTAATTATTTTGTACAAAAACCAAATTAACGTAATAAAATATTTATGTGTTGTTTATTTTTACTTATTTCTTTTTTTTTACTATTTTGCTGTCGCTAATTTCACATTTTCAATTTGCTTATATTAAAAATATCTATTTGGCTTTATCAATTCGCTTTTGTTTTGTTTTTTTTTTTCTTTTTCTTTTTTGTTGCTTCATTAAGCTTAAGTACATTAAATACTACTAATGATTATTAACAGTGTTTTAAGACTAAACTTAATTTTAAATAAAACTTCAATATAATGCGCAAAATAAAAATAAATAAATGTTTCTTTCTTATTTTGCTTGTTAGTTAAGCTTTTTTAAGAATGCTTAAATATTTTTTCTTGTTTTTCATGTTATTTTTTTCTATCATTTTTTTTTAATTAATTAATTTATACACCTCACTATCTTTACTGTGCCTGCAAAAGTAAAGGATAAACCTTAAAAAATAATATGGGTGTTAGTAGATTGGAAAAAAGTAAGTAAAAACACTTAGAAATTTAGAAAAAAATAAAAATAAACAAACTTGAAAATTGTTTTTTTTTTTTTTAATATGCAGGTTTATTTATGTTTAAAAATTGTTTTTTTTTTTTTGTATTTTTTTTAGTTTTCAATGCTAAAATTACTTGGTAATGACAAAAGCGAAATCTTAGTAAATTTTATGTGAAAAAAACAAACAAAGAGAAGAGGAAGAAAAACGGTTAAATATGAGAACATTTTTTTAAAAATTGTTTTATAAGTTATGCTGAATTTAAAAAGAAGAATATCAAAAAACATTAAACCATAAATCACATAATTATATAAATCTATGTAATGTACGCATATATATGTTTATATACACATACAAGTTATTTGAAAAAAGATATTGAAATTGTTTTGACTTGAGTAGATATTTATTTTTTATTTGAGTAAAAGTTTCGCAAGCATGCATTTTTATTGTTTAAATATGAGGTGCATACAACATTACTAGGTATTTCATAAGGATTGTACAATGGTCGAGTAGTATTGATGTAATTATTGCTTTTACATACCTGTGGGCTTACTTGAAACTGTTGAATGGGGTAGGCAACTACCCCCGTTGCTTGTGGAATGCCAGTGCCAGCTACTCCGGTCGCCAATTGTTGTGCTGGGGATATTTGTGCTTGGGTTGCAACCCCTTGCCATGTGGCGGCTGGTATCTGCACACCCATACTGGAAATATAAAAATGAAAGGAAAAAAATCACGTCTACATGTGTGTTTGTTTTTCGGCGTAAGATTAATGTACGAGACTCGCATTTTAACGGTAAACAGTTTTTTTTCACGAACAGGATATACGATAAAACGATAAAAGAGCACGTTGGGTGCGTTCCTTAAGAGCACGCACGTAACGTATTGCTCAACTTTGAATGCGTTTACAAAAAGAAAAGGTCTGACAAGAGTGACTGACACAGTTTGAAAATGAATAAAAAAGAATTCGTTTTACAACGGCTACAAAAATAAAGAGGAGAGGATTTTAATGAAGCGCATGGTTGTGATCTGATTTAATTTTGTTTTCCCAATAAAAAAAAAATACAGAAAAAGGGAAAACGTCCGCGTAGCTGACAATGTGCACATGCTGACGAAGATAGTATGCTAATTATGGAAATATTTTTACCGCATACAAATTCAAAAGTTAGTGAAACCATCGTGTATCTAGTTTTTATCACAAGGAAAGAGTTGGCTGTCGAATGCTTTTTATGCCGCACGAATGCCACTTAATTACAATGATGAGGGTGACTTGCTTAATACTCAATTTTGTTATGTCTGGGGCCTGACTGGTTATATAGCATAACGTAAAAGTTTATAAATATTGCATGGCTTCAGGCAATGCGGATGGGTATCACAGGCAAGCTTTTGAGCATGAAAATAAGTTGAAATTTATAATTCCTTATGGAGCCTAAGGTTGTCCGTCGGGGCGCCATAATTTGGAGTCGATCAAAGCTCCTCCCATTTGAAGAGTTTGGGTGAATTCTATACTCACGATTTTGTTACTAAACAGAAAAAGAACAAATACCAAATTTTAAAAGCCAAGTTGACAGCAGAGAGTTACTAATTTGAGCGTTGCCAATTAAGTGAAACTATAAAAAAGTCTTCATTTAGAGACCTAGAATAGTTTTAATTCGCTCTTCCTTCTCCCAAAAGAAATATGCAATCATCTATTGTTATAAATGACGATTTACATTTTATTGCTCAAACAGAAATGATAGGTAATCACTTGCTTTTTGGGACATGTGCCCTATCCTACCATTACTTTTAATACATATGACTACCTGAAAACTATTTTTTATAAGGTTCTCATGTATTAGTTAAGTAGTTGGGGATCTTTAATGCGAAATTAGTAGTTCTTTAGATTAAATTATAAGGAATAACTCGATTCATGGCCAGCTGATGCTGTTACCGCTGCGCTGCCTTGAACATTAAAGTTCTCCCACAATGTAATTTGACAGCTGTTACAACTACAAAAGAAGTTTGTTCGTTGAAGCCATGGAGTCGTCCTGTGGTCGCCACAAACCGTTTTTTGAAAACTTTAACTCGCCCTGAATGTCAAACTGACTGTTTTTTGAGCCCTGGATTTGCCCTGTGTTTTCCCTCAACAAAACAAGTTTATGCTGGGGTGAGTTTAGGCAGTGAACAGGGCTTTCAAATTGCATGACATCATGACAAGGATGTGTGGTAATTTTGTATAGTTTAGCGTTATTTTGGGGACTGTAAAACCCAGGTTTTTGACAACACATCGGGTTGTCAAGCAAATCTGGGTCAACCCTGGGTAGAGTTTAACGAATGAACTTAATTAGTTGTGGCAGAGCTGTCATATTACATTTACATATCACTAGCACTGAAGTAACAAGAATAGCGGCGCATTTTCATACATTCGCAGAAGTCCCACCGACCGGGATCTTTTCAACAGGTTTTTTGCGATCTCCACAACTGCAAAATCGAATTGTTTCGGGAGAACCTTTAAGCAACTCAGCAACCCATTAATCAGAACACTTGAAACAAACGATTATGCCTATTTAGATCCTCAGAAAACAATTGTGGTGACAGAATTTTTTGGAGCTAAATATCCTTTAATTGGTTTACATGTCTGCTAATTTCTAGTCGATGTCCTTACTTCATTCAAAGAAAAAGTTACCATTCATTATATTTTGAGTGCGAGTATTTCGTTACACCTTCAGCTCTCTTCGCACCTTCAGCTCAGGTCTCAGTAATTGATTTGTTTTTGTGTTCAGTGTTAAAGTGCATTGTTGATCTGATTAAAGGATTGCTAAGTTGCGGCATTAATATAGTACGTATACATGGATGGGTTCAATCACAATGCAGAATGACTGCTTCAGTTGTGACGATACGCCACAATTTTCTGCACGCCGCCAAACTACTTACTGATCACCCTACGCTTTGCACCCTCCACTTGCCGCTACACCATCCGTAATACGAGTACCAAGAAACAATCTACGCAGTCACATGAAAATACACACCTCTAAACAGCAACCGCCGAAAGCCCACCGTGTGTGCATACACACTATTCGGTTTTGCACACCTTATAAGTTGGACTCCATATAAAAATAAATACCAACAAGCAGCGGCACGTAAGCTGCCATCGACCATCGAATTTATTTTTCCTAGGGTCTGCTCGCCATGGAATGTATGTAGTGACCTTGGTAGGTAAAAACGAAAACCGAGCATGTGCATGATCGGTGACGAGTAAATATTACACTCGTTTGATAAACCTCACACTCGCTCCCTACCAGAAAATCAATAAGTAGAGGTGAAATTTTGCCGAAAATTCAGAGAAGATTTGTCAACTATTTGTTGTTAGGGGCAATACCACTACAACTTTAATAATTTTCATCTTCTCCATTCCCCGACCGTCCTGAGTGAAATTGCTGGAATAGTGTCCCTCCTAACAGAGGCCGCCAGTCAAATTCACATTATTTTTGAGTTCACTGGAATAGTGTTCCTCCTAACAGAGGCCGCCAGTCAACTCCCCGACTACTCTCGAATTCATTGGAATAGTGTTCCTCCTAACAGAGGCCGCCAGTCAATTCACCGCAAATCACAAGACCACTTGTGTAAATTTTGCAAAAAACAAATACTCGAATTAACCGAAAAGGAGTTCCTCCTAACAGAGGCCGTCGGTTAGTTCCTCTGTCGTGGCCATTACAGCCACTCCTCCCCCGTTGTTCCATCAAGCGTCGCCTCTTCCTATAGACGACGTTCCTAATCACATTTACGTTCTTTTATTATTACAGGAGCGCAGCTGTCAGTAAAACCCGCCCCGGTCAACTCAACCTCGCACCGAGTTCGAACTTCCGTGCCATCCGAAAGCCAAGCAAATACCATACGTGACGTGAACTAAAGGAGAAGCGTCATCCAGCCGAAGCGCCCGCAAGTACCAGGCCGGCGAACCTGCGCCGCAACCCCTCTAATCACACTGTGCTAAAATTGAAGAGAAAACCAACTAAATTTAAACATTGTAAAAATTCATTTAATTTTCCATTTGTTTTCGAAGAATTATAAAATAAATAAGATTGTAACTCGTAAATTGACTCGTCTCGCCTCGTCATTTTAGAAGTTGGACTACTGCCCCCAAGTTTTAGAGCTTCCTTGGGAAGAAACCTTGGTCCCACTGAGCCCTACCCTAGCTGGGAATAAAGAAGCCTCACAAATTGGCGCCCGAGCAGGGACCTTGCTAAGCGTTCAACCCCCGACCACCCGTTACCTGGAACTGACGCATTGTCCACCGACCGCAGCCGCCCACCGCCGACCGAACCCCGTCCAACATGACAAGTAATGAAAACGCACCCGCAACGTCCGATCAGACCTCCGACCATTCCGAGGAAGACTTCAATCCATACGAGAACCTGGGGTTCATATACTTTTTGAAAAAGCCAGAGCTCGTCAAGACGCTTAATCTGCGAGGATTAAACACCACCGGCACCGTACGCGATTTACGCCAGCGGTTGAGTCAACACCTGAAGGAGTTACGAGCCCATAAGTCCACCCAGAACTTATGCACGGAGTGGGAGAGGAAAATTGAGGCTCGGAACGACGCCGAAGAAGAAGACACCATCCCAACGGACGCACGCAAAGCTAAACAGTCCGTTTACCAGACCAGCCTGCAAGTGCCTCTACTTCAACCCGCTAACATAACATCACCGCCGTCCACGTCACAATTGGTATGCCGACAGCAACACTTCGAACGCGCTACGTCGGCTCCTCCGACTGGTCGCCCTAACGACAATGAAACAGCCCGTAGACACCCGTCCGACCCCCCTGTCCAACACCGGTTCCCGTTGAGTTACGAAGCGGAGTTAATGAACGTCGTGCGTAAGTGGGGTCTACGCTTCGATTCTTCCGGCCAGCCTTTGGAATTCTTAGAGAGGATCGAAGAACTCGCACAGTGCTACGAAATCCCTCTTGACCAGATGGTGCGCACCCTTCCGGACATCTTCAAGGGTTCCGCTCTCGAATGGCTGCGGATCAACCGAAACGACTTCCATGATTGGCACGCCTTCCGTCGCTCCTTCATCAGCTACTTCCTTCCGTCACGTTACTACGTCAAGTTAGAAGATGAGATTTTGCGGAAACGCCAAGGCTTACGTGAGAAAGCTAAGGATTATATCCGCTCATTTTTATACTTGATCCGCCAGCATCCACGTATGACGGCCGCCGAACACCTAGACAGGATATATGACAACCTCCGACCTGAGTATCGTCTATACATCAAAAGAAAGGATTTCCGTAGTTTAGAAGAGCTGATGGAGTTAACCGACGAGTTCGAGTTCATCCAAAAAGAGGACCGACCCAGCGCCAACGCCGCAGCCCCACCTAAGTCCAATCCCTTCGCCGTTCCCCGTGTAAGAATACCGCCGCCCGCACGCTTTCCAGAGACTGACGCTATAGTACCGCACGGCCAAGTACCATCACCTCCAAGTACTGATTACAACAGGAACACCCACTGCTGGCAGTGTAAGCAGCGGGGGCACATGAAAAAGGATTGCCGGCGGCCGTTTCGGTTGTTTTGTTCTTTTTGTGGTACAGATGGCCGACTTACGAAGGACTGTCCGTGCCATCAGAACCCAGTCGCAGTGGCGCGGATAGCGGTCAGAACTGACCCCCGTCTCTTCATACGAATACCCACCGCCGACCAAACTTATTTCGCTTTAGTGGATACCGGCTCCACCCGATCCTTTATCGGCAAAGAACTTAGAGACGAATGCATACGGTTAGGTATCCCATCACGGAACCAAGCACACGTTGTCGAGCTAGCTGACGGTCACTCGACACAAACGTCAGAACACTACAGCATTAGCTTGCACGTGAATAACCGAACGATTACGGGTGAGGCCTTGTACATGCCTAATTTAGCGGAGGATGCCATTCTGGGAATGGATTTCTTAGGTCAGGCAGGTTGTAAATTAACTTTGGGAGGGCAGGAAATCTCCAGCGGAAAAGAGAGGAGCCCCCGGTCGCCCGATATCCTATGTGCGCTCACCGAAGAACTGGGATGCCAGCGAGGTACAAACGAAAAACAAGACCTACAACTGGACGCCCGCCTAAAGGAATTTCTAGCCGAAGAGTTACCTCGATTTAACGAGACAAAGGGTATATCCACCGTATTGCCGCACGTCATACGCTTGAAGAACACCGAGCCGTTCAAACAGCGGTACTATCCGCGCAACCCCGCCATGCAGCAAATCATAAATGAGGAAATCGACGACTTATTAGCATCAGGGAAAATCAGCCCGTCCAAAAGCCCGTATAGTTCGCCGGTAGTACTTGTACGTAAGAAGGAAGGGTCATGGAGGGTATGCGTTGACTTCCGTCAGCTCAACGAAATTTCGTTTAAAGACGCTTACCCTTTACCATACATTTCGTCTATTCTAGACAAGCTGCGTGGAGCTCGATACCTATCAACCATCGATCTCAAACAAGGCTATTGGCAGATCGCGTTGAAAGCCGAATGCCGTCCGTATACCGCATTCACCGTCCCAGGCCGCGGCTTGTTCGAGTGGAATGTAATGCCTTGTGGGTTACATTCGGCCGGAGCTACATTCCAAAGGGCCATGGACGAAATCTTCGGGCACGATATGGAGGATCATGTGTTGGTGTACTTAGACGACATAATCATAATCAGCAAAACATTCGACGACCACCTTCGCCATGTGGGAGAGGTATTTCGAAGATTACGCGCCGCAAATCTAAAAATAAATCCGGACAAATGCCACTTTTGCCGGCCTAGCCTGAAGTACCTAGGGCACGTCATATGCAAATTAGTATTAGTATTAGTACTGACCCTGATAAAGTGTCCGCCGTGCGAGACTTAAAGGCCCCTACGAGCGTACGAGAACTCAGGCGTATTTTAGGCATTTGCTCCTGGTATCGCCGGTTTATTCGAGATTTTTTCACCATCGCAACACCCCTCACGTCCCTCTTGAAGAAATCAATTAAATGGGTATGGACAGAAGAGCAACAGGCTGCCTTCGATACGCTCAAGACCAGGTTAACAGAAGCGCCCGTGTTAGCATGTCCCGACTTTTCACAACCATTCACGCTACAGACCGACGCCAGCCAATATGGCCTGGGCGTGGTATTGACACAAAAGTCAGAGGGACACGAAAAGGTAATCGCCTACGCCAGCCGAACGTTGACCGATCTCGAGGTAAAATATGCTGCCACCGAGAAAGAATGTTTAGCGATTCTGTGGGGAATACGTAAGATGCGCCCTTATTTAGAAGGATATCATTTCAACGTCATCACCGACCACCATTCGCTCAAATGGTTGCACTCGCTCGAAAACCCATCGGGAAGATTGGCAAGGTGGGCCTTGGAGTTACAACAGTACGACTTCGACATCCAGTACCGGAAAGGAGCGTTAAACGTAGTGGCTGACGCACTATCGCGGGACCCTCTGACAATAACCGAGATCGACCGACTAGCCGTGATGCGTGACGCCAATCCCGAATGGGTCCAGGTTAAATACGAGCAAGTGAGACAAACACCCGAAAAATTCCCCGATTTCCGTATCACCGACAACCGACTGTACCGCCGCTTCACCAGCACCAACCCGTTGTCCGACCCTGGCACCGACGATTGTGCGTACCCCTCGCCGAACGACCCCAGGTACTGTACGAAAACCACGACGTAGTGACGGCTGGGCATTTGGGCATCGCCAAAACCACCTCCCGCGTTATGTTAAAGTATCATTGGCCGGGGATGTGTCGCGATATCGCCAAATACGTCCGCAACTGCCAAACCTGCAACCAATACAAGCCCTCCCAACAAAAACCCAGCGGCCTCATGCACACGACTCAAACTGAGGGGCCGTGGGATGTAGTAAGCGTAGACTTCGTAGGGCCCCTGCCTCGGTCGATGAAAGGCAACACCGTGATCCTGGTTTTTACCGATAAATTCACTAAGTGGGTAGAAGCCGTTCCCCTTCCCGCTGCGACTACCGTAAGCTTGATGAAGGCCATCCGGGAGAGGGTTTTCACTCGGTTCGGAATTCCGAAAATGGTGCTTTCCGACAACGGGAGCCAATTCATCAGCCATTCATTCCGAGGGTTGCTGTCCGATTTAGGCATAGTTCACCGCCTCACTGCCCCGTACACTCCGCAGGAGAATCCAACTGAGCGAGTAAACCGCGTGTTGAAAACAATGATCGCCCAATACATCCAAGGCAACCAAAGACATTGGGACGATCACATCCCCGAATTAACCTTTGCAATGAACACAAGCCGCCACGAATCAACTGGTTATTCTCCGGCCTTGTTAAATTTCGGTAGAGAATTAAGAATGCCCAGTACCATGGGGAAAGAGGATAGCCGCGATGGATCGATAGACGATATCAACGTAAGAGCAGAGCGCATGAAAGATTTATTCGAACTCGTTAAAATAAATCTCCAGCAGGCTGCTCAAACACAAGCGAAACATTACAACCTCCGACACCGCCCCTGGCGCCCCCTTGTCGGCGATAAGGTCTACAAACGTCACCGAGTTCTCTCTTCAGGAGTAAACTATTTCGCAGAGAAATTAGCTCCTCGCTATGAAGGACCTTACGAGGTAACAAAAATACTATCTCCCGTTATTGTGGCATTGCGGAAAAGAGACACTAAAGGCAACATCACGAACGTTCGGGCCCATGTAAGAGATATTAAAAATTATATCGCCAGCCAAGACGTATCAATGATTTCTACTTCTAGTCTCACCAGTCAGTCCTCAACCGCCGTCACGAACAGACCAACCCAGAAGCGACCAGAAGCACAGATTTCCCCCGTGACGGAAGCATTTTGCAGCCTAGGACCGACCATCCAAGGGGTAAGTGGCATGCACTACGGGCAAAATAAATTAACATCACTATTACTTCCTGACACCAGAATCAACTCCATAACACGACCAGCAGCCAACCCCAAATTAAACCTCGACACAATGCCAGCTCCGCCATCAGCCGATCCATGCCAACACAAACGTACCGCCCCGGCCCGGCCACGACCCCCACCTCGAGACGCTACCACCGTAGTAGTCACGTTGGGGGGAAAGACGGCACAGCCCACAACATCTCGCCGAGTAACGACTAGGAGACCACCGAGCACCGGAGCCGCGCCAATTCACCCTCCGCTATCCCCACCGCACGTCATGGCACAGGTGCGGGCAACTAAACGCCGAGCCGAGGAGTTATGGGCTGAACGGCTCGCGGCCGTCGGAGTACCCAGTACCAGCCATCTTCCCGAAATACGGCGCGCCCCGGTGGCGCAAAGGTGGGTACTGCATAAGCTAGACCTGACTCCCCCAGAAGTCGCACCGCGAGCTCACGCTCGACTTGCAGCCGCACGCATGACGCCAGAACAAGTACGACGCGACCCAAGGACAGCTAGATACGCTCCCTGCGTCCAAACCCCGCCGCCGGTAAAGAAGCCAATCACAAGCAATGCTACCCAACCAACAGACGAATTATTTGCCGCTCCGACACGCGCAAACCAGTGCTCAGCGGTCAGACCGCCCGGCATCAACGTTAGCGCGGCGTTCCTCCGACGTCAGCAACGTAAACGAGCAGCAGAACGAGCCGCCGAAGGGGCCCAACAGCAATAGTACGAAATACTCTGGCAGTCGAAATTTAAAAGGACCGAGCATTTATGAGTTGCATTTTTTTTCCCCTGTCTTATTAGTATTATTTTTTTACACTTGTTTAAAGTGCTTCATGAATGAGTTTGTTTTGTTAATGTTTTTTTACAAGAAGTTTTGTTTAATTGGTTTTCCTATTAAAAAAAAAAAAAAAAAAAAAAATAGAAAAAATAAAAAAATTCGCAAAGAGAGTTCGTAATTTTTATATGAGATGCTGAAGACGAGAGGGTTCTCGTCTTATAAAGTAAGGGGGGTCTGTGACGATACGCCACAATTTTCTGCACGCCGCCAAACTACTTACTGATCACCCTACGCTTTGCACCCTCCACTTGCCGCTACACCATCCGTAATACGAGTACCAAGAAACAATCTACGCAGTCACATGAAAATACACACCTCTAAACAGCAACCGCCGAAAGCCCACCGTGTGTGCATACACACTATTCGGTTTTGCACACCTTATAAGTTGGACTCCATATAAAAATAAATACCAACAAGCAGCGGCACGTAAGCTGCCATCGACCATCGAATTTATTTTTCCTAGGGTCTGCTCGCCATGGAATGTATGTAGTGACCTTGGTAGGTAAAAACGAAAACCGAGCATGTGCATGATCGGTGACGAGTAAATATTACACTCGTTTGATAAACCTCACACTCGCTCCCTACCAGAAAATCAATAAGTAGAGGTGAAATTTTGCCGAAAATTCAGAGAAGATTTGTCAACTATTTGTTGTTAGGGGCAATACCACTACAACTTTAATAATTTTCATCTTCTCCATTCCCCGACCGTCCTGAGTGAAATTGCTGGAATAGTGTCCCTCCTAACAGAGGCCGCCAGTCAAATTCACATTATTTTTGAGTTCACTGGAATAGTGTTCCTCCTAACAGAGGCCGCCAGTCAACTCCCCGACTACTCTCGAATTCATTGGAATAGTGTTCCTCCTAACAGAGGCCGCCAGTCAATTCACCGCAAATCACAAGACCACTTGTGTAAATTTTGCAAAAAACAAATACTCGAATTAACCGAAAAGGAGTTCCTCCTAACAGAGGCCGTCGGTTAGTTCCTCTGTCGTGGCCATTACAGCCACTCCTCCCCCGTTGTTCCATCAAGCGTCGCCTCTTCCTATAGACGACGTTCCTAATCACATTTACGTTCTTTTATTATTACAGGAGCGCAGCTGTCAGTAAAACCCGCCCCGGTCAACTCAACCTCGCACCGAGTTCGAACTTCCGTGCCATCCGAAAGCCAAGCAAATACCATACGTGACGTGAACTAAAGGAGAAGCGTCATCCAGCCGAAGCGCCCGCAAGTACCAGGCCGGCGAACCTGCGCCGCAACCCCTCTAATCACACTGTGCTAAAATTGAAGAGAAAACCAACTAAATTTAAACATTGTAAAAATTCATTTAATTTTCCATTTGTTTTCGAAGAATTATAAAATAAATAAGATTGTAACTCGTAAATTGACTCGTCTCGCCTCGTCATTTTAGAAGTTGGACTACTGCCCCCAAGTTTTAGAGCTTCCTTGGGAAGAAACCTTGGTCCCACTGAGCCCTACCCTAGCTGGGAATAAAGAAGCCTCACACAGTTAGAAAACTACT
This sequence comes from Melanostoma scalare, assembly GCA_949752695.1. Classification (NCBI taxonomy): domain Eukaryota; kingdom Metazoa; phylum Arthropoda; class Insecta; order Diptera; family Syrphidae; genus Melanostoma; species Melanostoma scalare. The sequence continues at coordinate 222,573,261 of OX456985.1, read as the reverse complement.
GAACTACACTACCGACGTTGAGCCATATATTGATTTGCAAACAGCGTAAGACTAATTAATTTTAATATGAAGACGACACCCTTGCGTTTTCTGCACATTTTAAATTTATCCTTGCCTCCTTTTCTCCAAAATGCGCGACAACCCACAGAATGCGGGACATCAAGCCTAGTCGCAGGTCACATGTGAGAAACGAAGTTTCTGCCTTTACCTTTGACCGTTTACAATGGCGTTGAACAAATTGCTGCTGGTGATTGAAGAAGTGCCTTACAAGATGTCTAACGTAACCACCGTTGACCTTAGTCAATTGCCTGTTGCAGTTAAAATATGTGTAGTTGACAGATTGAGTGGGTAAACTGGTTCAAGGCTGACAAAGTGAGAATGTAAACACTAGGCAATGCTTCTTTTTTCTGCATAACAACAACACATCCACTCTTTCAATTTTATGGCAATTTAATTTGTTTTTTCGACCAACCTTAAAGAATTCATTGCCAACAGCAAAATAAAGTTTTTCATCAAAAAAGTCCCAGACAGAAACTACATCTATACATATATACAATACCAATACCGAGGAAACATACCGATGGCCTCTTTACAAACAAAAAAAAAAAGGAGAAAAAAGCACACTTTGTGCTGAAAACAGGAAAAATCTAACAGCAAACATGCACAGAGCATGAAATTTCAAAGCCAACTTAAAAATAGAACATATGAAGAAGAGAGAGTCCATAGATGTGAAAGAGCATAGATATATCATATTTTTATACACATACCCCATATATCCCTGTTGGTATCCGCCGTATTGACCAAAATGATATCCTTGGATTCCTTGCAAAAATTGATTTTGCACCGATGCAGCCGTTGGCGTGACCGCAGCCGCTGCCGATGATGCTGGATACGTTGGTGTTGGTGAATACCAGCAGCCGGCCAATTGCTGGCCATATGCAGCAGCAGCCGCCGCCGCCGCAGCACCAACACCATACGGGAATCCGGTTTGATTTAATGCCTGACTGGTAATTGTCTGGGCATTATTCGGATCGCCGCTCTCCTTGCCCCACGAACACTTCACTGGCTGACCATTTATTTCGGTATTGTGCACACCGACAATTGCATGAGTGGCGGCTTCCTTTGTCGAGAATCTATATTCAGCCACCCACATACGATACGCCCAGGATACCATCATCATTCAAGAGTATTAGTGCCCAATTGTTGTTGTTGATGGTCGTAGTGGTAGTGGAAGTGGCAGTGGTTTTCGATTTATAGAAAGAGTAGTTCAGTTCCGGCCCAAGGGTGTTGACATAGACACGAGTTTTGTGTTTTTAATGAAATTGAATTATACATCAAAGTTAGACACATTTAAGATACAGATAATCGGAAAGCACACTTCAACTTACCGTACAAAAGCATATCCTTTGTCCTTGAAGACTCGAATCTCTTGTATCGATCCGTATGGCGAGAATGTTTTCTGAAGTATCTCTTCAGTTAGGGCAGTCAGGGCACTATTTACACCGCCACAATATACTGTACAGTTCGATGGGCTGCTCTGGTTGTAGACCTCATCAAATGTCAACGGCTTGATGTTTTCTAAAAAAAAGAAGCACAAAAAGAAAAAAAAATAAATAACCACTTTTTTTTTTGTTGGGAGTTAATGTTATGGGGTCGGTTTGTTCACATGCATCATAATTTGCCTGGTCAATGTTTGAATAAAATCTGAAAATTTTCACACTATTTTTTATGATTTATGTTAAATTTAAAAGGACTAAAAAAATTTATAGAAAAAAAGACTTTTTGTGAGCAATCGACACTTGTTATCGTTGATTTCTCTTGTGGAGATTTTTATTTAAAATTTAAATTATGTATAAAAATAAAATAAAATATAATGTTTAAGGTTGTTTATGTCAGTTTAGCGTTATCCTTCGCGTGCTGGGCTCTGGGCACTATTTTATTTTTATTTTGAGGCGAACTATTAAAATGTGGCACGGATTTCTTTTTTGTTGAGTGCAAAAAAAAAAGTTATTGAAGGGAAACATGCAACAGAACTTTTTTTTCTACCCTCAGCTTCAAGCCCAGATGGGAATGGCTTTAATTAAAAAAAAAGGAAAAGGCGAGAAAAGAGCGAAAGAAAGAGAGAAAGTGAACAGTGTACGTGTTTAGTATCATTGTGTAGTAGACTGCTATAGGTAGGAATATGTACCTACTTACGTTTCCTTATTATAGTTTACTTTTTTCTTCGCTTCTAAATTACATGTTGCAGCATGCAAGGGTTTTTCATATGAAAGACTGAAGATAAATTAAGTGAAGGATAGGGAACATTAAAAAATAAATGTCTAGCTAAGTATAGGGTGGGTATACTACAGCAAAGTACAATTTACTGCCTCGTAGCAGGCGAAATGACACACATATGTAAGCAAGAAAGAGCATTGTTACGAGATATTATGTCATCCTTAATAGAAGTTGAATAAAGTATTTGCAAAAGAACAGTTTCATTTTCTGGGTGGCGTTAAAATATGGTACCTCTCTCTGCCTATCTAGACGAAAAAGGCAACAAGCTTTTAGTAAGAAAGTTGGAAAAAATAGTATAAAAAAATTAATTAGCCTTAGTGACATGTGCGCATTTAGTCAGAAACAAGCATTAAAATAGAAAATACATAGCTGGTTGATATTAATGAGATTGGAGCGAGATTAAAGAGTAAGCTGATGACAAATTTAATACAAAACACCATTAATCAGGAACCAAGCCCTTGGCTTAACCCAAATTTTTTAGTTTAGTGAAAAGTTGTTGCATTGGATTTTGTTTCGTATGACTAAAGTATTGAAGTTAAGTTAGAAGTTATATTCTGCTGACAATTGCCTCGTGAAAGTCTCGTTATTCGTAGCCTCTAAGTGGTTCAGGGAGAAACTATAAGAGTCATCATTACAGTAGTTAAAATAACCAGCGCGTTTTGGACAGCAGTTTTTCCATGAGAAGAAATAAATTAGTTGTGTCCGAGACGTAGTAGTTAGCGTCTGTACCTGTTACGTGGAAGGTTCGAGGCTAAAATCCCAGAAGCATCAAGAGAAAGAAAAAAGGTTTTCCACGGGTATCGCCTTTGGTCGGAATCGTCGAAATCTCAGACAGTTTCATGTAAGGGATTTTCTCGATTAGCCGTTTGGAATCGCCTAAAAATAGGCTCTGTTCATTCCCTCACAAGGTAGGGTTGAGAGAAAAGCGCAGGGGTTTTTGTTGTGTTGCGCCACAATATCATATATCCTTAGAGCATGATTAGACTAAGAGACACCCAAGTGACATATGCAAAAACAAATAATTCGAACTTTTTTCTCACTTTTCTGCGACTTTTCCTAAAGAACATTAAAAAATAAGTGTATACAAAGAAGTTCAGAGATTGGAATCGATCCCAGGCTCTGAGTTCGAACTCAGAGTGCTGAGATCGATCTCTTGACGAAAGCTCGATCTGAGAAAATTTTAGTTTTCATATGTTAAGCACGTATTTTCTTTCACTCAGTTCACAAACAGATATCAAAATGTCCGAGCTTCAGAATAACTTCGTTACAAATCGTGTATAGGTATATTAAAATAAAAGATTTCCAAATGCTGAAGACTTAAAAAAAAATTTACAGATTCAGTGAGTGCAATTATTGACCGATTAGTTTCTTGGTCCAACCCTGGGAGTTGCTCAGAACCATGATAAAAAGTGAAGACTTTTCTGATTTCAAAGCGGAGTTGGTGATGGCATTGGTGTAAGTCAGCCATTAGTATCTAGAGTGGTAGAGCGCAGGTCTCAACAAAAATTTGCAAGCCTTGCGACGGATTGGATCGTATTTCCACGCACTTCTGAAGAAAAAGACGTTGCGAGAAGGTCATGGGCCGTAAGTAGGAGTTTCCATATGCTATTGGTGACATTTATTGTACACATGTACGTATAAAAAAATCACTGAATCATGACGAGATGTACGTGAAACGTAAAAGACAGTGCTCAGTAAATGCACAGGCTACGTGCAACGCGGTTAGGTCTTCACCAAATGATTGATTGATTGATTTTATGTTCTGCGATGATTTTTATCATAGGATCTTTTTTGCCTTTGGTATTGGTAACTAAGACTCATCCAGTAAAACTTTGTTTTACTACTAAAAATTTACTTAGTTTACATTTGAATTTTCACTGTCACTTTCGGAAGACATCCTTTTTTTTCTTTTCTATTTAGACCTACCGCACAGAAGTTGCATGCATTAAGCCTTTACCTGACTCGAAAATGCGGTCGATATAATTTGATGTTTCAAAGATTGTTTCATGTAATTGTTTGCCACGGCTGCGACTCAAATGGTTCATCAGCTTAGTCCAGTTTTGGCACAAACTTTCTAACACTTCGGTCGGTATCCCATGAATAATTGCTTCAATGTTGGCTTCTGGTGCGTCTATTGAAGTAGATTTGTCGCTTTAAAGGGTGTTTTTATTTGAAGTGTGGTTTTTCTTTTCTTTTCTAAATCAGTCTATTTGACCAGCTGTCACTCGATAAATCCTCCATCTAGCTTGTCATTCCATCGGGAAATAATTTAAGCCGTACGACAATTGGGCTTTTTGTAAGTTCGGTAAATTGTCTCGAAACGAAATTACTGTTTACACAGATTTCTACATAATTTCGGTTCTTAAACCTTGAGCTTGCCTCTTAGTTCGTTCGATTTAACACCACTAAACTATTTTTTGTGGGGTTATGTGAAGTCATTTGTCCTCGCCGATAAGCCCGAGACGATTGACGCCTTGGGAGAGATTGTCCGAGGCGATATTGCAGACATACGGCCGCAAATACTGCAAATAGTCCTCGAATATTGGGCCTCTCGGTTGGAATATATTAAAGCCAGCCGGCCACTTGCCCGAAATGATTTTCAAATCATAAAGGTAAACCATTATCAAAAAGCTATATTCTTGTCCATGACTTTAAAGCCACACGTCTAAGAAAACAACCTTTACTTTTGGTCTTTGGTGACAAAAGCCAGAGTTGGTATTAAAACAGCTTTATGACCTTTATAAAAAGTCATGCATATCAAAAAAAGCATACTGCAAGGTGATCCATCAAGTGCTCTCCTATTTAACTTATATTATAGCAGAAATCACCTAGAGGACGCCTTCAGGAACAAGGACCTCACATTAGGAAAATTTCATAAACCACGCAAGCAAATCTGATTGCGTATGTTGATGATATTTCTGTGTTTGCAAAACTAAATTAGAGCTTGATAAATCGTCTCAAACGCAAGACAGGTGTTTTACATCTAAATTTATGGCAAAAGCCAATAATTACCAAGTGTGAAAAGTGAAAAATGGTGTTTTGTCCTCAAGGATTCCTAGAAAAAGAGATTTGGATCATAAACATATTCTAACCCCAAAAAATAATAGCAGCAGCAGCATCTCATAAAACTATCAAAAATTTATTTGCGGACAACTGGGAATGAAGACATTTAAATCAACTATCAAATCGACACTGCGTTGAAACATGATGCTGGCAGCTAAAGATCAAATTGAAGTAATTGGAACGACTCTTTTAAAGACCTTGCTTGGAGTAGGTAACGTAGTTTGTGTAAAACCGTAACTAAACAGCTAATTTAAGAAATTGCGAACATTAACTTGTTTGCTGGACTTTTTTGAAGCCACAGAGGACCACATTATTGAAGTGTGTCCAATGCAAATACGGCAGAATCGAAACTTCAGCGAACATAAACCGATCACGAAAGGCCAAATTAAGGAGGAGACGTACCTCATTTTCTCGCGACAGAGTCGTTTTTATGCCAATGTTCTTGCTTTTTTGTACCGCTTCTTCATTTCACACGGTGCCGCAGAAGTAGACGGATTGATCTGATGTACCATTGCAAGCCCAATATGGCCGCTGATATAAAATGGCGGATTACATAATTTTTTCATTATTTCGTCGATATGGGTATCAAATGAAAGAGTTTGATTAGCAGAATAGAAAATTCCAATTTGGCTGACAGCAAAATGGAAATTTCATTTTTCTTTTCAGAACCAATCTAAAATTTAACATGGGAATGAGCTTGAGCTTGATTAATAGTTTTTTTTTTTTCAAATTTGTTGGAGGTTTTTAAAATACCAGCTTGAGCACTCAGACCTAAATACCGGTCCATTGTACTACCAGATAGCAACCTTCTATTTGTTATAGCTTTCCAGATGTTCGGAGAAAAGTCAAAAGACGCTGCCATGATAAGGAGCCTAAGTTACCAGCTCTCACCATGTCTGCGCCGAGTATATGTAACCTCATGCGAGAAAAAGCAGGACATTCACAGAGGAAGTGCTCTGCGGTGTCCTCATCTTCTCCACAAGATTCACAGAGTGTGGTATCGCTTAAGCCTAACACGTTTAAAAGCTTGGCAAAAGAGAAGTGCCCGCTGGCAACGCCAATAAGCTTTCTACAGTCTTTTCTGTTACGAGCTAGCAAAAATGTTGCAGTCTTCTTTTACTAACGTTGGGGAACATACGCTTGGTTTGTCTGCATCCAATGGAGGCATGCCATCTACGGTTTTGCTTTGATTAATAGAGTAGATTACGTTACAAAAAACGTCTTTATACTAAAACTTTGCAATACGCAAGTGCAACCGCAAACAATTTGCTATCTTTTGTATAAACCGGACGTCGCGATAGTTTGAGTTCCTCTCAACTGAAAGTTTTTCTAACATGGCTCGGCCTACTCACTATGTCCAACTTCACTAGGCGCAAACATATGAACCAAGCTTAGTAGACAAAGCTTAATAGCTTAGAAGGAGGTGACCGAGTCCGAGTGTAATGTGTATGGTGTTATATCTCATTTTCTTGCCGACCTAAACTTAAACATTTATATGCTTGTTTCTTTATCGTGACGAATTTTCGTTTCATCCTGTTTCAAATCACAACGATTAGAGAGAATTTTGACTTCAAAAGTGTTGTAATGAAAAATTGAGAATATAAAGGGTGTTTTTTAAATGTTTGGCTTTCAAGAAGTAATAAAACGCATACAATTTAATGTTATGGCCAAGTGCTTAGCTGGTATTATAAAAATGATAATAATTTGGAAAAATTGTCACCGCCGCTCGCTCAAATAAATTCCAGCTGAGAGGCCCAATTTTCGACCCCTTTTTGCAGCATTGGGGGCCGTATGTCAGCAATAACGCGCCAAATATTCTCTTTCAAAGCGTAAATTCTCTCGGGTTCAGCTGCATAGACAAGCGACTTCACATGACCCCACAAAAAATAGTATTGTGGTCTCAGATGTAACACACAGGTTTGCAACTCAAAATTTTAATGGCTTTTTCGTTTTGAGACAATTTACCGAACGGAGTGCCCAGTGGTTGTGCGGCCTCAATTCTTCCGATGAAATGACAAACCAAATTGAGCATTAATCAAGAGACAGGTGTCAGATAGCCATTATTTTTGCTATCAGTGACCAATCTGAGAAGCAAGAAATTTCACGAATGTAGAGGTGCGGCGAAACTCGAGTTCCTTTCGAAACAGTTCTAGAAGACAAAATAAGAAACCTAACAGAAGAAGATTTGGAAATAGCAACCAGCTCCACTTCTTTCTCTCAGTATTCATCTGCGGTAGAAAATATACAAGATGGCCTCAAAACCATTCATTGATAAAGCCATTGCCCAAATTAGGCATGGAAACAAATTTACACATAGAACATAGAATCATCTTGAATGCAGATATATACAATTTCGAACCAACTAACATCTGTACGATTTTTCGAAGCATCTTCCACTGCAAGAAGATGTGAAGTCTTAAACCTGGTGTCCTCACGACTTTGAAATACCATGAGATTTCGAATTGAGTGTTTTTGACATTCTTTCAAATATTATTTATTATCAGAAAGCATAGAGATGCATCATGTATAATCAACTCGAATATAAGGACGCGATTTCGATTTTATCACGAAATTTATTCAGTTTTTTTTTTACTATAAGCGGCCCTCTGTACAGCCCGACCAAATTTTTATTGCTCTTCATATGAGCAATTTCCTTTATTCATATTTTGCCGTAAAAAATAGAAGCAAACGACATTTTTGGAATACCAAAAGCAAAAACAGAAATCGCTTTTCAAATTTATGCGAAAATCTGCACACGACCTTATGTTTAAGAATAAACCCAAAGAGGCTTGCCAAGTCATGCTCTTTTAGAGTTAAGTGTTCCATTTAATAGCTGCGATGGCATCCCCTCTTAGCTTCGGCCACCAGGAAAAGTTATTCATTTTTGACATGGGCGGATGTACAATGAACCGCTTCTTTTTATTTTCGTTATTTTTTTTTTTTTTTTTTGTCAAAAAGCCCATTTGAAAATCGTAAAACTGAAATTTGGGTCTAAAATTTAATAGCCATTCGCTTTTCGCTGCTCCGTCTGTATTTGGTAGATTTTTGGTTTTCCGTTTCCTTCTTTTTTTTTTCTTTTATTTGTCCTACAGCTGATTTTTGTCTCACGCTGCTGTGGCTAAATCTGATTCTAAGTTTATGATGTTCACACACCAACACACACAGACACAATGAGCAGTGGGAGCAGAAGGGAAGGTTGATTATGGTGGTGACTTTTTTACGATATCTCCCCCACATTGGAAATGGGCAATAATTTGACATGTTGAATGGAATTACGACTGTAAAGGCCTTATGCAAATCCTTAGAAGGACATTCAACCCCGCAACACAAGTCCGGGCCACCACCATAGACGACTATAAGCGACTATAAATCATTTGCAAAGGAAATGGGGTATAATGGGGGTAGAGAGTTACGTTCTCATTTTTTCTTCTTTTTTTTTTCGTTGTTTGTCTCGTTACATACATTTGTTCTGGAATTTTGCCTTTTCTTTTGTGATGACTTCGTGATGAAGTGTTGAAGTTCGGAGTGTTTTGGGATTTTTTGCCGTTTCTTCGATTGATGTTGTTTTGTGCTTGTGCTAGTTGGTAAAGTGTGCGTGGATAAACATTTGCAAATCGTGATGAAAGCGAATAAAAATTATAGAAAAAGGGCCAACATAATACAATATAAATAATAATATAAATGTATAGAAGAAGGAAACATGCAAATCGTATAGACTACTAAAGCATAAGTAATAGGAAGGGAATAACATTTGAAATGGTAAATGATTTAATTTATAGTTTGCAGTAAAATATGGAAAGCAAAAATAAAACTAAATGAGCAGGGAAATAAAAACGTCTACAAAAATATGTAAAAGTTTGAAATAAAACAGGCTATGTAAATTTCCCCTAAGGGAAACCCATTAGACCCTAATAAAGTTCTGAATAAAGTTTTGGTATTTATTGACCAAGATGTTGATGCGTCTTTTGAGATAAGTTATGGTCGATTGGAGGATTTGGGCACTTGGTCGGCCGTTTTACACTTTCAACAATGGGACTTTATGCGTATGGACTTAAAATAGAGAAGAAAAATGTAAAAATTCTACACCATCTAACCTTGAGGAGAGTTTACTCAACATGTTGAAGTCTTAAGAGTTTAGGGGGTTGTTCATTTTTTATAGACATAAAATTGAGGAATTTGGAATTTTTTTTTATTTAATATTTAACTGCACGGAAGGTTGTAAAAACGTCAATGGACTTGACAGCTTTGACATATCTCTGGCTGTTAAGCAAAATTGTTCTTGAGGTCAGGATAAGAATGCTTTATGCTTCGCACATTGGGTTGAAAAGAAAGTGCTGGATATGAGTAAGGAAATAGTTCTTCAGCCCACTTTTTAGCAAGATGTTTGAGGGCTATTAAATCAAACAAATGCGTTGACTCATGTAGCTGAGAATGTGATCTATGGCAATGTGTGTTCGCGCTGTGAACTGAATTGCCAAAGGAACTGCTGTTGAAATGATGAAGAGGATAAGTGGATTTTTGTTTCATATCAGCAATTTTGAATAAGCATATTGAAGTTCTGAATCGTTCTCAGTAAGCTTCTTCTTCTTCCTTTTCTTTCGCCGAGCATAGTGATCTCGAAGGAGGCTGAGTTGTGTCTTAAACCAGTTGCTGAGTAATGACAAAAACTCACATAAATATTTTCGTTAATCTGCAAAGGAGAGGTAACTTCGATAAATGTATAGTTATTGCGTGATCGTGAAGCTAATGACTACTTGAAAGCAGTAAGTTTAGTATGGACTTCACGCTCAAGAAGCATCAAGCAGACTTTCGAAGCGATCAATCAATAACTGATCAGATTCACAAAAATGATTGAGTAATTTTGTTTACTGGACAACTTCTATAGACTCCTTCGAGGTGTGCTTCAAAAATATCAAATATATAGAGGGTATTCACATGCGTGGACACGATTCCTAACTTCTTACGAGCATCGTGATCTCAAAGGGATCACAGTTTTTTTTACTAATGTATCTGCTTCACACTAGCGATCCGCCATTGAATTGGTTCGCAATCTAGGGTCTACAATGACGATGATTTAAAGGAGCACTAGCAAATCTCACTGAAGGCTTAAATCAAATTTAAGGATCAACAGGAATTAGACACAAGAAATTACCACGACCCTAAATACACAAAAACCGGTAGATTTACAGCAAGGGACCAGTCCAGAGCGTATAGTGCCGAGATTCAGCTAACAATGAGTTAGTGACCTCAGTCATTTTTCACTAAAAACTGATTTAACTAGTAAAAGTAAGTGAGTTATTTGGTGAGATGAGCTGTCAGATTACTCACTGGACATTTCAGGGATGAGTGTAAGTATATCTTTATTTATCTAAAACTACTTACAAAGGACATTTTCTCCTTGAATAAGACTTTGCCTTAAGCTTTCATTTATGTAAGAAAGTATTGAAAAAGACATACATTGAGCATACTTAGTTCAATGAAAAGAAAGCAAAACATACCAATTGCATATCAATTCTTATGTAGGAAAGTTTTTTGGTTTGACAACTCACATTTGAAACGAGTTGTAACGCTTTCTAGAAATCTTAACTCTTTGGCCAGTCAGAAGCTGAATTTGACATAAAATATCAGAAATCATAGCCCAGATTCCGTAACTTTTCAATTGACGTTCAATCGTTCGACGTTATCGTTCAATCGTCTACCGTAGATTGCATCGATAGAAGACTGTTTCATATAATGTTGCTTTTAGTGTTTGGTGGAAAGCTATTTTACAATCGTCCTACAAATTTTCACAACTTTTTCAGGGTCCCACACAGGTAAACACGTTTTTTAGTGCCTAAAGATTAGACGACAGTCGTCTAAAACGTTACAGAATCCGGCCCAATATCATCAGCTGTTCTGTTAGCATTTGACATTGAAATAGATAAGTCTCTAAGTTGGCTAGTTTAAGTTTAATGATACTCAAAGGTTTTTTTCGTATAAGAATGTGAAAGTTTACACGAGTGTCCGAGAAAAGAAGGCAGTTCAACTGGGACTGAATTAATTTTTTTTTTTTTTGCACCACTTCTCACGTTATCGAAAGCATAGAACCGGATGCTCTCTTTGTTAGACACAAATGACATTTGTCACATTCACACTCATATTGAATCAATCTTTTGGACTAAAGGAGCCAAAAAACAACATATAAGGCTGTATTGAAATAAAAGTAGACTGGATTTTCGAACATTTCCACATCTAAAATCAAAGGGCTTTAAGACACTTCAAGTTTCAAGAATGAAATCAACAATCAGAAGTAAAAGCCTTTTTTTCGGCAGAATAGGCATGTAGTATGTAGGGTAGGTAGGTACATATGTCAATATCGAAGGCATCATAATTATTCTGGTTGCTTTACAGGAAGACAACATCGACATGCCTCGAGTTTTTTGATTGTTTAAAGTATGAGACCGGGCAATCGGTATTTTATTTGCTTTGTTTGTCCTGGACTTATTTGGCTATCGAAATCGTATGGAAGCTCTGTCTAGTTTTAATGAAAGGGTTCTAAGGATAGCTCCAACAACAGGAGGTGAGTGAATTGTGCTTCATTGATTTTTAATTTGTAAAATTTGACGTTATTGTAAAAGCAGTTGTCGCGTTGTAGTTGTGTGAAAAAATAAACTTCGTGTATCTCCTAAACGTTTATTCAACATTTGAACTAAAAGGGCGAACAACGTCTTACAGCGTTTCAGTGATCAACAGATAAATTGCAAAGTATTTTCGCCCGTATGCGAACAATAAATTTTAAAAACAGCACAGTTTGTAAATGAAGTCTTTTTAGTCATGATACCAGGATCATCTAGTAGATTAACATTCATCACATTACAGCGGCGTCACAGAGTCAGTCAGTTAGTCAGTGTTTTTACCAAAAATGAAACAAGGAATGAAATAAAAAGAACTGCAAGTTTTTAGAAAGAAAACAATTACTTTGTTGACAAAAAGACTCTAAAGAGCTACTGTCGTCCCGAAGCCGACAAAGTTCGGTTTAACAAAAAACTGTCAAATTCAAATAAAAAAAATTATAAAAAGACGAATGAAATCAAAAATAAAAAGAAAAGAAATTAAATACAAAAAAAAACGAAAATTCACCTTCGAAATTATTTTGTACTCCACATTGACTCCCTTGCCACATGCCTAAAGCCTACAACTTCTTGAAATAATAAAACAAAACAAATGCAATTGAAAATTAAAAGAGTGGCATCTCTCCTTCCCCCATCGGTTAAATAACCTGCCCCTATCTAAGCAATATTATTTCACTTACGATCACCTTTACTTGCAGGAGGCTTGCGGGTAGCCCAATTCGTTCGAATTGACCGTGATCCCAGCCATTGGCCATTCATAGCGGTGATGGCACTTTCAGCTTCCTTAAGATTGAAAGAAAAAAGAGAAGAAAAAAACAAAACAAATCAGAAAAGTTGCTCAGACTCGCTCGTGTAATGCGAGTTTGATGAACTTACTGTCTTTTTGACAAATGAAACAAATCCATATCCTTTCGACTTGAGTGTTTGTGGGTCACGAACAACACGACAGTCACTGCAATGAGATAAAACAAATAAAATATAAATTAGAATAGCCGGGCAATTAACTTGCAAGGTCAGCCAGTCTTAAAGGACACCATCATATAAACTCAAAAACCGAAATGAATATATTTTAAAGGATAGCCAGCCACATTCAAGGCTTTTGCCCAATCTATTTTATTGGAGACATGGAACATGGGGCGTTGCGCGAAACTAAGAAACAAACGAAAGTATTAAAAATACAAAGAATGAAAGAGTAAAAACTTTCACACCACGAAAAGTTTGCCGTAAAGAGACGGAGAATGAAAACATAACCCTTTCTGTGCCACTGGCTTATGACACCCGGTTTATGAGTTCCTGCGCTGCCATACAAAAGTCGTCCGAAAGTTGCTTAATTAACTCCTTCAGCTGCCTGTTTGGCTGGCAGATGTTTTCAATTCGCTAACCAATGAAAGGAACAGTGTACTTTGAGCACCAAGTATACGACGTATACAATTTTTTGGAGGATGAATTCTATACGAACAATAATAAATGGTGTGGATGGATGTTGATGGAGCCATGATGGGGAAGGAGGTTTGTCTTGCGCGAAATTTCGTGCATTCGCCCAACTACACCAGAGGTCCACAGTATTACATCCACATTCTCTACCTCCAAAGCAGCAGCAGCTGTGCCACCAGCACTGCCAACGCGCCAAGCCAATCCAAAAGAGGGCAACAAAAACACAGTGGTGGTGATAGCAAGCGACACAAAGTGTGGTAATCGATGCAGCTTATTTCATAAATAACTCAACTTGGAAATTATTTTCGTAAACTTTTCGAGGGGATTTCAATGTTATGGCTTTTTGGGAGTCGGGTATAGTCGGATGGTTGTTAAGTTGGTTATTGCTTTTGACCTTTTATGGCAAATACAAAAGTCTAAGCGCAAGAGCCTGGCACTGGGCTGTTTGGGCCTCTGGTATTTTACTGCTCCCTGGCGGGGTTGTTAAATCATCTACCGTTTTCGGGTTCATAATGGTGTCCATTGAATGAAAATTACCATGAAATTAATATACTTACGATATTTCACCAAAGGGTGTGAATGCCTCTCGCAATTGTGGTGTTTCGATCTCTGAGCTTAAATCGCCAACGAAAATGTGGAAATGCTCTGCAAATGAAAAAGGAATAAAATATTTGTTAGTTAAATGTTCGTTCAGTTTAAGGTTTACGATTCAATTAAATGAATTTAATTAAAATTAATGACTTTTTGTTTCAAAATTGTAAACTAATTTTCAGGCTACTCATTGTTCGTACTTTGGCGTCGAAGTACAAAAGTTTTTATATTTTAAGAAAAATTATCTTTGAGAGTCCGAATGGCTGTTTGAGGTAATTAGGAGAAAATTGCAAATTCATCACGGGCGATTATATGGCTTTGAATTTGGTCTTAGAAGTGCTTAATCATGCTCGGTGTTTTCGAGAGACGTTTTACATTATTCTTTCGACTTTTAAGGAGTGAAAACTTTAAGACTGAAGCACTTTCGATAACCTTGGAAAAGTGGTGTAGGTAAGCTAAATTCAATCTTCTTTACTTCGAGACTTGTTTACGCGGGAAGCCCCAGGAGTGTATGAGGAAAGCAACTTGAGAACACTTAGAGTTCACCACAACAAAAACGTTTAAGAGTCATAATCAATTATGTATACTTAGTTCTTTTCAACGAGGGTTAATATTGCTCCTATAAGTCCATAAAAAAAATCCAGGGAAAGACCTGCATTGAGACTGAAGGAATTTAGTGCTCGAAACACTTTTGAAAACCACAGGAATCTAATGCAGCTTTTGGCACAAAATACAAAATTATAGTGCTAGTAACTTAGTGTACCAATGTTTTAAGAGTGCGTTCGCAATATGCCGAATGGCATCATTTGGCACAAGCCAATAGGCAGTACTGAAGAAGTGTGGACATTGCGATCGGCCTTCCTTATAACCGAAAGCCGACCCAAACTCGAACCGAATGAAATGCAATGCCGGTCAGCATAGTGTGGACGCAACTTAAGAGCACAAAGACCGAGTTTCGGGTCTAAGTACCTAGTATCTGAAACTCTTTTGCTGGGGAGCGCAAGTTTTAATTCTGCCATGACCTCAGCTTACACGAAGACTATACTGAAAGTTATTGCACGAAAACTTGTAACTTCATCTCCTAGCTACATATTTATGTTTTTCGTAAATCAAAATGGCGAAATCTATAAAAATACTTCATTTCACCTCACATACATAAACTTTATTTGACCTCAGCGAACACACTCGTCGATTATTTCTTACATCACATTAATTTCTTGTTGAAATAAAAAAAATTTATGATGTGTGAAAAATCCACTGGTTGAAAAAAAATGAAGTATTTTGACACATACTCTACGATGAAAGAGGAACACAAAACAAAACACCGGAGTTTATCCCTCGACAGCTATTTTGTATTTTTTTTTGTAAATATCTTGTACATCTCCGCACAAAACCACTTTCACTACCTCAAATGAACAAAATAAGCTAATGAGGAAACATTTTCTAATGTCCGAGGTCGTCCAAGTAAATTTTCGGCGAAGAAATATCACGTCTTTTTCCTTAACTTAACCTTAACCTTAACCTTATAGAGAGATCTTTCATTTTTCTATAGCTAAAGAAATTTCAAAAGATATTAAGCTATTAACTAAGATTTGCTAGAGAAAGAAATATAGTTTAATTTTCATGATAAAAAAATTAAACTCAATTTGAACTCATTTTGCAATAAAAAATTTTAAGGACTACAAATAATGAGCTAATGGTTTGTCTGCCAAGAAAAAAAAAGCTACAGCGATTTTTAAAAGTAAGATCAGACAACCTGTCGTAAGAAAATTGATAAGTTTAATTGATCCAACTTCTTCTTCTACCTTTTTTTTGGCATTGCGGTCGTCATGACTTCGAAAGGACACAGCTCAGCTTATTAGCTCTTTCACACCTAAATTGATAAGGACACTTTCGTTGAAGCATTTTATGGTTTATAACCAAAGCAGTTAATGGTGAATTCAAATGCAATTTTTGTGAAAGGTCAGGCAAATCCAATGAATTAAAGTCTCAGAGTAAGCCAAACATTTCACGTTACTGGTTTCCAGATTAACCGTTTGAGAACGATTCAAGAGGATCACTTGGCTTATTTGTTGTAAATTTGGTTTGATTGGTAAAATAAATAAATTAAATAAATAGAGTGGCGCAACAGAGTGAGGACCCCCGGGGCCTAGCGCATTTTTTACAACCATTGCCTTGTGAGGGAATGGAGGGGACCAACAATCTGCTGAAGGTTCCGAACGACTAATTCAGAAAGCGCTTTTCATGACAATGAATTTACTAACGGTGGACTTGCCAATTCCTCGCGAAAGGCGATACACGTGGAAAAACATTTTTACCTCTGTTGGGATTCGAACCACGAACCTCTGGGTTAACAGGCGGATATGCTATCTCGCCACGGGTACCATAGGTAGGTTTTGTTAAATGAGTAAACAGTTATCAGTCAATAAGTTTACTTAAGCTTTTTTCAAGCGGGTATTTCACTAACTGTGGTGTGGCAGAAAGAACCGATAGAGAAGCTGCTGGGAACATGTTTTGAAGCTGTAGTCAGAAAACTCTTTTGGTTTCCTTGTGGAAAGCAACCTGTTCGCCAAATTTTCCTGCATATAAAGTAAAATAGGTAGGTATGTTTTTATTTTTCTTAATTTCATGTATAACAACATCAATTCCTGAGGCAATCTTCATAGACATGCATGAGTATGAGGGAGGCTGCATCCCTTAATACAACTCTTCTCCCTCCCACATCTCTTGAAGCTTTTCGCTGCATAAAAGAATAGGAATCCAACAATCATTGAAGTTTGCTCGTTCAGTAGTTTAAGGTAGGTATATCTACCCTTTCGAAAGCAAACTACAAGAACCTCGCTAAAGCACATAAACCAACACACGACAAAAAAAAAAGAAAGAAAAAAAAAGAAACTCACCTCCCTCAGTGACAGACAACTTGGAAATGAAGGAAAATTAAAAACTTTAATTACAACCCGCATTTAATGCGAATTTCAAGAGTAATTAAGGAACATAGCACGGCTCATTCATTTCTACTGCTGTCTGCATGGGCGAGCAAAGAAAAAAGCAAAAAAAAAAATAAAAATAAATATTACAAAAAAAAAAACTATAACGAACAGCAACCGTTACGTACTTCATGAGCTCTTCCCCGATCCTTCTCACTGATGACAACCATCACTGAAATGCCTCATCCCTAAAGTCGCGCTATCGTGCATCCCTCTAACCCTTTAGCCCTTATGCTATGCCCAGCCACCGCTATTGTTATTTCCCAGCTTCTATTGCCGTTGTTTTGTTTGTGTTTCTAATGATCCGAGCGAAAAAGGTACAACTGTGTTGTGTGCTCCACCACATCACCCTCATCATCATATTACAGCGCAGCTACTAATATACAAAGCTCCACTCGGCGCGCGGTGTGTCCCCATATCCTATACCTTAAGTCTCAACCCACCTAATGCACAGGGAATGAGCGCTGTCAACTTACACTTTTTCAGTGTGTTAGTTTCTTGGTTTCGTTGCTTTATTTGATGTATGCTAATTGCTGTATGATGTATGTACATTTGTGTGTACACATTTATTTTGTGTAATTGTCTCTTGAGTTTCCTAGGCAACGTACGCCCGCCACCCATTCCAACCCCAATATAACTGAACATGTGCAATAAACAAAAAATGATATACCTACATACGTGTGGCATACATCTGCACTCAGTATACGCAAAAAAGAAAAACCTATACACAGACACAAATGTTGAAGTTGGAGCCCGTTTGAGTTTGAGTTACTCCATCCTTTTGTACCCTTTCGACTTCAAAAAAGGGTATTGAAATTAAGGGTAAAAACAACGAACGAAACACTTTTCAGTTTGTTATGTGGAAATGAAATTGGATTCCAGGGAGGTAATTGTCAAAAGGCGCAAGAAAAGCTCTTGATTAACTGATTTTGAGTGTGCGTATTTACAATTTTTACCGAACTCTATACCGGCAAAAGCTATATCGCATATTTCAAGCAAGTTGAAACCGATTTATAGGTACGCTGCAGTGTTTATGTGTAGTAACTTGTCAACTGTGTAAGGTTCTTCTGGATGGATTCATGTCTCGAAGGACATGATTTGATTGTAGTCACCACAATCGCCTAGAGGATACGAGGTGCAGTCTCGTCATGGAATCTTCAGCA
This sequence comes from Melanostoma scalare, assembly GCA_949752695.1. Taxonomy (NCBI): domain Eukaryota; kingdom Metazoa; phylum Arthropoda; class Insecta; order Diptera; family Syrphidae; genus Melanostoma; species Melanostoma scalare. The sequence continues at coordinate 222,555,135 of OX456985.1, read as the reverse complement.
ATCATTCGGTGCCCCAGACTTAAGTTGAAGCATAAGATTAAGTCTGAGATGATGTTCAGAGGAATGATTTACTTCGTAATACGTGGAAAGAGTGATGTTCGCGGCGCAATGGTAAGCATGTCTGTCCTCCAAGAGTAAATACACACGTGGCACCCAGTTGGCACCTATGGTTACCGAAAATGGCACCTTAAAAAATTTTACGGCGGCAACGCTGATACACAACCACAGAAAGCGGACGGAACAGACAGTATTGGAAAAGTTTTAAGGAACCACGGTATAAAATATATTTTTAACCATCAAAAAGGGTCAACGACAATCCACAATCATCAAAGCAGCTCTTATTCAATGCTCCCATATTAAACTGGCCTATGCGAAGTTTTTTATATGAATATTTGAACTACAAACTTTGTAGAATGTTTTTTTTTGTTATTTGTTCATTGTTAATAAATATATTCCGACACCAAAGATCTTAAAAAAGATTATATAAAAGAGGTAATAGCGAAGTCGTAATGATTCGCCCTATGTCCAAAGTAAAGCCTTAAGCCGAAATAAAATTACCCATCGAATTTGATTGACTTGCAAAGCACGGATAGGCTACATTATTACTATGAAGAGTTGTAACAACTTTTTAATTAGCTTTCAAAAATAATTCAGCTTCAAAGTTGCTAAGGGTTGATTGAGTGAATCGCTGAATAATTAGGGGTTTTTGTAATGCCCTTCAAAGTTAATCTGCTGCACCACATGAGGAAGTTATATGTGATATGTTTGCGTCTTATTTTCAGTCCAACTTTGTTCTAGATCCCGTTCCTCATTCGCACGAAATTCAAAGTGGTGAAACACTAACTAATCTTGGAAGCCTAACTTTGTCAGTGGACCAGGTTTTGATTCAGCTTTCATCTCTGAAGTCTGATTTCAAACTAACCCCTGATAATTTTTGCTCGGCTTTACTTAAGAAGTGTTCCTTAAGTCTTGCGGCTCCACTTACTAAAATTTTCAACCTATCGCTTTCCACTGGTAACTTTTTAGATGACTGGAAATTGTCGATGATAAGTCCAATTTATAAATCAGGTTCAAAACAAGAGGTTACTAATTACAGACCCATTTCAAAACTGAAGTTGATACCGAAAGTTTTTGAAGCGATTGTGAAGAAATGTCTTTATGATGAGGTTAGTTCAAGTATATCAGTAGATCAACATGGTTTTGTTAGTGGTAGGTCAACAGTGACTAATCTAGCCTTGTTTTCTAACTTCTGCATTAGAGGTATCGACCGTGGAAATCAAGTTGACGCTATCTATACAGATTTCTCCAAAGCGTTTGATAGAGTTCAACACGATATTCTGCTAAAAAAACTGAAATTGTTAGGTTTTCACTCTAGCCTACTTATATGGTTTGAAAATTACTTAACCAATCGTAAACAATATGTAAAAATTGGAACGGTTGTTTCAAAAGAAATTTTTAATCACTCAGGTGTTCCTCAAGGGAGTCATTTAGGACCTCTCCTCTTTATATTATTTATAAACGATCTACCACCAAGAATTCGATATTCGGAATGTTTGCTTTTTGCAGATGATCTTAAGATTTTTAGGCCAATTAAGTGTGAATTGGATTGTTATCGACTTCAACGTGATATAGATGAAGTGTCAGCTTGGTGTGTTAAAAATCGATTATTTTTGAATATAGCAAAGTGTAAGAGCATTACCTTTACCAGGTCACCTAATGTTATAGATCATTCATACGTCATTTCTGACATTCAACTTGAATCAGTGGATAGACAAAAAGACCTAGGCGTTATTTTCGATTCAAAGCTATCCTTTAACTTGCATCTGGACTACGTTATTTCTAAGGCTAATAAATTAGTTGGATTCATCATGCGAAACTCCAAACAATTTCTGGATCCTTACACGATTAAATCTTTATATATTTCACTTGTGAGATCACTTCTTGAGTATGCATGTTGTATATGGTGTCCATTGTATAGGGTGGGTATAAATCGTATTGAATCCGTTCAAAAAAAAGTTTCGAGGTACGCTTTGCGTAAACTAAATTGGGTTGATAATATTTTACCTAGCTACAATGCAAGATGTATGTTAATAGATTTAAAGACTCTCGAAGCTAGGAGGAAGTATTATTTAGTTATGTTTGCTAGAGATGTTCTCTGTAATCGAATTGATTGTCCTAAACTTCTCTCTTTTTTTTCTTTATATGCTCCTTCAAGACAGTTGAGGACGAGGCCGATTCTGTTTTTTGTTCCCCGATCTTATACAAACTACGGTAGATCAGATCCGATTTCACGTTCTAGTCATGAATTTAATTGCGTTTATCAAAATATAGACTTATGTTTAAGCAGAGAGGTTTTCAAAACTATTGTTTTGAGTCTAGTATCGTAGCATGTTTGTATATATATTTACATATGTAAATTTTTTTTGCTACTTATTATTTAATATTTGCTCTTACTTTTCTCTATATAGTTTATGTAAATATTGTTAAGTCTAGAAGAGTTATGAACTCGATAGATGGATAATAAATAAATAAATAAATAAATTCATTAAGTGGCCTAGTTATAGTAAGTTCTTTGTCTAGTCTAGTTGCTCTTATAAATTTGGGGACATAGGTAGCGGCAAGATGGCATAAGCTTCTTTCTACTTTAAAGCATGGTTTCTGGCATTTCTGTACTTGGAGAATAAGAGCTTTTCAGTCTCCAAGATAAAGATAAGTCGATTTCTCCTGTTCATTATGAAATCAACATTGTCTGCTGTTCTTTGCGTTTAGTACTTTTTAGTATTTCCTTAGCCTGCAAAGCTGCAATGCCTAGTTAGGAACTCAGAAGCTGTTAGACATTGGTTCCGCTTATATTTATCGTGTCTGTGTATCGCTTTATGTTGAGCGATGAGCAAAAAAATAAAAAAATTGACTTGACGCAACTGTGGAAGTTCGCTTCTGTGTTTTTCGCTGCTTTTTTCCTCCGAGTTCCTAATTTTATTCTTGAGGTGGCCCTCTGTTACTCCACAAAAGGGCTCCCGTCGTCATAAAAATAACCTTGATGTTATACTAGTTTCACTGGTTGCTTATTTTCCTAAGATTGAGCTCAGTAAGTTTGCTTATTCACTCTTAAAATGTTTCATAATCCTTTTCAAGAGCTTAGTGTTCTTAAATCGAAGCCTTAAGACAATAATTGGTGTTCTCCGGAAAGATTCTTAGAACCTTCAGGTTAATCTTTAAAGTGTCTGTATAGACCGCCAACTTAAGTTAACTTCCAGTCCATGTCAATTTGAATTACCTTTTGATGAGGGTAAGAACAACACAGCCTTCAGTTAAGTGTAAAGCGCCCGTTTTGACAAATTCAAACAACTTTCTATTGAAATTTGATAAAATTGATCTTTAAGCTTAAAAAAAAGTATAAGATGGTCAATTTAATCAACAATGTGAATTTTTCTCTACAGTTTCGCACTTTAAGTCGGTGTAGGCCATCTTCCACTTGATTGCGCCACCTAACAAGAGGTCCCGCAAAATCTATTGATAATGCCCTGCTTCTTATGTGCTAATTAAAGATAATAGATTGTCAAACTTGTTCCAGTTTATGAAATTTTGTATTTAGAAATTCAACATTCTTCAAACAAGTATGCCTCACCATTCGCCCGCTTTATCAAAAAATTCAAATTCACCCCTGGTTGAATATGACACCAAGGGAAACAACAAGCACACCATCCTGGGGCATTGGTATTTCGAATCGGTTAATGGCTCTATATCTCATTAGAATTCAGATGAAACTTAATGAGTCATTGTTACACTCTCGTCGACAAACAATGGGCATTTTATTTGATCACTTGAGTTTAGTGTGAGTGCAGGACCGTTCCAATGAACCCGACATACCCACGACCGACCGACAGCCCAAAGTACTATACTCTGATGAATGTTAAAGCCCTTTTAACAAATAAATACACATACAAACAAATACTTATAGAGATACCATTCTAGAGATAGCGAACCGTTGTAGAACAGTTTGGGTTTGGTTTGGCGCCCTGAATTGGTTTAGTGATTTGCGGATTCACATTTGCATTTTTAATTTACACCCAGTAGCAGAGTAGTATAGTATAGGGACTATATAGGGAAGTATGCCTCTTCTAGAGACACAAAAGGGTGTCGGTGTGTATAAATATGATAAGAAGTCAAAGGACGGTAGCGAAGACATGACTTTGGTATGCTGTGACAGCACACGACACCATACAGAAAAATAATCGCGTTGAATCCTTCCAAATCGCTTGATAATAGGATTTGCGGAAGCGTGCGACAATAGCTTATATACCAAAACACGTTAAGTTCAGAAATGAAATGAAATCTCTATAGGAATTTTATTTTTTTCTTCTACCGAGCGCGCACAGCGAAAGTGAAAAAAAAGACCTAAAGAGAAGAACCCCGTGAAAGGAAGTGAAATTGAATGTAAAAGGATATTAGCATGCATGTTGGGGAGTGTTCGAAGTTTGACTTTGGTAAATTCAGATTTCATTTTTGGTATATCCGAGAAGAGTTCTTATTTAAGGGTTTAAGTGGTGTACAATAAAAAATTTCTTTGGGAGAAAATTTAAATATTCCGGAAACGTTTAAGCAAAATGTTTTTAAAGTTTGGTAATGAAAGGATTCAAAATAGTGTCTTTTAAGGAATTTTTGTTTATTTCCTTTGGAGAACTGCTTCTGAAAATAGCAAAGCTCTCGAAGAAAGTGATTCTCGGTTGGTAGCCGTTTTATCATCATTTGGATTGAAAACAATTTAAAAGAGTGAAGCTAGAGAAATGCAGGATGCTTCACTTAATTCTTCCGTCGTAATAATATGTTGCCATTATAGTCACATGTACCTAAACTCAAAAGAGGAAATAATGAAACTTTATTGTAGACGGATATAGACGTCAATTTGACCCAAACTTCTATTTTACCACAGCAAAAGTTTGTGGGCAGAGTCAAAAATGTTTTTCCACTAGTATTGCCTTTCTTGAGGAAAGGTATATTTATTGGTAAGTATGTTCATTGCCATGAAAAGCGCTTTCTCAATAAGCCGTTCGGAACCGGCAGAAAATTGTAGGTCCCCTTCATTCCTTCACAAGGCATGGTTGTTAAAATAGCACCATCCTACTCATTCATTTATTTAAAACAAATAAATAAAAGACAACAAACAAAAGCGATGAGAAATCTGCTTTTTACACATGTGAAAACTGCTATTAAGTGTTGATAGCCTAGAGTACGTTCTACTTCTTCTATTTTACGTACCATTAGCCAAATTTATTCATAATTTTTTTTGACTAGGTATTCAAAATTTAAAAAGTGTGGAACAACAGAGCTCAGAAAGCTCCGGGCCTATTGCATTTATTTTAACCACACATTGTTAGGAATGGAGGGGGAAGATCGAACTTTCCGAATGAGTAAATAATTCATTTTATTAGCGTTCACAAATAATAATTAATTAACTATAGTTTAAAGAATTAATTAGCTATGGCCGTGGCCATTTATGTCCGTCAGCTCGATTGGCCATATAACTATACAATTTATACAAATTAAGTGTCGGTTACTTTTTTTTTAACTAAAGAGATTTTTATGTTGTATGTGCTATTTAAATTCAGTTATTAGTAACCTTCGGAAATCATACGCACTTTGAAAATAGTAATATAGTGTTTTCCATTTTCTCTCTATTGAGATAAAATACTGTTTCCTGCATCGTTAAGGTTTCTTTTCCAAAATGATTTTGTCTTTGTGTAGCATAGATCGGCCAAACTCCTAAAGTATGGAAGCAGGCTTCTTTGGACTTCGTATTGCACAATGTACTAAACTGATTGTAGCTTCCATTGTATGGGGCCCCATTAAGTCCAAGGACTTCACATCTGGTCACAAAAATAGTTGTTATTTTTCATGTTGTAGTTGAGCTGTGTGTACAAGATTCTACTCTCTGACTGTTGGGCTTCTTTTCTAACAAAGCTCTTTCAACATCCTCAAACTTTTGAATTGTACGATACAACTGATTTTTTAATAAGTTTCGGTTCTCTGAATTAATAATTGCGAATGATGATACCCTTGGGGAAATAATTTGATGTTCCTGGGATTCGAACCCCGCACTCCCACTTCAGTTTGCCTTTACGCCACGAGGGTTACATTTTTTGACAGATGAAGTAAAATGCTGAGTGTATGTAGTACTTTTGGCAAAGCCTTAATTTGCAATAATCCGGTCTTTATTTTTATTAACCTAGTTTTTAGTAGGTACCAATAATTTGTACGATTCATACATTATAGGAGCAACAGAGCGGGAGCCTCGTGGCCTAGCGTATTCCTCACACCCATACCTTGTGAGACAATGAAAGTAACCCACAATTTACTTCCAATTTCAAAGAGCTTATCGAGAAAGCGATTTTCATTTCAATGAATTTAGTATCGGACTATTTGTCAATTCCTCGTGGAAAGTGATACTCGTGGAAAAACATTTTTGTTTTCTGTTGGGATTCGAACCATGAAACTCCCGCGTAACAGACAGAAATCCTAACCATTACGCCGAAGTTACGGAATACAGCACTTGATCAATTTTTATCTTCTGGAACTCGGGAGTGAAATTGGCAAAACTTAAAAACATTTTCTTTATTCCCTTCGCATCGGCATGCAGTTGATTGTATTGATGACTAAAAGAATTCTGTTTTTAAACCGTCATAACAAAACTTGGAGCTTGGACTTTACACAGCATGGGTGTATTGATCTTGGGCCAAGCTATAGTACACGTAGGTATAGTTTTATCTATTGAAGTCGAATTCTTCAGCTGGTTTCGGGTTATCTTGCCTATTGTTATTGTTTAACACAAGAATATGTCCCTAAAATTTGAAGCCGATCCAAGCAAAATACTAGAAGCAAAATACTTGAAGTATTTTGTCTGCACACTTTAAAAAATGCGAGCATTAAACTTTATACGAGTTTTTCTCAAAACTACGGTGTTCGGTGCAATTTCAAACTTTGCATACATTTTCTAGGTATAAAACACATTCAGTTAAGGAATTTTTTTTTTTGGACATCAAGGGTGTTCCAAAAGCTTTGAAAGTAATGGAAAAACTATCAGATGACGTAAGAGGGAAGATTTGACAGTATTTCAACTAAATTTTAATGGTTTTCTCATTTTCGATGGTTTCTGGCCAAGTATAAGGTACGGTGAATACCAAATAACGTTTTTTTCTTTCCCGAAGCGTTCTGAGAGAATCTCTGTTACTGGGTTATGTGTCAATATTTCGGCATGATAAAACTGTACAAAATTATTAAAAGTGTACAAAATGTGACAATAAAGTTAGCCAATTCACACTAAAGTCAAAAATTACAAAAAAGCGTGGATTTTTTTGCGCTAAAACCCCCCTCCCCCATTTAAGATAAGTTGTTATATTGTGTTGTGAAAGAGTATTGGATCGAGCTGCTTCTTGGTTAAAATAACGAGTTTATTGACACAGACTTTTAGTACTCCTCGCAAGGCTGCTTATCGTCCAACACCAACTTTTTTATTTTTTTTTGTGTATTAACATATTGGCTTGTCATGAAAATTGCATTGAATTGGCCATAATTAGGTTTACTTCTTCCTATTTTCTCATTTTGTAAGAGAGCTATAGCATATACAACTTTCATTTTAATTAATTCAATTTAATTCGAATAAATAAAATCAATTGCAATAAAACTTGTTCATTATAATCTTTAAAGTGTGAATCGATTTGCTTAGAACTTAACACCCACTACTTGCTTTCATAATAACGTCCTTTCTGTCCAGAACCTTAATTCTGCTAATATCATTTTTTATAATTATTAAAAAAGTGTAGATACTTGTTTAATGTCTTTTCTTATATATAGGATATAAGTAGTTTAAATTGATGACTTTAATTAAGATTATCTAAATCATAATAACATTTCGCAATATGTATAAGTACATAATCCTTGAACTTCTCAGCCTATTTACTACACACCAACGATATACACTTGCATGTCCATTAATGCTCAAGGTTCGTTTATACTTTTGTTCCAACTAATTGCAGAATGGTCGAATACCACATCGATTGCAGAATCTTTCCTTTATCTTAAAACCCATCGACGATCGATGATGTGGGATGAATGCTCAGTTCATAGAGATATACTCTGTATAAAATGTTTCGTCATTTCATCCAGAACATGATATACACGTCAATGTACATACACCAGCCCATTAAAAGACTTCTTGTTTTGTACACCCGATACAAAAAAAAAAAAGAGAAAAAAAATCAAACACGGCCATTCAAAGGGCCGTGAACTCCCTCAAAGCCTCCCTTTATATGGTGAAATATTTATATTCGTCATACATAAACTCAGAACTTTAAAGACAGAATTATAAGGAATAAACCATTTAAGTCGCTTCCCTGTCACATTATCTTCAAGTCATATGTATCTGCAGATATTTTTTTTTGCGGCTCAATGATGACCAAGTTTTAGTGTCAAATGTTTTGGTAGGCATTAAGGGTTGTGCGAATGGTAGAGAGCTCATTAACAAGATGTCGACTCATGTATATGTGTTGTCTCACATGAAAATTATACCCAACCAGAATGAAAAAAAAACAAGAAGAAAAAACTTTAATATCAAGGACGACAACGCAAGATGATGACGATGATTATGATGATGATGATGACGCTCAGCTCATTGCAAAAAAGTTTATTTGTTTGCATGCGTGTGTGGTGAGGGTTATAGTCAGTGACGACAGCGAGGCTTGATTGTTAGCTGAGCAATCATATTCGGCCACATAGACCGAATCGCTTCAACAATGATTATATCGTAATCCAGGAAGTCTCAAATAAATAGCACAGGAAACGCGTTACTAACATCAGTGCTACACATGCAAACATATGTGTTTCTGTTCATTTACTGGAAAAATGAGAAAATTTTCATCCTTACTGTGCTCTGCACTTAGAGCCAGGATATTAAATGCTTGTCCTGTTCCTGACTGGCTCTTTTAGTACGTTTTTACGTTTTTAATGCTTATTTGTCAGTACTGTAAGGAATATTACTTCTCCTTTTTTTTTCTAACAACTGCTCTGGCTGTGAACGTAAAAGTTAATGAATGTTAGAACTTGAGTGGGAGTGTGTGCGTGTGTGTGTGTGTGGGACCTCCATAGATTGTGTTGGGCTCTGAGGTTTGAGACAGAGTGTTTTATAGATGCTGTTATTACGAACGAGGCAGTGTAATCTAATTACCTTGAAACACTCTGGTGGAGGAAGCTGGATTTAATTTCCATTGCACGAATAAGCTTTAACTGTGTTAACGATTCTTACTTACTTACAATTTGGTTCATGTTTAAAATAAAGCAGATAGGTACCTTCTAGCATTTGATTCAAATGCGTGGATGTAACTATAAAAGTATTTTTGAAGGATTTCATGTTCTTTTTGAGGGCTGAACTAAACTTTTAACGTTTCCTACTAATGATAAACGTAATATATGTATCTACTATTGTTTTGCTCTACTCTTTAACGAAAAGACACTAGAATGTGTTGTGTTAGACTTTTCAAATAAGAGATGCAGATAAATTAGTCGCCGCGTAGGCTCAAAACTTAGTACAAATGCAACATTTTCATTGTACATTCGTTCAATTAACCAGAGAGTTAGTCTTGGCATGACAGAGATGTGGTGGTAGAGTGTTTTGTCAGTAGGTCGAACATATGGGTTCGAATCCCGAAACGGAGGCAAACTGCCTGGGACATAAATCTGCAAAAAAATGGTTTGGACCTGTGTCCCACTTCAAACTTTCTCTTCGGCCATAACCAAACTGGTTCTTATAAATTGTATTTAATTTATAACTGCTTTGAATTAAGACTCAAAGAGCTGCCGTATTCCTTACTGAGTCTTCTTTTTGATTTGCGTCTATTTCGAGTTTGCTTACTCAAAAGGACTAAATTTATATAATCGAATAATGGAGCTTTCTGCCAACCGACCCAGGGAGTTATATCCTTTCATGCTCAGATGGATTTGTGACCGATGGATCAATCAGCTAAAGTGCAATCAAAAAAGCTTTTAAATTGACAGGACTTGAACGAGAAATTAGGAGACTAACTGAAAAATGGTTAGTTTTATGTTAAACAAAGGTACTTCGAAATACGTTCGGTGCGCATTTGTACCTAAGTCAAAAGCTATTTTATTAAATTAGTGCGGACACCGATCAAATATTAAGAAAGCTTTACCAGCTACGATTTTCCCTGTGAGCGGTTGTTCTAGGTAACAACGCTAGAATTGAGTAATAGGTTTCTGCAGAAGGCCAGTAAAAAATTTTCGTCGTACATTCGTGTGTGTTTAGACAATGACTCTCAATTTTACAATAAAAAAAAATGTATTCAGCAATCGTGTCCAATTTTGCGCGAATATACAAACCAACGTTCAGAGGTGAGTGTGGCACTGATAACTCAAAAATGATAGGAAGTATCTACATGCAAACACGGTGTAGGTCGTAACACCGCACTTTGAGTAGTTTCAGTGGGAAAAAAGGCGGTGTAGGCTGGTGCTGGTTCGATTAACACCGCCCAATTGTAGTCGTCTAAGCTGAAAACCCTATGGCATTGCCAGAATGTCAAATGTTTTGAGAAATTTTTCTCAAAAATGCGCTGTTAAAAGAAGCGACACTAGCCTAAACCACCAACCAACACCATCCAACACGACCTTTCTTGATCATATGACATTTCTAAAATGTAAAACTGAGTAAATCTTTTTAAAAATTCCTTTTAAAGAACTCCTTTTGAATAGCCTGGAAAAACTGTATGTCCCTTCAAATTTTTGAGAACGCAATAATTTTTATGGTCTAACATTTTAAATAAAAAAAATACAGATCGCGATTAACTTCATCTAATGATTGAGAAAAAATGATCTGTACCTGATAGTTAATTTAAATTTCGAATAAAGAAAATGCAGAGTCAACTAAGGCGGGGTATAGTGTAATTCTGCTTACCAGCTAAATTAGACCGGGGACCCTCGTCGCCAGTTTTTCATCAGTTGGATTGAAATTATTTAAAAAAAAGTGAAACTACACTAAAAAAATTGGAAATAATGATACTCAGTTGAAGTTCGATATAGCCGTTAATTCAAATAAGACGCTTTCTTTGATTTCGCCACGGAAATAGTTTGAGAGTGTTTCAGGCAAAAAGGATACATTTTGGAATAGTGTCGTTGTGAACTAAATTTTAAATTAACAATTATTTTTCAAAATCTTATCAAAGTAACTTCATACGTAGTCTTATAACATAATTATAGCAAAATGTATACCAATGCCTTTATGTAATTCTGTCTATTCTCAAATCAGGCAAACATAGCAAAGAAAATTCTAATATATTTTTCTGCTTTGAAGCATGTAGTCTGGGGCAGCGTGCGAGATTCATATTTCTAGAAGTTGCGCAGAGAAGTAATTTTCTTCCATCACGCAAAAACGACCATATAAACCAATACATATATGCTTCTTTAAAAATATTGTCAGTAGGAAAGGAAGGAAAAGTGAATTTGTATTTCGCTGTCGAGGACTTTAATAAAGAGTTGCTATGATAATAAAATAAAAACTCAGACAGGTCTATTATAAATAAACAAATTATAAAAGAAAGGAAAATTCGCACAGGGTTGAAAACCCGTATTCCCTCTTGAGCACAAAAAATGTTTGAGCTGGAATAGCATTTTACAGATTTAAGGTACATTTTGGAGTATCTTGTGATAATTCACAGAACGCACGAAACACATAAAAAAAATCAATTCCTCGTATATTAATTAGGTAACGCTTTACTGTTTCTTGCGAACCAAAGGAATTGTGCTATTTTCAATAACACAAGACTGCAAAAAAATTGAAGTTATGAGCTGTTCTTGTTTTTTTTTTTTTTGACAAACTTATGTTTTTGGACGTGCTGAATCTGAAAATGACTTTCATTTGCTCGTAGAACGTCACGTTTTCTGACAATATACATAGGTACTACTACTATATGGTCCAGTGAAACACCTTCTTTCAACTTTGCCTCCGAGAGGCCTGGAAACTTTAATATCATATTTGAAGCAATTTCCATCTCTTAAAAGTGACTTCACAAATTGCTTCATCGATCCCAGCTTTATGTAGAGCGGTGGTAAAAGAATTTTATAACGAGACACCAAAGTTAACCAAAAAAGTTAAAACATAAATTTAATCATAAGTTAAACCAAGTTCCCTCGAAGGCCAACACTTTTTGGTCCAGTCTCTACTATCGCATAGACACAAAAAGTAATAATAATAATTACAAAATAAAAATGTTCTTATTTATTTATGAATTCAAACTGGCTCAAAAAAACAATTTTTTAAGAAAATTTTGGGCTTAACAAAGTAACCGGACGTTCTAGAAGTTTTTGATTATTTTTTTAGTTTTCAGAACACCTAAACACATACATAGAAATCAGTTGAAAGCATCCAGACAACTTTTTCTTTGCAGACCTGTGTAATTCAAAGCTATATAAAAGGACTTATTGTATTTCCATTTTTATACAAGTATTATTTACATTGGCGAAACTTTGAAGTTATACCTATCCTTATCTTAATCATTCTTTATCTTTATACATAATAGAAAGCTGTCTGTTTTCAATGATTTTTAAAGCTACAAGCGGATTTCGGATCGATTTTTCTTAAAAGATTGATTGATCCAAGAAGAAAAAAAGGTAAATATTTAGAAGTGGGGCTCCAGCCCAAATCGGTCCAAAAAAATTTTCTAACAATTCTGTATTATTTTATAGTATAAAAATAGATGTTTTGAAGTGGGGGAAGACATTTTGCTTACAGAAAACAATTGCTATTTCCATATTTAGCATGAGCAGCCTAATTCTGCGGAAACAGGGTTCAAATAATGAGCCCCGCGAAGCGGGCCATGCGGAAAGCTGTTGCATACGGAAATTATTTGCCATTTTCATATTTAGCATGAGCAGCCTAATTCTGCGGAAACAGGGTTCAAATAATGAGCCCCGCGAAGCGGGCCATGCTAGTAATTAATATTATGAACAACAGAATTACAAGACTATTTAATGAGTATTTTAAGGTTCTCTTAGTATGAATTATAATTTTTCAAGAAAGAAACTCGCAAGGATATTTTACAACTGTGGGTATGGATACTTTTGTTCAAATTTTATTTCGGGACCGAAAGGCGCTAGCTAAAAAGGCCGATCTAGTCAGATGTTTGCTGGAAACAGAGTAGATGACTGGAAATGTTGAAATTAAGTTAACTTCACATTCGAGGAGAACAATGAATTAATGCCCTTTCCGGTATGACTCTCTCGATACTCGATATACTTCAATGTCCGAGAAAAATTAGCTTGGTAATCCAAGATTAGATTTTTATCACACCATCAAGTGGCCAGTAAAAAAAAGATACTGAAATATTTTGTTTTTGGATTCCATAACACAAAAAATAACTTTCATAAACCAATCAATAAATAGATCATTACGTCAGGCCATAGCCTTCATTGACTATGCCACCCAAGGAATCTTAATTCCTTACTTAATTTTCTATTTTATTCAAGCACTTGCAAAAACAACAACACCACAAAAATAAAAGCACATAATTTATCGGCACTTTAGTCCTCTTAATCTACAAACACTTTAAAATTAATTCTGGACCACCATCACAACAAGCAAAATTACAAGCATATCTCCAACAACAGTAACAAAACAACAGCAACAAAAAAAAATGAAAGTTATCTCCATTTCTTTGTTTCTCAACTTAACACTAAGTCGAGAAAAGAAAAAGTTTCTCCGTTTTAGTCACAAAAAAAAAAAGGAAAAGAAGACGACAACGACTTCTATGAAAAAGTCAATTCCTTATCATTATCTTCAGAAAATTACGTTTTTCTGCCTTGGGTCATTACTAAAGAGAATAAGAGACTTCATAGTGCCTAAGTTTAGCACGTTTGCAAGTTGGTTTCTTAGAGTAACAGCAATCGATTTTTTTCTTTCTTTTTTTCAAAAGCTTCTTTTGCATTCTTGATATTGCTTGGAAAATTAGAATCTATTAAAACTGAAGCTAAGCGTTTTAATTATTCCCTATAAATAAGTTGGTATAGACACAAAAGAGAAGTCCTAAGTTTTAAGGTAGACGAACTTAATTTAAAGTGCTGTATGAGAAATTGCCCTGTTCGAATCTCGATATAGAAGAAGCATATGCGTAGGTACCTAAAGTTTTTCACAAAGACATCATCTGCCGACCCATAATGGGACCCTAAACCGCATCAGCTGAAACCTGAAACCCTGCGATTTAGTTTGACCACTTCTAACAAGCTATTTGCCTTCTCTCTATCGTCTCTTGAACGCATTAAATCCAATGCTTGTGTTTTTACTTTTGACGCAAATGACATGGTAAAACCAAATCTGCGAAACATACCTACAATCTTTCGTGTGAAAATCCTTGGAAATAACCTTAATACACACTTACTGTTAACTGCAGACACAAAAAACCATTAAGTAAGATGAGGTGCGATAAATTGGATTACTGAAGCAGATGTTTTGAAGGTGAATGGACTTTTTGCTTCCCCCCCAACGAAGCACACTCACACTCATGCCCGTCAATAGCTATGCACATATACATACGCTGCTTGCGTACAGCAATTTTATGAGAATATTGCCACCTTATGTTGTTGTTGTTTATTTTATTTATTTTATTTTGTTTCTTTTTTTTTCTTATTTGGCTGTACTTTTTTGAATTAAATTTTTTTGAAAGGCCTCGCTGGGGGATTATTCACGCAACATAACAGTTGCCAGGCCAGCCAAGCCACCGCTGCTGGCTGTACCCTGGATAGCTTGACGTAAATACTCTGGTGAACGTTGGGCTCCCTGCTCATTGAATTATTTAGAACATATTTGCTAATTCATAGCGAAAACATTTTGACAAGTGTTGTCATGTATGAGGATATAACATAACATGGTTGTAGATGATGCGGGTGTTTGTTTGTGTGGGTGTGTAGAAACTCCTAGAACAATAAAGGCTCTCAATAGCAGAGTGCTCTAGTAGGTAGGAGGTAGCTAGGTATAGGTAGGTATATATGCCAAAGCTGAGCTATCTATTTGCTGTCTTTAGCACAAATTAATAATTCATTTAATATCTGCTCCAACTGAAACATATGTTAGCACAACAACAATATTCACTACAAAAACAAAACTATGTACTTGTCGTCGTCGCTCGTCGTCGTCGCATAGAAACCCTCAGCTCAAACGTCGGCGGGCCAACGACGACGCATAAAGCGAAAGCAAGAGTAAAAACGAGTACAACTAAACAACGCCGTTGCGATTGTTTGTATTCGTTGGGTCTTGGGTGGGTGGTGGCAAACGGCACGAGATGGCGGGGTTCATGTGGAGCTAGTGTATGCTCCTAGGGAGATTTTGAAATTTATGCCTCCGCATGTCGAATATTTTTGCTCGTTCCTTGCTTTGTTTTGCCTTAAGGAACTTTTTTTCTTTTTCCCTTACACTCATTTTCCTTTTAAGATTTGCTCTGTGTGCCACGAGCTAAGAATGTCAAAAGAATGATGATGTCCTGGAACCTGGAAATATTAGCTGCCTTACATTTATTCAAATCATGTGCTTATAAAGCAAGGTAGGAAGTTAAGGTGAATCTGTGTTATGGTATGGTTCATGCGTATCCACCCGATGAGAAGCGCGTCTGCCCCAGCCAGAAGTGCCTCTGCCTACCTACGTAGTGTGTGTTGTGTTCTTGTAATAAAGGAAAGGTTGGGTGTTTTTCGATTGATGGGGCAACTTATTTTTTGCTTGGGTTCGTGCTGCGGTGATGGCCAGGTTTCCTTTTTTGTTTTATTTCTTTGTTTTCTGTTCCTTTTAACGTGTTGCTCTCCTTGATAATTATTCATTAGAAGTATCTTTTACATGAAAGTATTTCGTTTGGGGTGATGTCGGGATTGGGCTTTCTTTTTTAGAAAAAGTTACTGTTTTTTTTTGTTTTAGTATTTAAATTTCTTTTTTGGTTGTTCATGGCTTTTAAAAATTTATTAATGCTTTTAGACTAAAACGGAAACAGAGTGGCAGGCGTAAGGAAAGCAGATAAGATTTAAGTTGGCATCTCCCAAGAGGTTGTCAAAAGTCTTGAATGGCTTGAAGTTAACGTTCATCTCAGATGAGCTCCTTCTCTTTTTTTTACCTTCTTCTTCTTCCTCTTCTTCTTTTTTAACAATTTATTATTATATTTTTATTTTCTTGCATCGTTGGGCTTGGGTCTCATTAATTTGGATGTAATTAGAAAGTTATTCGTGCATTAAGATATACAGGATGGATAAGAAAAAAAAAAATTGTGGTTATGGTATCATCGGTGGAATGAGCACGAGCAGGGAATGTGTCTGATCAAATATTCAAAGGACACATTTTGACGAGGAGAATGTAATTATTTAATTTCTCTCGTGATGTAACAGGTGGTTAGTATTAATGTTCATTTGAGATGAATTTATTCAGTGAAAAAGGAAAACGCCGTATAACCCTGACAGCTTGGAACAGGACTCCTACGATTAAATCAAATTGGTAGAATTTCATGTACATTTATGTTGGTACGCACCTATTCCAGTGGGAGTGCTTACGTTAGTTTGAAAATTAAATTTCTCACAAATAAATGAGTGATTAGAAACTTCCTTTTGACTGTCGGAATGAAGTTAGATTGTAGCAAAAACAAAACTAAGCTAAGTGAAATCGTTAATCATCAGGATAGGTTCCTGCAGGATTATTGGAAATGTAAAACAATTAGGTACTTTTCTTCTTTTGTTTCTGTCAAGTCACATAAAAACGGTAAGGTCAGTAAGGGCATTTGCAATCAATCGTTGTACCGTTTAATATTTTGGGAATAAGTGTTGCAATCAAATTATGACTAAGTTTACATTTATAGCTGAATTTGAAACTTATTTAAGTACATAGCTATTTGGCCTCATTTAAGCATTGGAACATTGCTGTTAGTTAAAATTGAAAATTAAAGAAAGAGTATCTATATCTATTCAAAACCTACCCGTCTTGACTAAAATTTCTTGAAACCGTAATTAGCTGCATTGTGCTGCACTTTTTTTTTTTTTTTTGATTTGTTAAACTATGAGACAAAGCACTTTCGTATTAAAATCTCCTTTACCAATAGACACTTCTCCACTTGACACTGGACGGATACACATTTTCTTTTACTTTCATGGTGTGATCGCCACAATTTAATTTTGGTCACTACAATTTTAAAATTGCTTTAACTATACCAAACGAAAACGAAAATTAAAACTAAATTTAAGCTTTGAGGAAGAACGAAAAACTCTATAACAGGATGACTTTTAGACTTGAAAGGCTTTCATTGAATTCAAAACAAATAAAATTAATCTTACTCAATATGCGTTCAAGAAGTTTAAGAATTCATTTAGACCATCACAATGCTTAAAACGCAAATTTCGGCTGCCAGACACTACACCCAATTATATGCTGATGATAGAAACTGGATTATCACCACTGTACCTCACATAGCTCCACTTTAACTACATTCTCAAACTTATGAACAGCAGCATTGAAAAAATAGCTAGAAAGGTTGCAGTTTCAACAACAAGGTCCCAACGCTCATGGTTTGAAGAATAGAAAAAATTGGCGGACATGTGTGAACTCAATTTCCACCTTACCTTGGATAATTTGCCAGAGTAGAAACCATTCCTTGACAACTTGATTGAAAACTACATTCCAAAGTAAAAGAAGACTATTTGGAACAGGCTAGAAGTTCACTTCATAGGGAAATCTATTCGAAGCTGCAGTATGACCTAGGCGACAAAAACTACTTCAAGGACCGTTTTAGCACTGAAAAAATATCGAACCCTTTTCGAGCAAGAGGAGAGCTTTTACCGCTCAATTTCATACCGCATCGTTACGATTTAAAATGCTCTTTGTGTAACACCAACGAAAGAGAAAATGTATTTCATTTCATCGCAAGATGCCCAATGTTAGTAGAGATACGGCGACAAACATGGAAAGAAAACTGATGAGCAGGAAGGAAAAGATGGTGGGAGGATCTTACATTTTGGAAAGTAGTGTTGAAGCAGATAAAGTCCAAAAGTTGGGAGCAGTCAGTGTTATACACACGTCAAGTTCGTAGTTCACACTAATTGAGAGACGCTCGCGGCAGGAAGGCAAGGTGAGATTGTTTCTAACGTCCGTCGCCGTCGCGTCGGTTGTAGAGATCCCGAAAGGTAGAGAGCAGAAAACGACGTTGAACGTTTTGATCTTAGAGATGTAAACCGCTTGATATGGAGCACACTTTTGTGATGCATACTCAAGGTTATTACGGACAAAGGCAATGTATAGCGATCTAGTAACAAAGGGGTTGCAAAAGTCAAGGGAGAATTAGCTCTTGACAAAACTACGTCAATTTGAAAGCGAAAATTCATTTCGCTGTCACAGAGATCACCTAAATCACTTTCATTCACCAATATCACATGCATTAATGTTGAAAAATCTACATAAGTGTGCACAAATGATCTTTTTCTAAATTCAATACCGCTTTATTCTCTGAGATGCGAAAAAAAAAATTAAGGATAAGCTGCACACGGTTAATGAAAGCTTTTGATGATGATACGATGTATCGGGGAAGTTTTTTACTTTAACCTCTGACTTTTTGGTAATAAGAGGAAAAAGGGTGAAGGTTGGAGAGTGGATTTCCAGAACTAGTATTAAGAACGATAGAACTTATCACACGAGAATTGGATTCTGTGCAAATAGGAAATACTTTTATGTTGAATAAAGCAAGAAAAAGCTAAGAGATCTTTGGAAACTTGTAAAGAGGAGATGGTCATAAGCTGATGATATTGATTGTATAGAGTTGCCTTTAGTGCTTTGGATCAGAAGAAAATAGGAACTAAAACACAGCTTGCCTCCATTGGTTCACTAGAGGAAGCACTCATTAGCAAACCAATAGAACACCCAGAATTGTTTCTGTTGAGTTTGACGTGTAGTCTGTGTGTTAGTGATACAACTAAGACTCATACAAAATATTTCTTGAGGAACATTTTGATTTTGACATGGATTCCCATTTCAAATCGGGAAATTACTGGCACTTCTCAGAATCATGAGTAGCGATCATTTTGCACTAATAAAACGGTTTACGAATGCTCCTGGACGCATGTCCAGGAAAACAACATTAGCTTCGAAAGCGCACAACGTGACTCGGTAAATTCAATGAGGGACTGTTGACAGAGTTTGACAAAAGCTGATAACAGAGCATCGACGGTAGAATGAGGTTCGGGTGGTGGCCGACAAATGCTTGGGCTAAAAATATGAGAGATCAAAATGATAAGATATTTAGATCCTGAAGTGAGGTGGGAACTTGGAACAGAACGCGATCTTGTCTGGTTAGAATAAAGAAAGAACCAGGAATCGAAGTTAATACTGGAAAAACTCGTTGGTGAGCGATTTCAGTTGGAAAATGGATTGCTGTTCTTTGATTCTATTTTGGTGCAGAGAGAGTTGAGTTAGGGCTTGGGAAAGAGTTTAAAGGGACAATGGATTGCTGTTCTTTGATTCTATTTTGGTGCAGAGAGAGTTGAGTTAGGGCTTGGGAAAGAGTTTAAATGGGGGCATAAAAGGAGAGGCAATATGATTGAAGCAAGGAATTATATCTTGCTGAGATATTTATTGGGGTTGGGCTTAAAAAATTAAAAAGGGTGGCTCAAAAGAGCTGAGAGCCCCGGAGCCTAGCGCATTTCTCATAACCATGCCATATGAGGGAATGGATGGAACCTACAATATTCTGCCGATTCCGAACGGCTAATCGAGAAAGCGCTTTAACTATCGGAGAACTTGCCAATTCCTCACGTAAGGTAATAACCGTGGAAAAACATTTTTGTTTTCTGTTGGGGTTCGAAACACGAACCTCCCGCGCAATGTGCAGACTTGCTAACGATTGCCCCAGGAGCACCACGGGTTTGGGTTAAGGTCTAGCAATAGTTATTCTATGGGGCTTTTGAGGATAAAGGTTTTTTTGGTGTAACTAGAACCAGAAAATGAGAAATTTGGAAAAAGAAACTTAAGTTGTGTAAAGGTTGAATCATAGCTTTTTGGTTTCTTCAACTTGTTCAGTCTTATTTTCCATTCCGCTTCAGTCCAGGTTGTTTCGAATTTAGAAAGCTTTGGTTCAGAGGCTGTACGGTAGAATATGAAGCGATTGATGATGATGTTATCACTGCAGCAGTATTTCTGGGATTTATAGTAATGCATATAGTGAAGTGAGAGTACGAAGGTGAGATTCAGACGATGTATTCGGGGTAGGCAAGCATAAAGAAGAAAGTACTCGATTACTTCGGGTAAAATTTCACCTGGAAAGTTTTCCACTTCAGGTAGTTAGATCGGTCAAATAACTTAACAATCTTCCCAATCTGTGGCCCAACAAAGTAACTCTAGTCTACTTTCGAACCATTTGATTCGGATTCTACTTTTAAGCGCCAATAAGAATGAAAGTAAAGTCTTATTTAAACTCTTAAAACTGCTTTAGATGAAAACTTCCTAGTTTTGTGTGAAGTCTTCGATTTACTACGACATTTTTAAGAATTAGAGAGGAGGAATTTCAAACAATAGACCAACTTTGTTGTGGAATCGTATTTACAGAAGATCGAATTAGACTGTGTCTTGAGTGCACTGAAAGAAAGAAACACGGCAACTTTCTTAGAATCCACAAACAAGAATTTTATTTGCATTTCTATATCAAAATACTCCTTCGCACCGATAAGCTTTATAAAATGTGTATAAAAATTTAAACTAACAAATTCCGACATAAACATAAGCCAAAGCCTATAGAATAAACGTATAAGCCAAAACACACATCAAGTTGATGGGGGAAAACGGATATGATGCTCCCAACAGCCTCAAGCGTTTGAGTAGCGTAGACTCTTTGCTCAGCCACTCAGACAAAAATAGAAGGACATTATTTATGCGCCTCCCTTTTTACTCGTGCACCAATACAAAAACACATATCTATTACGGATATGAAAATAGGATCATGAATACACCTAACATTACCATCATCATGCAAAGAATGTTCAACGGCATTTATTTTTGGTTTGGTTCACCTTTTGTGCAACACACATCTTGACCCTTGGGTTGGGGGAGGAGGACTCTATGTTTGTGTATCATCATCGTGTGATGATGATAATATTTTGTGATAACTGGAGCAGAACACTTTTCAGACCCTTAAACTTCTTATGTTTATGTGTTTGTGTGGATGAGTACGAGTATATGTATCAAAAACCCAATTTGTCGATTTTTGTTTATTTATTTTATTCTTCCCCCAAAACAATAACAACAAATATGAAGTATTGGGGTACGAGTAGAGAAGGTTAAACGAAAAACCAAACGAGGTCAACATTAATTTATTTTCCATCACACTCCATAGACTTCGAAGGCTATACCAAAGTTCTTTTTTGTCATATTCGCCATTTGTTTAGAAACTTCAAGTACGTCTTGTCTATGTCTACATTATTTATATACCCAAGCGAGTCAGGCCTGTGTTGGAGTATTTATAAGAGAGGGAGAGAAAAGCATAAGGTACTCTGACTTTAGTGTTATGGATGATTTCGGAGATGTAGGGCCTCAATTTTGACATGATCCAAGTTCATCTCCTAGTAAAGGATGTGTTTTAAGAGGTTTGTTTTGGTAAATTGACAACATTGTTTCGTTGAGATCGTCA
The DNA here is from genome assembly GCA_949752695.1 of Melanostoma scalare. Taxonomy (NCBI): domain Eukaryota; kingdom Metazoa; phylum Arthropoda; class Insecta; order Diptera; family Syrphidae; genus Melanostoma; species Melanostoma scalare. The sequence goes on along the minus strand of OX456985.1, from coordinate 222,533,446 downwards.
ATTTGACAAATGGCGGTACATTCGTGGGTACGTTTTACAACGATTACCAATTGTTATTTCCGACTCAAGTCCCCAGTTACTCGAAAAATTGGTTGAAAATTGCACTTCCAGGGGCCTGTAACACAAACGTACAAGTCAACAAGCCCACAGTAACTTTTAGGAATATATCCAATACACTTGTAGAATATAAAGCAAATTTGTAGCTTTGTGTTTCAGAAATTTCTTACACTTGTCATAGCTTGCTTGTATTACTAGTAGGTACTTGTAGTATTGTGTTACAGATGCGTGACTAAGTTTTATTAGAGCCACCCGTGATGCACTTATGACCGAAACCGTTATGGCATAGGAGTATCTTTTATCAAAAATTATCATTGATAAAAGATAAATTTACTACCTTAAGTTGGATTGCTACCATTTTCAGAAAGCCAATACCATAATAATGACACCAAATTGTACATGTTTTACTTCACTTTGTATTTGTACACCTTTAAGAAACAGCTCCTACGAGAGAAGATAGACTTTTGGTTTCTCTAATTTCCTTCTTCAATTTACATTTTTCCATTAAATAATAATCGAGAAGACAGAGGGAATCGAGCCCCCAATAATGATTCAAATTTTGACGAGAGTTCGACATGGGAAACGTCATTTTCAGGAACATTTCAATATTTTGCTTATTAGATTCTAGGAACACAGTTTGTCATTGGCCTCCATATACAATTTTTCTTTCCAAATTGACATTTGATGTGACTATTATGCTTCATACTGTGTTTTAGAAACGTGCCGCTAGTTTTAGGGACCCAAATAGAAACGAACATTGTCACTGAAAGGTTTGGGAGTTGATTTATTTTTATGAATAATTTTTGTTTTTTTTTTTTTTGTTTTGGGTTCCTTTGGCAGCTTTTCCATTATTTATTTACATACATTGGAAAAGACATAAAATATGGGGCAGAACCAAGCAATGTATGTATAATACAAGAGAAAACCATTTGTATATGTCGTATATATGTGTATCCTGGGAGAGATCAAGAGCCACTGTTGACCGGCTTTGTGTCAAATGAAGCGTATCTTTCGGTCATTTTTGATGTGTTTGTTGTTGTTGTTGTTGCTGTGCCACATATCTTTAAGGGCTACTGCTGCTGGCCGTTTATTATTATCCAATACAGGTTTATGGGGCAATTATCCTTGTGTTTTGTACTTCAATGAATACAATTTGGCAGGGATTTCATATTTTCTGCTCATGTACTCAATTTCGTCTTTCTTCTTCTTCTTCTTTTTTATTTTTTTTTTTGTAGCCTCGGAGGACTATTGTCTTTTATCTTGTCAGTATCAGGCGTTTTTATATTAAATGGGAGGGATGGAAAACAAAGAAATAGTATAAAAAAAAGCGTGTGTGGTCAATGGGCAGATCCTAGGATTTAAATATTGGAAACATATTTCACCAAGAGCAAGAAAGCAAAAACTAGGCATAGTTGAATCAGAGAAAAGAAAGATAATGCGTAAGAAGATCAATTTATTCGAGTGATTGACTTTGATTCGTTACATAATTTAACAATATTGGAAAAGATTTGATGATAACCTTCCTGTGAATCAGTTGCGTCGTTTTTCTTCGTTATATGTATTATAACTAAGAAGAACGACGCAACTGAATCACACGAAGGTTCATTACACAAAGTAAATACTGGAGATAGTTTCTGGCTACGACAATTATTGAATAAATAAATAGCAAGTTGGACAACTAAAGCTTGAATAGAAGACTCTTCGTTATCAATTATTCAAAATGCTAGTGATATATATCCGGATCCGAATTCGGAAAGCTAAATAATATATCCGGAGTTGGGCTCAAGCTAAAATTGATGAGCATTCCTAGCGAGTACTTCGACTAATTTGTTTCAAAAGAGGAACGCCGCTAGCTATTTCACTGTAGCACTGTTTGTAGAAAAAGCGATATAAGAGAGAGAGAAACAGTTCACGTTTCGAAGAAGGTCAAGATAACCGATCGCACAATTAAACTATCCCCTATCAAGTTCAACGCTCTGTTTTGTACCATATCAAGTTGGGGCAAAGGTGTTTGAGAATTATACTCTAGTTTTGGGAGGATGTAGGCTTTATAAGTTGTAGCCAGATCAGGAGTGAGCAATTTCCTGCATCGTATAAGAAACCTCAGCATTTAGCTGCATTTTTGTAGACTTCAAATATGTGGCCATTCCAACGAAGATTATCGTTTACACTCATAGGTATTAACTACTGTCAGCTTTTCGATATCTTGGGTACTGCAACCATTTATGAATAATGCGGCAAAAGGGGAATATTAAGCTTCAACGACAAGAGGCTAAAATAAGAAGATTCTGTCAAGAGATCGTTAATAAAAATAAGGAAAAGAGCCGAAGACAAGACAGAGCCTTGGGGCACACCAGCATTTATAAAATGGCTATCAGACTTAAAACCATAAAACACAACTTGTATTGAACGGTCGGAGAAGTAATTTCTAATCGAACGAAGAAGAAACTCATCGATACCAAGAGAAGAGCACGTATTTTCGATAAGAGAGCCTGATGCCAAATTGTATCAAATGCTTTAGAAATATCAAGCGCAGTAATCTGACTTTCTTGTAATCTGACCGCTTGTTTTGAAAAGCTGAAAAAATAGGTGGAAGGTCTTTAGTCTACTAGAACCTTTGTGCCAAAATTTCAAGTTCGTAGAGTAAGTGGTTTCCAAGATACAGCTGGGGCCTTCAAAATTCCACGCTTTTCGATAGCCCGGAAACCGCTTGTTTTGAAAAGCTGAAAAAATAGGTGGAAGGTCCTTAGTCTACTAGAACCTTTGTGCCAAAATTTCAAGTTCGTAGAGTAAGTGGTTTCCGAGATACAGCTGGGGCCTTCAAAATTCCACGCTTTTCGATAGCGCGGAAACCGCTTGTTTTGAAAAGCTGAAAAAATAGGTGGAAGGTCCTTAGTTTACTAGAACTTTTGTGCCGAAATTTCAATTTCGTAGAATAAGTGGTTTCTGAGATACAGCTGAGGCCTTCAAAAATCAGGTAAGGCCCAAATAAAATAATAAAATAATATTTTTTTTTTCCTATATAAAGGGGTTACTTCGGATTTGCTCCTCATTATCTCGCTAGACTTCTAGAAGAAGTTCTTAAACGGCAGATAATTTAAAAAAAAATGGCAAAATTTGTTAATTCAACAAGAGGAAGCGTAAAACTTCATTTCGAGGGCTTCATTTATGGAAAGCATAGAATGAGTGATGCAAAAACTGATTGGAGGTGTGAGCACTTCCAATCAGGAAAATGTCGAGGGAGAGCCGTCTCCAACGGCACAGCCGTTGTTGCAACAGGGCTACACAATCACGGTCCTTCACCGGTATTGTGCGAGCTAGCAGCAATGGCTGATAAGCTAAGAGCTGACTCTTTAACTTCAGTAGCTGCTCCTAGAGCCATAGTGAATAATATTATGGCAGGAGCTTCTTCTTCTGCATTGATTCGGTTGCCTCGAATTGAGTCAATGCAAAAGGGTGTTTCAAGAACGCGTAAGCGTTACTTTCAACCCTCCCAAATTCCCCACTGCCGAAGTGACATAATTCTGCAACAGCTGCTTACAAAAACTTCTGTTCCAGAAGACTTTTTGTTAGCTGATTCTGGCAGTGGTGACGAAAATAGAATTATAATTTTTGGTTCCTTATCGGACCGTTTAAGGTTGTCCCGATGCCAGACATGGTTGGCAGATGGGACTTTTAAAGCATGTCCCGAGATGTTTTACCAGCTCTGGGTGATTCACGGGTATTTCGAGAACAAAGTTCTCCCCTGCCTGTATTGTCTGCTTCCAAATAAATCGGAACAGACATACACTCGCTGTTTAGAGATCATTATGAACTCCAGCGGAATGGCCAATATCCGTCCTCAGAATTTTCTCATCGACTTCGAGAAAGCGGAAGAGAACGCCATTCGGCGTCTTTTCCCTGTGGCTATTATACACGGCTGCTATTTTCATTTTGCACAGGCTGTTCGCCGGAAAGTGCAACAACTTGGCATGCTCGTGAGGTACGGTGCTGACACACAGTACCATACCGATATAAGAAAGTTTATTGCATTATGCTTTTGCAAGACAGAAGATGTCGTTTCAAGGTTTGAGGCGTTGGCAGACACTTTTCATTCTTCTTATGAAAATAGTGATGCGCACAACGATTTCCTCAGCTACTTTGAAGAGACTTGGGTAGGGCGTAGTCGACGGAATCCGCGGTTCTGCCTGGAGATGTGGAACTGCAGGGATATAACAATTTCCAATCTCCCAAGAACCAACAATAGCGTTGAGTCCTGGCACAAGCAGTTTCAGAGTTCGTTGAACTGCCAGCACCCAAACATTTTCAAACTCATTGAGAGTCTCCTTTCGGAGCAGGTGCGGGTTGATGCCATATTTCAGAACCTAAACGCTGGATTGTTGGTTCCCCTCTATGCTCGTATTGAGTATCAGCACTCAAACGAAAGACTTTTGAAAATTATCAGCGAGTACGATCAAAAGTCCGCAGATGATTTTCTTCTAGCATGCTCCCATTTCGTGGGAGACTAACTTTTCATGCTTTTTTCTATTTCTCCTTTTGTCCGTTTGTCCGTCTGTCTGTTTGAGGATTAGGCCTACTGGGGAACCTCGGTAAAAAAAACGAGTCAAGAGCCTACCTCCTGGGTGACGCGGAAATGGCTCGGTTTTTTCAATTTTTTATTTTTTTAAGTTTAGCTATTTTTTCCTTAAACTTTAGGTCAATTTTGTCAATTTTTAGCTTTTTTTAATTTTTTTAGGTTTAGGTTTTTTTATTTTCAACTTTAGGTACATGCGTTTAAGAAATTATTATAAGGCGAACTAAACATTCGTAAAAGTTTTTTTTGTAAAAAAAACTCCAATTCTATCTGTCTGTCCGTATATGAATCTATTGCCTGAACTCCTTGACGTAAATTTATTTATTTATTTAAAGAATAATAGAGTAAACTGTAAGGACATTTATGTATCTATAATAAAATAAAATTTTAGATAAATTACAAAAATATTTTCGTAAGATTCCTATGGTTTTTTCATTTCTTCGATTAATATGGCAATTGGCAACTAGTTACCCTACAAGAGAAAATCTGCAACCAAAAGCGAAACTTACAAAATGTGAACCGTTTATTGTTTATGCTGCACTCACTGCCATTCAATTGAACCAATTCAAAATTCAAATGCAAAACGAATTAGTTCAATTATTATGAAATCAACGTTCTTTGATAATTTTGTCTTTAATTTAAAAACTGTTGGCGGCCCTAAAGTTGTTTCTTAACTAAACGTACGGTGTAAGTATACAACGTTTGAAATAAATCGATCAAGTAGTCTTTAAATACTAAATAACAGTGAACAACGAACTTGGAAAACGTAGTTTAAAGATAAACGATCGCAGTTGTTAGAGTTTTAGGACAGTAGACAAGTATTTTGGGGAAGGGCTTTGGTTGTTGAGTAACTGTCATTTGCCGTTTCATTCAAGCATTGAAGTTTTATATTTTGTTGAAAAGAAGATATCGAAACTGTCCCTATTTCCTTTGCTAATACTTTTTTATTTTAAATAATTTGGTATACCTATAAAAAATAATACCAGTAATTTTATTCTCAACACAACGCCCCTTAGCTCTTGTGTTCTAGCGGCAATTCGGGTGTTTTTTTTTTAAATACAATGCAATCATACGCTTGCAATAATAACGTTTTGAAAACGTAACATATCTACACTAAAACTTTCAATACCTACGTTTTATGAAACATACAATACATACAATTCAATTGTGTCTTAATTTAGTTATCTGCTAACACTAAGCCACGAAGCAAACTTTTATTTCAAATTTATACCTATCTAGGTAGCAGACTGAAAAACTTATGGAGACACAAATGAGTACCTAGGTGTCCACCTATAATAAAAGGTTTTCCAATAAGAGTGATATGATTTCTTTAAAAAAAAAACACACTTGTAGTTAAGGAAATTAAAATATATTTTTTATTTAATGTGCAATGTGCAGTTCAATCAATACATTTAAGTTTAAATTAAACCTCATTTAAATTATCACCACGACTTCTTCTGCTGCAAAAAATGCGATTAACCCAATTTTCGAGCACTTTTTCCACTAAATCAACTCGTACATCAAGAATGGCACGTTCAATATTGACTTGTAAGGCTTGAAGAGAATCTGGTTTATTCTGAAAGACCAATGACTTCAAACAACCCCGCAAAATTCTGTCTAACGGTGTTAAATCGCAACTTCTTTAAGCTCATTCAATATCATCATTTCTTAAAATAATCGAATCTCCAAACATTTCTCGCAATAATTCAATTGTTGCATTTGCTGTATGGCACGTAGTCCTTCTTGTTGAAAACAAATGCTGTCAAGATCAACTTCTTCCAATTTCGGCCATAAGAAGTTGGTTATCATCGATCTTTACCGTTCTCCATTGACAGTAATTGTGTTACCAGCTTCATTTTGTAAGAAGTACGGACCGATAATTCCACTAGCCCAAAAACCACACCAAACTGTCAATTTAGGTTTTTTATGAATATTTTGTGGATTTCCAACGCACCAGAATCGACAGTTTTGTTTATTTACCGCACCATTCAAATGAAAATGAGCCTCATCGGAAAAGATGATTGTCTAAAAAATCGTTGTCGTTTTCAAGTTGTTCCAAGGCAAAATCAGAAAACTCACGACGCTTACGATGGTCCAATGGTTAAATTGTTAACAGTTCTGAATGCAATAAAAAACAAATGACAGATCATGACATACTACAAAAAGCCGAAACGCCACTGCAAAATCATATCTTACCTATTGGAAAACCCTTTATCTAATCAAAAGAAATAAATATCTTTGTATAGGTAACCTCACATTTACCACAATTGTGTGAGAAGACCATTTAAATTAATTCGCCATTTCAACCACTTTCCGAACATATGTACGCCTTTTAAAAAGATTTTTTTTAATCATTTAAATGCATTGCACTACATTTCATAACGAATACACTCACATGTTATCATTTAAGAAGCAAATCATACAACACCTAAGCCTTCAAAAATGGTGGCACAGTTAAACTCCATATTCATTAATGAAAACAAAACCCAACCCCTTAATAACGGTACTGGTATGAAATGTCCCAGGTATTAAGTGCGGAAAGTATGGTGTGTCCGATGTATTATGTGCGAAGGTATTGGGTGCGATGGTATTGGGTGCGCTGGTATTGGGTATACCCGACCCGAAAACTTCAATCGAATTCTAATTCAATGTGGTTTTGCCAGAGCTCTGCCAAAGTGAAATACAAAACTTCGAAGTTACAAAGAAAATGAAAAAAAAACTTTCACAGTAACCAAACTTTTTGGTACAAATAAAAACCAGAATAAAAATAAAAAAAAAAAACATTAAATTGCAATAAGACAACATCTTTTCCGCATTTAAGTGCCCAATTTGTATATAGAAGTAGGACCCAGCAACAAGAGCAAACAAAATCTACCTAACCAGCACACCAAACTCGACCAATGACACCATCTCCGTCGGTACTACCTACATACAGCTTCCAAATCAGCTACTTACACAACCCAAGCCAAAATCTGCAAAACAAAATCAATAACTCCCCATGCCACCCTTTAATGTGACGCATCGATGACCCCAAGCTGATTTGCACAGAGAACAGTTTTCAGTTTTCAAATGATTGGCACAATAGTAAAAAAAAAAAAAAAGAAGAACTTTGCCATCTTTTTTCGACGGCACCAGCTTTGCCTGCTGTTCTCTACTTTACTCTCCTATCTCTTTTGCTCTATCATCTGCCACGCTCAAATGTGTCACCCTCTGTCCACACACAGCAAACTTGTTCAACATTTTTATCCTCGAGGGATAGTTTTTCTCTTTCCTTCTTTTTGTTTTCCTTTTTTGTGTGCTTTCAACTTTTTAGTTGACTATTTTGCATTTCGAAATTCAAAAGCACCGATAGAATCGATGAGGTCCAGGGAAAAAAATAAAAATAAAATAAAAACCCAAACCCTCGTTTTTCTGCACTGGCATCACCTGAAACATTGTACAATGAGTTTGTTCCATTGTCCACCTTTTAGCTGCATAAAAGTTGAAGAAACTTTCAAGCATCAATTTAAAGAGAGGGAAATAAGGTTGGCATAAGGCTCTCTGCTCATCTGCCCTCGCTTCCTTCGACGAGATGACCATTCACTATTTCTAGGATAAGGTAACTACAAATAGGAACTTTATGTCCTTGCAGTTGCCATCTCGTTGCTGACGATGTTGTGTTGTTGGCGTTGTTATTCTTGTTGTTGTTGTTTTTGTTCTGCGAAGGTTCACCACTGGGGTTCTGCCAGCGTGCCTAACCGTGGATAATCTCCTCTGTTTCGGTTGGATGCACTTAGACACATTGAAATGGCGACACCACTGCCAGTGCTGAAGATTGCCTTTGCTTCTGCTGTGAAGAGGTTATAGAGGGAAAGCTTGTATCTGGAAAGCATTATACAAAGACAACAAAAAGAAATTGTCATTATAATGAGTTTTTGTTGCAAGTGTGAAGTTTTTGTTGTTATTTACAGGGGCGGACTAGTTGAGAAAAAAAATTGATACAGAGAGGCCACGGTGGCGAAAATGGGCCAAATATTGAGCTGTTAGGCTGCTGAAAAAAAGTTACCGCTGAACGACATCTCTTTCAATGTCGTCAAGGACGGGTACTCTAATGAGTATGAACTCCGGAAGTGGCAAAATATGTAAAAACGATCACAAGAGTTCTAAAGTACCCCTAAACCATCCGTTCCTGCAAACCGGAAAGGGAAAGAAATTAAAAAAAGCACTGGACTAGGCATTTGTACAGAGGAACTCTTTGGTTTTTATGTGAAAAACTCCTCAAAAGGTTCAGCCATTAGGAAACACATAAACTGTAGGGCGCTGTTTCCGCACAAATACGTTCCCGTAGTTTACGGCAGCCATGCGAACCGTTGATAGAAATGACAGCGACGAAACCAACAAAGGATGCTCCTGCGCCGCGTCGCCTTTTGAAAATCTGTTGGTGTTGTTGTCTTTCATTTACTTTAAACGAGTGTCACCAACGTCGTCCGTCGGCGTCCAGTGTCAATTTGTGGCATTTTTTGTATCTGAGGACATTTAAGCAACAATAAACATTGAGTGTGTACTTTTTACAGTTGTTGCTGTGCTGAGCAGCGCTGCTCTTCTCAGATGACTGACAGGATAATATCTATGGAAACCGGGATGAAAGAATAAAAAAAAAACACAACAACAGCAACAACTGACGTAGACGAAGGAGCGTAACCCTAACGAACGTATCCTTTATCTGTTTCCTCGGCTTTTCCGGGGTTAAAACCTATAAGCTCGTCACAGACATCCGTACTGATCAGACAAACCCCAACACTTCCACTCCTTACCCACCCTTCCCCTTCTCCACTACATCAACTGTTTAAAAAAAAAATATATAAAAAAGCAAACAAAAAAATTATTATGAAGTGAAATGAAAAATGGTGAAGGATAACAAGAAGCAACACAAAAAAGAAAATTACAACAACTAACATGCGGCTGCCACTACCGCACTTACTTGGGCGATAACAAGAATTTATGACCGTACTTTCATAAATGCGGGTTAATAGGATATTTTCTCTGAAGTTCGTTTTGAAATGGACTTTTGGTGGTGTTAGTGCGGTTGTCGATGGGGTTGAGCATTGAGGCTTGGGGGAGAGTAGTAGTACAAAAAGAAAGAAGGGGTAAATTGTCGCCAACGGGAATGATACATGGCTCTTTGCCCATACAAGAATGATCCTTTGGCATCACACGGAGGATGCAATGCAGTTTTATGATTGTGTCAAGTGTTCTGAACTGAAGGGGCCTCATATTTTTATAGCTTCGTAGCACATTCACACACACATGTTAAAATATAAATCGGGAAGTAGTGTGGTCAAAGGATAACGTTCACTGAATGACTGAGTGGAAGACGATACGCATTTTATATAAAAAAAAGAAAAAAAAAACCTGGAAGAAGTCAATGAAATGGAAAATATTGGGTGCAATGTTGTGTGAACGGGTGGTGTGGTGCTTGAATTAACTCGGGGTCGTCTAAAGGTTAAGCATTTAAATGAAAACTTTTACCGATTGCGCGTTGCATGTAGAAAAAGCTACACATGTTGCCAAAGACCTACTGTCGCTATTTCTTGACAAGTAAAACAGTAAGCATGCAGCCTCTCCCATTCTTCATCTGAACACTGTCGGCTTTTTTAGTAGCGTAAGCACTTACCCAGGGTGGGGGGTTAAGGGGTTGAGGGGTTGTTTTATATATGTTCGTTCACTGTTTTATCTTTTGCCTAGAATATATGAATATTGTTGTGTCGAAATTTAAAACAATTCCAGGTGAAATCAACCAACTAAAAACTTTCGTCACTCTGATCGAATAGGACATTTGTCAATTTTGAATTTGGTGAACAGTTCAAATCAAAATCTTTCAATTTGATTCTTTTGAAATTTAAAATACTACTTCCTTTTTCTACGTAAGTTCGCAGATAACCCTCGACGCTTTAATAGTTACCAATTTTACGCCCGTTTTTTTGCATTATTTGAGAGGAAAATCGAAAATTTCACTTCTAAAAGTCGCAGAATTTTTTAAAAATTGGAGTAAAGCCTCTCAGGAATGCATTTAAATAACACTTACTTGATGATGGCACTTTTAATGATTGATTCAAAATGATCTAGCGACGAGTTATATTGTTCAAAGGAGAACAGCTCTTTTTCCCGACAGCGCTTGAGACAAGACTCAAGATGTTGACAGAGACGTAACAAACAGTAAACTCATTCACTCTGTAATCGAGCTCCCACTAAACTAAAGTCGATGCTTTAAAGCAAATTTTGAACAGGCAAATTGATCTTTGAAAAGCACTAAATGATCTCTTGGTTTGGTTCGGCCTTTTAACTCTCCCTTAAAAGGCACCAAGAATAAAAAGCCAATGGCACCAAGAATAAAAAGCCCATGGTGCCGTGGAGCAATGGTAAACATGTCTTGCTAATACGTGGGAAATTTGAGGTTCGAGTCCCATCAGAGAAAGAAAATTCTTTTAATACGAGTAACGCCTTCTTCCGAGACTAAAAAACTACCATGAAGAGTACTTTCTTACTTAGCCGTTCGGAATTTGAATAAAATTTTAGGCCGTAGTTGCCATGACTTTGTCACACCACCTTATTTATTTTAGTAAGAAAATAAAGCAAACACAAGATCAGTTAAGTTGATTCTATTTGACTACATCTTAAGCAACGGTGAAGAAGGTTTAGTTCTTCGTCACGAATTTTTGCAGCCCCAATCTCTTTATGAGTACGAATTGGATAAAGGTTCGTTTCTTTACCGAATTATCAATAATTTATGGGATACTATTACATATCTAGACCTGCGAAAGGCAGCATTGAATATTCCTGAATTTCAATACAATAAAGACTCAAAGTAGCGCCCTTTAAAGGTCAAAGAAACGATGCAGACGGCCATGTTAACAAATTAGCGAATGCATACAATGAAGTCTATAGTATGTACCCATTAATTTAGACCGCGTTTCGTTGAGCTTCTTTTTCTTTTCCCCGTCCTATTCTTATTCTATAGACAGATACTGAGATACTATGACTGCGGATGGATCAGTAGTGTGAAGCAGTTAAGTGGGAGAGACGTGATCCAAGATCCCGAGATCACGATGCTCATAACGACGGAAAATAAAGAAGAAGAAGTTTGAATGCAGACGGTGGTTACAGTCCACGCACTAAAAGATATACCCGATGGGTGGATCACTTGAAGAGCATTCGGATAGCTGTGATGCTTTCGTGATCAAGATGCTCGTAACGCCGAAAAGAAAAAAGATGAAGATGAAGAAGGAGAAGATAACAAAGAAGAAGAGAAAAAAGAAGCAGAAGAAGAAGGGGAAGCTAAAGAAGAAGTAGAAGGAGAAAAAAGAAGAACATTCCTTAGAATTGCCACAGAGAGAAAAAACGGAAGAAAAATAGAAGAAAAAGAGGAAGAGGACGGAGAAGATGAAGAAAAAAGAGAAAGAGACGAAAAAGATTCCTAAGAATTGCTACAGGCAGAAATGAAGGAGAAGAAAACGAAGAAGATGAAGAAACAAGTTAAGTTTTTCTTACTAGTTTTCGATTGTAGAAAGCACTTTTCCCAAAATTGCCACAGGCAGAAAAAAAAGAGTAGGTATTGGGTTCGTGCTTTGAACATTACCTATAGTCGATCCAGTTTTCTTCGACAGCGCTATGAGTTGTCAAAAAACCTAGATTTTTTGTTTTCGAAAAACGATAAACCACGAAATCACCACACATCCTTATCATTTGAAAAGAAAGACATGCCGTTTGACAGCCCTGTTTGTTACCTGAAACTGCACCAGCTGAATCTTAGTGAATCTTATGGACCAGTTGAGGGAAAACTTAGGGGTCAAAAAGCACTCAGTTCGACATTCAGGGCGAGTTGAGGCTTTGAAAAGAGCGCTTCGTGGTGACCACCGGGCTAGGGCTTCAAAGAACAAATGAGTTTAAATTGTCTCAAGGTCAATACTCATTTTGGGAGCTGGGTTGGTACTTTTGCAAAATTAAAGATCGAAAGGAATCCTTACCCTCGGTTTAACACTAGCTTTTAATTGAATCCGCCAATTATAGTTGGGTCTACACAGAAGACGTTTTCAAATAAACATTTTATTTATATCTTCAGAATGGTTTTGTTATATTGATCTGGATGAAGTATTTGAATTAAGGAATACCACTTAAGAAGCAGCGGGTACAAAAGCTTTAAAATAAATAAATAAATAGGGTGGCACAACAGAGCGAGGAGCCCCTGGGCCTAGCGCATTTCCCACAACTATACCTTGTGAGGGAATGGAGGGGACCTACAATTTCCTGCCGGTTCCGAACGGCTAATTGAGAAGCGCTTTTGATGACAATGAATTTACTAACGGAGGACTTGCCAATTCCTCGTGAAAGGCGATACCCGTGACAAAAGATTTACTAGGTCGAAATGGAATACCATATCTACCCCTAACCATTCATTCCAAAAAAAGCCTATTCATAGTCATATTTAAGGATGCTTTTTACGCTCCTGAAAATAGAATTCAACGGCATGTGAACGTAGTTAAAGAAAAAAGTTTTCCTTGAAAACAATCGAGAGAATTAAAAATTGAGAAAAAAAAGTTAGAAAGGTTACAAGTATTTTAGTGGAGCTAACTTACGCTTATTCTTCATCTTTCTTTGAATGGCTTCACTTCAATCAATTGTGCTATTCATTTCGGCTTAAACTTGCAACCTCTTGCTCAAATGCTTTGAACTCTATTTAAGTTTCTTTCATTTCAATAAGTTGTTTGTTTCACAACAGATGTTAACATTTCATTCTTTCTTCAACACCCACTCTACCGAGCTATGAATAGAATGGTTTCTGAAGCTTTTGATGATTTACCAAACACCCCATTTATCCCATGGCATTGTTATGAAGTTTTATTTGTGATTTGTCTTAAGAACAGTAATGGGATAAAATTATAGAATTATTTGTTGAGCCTTGAGGCTAAGAACCTTACATGGTAACGGTACTTAAAAGGTAAGGTATTATGTAAACCTGAGTAATAGACAAACACAAGGGACAATATTTCATTACTTGTATCGTTGAAAAGTAATGAAAAACTAGATAGATGCTTATACAATACAAAATAAAGGGAATTGAAAAGGGTCAAAGACTGAAACATATTTAAGGCAAATTCAAACATACGTTATCTCTGCTTGTATATCAACATTGTTTTAAGACGTACCCTTGGATCAGGTGCAAAAAGAAAGTCAAATGAAGTAGGTAAAATGGAACCGATACAGCCAACAGGACACGATGTTTTTGTTCCACAACAGTATGACAACTTAAATCCTTTTGACAAATAGGTACAAATACAATAATACAATAACCAGTAGGACAATTAAGTAAGTAGGGAAAGAGGAGGGCAAGCAACAGGTGGGTTTTTAGACCCTTAGACCCTTACGTATTAGTACAAGACAGAAATATTTTTGACATGAACTTTTTATAATCTGGTAGTTAAACGTCACATATATGACAGATTTCCGTTATATTTATGACCGCTGTGATTGCGAATTGCATTTGTCCCTCACTCGCAATCCACCGTAACGGTAGCTTCTTCCTCATTTCGAAAGAAATAAGCATGATAATGACACAAGAATGCAAAGCCTTGATTTTTTAACTCTTACAGCCATCTATAAGCAAATTCTGCAGTAGATTTTATCAGCATACTTTGCAGACTCATCTTCAAACGGTTTGTTGAGTCATTCGAAGCGAGGTTTTGACGAAATTGACAGGACAGTTTGATAGCAATCATCACTCTAAGAAAATACTTTGATTGGGATCTGAGCAACAACGTGCTATCAGTTCGAATAAATATGAGCAAAGATAAGATAACACATGAAGATACGCTTAAGACATAAGTTCTCACCAACGAGAATGCTCTTTAGCAACAACTACAAGTCTTGTAGTTCTTAATTTGAAAAACTTAAACAAAACTTAATGTGCATCCTCACTCTTCTATTCGAATCCTCGAGAAAAAAAAGACCAACATTTTTTAAGAGACGTTCTTAGAGGAATGATGAGATGGGAAACTCTGCCTATAAAAGTTAAACAAAATAAGTAATTTGGATGGCGCAGGAAAGGTATGTAAGGTTTGAAACCTAAGACATTTTCAGGACTTACAATTTTATATTAATTCGGATCAGAATCGTTTTTCACGGCAGTGTGTATTACTCTCGGAAGAGTTGCAAAGTTCTCGCGAATGGCTTAACCCGTGATTAACTTTTTTATTTCTTTACTGTTTCTGGGATTCAAACCACGAGCTGCCCATGCAACAGGCTGATTCACTAGCCATAACGCCACGTGAATGATTTTTAAGTTAAGTTTGAACCAGACTATAAGACTTAAGTGAATACACCGACCGGTTAGTGTGTGGCTATGCAAGAAACAGGAACATATTGGTTTACATTGAAGTGGTTTGAGTAAGCCCCAGAAAACAAGTGTGTTTCTTTAACATAAATAATCAATCATTTCATCTAGCAAATGAAATATGTCTGTACAGCTGTCGTGGTAATAGAGACATTTTATGAATTTCGAAAGCCGTTTTCTAAATAAATTTCTAAATTTGTAGTTCTTAGAAAGGCGTAAGGCCTCGAGATTGTCTTAGTTTTGTTGACCCACCATAAATCTTGAGGAACACACTGAGTCTGAATCGAGTTACTTAGACGACTACCTATTGTTGAAGTTTGAAAGTCTTGTTACAGAAGACTGTGATACAAAAATCGAAAGTGTCACCGAATCGAATGACTTGAATCAACTTGATAGGGCTTCAAATAGTACACTAAAATTGATTATGGTGACAGTTCAATTGGATCAATTGATTCCCTTGAACATTGTCACAATTTATCATGTCTCTCTCTCCCTCTTTTATCGTTATTTTAACAAACAGTGCTCAGTCAATTACATTCCTCCTATTAAACAATACACCCGCAACACGCACCTTGAAAGGTGTTGACACCAGTTCCACATTCCGTCTAATTTTGATCGCACAGTGAATTACATCTTTACACTATTCCAAAGAGGAAAAATTTTGTTGTTTGTTTGTATTTTATATTCACGAAAACTACTGAGGCGATTTGACTAAAATTTGGAAGAGAGATGGCCAAGAGCCGAGGAATTAAGATAGGCCATATTTTATCTCCATATTCTTTTGAGAACGGAAAGTGGAAGGAATACGAGAGTCAAATCAAGGACGAATCAACAACATTAGCGTGCCTATCGACTTTCTATTCCTTTCAATAAATAAAGAAAGCAAGTAGTAAATAAGGTGGGGCAACAAAGCTACGTAACCACGGGACCTAAAACATTTACATTTCTTGAAAAGTAGTGCTGAACTGATTTCCAAATTCTTTCAACATTAAAATGCTTCAATATTCCTGAGTAACATATATTTTGTTTCTCCAAAATAGAGTCTATGTTATACACTAGATCACCGTAGGATTCGAGCTACGACGAGTGGGTCAGTTAGTAGATTTATATTTTAGTCGCTCAACCCGACTCTATCTGACTATGATTTCAAGACACATTTCAATGCACAGACTTTCCATCTTTCCTAACCGCACTGTGCTTGTCAACATTATAAAGGTAGTGACAACTCATTGAACTAAATTATAAAAAATAAAAGCAGAATTTTAAGAGAAGTTTGTAGAACAGCTATCTTCCAATTGCTGGTAATGAGGTTACATGAAAAAAATGAGCGCATGGTTGATGGCAAAACATTAAACAATATTTGGTTTGTAAGTTACACGATCCGGGCCCTGAAGAGAATACTCATGTGGAATTGAGCACATGTTTAGAGACTGAATATGCAAAAAATTTAAAATTTACTCGTCTGATATCGTCAAACGATATCAACGTTGTCATATTTTGAAGGATTGTTTTGAGTTGTTATCAAATCAATCTGTTCTTTTTTTTACTGTTTACTTTTG
Source organism: Melanostoma scalare (assembly GCA_949752695.1). Classification (NCBI taxonomy): domain Eukaryota; kingdom Metazoa; phylum Arthropoda; class Insecta; order Diptera; family Syrphidae; genus Melanostoma; species Melanostoma scalare. The sequence goes on along the minus strand of OX456985.1, from coordinate 222,516,891 downwards.
ACATCTGAGGAAAAAATGTTTCAGTTTTTTGATGAAAGCTACAACAAGTGATTTTGATATTCTATCGTAATAGATATCAACCAATCGTAAATAATATCAACCAAATTTTTTATTTTTTTAATCAGGACTGCTGGCACGAAAATTGTTTCAATGGAGACCGATTATACATATAGACACTTGTAAGACAGACGATATAGGACCTCATATTTACAGCTAGTTCCGATGAAACTTAACTATATAGCCGTGTTTTATTGGGAATACATACATATGCAGGTTTGCAAAAAGTCACAAAACATCGCACATAGAAAAACAACGACGATTAGTGAACAAAAATAAGTCAGTATTCTGAAGGGAACAACATGGATGGGAGGTAAAATGGTGTTTATGATATTGCATTAGTGCGCACAGAGTTTTATTGAGACTTTAATTGAAAAAATCTCTAAACGAGACAAATAACGTCCAACCTACTCAAAAAAAAAAATGTAACTATGAATGAAAAGAGAAAACAGAAAATTTAAAGAAGCGAGAGACTTAAGTTGGCAAATAAATGATTACTAAACAACTTTCTTGCAGTCAAAGGATTTTCAATGACACAAACAATCCTGTGAAAAGTTTTCTTTCTTACTTTTACCTTTTATTGGAATCCTGTATGGTTGTCAAAAAGATTCAATCTGAGTTTGTGACCAAAGATCTGTGTATCTTTCGAACTCAAATAGCGTTTTGAACAACAGCTGATGCTTTTTAGCCCTTTGCTTTCTAGTGGTTTTGTGAGCTAACCACACAGTAAATTTTTTTTTTTTATTCCTTGTCATTTCTTGATGAAATTTCTTTGAAACAAAAACCCGAGAACAAAGGGTTAAGTTGAACATAGTACTAAGAGCTATTTTCATCACTCGAAAAAGAATCTCATTTCGAACTTCTGAATCAACTTCATGATTCGTATTTCGTTTAAACTAAGGACTTTTAGAAGTAAAAATTTGTTTGTTTGTTTAAACTTGCTGATGTATTAAGTTTCAAAAGTAACAGTTGAAGTGCAGAGAGCGTCTAAAACTATTCCAATTTAGAGAAATACGAGTATTCCTACCCTAAACCGAAACTGATGGAATCTCAATTTCATCTTAATTGAAAACTATTGCAAATAAGTCTGACAGTGTTTTGCAGTTTTGCAGGCTTTTCACAGACATGTGGGATAGGCTTGGGCTAGCTCTCTGTTCTAAACTTTATTGTACACAAGGCTGCGATAAAAATCACTTTGACATATCTGTGGCTTCAATCAAAAACCGCTTAAGTCGACTTAAGACAAAATTGAGATTTTTATTGCATCGTTACCTCCTTATGTTGTTCTATATTAGGAAAAAATCCTAGCTATCTTACCTCAGTTTTTCGTCGAAATAAAAGGTATAAAAAATTAAGAAATATTATTTCCCAGACCCTTCTGAAGGTTTCAAAGAATGTCAAAAGCTACAGACTTTTCATTTATATTTCAAAAAGCAATCTCAGAAACGGGCTGTTGGAAATAGTCAATCAATTTGTGAAGACAATGTAAGCAATTAAAAAAAAAACATGGTAATTAATAATAAATTTTGAAACTGAAAGGTATACATTTTAAAACATAGCAGAAAACATTGGAAAAGAGTATGAGCGTGGATCTAGAGATTTGAATGACAGTTAAAAAAAAGAATATGTGAAATTAATTCAACTTCGTATGAGGTATACGACCTTCAGGTACATAATGAAACTTGTTTCAATCTGAACTCTTTAAATATTTCAAAAATATTGATTTCATCAGAAACAAAAGAATTTTTGTTGCTGATTTCCAATTTAGGTGTCCGTGGCGTAACGGGTAACGGCTAACATGCCTTCCTGGAAAATTCGACGTTTGATTCCCAGAAACATCACAGAAGCGTATCACCTTTCGCGAGGATTTAACAAGTTCTCCGAAATATTTACACACCATGTTTTCCAGCTAAGCCGTTCAGAACCACATTGTAGGTGTTGGAAACGCGTGGGTTTCCATAGCTTTGTTGCACTGTCCAATTCATTTTATTTATGTTTAATTACAAATTGATATCGCTTAGGTTTGTTTTTCCCAAAATGGAAAAATGATAGTTAGTCTCTTAAGCTGGAGATTGATGACTGAATTTGAGAAGATCGAACAGACTCAATCAAATTAAAGTCGAACTTCGACAATGTTAAAGTGTCATTCAGACTTAAGTCAAAATTTTAGCACGGACCAGCATAAATACACAGGAATACAACTTAAAACAAAAGGAATATATTTTCTGTTCTTCTTTGATGATCTAAGAGAACTTTCCCGGCTAACCAAAGGAACGCCAAATAAGGAAGCGTTTGGCAAGTACGTGAATATAGGGAACTACCCTAACTCCAACTTTTGCATCTCAAAACAGGTTAGATATCAGCTTAAATAAATTGAAAATGTTCTCTACTTCACTTTTGGAAACAAAGATCCTCAGTTTTGAAAGGCTTAATAATGTTCATCAGACAACTATTGCAACTTGCAGCCAATGCCTTAGAAGTCACATGGAAAAATATCATCGTTTAGATTGACAAAACTCGTGTAGTTAGTAGTAGTAGGTAAAAGGATTGTCATTGAATTGGAAATAAAAAAAACGGCCTTTGATTCGACTTTTGCGAAGAATGGGGAAGTCCTCGAAGAGTAATTAACTTGACACAAGGAGCGCTTTCTCACTGAACCTTTCGGATTCGGGGGAAAAAGCGTAGGTGCTCCCCATTTCTCATAAGTTTTGATTGAGAGAAAAAGACTACCCTTCGGCCATTCTCGAAACTGTTTGCTCGACAAGGTATTTATTTTCGTATTCAACGATTCAATTCACATAAACAGTAGAGTTCAATTGAAAACTTCCAGCGAAACAATTATGTGTTTCAGGGAACAATTGCGTGTTTCTGGGAACAGTTTGATAATTCAGGGAACAATTGAATGTTTCTGGTATTAATTATTGGTGTGTTTCTGGGAACCTCCAACACCCATGTTACAAACAGACGAGCTTACCATTTTGCCAGGAACAAACTATTTTTTAATTTACTTTTAACCGTGCAAGAGCTTTCTGGAAAAGAAAAAATTTCGAATCAAAGTCTTGAGCGTATGAAATACTTGAGTCATACCGGGATTCACCATCTTCCGAAATTGCTCCAAAAATTTGTTGTAAAATTTATTCTACCAATAAAAAATCCTACTAAGTCACGCGCACTTTATTTTGAGACCCTCTTTTAGGAATGCGGCTTAGCAATTTGCAAATAAAAAGTAAACAACATATTGTGTGCGATAAAATTTCTTTCTAAAATTTATTCGATAACAATTTAAATGGGAAAACTTTTTCTGCAAAGTGTACGTTGACCAATTTTCATGAAATATGAGGAAGAATAAAGAACAACAACATTGTGCTTCGAGAGTGTGTATCAGATATTTAAAGGCTATTTATCATTGTGTTATCGGCACTTTTTCTTTTTCTTACCCCAAAACATAACAACAACAAAAAAATGGAAACAAGAAAGAATCCATTTTTGTGATGGAAGGTCTGGTCTTCTAAAATTTCTCAATATAAAATCCATTTAGATAAATTTTTAAGGGAAAATGACTTGCTTAAAAGTGAACAACAAGATAAACCTTCATATACAAAAAGATTTCCAGAGACACATAATTCCTTGGCATAAGAAAGTGAGGAAGCAGATGATGAAGAAGAAGAAGAAGGAGCAAATGAAACAAGAAAGGCCCTCCTCAAAATTGAAACCAGAAAGCATTAATCATCATCTTTCCTCGAGATATGATCTACTTACAACACCTCATCCCTAGTCTAACAACTATTAAATTCTTTACTATAATAGATAAATCTTTTGTGTCCAGAAGACCATAGAACAGAAACAGAGACAGCGAGAGAAGGGGAAAGAGGGACGCGAAGAAAATGTACAAAGAAAGAATAAAAAAAAATGAAGACATGGAAAGGAAATCGCATTTAAGTCCTTCATTAATTTTACCTTGTTTGGGGGTGGTGCTCAATTGTTGGGGGCTTTGTTGTTGAGAGTGGATCTGATATTGTTGCTGTTGTTGTTGCTGCTGCTGTTGCTGTTGTTGCTGCTGTTGTTGTTGTTGCTGCTGCTGCTGTTGTTGTTGCTGTTGTTGCTGCTGCTGCTGCTGTTGATTGTTAATTTGCTGTTGTTGTTGAGCTACTGCAGCTGCTGCGGCCGCTTGTTGCTTCTGTTGTTGATGATGCGATTGCTGAATATGCGATTGATGAATAGCAAGCAATTTGGTTTCGTAGGGCTTATGCGGCCCACCCACCGACAATGGTTGGCTACTTAAGGCCATTGGTGCTGTTGCTGGCATCATAAGGGTCGGCATGGCCAACATGATTGATTGATGTTTATTTGGCTCTGATTGCTGGTTATGTGGTAAAGGTAATTAGTTTTGCTGTAATGCTGGGGCTATTGTGTATTATTGCCTTGCAGATTTGGTTGAGCACTCAAGGGAGGAGAAGGAGTTTGTTTTTGGTTTTAGGTTTTTTTCAAAATTTTTATAGACTAAGCAAAACTGCACTTTTTTTCTATCAAATAATCGCAATGAAACCGAAGCACTTAAATATATTTTAGTTATTTAACTATCAATTTTTCTTTTTCTTTTTTTTTTACTAAAGGTTTTGACATACACTTATCACAGACACATTTACAAAACTTAATTTTATTTTTCAAAACAATTTCTTTACTTATAAAACTTCCAAAAACACAGAATATTCACTTAAGTAGTATATTGATATTAAATTTATACAATTTTCTATTTTGTGTGTGTATTTCGAAACGATAAAACCGAGTGTTGGAAATAAATACTAGATGCGTTTTCAAAGTCTTCAAACTAAATCACTTTACTGGTTTTTTGACAAAAAACTTTACGTAAAAAATGTTTTTTGCTTTGTTTTCTTTTTATAAAACTGTTCTGAGAAGCAATTTGATAATTTTTTCTATTGCTCTGGACCGGAACTTGAAGTTTATATATAAATATGTTTTATTTTTATTTATCATCCAAAAATCAACGACGTAGGTTTTAGTTTTACTTTTAAAATTATATAAATTGCATTTAGGATGTCTGTATAAAAAACAAGGTTATACGAGTATATGTGGAAATGTCTTTTTTTTTTGAGAAAATGTTTCACTTAAAATGTTTTGATTTAAAAAATATCTTTTTTTTTTGTTATTTTGATTTGCAGTTAACGTCGCCCAAAAATTTGGAAATTTTGTAGAAGATATATGTATGTATATATTTTGTTTTATTTTGATTATACGTTTTGTGAAACTTATTTATTTGCAAAAAGAATTTCTTTTGGTTTTTTGTAAATTTTCCTATGTAGGTTAACAAAAAGGATACTCTTGGTGAAAACTTTGTTCTAGTTATTTTTCTGCTTTTTTTTGTGGTGACGATGTGGGAATTTGTTTGGAATTGAGTTTTTTTTTTTGTATTTATTTACTATATATTCACAACAACTTAACAACGTAACGAATATCCTATCATAACGAGGACACAATTCAAACTGAATGGAAAGTTGAGTTGAAGCTTTCACAAATAGGGTATTCGCTCACACGGAGTATCCAGTGTCCTGTTTCTTTAAAGGAAAGTATACGTATGTGAGCGTGGAAATGGATAAATATGTTGGATTATTTGAAGACTTTCTATTCGGTCTCTCTCGCTTTGTTTGTTGGGGAGGATGATGAAGGCTCTTTCGGTCTTTCTCGTATTGAGTTGAGACTATGGGGTGCTCTGAATTCGTGCGCATGTACTTTGGCCTGATGCTCATTTTAAATTCTCATGTGAATTTGATGAAAGGATTATTTGGGTATTGTAGTTGTTTCTCAAGGAATTTGTGGAGCTCATTCGGAAAAGTGTTCATTGGTAAGAAACTGTACTCCGAATGAATTGCAAAATGAACAAGTGCAGCTTATGTGGGGAAATATTGGGATGTAATAGTTAACTGTTATACGGATATCAGATGGGGTTATTTTGGTTCATAGATGAATTTCGGAACTTTCGGAGTGTTGTTCATTTCTGGTTGATAACAAAACAATTTTATCTCAAATTGTTCAGAGGAAAAGCCGACATCCTGTGGTGAGATTATTTTGTGTCTAGAGCAAATCATGCAAATGCAAGTGAGTGTAGAATACATTTTTTGCTTTTACATATTAACAAGTTTTCGTAGTAGTTTTTAGTTCTTATAGGCAAATTTTACTTTAAAAAATTTTGTTTAAAAATAAGAAAGAAAAATAATAATTCACAGTGATCTAAAAACGGAGTACTGTACCACGCTTGGAAGTATTTTTGAACAATTTGTTCATTTTATTTCGTCACTTTTATATTTCACTGTTTTGAAGAACAGGTTTCTCCTCAAAAATTCAGAAAAGAGTGGTTGTTAACTGAACTTATTTTATTGCACATTTGAGAAGCATTGTTCTTTGCCAAGTGATGCTGACTGGCTTACTGTATATTCACCCCACATAGACCACAAAGTGATATGCGGTAGGTCCTGCTGTTGAACCACACATGCAGTTGAAGCTTCTAATGAAAATGAATTAATGATAATTTCCGCCGGTGTTGTAGTTACAAAAGAATACTTTTTTATATTGCAATTTGATAAAAATGAAGCCTGTGTCTAAGGTGAATAGAGACGATGATGTTGAAAATGTGAAATTTGAGATAGTTTTGTCCTTACTAGAGGACCAAGCATGTCCGAAAAAATGGAAAAAGAAAATTAAAATGGTTACATATTTTCATTGAACATTTCTGTAACCTAAGCCACGTTCCAAACACTCTTTCCCCATAATCCCAGCGACAAAACTGCACCGCCGCGCCGATCAACATAAAGGGTCCGCCAAATAACTTCTTTTTTTTTTTAAATGTAGGCAAAACATCGAGTGTAGCTTCGACTGTGTGGCACGTAGCGCCGTCCTGCTGAAACCAAATGTTGCCAATATCCACCTCTTCATTTCTTGTGAACTAAAATTCGTTCAACATGCCCCGATAAATATCGCCATTGACTGTTACAGCAACTCATTGCTCATTTTCGAAAAATGGCCCAATTATTCCTCTGGACCTAAATCTGCACCAAACAGTGACTCGTTTTGGGTGTATCGGCTTTTTAGTGTATGCATGCGGGTTTTCTGTACCCTAAATGCGACAATTTTGTTGTTTACATACACGCGAAGATCAAAGTGAGCTTCATCTGAAAAGATGTTTTTTTTTTTGGCAAAATCGGCATCCTCTAAGTCTGTCGCAGGCCCACTTAGCGAAGCAAAAACGCAACAAATTCGTTGAGCGGAAGGATAAAACTAATTATCTGTCAAATCAAACATGAGCTTATGTTACCATTCACGAAATAAGCACTAGTTGAAAAAAAAAAAACGTTAGATGGCGGACCCTTTATATGGCGAGAGAGTCGGACCAGTTCATATGCAATGTATTATGTATTATGAATATTTTTCAGAGTCCCTATCTCTTTTTTTATAAAACACTAAATTTAGAAACAAATCTTTGGAATTAGCATAGTATCCTGTCATTAATATGTTAAGTGATTTATCGCGAACTTCCGAGATCCGTTCACTTGCATTCGTTTGTGTATACATATTTTAACAATGTATTGCCTAATCCATCGATCGCACGATGCAACACTTTAGTATATTATGTTGACTACTAAATGTTATACACTAACAGTCGTATTTATAAAATTTGCTTAAAACATGACAGCTGTCCAGCTAAACGGTGTCTAAAGAGTTGGACAAACCTTAACCAATTTCGTATTTATAAATGCATTCCAAAAGTTGTTTAAAAAACCCCTCAAACTGTCAACTTTCAATGAAAAACTAAATGGTGTTGTTCAAGATGTATCATTGCAGTACCATTGATTGTGTTTTAATATACGAGTACAACAACTGAAAGGTTTTGAAAGAGTGTGGTGTAGGACTTGGACTAGCTAGACCAATAAAAAACAGCTGATTTGAATTTGTGCTACAACTTTTCCAAGTCTCATAAAATGATCAAATTTGTGCAATTTATTAATGAAATTGTTGAAAGTAGTACCTATTTTTGCACCTCAAACTATTTATTTTTTCGATCTTATAACTCTCAACAGTTTTATAATAAATTCAACTAAATTGTTTTTTTTCTGTATCAAATGTCACTTTAGCCGTAGTTTAGACAATTTCAGTGTCTAAAGTTAGACATTCCTTAGACAGCGATGAAAGTGTTTATAAATACGATTTGGAGTTGGACACTTTTCTAAGAGCTGTCAAAAGTTAGACATACTTTGGAATGGGATTATAAATACGACTGTAAGAATTCATAATCGGACAATGGGAGCACAGCGCTTTTAGAAGAAACATCATCGCATTGACGTTTTAATTTGATCAGACCTTTGCATCTTGGTTTTGGATAAGTTTTTGCTTAAAAAATAAAACTGACTTCTTAGTTGATTTCTGATTCTTAAAGCAAAGCGATACGTATGTGAAATAGCATTGGATGTCTTTGAGATTCATACTTGGTTTTATTGGTTATTCTACCGTAAAACATTTGAATTCCAGTGCTTTGCGAAAATAGGATCAAAGTTTGGAGAAAATCCATTTTTCGGAAGTACTAGGTGCGTATACCTAGTTACGAGCTGTGACAATTTTTAAAGCAACAAAAACCCTAAAAAGGCAAAATGGTAAGCTGTGTTTATCTATCAGATGGTTTTTCATTCGCAGCAAATTCCTTAGAGCCATTAAATTTTGAGGGTACAACTTATTATTTCGACAACGTTCAATGGCTTGAGGTTATGAATGACGTTTTGAAAAATAAAACATTCGCATTTGTGGCCTTTCAAAACGTTAAAAGTTTTTTCGATGATATCTGAGTTTCTCAGCTAAAGGGCAAAGCCGGCGAAACAGTGTAGGGCAAGGCTTTTAAACTGATTTCTGGGTAGCATTATGGCCGCAGTGGTGAGTTACGAGTCAATAAGAATCATTTCGATATTGACATCGGAGTGTTATGCCCGTGGTGTAGTGCTGTAGCCCTGTAGCTGCCTGTTACATGGGAGTTCGAGGTTCAAGTTCAACAAACAGTCGTTTTCTATTGCATTTCTGGAAGAAGTTAGAATTGCAAGTTTATACTGGTTTACTATCCTAGAAGTGTATTTTGCAAAACTGATATATATTCGATTGGATTTCCCAATAAAACGCATCGACGATTGCCTTTTTTTCTGGGTTTTAGTTTAGTTTAGCTTAATAGTTTAATAGTATAACAATTCACAGTAAGAACAAGCTTATAAGTTTGTGAAAGTTCAAAATAAAACTATACAACGCAAAAAAAGAGTACATATTTGTAAAAAAAATAAAGTTACGTATGAAAATATTACAATGTATCAATAATGTTTCAAATATATTTACAAAAGATATTTGCACGGCAAAAATTGGGATTTTGACTTTGAAGAGAGAAGAAATAGAAAAGATTTGAGTAGTGAGGAACAACAATAGTTCCTTCTTAACTTATTTGAGGCCATTTAGTTCTCTTATATTGCGCGGTAGTGCATTCCATAGGGGAATAGCAGATATGAAAAACTGTCTTTCTGATGTTTGGCAGTTGAACTGTGGTATAATCAAACTAACTGACCTATTTGATGTCGAAAACCTGATCTTATCATAGAGATATGTTGGTTGCCTTGTCTTTACTGTCCTGAATAAAAGAAACATGTAATGAAACTTTATTTAATTCCAGAAAGATAGATCTAACAATTTGGTTTCCAAATGAGATATGTGATCGAATCTCCTAAGGTTATAAATATAACGGAGGGTACTGTTAAATGCTACTTGAAGCTTTCTTTTACTTTCACTATCACAATTATTGTATATTTCGCGCCCATATAAGAGCACTGGAATAACTTGAGCCTTAATTAGGAAGATTCTCGTGGATAATGGTGTAAATTTTTCAGTCCATAAGTTTCGTAGAACTGAATATGATGTTTTGCCAACAGTTTGATTTATGTGAGTATCCCCAGTAAACGTTCTCTTAAATAACAGACCCAAATTTTTAAAGTTTCAACAAATTCAATTGCAAAATTTCCAAGTCTTATTGTTGGAAAATAAGAAAACTCTAGCTTCTTTTTCGAAATTACCAAACATTTACATTTGCTTGGATCGAGTGACAGACCATTATTCACCGACCATTCTGATATTAGTTTAAGGTCTTCTATTAAGCCAAGAGGAGAGAGAATATAATTTAATTTCAAAAATTTCTCTTTAAGAATCCTTAAGCAAAACATTCCCGATTCAGAAGCAATCTGCTGCTTAGATACGTTCTTTGATACCAAAATTGTCTAAAAACGATTGTTTCTTGTAAACACACCCATCGATCAGGTTTGACAATTGTTGCGAGTACCTCAATGCGTAGTAAGCAGCGATGCTTTATTACCTCCCCCCTCCCTCCCCCATCACCACCACCCGGCATTGCGGGCGTACCAAAAAATTGTATACCTACCTACACCAATATCATAATTTCCCAATGGAAATTCGAAATTCTATTAAAGAAAAAAAGAAGAGAGAATGGATTAAATGCAAAGTATGGCTAGAGCAGCAGCAGCAGCAAAAAAATTGCTAAATTTAGCTAATACATGAATGCCTTAGCACAAGCCAGAATAAATTTAAATTTAAAATGAGAATAAGAGCAGAGAATAAAAAAGCATTTTCCATTTCCCCGAAATATATAATTCTTCAGCTCACAAAAAGCAAAAAAAAAAAAATACAAAAAAAAAACAAGAACCGACCCAAGCCCCGTGCCCGGAAAAAGCAATTTTAAATGTTTGCCACCTCATCTGGAGAAGCCCAAAAACCCAAAAACACCCATATCCATTTTCCCTCCCACCCTCAATATCACCCTTTATGGCAAATATCGAAAATTTATGATTGGGAGTAAATAAAAGCTTTTATCAATGAATTTGAATATTTCATGGCGGCATAGGATTTTTAGCCATAGAGTACATCCTTCGAATCCTTTTGCGGATGTGTAGGATGCTGCACCACTCTGCTAGAGCCGAAGCAGTCGCTTCATATAGCACAGCATAGCATAGCATATCATAGGAACCCAATGTGTCTCTCGGATTATTATGATGGGATATGTTGCTTGCATTCTGCCGCAATTTAAAAAGTATACATTGGTTAATATAATGCGGAATATATTGCCACACGATAACGAAGGAATGTGGCAATTTACGAGAATGGAAATGTGTGCAATGCAGCCACATTAAGAAGTCCAAATAAAACGAGATGAGTGTTTTGGAATTTTTATTTAAAGGATGTACGAAGAATTTTTCATTTGCAGAGTTGGCATTGGCAGTAGCAAGGAAATAAAAAAAAAAAACATATAAAACAACAACCACTCCAACACACCCACATCCAGCACTTGACCGATATCATGCATCCAATTAAGAAATCATTTCGCTTCTTCCAAAAAAGGGCTTTTCATTTTTGGGGTTTCTTTTTTCTTTTAAGTCGGTGAGTAAGTCGGTTGCAGGAATGGGAAAGCGAAAATCCGCGGATTTGGTTAACTCCACAAATGAACCCTCTTGCGATTGAGTACAAAGTTTTTATTAAAAAAAAAAGATGAAAATGTACAGCAGCTCCACGGCTCTTAATCACAAGCAACTTGCAAAAAACCAAGACGGAGAAACTCCACTTTAAAAAGTGGATTCGCTCTACTCACCCTATAAACATTATTCTGGTAATTGGAATTTTTTCACGACAGACAATTCTTCAAACGTAATTAAAATTTGACACTTTGCGGCAGTAAAAAGGTCTCCTCGTTGGCTCGGAAGACAAGCGATTCAAAGAATTTTCATCTTTTTCAGTAGTTGTCAGGGCAAGACGAAATATCACTTCAATTCAATCTACCCTATGGGTCGAATTATAAACAAATGTTTATCATTTCCTTTTGCTGCCTTAGTGAAACAAACACAATCTACACCAGCACCACGCCACGCAGCGCAAAAGGCCGCCCACCGAGCGCCACGCCGCCGGCCTTTACATTTGAATTGAAATTCTTCAACCTGAGCGTAAATTTCACTGTCGGATAAGACTGGAATTTACTTTGCCACAAAATCATTTACATTTATTTATTTTTATATATAAAAAGTCCAAACACACAGCGTTCTTAATTAAAACATTTTTAATCCTTCTTCACTTTCATTCAAACGACTGACGATTTCTTTACTGGGCTTGGGCTTACCTTTTTTTCTTATTTCAAGTTATGCCATAGTAAAACGAACCTTTTCTTTTACTCTTAAAAAAGGAAATACAAAAACAAAAAATATCCAGTTGAGGAAAAAATTAAAAGAAAGCGATCTAAATTAAAATTCTAAGAAATGTGTTTCAATTTTTTGCTCCATTTCTCGGTGCGCTGGAATTTAAGTTTGGTTTGTCAAAGTGTGATTTAATTTTTTTCTCCTTATTTTCTGAGAAAGAGGGTTCACTCTAGATGTCTTGATTGGACTTGAACATGCAATTGACTTTCTTTTGACTTTAATGTTTGCTTTTGTAATTTATTATTTTGTTCGTCTATAAATTTAAATAGCGAAAACAAAGTTTGATGCAGGAAAATACGATTTTAAGGTTTTGAACAACGAGAGGTTTCTTAAATTATTCCATTTTTAGCTTAGTCTCAAGAAGGCGAAGCTGGGTTTGGTGACTTGGGATTCGGTTCATGATGGAGTTCAATAGTCTGAAGGTTCTTGATACTGATGCTACGAGTAGTGTTAAGGTGTTTCTTGAACTCGAATCAAGCAAAAAGTCGACAGATGAACCGCTTGATATTCATGCTTCCTGGCTTGGAGTATTTCATCTATTTCTTGAAGGGATGGACTTCCATTTATTATGGTGGTGGTGGTGAAGCTTAACTTTCAAATTATGGGCGTTTATCAACGTGGATGGTGTGTTCAGGTGGCGAAATATCTCACAATGTATGAAAAAAGTTAATCTAGAGAGAAACCGAGTCCATCTTGAACTAAAATGGTTTCGCAATAATTTTCTGCTAAGCGGACATCTGTTGAAAAAAAAGAGATAAGGACTCAACTCAGTTTTTGGAGATTGATATTTAGTTTTTGTTTCTAGCCCATTTCAAATGGTAGATTATGAGTGAGAAGGTACCAATTCACTTGCGCTTGTGAGTCTTGAACCGAGGCCTTCTTCGTTGTAGTTTAAATTATTTATTTATTTATTTATTTTATCAAGTAGAGCACAAAGTCTCTTATAGACAACTTAATAACAATAATTGGATAGTTATTATAATTAATACCTTGTTCAATAAAATCATAAATTTTTTTTAAATCAGTCTCTATTTAAGTACATGTTAAAATCAAGAACTCCACAAACTGAATTTGCCTGTCTTAAACAGCGAGTTATAGGCTCATTATAAGTGCAAGTAGACATATCACTTCAAACAATTCAGCTATGGACATCACCTGAATTTCTTGACAGAAACATCACTAATTTGTTAGAAGCAAAGTTATTTTTTAAGGAGTAGCACAAGTTAACACGACTTTTTGTTGTCTTATAGAATTCTACAAAACTCTAATTTTCAAGTTGATCCGAGTGATAGTTTTGGAGATATACAGCCTTGAGAATACACACACTCGAAAACACACAAACACACAAAAAACTTTAAACACTAAATTTTTTTTTAAACTGTGTTTTTGAAAGCAGATGTCAAGATTTCTCGAAACTACTCAATCGATCTTAATGTTAACTGAGGTCTTTGAATCAAAATACAATCCACAAATACTTGGAGGAAGAATTCTCTCTTCTTTTGATTGAAACTATTTTTTACAAAAAAAGATATTTTGATCGAAATTGTTTAGTGCATTTTTTCCAACAGTACCATGTGTGGAATTAGAGATTAACTATCGATTCCGAACTTTCTCTCGGAGGACATGCCAATTCTTCAGTTTATAGCCAGGGCTTCTTAAACTTTTTTTAATTCACGACCCCATTTATGATTGCGAGTTTCCTGGCGATAAATATGAAAGAAAGATAAATAAATGTTTTCTGTTGATTTATTTACTAGGTAAGAATTTAAATGTACATATGTATGAAAAGATATAGTTTTAGAATTCATTTAGAAACATACAAAAAAAAAAAAAGGAGTTCTGATCGTCTTAGTTCGCTCGAAAATATTCGAACGCAGTCGTTGAGTGGTAAGTATTAATTTTAAATTAAATTAATGAGATGTATGTGCCTGTTTTTTATTGCATAGCAAATTTAATCTTGGTGGAATGTTTGACACTGCTGGACGTAAGACCTCTTCAACATTTTTTAGCGATAAACGATATTCGGATTTAATATGTGTTTAAGCCGAGAAAGTGACTTCACATAAATATGTGGTGTTGAATGGCAGGAGAACATTTAAAGCCATATCAGCGATTGTAGGAAATTCAGTTCTAGTTCCGATCCAAAATTCAGTCAAGGGCTTTTTTCAAATTGTAGTTTTAAGTTTGAGTCACTCGAAAGCTCAGCAAATTCCTCGTGAGCTTTAAGTGGCAGGTGATCAATCTCGCTTAAGCCAATCCAAAACGGCTTTTGAATCCAAGCTACCTTTTTGAAATCAATATTTAATATAAAATATGAACGGAACTGTGTTCCTAGCGCTTTTAAGTGATCTACATACAATAATTTTTGCAATTAAAGCTTTGCAACGACTTTTCTCGATTATAAGATTGTCGACACTGGAAAACATTTCAATTTCAATTTTTCAAAGGATTTTTTATCCTTATTTGAAGATTTATACAGTCTTTCAAAATATTCTTTTGGTTTATTGACATAAGAAACATGCTTTGATTCAAGGTGTCTTTTTAATTTTGATGGTTTCATATTCTCCGGAGCCAATAATTCATTGCAGATCAAACAAAGAGGTTGTTCATTACCCTTACAATTTTGAAATGTAAATCCAAATTGAAGAAAAGACTCATCATATTTTCGTTTTCGCATATAAGATGCCTGTTTTTCAATATTTTGATCTATTTGAAAAAAAGATCTATTATGAAAAAAAAAAATACAAGTAGCTGTAATTACTTTGATTGTTGTTGTGGCACACGACAGCGCATTTGATGTATGTATTTTATATATTTGGATATTTTCTTGTCGAGTTGAAGGAAATATAAAAAAAAACTTATAAATTTTTCCTGAAACAAAGTAAACATTATATAGCATAGCATAGGTATATCATAATTTGGCATGGGAAACCTCCCCTTAAATATTTAACTTGAAAATCTCTCGCGACCCCAGAATTTTAATACACGACCCCATTTGGGGTCGTGCCCCATAGTTTAAGAAGCGTTGGTTTATACGATACCCGGTAGAAAATCAGTCGGATGTTTGTGGCATATGAGCCTCTAGCTCTCACGTAACAGGCAGAAATGGTAATTACCACGGACAACAAAACTAGTTATGTTGAATTCGAAAACAGCATTTGTCCAGCCATTCCCTAGAGATGGTGAGTCTTCCTCTCCCTTCAATGACAAACCAATTGAATTTACGTAGCTTCTGTGCTCTTCATGGTCATGATAATTGATAAATCGTCAACTCATGAATTATTTCGCAGGGCGGAGGCGATTTATTGACCGACAATACGATTTTCGCCACAAGCTCCACTGATCACCCAATGTCATCATAACATTGTTTTGGTAGAAGTAGTGCTTCATAGGTTTAAAGCCTTTTAGAGAGTTCATCCTCAGGATCTCTTAATCGAAATGTGTGCTTTTGGTGTCGACGAGTTTCTTCTTCGTAAAATTGTACTGAATGGTCTCAAGTCTGATACTCACTTCATAAATGCAGGGATGACCCAGGGCCCCTGTTTGCTCTTAGCTATCATCCTCAATTATTTCTCTACCTCCCTCCCTATCTCCCTCCCTCGCTTGCATGAGTTAACCCAAAGCGGGTTGAATTCAACCCTTTGACCTCATTACCATAATGTATCATTAATTGTCAGTACTTAATATGTGTTCAAGCACTGATCTTCGTTGAATTGGCCGCATTATACTTACTTACTTAGGTGGGCATTACAGTTCGGGGTGAACCTGGGCCTCAACCAACATCCTTCTATAACGATTTCGATCTCGGGCGAGCTCTCTCCAGTTTCGCACTCCAAGTCGGTTGAGGTCTTCATCCACTTGATTGCGCCACCTAAGACGAGGTCTTCCCCTTCCGCGATTTCCCTGCAATGTGCTTTCGAAAACCCGACGAGCCGGAGCGTTTTGGTCCATCCGCTCTACATGGCCCAACCATCGTAGCCTCGCGATGCGTACTCTTCTGGCTATGCCCATGTCGCGGTACAGCTCATACAGCTCGTTGTTGTATCTTCTTCTCCACACATTGTCTTCGCATACGGGACCAAAGATCATTCGGAGAATTTTTCTTTCGAAACGACCAAGAGTTTCCTCATCCGCTTTCGATAAGGTCCATGCTTCCGCGCCGTACAGCAGGACTGGGATGATTAAGGTCTTATACAAGGTAACCTTGGTTTTTCTAGAGAGGGTTTTGTTTCTCAATTGCCTTCTTAACCCAAAGAAGCAACGGTTGGCAAGAGTTATTCTCCGTTTGATCTCCGCACTGATGTTGTTTTCCGTGTCTACAGCGGATCCTAGGTAGACGAAGTCCTGTACTACCTCGAAGTTATGTCTGTCTATTGTGACGTTTTGTCCAATTCGTCGATGTTCTGTGTCCTTGTTTGATGACAGCATATACTTCGTTTTGCCCTCATTAACCATCAAACCCATTTTTGCCGCTTCTGTTTCAATACTCGCAAAAGCACCTATGACATCACGCTTTTTTCTTCCCATTACGTCAATATCGTCTGCATAGGCGAGTAATTGTACAGACTTTTGAAAGATTGTTCCTCTGGTGTTGACGTTTGAGTTTCTTACAATCTGTTCAAGTATGATGTTGAAGAAATCGCATGACAGTTTGTCGCCTTGCCTAAAGCCTTTTTCGACATCAAAGGTCTCGGTGAGTTCTTTTCCGACCTTGACGGAGCAGCGTGAATTCTCCAAAGTCATCCTGCATAGTCGTACGAGCTTTGCAGGGATGCCGAAACTAGACATGGCTCTGTACAGCTCGTCTCTGTAAATACTGTCATACGCGGCCTTAAAATCGATAAAGAGGTGGTGAATATCGATATTATGTTCTCGGGTTTTTTCCAAGATCTGCCGTAATGTGAAAATTTGGTCTATTGTGGACTTCTCTGGTCTAAAACCACATTGATAAGGACCTATCAAGTTGTTGACGTGGGGTTTCAGACGTTCACATATTACAGCAGACAAGATCTTATAAGCGACGTTAAGGAGGCTTATCCCTCTGTAATTGGCACAATTGTGAGGGTCTCCTTTCTTTAGGATCGGGCATACGATACTGAGGTTCCATTCATCGGGCATGCTTTCTTTCGACCATATCATGCAGATCAGCTGGTGCATGCTCCTTTCCAACTGGTCTCCAGCTGCCTTGAAAAGTTCGGCATCGAGGCCATCTGCACCTGCAGTCTTATTTGATTTAAGTTTGCATATGGCAAGCTTAACCTCTTCTAGGTCGGGAGGACGGCATTCTTGATCATCGTCCAAGCTGAATGGGGCAATCTGCCTGACAGCGGAATTTGTGTCTTCATCGCCGTTAAGCAGTCTGCAGAAATGATCTTTCCAAATCCTCAGTAGCGACTGTGACTCTACAATTATGTTTCCCTGCTGGTCTTTACAGGCTTGAGTTCGGGGTTTGCCACCCTGGCAGGATCTTTTTACCTTTTGGTAAAACTTCCGAATCTCGTTCCTGTCATGGCACCTCTCTATTTCCTCAAACGAGCGCTTCTCATGCTGCTTCTTTTTCTTTTTGAGAAGTCGGTGTTCTTCCCTTCTTCTCTCCTTGTAAATCTCGTTATACTGATCGTAAGCAGCCCTTGTTCGTGTTTGCATAAGCATTTGTCGTGCTCTTTGTTTGGCTGCATTTGCCTGCCTGCATTCTTCATCGAACCATGGGTTTCGTTTTGGTGGCCGAGTGAAACCCAGAACCTCAGAGGCAGCGGTTCTGATGGCTTCTTGGCATTGCTGCCACTGGTCTTCAATGTTTAATGCTGGCGGCATGGGATTCAAGGATAATTGAAGGGACACTCGATTGGAAAAGGCATTGACAATCTCTTGCGATTGTAGCTTTCCGACGTCATATCTCTTCACAGCGTTAGTTCGCGTTGGTCGTGAACAAGATATCCTCATTCGTACCTTGGCTACAACAAGGTAGTGGTCCGAGTCAAAGTTGGCCCCTCGGAAAGTTCGGACATCTAGAACACTGGAAGAGTGCCTTGCGTCGATCGCAACATGGTCAATTTGGTTGACGGTTAATTGATCTGGGGATCGCCATGTACCTTTATGAATTTTGAGATGCGGGAAGCGTGTACTACTTACAACAAGATTTAGCCCCGCAGCAAAATCGATTAGCCTCAGTCCGTTTTCGGAGGTTTTGTCGTGGAGGCTATGCTTACCGATTGTGTTTCCAAAGATGTCCTCCTTCCCTAGCTTTGCGTTAAAATCGCCAAGAACGATTTTCACGTCGTGTCTAGGGCACTGCTCATACGTTTCTTCCAGGAGCTCGTAGAAACAGTCTTTGGAATCGTCGTCTTTCTCTTCTGTGGGGGCGTGGGCGCATATAAGGCTAATGTTGGCGAATTTAGCCCTGATGCGGATGGTCATTATACGCTCATTGACTGGATTTTGGCTAATCACCTTATCCCTGAGTCTTCCTCTAACGACAAATCCGCACCCGAATAAGCGTTGTTTCTTTTGCCTGTAGCAGTCGCCATAATAGATGTCACAGTTTCTCATCTTCTTTATGCCCGGTCCACTCCATCGCACTTCTTGGATGGCGGTTATGTCTGCTTTGCAGCAGTCCAGGGCGTCCGCTAATTCTCCAGCTGCACCTAGTCCGTAAAGAGACCTTACGTTCCACGTGCAGATCCGGAGGTCATTGTCCTTTTTTCGTTTGCTTGGGTCGTCAACTTTGAAATCATTATCGTTATCCGAGGCTGTTAGTTGTTTCGGAACTGTCCTTTTTTAACGTGGTTGGGTAGTTAACCCTACGCACAACCCCCAACCTGGAGGGCCAGGTCCTTTTTGGATCCCTTCGGACACAAAGGGCTGGAATATCCAGTGTCAGTACCCTGCTGCAGGGGTGTGAGTGCTGCCGTTGGCTCACCAGGAGCTCATCCGCCACCATCTCTACTTCAATACCCTGTCCTAGTATTGAAAGACCCCGAAAGACCTTTAAACCAAATATGTTGGAGTAGCTCCTTCAGGGTTTTCTGCTTTTATGGCTGCTGAAGTCCACCGTTGATTCTGTCCTTCGAATTCATCCGCTGGAACATTTACACGAAAGCTCTCGTAGACCACTGAGATTCGTGCAGTCAGTCATAGTTCGCAGACCAATTATAGTGTTGACCGATCACAATTCTTTTGTTCCGGATTCCCTTGTCAACACTCGCACTTACTAGTTTAGCAGGTCAGCTCTGGACGGAGCATCCCAGGTCCCAGTGGATACCGCTTGGAGGTATAGTAAGCACAATTGACGTGTACTATAAGTTACAGCATCTGGGCGCCGCCAAGTTGACACCAATCAGAGCCTACCCGAATAGTACAACGCCCATCCACATTATATGAAGTTGCAAAAAGGACTGCTAAATGTAAACGTCTTTTTTTTTACTTACTTTTCTTATACATAATTATCATTTTGATATGACTACAATTTAGAAAACTAAAGAGTGATGTCGACTTTCGGTCAGGTACTTCTTACACATATTTGCGCTTTCTTGATGAGGTCCATCAAAGAACGTTGAAGCTGGTATATGTAGGTGTCAGTTCAACTGTGGGATGGATTGATTCTCTCATGAATATCAACGAAACGTTACCTGTTTCCGTAGTGCCAGTGGCGTATGTACTCATGTCTGCCAGTTATGTAGGAGGTAAGGTTCAAGATCCGAGTCTAAACGGGTATCGCCTTTAGGGAGGGATTGGCAAGTCCTCTGAAAGTAATTCCGTTACAGTGAAAAGCGCTTTCTCGAATAGCAGTCCGGACTCACGAAAAAAGTGGGTCCTCTTCACTCCTCACAAAGTACAGTTGTGAGAAATGCGCTAGGCCATGGGGGCTTTCTGCTCAGTTCCGCCTCCTTATCTTTATATTTCATCTAATCACCTGTCTCACTCTCTTATTCGATTGCATTGCCTGAAAGCCACAACACTTGCCCTGCTTATGCGATAAACAAAGCATTTTCGATTACTTCAAAAGTATCCAAATCCTTTTTACCTATGGTGCCATGTGATGAAGATGGTGGAAAGCCAATTTTAACTGTAGTTATCCGCTCAATCGCCATCTCGATTGTTTTATCTTTCCAAACCATGGTCTCTGCTATAAATTCTAATTCCTGCTGTTATGCAATAAAATATATTCTTAGGAACAACACAAATTTTTCTGAATACCCTTGCCTCTGGATGTAAGAAAAGCTGTTGTGACAACAACAGAATAAAACCGCCAAAAAATCATTTCCCACAATCGAACCTGCTGCACTACTTGCGGTGATATTAAAGGAGATGGCTCATTTTTGTATGGAGCCTGGGCTCAGGGCGTACACCTATGAGACTAGTACCAAATGAAAGCTAAAGTTCAGCCCAATCTATCTGCAAAATATTTTTGAATTTGGCTATGGCGATTTTGAGGTAATTGGATTTGTAATTGAGATTGAGCGCCGGAAACGGAGAAAATCCGACATTTTAGGGAAATGATTACGTATATGTATTTCAAAAAGTTTAGCACCAGTCAAGAATTGCATTAAATTTTAACTGCTTGCTTCATTTGTCACAGTCAAGAATTGCATTACCTATGTTTTATGTTTTTCACAACTGTGTATCATATTGTAAATTCAGCTTAGAATTAATTATGAAAGAGAAAGCATGTTTTTGTGTATAAAAGTAAGAGAATCAGAGCAATAATATCACTTGCTATTAGAGCACCGAGTCATAACGATTTGAGTTTTATCTGACTTACCCCCGCCAGTGGTAAGGAGTAAATTCCAATAACTTAAATTGTCGACATAACAAAAGCATTACACGCTGAGCATTCTCATTTAGGTCACTCATTTGAATAGTGAATGAACAATGAAACTGAATTCACTTTGATTCTAGAACATTTAGTAAATGTACACTCTTCTCCTACATATATGCAAATCATTTTCCTTCAATAATTTCTTTGGTAAAAATCAAGCCAAAGAAATACAAAACTAGTCGAATTCAATTCTATGCTCCTCCTTAGTTCTGCATAAACTCCTTTTCTTCTGAGTACAACCAATGTAAATAATATAAACTTACGACGCATTTTGCATTTAAAATTTTGAATTCGTGCAAAAGCCTCGATATGTTTGAGAGTGTGTAAGGTTTGTGATGTAAAAGTTTCCCCTTTTCAACTCCTTAAGCAGGAAATTTTAAGAAAAGAAAAAGAACTTTCACAGTCGAACCGGAAAAACATTAAACGACAAAGTTTTTCCGAAGGCGATCATTCTTTCATTCTGGCAAATGAAATAACGGTATACTCTGAGGTTATTGTAGATAACGTAGAGAAGATGTTTTGCCAGGTGAGTTTAGAATGAAGGAATCGGAAGCATCAAGTGCGATGAAGAAGTTTTGCTATGAAGCGGGCGCAAGCGGCACGAATGGTGCTAAGAGTTTGTTTTTCGGTGATTTATTTTTATTCTTCTCCGTACAGTGTTTCTCATAAAGGAGGTTGGATAAGAAGAAGAAGAAAAAAACACGAACAAAAATGGTCTTCGCAGTCATGTCATTTGTTAAAATGAACTACTTCTTTGATACATAATTTTTCTTGGAAATGAAACATAAACACCTAAGCGATAAGCATGTATGGTCCAAAAATACCGAATATCAAATTCTGAAAATATAACAAAATACTACTTACTGCTTGTATCAACTTTTTTCTGTACCGCTGGTGCTGGACCTACTGGATTTGGAATGATCATTGGAAAGTTTGCATCCTGCAAGTAAAAGTAAAAAAAATTTTTTAGTATTGTTTTTGAGATAAGCAGGGCAAATTTCATTTATTTCTAAACGAAAACTGAAACAAATTATATAATCTGTAGTATCTGTATCTAGTAGGTTAGCTCGCCTGATTGAAGGTCGACTAAAGACACATAACTTTGGTTTATTTCGACGATCCCAAAAATAAGCTCTATATCTTCGTTCACATATAACTCAGTTCATGATTTGTAAGGAACATAATATCCTATCATTAATAGCCGAGTTCACACTATACAATTAGTTGGACAGACTTTGTTTGATGGAAGTTGGATGGTCGGATGTAGTTTGCTTTCCCACTTATCAAGCTTGTCGTCCAACTTTAAGTCACATAATCTTCCGCTCCGTCCAACTTCTAGATTTTCAAAAATATTTGAAAACCATCCAACACTATCAAGCATTGGTCGTTCAAGCCAAAGTCTGTCCAACTAATTGTACAGTGTGAACTCGGCTAATATGTTAAGAAACCATCCGTCAACTCCCTAGATCCGCACACCAGTACTCTTTTATTTCACTTAAGAACAATAGGTTTGTTCGTTGAAGCCCTGGGGTTGCCCTAGGGTCGCCACAAAGCGTTTTTTGAGAAACCTAAATTCGCCCTGAATGTCAAATTGAGTGTTTTTTGAGCCATAAGTTTGCCATAGGTTTTCCCCAAACTCGCCCTAGCTTTTTGCTGTGGCGATTTGAGATCTGTCAAATGGCATGTGTTTTTATTTCAATGGCAGGGATGTGTGGCGATTTGTGGTTTAGCGTTTTTTGAGGACTGGAAAACCCAGGTTTTTTTGACAACTCATGGGGTTGTCAAAAAAACCTGGGTCAACCCTGGGGAAAGTTCAACGAACAGACCTAATAATTAAATGTATCCTATGTACAATTGTCTAATCCATCGATCGCACAATGTTACAATTCTTTATGTAAACTATTCAGTGTTTTCCACTTAGATATAAGAAGAGGTCATAAAGCAAAGAGCTTTTAATAGAAACATCGGTCGCCCAGTCTTTCACTTAGGTCGGAGCCTTACACTTTCAAGTTTACCAGCTATGTTCGTTAGAATTTATGGTGGAATGCTTTCCAGTGAGGTTAAGTACGAATTTGCGGTTTAAACTGAAGCAAAAATGATTCTGGGCTCCAAAAATTAGCTCTTTAATTTGATGTGAGGTGATGGCAAGTAGGGATATAGAAACAAAGTTTACAATCTCCACTTTTACTGATTTTGAGAAAAAAGTAAAAAACCTGTATCTGTCAAAACAAAACAACTGACAATCTTCAGTGGACATAGACAAGTTTGAGGTAATCACAAATAAACACAAATTTCTATTGAATATAGTTAGACGTTTTTGAAAGCGATAATTTGGCACACCGATAGCTTTGAAGCCCAACAACTAAATGACGTTATTGGCTACAATCCAAAAAAAACATGGAAACAACAAACAAGTTTGCTTCAATACCCCTCAAGTCTTCAGTCTTAGCTTTGAGACTCGAAATGAACTGATGTAGGTTGTGGGGCTCGTTCCAAGGCAACATTCTGAACAAATAAGGGTTTCTCAAGCTAAAAACAGAATACATTACACCTGAACTCGAATTTGGTACAAATTTCGGAGGACCAATCATTCTTGGAAAACGAATGCGTAAATTTTTATATGGACGCACGGTTAAAAAAATAATGATGGAGTAGGTTGTGGTGTTCATTAAACATCTCGCTTCGTCTTTCAAATCATTGCAAAGTGTTCCAAGCGGAGGTGATGGCAATTAGCGAAGCTCTGTCTTGGCAAAGAGAAAACATGATATCCAAAAGGGATATACATATGTATCTCCTCAGACAGTCAAGCGGCCATGAAATCCCTGTCGTCAAATTAACTCAACTCTATTCTAGCCCTTAACTGCCAATCATCTCTCATGGAGATGTCAGAGCAGTTTAACATTCACCTGTGCTGTAAAGTAGTTAAGTAGATGAAATCGCTAGAAACGGAACACTCCCGGCGCAGTTTAACGTGTAAGGCAACGAAACTAATCTGGCCAAAGCTAGATCTAAAGCGGTCGAACGGCTTGATCAGCAAAAAAAAATATTAGTGTGACGATAGGTATCGTTATAGGACCTCATACGATTTTTGCTGAAGCTGCATGGATGAGGAGGAGGAGGAGGAGGAGGAGGAGGCCATTCCCCACCTTCTTTATTCATGCCCCACTTTAGCTTATAAACGTAAGATTCATCTAGGTTCGTGTTTCTTTAATGACCCTTGTGATTTTACTCACATCGATGAACTGCGTCTCTCCCGCTTCATTGTAAGCTCGAAATGGCTTTATTTGGATGAGGATACATAAGATCCATCGTGGTACCGCAATGGGTCCAACGGGCCTAGGTGTGTCAGCCGAGCTGACAGCCACTTTAAACTAACCTAACCTAACCTAACATGCCTGTTAATCGGGAAGTTCGTGGTTCGAATTCCAACAGAATCAAAAATGTATTTCACGAATATCGCCCTTCACATGAAAAGCGCGTTCTCGATTAGCCGTTTCGAATCAGCAGAAAATTGTCCCCTCCAATCCCTCAAATGGCAACGGTTGTGAGAAATGCCCCAGGCCACGGAGCTCCTGAACTCCTGAACTGAAAATGATCGATACCAAAAACTCCTAATTAGGAAACTGAAATGTTGGTAGAAATTTAGAAGTCATGAGCTAGGTTATGTTAAGCCTATGGTACGGCTATCTGCCTCATCAAGAAAAAAATTGTTTTTTTTTTTTTGTGCGGTAAAAAATTGTGGGTCCCTTCCACTCTCTCGCAAAATATGGTTGAGAGAAATGCAATTACAGTCTCTCTCTATAGCGCCACCGTATTTATTTACTGATTCAGCTATTCGAAATTGCTGCACTTGTTGAATAGTGATAAAAGTTCGAGAGATAATGTTTCCACTGAAACCAACCCCTGTTTTTCGTATGAGGAAACATCATCTGGTAAATTAACTCTCTTCAGAATATGTGAAACTACAAGGGATACAGTATTCAAAAATTAAATTAATTATACTTTCAAACCTTCACATGCTACAAAAATCCCAACAGAACTTTTTTATTGAAAATAATTAACTGCAAGCTAGACAAGCAATGTTTCGCGGAATGCATGAGTATTATTCGTAGATTCTTGTACATTTTTGAATACAAACAAAAAATACAAGGTAAAATAATGCCACCGAACTTTATAATGTGAAAAAATAAACAAACAAACAAAAGGGTGCCCAAGGGCTGCTTAAACCAGCAACGCTGACAGAACAATGAAAAAGAGCTCCATGAGACAACATAAAAACAGCAACAGCATCAAAGTACCCACATACTGTTTTTCGAAACATCCCACAAAGCAAACCAAAAACCACATCCAGCATAAGCACGAAAATGGCAAAAACAAAACAAGAAAAAAAAAAATAATAATAATAATAATAATAATAACGTTTACACTGACATATTTTTGCAATTAACGGGTATATGATAAAAGAGTAATACGTAAGTATTTGGTTTTTATGTTACGCAAAAAGTGAGTGCGTTGATATACATTTGCTCCATCACTCTTTTGTTTTGTGCTTCTGCTTGTGATTCTTTACTGGGTTATTGCTATGCCATCACTTTTCAAGAGGTTATGTGCTTCCTCTTTTTTACTTTTTTTTTTTGTTTTGTTTTTTAATATAAAAATAAACAAAATAGGTACAGGGACCTTTTGCCTAAAATTGAAACATTGAACTTCATTATTACCATCAGGAGGATTGTTTGACTAATGAAACACAGAAATTAAATTAAACACAATTAGAAGTGTTATAAGACTGTGTTGGGGGAAGGTCGGTAACGGTATGTAAAAAAAAAAAAAAAAACGAAATTGTGCGGTGAATTTTATTTGAAAGAGAAAAAAGGAACGAAGAAGAAATATTAAAAGGTAATTAACAGCTTCACAAACACTTTTTGAAGTTGTTTTTTGCTTTGTTCTGCTTTGAATTTCGAGGTTAATAAGTCGTTCTCTACATTAGGTGGATAATATTTTGAAGAGGTGCAAACATGGTCAGGCTATGTTACGTGGATTTTCTTGCTTGAGCTTTACCCGGGGTTGATCCAGGTTTCCTTCACAACCCCATGAGCTGTCAAAAAAAGCCTGGGCTGTGTAGTTCCCAAATAACGCTAAACCACAAAATCACCATACATTCCCGTCATTTGGATAATACATGCCATTTGACAGCCCTGGGTCAAATTACCGCATCAGTGATCGAGTGAGTAAGTGCTATTTCTTTTTCAAAATTCGCGTTATATTACACAACATTAGTCTGCTGTTCATTTATCGACTTTTCATTTACTGATATAATAATGACAAATTGTGGTACTAAAGTGCCCGGTAACGCGAGAACTAATGCCAAAAACATATAATTCAGTCACGTATTACTCGATCACGTGTGTGGTGATTCAGCCCCTGTTCCTTATCCAAACTCGCAAGAAACTAGTGCGAGTTGAAGGCAAACCCAGTATTCAAAAAACACTCAGTTTGACATTCCGGGCAAGTTGAGGACTTTCAAAAAACGCTTTGTGGCGAACACAGGGCAACCCTTGGGCTTCAACGAAGAAGCCTATTATTATGTCCGTTCGTTGAACTTTCCCCAGGGTTGATTCAGGTTTTCCTGACAACCCTATGAGTTGTCATAAAAACCTGGGTTTTCCAGTCCTCAAAAAATGCTAAAACAGAAATCACCACACATCCCTGTCATTAAAAAAAAAAATACATGCCATATTTGACAGCCCTCAACTCGCCACAGCGAAAACCTAGGGCGAGTTGATGGAAAACCTAGGTCAACCCTAAGGCTCAAAAAACACTCAATTTGACATTCAGGATGAATTTAGGTTTCTCAAAAAACTCTTTGTGGCGACCCCAGGGCGACCCTTGGGCTTCAACGAACAAACCAATTTATGCAGGCTTGTGGGTTTTATCTGTAGCAAAAAAAAAATTTTATTTCCTTGGTAACCATAGCAAATGACAAACATTTCATTCACAGAGCAGAACCAGAGAGTCAACTATGGCAAGGCAGTGTCGTTTTGTCTACATGCTAAATTAAACTGGGAGCCCTCGACGCGGGAACTCACATCGCCATTCGTTTGATGTCAATTTAAAATAGTAAACGTGTTTTCGGTGTTTTTGAGTTTGTAACAGACAAGAATTGAAAAATATTAATTGCAATCAAAGTGAAAACTTCAATGAGAAAAGTGAAAATAAAATGAAGTTCAATGCCAGCCGGATTTGGCGGTTAAACTAAATAAGACGCTGTCTGTGATTTTTCTACGAAAATGATTTGATGGTGTTTTAGTAAAGAGGGTACGAGTTGACTATCTGTATTATGATTTTTGTGGTTGGGTGTGTACTATTCTGGAAGGCTCTATCAATGTTGCCGTATAGTGACAAACATTTCCAACGCGCCTCTGTACCAGATATACAATGTGGACGCAGTTTTTCTTTCGCTTCTGTTCGAATTCATTTTCGAGTGTCGAATAATTGTAAATCGTGCGCGAGCGGATGACTGTACTTTAGCCAATCTCAATTTCAAACCCTAAGACAGTAGTGAAATACAGATGGTAGGGGATGAGCTCCAGGGAAGCTAACAGCAGCTCTCAAAACCCTGCAGAAGTTACAGATACCGGACTATCTGTCCGTAAATGGTTGGAGTTCGCAAACCAATCACGTAAAAACTCCAAGTTTCAGAAACTACTAACAGCCTCGGATAACAATTAAAAAAAAAAAAAAGCTAACATTCGGATCTAGTATCGGAATGTAGTATCCCTAGACGCACTTCCTGCAGCCAGAGAATTAGTGGAAGCATTACATTGCTGCAAACAGACATAATCACCATCCAAAAAGTGTGATGGAAGAAGCCGGCATAAGGATGATGAGAAACTGCGACTATGACGACTGCTACAGACAACAGAAACAACCCTAATTTTGGTGCGGCGGATTTGTCCCTAGATTTAGACTCAGAGATAAGGTTGTCAGCCAAAATCCTTTAATGAGCATATTCTGGTAATCCTCATCAGAGATGAGCTCACCAACACTACCCTTATAATGTTATAAAAACACAGTGCGACCATTTAGGAAAATAGGAGAGGATTTGAAGGGAGACACAGATGCACGTTGCTTTTGAACCTTTGTGAATCGTAATGCAGGGGAAATACAGAGCCAGGTAAAGCATTCCACATTCGGGTGGCGCGACTGAAATACGAATCTCACTAACGTGCTATGAAGTATGAACCGGCACCCCATTGAAGGAAACGACAATAGTTCCAAAATTTTTTTCTGTTAGCTTCATGAAGAGCAAAGCAATACACACGGGGTGGAAATCATTCTTAGAAATTTCAACGCAAAACTAGGGGATAAGGGCAACAAACAATTGCTACCCATAATCATACTCGTAGACAGAAACTCAACAAGACACGGTGTTAAATCAAACGAATTTTGCAAAAGCTGTTTAGACGAGGAGGAAGAAAAGACAATTCCTCACCTATTCATGTCCTGTCCTCTCCCTCAAACGAAAACTAGGTCTAGGAGATTTCTTCTTCGATGATTCAAGCGATCTAAGGAACACACATGCCCTTCACTTGAGGCACTCACTCACATGACAAACCTACGACAGCGATTCAGGCTAATCGTTTTTGTTGCGGGTCTAAGTCTTGTTGTTACTTTTACACACTTCCGGGTGTCCCTAAATCCATAAAAGGGACAAATGATCCCCAGATCAGTCAATCATCGACAAAACTGACTATGCTACGATTGAACCTTACGAAAAGTCTTCCTTGGCTCGGAACAAAGCCTTCTTGAAGCCATCTAATAAAAATGAGGATAATAAATTCACCCCAACTTATGCAGTGACACGATATGAAAGCTGCAATCGCAAGAGGTAGCCATTGCCTTATGCAATCGCCGGTCCCTCTAACACTTCTTGAATCTTATGCCGACAGAATTAAGCATTGAAGACCAGTGGCAATGATATGCCAACTAGCCATCAGAACTGCCGGTTTTAACTATTGGGTTTCAATAGGACAACAAAATGAAACCCGCATATTTCAGTGATAACGCAGGCAGACAAATGCAAAACGTACGACGAATGGTGAAGCGAAAGAAATCCAGTGATCCTTGCGTTCAGGGCAGAGATATCTGCATGTAAAAATAAGGAAAAAGCATCGTTAAAAATAAGAAGGAAGTTGCACCAGAAGCGCTAGTTCCCGGAAGTTTAAAGATACAATAGCCCATAGTAGCAATGAGATCGGAAAGTTTTATCAAAAAGTAGCAAACCTCGAACTCAAGACCAGGGGCTTGTAACAGAAAACTACTATTCCTTGAAACACAAGTGAATTATTACAATTCTGTAACACTTGTTTCGTCTTCTAATGGCAATGGACAGATGTAATCCTACAAGAAGTGGCTCTTGACTTGTTTAATAATTGTTTGTCAAAACACAAATTTATTTTAATAATTGTTTATTGAAACACTAATTTATAACTTAGCAAAATTTTTGTCATCTCTTCACGTCGATTGTCGCTAACAGACTGACTGCATTCTTCGATTCGATGATTCTTCGTTCAGGATCAACATTTCACACAAACACACTTGTCCGTGTGTCAGTGTTGACTCCGCCTTCATTAGAATATCTTACACACTGCCCACTTTAAACCTGGTGGCTTTGCTACTTTTTGAAGCAGCATGGTTGAAGTCAATCCCAGAGAGCGTTGGAGATATGTAATTCCAGTTGCGCACGGTGTCCGAGGAAGTGTTTTCCAGGTTTAATGATTATTTCCTAATTTCTAAAATAAACAAAGTTTTCAAAAATGTTATATTTTTCAAATTTTTTTTTTTTTTTTTTTTTTTTTTTTTTTTTTTTTTTTTTTTAAAGAATAGAACGATACAGCAATATTACGTTTTGCAGGCACCTCTGCTGAGTGGGGTACTACATTAGGTCGGTTCTTCACCTTCAATCAGTGTACAACCATCGGCGCATTTCCCATTGGCACACATTTCGTTATGTGGTTGGATGCCGGCCTCTACAGGTATGAGACAAAGTTTGGTGACTGGTCGGTCATACATTCGGCCATTAGAACGAATGCGAGCACTGCGTACTCGTCCGTTCTTGTCGGGATATACCTTTGTGATGCGGGCCCGTTTCCAAAGGCCTGGTGGTTGACTATCTTCTTTCAGAAAAACGAGATCACCAACTTCCAAATTTCGCTCGGGTTGTTGCCATTTCGTGCGCTGTTGTAGTTCGCTCAAATAGTCTTGGGACCATCTGCTCCAAATATTTTGTTCAAATTGATGAATTTTGTCCCAACTATCTAATCGATGCGATGCTACCTCCTTGACATCTGGGCCTAGAGGGCGAATTATTTGGCCGCCAGCAATAAAATGGCCTGGTGTAAGGGCTGTGAGGTCATTGGGATCGTCTTTTAAAGCACATAGAGGCCGGGAATTGAGGCAAGCTTCTATGCGAACGAATGCAGTATAGAGCTCTTCAAATGTAAAGCTGCGAGTACCAATCTCTCTGTTTAAATGGTACTTGGCGCGTTTCACACTCGCTTCCCACAGCCCACCGTGATGTGGTGCCAAAGGCGTATTAAAATGCCACGTAATTTTACGCTTAGCCACCTCATCTTGAAGTTCTCTCTCATTCAACTGCTCTTCTATACGTTTCAGAATCGAGTTTGCGCCAACAAAATTAGTCCCGTTGTCACTGTAAATGTGTGCTACCATACCTCGTCGAGCAACAAAACGGTCCAATGCTGCAAGAAACGCCTTCGCGCTGAGGTCGCTGACCAGCTCCAAATGAACAGCTTTTGTGGGAAAGTCAATGAAGAGGCATAGGTAGGCATTCGACGTCACTGGAACACCCCGTCCTGAATATGCTCGAATTCTATACGGGCCGGCAAAATCCACTCCACAGTGTTTGAATGGTCGAGATCTTTGAACCCGAGCGGCTGGAAGATCGGCCATCAGTTGATTTGTAACCTTTTGCCGATAACGGGTACAAGTAACGCATTTATGAATAATTTTACGCATCGATGTGCGTAAATTAGTTATCCAATATTTGTCGCGAAGGTATTGCATACATAACTGTAACCCACCGTGTTGTGTTTCGTCATGTGCCTGATGCATTAGTCTTAGGGCGAGAAGGGACTTAGCAGGAAGTATAATTGGATGCTTTTGGTCAAAGGTAAGCTCAGAATTTGATAGGCGGCCACCAAGACGAATTATGCCGGAGTCATCCAGGAAAGGCATTAGTGATAACAAGCTGCTATCTTTTGGTATCGGATTCCCCTTAACCATTTTACGATATTCCAACGCGTATTCTTTCTTCTGGGTATGCCTAATCCAAAAGCCTAATGCTCCTGAGTATTCTTCATGTGTGACCGTCGGCACGCTGGAAATCAAAGTTTTGATCCGGTTTTGATGTTCGGACGTCTGTGGCGAAGGTTGTGATGATATTATTTTCCTCTTTACTGCCTTCGTTGTTCCTACCGACTCATGCAATCCTTTTTTTGTTTGCGAAAAGGCTTTAGACGTAGGCCTTTTATTGCGCATCGACCACCTCTCGCAGAATAGGCGAACGAACCGCTGGACGTAAGCTGTAATGCGAAGCACCTTGCTTATTGAAGAATGATAGGTTAGTAGATCTTGCACTCCTAAGCGTTCCTGCCCACTTTGATCTAATAGAGTCAAGACCATGACCGGAACAGAGAACACTCTTTGCTTTTTCAATTCATTATTTGCTTCTGACTGTTTGGCCATTGTAAGTCCTTCGTCTTTCCATTTTGGCCATTTGTCCATGGAACTTGACAAAAAATCTGGTCCATGCCACCATAGACTAGAGACCACTAAATCAGATGATGACACCCCACGTGAAATAAGATCAGCTGGATTTTTCTTCGAAGGTACGTGCTTCCATCTTTTCACGTCGCTTGACTCTTGAATGACTGAAATCCTATTTGCAACAAAGACTTTAGTGTCGCGTGGAAATTTGCGAAGCCAATACAAGACAATTTCTGAGTCAGACCAGTAGTATAAATTTTCATCCTTTACCTTTAAAATTCTAGCCACTTTTTGCATAAGCAACGATCCCATCGCTGCTGCACATAGTTCTAATCGCGGCATAGTCTTCGTCTGTTTAGGGGCCAACTTGTTCTTCGAAGTAACAACGTTTACCGCTATACTACCATTGGGCCTCTCCGTTCTTGCGTAAAGAACCGCTCCGTATGCCATATTAGATGCGTCGCAAAACATGTGAAGCTGAACTTCATAGTCGGGTGAGATTTCGAGCCAACGGGGAATTTTAACTTGTGATAACACTGGCAAGCTAGCACGATAAAGTCTCCATGCTTTAGCTACGTCATCATCAACTTTTTCGTCCCAATTTACACCTGCCTCCCATAGCTTCTGTATAAACCATTTTGCACGAATGGTAACCGGAGACAGGTAACCATTTGGATCATAAATTCTAGCCCCTTCACTTGCTATTATACGCTTTGTTATGATGTTTGTATCCTTGAACTGGCGAATTTTAAATCGTAATGTATCATCTTCTGGATTCCATAGCAGACCGAGGACGCTGGTTGATGCCTCATCTTCTATACTTTTGCATTGAATACGCTCACTTTCCAGCAACATGGCCGGTTCATTTGAAGACCATTTCGTTAGCGGAAAACAGCCTCTAGCAAGACATAATTCTAACTGTTCTCTAGTAGCGATTGCTTTGTCGATAGTATGGACACTTTTTAGTAGATCGTCAACGTAAAATGAGTTGTAGACCGCTTCATGAGCAAGCGGAAATTCTTCGCGGTACTCATCAACGCACCGCTGCATGCTTTTAAC
Source organism: Melanostoma scalare (assembly GCA_949752695.1). Classification (NCBI taxonomy): domain Eukaryota; kingdom Metazoa; phylum Arthropoda; class Insecta; order Diptera; family Syrphidae; genus Melanostoma; species Melanostoma scalare. The sequence goes on along the minus strand of OX456985.1, from coordinate 222,483,882 downwards.
TGCGTTATATGTAGATGACGTCATCCCAAATGTAACTCGGACAAGTTGAAACTCACGTACGGGTTGACTGACGTTATCTCTCCAAAATATCCGTTGCATGTCCCATTGTTGCTCCGAAACTTTTACTTGAGGGAACATCTTTTGTACATCCGCGGACATGGCTATCTTCCCTACACGGAAGCGAATGATCATATCATATAAATCACCTTGCAGTTTGGGACCAGATAGCTGAATATCATTAAAGGACCAACCAGATGTCGTAGCAGCTGAAGCATCGAAAACTACTCTGGGCTTCTTTGGTAGTCTTACGCCATGGTGTGGTATATATGCATGGGGCTTTGTTTCATCCACTGGGTGCAAAGCTTCTTGCATGTATCCAGTCTTCTGCAAGTCGTGCATGTATTCAATGTACCATTCTTCAAAATCTGAATCCTTTGCGAACTGTCTTTCTAGTGCATAAAAACGTCTCAGTGCCATATCACGAGATAGACCAAGGACATTGCGTTTATCTGGGTGAATTGGTATGGTGACGATGTATCTACCAAAAACATCTCGTTTGACAGTTTCGTCAAAATGTTGTTCACACCATTTCTCATCTGATGTCATGCCAGTTGGCTCGTTTAACTGTTCAATCTCCCATAAGCGCCTTATGGCGTTCTCCAGATTATGTGTGTCTGAAATGTTTAATGTGCTGTGCACTGCGCCTGGAGAACAGTCCATGGTGTTGCCGTACACAATCCATCCCAGTTTGGTCTCCTGAGCAATTAATCCATTCTCTAATCGTCTGACTTTGTTACAAATAATGTCTGCCATAGTTCCTGCTCCTAGAATTACATCAATTGGTGCTGGCAGATTAAACTTTGGATCCGCTAAGTTTGTAGACAAAATATCAGTCGTCAGTTTTTCCTGAAGTTCTTTAGCCGGTAAGTTATTCGGTAGACTTGAAACCACAATCATCTGAACCGTTATCCCAAGATTTTCCATTCCTCGTGACCACAATTCAGCTAGTACTATGCCGTGTGTTTTTAGTTTGGAATTTTTACTGATGCCGCCGATGTTTGTTTGTGTGGGATGTGTATTCAAACCAATTCTTTGGACGCATTTCCTTGAAATCAAGTTGACCTGAGCACCTGAGTCGCATAATGCGCGAGCGGTTTCTGTCTTCCCCTTCTTCGACAAAACTCGGATCGTGGCTGTTGGTAACAATGCTAATTCGAGATTTTTATCACGATCCATCTTTGAACATTTCTGGTTTTGTTGAAAACTGTTTTGATAAGTTGTTGCTATTAATTGATTGTCCTTAAACGGATTTTTGCCATTTGACTTCTTGTTAAAAAAGCCATCACTGGCCTCATCAAAGCGCTCTTGTTTTGATTTTACTGTTGGATATGAAGGTCTAGAAGGTGAATAGCTCTCGGACTCCGATGGTAGTGGACAGAGGGCCCCAATCTGTGATTGCTATTCTTTCTGCAGACGTTGACGTTTCGCTAAGTTTGTGTAATCCTCTATGGTGTTTACGGCACGTTGTTGTGTATTTTGCGTTTTTAAACAAACAACACTATTATGGGCTCCACCGCAACGAGGGCATGGTGGCGCAAAGCAAGTGCCCTCGTGCTTTTTCAAGCAACTAGTACACAGCTTCATATCTTTCAATTTTGCAAGTCGTTCTGATTTAGCTTTGCGCAAAAAGTCTGGACAACGATACAAGGCATGAGAACCAGAGCAGAACGAGCATGCCAACCGACTTGGAACAATAAAACTGTGTGGCTGACCGCCACTGTGAGCCATGATCTTCCGTGCATCCTGGTTTCCTGACATCGTCGGCGAAGATTCAGTACACTCGTTCCGTTCGACGTATATGCGTCCTCGTGCCCTTCCTTCCAAGAAAGCCATCAGGTCCGTTAGCTTGGGTTTGTTTGAAACAACTCGTTTTTGTTCCCAAACGTTTGCTACTTTCTTTGGCAACCGATGTAATACCAAGCCGATGACGAAAGTATCCCAGTGCTCAACGGGTACCGCCATGGCCTCCAGCTGTCGTAAGGTATTCGCGACAGTATCAATCAGTCTTCGGAGCCCTTCGTGAGACTCATTTTCTAAGCTCGGTATCATAAGTAAGGTAGATACTAACGCCTGCTCCAATGTATATGGATCTTCAAATTTTTCCTGAAAGGACTCCCATGCCTTTCTATAATTAGCAGCTAACGGTTGCCAGGCACCGATTGTTAATTTGGCGGATCCAACGCAAGCCTTCTTCAAAAAATGCAATTTCGTCACGTCGTCAAGTTGTGGGCGATCGTGTACCTCAGCCCGGAATTGGTCTCGAAAAGATGGCCAGTTTGCGGGATTACCATCGAACTCACCCGGCTCTGGAGCTCTGGCCGTCTCAACTCGAATTATTCCTGCATCGCTAGATATTAAAGATGGAGAGATCTTGTTTTCCAATGCCGTCTTAATCAAGCTCGAAGATGAAAAGAATGCCTGGGAGATCTCTTCGAAGTAAGCCGTAGCCGCGTCCAATTCTTCCGGTGACACCGAACGAACAACAGCCTTGTGAGCCTTTTTGAAATCCTTAAAATCATTGGACAACTGCCGGTATCTGGTCGACAGGGCACTTCTTGTCATTGCTGCAAAGGAATTTGCGTCCTCTACTTCTAATTGGCGATTTTTGATAGCTCTCGCACTTGCTTCGCGATCCCTTATGGCGTTGTCTGCCATTGCAGCTTACCTTCAGCTTTCTTTTTATGCAAGTTCGTAAAGAAATAGAAGTTAAAACATTTATAATTAAAATAAAATAAATAAAATAATATAGAATTATTGCTTCGTATAGAATTTTTGCTTCGTATAGAATTTTTGCTTCGTATAGAATTTTTGCTTCGTATAGAATTATTGCTTCGTATAGAATTATTGCTTCGTATAGAATTATTGCTTCGTATAGAATTTTTGCTTCGTATAGAATTTTTGCTTCGTATAGAATTTTTGCTTCGTATAGAATTTTTGCTTCGTATAGAATTATTGCTTCGTATAGAATTATTGCTTCGTATAGAATTTTTGCTTCGTATAGAATTTTTGCTTCGTATAGAATTTTTGCTTCGTATAGAATTTTTGCTTCGTATAGAATTTTTGCTTCGTATAGAATTTTTGCTTCGTATAGAATTATTGCTTCGTATAGAATTATTGCTTCGTATAGAATTTTGCTTCGTATAGAATTTTTGCTTCGTATAGAATTTTTGCTTCGTATAGAATTATTGCTTCGTATAGAATTTTTGCTTCGTATAGAATTATTGCTTCGTATAGAATTATTGCTTCGTATAGAATTTTTGCTTCGTATAGAATTTTTGCTTCGTATAGAATTTTTGCTTCGTATAGAATTTTTGCTTCGTATAGAATTTTTGCTTCGTATAGAATTTTTGCTTCGTATAGAATTTTTGCTTCGTATAGAATTATTGCTTCGTATAGAATTTTTGCTTCGTATAGAATTATTGCTTCGTATAGAATTATTGCTTCGTATAGAATTTTTGCTTCGTATAGAATTTTTGCTTCGTATAGAATTTTTGCTTCGTATAGAATTATTGCTTCGTATAGAATTTTTGCTTCGTATAGAATTATTGCTTCGTATAGAATTTTTGCTTCGTATAGAATTATTGCTTCGTATAGAATTTTTGCTTCGTATAGAATTATTGCTTCGTATAGAATTATTGCTTCGTATAGAATTTTGCTTCGTATAGAATTTTTGCTTCGTATAGAATTTTTGCTTCGTATAGAATTATTGCTTCGTATAGAATTTTTGCTTCGTATAGAATTTTTGCTTCGTATAGAATTTTTGCTTCGTATAGAATTTTTGCTTCGTATAGAATTATTGCTTCGTATAGAATTATTGCTTCGTATAGAATTATTGCTTCGTATAGAATTTTTGCTTCGTATAGAATTTTTGCTTCGTATAGAATTTTTGCTTCGTATAGAATTTTTGCTTCGTATAGAATTTTTGCTTCGTATAGAATTATTGCTTCGTATAGAATTACTGCTTCGTATAGAATTTTTGCTTCGTATAGAATTTTTGCTTCGTGTAGAATTTTTGCTTCGTATAGAATTATTGCTTCGTATAGAATTATTGCTTCGTATAGAATTATTGCTTCGTATAGAATTTTTGCTTCGTATAGAATTTTTGCTTCGTATAGAATTTTTGCTTCGTATAGAATTATTGCTTCGTATAGAATTATTGCTTCGTATAGAATTTTTGCTTCGTATAGAATTTTTGCTTCGTATAGAATTTTTGCTTCGTATAGAATTTTTGAACAAAGAAAATATAATAGATCCTAAAGACAGTCCAAAACTGCGGTGATGACTCTATCGGTCGACCACCAGCTGCATGAAAAATAAAAACATCGAAATGCAAAACTAAAAAAAAAAAAAGAGTTTAGGGACAAAGAAACCCAAAATCTGACTGCCACCGTGGTTTATGACTGCGCATAAGTTAATGGATAAAAAAAAAAAAAAAGGTTCAATTGCTCTCATAACAAAAATACTGACCGTAACGGTAGTCTAAAATGGATCAACCAACCATCCAACGCGGAAAGAAAAAAAATCAACATCTTTACACTAACAATATGGGAAGATCGACCTCATAAAAGAAAAACAAAGAAAATATAATAGATCCTAAAGACAGCCCAAAACTGCGGTGATGAATCTATCGGTCGACCACCAGCTGCATGAAAAATAAAAACATCGAGATGCAAAACTAAAAAAAAAAGTTTAGGGACAAAGAAACCCAAAATCTGACTGCCACCGTGGTTTATGACTGCGCATAAGTTAATGGATAAAAAAAAAGGTTCAATTGCTCTCATAACAAAAATACTGACCGTAACGGTAGTCTAAAATGGATCAACCAACCATCCAACGCGGAAAGAAAAAAAATCAACATCCTTACACTAACAATATGGGAAGATCGACCTCATAAAAGAAAAACAAAGAAAATATAATAGATCCTAAAGACAGTCCAAAATGCGGTGATGAATCTATCGGTCGACCACCAGCTGCATGAAAAATAAAAACATCGAGATGCAAAACTAAAAAAAAAAAAAGAGTTTAGGGACAAAGAAACCCAAAATCTGACTGCCACCGTGGTTTATGACTGCGCATAAGTTAATGGATAAAAAAAAAAAAAAAGGTTCAATTGCTCTCATAACAAAAATACTGACCGTAACGGTAGTCTAAAATGGATCAAACAACCATCCAACGCGGAAAGAAAAAAATCAACATCCTTACACTAACAATATGGGAAGATCGACCTCATAAAAGAAAAACAAAGAAAATATAATAGATCCTAAAGACAGTCCAAAACTGCGGTGATGAATCTATCGGTCGACCACCAGCTGCATGAAAAATAAAAACATCGAGATGCAAAACTAAAAAAAAGAGTTTAGGGACAAAGAAACCCAAAATCTGACTGCCACCGTGGTTTATGACTGCGCATAAGTTAATGCATAAAAAAAAAAAAAAAAAGGTTCAATTGCTCTCATAAGTCACAACAAATACTGACCGTAATGGTAGTCTAAAATGGATCGACCAACCATTCAACGTGAAGAGAAAAAAATCAGCATTTTTACACTAACAATGTACAAGTAATTTTCGAAAATAAGAAAAAATCTAAACTATCCCACCAATGAAACAAAGAGGCGTAACTACATGAGTTGCAAGTTCATACCGTAAGGCAAAGTAGATATATGAACCCAAAAGGGATCGGAGAATAGGCGTGGTTTCACACACAATAGGTATTTAAATATATAGCAGTTCAATGTGCAGCCTTTTCTTTCTCTCTGTACCGCTGCTGATATTTGATATTTGTTGTAATATAACATTCAAAAACACCAGAAAAAATTAATGATTACCAGCTTTCCTCTTATGCAGTGTTTAAAAATTCTGCTGCCCCGTCTCACTGTTTTTACACTTTTATTTACTTTTGTTATTTCAATACTTTTTCTCACTGCTTGCACGCACTAATATATTTTGCTTTTAGCCTAAAGCACAAAGGGTGGCTCAATGTTCGGCTCTGAAGGACCTTGTTTAATAATTGTTTGTCAAAACACAAATTTATTTTAATAATTGTTTATTGAAACACTAATTTATAACTTAGCAAAATTTTTGTCATCTCTTCACGTCGATTGTCGCTAACAGACTGACTGCATTCTTCGATTCGATGATTCTTCGTTCAGGATCAACATTTCACACAAACACACTTGTCCGTGTGTCAGTGTTGACTCCGCCTTCATTAGAATATCTTACATGACTTGTTGACTTGTAGCTTTGTGTATTAGGCCCCAGCGGGAGAATAGGAGTAACTATAAGCTAACGGAAGATAATTTCTGCAGACTGCTTGACAACGACTATGACAAAAGTCCCGCTGTGTAGAAGAGTCCCTTATTCATGCTTAACCATGATAAACAAAACCTTCCTCTCTTCCTGGAGGAAGCTTAGTTTACCATCAAAAGGCTCAAGCCAAATAAAATTGAAGATGGCCTTGATGCAGAGCTCTTCCATCAGGCAGTTGACGACGCACTAATCTAAATAGGGAAACGATTCCACCACCTTAATTCCAACCCATAACTCTGCAAAATCTCCAAAAACTATTCATTTCCTGAGGACACGACTCCCTTCATTTTAATCAAGAAAATTGATAAAAATTGCTCCAAAAAAGACTTCCCAAGTATAATAATACTAGCAATTTAAAATTTTCTGTTTACTCAAAAAATCTTGGCAATATCACGACAGAAATTGAATCAGCCATCAAGAAAAATCACTTCAAACTGTTGGATCGACCGTACACAGCCAACTCGGTTACTTATGTGTCATAAATATGCAAAGCACGAATGCGTACTCAAACACCCACTAGGCGTTTATAAATACAATTCATAAAGGAAGGTTCTTCATATATAGGTACTCGTATATGTATACAGAAAAGGAGCAAATACCTATCACTAAATATGTGGGGGGATTTTTATTGCATGCATGGCAATCGGCCTGCGTGTGCTTCTAATCGTGTGCGTTCCATGTGAATGGATTACAAGACGCGTTGCGTGTTCTGTGCAACAACGCTTGCCTGTTTGATTAATAATTCAAATCATTTGCAACTTTCACAAACGTCTCATTAATTGCCCCTGTATGCATTTTGAGGTTGCTGTTGCATGAGGTGTTGTTTAATATTTTTCAAATATGCATGTGTGCAGGAACTAACTTGTATATGCAAGCTTCAATAAAGTTTAGCAAGGATTGAAATAAGCAAAAAAATAAAAACTACTTTGTGGTAATTACTTGTCTCTTTCTCTTTGTAACAACAACGACTCAAGCCTTGGGGAATTGTATGCACTACACAAGATACAAATATATGTAGTTTTCATAATTTATTTTAATTAAAAGTATTTTAACCCTCCTTTACAAACTGGGGTCCATTTGGACCCCAGAGCATGTTTGAACACTCATAACTTTTTTGTTTTTCATTTTTTTTTAAATGGGATTTTTACTCAGTGATTTGCGATTTTTTTGTGAAAAGAACCCGTGTCCACCCGAACTGGGGTCCATTTGGACCCCACTACTGAAATTCTATGAAAAATCATATTTTTTCTAATAAATAATTATTTTATTCCAAAACCAGTATAGTTGATGATTAGAAGGATTTAGTTTGAAGTTGTTGGCAGTTCCGGCAGACATTTAACACATAAGGTTCTAGTGTGGCAAGGGCAACAACATCTATCACATCCATCGCAGGTGGTTCTGGTTTTCTTGTCGTCTGCTCTTGGGCAAAGGCGACATCTGCTTCTTTTACAAGAGAGCCTTTCGGGGACTGTTGGTAATTCTTCCTGAACTCTCCCTATAATACAGAGAGCATCCAATGCAGATTTTCCAATGCCAGATTGTGTTGCAGGTTGTAAACGTTTATTCAATTCTGACTCAAGCAGTTCCTCCGCTAGTGCGATGAGTTTATCACTTCTGTACAATTTTTTGTTTCTTCTAGGTGGATTGAAGTGTCGAAAAATGATAACAGTTGCTAGAGCTGCTACGTCCAGTAAGTTGTAGAATACAACCATCGGCCAGCGATTTGTTTTGCGTGTACATGAATAAACTGAGACCATTTGGTCGAATACATCGACTCCACCTTTGGTGCTGTTATAATCCAGTATCATTGCAGGCTTACTTTGATGACCGGAAGTGGCTTTTTCACAGTTATGTTGTGTTGATAGCAATACCACTTGTTTGTTTGGCTTCGGAACATAACTCACCAACGCCATTTTTCCAGAAAATCCAAAAATGGATGAGTGGACTGGACGATACCGCTTTTTGTTATTGACCTTTACATGCTCATTCTGGTCATCAAGAACCTCCTTCGCTATAAGAGGTTGAGGCAAATCTCTTTTGTTTTTCCGAATCGTGCCAAGAATAGTGATCTTCTTATCCAGCAACTTCAATGCCAAGTCCACCGACGTAAAGAAACTATCAATAGTGAGGTTGCGTTCAGAATTGAAATATGATGGCATCAACGACATCAGCACATCATATCCACGACCAAGTTCTGTACTTTGGTTAGAGCTACCAGTGCAGATAGAAAACTTCAGTGGATATAGCCCGTTGAGCTTTCATTCAGCCACCTAAACTTCAAGCCATATTTGGCAGGCCTGCTTGGCATGTATTGGGGAAATTCAATCAAATTATTTGATGACCTGAACAAACTGAAATAATGACTATTTTTTCTTTTGATAGGCATACCTGACAAGAACATTGATATGCGTGCATATTACAATCAGTAATTACGTAAAACAGACATATCGAAAGGTATAAGCGGGAATCCCAGATTTGCGAAGTTAGGCTATTTGGGTAATGCAATTTCCTGTACACATTTTCAATTGCTTATACATCTTATACATCGAGTTTGTGTGTGGGGTGGGTGTGGGCTGAGTTTAAGGCTCCAACTTCAATTAAAATCCTTTTATGTACCCACTCTTTTCTGTGTTGTGTGCGAGTATGGAACCCCCAAAAAAAAGACAATTACAACTACGCAATTACATTTCGGTTTATCCTCTGAACAAAGTCGTATAAACCAGCATCTAACTTCAATTAAATTGCAAAACGCATTTCACTTAGCAAATAAGTGTGTTTCTGGCTGGAACAATGGACAATGAAATTTTGGGTGAAGGCGAATGAGGATGCATTGAGAAAATAAAAATAAAAAAAACTCTGAGGTGCAAGAAACTTGAGGTAGTACGTAGTACCTTGTGCCTGAATCCGACAAATACTTTGCGTTGAAGCATCTCATCACTTGTTGCTATAGTACAGACATCCTCCAAGTTAGAAAAAACTGTTGAAGTTGGTATGGTGGGAGTGTAGGTGCCAAGGCTTGGACAAAGCTTCTTCGAAGAGTTTTGCTTCAGTAAAAAAAAAATAAGGTAGTGCAACTCCATGGCAAGGCGCATTTCAACCACCTACAGTTTATTTTCGTTCCGATTCTGAACGGCTAAGTTAACGCTTTTAATGGCAGTGTGTAATTACTCAAAGAGCACTTGTCAATTCCACAAGAAAAACTATTGCTTATGATACTTTTGGGATTCGTACCACGATCTCCCACGTAGCAGGCCGACACAGGTTATACCTCGGGAATCACCCTCACTGGAACAATAAAGTTAAATTCGTTTTGATTTATGAAGAAGATCCGTCGTTGAAATGGCTGATTGGGTAGCTGAATATCTTTATATAGAAGCAAAAACTATATAGCAACAGCAACAAAAAAGTTTAATTGTCGACGACAGGGAACTGAAGCGCAGTGCTATATGTCTCCAAGTTAAGAGCTACTTGTATAGGATTATTTCCCTTACACTTGTAAAATATCAAGCAAACTTTTTTTGCTTCGTGTTACAAAAATTTCTTACACACAATTCAGTTCTATTGCAAGAGTTCTTCTAGCTTTGTTCTACATTTTCCTGATGTAAGGGCGACCCAAATATCGAAAGGGGAATTAAATTTTTTGGTATAAAGAAAAGCCACTCATTAAGTTTCTTAGGTTGTTTTTTATTCTACTGGAGATTTTTAGAATAGCAGCCTTATGATTCCAGTCCTTTGTACTACCAGGGGCCTGTAACACAAAATACAAGTGCAAAAAATATTTTTATTACAAAACTACAAGCTTCATTGATCTTCTACAAGGGTGCTGGATAAAATCCTACGAGTGGCTCTTGACTTGTAGGTTTGTTTTACAGGGCTCAGTTTCAAAAATCACTTTAGGGTTCTATGTAAGCTAAGTCACTAGTATCATCGAAGAAGAAGTCACCGAGATGAGAAACTTACAAGGCAGTTGTTACTCTCAGTCCATCTAGTGTTTGCTTTCCTTGAAGCGTCTTGTCTAAGTAGGAGTTTACATGTAGCGATAGTAACACATATGCTGTTCCATTCTGAGCGTAGAGAAGTGGTCGTGCCCTTTTTGGCTAGTTCGTCTGCCATACAGTTGCCTGGTATGTCCCTGTGCCCCGGCAGCCATGAAAGGTGAATGTTGAACTGATTTGACATCTCCCTCAGAGACATTTTACAATTTTAGACCTTGATGGATTTTGTAGAGACAGAGGCAAGAGATTTAAGGGCAGCTTGGCTGTCCGAGAAGATTCGAATTTCCGTGGAGGATATGACGTTTTCATTGAGCCAAGACAGCACCTCGACAGTTTTTCTGAGTAGATTCCACTTCCCACACCTTCGCTGGTTTTTGCACAATCGCATCGGTGTAGAAGTGTATTCCAACAGAGTGCCATTTTCCAAACTTCTCTTGAAGGTATGGTTACTTCGAAATTATTATCAAACAGCAACTTGGGGGTGGTGTAGTTGGATCGATTCGGTAGGAATCAAAAGTTGTCTAGAATGGTAGTGTGGCCGATTTGATTATTGGTCCACTGTGATATAGCTCTGAGTCGAGTAGCTGAGCTACCTTCGACGTGTTTGCTGAAGATATCTAGGGGTGTGAGATCTAGTAGTACATTGAGGGCGTCCGATGGGGTTGTCTTCAGTGCGCCACTAATATACACAGACTAGCCGTTTTTTGAGCTTTGGCCGGCTTGTTGAAGTTGATCATCTTGTCTAGTGCGGTCCACCAGACAATCACCCCATTATGTGAGTATCGGTAAAATTACCGAGGTAAACAGCCAATGGGTGATTTGGGGGGAGAAACCCCATTTCCCACCAATGGCTTTTTTACATCAGAAGAGTGCCACGTTGGCTTTATTTACTCTTTCCTCAATATTGGTTTTCCAGGTCAGTTTTTTGTCAAAAATGAGACCTAGATATTTAGCCTGATTTGACAGTGTGAGAGTTACCCCCTTAATAGTTGGGAGTCTGAAGTCCGGAATTTTGTGTTTCCTCGTAAAGAGAACTAATTCCGTTTTGTGTGGATTAATGTTCAGACCACAATCTACAGCCCAACTCCTCCCTGCGGAGTTCCTCTATTGGCCATTCTGCTTGTTTTGTAGTTCCCCAATTCGGAACTAATGATTCTGCTGCTGAGCATTGTTGTTATCATGTTCTTGATGTATTCTTCTATGAGCAGCCCATCAAGAGCATTAGTGATTGCTGTATTGTTAACATTGTTAAATGCACCTTCTATGTCTAGGAATGCGACGAGAGAGTATTCTTTGTAGTGCAGGGATTTTTCAATGGTGCAAACCAGAGAGTGGAGTACAGTTTCCACTGATTTACCTTTTGTATAGGCACACTCAAAAAAATATCCTGGTTCTATTTATTAGATTTCCTGTAAGAATCTATCGGAAAAACTGATAACGAGATTCTCCCAGGTCGTCTGATAGAATATATCGGTCTCTCCTGGTAGCCCGTACCAGGAAAAATATTTCCCCTTCCGACAGAATATTATCAGAGTTCCTGATAACATGTACCAGTTGCCTGATACAATCTAACAGGAAAAGATAATCATTTTCCTGATACTTGCTAACAGGATACTGGTAGTATTTACCAGGAATATTATTTTTTTCCTGATAGAATGTACCTGTATTCTGGTACAATTTACCAGGACTCCGGGTAATTTTCCTGGTACCTGCTACCAGTATACTGGTAGTATTTAGTAGGAATATTATTTTTTTCCTGGTAAAATTTACCTGTGTTCTGGTAAAATTTACCAATATATCGGGTAGTTTTCCTGGTACCTGCTACCAGTATACTGGTAGTATTTAGTAGGAATATTATTCTTTTGGCTTTCCTGTTAATATGTACCAGGAGAATGGTAGTATTTACTAGGAATATTATTTTTTTCCTGGTAAAATTTACCTGTGTTCTGGTAAAATTTAGCAATATATCGGGTAGTTTTCCTGGTACCTGCTACCAGTATACTGGTAGTATTTAGTAGGAATATTATTTTTTTCCTGGTAAAATTTACCTGTGTTCTGGTAAAATTTACCAATATATCGGGTAGTTTTCCTGGTACCTGCTACCAGTATACTGGTAGTATTTAGTAGGAATATTATTCTTTTGGCTTTCCTGGTAATATGTACCAGGAGAATGGTAGTATTTACTAGGAATATTATTTTTTTCCTGGTAAATTTTACCTGTGTTCTGGTAAAATTTACCAATATATCGGGTAGTTTTCCTGGTACCTGCTACCAGTATACTGGTAGTAATTAGTAGGAATATTATTTTTTTCCTTGTAAAATTTACCTGTGTTCTGGTAAAATTTACCAATATATCGGGTAGTTTTCCTGGTACCTGCTACCAGTATACTGGTAGTATTTAGTAGGAATATTATTCTTTTGGCTTTCCTGGTAATATGTACCAGGAGAATGGTAGTATTTACTAGGAATATTATTTTTTTCCTGGTAAATTTTACCTGTGTTCTGGTAAAATTTACCAATATATCGGGTAGTTTTCCTGGTACCTGCTACCAGTATACTGGTAGTATTTAGTAGGAATATTATTTTTTTCCTGGTAAAATTTACCTTTGTTCTGGTAAGATTTACCAATATATCGGGTAGTTTTCCTGGTACCTGCTACCAGTATACTGGTAGTATTTAGTAGGAATATTATTTTTTTCCTGGTAAAATTTACCTGTGTTCTGGTAAAATTTACCAATATATCGGGTAGTTTTCCTGGTACCTGCTACCAGTATACTGGTAGTATTTAGTAGGAATATTATTTTTTTTTTTTGAACTATTGTATAAAACCTGTGAGTTTGTGTTCTTAAAAAAATAACTCAAGAATTGAATGCTTATCTATTAATTAGATTATCAGAAAAACAAAATGTTGTTTTTATTGATATAAGCAACCAGATTACAGGTTAACTTTACTTTACAAGAAAAACTTATAACATTGATCAGGAAAATGGTTCTATTTTCCAGGATTTGTGTTGTTGCATTTTATATCAGAAGCTTCTGGTAATATGTAGCATAAAATCAGATAGACGAGTTTTTAGCCGGGCTCGATACCGGTTATCAGGATACAGATAAAATATACTTTACCAGTAAAACCGATAAAATATATCAGAAATGTGGTATTACCTACCATTATTTCTCCTTATTTTTCCTGGTAAAAGTTTTATTAGGAAATCTGGTAAAAAATTTACTTTCCTGGTTCTAGTACCGGTTACCAGGATCCAGATAAATAAAGGTTTACCATGAAAAAAGATAACATTTATCAGGAAAACGATAGCATTTATCAGTTTTTCTTCTGGTATATTTTATCAGTAAATCTGGTAAAAAAATGTGTCTTCCTGGTCCTGGTACCGGCTACCAAGATCCAGATAAATAAAGGTTTACCATGAAAAACGATAACATTTATCACGAAAACGATAGTATCTACCAGTTTTTTTCCTGGTGTATTTTATCAGAATACCAGAACCAGGAATATCAGACAAGGTTGAATTTCTTGTCTTAAGTGTATTGGAATCATTCTTTCCAGTGTTTTAAGAAGGAAGGATGATAGACTAATAAAACAAGACTATAAAACAAGTGGATTATGACAAGTGTAAGAAATTTCTGTCTTTCAAATCAACAAGAATACTTGATCTTCTTCAAGTGTGATGGATAAAATCCTACAAGTGGCTTTTGAGTTGTAGACTTGTAGCTTTGTGTAACTGGCTCCAGATAGCAACCTCCTTTTGTTATAGCTTTCCAGATGTTCGTAGAAAAGCCACTCTTTACCATAATAAGAGACTAGGTTACCAGCTCGCATCATGTATTCGTCGAGTGTCTGTAAGCTGATACGAAAAAATATAGGACACTCACAGAGTAAGTGCTCCGCAGAGTCGTCATCTTTTTCAAGGAGTTCACAGAGTTTGTTTACACTGAAGCCTACCCGTTTAAATGCTTAGCAAAAGAGAAATGTCCGCCAACAAACTTTTTAAAGTCGTTTCTGCTACACGATAGCAAAAATGTTGCAGTTTTTTTTTTATCAACGGTCGGGATCATACGTTTGGTCTTTCTGCATCAAATGAAGGCATGACATCTGCAGTTGCGCTATTGACAGGTCCATTCGTTGATTGAATCGATCACTAAGGAGCCTGGCAACCAAACGCTGTGGTCTTCAGAGAGCTGTCTGAGATCTTTACATTGCTCGTTCATAGGCGATCTCATTTCTAGTTATGCCGTGATGGTCTGGAACCCTAAAGAAACTCAAAGAATTTAGTCTTTCGATCGCATTCAGAGAAGACTTGGAATCCTGAATCACTTTCAATGCTGTTAGAGGGCTAAGTAGAGCCTTAAGCCCAGCTTGGCTGTCACGGGAAACACAAATATTTCTTCCCATCGAGATATTAATAGCAACGTCATTTAGAGCATACACCTCACCTTGGAAGGCGGATGCGTATATGCCTTTGCCTTATGAGGCATGCAGTCGAATGTCATCGCTTTCCATAAAGGTTCCAGCGCCTTGAAGGTACTACCCACCAACTCTAAGTTTTGTATTATAAGTAAGAGACTTCTCCCACTATTGTGGTGCTTCAGCATTAAAAACAAATTCATTTTACTAGCAAATCAATTTTTATTTTGGGAACTATCACAAATTTCCTTTCAGGTCGTTAATTCCATTTAATTTCCACGAGTTTAATTACCTCATGCCGCATAAGCACCACAAACACCAGCAGCCACCCACCACGCACCAATCCGCGTTGAATTCTTCAAAGTGTAGTTAGAGGTACTTACCGCTGCCAGGTCCTTCGAGCTTATGTCAAACAGAAATGAAAAAAAAAATGAGAAAAAATATACTTATATCACCAGTAAAAAAAACTGGAGCAGAAAAATTTAATAAAGGAGAACAAGCGAGCAGCAAAAACAAAAATGAAAAAAATAACAGCAACGAATGAGAAATGAATATACACCTCACTCTGAATAGGATCGCGATTCGAGCGCTGCCTCCGCCACTACTATTCTGCTGGTTGTGTGTTCCCCTTAATAGGTCGCCATTAGAGGCCATAAGGGAATGAAATGTTTCATAAAATAAACTAATTAACAAGAACTCGTTTTTTCTTCTTTCCTTTGAATTAACCAAACACATACATACACTCACACATAAACACACACATCCATTCCACTCACGCTCACAGTGGCATATAAAAGATAGGCAAAAGTCATCATGCGGTATGGGTGGTCGGGTATAGCCCCAAAGCTGCCACAAACTCAGGAAGGTGCACATGCCACGTGTTATCTTTCATTGCCGTGCCTTTTGTTTTAACCCCAAACCGCGTCTTCCCAATCCCCTAACTCTGCTCTGCTCACACATATAGGTATAGTTCACCTTGCCACTGTGTTGTACGAATTCTTTATTATTTGCCTTACTTTGTAGTTTCCATTACAATTTATTCATTTTCTTTTTTCTTTTTCTTTTTTTCATATTCACCTCGTTGTGCATTCACATATTTAATTAGCAAAAGGTAAATATAAGATTAAGAGGCACGATAACAGGAGAGGGACATGGATTTGTTTCCCTTTGTGACGTAAGGGTTCGTTTTTATAGTTAATGCCATGCCACACCGGAGTGAGGTTATAAAACCAGAGTGACAGTTTAGCATGTTGATACAGTTGCGCGCCATACACACATACAAACTCGTATACCATAAGTTAAGTACCGATGTTAATTTTGCACGAGCGGGCGTGCTCGATGGACATGGCCATAAATATACCATGTTTTGTCGGCAATAGGACATTCTTCATCCTATACCCTCACGCCTTTGTCCATCCCCTCCACCCATCATCACCCCTAATTGCTTGTTTTAATGATTTTATTTGTATTAACCATTTTAACAGTAGGTAGGCTATTCATTAATTTAAAAAAAAAACTTAGACTGACTCAAACTTACAACAAGAATAACGAGAAGTTGTTTCCGGTTGTACACAAGCCATAGTCTACAGTCTTCACCCTAAACAAGCAGAAAAGTTCCAATCCAACAACGCATGATATTTCATGCGTAGGGAAAGTTTCGCCCTCCGAAACTTCATGTAACAGTACCTACGCCATGCATATGTCCTTAATGCTAATACGTACTTACACATGTACGTATGTGTGTTCATTCGAATAGCTTAAGACTCGGCGATTTGTTATAGACTTGTTGGGGCTGTCGTAATCTTTAATCCTTAAAACCTAATTGGAAGGGGAAGGTAAATAAATTCTATTTTAGCGATTGTAGATCTTTGTAAATATTCGCCACGCCACGCTACACCACAGGGGAAATAAACACTTTAGCTGCGGAGTTTTTTACAATGATTGTAATAAATTTGACTTCATTCTATCAATCACACGCACTTCCGGTGTGCGTAACCGTTTTCGTTATACTTGTTTCTAAATGTGTTGCTATTTCTTGTATGGAAGGCTGAACGCACAGTGTAAAATTCCTTTTTTGAAAGAATGCCACAGTAAATTTTAGTTTCATGTAAAAATTTATAAACATATGAATATAACCTTACTCGACGTGGTAGACATACGTTTACGGAATTTTGAGAAGTAAACTCCCTTAAGGGTTTGTTCGAAAGCATGATGATCGTATATGCTGACGTAGGAAACGCAGAATGATGTCAGGCAGTAAGGGTACACTGGAACCTTGAATCGAAATCAAATTACTTATCTTACTACTACTACTAATAGACTCATATATTAAAAGTAACTATGATCAGAAAACACTTCGACTTGAGAATGATTATTTATTCGAAACATATCGTCTTTGAATGGGCCAATAATGCCCAAGCCCATAAACCACACCAAACTGTCGTTTTTGAGATGTATCGGCTATTTTTGTATGGCATGTGACTATACAGATGCGACAATTTTGCTTGTTTACGTATCCGTTGAGCCAGAAGTGAGCCTCATCGATGAACACAGTTTTTTGATAAAACATCGGATTTTTGTGGAGTTTTCTAAGGCTTATTCACCAAAAATTAGACGTTGAGGTAGGTTATTGGGCTTCAATTCCTGCAGTTGTTGAACTTTATAGGCTTTCAAACCAAAATCGACACCTAAAATTTTCCATGTGGTTGAGTAACACATCCCCAATTGCTCAGAAAGGCGATGAACTTTCGATCCTCATTAACACTGGACGCTACGATTGCAATATTCTCTTCTGAACGCACTGCACAGAAGCGAGTCGATTATATAATGTCCAACAATGTAATTTTGGTGAAAATTTTGAAGAAAACCACGAGTTTTGATAATAAATTTCAACAATTTGCAATCGATGCACGTTTGTAAGTCTTTTGATGATGAAATGGCAGAGTAGGTAAACTGAAAACTTTTTGTTTTGACAGATAACGTTTGACGCCATTACCATCCACTGCAGCCGACTCAAAGAACCTAACTTTTAAAAAATCACCCTTTGTAGTTATAGTCTTTTGAACGAATAGTTTCTCCCGCGGAGGTCCAACGGCTGCAACCAAAGTACTAGATTTTATTGTCTAAATAGTCAATGGAGTGGTTAAAAATCTCAAAAATGGCAAAGCGATTGAGTCACGCGAAATACTTTATAGTTTTTTGGGAAAAGGCCGGCCTTAAATGCCTCACGATTTTCATCTACAAGCTTAAAGGAGTTGACAGGCTATCGTCTTTAGAATGCAGTTAAGGTTAACGAATGTTGATGTCAATTAGAAGGAATATATATGTGAAACGGCAGTAACCGTTTAATGAATATGATCTTCAACATTATAAAGATTGTTTTACTTTAATTGGGAAGCTGACTGCGAAAAATAGTTTCCCAAACATATAACAAGCAGGGGATAACTACCAAAGCCTGAGGACGCATAAAGAAAAACATTCTGGAGCCTGTCACACAAAGCTACAAGTCTACAGTTCATGGACCACTTGATGGATTTTGTCCATTACGCTTTTAGAAGACTAAACAAACCTGAAGTTTTGTGCTACGGAAATTGCGTGCACCTGCGTCATAATTTCCTTGTATTACAAGTACTTGTAGTTTTGGGTTACAGACCCCTGATTTCATTCCTAATGGATTTTGCTGGCGTTTTTTAAATTACTGGTTCAACCAACAGTAAATGGCCGTCCATCAGGCAACCAGAAACCTTTATTTGCTGATGAGCGAGCAATAGAAAATAAGTATCGGGGACGCAGCAAAGCTATGGAAACCTCGTGGCCTAACGCATTTCAAGGACAAACAATTTGGTGTCTATAACGAGCTGCTAAGCCAGAAAGTGCATTTCATGTCAGTTTGGAATAACTTTAAGAGGATTTTCACAATCCTTCACGAATGGCGATGCTCGTAGTCTTATTTTCTCTGATTTTTCTGAGACTCGAACCGCGAATATCCAACGTTACAAGCGAATGTGGGTAACCATTACGATATGGGGCTCACATGATCGAGGGAACAGAGAGAAAAAAATTGTGCAGTTGAAGTTTATAAAGTTTTTCTAATGAGAGTAGGGGATAGGGGTACACCAGGGAACGGTATAGAGTCCTCTATTATTTCTAAAATCCTTCACTTGAAATTTTCAAGTAAGGTACTTGACACTTCGTTATTCTTTGGCGATAATAACGCCATTATAAGCGAACATCCTTCATAACTGCAATGGGTTGGCGCTTAGAAAGTATGATTCCTAAAATGACTGAATAGTTGCTCTGCGCGCTGCACGTTTTCTGATCAAGACGTGCTTTTTCCAGACATTTACCCAAAATGAGAAAAGCTTTTTTAATTTTCATAATATTAATAATATTTTTGGATCTGAAGTCAAAAGAGATGCATGTTGTGATGATACCATTAATCATCCTGTAGGTGTAGTGAAAAGCTGCAACAAACTTTTGTGAGGAAGACGGTGATTGCGTTTCCATATGTCCCAAAATTGTCAACATGATGGCCAATGTTTAAATTGTGAAAAATAAGCTAATATCAGGCACGAAAAGGTACTTCATAAGACATTAAAAACGATGCCAGGCCAGGACCTAATTCAATACAGCAATATAATAAATACAATACAATTTCATGCCAATTTTAAACGTTTTTTCTTTTAGAAGGTACCTTTAATGGCAGTGTAAAAGAGTCTAGAGAACTGGCAGTTCTCCACAAAAAAGCGTTATCTGTGGAAAAACAATTTCGTATTTCTGAGATACGAGCCTGATGGAAATACCACGTAATAGGCCGACATGCCAACTAACACGCTACGGGCACCACAATCAAAAGAAAATCACTTTAAAGATATTAACCGTCTTTGAAAAAATCTTAACCTTCTGTGAGTGTACAGAGGTAGGCCAACACTAGGAAAACAGGCCCTTTTCTGAGCTTGAGGACACTCGAACCAAAAACTAAACAAAATCCCAAAATTGATACAAAATTGCAGATGGATACGTGAGGCTTTTAACTCTGAAAATTGAATAACTACAAACCTCTTGCCCTCGATTTCACTTCCCTTAAACTTCATTATCCTTTGTCACGGGGAGCACAATGGATCGTCTGCGAACCGAGTGCTGCTGGTTTGATACGGTCTGGGTTCAACGCAGTGTAAATCACACTGAAAAGTGCTTGTCCTTTAGTGATCACAGCACTCGTTACGGCGTTGAGCGAAGATGAAGAGATTTGAATTGTACAGGTGTCACCGAATTTCGAGTCTTTGTGATCCTTTTCTACGCAAATCAGACCATCGCTCGAGAAGGGGAAGAGCTGTGTTTTTCGCACCTTTCACTGTGCCTTCCAATAAAGTCATATGGTTTTGTAACAAAACTATTATTTTTTAACTCACCGATCGAAGCATTCTTGCATCAAAACAGCACAATTCGATTTGGGCTGAATGCTGATCAAACCAAGTACGTTTTGAGTGAAGTTTCATTGGAAGTAAGAACCTACGCGTCTTCGATACACTTTTGCTTTGGAACGTAAGTAACACTTTTTTCTTACCAATAAATGAGCTATAGGAAAACTCATCAGCTGCAATGCTCAAATGTCTAATCCATAAACTGCAAAACAAGGGCAAGCAAAACTATCTCCTTGTCAGGAAATTAAGGAAAAAAAAACAATATTCTTCATTTTCTAAATGAACTTATGGTTGGGTTAACAATTAAAACAGCTCAGTAACAGTTCCTTGCGATTTTAGAGCCATCCTTCAATTCTATTGTGCTGACTGTTACAGCGACGTGCGTTACCTCGATTTCACTCCACAGGCAAGAGAACAAAACAAAAAAAAGAGAAATACTTGAATTGAACAATTCAATGCATAGATTAACTTTCAAAAGCAAAATCACAATGCGACGAAAATACCCTTGCCAAGAGGCAGCTTACAAGAACAACAACAACAAGTGCAAACGAATACAACACACAATAGTAGCCACTACCTACAATTGTCTTTTAGCCAAAACAGTGAACGCGTCGCGCCCCCCACGCCTCTGCCACCCCTAAGTCTCATACACATACATTGCCAACACACAAAGGCCAATTTTAATGTTTCAATTGTTGGCAAAAAAGCCGCTTTTATCGCAGGCAGCGTCAAGTTGTTTCCTTACGCTCGTTGACTCCTTTTCGAGTTAAGTGTTTCGTAAAAGCTGATTATGTGGCAGCAGCAGCGGTGGCGACGTCGAAGAAGACGACAGTGTAGTTGTGGTAGTTAAGCAAAACAGCTCTAGCCCTGATACAAGAGACTTGCCAATACTCACACACAAAAAACACACACCATCCATATAAACTAAAACTCATACCCTATATGGAAAAGTAGGGAAAAGGGGTAGGTAAAAGGGCGAAAAGAATCCGAAGGACAACCGACGGCAACGTGGAGCCATGCATGTGGAGCAAAACGCCTTCAGTGAATTGAATCGAAGGCAGTGGCAGGAGCAAAAGCACAAAACCAGAAAAGGAATCCATAAACAATGCTAGTGTGCGGTCTTTGCTTGCGCCGCTCCTCATGAATGATGCAGATGTGGAATTCAGTTAACAATAATAGTGCACTGTGTGGCTGCTTCGTTGAACTGGTGTTTGTTGCGATAGTACACCAGCTCTCCTTCAGCAGATTCCTTTGTTTCGCATCAAGAAGCACACACAAAGTGCAAGCGAGGCGTTTTCCGTCCGTTTTTGTATGTTTTTGTGTTCCATTTAATTTTGCGCGTATTTAATCCTTTTGACACTTCAACGTCTTTTAGAAAATGCAGCAGCGATGATTCTCGCGTGATACGTGCTACAATACTCTTGAAATGTAAGTGAACTAATAATTTTCAATCCAACCGTTCGTTCGTTCGTTGTGATGGCGTGGTGCTACACCGCACCCCGCATCGAGCCACCCTGCCGCTCCATCCACTCACTCCTCTGTCACCATGAACCATTGCCTTTGTATCATTGGATCCTAATGAGAGTTCCGTGTGACCCTCTATCAGCATCGTTTGTGTCGAAGTTTTGCTTTTCCCGTCGAACGAAAAGGAAAAAATCCCACTGTTGAACGGATTCTTCTCGCTTTTTTCTCGTTTTGTTTTTGTTTTGTTTGTGTCTTTGTGCAATGTTAAAACCTCTTAGTTGCAAAGACGACCATGGGAATATAGTAAATGTGCTGTAAATGATTTATGGGGTACACAATATAACACTACATCAGTGCTATAGTCTCATTGAAGCAAACTGTTTCCCTTAAAATGGGGGTAGTTATAGTTGTTCCATTTATACCATTGCTTTAGCAAAAAAAATGTGACGATCAAAGGAGGTATGTACCGTACCTATATGTTGTATTGACTACGCTTACTTCGCAAGTGAAATTTTGTTGCTTCTTTGGTGGCTTACATTGGTGCGAAGCAATCAAAAGCATTGAATCAGTGGTATCGATGAATATTTATGAGAAAAGTTCAAAAAAATAAAAGTTAATTATAAAACATCATCGAATCGGACCTCGAAGTTAGTCAATAAAGCGCAATTGAAGAAAGATTCAACTCGATTTCAACGAATTTCCTCCTAGATATTATTTCTAATGAGAAATCTCTCTTACTTCGGATCCTCGCTTTAATCAACAAGTAATAATAAACGAGTTGTTTCCTTTAAGAAAAAAACGTTAGCGTATAAATTTAGTAAAAAATTGTTGGCACGTCTTTCGAGCTGATACACTCACTAAACCTTTTGAAATCGACAAGGTACTGAAATGCGTTAGGCAGGCCCTTTGGCCCACTGAGCTTTGTAGTGCCACTTTTTATATTTTCTCAGCAGTCTGAGCAGAAGTTTAATATAAGGACGGAAAAGGATTCAATAATTCTGATGATGTCTTTTGTTCCAGTTTTGATTGTAGATTTGAGAGCTTGTTTTCAAAAACTAAAAATTTTATCGTTAATTGGCTTATGTTTACAACGAACAGATACAACTTTGGGGTCTTAAGCTGCTGTTTGTTTTTGTTGGAACATTGTTTTGGGTTTAACATACATTTTGGTACATATTTGTGTAACGAAATGCGAATAATGGCAGACAGTCGTAGCTCCACAGAAAGCAATCTTACGGTGTCAAATCGCTTGATTTCGGTTAACAATTGACGTCACCAGAACTGGAAAGTGCCCGACTTGGAAGCTTCTGACTCAATTAAGTCTGTGATCTGTGTTGCCCCTTCTTTTTGTAATCGCATGTCATCGAAGTCATAATTTTCAACCGGTGGCGGCGGCGGCAGAAATAAAAGGAAAATAGGTTAATTCTGGGAACGTAGCCCAAGCAGCTGCAATACTTTCGACTGAACGAGCATTACGATAACACATAGGCCTTTGAATATCAAAAAGGTTCCACCCTTTTCATATTTTCTAACAATTTTACTGATTGCTTGCGTATTCGATCGATTATGACGACCATAATCATCGCGTAATGCTCGAAAATTTCAATCATCACTTTTGTAGTAAGTTTTAATAATTTGAACGCGTTATTCGTTTTTATGGTACCCATGGGCTGATGGTTAGCATGTCTGTCTGTTAACCCAGAGGTTCATGGATCGAATACCGACAGAAGGCAAAAAGGTTTTTCCACGGGTATCGCCTTTGGTGAGGAATTGGCAAGTCCTCCGATAGCAAATTCATTGCAATGAAAAGCGTTTTCCCGATTAGACGATCGGAATAGGCAGAATATTTTAGGTCGCCTCCATTACCTCACAAGGCATAGTTGTGAGAACTGCGCTAGGCCCTGGAGCTCCTCGCTCTGTTGCAGCACCTTATTTATTTATTTATTTATAAGTAGGTTTTGCTAAGCCATTCATTCAACTAATATGACGTCACTTCAAAACAGAGCCAACTTTGATAGGTGTCAATTGCAAGCTCTACCAACTTAAGACCACGAGGCGAATGATTCGTTATTTGCGGTTAATTAAAGTTTTTTGAAATCGTAACCAAGTAACGCTACTGCTGAGCTGCTTCAAACGATCGACAGCATTAGTGGAAGGTGGTCTCTGGGCAAGACGACTCGGTTGAGAGTTGAGTACCAAAAACTACTGTAGAGAACAGCCAATCAGGATTTTGTATGCTTTAGATTGAATTGAAGTAGTTGATTGAAGTAGGGATCTCTCTATGATGTCAGAGATATCAGTGTGGAGGCCAAAATTGCCACTTGGATATAAAAGTAGTGTCCTGTGCTATTTCTTTTTCTTTTAGGATTATTTAATGAAATATTTTTGGAGAGTGTGAATTGCTCACTCACTTCGTCAGTTAAAGTGCAGGACCTCGTAAGTATTTTGAACAAATGTGTTTCAGGGATTTGAAAGAGGGCAGAGCATGTGTAAAGACGGATACCGCTTCTTCCTCGTCCATTGCAGCTTCCACATGTGCATGTCTAGCTATGAGAGCACTTCGACTATGAAAGCGAAATCATTTTACAGTGGATCAACCTCCCAAATATGCAGGAAAACAGTTCTTCTTCTTATGTTTAATTTCTATAATTTAATTGATACACTTTTCAGGTATATCTGAAAAGAAGATAAAAGTCGTCCTGAAATATCCTTTTCAAACCAACAGCAACCAGGTTCAGTATTTAATGAATTGAGCCCACAAAAGAACGTTTCATAACTTTGATTTGAGCTGAGATTTTTTTTTTTTTTTTTGTATATGAAAGAGGAGGCTTATGCTAATCTGGAGCACTCAGACCTAATTTCCAGTTCATTGTACTACCAGGGTAGCAGCCTTCCCTTTTTTGTGGTGCAGTAGATGGAAATATGGTGTTAGTAATTTCACATATATCCTCAAGGGCGGCGTACAGATGAAACTGGGAGGCTGAAAGAAAAGTAGATGCCCAGAGCTGGACTCGAACCCACACGTCCGGCTTATCTACTGAACACTCTACCACTGCACCACGGCCGTCGCCAATTTGAGCTGAGCATGCTCCACACTAGAAGCAGTTACTCAACCCATCGTTTCACGGAAATGCACACGAAATCAATGAAACACAACACAAGTCTAAGAACAATAAACGCTATAGTTGCTTTTGAACGCATTATGCTTATCGGCCTTACATAAATTCCATCAGGAGTCTTTCTTGCGTATTTGTATGACAATCCCAATCATGATAGAAGTGCCTTTAAATGCTTAGTATCGAATTTATGTTTTCAACCGGTTGGGGTTCCTAATTTACCTATACGAACTCGTTACAGCAGTTACAAGGGATCACAATTCTTCGCAACTGAAATACGAAGGGTTGAGCTCAGAAAGCGTCAGCAAAGGCTTGGATAGGGTACTGTACCTTTTTTTGTTTTTGCTGATGTATTTCAATATATTTTTTCTATGAGATTATTTGACCAACTTTTCTTCGTTCCTTCTCGCTATAATTTTGAATAGCTACCCTTGTGAAAATGTTCTCTAGGTATCTCCTTTGAAGCTTGTGAAAATGTTCTGCAGGTCTCTCCTTTTCAACATGACGACACCAACTAAGCCATTCGTGGTGTATTCTTTGCTGAATTTGGATCTTGGTACTTCTAGTTCTATCAAACTTTCTTAATTCCACGTCCTTTTTTCAGAAGTTATATTGGAAAAAAGCTTAAAGTGCTGCGCAGAACGGTTTAGAACATCACTGCCATCAGCGCCGCTCCACTTGTCGTAAGAGGCAACTTTAAGCGAAATCAAATATAGACAAATAACACCAAAGTGTTATCGACGTAACAATTTAAATCTTTCCTACATGTGTGAATGCAGAGATCCTACGGCTTCCACAACTCGAGATAAGTTGGAGATGGAAATTTGATAATATTAACGATAAAAAAGAAAGACAGGTTAAAACACTACATTATAACGAGATTTGCCTAGGTCACTGCAGAGACCTAGCAATCCAATCGACGTATTCTGAGGTTAACGCATCGTATCCCATGAACAGATTGCTAATGTGAAGTAATCAAGTGGGAGAGTTTTGATACTCGCAACGATGCGGCCGGTAATGAAGAAAAAGAAAGATTCGGATGGGCTAAAAAAGTAAGTGAATCGTTATTACTCAAATTCTACTCGTAGTATCTGTCCTGTCAAAGAAAACCAAAAGTATTTCTTTTTTTACCGCGGAACATTTTCAAGAACATTAATGTTTAGAAACATTCTCATACCAGACAGCAAAAAAATCGCACCCAAATTGAAATCCAAATACTAAAAGCACAAGTCTTAGGACAAGAGATCGAGAGAGATTATAAACAAGTTCAAATTCCACATCGAAAGACATCCCAAGGTTATAATTAAAACATTCTTTGACAAGAAATCTCCGCGCCAATCGATCGGTTTAGTTAGTCTTTGATGATACACTAACTCCTTCATAACACGACAAAGATTTGTTCAAAATCAAATGCACAAAAGCCTCAACATCGTTGTTGTTGGTAGCAGCCAGGAGTTGAAGCTGTAAAAGCAGCAATCTTACAAAACAAGCAGGCTCTGCTTTGAATGTTGTGCTTCCTTAACAACCACCGTTAGACATGACTGAAGGCCTCAATTAAAAAGAAGCATACCTGCTTTTTGATACGAAGAGCGAAGGTAACTTATATCCTTCTCTCGTTCAGGCGATGGCATCGTGCTGCTTGCCTTGAAAGTTTTGCTTTCTGCTTCTCCATCCGATGTTGCTTCTGTTGTCAAAACTGTAACTTTAAATTGGGCTAGAGGTAGTGAATAAGCGCATACATTTGAGCACATCTCACACATCGAAGAGCCCATTTAGCAAAGATTCTATTATCTGACAGCATGACAGTGATTTATCCAAAATGTTTCTCTTTTTTCTTTTATTTTTTTCTCATCCTATTTTGCGTTGCAGGCTGCAAAATTAGAAATGAGAAGTTTCGTTCGGATGCGAACGAGAGATGACTTAAGGCAGCCGGTCGGTGGCATAGTGTGTGGGAGTTGCAAATACAAAATTTTGAATTGCATAACTGTGTACAGAGGATTTCTAAAATTAGGTAGATGGAAATTTTTATAACACAGGGGATGTACTACATAGCATGGAACATCGATTCGCTTCAACTATACGATGTGTTTTTGCTCAAAAGCGAATTCGTCTTATCTTTGTTCTCGTCATTGACATTGTCGTCGTCTTCGGCATCGCATCGGCATCGACAACGACATCGACATCGTTGTCGATAGCTAGCTCCTTCAGCAACACAAAATATATAAATCTTCGTTTAGATGTTCTGCGAGTTTGTTGCAGAAATACATACCAAGATACAGGAGCCCATCAGGAAGAACGCGGTTTAACCGCAAAATCCAACATGCTTGTTGTTCGAATTTTCGTATGAATTTTGATAAAGAAATTCCATTGGCCGTAGGCAGAACATGGCACACGGCCAAAAAAGGCTGTGTTTTTACCCACAGCAAGCGCGTGTTTGTTCGGTTGTATATGATTGAGGTTATAGTGAAGAAGTTCATTCTACTTTTATTGTTCATTCTTTGTTATATATCCTTGGAGGTCCTTTCCTTCGTCATTGGAGTATGTTGTACGACAAAAACTACAATGAAAATTACATGAACACTGCTCGAGAGAAATGTTTTTCTTATAATGATGTGAGAAGAGATGGAGTACCCGTACTAGTGTATCAGATACAATGTCGTCTATGACTATAGATACTATCCCTGTGTGTCTCGTCTCTCGTGTTTCATCCTCAAACAAATAAATCGTGCAATTGCTAAAACAAACCGATGACAGAAGAGAAAAAAAAGAAGAGTAAGTAAATAAATAAACGGCATGTGTAGACACCGACCTAAGGATAAGTTTCGTTTAGCTTAACGAGCAGCAAAACATGAGCAAGTCAACTCTGTTTGATATGAAATTAGAACATTGTCAGGTCTTCTGTAGCCTTTCCATTCTATTTTTGCGATTATGATTTCGAGTTGAGAAGATGCAACTGTCTCAATGCTGTGTTTGTAGGGAACGGTGGGGTTGTATTTAAGAATCTCGAAGGTTTGAACAATACAATATCTTCCACGTCTGTCCACTCAACAGATGTATGAGACCCAGAAACAAAAGAATAGTTCTGAATCAATGAAGTAGAAGGCTTTTACTGACACACATCAAACGTTTTACGGCGACAGGAAGAAAGCGATGTCTCTCGCTTTAATTTATGCTTAAGAAGTAGCTAGGGCTCGGGCTTTTATGAATTATCTGATCCAACTTTTCTGTAGTAAAATGAAAAAAAAACTTTGCATTAAGGCTGCTATGTTAAGCCAAGTGTCAAACTCTCACCACATACCTTTCAAAAAATGTTCACCTTTCCCAAAACAAATACAAAGTACGGAAAAATTACAAAATGCAAACTTTTCGCAGTGCAAATGTATTATCCGGTTGGCACATTAATCACAGCGGTGCCAAAAATCTTTGCACAACAACTTAATCTCTTGCCCCAGATAAGAGCGACTGCGAGAGAGAGAGAGTTCGAAAAACTTGCTATAACGCAAATAATGCCTGCAAAGATTAAAATAGTAAATCACTGCACCAAGGCTCTATTAACACCCCACGATAGTGCATAGCTTTTCAAAAATATACATAAAAACAATGAGCAAACTTTTAAGTTTAATCTAAATAAATTGTGCTGTGAAAAGACCGTTATAAGGCTTTTTATATACCGACAAGAAGCAGAGAGGAGTAGAGTTTATGTCTTTAACCGACTACAAGGCTGAAGCAGCCACACAGAAGTTTATAGCGCCAAGTCATCTCAATAATTACAGACCACAGACGCATGCAGCGTTTTAAATTGAAAAGAGAAAATCCACTAGAATCACTAGCGAGTTTTGTGTAAAATGGACATCGAGGATTTTGTCTCTTTCTGAATTTTTTTTTTCTCTTCAAATTATTGCCTTGTCGCCTTGTGAAATAAAAGGTTGTAAGGCTATTGCATGATGATAGTGAAGATGTTAATACATATTTTAGTTTGAAAAACTTTGGCCGGAATCCATTGTCCTTGGGAACATCAAGTGCGACATTGTGTTCTGTTTAAATTTAGGCAACGTAAGTACTTACTGTATAAGAGTCTATTTTGTGTTAAGGCGCCTATAGATACTCCTGAATCACACTTGAACAAAAACTCTTTACTTTACATATCACACTGCTCAGGTCTCCGATCAGTTCATCTGATCATAAACTGGTTTCCGTAATTTGTTGGTGTTGTGCCTGTGGCGTAATGGTTAGCGTGTCTATTACGTGGAAGACTTGTGGCTTGAATCCCAACAGAAAGCAAACATGTTTTCCCACTGGATTCCATTGAAACCTGCTTTCTCAATATATGAAAGGTGCTTTCTCAATATGCCGTTCGGAATCGCAAAAATACTAAAAGTCCCCTTCATTCCTTCACAAGGCATGGTTGTGAGAAATGCGCTAGGTCCCGCGTTCCCCGCTCTGTTCAGGTTATCAAGGATTATCCCCTTTCCAGAGTAAAAGAGTAACTTCTCTTTCAAAGAAAAATGGGAGCCACAGGCAATTAGAAAAGAAATACTTTAGGTAGGCGAAAAATGAGTACATAATATGAAAACAACGGAAACGCTTAAAAGCAAGTATGTATTCTTCTTTTGATTGCCAAGAGTTTGCTTTTTTTATTGGTGAACAAATCGAAGTACATATTATAAAAAAATTTTGTTTTCGAAGTCAAAATTTCGAAATATGAATGAAAGTGAATGAATCAAAGGTAGTTTTTCAAAATTGATCGACTTGATTTGTCATAAGCACAAGAAACCTTCGGACTCTTACGTATACATGAAAAATTTAATCATAGTGTTGCCATTACTGCCATATTATTATTTTTTCATCATCTTTTCCATCTCTTTCGTTTCGAGATTCTGAGTTTGGGAAAGAGTTTTTTTTTTGTTTTTTTTTTCAACCAAACAAAAATACAACCTTTCGGGTTTGGAAAAATATTTAGTTCCTTGCGGTAAGTGCTACCACTTTGGTTTTATTACCCCTTTTTTAAACAGAAAGTATTTTTCTACCTCCACAAAGACAGAAGCTCCAGATCCACCATCGGTCTTGGAACAATCCGTGTTGATAATATAAGAATTCTTTCTTAATAAAGATTCTAAAGTCCTGAAGTGACGGAACGTTAACCTTTTATTTTCTGACGCAGTTTTAGCCTTGAAATATTTGTATTGGACGGTATATCCATTAGACGTGAGTCGGAAGACAAAGGATAGATTAGATTTTAGATTAGATAGATTATTTTATTCAATATTTCAAAAATTTGTGATATACATTTTCATTTAAAAGAATAAGTCTTAAGGCATGACACAAATGCCGTATGCCCTAGAGAAGACAAAGGATTATACCTTAACTACAAAGAGCAAAGAAATATGCGCCATCTATGGATGATTTTTCTTAAAAAGTTAAGTAAAAAAGCGTTCTTGGAAGCCGTGGATGGTTTTTTTTTTTTTTTAATTTATTTATTAGATGTTGACTTCTGCACACACATAACTTTATTTACAGAAAGCATTAAAATGAATAGAAGGTAAAAGAATTACTAACATATCAAGTACAAAAAAAAGTTCATCATACGCCACAGTGTTCAATTTTAGGTACATTTTAAAATTTACATTTTTTACCTTCAATCAGGTGCAAA
Source organism: Melanostoma scalare (assembly GCA_949752695.1). Classification (NCBI taxonomy): domain Eukaryota; kingdom Metazoa; phylum Arthropoda; class Insecta; order Diptera; family Syrphidae; genus Melanostoma; species Melanostoma scalare. The sequence continues at coordinate 222,453,448 of OX456985.1, read as the reverse complement.
GATGTTTGTAGCTTTACAACGTAAGACGTATGTGATATATAAAAGGATTAAGACTAATTAATTTCATAGCTTGTGGCTAGTAGTAATAAAGTTATTGACGGAAATGTGTTCAATGCGGTATTGCGGTCTTTCCATGCCAAGCTCCTGGTTGAAGTTTAATTAATTCAAAGTAAATTATGCTTTGAAATGGATGAAGACGAGCCAAATTTCTAGTGGAGTTTTATCTTAACGTTGTTGGCTGGAAAGGAGAATCAAATGAATACATTCCCGACTGCAGAAAAGATGTTACACTTTTCTCCGTGTACCTAAATGATAAAGCATGAAGATAACATCAAAGAGGATCTGGCCAAATCTGTATACAAATCTTGCCAAATGTATGTTGTCTCCAACCAAATTGCACCTCAGTTCTTTAATCGTCTAAGGACAGTGCCTATCATAGTTAGACAGTGCAAAGCTCATTGTTTCGTCAAATGCTTTCTATAGAAACTGGATGGACGAGAAAGTAGAGGAGGCCGTTCCGCACCTTGCCTGTTAATGCCTCGCAGACTCACAAAATCGTAAATTACATTTAGGAGAGCACTTTTTCAATGATCCTAGTGATCTAAGGATTGGGCTGATGAACCTTGTTTCGGTTTAGATGCGCTCAAGATTTTCAACTACTAAAAAAAAACTGATTTAAGAGCTTAATGTGTCAGAACAGGTAAGGAACTCAATTTGGAAAAAATTAATGAATATATTTTTGGACTGAAGTAAAGGGTAAAGTTCTTGCGTTAGTACTGCCGTTGTTTCTAAGTGTGCTTTTATAAAGTACCATTCATATTCCAAATAAGGAAGAGGAGACCAATTTCAAGCATTTTGTTGGAGATACCTTATTCATTTAGGTAAAAAAAAAGTACACAACAATTAAACGAAATAAAATAACGTACTTTTTCTTCAAAGCCACACAATAAAACAGGCTCTTTGGTGAAAAACTGCACATAGCTAAAATTTTTACATTCAAAGATGAATGAAAACAGAGTTTAATTTTGAAGAAAATTACAAAAGAAATATTTTCACATCTTTCAATCTGTCTACCTACATAAAATGCTACATTTAAAATTTCTTGGTTTTTTGAGGAAAAGCTTTTTTTCTGTTGGAGGTTTTTGAATACCAGCTGCAGCACTCAGACCTAAATACCGGTCCATTGTACTACCAGATAGCAACCTTTTATTTGTTGTAGCTTTTCAGATGTTCGGAGAAAAGCCAAAAGACGCTGCCATGATAAGGAGCCTAGGTTACCAGCTATCACCATGTCTGCTCCGAGTATCTGTAAATTCATGCTAGAAAAAGCAGGATATTCATAGAGAAAGTGCTCTGCGGTGTCCTCATCTTCTCTACAAGATTCACAGAGCGTGGTATCACTTAAGCCTAACAGGCTCAAGTGATATGCTTGGCAAAAGAGAATTGGCCGCTGGCAACGCCGATAAGCTTTCTACAGTCTTTTTTGCTACAGAATAACAAAAATGTTGCAGTCTTCTTATTAACGTTGGGGAGCATACGTTTGGTCTGTCTGCATCCAATGAAGGCATGCCATCTACGGTTGTGCTCTTCACAGATCCAATCGCTGATTGAAGCTCTCACTGAGAAAGCTGGCAGACCTAGCGTTCAGGTCCTGAGAAAGCTGTCTGAGATCCTTTGCTAGCAAGTTCATCGTTATGCCGTGATGGCCTGGAACCCAAATGAGACTCAAAGAATTCAATCTTCCGATCCCATTCAGAGAGTTCTTGCATTCCTGGATCACTTTCGAAGTAGTTAGATGGTTGAGAAGCAGACCAAAATAACCGCTAAAAGCAAAATCCATCTTTGTCGGAATAAAAATGTGTTTTATATCGTCAGTTAAAATGCAGGATCTCGTAAGTATTTGAAGCAAATTTTGCAGAAATCGCATAAAACGCGGACACGCAGCACCCGGTGCATGTGTGAAATATTTTTTTTCTACGAAATGTTTAGAACAACATACCTACGCACACCGAAAATTCCAAAAGATGGCTCTGATTTTTTATGTTTTTTTTTTAATAGGTAAATAATATTTTTGATGAGTTTTTGACGTACGAGGCCCTGGACTTTATCTGACGATATGTACAATGTTCAGAGTAGCTCTCTTTGTAAGAGCTGAGCTTTAAACTAATGTAGTTCACTTTGGAGAGAGTTAATCAAAGCGAGTGAAATACAATTGAATTGAAAAAAACAATGCATACCAAACTCCTTTTGCTTGGGAAAAAGAAAAATGCATTCTCTTGGTAAGTTGGTATTTTAAGGAAGTTCAAGAAATTGGCACTTCAATCAAATAAAGAACAAAAGGATTCTTGCTGTCATACTCATTCTATCTTCCAGGAACAGTATATTTCCATTAGATTGCAGAAGGTCTCTATTATTTTTTTTTATTTTTTGGCAAATCGCTTACGCTTTTAGCAGTACCACGAAAGGGCTTCTATGACCCCCAAATGGTTTTTGCTTTTTATTTCCTACTTACATGTTACTGCTTTAAGCATTTTAAATTGGATGCTCTACCAGCTACAGAAACAAAAAAATTAATGAAGCTCGGTCGTCAATTTATATTTTGCTTCTCACATAACGCAACCAGAATTACGTCATTAACTGCAAATCTCACTGTTTTATCTTTAGAACGCGCTACAATTACACTTTTTACGGCTCAGCTCTTTTCATATTTACTACCTTCAGTTGTTCACCTAAAAGCAAAAAAAAAAAAAACAGTCAGGAAGCCTGATAATTCTGAGAGAATTTCGCCCGTAATTTCATCCGCTTAATCCAAATAATGCACATGAAAATTATGAGATCACCCAGGAAGGAACAAAATCATGAGGCACGAAACACATTTGCACCAGGATAATACAAAACAACGAGCTGTTTCATACAAAAAAAAAAGGACGAAAAAAATCACCACACAACATCTCCCTGAGAAAGGGGAATCAGATTTTTGTTTCTGTTTTCCTTACAACCATCCGTATCACAGCACCCAATGCAAATCCATTGCTAAAGAAATCTCATGCACATTATTTTGATATGGCACCATCATGACACACCACCACTTGGTTAAGCTTGGAACAGAAGCACCAAGCACCAGCGCCAGCGTCTAGCTGGAAATAAGGACAAAAAGAAAACAAAAATTACTGAGCAAGAAAAACAAAGTACCAACAATGGCGAAAAAAGTGTAATAATCGCCACCCTGCAGTGTCCTTGCCTTTATCCGTGCTTTATTATCATCCATTTCGTTCAGGGATTTTTGCGAAGCCCCTCTGACTGTTACAGCGCCCACTTTGTGCTAAGCGCCGCAACCAGCAACTAAACCTGATGAACCGAATTTTTTCCTTACGTGTAAAGGACACGTATGAATGTTGTAAAAAATTCAGTACTAAAAACCACGTAAGGTAATGATGAGCAATGAATATGTATGTGAAGTTTTCAAAAAGCAGATAGTATTCAGGTAAAACGCAAAAAGATCAACTATGTGGTATTAGTAAAAGTAAAGTCGTTCTAAATAGCTGATGGCTTTCCAATTTGGTAGTTGCTTACAAAATTTGTGACATGATCCATACAAAGTGAAGGGCTTTAAGTAGTTAGTTAGGCTCGCATGATTTGAAAACATTGGGCAACTTTAACATCGCAGGACGATCTCGTTTCAACATATCGATGGTACTGCTTTAGGCTAAGGTTAAAGTTTAATTGTTTTGGCCAAATGATTGAAAATAATTTAAAAAAATGAGTGGTGCAACAAAGAGGGGAGTCTCTGGGAAGGGACCCTGAATTTATTCCCAATTCCGAACGGCTAACCTAGAAGCAACTCCTCGCGGCATGAAAGTATTATGAGAGATAATAATGAGAAGATACCCGTGGGAAAACAAATTTCGCCCTTGATCTTTCTGGGATTCGAGCCCTTAAACTCCCTCGTAACAGGCAGGTTACCATCACGCCACCGCCGAAATAATTAACTGTCCATTTTTTTAGTAATTGAAATAAAAACACAAAAAAATTAATTAGAATTCGAGGACCAAATCATCTCTCCAGTGCTTGAGCATCTAATAATGCAGCCAAATCAACTCATGATTTGTTAATGTCCTGTTTTCTTGGACTTGATTTTTTATGTCGGGATACTACCCCATATAAAATTATTAAGGAAAGCGTTGGAACTAAGCTCTAGGAACTTTTGGGCCTGGAAAACGCTTCTCTCAACCATGCCTTGACGAGGAATAGAAAGGCCCTCCAATTGTTTGCCGACTTCGAGCGGATATGTGAGATCGCTCTTTTCATGGCAGTCTAATTACTTTCGAATGAGTTACTTCTTCATCGTCAAAGGCGATTGCAGAGGAAAAACAATTTGGAGTTGAGCTTCAAACTCCTGCGTAACAGGTAAACATCCTAACCATTACGCTGAGTTGTGCCAGTTAGTCGAAAAACGATATCCTTCACAACCGTCATACCGTCGATAAATTCGTTACTCTCGAGATTTTAAATTAGGCGAGTATAAAATAGAAAAGCAAAGTTTGTGATCAAAGCTTAACTTTCTTAAAAGACTGAAGTGATTTCTGTTCTTGGTCACAGCCTCAATAGCTAGAAACTGCTCTTCGCAGGCTAATACGTAAGACAAGTGAGTATCTGAATGTTTAGTATTACGTGTTTTACTTTAACCATAGGTATGAGCAGCTTCCCACGACCAAAAAGAGAGTTAAATTTTTGTTGGAACATAACAACCCATTTCCAAAATAGAGAAGAATAAGCGATATGATGATAACACCAAGAACAGTGGTCGGCGTTTTCGGTTTATGACTTAATATTAACACACCTCCGTCGTCGCATAGACAGGGTGCATGAGGGAGTACAAAGAAGAGAAGCAGCAGAAGCAGCAGCAGCAGCAGTAGCATCATTGAGAGCTCAAAAAAAAAAAAAAACAAGGGAAATTTCCATTGCTGATGTGCTGTGGCTGTGTGTTGCGCTATTGTTAAGCATCACTGCCGCTCCTGATACTACACTTTACCCCTGGCATCAGTGAGAGTGCGGCAATTTCTGTTTTTCTTACGGTTGTCATCATTAGATCTCATTATGGAATCCTTTTTACTGTGTGTGCCTCGCAATTTCATTGTCTAATGCGAGACTAAATGGGAAAATATGCCTTAATATTTGCTCTTATGTACGTATAGAACTAGGATAATGCAATTGGTTCTTTTGTGGTTGTTTGTTGCCCGATATAAATATAGTAAGTGGGCGGGCTGAGCTGAGTGAGGCATGAAAACCCACCGCTATATGTCTATTGTATAGCCTCATAGGTAAGCTGGGCTACAAGGACTCATAAAATATGCTAATTATATGCAAAAAAAAAATGAGGAGGAGCTCATCATGAGTATTCATAGTCTAAGGTTAATTTAATGAAAGAGTATAATACAAAAGTAAAGTGATATTGGTCGGCTTGATGGCGGCGCGGCGCGGCGGCGGCGGGCGGGCTGGTGGCTGGAGTGGCAAAGGAAAGCGGAATGTTCGTGAGCGGTGGTTGTTGTTCAATTAATTTTCTTCTTTTTGTAGAAAAGCAGATAAATTTTGAATGAAAATTGGGGTTTATTACTTTGGAAAGAAGGTAATTTCAATTTGTTCGGCAAACCCTTTGTTGATTTTCATTAAAAGAGCGCCAATTGCTTTATCAAATAATAAGCAAAAAGGGGAAAAGTTAATGTACTTAAATGATCTTCATTGAAATATGGAAAAATTAATGAACAAGCACCCAAAACTCAAATTCATAGTAATAGACATGACGAAAAATTTAACATGAAGACTTTTGTTTTAAAATTTCAAGCGTTTACTTTTGTAAAAAAAATTTGAAATTAAATTCAGAGTAAATACATGCATAAGTATTTTTTCGTGCTCATTATTTTTCTAACAAGCACAGTAACGAAACTTAAAGTACATTTTCATTCACTCATATCACCATTTTGAAAGACCCACGCGTCGATATTTGCCAAGTTTGTTTGGGTAAGGAACCTACACTACGTTTGTTTGTCTGGTTTCAATTTTTAAGGAAATGATTCGAAATTACTTTTATAATTCCTTGTGAACCCTTGTAGGACAGAAGCGCACTTTTACAGTGTATAGTCATTTTCTTTCACAGAATATGGTGGGTTCATACCGAAACTTCATCCATCTTACGCTTGCTTAACCGATACTGAGGTTGCCATCACAAGTTGCTTTACTATTGGTCATAGATCCTTATATTTAAACTTTTCATACTTGGGAAGCGAATTTCCGTAAAAAAACAGAAAACACAAGTAAGCAGTCTTGTCGAATACCTCGCTACATATTTACTACCATAACTTCAACCCATACGTCATACGTGGCAGTTACAGAGATGTAGATGCTCCATTGACAGCATACAAATAGGTGATCTACTTTCTATCTGGAGGACTCAATACGCCTCCTTGGGAGTACACTGTAAGCTTAATGTGACTAGGCTTCAATGCATCTTCATACATATCTTCGATTATCCGCACATCCGCACATAGGTTTTTGGAACTTCTCGTTTTCTGAGGCAGTCCCATATCTGTGCCCTATTTCACCAAAATGAAAGTTACAACCACAAATTTGTACTTGTAATCTACAATTACAAAGTTGTAAACACGTTTTTTGTTTCACCAATTGCAATATCTTATTTCACAAACTTGTGATCGATTCTAGTAAAGTTGTAGAAAAATGAATTGTAGGCCACAAGTCTTTGATAAGAGACAAAAAGATATACTGTTCGGAAAGTTTTCCGATAACTTGACACATTCAGACAAAGTAAGAGAATGGAAATTTTAATTCCTTGCTGTCTCAAGCGCTTCTCATCAATAAGGACTGGAAATATCGACGATCGCTAGGCCAGCATACAACGTTTTCGAACATTAAACTTTATGTACGCATCCGCAAACTGTTGACTTAGATATCCCATGCATGTCGGCAACTCCATGGTATTGTCCTCCATTCTCTTGCCAACGCAAAACGGTTATAGAAACTGCTGCCTTGGTGGTAAAGCACAGTTTTTTCTCGCTCGAGTGAGCTATTTGCGGTCCAATAATTAAAATTATTTCCTCTGCCTTGCATTGACTGACTCGAAATTTTTCATTAAAATGAAATAACTCAAATATATCATAGTTTATACTCAGCTGATAAATTTTTTTTTTTTACTATCAAAATATCATCACTTTGGCTGTTATCGCTATTGCTATGCCCTCGTCGCAAAGACATTTTTGTTATGAAAGCAAGGAATTACAAATTTGTAACAAAAATTACACGTCTACCTTCACCTGTAGAATATTCTTACAAACTGAACAAATTTTGTAAGTCTATTTTCTTTGGTGAAATGAAAACTCACAAATTAGTGTTATATTAACAAATTTGTTACTTGTAAAGTACAACTTTGATTTTGTATTGGTGAAACCGAAAAGGAAATTTTTCCACAAATTTCCTTTTGTAAAATACAACTGCAATGTTGTAATTATCAAAGTTTGGTAAAGCAATAATTTTACAAAAACTCACAAACTTTGTTAAAAAGCGCTTGTAACTACAAATTTGTGAGTTGGTGAAATAGGGCACTGATCTTGTGGTTCTCGATTGGATACTTTTTCAATCCTCTAAGGCACCACGATCTTTTTCCATTAGGATCCTTGAATTTCGATTAAAAACGACAAACTTGAATTGGTTTCAATACAAGGCCTGTTGTTTGAGGCTGTGGGATCCTTATTGAACAGCAACTACCCCGACGGACGGGGTGAATCTCGCTTTCCTTTTCAAATTGGTAGAAGGTAATTTTTCGACAAACTATCACTTGCTTAAGACAGACACACTGGAGATGAGATCGTGAGGTATCTAGACCCGATATTTCCCATCTTTTCCATTACTCATGTTGTATCTCGTCTGGTTCAGTACATGTCTTTCCTTTTTGGATTTCAAGGTTAAACACAAACTTTTTCGACTACAGCTAGGTTTGGTCTAGCTTCACACAGAATTCTTTTGCAATGGTTAACCAGGAACTTCACTTTTTTGGTTACTAAATGGTAATCAATGTAGTCTTAATTTTTACCACAGCTGTGAGTGTAAGATTCGTACCATGCACAAACCTTGAATATCTTAATCATGTACCTATCATTTCCCGTACCTCTGTGGCAGACCTCGTAGTCTTTGTTTGTCTTAAATGTCAGTTGAAGTATCAAAAAACACTCCATTTTTGGTAACCTTGAGCAGGTTTTGAGAATTTAACCAAATGCGTCTTTTCCCACTTGCTCGCATTCAATGCAGGAGCAAATGCACTAGAGCTCTCGATAAAATGCGTGTATTTAACTACACGCGCATTTTCAGCACATTTACACGTGTATTAAAAAGCTATGTATGCGTGTAGGCGTGTTATTTATAAATACACGTGTTACTAAAAATACACCCCTAGTCACCAAAAAATGTGGTTTTTTGAATATCTGACGAAATGTGATTAGGTTTACGATCACACGTCAATTATTTGTCCATTGAAATACAGGGTGTCCCGTAATTCGTTTCACATACTTTGGGATATGATTCTTGGTCATATTCTAAGAAAAAAATTGTTCTACAGTAAAGTCCGTTTCTCAAGTTTGACAACACTTTTTGACAATTTAAAAAAAGGCTAACATTGGTGTACCCTGACCTGTGTTAAATTCGATATCTCTGTCAATACTGATGATAGAGACCTAATCTTAGATTCAATTTTTTGTAAAAATAACAACCTTTAAGACTGCATTTAAATTAAGCTTCCATAGGTTTAGGTTTGCCAGATTTTCAATTTTAAGTGGTGTTCAAATTTTCTTCCCAAAACAAAGTTTTGACTTTGAGGTCATTTTTTTGGAGAAGAGGCCTGATAAACATAGAGTTTCTTTATTTTTTACAGATGAACAAAACAATAATAAAGAAAAAACTCAGCATTAAGTTAGCTCAAAAACCCATACATTTTATGATACTAAGAAAAATACGAAATGGGAAAAATTTAAAAAAAAATAAAAAAAAGTTCTTGCTTTGAGGTTTGTTTGAATAAAACAATAATATGATCACTTTTAGTAGTTTTTTTATGTATTTAATTTAAATACAATTATAACAAGTGCTCAAAGCCCCATCCTTCGTTTTGAATCCATGCCAGAGCCCGTTTTTGGATTTCATTGTGGGTGTTTGCTGTCGATAACTCTTGTCTTACTTGTAGTCTTGTAATCTTTGAAACTGTATTTAAATTTGACTCCTATAGGCTAAGGGTTGCCAGATTTTCAGTTAGTATAAAGTTCCTGGTATCCTTTGTTGTGCTTTTCTTCAATTTCCATTTAAAAACTCATATAAGAAAAAAAAGTCTGGGTATTCTTCTCTCGTAAATGAAAGCATTTCAAAAAACTCTCTGATCAAACTGCAATCGTGACTTAATTTGACAAACTAATGAACAAATTTGTTTTCTTCAAAACAAAGGAGGGCGCTTTGAGCACTTGTTATAATTGTATTTGTATTAAATACATAAAAAAACTACTAAAAGTGATCATATTATTGTTTTATTCAAACAAACCTCAAAGCAAAAACTTTTTTTTATTTTTTTTTAAATTTTTCCCATTTTGTATTTTTCCAAGTATCATAAAATGTATGGGCTTTTGAGTTAACTTAATGCTAAGTTTTTTCTTTATTATTATTTTGTTCATCTGTAAAAAATAAAGAAACTCTATGTTTATCAGGCCTTTTCTCCAAAAAAATGACCTCAAAGTCAAAACTTTGTTTTGGGAAGAAAATTTGAACACCACTTAAAATTGAAAATCTGGCAACCCTAAACCTATGGAAGCCTAATTTAAATGCAGTCTTAAAGGTTGTTATTTCTACAAAAAATTGAGTCTAATATTAAGTCTCTATCATCAGTATTGACAGAGATACCGAATTTAACACAGGTCAGGGTACACCAAAGTTAGCCTTTTTTAAATTGTCAAAAAGTGATGTCAAACTTGAGAAACGGACTTTACTGTAGAACAATTTTTTTCTTAGAATATGACCAAGAATCATATCCCAAAGTATGTAAAACGAATTACGGGACACCCAAAACATCGGATAATCCTTGCATCTCTGACTACATAGTTCACAGCTTTTCTTTTGAATTTTTTAAACCGCAATCGCCTCCCAATTCGTTTCTTACCAGATTTCAAAAACAACGTCTTCGGCTCTGTTTCTGTTTGACTTGATGGACCACGAACCTTCCGCGTAGCAGGAAGACATGCTCACCATAGCACCACGGACATCACAATCTTATATGCACTAAAAAACATAAGCCTTTGGTTCTTACAGGTCTAGATTGTGACGGTTCTAGCAAAAGTTGATTACAAAACACTTAGCGCCAAACGAAAACTATAAGCGGGATATTGTACTAAAAATATCTTTTCCCTGTGTTTTATAATTACTTGCTTTTAGTGCCTATTGTCATAATACCCACCGTCTTAAAAAAAATTCAAATTGTGAAAAACAAAGTAAACGTATTCATACATGATTCAATACCACGTGTGTTACACGATTATATGTGTATATGTACGATTACTTGATCATATAGTGCTCAAAAATGTAAGGACAATGTTTTACTGCTTTCATTGTATCATCAATTTAAGAGACACTTAACGGTCACTGGACTTCATTATTGATTTTATACTATTAATCAGAGCCCCTTAATAAACGTGTACACGTATATACACGTGAAACAAGTGCAATTGAATTATATATGATATCGTCACTTAGGTTCCAGATTCACTTGACATAACAAATTACTACATTTTAACTTTAAACGATTAGAAGAATCTATGTACTACAATTTGGCTCAGAACTTACACACTGTACCGCTTAAGCCTTATTAACTTTTCGAAGCACATAGACTTTAAATCAACTATAGCGCTTAGTTGTTTTGCTTTTTATTTATTCAAAATGTTTACCAAGTTTGAGCTTTGAGGGGAGTATTGATGTTTGACGAAAAATCCAATGATAAACCCGCATGATATTCAAAAATTCCACGTGGCTTGTAATTGCATGTGCATTTTAATTTACATCTTTTATTTACTAACTACACGTCTATTAAATACATAATTTTTTATTTCACGTGTACACGTGTACACATATACAAGGAGTTGACAACACTCCTATCGATCGTAATTTCATTGCCATGAAAAGCGCTTTCTCGATTAGTCGGAGTCGGCAAAAAGTATAGGTTCCTCCATTCCTCACTAGGTATGGTTATGAGAAATGCATTAGACCCCCAGCTCCCCGGCTCCCCGCTCTGTTACTCCACCCTTTTTATTTATTTAGTGCATTACGTATTTTTTTAATACACGTGTAATTAAGTACACACATCATTTCCTTCCTTATCTACTATTTCGATTTATTTTTCTAACCCAGAAATTTGAGTAGCTTTTACTTGAGCATTTCGGCTCAGTCAAGGATGAGTACCATGGGTAGCAGTGTTAGTGCTCTGTTATGAAATTTATTCTTAACATATATTGACTGACTTCTTCTTCTTAGCTGACTGGAAAAAATGCCTTAATGATTTAGCTAAACATGTAAAAAAAAAAATTTTACGGATTATATTTCGTTTATTTTCATACGGAACTCTTGAATTATGCGAGTCACTCAACCTTGATTTCGACGGATTACTTTTATACTTGTTCCTTAAATACTGCTTTTCTCATCCCTCTTACTTAAACTTTTTCAAGGATGGTCTTAAAGAATCCTCTTACTAAGCACTTACATATTTAAAAATCAAAATTGTTGAATCCCACAGCAGCAAGTCCTTCTCCAACACAAACTATTGCTACTTATATATGATTCCCAAATTAATTGACAAAAGTATGCAACCTTTTTAGCCATTTCATTATTTACCAATGCTACCTTTGGCTATACAAAGTGGAAAAACGTCCAAGAAATGCGCACGTAAAATCAAAATAATTGGAAAACTCTGTGTGACCCCCTAGCGGTAATGCTACTTCAAAGGCAATTACATGCTCAATTGCGTTTGTATGATGGTTCTTTGGTCTGGTTTGCGGTTCGTCTGACGGCTGCTCTTTCACCACACCAATCCCGTTTGTCCATTTAGCCTGTCTTAACCATCAGATGCACGTATAAGTCTTTAGGGTAAACTTTTGACTCTATTGTTACAATCTGCAACTACGTTCTCTCTTTTTCTGTTAAAGTATAGTTGCATCATGCATCCATTCAACCCTCCGGATAGCTTCCTTCAAATAAATAAAAAGAAAACAAACCTGTTCCATAATAAAAGTAAGGAGAACCAAAATATCGAGCGAATTCTTTTGGAAAATACAACCCACTGAGCTAATCATTGCCATATCGTTATCATCATTCTCATATAGCTACTGCTTCTTTCCAAGCTAAAACTCTGGCAATCGTGGTGATCCATCTACTCTACTTGGCCGAACGAATCGAATTCCTTCCTCAAGAAACGACGAAAACGATGAAAACAATACCAAAAGCACTCGTCCCTTTCTGCCTCTACATTTTGCCTCTGCGTTGAAAGTCGAAACAACCTTCTTGTAACACGAGCTGTAACTGACAGGATGACTGGAGCCAGTAACCCTGAGCTGTCAAATTAAAACCCCGAACATTGAAGATCCTCGAGGAAAATCAAATTCCGCAGTTGCTTTTCGGGTTAATATTGCGCTGCTTTTCTGTTTGTTATCCTTTGGCGGTGGTTGTGGATTGAAAGTCACTGTTTGGACGGGCAGTGATGTGTAAAATCAGCAACAAAGTTGAGGCAATGGAAAATAAGGAGCACACAAACAGTAACACTATACACATCATCACATCACTACTCCAACCTCAATTCGTCATGAATCAGCCGATATGCAATGTTGTTGAGTAGATATACTTGTATTGTATAGAGTATGTTTCATGCACTGGAATTTCATTCAAGGCAATTTTGCAGTCTTCCAAGAGCAAGTAGAGCATAACCAAAAGAAAACAATAACCAGCTGATGTATTGCCTGAGTTCTTCAAGTGATTTTCGACTGAATTCTTTGAACTGTATACTGATGGGGGAATTTATCCCAAGCGATGTGATATGCCAATCAGCTCGAATTTCGAATACATGTTGCCAAGGAAAACGTTTTGTAGAAATTTTTGTATACAGAAATTCCACAATAGGCGCTGTTCTAGCAACTGTTTGAATGTCAGTTATTAAATCTGCATTGTTTTCAAACATTTTATAATGAGGAAAATTATCGTAGGGAAAATTAAAGCTCAAAATAAATAACTTTCGATATCAATATATGGTTACGACTTGTGAGGACCCGATAGAGGAATTGATTTTCAGACTGGAACATGAAAAGTTTTTCTTGTAAGAGTTTATTTTTAAGGAACTTGGAAGGTGGTACAACTGCAATCGTTTTAACAGAAGGTAATCGAACTTCGTTTAAATCAAACCATGTATTTTTAAGGTTCCACCATTTTGGAATCCATGAGTCTGAACCCCTGGTTTTACACAATAGACTTTAAAGGTGAAAAGAGAAGAATTGAAAAACATTTTCATATTTTTGAGCTTAACGATATTGATGACAATGATATAAAATATGGTCTAGTTCACACTAATTGACCATTCGACGATCGAAGGTTAGGCTAGGTAGAGTGGGTTGACGGTTTATTTTATTTTAACCACACTTTAATTAATGTATAGATCCATTCTGATACCCTGGAGTGTTGTAACGTCTTAAAAACCTCTGAGTTTTTGGTTGGTCAATTTCTAACTACTTTGTGCCCTTAATTAAGTTCAACAGGCTGTTGCCTGGAGTGTCTGATAATTCTTCTAGTTCGTCGAAGGAGTAACTGCCGAGGAACTTCGTCCTGGTGTGGCAGATTGTTGGGCAGTGGAAAAAGAGTGAGTGGTGCTCTCATGTTTGTCTTCGTCATCGCATCCTTTATATAAGTCATCGGTGCAAGGACCCATTTTCTTTTTGTGGTAGCCTAACAGGTTATGTTCTGTTAAAATACAGATAAACGATCGTCAGGCCCGCCGCTAGGGGTTTGAACGCCCGTGTGCAATTCCCATTATGCCGCCCCCGTTTAACTATGTCTACCTTACACGATCTAGGTTAAAAAAACTAGGTTAAGGATGTGAAAAAAATAAGAAATACTTTACAACGAAAAACTATTCATTTATTTAATTTACAGTAATTTTACCTTTCTTGCCTTTATGTTGGCGAAATCTGTTATCAATTTTTTTGTGTCTAAGCTTTCTAATATCTCACGTTCAATTGAAACTATGGCTAAATTACTTAGTCTTTGCTGGTGCATTGTTGATCTCAAATAGTTTTTTATAATTTTTAACTTTGAAAAGGACCTTTCACCAGATGCAACTGAAACCGGCAACGTAAGTAATATTCTTAGTGCTATTGCTGTATTCGGAAATGTTGACATTAAATCATTTGCAAAAATATATTGCAATAGGGTTTGTGGATCATTGGACTGGTGTTCAGTAAAATGCAACTTTAAAGCATTGATTTCATTAAACAAATCTATACCGTCAATATCTGTGTCACTATTTGAACTGTCTTTTAGCTTCAAATTCAAATCCTTGCAATATTTCATTAAATCATCTTTAGAGTAACTAAATAAGTTATTATTGGTGAAAAAACCAAATACGTCGGTAAAAGTTTCCAACTCCTCGAATCTATACTTTAAAGAAGTTAACGTTTGATCTAGGATTCTAAAAAAAACCTCTACTTTGTATTTGGTTTTGGGGTCAAGTAAAACTTCGTCACTCTGTTCATATTGAAATTGAGTTAGTTTTCTTCGTGGACGAACTGTGTTTATAGGCGGAAAATCTGTTTCTACATTAAGGTCCCGAGCCACATTGGTAGCTTCTTCTAACACCCTTTCGAAGTGCTCATCCGTGCGATATTCGGTGAATTTATCAATCAATTTTTTTAACAAATTTATGCAGATTTGAGTATTTATTGTTGGGTTTTGCATCATTTTGCTGAGAGCATTAATTTCATTTAAAATATCGTACCAAATTACAACCGAACAAATAAATCTATAATTTTGAATGTTTAAAGCAAGCGAATGAGCTTTGTGAGATGTTGTACAATCCCATTCCGACGAATTGTTATCTGATATTTCTAGCAAAGCGTCAAATATTTTTTCGAGGTGATACCGTAAAGGTTTGACTGCATCGATTCTGCTAGACCATCGCGTGGCACTTAATGCTTTTAATTTTAAATCTGGTAAATATTTGCAAATTATTAACCACCTTTTTGTAGATGACGAAAAGAAAACGTAAATTTCTTGAATTATATTGAAAAAATTTACGGTGTCGTGCGTAATATTTGCCGCATCGTTAACGACCAAATTGAGACTATGCGCAGAGCATGGAACGTAAAATGCGCGATTATTAATTTCCAATATTTTTTTTTGCAATCCGTTGTGTTTTCCACGCATATTAGAACCATTGTCATAACCTTGACCACGTAAGTTCCTAATATCCAGGTTTAATTGCGAAAATAAATCTAAAACAAAATTTAATAGTCCTACACCTGTGGAGCTGGTGATCGGACAGAAACCAATAAAACTTTCGCATGTCGTAACATTTTTAGTTTCACTGTTTAAAATGACATACCTGAGTATAACTGTAATTTGTTCTGTGTGACTTACATCTGGTGTGCAATCTAATATGATGGAGAAATATTTTGATTCTCTGACTTTGTTCAAGATATAATTTTTTATGGTCGTGCCGAGTAAATCAATGATTTCATTCTGAATTTGATCTCCTAAATAGTGAGTCATGCGAGTTGAATCCAATTTCGAGGCTTGAACTCTGCGAATATGTTCTCGCATAACTGAATCAAAGGTTGCTATCATTTCTATTGCTTTGAGAAAATTACCGTTATCATGCTCATAGAATTTTTTTGACGAGCCCCTAAACGCCAGACATTGACGGGATAAAAATTTTATAACAGCTATGATCCTTTCCAATACATCACACCATTGTTTTTTTTCAGATTCTAATAGTCTCAGTTGCATTTGATTTACAGTAGTTTTGTTTTTCAACATATTATTTAGTTGCACCCAACATTTTAAATTTTCACTGTGGGAAACGCTTGTTTCGTGTCGTTTTAAGGTGGATGACAAATGTTGCCAATCGGAAAAACCGCTTGGAGCCGACAAACTACTCACAGTTTTACTGAATATTTTACAACAGAAACAATAGACTGAATCTTTTGACGTAGAGTAAACAAGCCATTCTCTGTTAATTTTTTCTCCATTGGGAAGATTTCTAGAATAATAACTGTTTGCAAATTTTCTTCCGTCGTCATTAGCAGGAAAATTGTAGTTAAATAGCTGAACAGGACCACGACTAACCAAAATATTAACAAGATCATTAGTCATACTGGCAGGCCATAAACCGGGATCATCACCACAATCTAAACAGCTACTTATTGACGACAATAAATTCCTTACAGGTTCTTCAGCAGTACTTTCTCTTGTTTTAGTTTTACTGAAGTCTGCCTCTAAAGGACTAATATCTTCAGATACCTCCATAACTTCTAAATTTAAGGCTGCGCTTGTTGAAGCTCCGCAAACTTTTTCTTGACATTCCGGTTCCCTTTTTTCTGGTTTGCTTAAAAATTTCTCTAGAGAGCCCTCTAATTTTTTTTTCTGTGCATCTTTTTCTCGTTTTTGCTGTCGAAATTGCGCTCCTGAAAGCTTTTTCCTTTTTTGCGGTTCCTGGAATGTATCGGAAGAGGTAGGCATTTTTTTATTTTAAAACAACCAATTTTACGCATAACAAATTGTAAAACTTTCAGATATAATTAGGTTTTTCTGGTTAACGAGCAATAATTGACCCATAGGCTGATTAAACGGAGTTACTTACCATAATACGATTTTTGGCGCCGACGGATAAAATAGATAATTCTCTGAACTATAATCACACTAACCAAGTCAGAATATCATTAATTATAGGTACTCCTTACGGAACCTATTCAGGACTAAACGAAATAATTGAAGCGTATTGTTTGTTCACTAATCTGTTTGACTTCGCATCGCTTTCGCATTTGTGTTCACTTTTTCAGCACCCAAAGAAAATTCGGCTGAAGCTTCAGCTACAATGAATCCAAATGTGGATTCTTCAAACCAAGTCCCGGTGCAGGATTTGTACCCAGGTCCAGCTCAACCTGCTAAAAATTTTGGAGCTGGGGTTGTTGGAGTTGCAGACGTATAATGCCTCATGATGACGACCTGCCTTCAACAAGTTCAAGTTCCCAACCCAAAGTTGTCAACAAACAAAATCAGAAGAACCAAATGTAAGTGTATTTTATTTCATACTTTTACAGTAGATAGTTTTGGTACTATTCGTTTAAAATGCACACATAGTTCCTAACAAAATCAGGAATTTCAAAAAAATCATCTCAGACCAATAGCTATGTCAAAAATATTTAATATAATCAATATTTCACTTTTAAACGAGTGTGTTGTTCTGTTCTAAGATAAGTTTTTTTGAAATTCTTGATTTTGTTAAGAACAATGTGTGCAATTACATAAAGGACACTAATTGGAACTCAAAACCATTTAAGATATTCAGTAAGTAGTGTTCATAGTAAGAGCTCTTATGTCTTCCAGTTTCGATAGTTTCATATCATTTTAATGAAAACTACTAAACTGGACAACATAAGAGCTGTTACTATCAACACTACTAACTCTATTTGCAAATCTTAAACGGTTTTGAGTTCCAATTAGTGTCCTTTATGTAATTGCACACATTGTTCTTAACAAAATCAAGAATTTCAAAAAAACTTATCTTAGAACAGAACAACACACTCGTTTAAAAGTGAAATATTGATTATATTAAATATTTTTGACAGTAGCTATTGGTCTGAGATGATTTTTTTTTAAATTCTTGATTTTGTTAGGAACTATGTGTGCATTTTAAACGAATAGTACCAAAACTATCTACTGTAAAAGTATGAAATAAAATAGCTACACTTACATTTGGTTCTCCTGATTTTGTTTGTTGACAACTTTGGGTTGGGAACTTGAACTTGTTGAGGCAGGTCGTCATCATGAGGCATTACGTCTGCAACTCCAACAACCGCAGCTTCAAAATTTTTTGCAGGTTGAGCTGGTGGACCTGGGTACAAATACTGCTCCGGGACTTGGTTTGAAGAATCCAAATTTGGATTCATTGTAGGTGTAGCTGAAGCTTCAGCCGAATCTTTTTTTGAAATTTTTTTCTTACTTTAAAACTAAAACACTTTTGAAATCTGAACGATACTACTTCAAAAAAACTTTAAACTCTTCAAAAAAAACTTTAAACTCTTTTAATCATGGCGGTTCGCGGTTTGTTTGGTTTGAAAAAAAAAGAACAGTAAATTTTGATGTTTTTGTTTTACTTTTATTTTTCTCGTCTTGTCTGACTTTACAATATCTACCTAGTGCGAACGAGATGAACATCCAAAAAGATTTTCTTACTCTTTTCAACAGACCTAACCAAAAGTAAAATTCTAAGGAAACTTAAAAACGTTTAAGAGCACGACAACAATAATGAGAATGTATTGTCGTTCACTTTGGAGCATTAGTGTATGCTAGAAGTAGAACGTAGAACGTAGAAGAAAATGGAATTCAGAGTAAGTGAACATTTAGATAGGCAGATTTTGTTCTAACGATAAGGTAGTTTGATTTTCAGATAAATTTATTTAAACTTTATGCAACACATCATTGAATTTCTGAAAATCTGGATTCCAGATCTGGAATGGCTCTCCGTCGTTGGTTGCTTGATTTGCCGCCCCCCTGGATGCGCCGCCCGCGTGTTTTGCACGCCTTGCACGCCCGCTTACGGTGGGCCTGACGATCGTGATGAAGGCCTATTCAGAGATAGGAGCAAAAAACGCCACGATAGAAGTGAGATTAGAAAGTTTACAACATGGTAGCAAGCAACGACCACAGGCTAGTAAGGACCAACATGACAACATAGTGACAGAAATGCAGCTACTACTGAGGATCTGGAGACTTCTCACTTCTACAGACTTTTCAACAGCTGCGATGGTGACTTAGTCCCCACTGTCAGACAGAACACCACATTCAACTAAGATGATGATCAAAAATGCTGTCCTCCCGACCTAGAAGAATTTAAGCTTGCTATATGTTTAACAAAGCTGCAGCTTCAAATGGCTTTGACGCCGAGCGTTTCTCAGGCAGCTGGAACTTAGCTAAAAAGGAGGTTGTACTAGCTTTTTTTCATCATAAGGTATGAAAAGGCTTTCCCGATGAATTGAGGGTATGGATTCCCTAATCGTTAAAAAAGATACCATCAGATTGCACGAATTCATCAAGCATCTCGCAACAAGAAAGTCTTTTCTGCAGTAGCAATTTGAACGTCGCGACAGGGTTTAAAATAAATAAAAATAAGTAGGTTGGCATAACAAAGCAGGGAGCCCCGAGGCCTACCGCATTTTTCACAACCGTGCCTTGTAAGGGAATGGAAGGGATTTCCTCTCGAAAAACGATACCCGGGGATTTTTTTTTTTTTCTGTTGGGATTCGATCCATGAACCATCCGTGTATCAGGTAGTCATGGTAGCCATTACTCCATGGGCACCACAAAATGATCTTGGGAAAACGGAAGGACACGAGTATATCATCAATATACACAATCTCTTTGTCGTTTTAGCAGGACCACTCTTATGACAGTATTAATAAAAACGAGCTGTATAGGGCCAAGTCTATTTTCGGCATCCCTGCAGAGCTCATATGGCTTTGAAGGAAAAATAAATAAATTAAATAAATTGGGTGGTGCAACAGACGAGGAGCCCCGGAGCCTAGTGCATTTCACACAACCATGGCATAGCATGGCATTCTGCCGATTCTGTTAGGATTCGAACCAAGAACCTATCGCATAACAGACAGGCATGCTTATACCATAACGCCACGGGCACCAATGCCTGAAATCACTTTAGAGAATTCGAGTTACTTCTTCAAGGTCTGTAAAGAACTCGCAGAGACCATTCATGTCGAAAAAGGCTTTCGAAAAGGTGCAATACTTTCATGTGATTAACATCATACTTCAGGAAAAGATTAAGCATAGCTCAAAAATCAACACCAGAAGCATAAATCATTCAAAAACCGGTAAACTTACTCGCTAACGCAGAGGATATTGACGTTATGGGAAGAAGCATGTGTGATGCCATAGGAGCATTGAAACAGGAGCAGCAAAAATGGATTTAATGCTAAATGAGGGCAAAACGAAGAATGTGTTGTCATCAAACCAGGACAGCGAACATTGACGAATTGGACAAAACGTCACAATAGACAGACAAAACTTCGAGGTACAGTACAACCTTCATCTACCTAGGATCCACTATAGACACGGAAAATAACATCAGTGAGGAGATCAAAGGGAGAACTACTCCTGCCAATAGCTTCTACTTTGGGTTAAGGGAAAAAAAAGAGAAATAAACTTATCTGGAGGAATCAAAAAACCATATTTGACACCCTGAACATTGCAATACTACAATTAAGAGCGAAAAAATGGTCCTCATCTAAAGTCGATGAGGAAACACTTGGTTGTTTCGAAAGCAAATCGCTCTGAGTTACTTTTGGTTCCTTTTGTGTAGGCGATACGCGGATGGTAAGACTCAACAACAAACTGAGCTGTACCTACACATGAACATAGCTAGAAAAGGACGCTTCGTTTAACTACGATAGCTGGGTAATGTGGAGCGTGTGGATATCAACGTCCACCTCGATGGATTTTTGAAAACTTTGTCTTGACCGTGCAATCGAATGGAAACGAAACTCAAACGGTTCAGAGTGCAAAAATAGAGAAAGCTGTCCTAAACTCAAAATTGTCGGCGAACATTTGATGGTTTGTGGGTGAGGCTCACCCCGAATCGTGATGCGAACACTGTTTCAACTATGAGCATTGTCATCTTAAAGGGATCACAACTCACCAAAACGCTGTGTTTTAATTTAAATGATAACAAGACTCTAAACTTTTAATTTTAAGCCTCGCTGATTTACGACCGCGACCCGCGTTCGACTACTCAAAGTTGACAACTGTTTACTTGTGTCTCTCCGGGTGAAATTTTGTAGTTGATTTTAATCTATTTGGTAGCTCGCCGATAAACTGGAGACTGAAAATTAATACTTTGCTATACATTTGTTGCTGCCCTCAAAGCAAACTTCAAAACGCATGGAAAATATTTTGCCATCTTCAGCTTTTCTCATCTATAGACAAGTCATTTTATTCATTTCACGTTATATTTTCATTTAGCCTGAATATTTTCCACAGCTTGACATTGAAGACAAATAATGAAAAAATTACTTGATTGTGACAACACTGACAAGGCTGATGATAAACCAAAATACCAAAAATTCCTGTATATTCCCCTATTTTTTTCATTAATGCCAAAAAGACCAAAATGGCCACTTGACTATCAGTCATCCTAATAAAAACTAATTTTCTCAAAATCTGGCATCAAGCAGTCACTTCAAATTGTGCTAATGCAACGTCTCGTCTCTGAGCTTCACGCTTAACGCTCTGTTGCTTCTTGCTGTCACTGTAGGTATTCCTTTTTTTATTTATTTTGTCACTGCTTGCAATAAGGCCTACGTGGAATGTGATTATTCGTCGCACCGAAATATCACATTTAGAAATTGTTTTTATTTTATTTTATTTGTCTGTCAATGTTGAGTTGAAAAATGTCACACTAACTGAAAAGCCCCCTGCCCTTTTTGTTTTATTAAATACTCGAGTTTAATGATACTCTTGCAATACAAATGCTCTGATACTAAGAAAACTTTGTTGCACACACTTAAGAAACTGCAACTATGTGCACTGCAAGAAACTCAATGAAATTCGTGAACAAATTCATCATCGGGGCATTGCTACTTTTAATGAAAAGTTCAGATTGTATCCAAAACATGGTATCCATTGCATTGTAAGAAAATGTATCTTTCGAAATGCTCAAGGAAGACGAAGATCTAGCTCGCATATATAGACACATATACAGTGGCAGACACAAGCTGTGTAGACAAAACTCCTCAACATCAATTAGTCGTTGGCAATAGGACATATTATCAACGTCACGACAAGCAATAGGCGGACAGAAACATGACATCGAAGGCGACGATAATGATGCTAGTGATGTCACACTGAGTCACCGCACCGACCAACGACGCCCGCCGCGGCGACTGCCACCAATCCTCAACACCATTTCCAGACTTTTGAAAGAGCGATGGTGGCTCCCCATGGCGTATGATGAAAAGTGTAGCAATTAATTAATTAATGTCTCTTTTAAGTACGCATAATGATTATGATGTTCCGGTGGTGGATTAATGACAGAAAAAATATATTAAAAACAAGACGAACGAACCGTTTGCATTAAGTGCCATCATATAATAGTCTGCGAAGGACGGACGGACGGTAATAGGGTGGTGCGGGTCTGGGTAGACACAGTAGCAGAACTATTTTTTGGAGAGTCCATTGCGGCTGTTAGCTCTATAAATTCATTATAATGATGTAACGAATCGTTTTATGAGGTAATAAAAGTGGCGCGGACGATTTCTGTGATCAACTTGGCAAAGCAAATCATCAGACAGGGCCTGTCACTGCAAATTGCTGCAGTTAAGGATGAGTGACGAAAAACGTTGGCAGCTGCCTAATTTATTAGATGCGCCTCGATGATGTTTTAGTATTTTCTTCAATTTTTTTTGTCGTTTTTGGGTGGAGACAGCTTTATTGCATATCTTTGAGAAGTGTTGAACAATTCCACAACGCACACATGAAGAATAATAATGATGAAGATGTTTGGTGATTTGTAAGCTAAGACAGGGAGCACTGCTTTTTGTATCAACAAAAACAAACAAACAGATGTATTCGAATTAAATTTAAACGGCATAGATATTTTAATCTCAGCAGTTTTATTTGGGTGATGTAGCTGTTGTATTGAATGTATTTTTAGTTCAACTGTGTGTTGTGCCTTAACTGTTTGGCGTTAGATTCGAAAGTGCAAACTTTCGTCTGAACCAAAAGTGTTGTACCTTCAATCAACTTGGGAATGACCCGGCAATCGGGTTTAACCGTGCAAATCTCAGTAAGTGTGAAGTACAAGGCTTTTTCAAAAGCTATTTGAGCTTAAATAACTTTTCACGTATGGAATAATGGCTTTGGATGGTTTATGACGTGGTCAATGGCATAGAATGGCATGGCGTCGATTTCAAATTTCCTCCTCACATCATAACACTTTCTCCGCACGATAAGTCATCTCAAATTTAAGTGTAGATGGGGAAACGTCGCAAGTTGCAATTAGCTGACTTGGGACGTAGCTGATGACAGTGCTGAAGTCGGTTAATCGACCACCCATTAGAAGGCCCGTCTAAACGATGAGACATTAAGATATTTCACGTGTCGAATAGCTAATGGCTTGGTACGATGCTGAAGAAACCGATTTTTAACGGAACAACAAAAGGTACATCTACACTGTTTGCCATCGTAATGGACAAGGCCAAGGAAATGACATTGGATGTCATAAAAAGCAGCGCTATGACCTGAGATGGCCAGGGACGGACCAACCATATGGACCAACCATATGTACAAAACGTGGAAGTGCACAGAGCGCTTAGTCCTCAAGGCCCAAAAATTATATCCAACATCTAAGCTTTCAGTTTAAAGGAAAATTTATTTCATTTTGAGTGACAAAAAACTGCTATTTGCATTTTTAACAAAAAAAAAATATTCAAATAACTCACATCTGTGCAAAATAATTATTAGCACATTAACTCACATTACTTGCAGTGTTACAAGTTCAAATAGAATCA